>CM028915.1:12787500-14220000 GCA_016801845.1 Polydactylus sextarius | reverse complement strand
ACCCACCTTGGTCCCAGCTTTAGTGTCCTTAATTAGTAAGTGAATGGCTGTGTAACTCATGCTTTAACAAAGCAATTCCTCACGTGTGTTTGGTGAAAAAAAATACATTGTCCAGTGTCTCTTGTTCTCTTCAGAAACGATTTCCTCTGAGTCTTTCTAGCTGTTTTTATTTCATTTTATTTTATTTCTTTTGTTCGTGTAGGAATCTTCTGCTCTCCCATTTTATTTATTACAATGACCCATGTATACATGCTTATGAAATTAAGATTTGATACACCGATATCAATTTATTTATGTAACTAAATCACTGTTTTATAATCTTGTTAATGAGTCAATAATTGATTTTTTTGTTTTTGTTTTTTGTTTTAATAAAAGTTAGTTTTTTGAAATGTATTTTTATGTCTTCTCAGAGCTGCTTTTTTTGTTGTTTACATTTTATTTTTTATTTATTTTATTTTTTTTGCACCCTGCCACAGGAAGCGTTTTTAGCGTAGCTGCAGTTTTGTCTCAGATGGTTTGTCACGGATCGTTATGGGACGCGGCCGGCCGAGTTTGAAGGCGCGCGCCGGTCGACACATCAGTGAGAGACGATCAGTCAGGACGGTTCAGATCTCCATCAAACGGCGGTGTCAGGAAAAAGGCAGAGTGGGATCACTCTCACTGGCAGCTGCTTTCACACTGTCATCTCAGGCGAGCTGACGAGGAATATGAAATGTTTCAATTGATATTCCCATTGTCTTTGTAGCTTTGTGTCAGGCAGCTAGGCTCAGCCAACCACAATAACCTGTTTACAGTACATGCATCCAACACTGACAGTGGTGCCACAGGATGACTAAATCAGTGTATGTAGTTTGTCAGGTGTGTGTGTGTGTGTGGACATGTTTTTGTGCATGCTCCTTCTTGTTTGCATGCCTCCGTGTGTGTGCATGTGTTTTCTTGCAAGTGTGTGTGTATGTGTGTGTTAAGGCCTTTAGGGAGTGAATGGGAACAGGTGGTAGCTCCAGACTACAGGAGCTCCTGACAGCAGTAAGGTCCCCAGACTCCCAGCCCCTCATTAAACATTGACACAAAAACACTGCAACTGTCTGTGTGTGAACAGTAATGAAGCGCAGACGGCTACACCGGCATACACACTGCAACTTAGCACAGCACGAGCTTTCATTCCACATCCGTGTGTGTGTGTGTGTGTGTGTGTTTGTGCGTTGTCCATCTGTGTACGCTCATTAATGAGACACATTTGTCCATAGAGGTGTCCACTTAGATATTGAGGAATTCGTCAGGTTTCGCAACAAAAGCGCCCGTCTGCTGTCAGATGCCAGACCGAACTGTCCATTTGTTATGTGATGGATGCCTGCCTGTGAGAAATAGTGCAGCGTGTTGGAGTATAAAAAAAGATACACACACTCATGCATGCGTGTGTATTCATGCAAGAAAGTGTACATTTGTTTGTATGTGTGTGTGTGTGAAAGAGAGAGAGAGCGTGTGTGCACACAAGACCACTTCCTGTGTGTCTGACCTGTGCTCAGTTCTAGTTGGTAATGACGTCCCTGGGGTGTAGCGTGGTACAGCAGCCTCCTCCAGTCTGTCTCACTGTATACTCCTAATGACATCATGATCACACACTGGCCCCTTTCATGCCAAAAGCCCTCTTCCTCACCATCGCCATCAAAACTCCTATCTAGAGCATTCACTCCCTCACTCTCTCACACACACACACACACACACACACACACACACACACACACACTGCACTACAGCCTCACAACACATCAAGGACTTGACATTTTCTAGCAGAACTGTAGATCTATTATGCTTTATAGTTTCACCTACAGAAAGCATTTTTGAAGTCGAATCAAAAGCGAAGCATTTTCCTGAGTTTCAAAACGAGCTGCACAAGACGTAGGTTATTGTGACAGGCAAATGTTGCAAAGCAAAACGTAATGTATCTTACATTTTATCTTTATGTTAAAAGTCATAACCTGCAGACAGAGGAGGTTCCTTAACAACGGCTGAGGACCTTGCACGGTAAAAATCCATAGTATCCAAGTCTTTTCACCAGTGTAAAATATGTCATTTTGAAGTTTTCTGTTTCCCAAAAGTCAGCTGAAACACACATCTTTGGGATGATTTAACTAAAAGTTTATTTTATTGTCATTAGATTCAACTACAATACAATTAATGACAATGCTTTACCAACCTAATTTATAACATAATCCCCAATTTAGTGGTACAAGAACCATCATTTTTTCAGAGGATTGAAAGACTAATCATGGCGGAGATGAGACTTCAACACAAAACTCAAAATTCATCCAACTTCACTATGACACTGACAGACCCAAAACATGGACCAAAGCTTATACTGTTTGTGAAACAATATATGAGGTTCAAACACCAGTTCCACACCACTTCTATTTTTAGTGGAAAATCTTCAAAAACAATAGCCTATAAAGTCTTTAATATTACCCTATAAGTTAAACTTCAAAAGTGACACTATAATCAGTCCACATGAGCCTGTGATCAGTAAACAGAGATGAAGACGTTTCAGTCTGAAGACAGAAGAAGAACAGTTTAAAAAGAGAGGGTCATTACTCTGCATCGCAGACGTAAAAGGTAATATCTTATAACAGGAGCTGTAAGTTTTTATTGTCTTGTATTGAGGTTTTTTATATGTTGTTAAGTTAATTGAAATTTAATTTTTCAAACTCATATACTCCCAGAGTCGGATTGATAGATTTTTTTTTTTTTTTTTTTGCAAGTGGGAATAAAATACCCATATGCCACATAACGAATGACCCAAAATTTGCAAATGACCTGATTTAAACTTCTGAATGTTTTATCAGGTATCTACAAAGCTTTTGCTTTAACTTAAGCTTGTCGTTCGTACCAAGGATGTGGTCGACAAAAATAGGTAACATTGTAATGAAACCGAATACAAAAAGGTACAAATACATGATTCTCTTTTTAACAATAATCAACATATAAAGCATTATCATTCTGATTTAACTCATGTTCTTCTCAAATAAACAACTGCTGCCAGGTGAGCCCATGATTCTGCTGGAGGCTTTTAAACAAACAGCAAACCAGGACAGACTCTCATATATTCAGGCCCTGACTCCTCCCACTTCCTGCTTTTCTCAGATCCCTCCTCCTCCAAGGCCTTTTCTTCACAGCAGTGATGTTTCTTTACTATATACACATACACACACACACACACACACACACACATATATATATAAAAAAACATAAACTTTCTTTTCTTTCATATAATTCATCTTTTGTTAAATGTATACAATTTGCTTTTTGGTTAATCAGACTTTTTTTTTTTTTTTTTTTTTTTTAATTGAGGTAATTTTTTTTATCTTAAAAGTACAAGCACGTTGTTTTTTCAACTACACATTGTCAGCACAGGTAGTCAAATCAATGTATGCATGCCGGGACAGACACGTTATCTAAAGTCACACATGGGGCATTATTCTGACATTGACTGATTTGGTTTAAACAAGCCAAGACAGAATAATGAAGGGTCTTCTAAATGGCAATATAGCACAATCTCTCTTTATATGGGAATAATATCTATGCCAAAAAAATGCAGAAAAAACTTTTAGACTTTGAATAACAAAACTACTTCCCACCTCATAACTCACATGTTCATGGACAATGCCCAGTTGTCTCCTTATTTCCTCCATTACCCTGTCAACAAAATAAAATCTGTGAAAAGGCAGTGATCTTTCTAGTATTTACTATCGAAGAAAAGTCTGTAGAATGAACATTTACAGTATCTGCGAATGAAGTCTATGTTCTACCACTACTTCATTCTGCAAAAAGTCCAATGCCTTTGTGGTGCGCTGAGCTTGCTATCATTACAAGAGTACAAAAAAGGATCATAGGCATGTGTTCTTCAACACTGCCTGCAGCATCAGGCCGGCTACCACAGGGACTGACTTCTTTTCCTCCTCTTCTTACAGAAAGCTGTTGGAGTTTGATCTCTTCTCTCCCCCTCCATCGGCCCCGAGGCATCTGATTAAATGCTAATTAAAGCCGTTAGCGCTGCTATCACCGCTGCTAACTCCTCTCTTTCTGTCACAGAGATTAATGCCCCTCGTTCATCATCCCACCTCTCCCAGCCTGAGTACCTGCCCAGCTCACAAAACCTGATCAAGTCATCAGCCCCAAAACCCTTCTCCCCCGCTCCCTCCCACCGCATGAAGATGGACGAGGGGTTTAAATTTTAATTTGAAAATTGCCCTCAATTACTTCTGCGGCGACCACTTGCCGGAGCTTCTCATGTGGTTGAGTGGGAAGGGGTTACAGCAGCGGGTCAGTGGCCGTGATGAGCGATAAGGGGACATTAATAAGAAAGGCAGAGGTTCATTTAAAAGCAGAAAGGACAGTGGGAGCAGCTTTCTCATTATTTAACTCCCCCAGCTTTATTTAAAGGACTTTATTTAAGGATACCAAGTTAATGTGTCCTCCAGGACAGACGGTTAAAGCGTCTGACAGAGTGAGAAAGTTACGGCCATAACTTACACCCTGAGCACACACTGTGGTGCCATCTTTTTTACCTCTTTTGACATTCTCACCGTTTTCAGGCGGAGCGGAACGAGCCTCAGAGGGACATAAAATGTTAGAACAAAGTTACACACATCATTTAATTTTATTCTTTCACAATTTCTGGCCCACAAATGTTTTATTAGTTCCAATATCGGTAATCATTGTAAGCTATTGGAAGATTTTGAGCTATGTATAAGAAGTCAGCCAAATGTCACTTGATCTACCACCAGATCGGGGGAACAGTGCCCTGGAATATACAGCTACACTGCAGGGGCTCATCTGGTGTTTGTTTTATGCATATCATTTTTACTGAATTGCACTCGTGACTCTTGCATGACAAAGTGCTTCCTCTTACTCAAACACACCTTACAGCACACAGGTTGATGTTAGTGGAGAAGCTACTTTACCAGTCGCTTGCGTGTTGCTTTTTAAGGTCCTTTGGTGCAAATATCTGTGTCAGCACATTCGGCAGATGAGTTAGAGTTTTGTTCATGGTAACGTGATAAACAAAACTTTGCGAAATAACATGGGTCTCCCCACTTTTATCCCCACACTGTGCCTACATCCCAGCCAGGCAACAAACCTAAGCCAACAGTTCTGTCATCCAATGGATTCTGAAGACAATTAGCAAATATACAGAGATTTATGCACCTTCGACCTGACTGCTCCCACCCAAAAATACTTTCACTTCATCTCTCACTGTTATTGCCAACACTCTGCCGGATGCCTGTCCAAAGGCTCTAAATCTGTCTGCCAGTGTTTATAATGTCATAATGAATGCTGAGAAATGGAGGAAAAACACACTTGACTGCACTTTTCCTCTCCCAACAGGTTTCATAGACATAAAACTCACATGTAACAGGATGCCATATCTTTGTTACATGAGAATTCAACATCCTGTGGTTTATCAAAGGCAAAATGTTACATATTTGGATTAAGGGACACTGCAAAGACAGAATCCAAGGTGAAGATGACTTCATGCCAGCCTCTTGCATTCTTTTAGGGTTTCAGAATAACCCTTTCCAGGTAAAGTGACATTTAATAGTGTGTGCAGTGTGCTCTGAGGGTCGGGGGCTGCACTGCAGGAATAAACAACACCGGAGTCACTGTTACCAGGCTTTGCGAGAAGAGATAGCTTTAACATTCCAGTGCTCGTTGATTAAAAGCCTAAATGAGTAACAGCATGATGTCCTCCACTCACTCCGTCATCCATCCAATGGCTTCATTTTTTTTCCAGCAGCAGCAGCAACAGCAGCAGGCACTGTGCGTCCGGCGAACGGGAACAAAGAAGGGGGAAGAGAGACAGGCAGAAAGAAGGATGGAGCGACAGGAAGCGGAGAGAATGAGAGCATATATCAAGACCATTTTCAGTGACATTTGTGCTCTCGGTGCGGAGAGCCACTATGAATATCAATATGAACCCATGGAGAGGAAACATAGTCTTTTTTTTCTTCTCACTGGGCTATTCATGCACACAAGAAATCTATTCAAGTCAACGTAATGGCCAATCTCTGAGCCTGTGCATGGTTGTGTGAACAGCGCAGCCTTGGCTTCACATCTTCTCTCCCCCTCTCATGAGTGTGGCTCGGCTTGTATTAGTGAAAAACACTTTATGTCAAGTGCAACTGTGGCGAACACTACAGTATGTAAATCAGATTGGATTAAATGCTTGCATGAGTTTTGCTCGACAGCACCAATCAGCAACAGCTTCCAACCAACAGTTTTCTCAGGATAATTTTTGGTGTTTTTGCACAGCTTCTCCTCTCCTCTCCTCTCCTCTCCTCTCCTCTCCTCTCCTCTCCTCTCCTCCTCTCACTCTTCCTCTGGTGCTTAGAGATATAGAGTCAAAGGGATGCAAATCTACCCACTTCCTTCCTTCCCTCCCCCATCTGCAAACACAGATAGCCCCAGGCCAGTCCCAGGCCTTTCTATATGCAGAACCAGTGACAGGAGTTACGCGCCATTCTCCCCCTGTAACAAACTGTTCCCTCCCTAACAAGCTGCGAGCCTCCCTCTCTCTGGGCTGCATGTACGAAGCTGTGTGATTGGTTTGCTACGGTAATAACAATACGGGAATAGTGTGGCTGGCTGCCTCCTCCCTTTCGCATGTGGATCTTTACCGCCTCCTCTTCTCCCTCCCTTCCCTGCTCACCTTTTTGTGGGTGTACAAGTGTGTGCATGCTGCATCTGTGTATGTGTGATTGTGGACTGTTGGCTCCAGGCTTATTACTTTAAGTTGTCTCCAGCCCCTGTGCTAATCCCCGTCTTCTTCAGGGAGGGATAACAATAATACAACAAGATCCAGAGGTACTAATGAAATCCTATCAGGTTCCTGAGCCTGAATGTCAGAGAGAGAGAGAGAGAGAGAGACAGAGAGGGAGGGAGAGAGAGGTAAGGAGACTGAGAGTGTATGAGGTATTGATTGAATAGAGACCAAAGCGAGAGCAAGATAGAGGAGGGAGTGTGGAGGAGAGAGAGAGAGAGAGAGAGAGAGAGAGAGAGAGAGAAAGGCAAGGAGGTGTAGCCATGACGAGAGAAAATAGTCACAGAAAAGGAACTGAATAAACAAAGTGAGAACAAGGTTTGAGGACAGAGCGGAGAGGAGTTGTGCCAAAACAGGAGATTAAGAGTGGATGCGAAAGTTGGGTATGAGTGGAGACAGAGCGTTTTCTCTTCGGTGACTGAGCATGCAGCAGCTAAAACACATCAGCTCTGACTTGAATAGGTTTCAGACCCAGACCAATTCTCCCTCTGCGTCTCCGCCAGACCCACTATTCGCCCCTGGGATTGAATTAGGCCTGCCCCATTATACAGTTGCCATGGGGACCCTGACACCTCCACTGACGAAGTGAGAGCCACGCAAGGCTGAGTTGCTGATCAGAATGTGTGCGAGTGTGTGTGTTGTGTGAACATACACACGCGTTTGAGCGTGTTCCTGATGTGTGTCTGCTCACTGCGATATGTATCTGTCTGTAGCTATCACTCACAATTTATGAACAGGTTAAAATAATTGGTGCCTTTTTCATATCTTCAGCTAACGTATACGTTTGATTTTTATTCATAAGCCCCTTTTGCTTGGTTCATATTGTTGTGTATTTGCATTATTTATGTAGTAAAATCAACAAACACAAGCACAGACATATTATGTTGCTGTCCTGTGAAAAAAACATTTACATAAACTTTTAATGATGAAACAGCAGGTTCACATCATCAAATGGGATTTTAAATAGTTTATTCAGCTTAAGGAGAAAGAAGCGGTCTCTCAACTCATAAAGAAACACTTTACCCTCTGTTTATCTAAAAAATATTATAATTTTGTAATATTATGCAATATTAACACATTCAGAGATGTATGGTTTTAATTGAATTGCAGCAAAAAAAAAAGCCACTTAATACAATATAAAAACAAAAATCGAAACAATCATGAAGCAAAAAAAATAAAAGACTTTAAGATGTTATATGTAATCAGTTGATAATGTCAAAGAATGAATATTTAAAAGACAAAAGTATTAAAATATCCTTTTTCTATATGCTTCTATATTCTATTTTATTTCATTTTATGCTTCTGTAGTTTTCTCATTTGGTTTCACATCTGAGAACCAACATCATTAAAATCATATACGTTACACGATTGTATGCGCAGACACATACACCCTGATGTAAATTCATGTAACACTTACCAAAAAATTATACTGCAATATGTGCAATTAACTATTGCACTTGACACTGAACATCACATCTATTTCTTTATTCCTCTAATTTATTATTTATTTCATCTTTTCCCCTTTTTACATTATTTAATCAATTCACATGTGTTTTACCAGTTTTTGTTTTATTATTATTACTATTACTTTTATCTCTGCTGCTGCATTATTGCTATTTCCCCACTATGAGACGAATTAAGGAATCTGAAGTGCATATTACATTGCATTATTACTATAATGCTGAAATGGCATAAAAAGTGTTTGCAAGCAACTGTCTAACAGCCAGCGGTCACTGAGAAACATAGTTATGCTTATTGGGAGTCATGTTTCTGGCCACAAGTCCAGTATTTACTCTTCTTTTGACTCTGTTTTGGTCTCCACCTGTAAATTAGCCTGAGCTAACAGATATTTTTCTATGTCATTTGGTGTTGGACAGGTAGTGTAAACTATTTATCAGAGATTTTTTTTTTTTTTTTTTGGCTGTAAACAGCTGCCTCCTCCTACTGGAAATGAGGTCATTAGGTACATTTTCATCAAGATTTACATTACAATCATAATCCCTTTTATAAGTCCATAAATAATAATGGGCCATATAAACACCTCAATCAGAATAAACAAGCCTGAACTCTACCTCCTCTACAACCAATGAAATAAAACAAAAGCTAAAAACTCACTCTGGAGGGGATCGGTTTTTTGTGTAAGAAAATATTGCTTTTTTGACTAATTTGTGTATTCCAAACATCTAAAAATAACCACATCTCTGCGAGGATGTGTAATTGCTTTGTCGCCAAAATAAAATTAAGATTGGACCATCCAAAAATAGGTGTAATTCATTTTGTTTCAGATGTAGTTAAAGTCAGGACAGGAAAGGTGGGACAAAACAAGATCAATTTTCTTCTCTAAATTAATCTGGTATAAATTTGTATTTCCATGTCCCAGTGGGATACAGACACAATTTTCAATTTTCTTGTAAAAACATTTTGCACCTCACCACGGAAACTGCACATATAGTTCCAAAATTTTTTATTGTATCTGAATTTATTCTTGTTTGTATGTATTTGTTAATTTTTTACTAGTGTCCCCTGAGAAAACCAGAGCTTTAGACATCCTAGTTATTGGCTCACATACGCACATAAACAAGTGAGTGATACTGAAAGCAGATACCTTGTCTGTCTCCTCACATTGGAATTTTGTCACCAACGTAGTTCTAATGGATGGCCAGAGAAAGGATGCCACCCACAGCACCATCTGGCTAATGCCCCGTCCTCTGCTTATGAATTACGCTAAATTGTGCCCAAGAGAGAGAAGCCACATGTTCATTATGAAAGCTGCAGGGGTATTAGAGATCCCCTGAGTCGCACCAAACGAGCTGCATGTCACAGGACGGCGTGACACACAACATGGTGCCATGAAGGGGAGAAAAAAAAATACAACCTTCTGCGGAGTTAATAGGATGCATTCATCAGGCAACCTTGACTGAGTTCTGACAGGGTTGGTTTTCTATTGTTTCAGTGATGATCACCTGTTCTGTCAGAGCAGAATACACACAATACGGTTAGACTGTTATAGTGAGCTGTGCTATTTCACAATGCTTATCCGGGAGCTGTTGTAAGTGGGGTGAAATCAACAGAAACAGAGCTGACGGATGTCACCTCCAACACCAAGTGACACCTGGACTTGTGCTGAAACATGGTAGCCATTTTGTGGCAAAATGCTTACAACAGCAGCCAGTGTACGGGAACCACCATTAGGTGTCTTTATCTGTGTCTAGACCATCATGAGACCAGCCTAACAGCATCTGTCAGTCCCTGCAAAAAACCCCTCTTGTACCATAAAAGGGCCCCCCTCAGTAAAAGAACTGAGGCCAGAGAACCCAGTGGGGACTCATAGGAAGGTATGGAGAGAAATAAAATGTTCTGCTTTTTTCATTCCACCACAGTGTATGCCATGCATCGCCATACAGGCAGATGGGGGAGGTGGAGGTGGAAATAAAACATGCATGAGTCGCCTGCAGCCCAGGAAAATAATTACTGTCATTTAGCAGACATGTAGAGGAGAGCAGCGCAGCCCAGTCTGCCCACAGTACACCGCCACACCGCCTGCATACCGATGAACTGGAGGGAGAACGGAGAGGGAGGGACCCACTGAGTGGGAGAGAGTTGTGTGCGAGTGGTGGCTCAGTGTTTCCGTGTTTGATTGTAATAGATGCCATAGTTTATTTTGGACATGTTTTCATATGTCACTCATAGCTGACAGCATCCTCAAACTGTTGAAATCACAAAGAAATTAAACAAAGAGGCTGCTTTTTTTCCCCCATCTCTCTCTGCGCTCAGAAAGGTTCCAACATGAGTTGATACATTTACAGAGCACTGTTCTGGATCCAGAACTCTCCAAAGACACTAGAAGTGCAATATATTTCTCCAAAGATCAGAGAACAAGTTTTGACCCCTGTGTCTTGACTAAAGCTAAATCATGTGCTCCTTCTCTTGCTTTTACTCTGTCACTCATCTCCTCTCTCCCTCCTCCTCCTTTTTCTCTACATCTGTCCATCTCTTTTCTTTTGTCTCCCTTCTTCCCTTTCCTTTCGCCTGAAGTCAAACCACAGCACAAATTTATAGGAGGTGGAGGAATGCCAGTGGAGGTCAAACGCATGAGCGGCTCCCTGTCTGCCTCCCCTATCATTCTTTATGGCTGATCTAGTGGTGGAGCCTTCATTACCCTGAATTATACGCTGCGATTATTACCTCTCCCCCCGGTCTATACGGGACAGCCCTGGCCTTATCATCTTATCATCTTACCCAAGAGGAACGTAATGCGGGGAACTCTCCGTACACTATGGCGCAACATCTGCCTCCAGCATGACTCCACTGCGGATCTTTGAACTTTACATCCTCACATCTACAATATGTGATGTGTGTATGTGGTGTGTGACTGGGATCACAGGCGTATTTGTCGAGGGCTATAATGGGCTGCAGAAGCATATTGTCTGATGAGGGTGTAGAGCATTCAGCTCTACGCTCTATATATTCTATAGGTTTAATTAGACTTAGTGATCCCTACATGATTGAAAAAAGCAAGTTCTTTTTTGCTCTGGATCTAAATTGGAAGCCATCGCAGTGCTGTTCCATGTCCTGTAACTTAGACTGTCTGCTTTCTGGAAGCACTACAACGCACTTCAAACAGACAGTATGCGTCTCCAATGTCATTAAAGTATTGGCGACTCCTGCTCACATTTTGTGAAATATTTTCCCATTGGCTCCTAAAATGCAGCCTCCATATGCTTATTTGTAGTCTTTTTTTCCCCTTCCCATCTGTTTTTGATGTTTAAGGGAAGCCCAGCGATGACCCAACTGCTAAGAAATCTGGTTAGTGAAGGCTCACACTCATTGTTCCCGTTTTTTTTTTTTTTTTTTTGATCCTCCCAGTGCAAATTATGTCTTGAAGTTCAGACAGTAAAACTCAGATCAGTTTGGACTCACATTTCTGTTGCTTTTCTCTTCACCAACACGCGGCCGTTACACATGTTTATTACCACAACAGCGGTGCCAGTGTGAAGCCTGATAATCTGGGAAATCAGCGGGGTGTTCAGATAGCGGTAAGCTTTGGCAGCCTTGATATATTGTACTTTTTCACAACTAATTTTCGAGTGGGCACACTGAGAGGACCTGCACTGTATCATGGTGTAAATATCAATGCAGGCACAGAGGGGGGTAGCAGACAGGGACTGGGTAACGGCTACACTGCAGTGGGCTTCATCATCTCAGCTACAAATCAAAACTATATCTCAGGGAGTTTGCTCAAGTTTTTGCCTCAGATTTCTTCCTGTAATATCAAACAGGCAGATACAATTCCTTTGCCCTATAGTCACAACTCAGTAGCAAATGCACACCAGGTGGAAGCTGAGACTGTTATATTACTTTTCCGCTTGTAGATGTGTTTAGGGTATAAAAACAACTTCAAAATACTCTATTACAAGAAAAAAAGAAATAACAGAAAAACTGGTACTTTGGTGTATCTATTATTAAATTATAATCACTGATACATTAACACCTAAGCAGCATTTAATGTTGCAGCTGGTCCAGAAGGAGCCATTTCTAAATTCTTAATACACTGGTGTGTAGGTTTGATACACATATAACAATGTATGAAATGGAATTAATAAAAATCACATGTTCTAATGAAGATTGTATCCTTTTTGTACAAAGTCTACTACTCCCTTCTAAACTACAGTTGCACAGCCGCAGTGCTGCCCATGCCAACTACACCGACCAACATTGAGTGTCAGTATTGGAAAACTGTGCAAAACTGCAAAAACAGCATTTCTTTTAGAATTGTGTGCCCTTTGCAATATCTCTGTGCGTGGCAGTTATAGCATGATTAAGGTCAGGGAAACTGGAGTTATGATAAATAGATCATAGTTAAGTTAACAGAAAAAAAAACTTGCTTAAACTTCCTCTTGCATGAAAGTCAGACGTACCACACAGCTTTATTTCATGGGTTGAGTATTTATGTTCTATTTGAACTTACAGGACAATATGCTGGGAATGGAGCTGCGCCTCTTTAAGTACAAGTACTTCACTGGTGTGTGAACTATTATTTACTTTCTCCAGTACCTTCTTCTAGTTTACTTCCAGGAAACATGAGCTGAAGACAGAGAGAGAACAGAGTACAAGGCCTTGTAACGCATACAGATCAACTTCAGCCATCAGCTCCATCAGTCGGCACAATTACAGAACTTGTTGTGCTGTATCATGCCCTAAGTGTAAGTGCCGAGTCAGTGGGGGGTTGTAGAAAGGATGACACACACACAGACACATACACACTGCTCCCCCAGTGTGCTGCTATATCAAGCACCCAGGCAGGGATTCAGGGAGCAGTAACAGGGCTATTAGGACTCCCAGGGACCCTATCGATCTCCTCATTGATCCCCTTCTGCCTCGGCTAGTCCAGACAACTGTGAGGTTTTATGCAGCTACTACAGGAAAGAGCAGTGAAACACTACAGGCAAGAGCACATGTATCAGCAGAGGATGGACGTGGTAAGAGTGGTAGGAGAGCCACTTAGACCAGGAGACATAAAAGACACAGAATCAGAGCAAGAGCCAAAGTTCGAAAAGATTTAAACCTCCCTTCAACAATTACGTTCTTCATCTTTGTCAACTTCCCCCTTTCCCTGCTCGTCCCTCCTTCCATCTCTTTGTTTCTTTCTCCACTTTTTCTTTTAACATACATGGTTCAGATTTAATACATGTCTTTAATCTCTGAAAGCATCTTCAAAATGATAAAATGGCACCATGGCTGGAAAGAGAACAGACTGGTTTTACAGGATGAAGATGTTATCCAGCTGAGGAGATTTATAACCTGTGATAAAATGAAGAAAAAAACTTCCTCAACCACTATCGAAACCAGGCAGGTTGAAGTCTTCACCCTGGATTACATTGTACACATTACATTGTGACTATATAACTCAGATACTTATAATCTGCCTGATGAATCTATTAAACAGGATGTGGTAGAAGTCAGTGCTTATTTTAGTTATTAACCTTAAATATTCACTGACTCATTTTTTTGTTTTACCAATCAATACTGCAGGTCTCTTGCGCAACAGCCACTGGCATTGATGAAAGAAAATAATGCAATACCGCCCCCACTGGACCACAAGTGGTAGTACTACTGCAAAATGAGTTCTGTATTTAGATAAGCTAGACTATAAATATATTACATGATCATATAAACAATCTTATAATTGATATCCATTCATTTTGTGCTTGTCCTCTTCCCAGATTCAGTGACCATATAACAAGTGCTGAGTGTGGAGTCAGGCTCTGATATGTATTAATGACAGAGGGGATGGCAGGTCCTCATCAGAGTCCACCTGATTAATAACCGGCCCTTCACTCCTCCTCTCACAACTAATGGCTCTCTGTCGACCTCTGTCTATAATTATCACTCAATAATGAGGTCTAAAAGAAGGCATATGTGTGTGTGCATGTGTGTGTGTCACCGAGAGAGAGATCAATTTACAGGTGGCACATATTGTAGATTGCACAGCGAATGTATAAGTTGTGTACAGGAGTAAAACCTGCTGTAATGTTGGAGTGAAACTACTATAATAACTGCTACTGTGTTTAAGTATAAATTTAAGGTAGTTGTACTGTACTTGAGTCTTTCCATTTCAAAATACAGCCATAGTCACTTCTGTTCTTAATATGAAGTCTCTTTATATTGCAGTTTGTTTGTTTTTTTAGACATTTACACATTAAGGGTCCAGATTGCTTTACCTGAAAAGGGTTAGTTCACTGAGTTTAGAAGAAAAACACTGTTCACAATTTGTAGAAAATTGTTTTTTTGTTTTTTTTTTTTAACCAAATATCATTTCTATGAGTACTGGTGACTGTGTTTTAGTGGGATATAGATGACTGATTGTGAAAGACAGGTTACTGTTGAAACTTTTAAATGTCATTTTTTTTATGCTGCCAGGAACAAAATCACATCCACACTGACCTGGGCTACTTGGACAAAGTGTTATGATTATGAATTTTTATTACTGTGGGGGGTACGAAATATTAGAGGATAGAAGGTTGGAGAAAAATACTGAACAAAAGGCCAACCATCAAAAGACCTCAGCCACTGAGATCGGATGAATTGAGTGTCCTAAGACATGGACAAACCATTAACAGCAAAAAAGAATAGAGAAAAAAAAATGATACTGAATGTTCCTTACAGGGAGGGATGAATGAATGAATTGGTGAATGTGTGAATTATCTAAATTATATATAGATTAATCTGTCAATGATGGGGATCTTCACATAGAGACATCTGCTGGCACTGGTTATGACATTCCCTATTACTATTTATTTTATTTTTTTTATTATGTATGGTATTCAACATAGTGGCAAACAGGTGTATATCAGACCACCAACAGCTCCCTCCAAAGTGGGCTCCAAAAGCACAAAAACACACACACTCGCACACAGTGATTTTATACAAATAAAACCAGCCTCTAGAGGAAAAGCAGGAAAACACTTTGAAATAGGATTTCTCACCTACAGTGAATCTGTTGTAATGACACAGACACTGAAATCCCCATGAGCAATGATGCATTCCCTGATGAAAATCACACCACAGAGCAGGTGAATGCTTGTTTCCTATTCCTACCTGCTTTATACATGCAGCATATTGCAGTGTCATTCTTCTGCCTTTATGATAACCTATGATAAGGTTTATGAAGATAAGAGTCGTCAGAAGACACACATATCCTTAGCACACGGACAGTTACAAGTGCTACTATTGGCGCCTGTTCCTTAGTGATTCCAGCTTATTTAGAAGACTGCAATTGATGTGGATATCAAACACGGATGTGTCAGCATGTCAATAAATAGCACCATGGTGCAATATCAACCTCAGGGGGATTAACTCATACTCAATATGTTGATAAAGCTGATAAACTTCATAAAACCATTACAATCTCAAAATCGCGATACAAGCTCTGACGACTGTGCTGTTTTTATCACCCATCTTGGAGAAGAGTAGATAGATTTCATTTATAATACCGCCCAAGAATGGACTACTGTACGATACCATTCATGGTAAAACATCATTAAATGATGATTTATGATAACACTGGTCATGAAACAGAGAGCGAGGTACACTTGGCCAAAAGCACATAGAAAGTAGTTAACAGTGCCACGCGGCAGAACTTAACACTGTTTTCATGAAGGTCCAATTAGGTATACTACAAAGTCAAAGTCAGGTTTATTGTCAAAACCATATGTACAGGTCATACACAGGATTGAAATTACAGTGCTCCCTTGGCCCACAGTGTTACACACACAAAAAAAAAAACTAAATTTAAACTTATAAAATGATTGTGTAATCTTTAGCTATGCAGGTTTCAGGACCATTTATGCAGGATACGCATACGGAGACAGACGGAGCTTTTCGTCCGTCATTACGTGCGTAATTTGGTCCGTTTTCAGGGAGTGATCCGTAGCAGTGCGCAGCAAATGGAATAATACCACCGGATATCGTTGGGGCGGTGTTGTGCAGCATAGTGAGACGAATAAAGAAGAAAACAGAAATCTCCGACCGCAATGTATTTAACAGCCGCACAAACCACCGCCGTCTACAGCGCTTCCTCTTTTTTATCGCTTTCTTACAATGTGCGCTGTGATCTACTTCACCGTCGCCATGTCTGTTATTGTTTAAAAGTTACGTCGGAGCTCACTGCCCTCTAGTGGATGTGTTGTTAACAATCATGCCAATGTGAAACACGCATAATGGAGAGTATGAAAAGGTCGACGCTAGAAACGCACGTTCCTACTTACGTGCGTAAAGGGAGCTTACATTGGCCTGAGATGTTTGAAAAATTGCGCACTTGTCATATTTGCAAAAGTTAAAGATTAATGAGAAAATCACAAAATAATAGAAATTACACATATGGTATCTATCTAGGCACAAGCATTAGCAGCTTATAAATCTTACATTGTTACAAAGGAAACACAAATCTGGTTTGTGCTAATAAAAGTATCAAAAGCCTTCACCGCAGGGGATCATAACAGATCAAATGTGTGACTTCAGTAGAAAATGTAACCATTGTTGTTTTGAACACTTGGCCTAGTTGTATGACATGCTTAGCCAACAGTTTATTATTCTGCTGCTTTATGTAACACGGAAGTCACATTTTTATTTGTATAGTTTGAACATTAATGCTCCTTATAAGCATCAAGGACAAAGTACAACGACTAAAGTGAGGAAAGAAAAAAAAAGATTCACATGGAAAATTTTTAGAAATAAGAAAATTCATGTTTGTAGATATAGGACTTTCTGTACCTTAAAGGGATAACGGACTAGTAAGATTTGTTGGCCTTGTGTTATATAAAACACAAAAAAATGTTTTAATATATATATATATATATATATATATAAAAAAGAAAATTGTTCTCTAGTAGGCCGCCATTGTTGTTTACGTCTGAGTAGTGACGTCAAATGGCTGCGTCATTCTGCGCCTAATTCTTTTGACAGTACGAGATGAACTCATCTTCTGTTCAGACTGTCCAGTTTTTTCATGGACACACCGTAAATCAGGAGAACGAGGAAGACAAGGCTTTTGAAATTTACGTGACAACGAAAACGATCAGAGAAGTGAGGAAACTAAAGTGAAGCAGAATCAACTGTGTCTTTACGGCTACTGCTTGTTATACAGAGTAAGAATATAGATCAAACTATCGTATGGTAAAAAGTTTTAAATGTTTACCTTGTTGTGTTTGGTCCGTTGTTCCCGGATAGTGAACATCAGCTCCATCCGACTTGTTGACATCTGTAACTAATGATTCAACTGGTGGATCGTCGGTTTCCTCCATGATCGTAGTGTCTGATGGTTCAACTGTAGCAGCGGGTTGTTTACATCCTATCAGGAGATGATCCAGTGTCTCTTGTTTCTCATGTTTCTTAGCGCAGCTTTCACTCGCTATGCTCGACCCTGGTGAAGTTGGTTTCAAGTTGGATATTAAGTGATGCAGTGAAAATCCCAACAGCTGTCGACCATCCAACCTGAAACTAACTTCACCATGTCTAAGCCCGGGTATTTGGACTCTTTGTGGGAGAAAACTGGCTCGTCATTTGGTTCATTTGGTTGGCAAGTCTTCGCTTACAACCAGCAGCATCTGTGAGTTTTTTTTTTTTTTTTTTAATCAGCTGTGGTCACAAAATACCTCAAATACATCAGAGCTGAAGTGACGAGATCACAGCCGCGGGTCTTTATAGAGCTGTACTCGTCCACAAACATCTTCACATTGTTTTCTTCTTTTCTCATCGTGATGGAAGAAGCTGTGAAGGTTTACACCTCTTCTCCCGCTGCCTTTCGACCGGAAACCTTAACCAAAAGCAGCATAATGTGGCACTTTCTTCCCTTTTTCACCTGTAGCAACAGGAAAGTTTAGTGCCATTAGCTCACCTGTCAACACGACCACAACCGTTTGACTTAATATTCCCAGAATTCTTTGCGCACGTTAAATAATGGCTGCCTCCATAGCTGAACATGTGTCTTAAACTATGAGGGTTTTCTAAATAAGGAAAAAGTTTGCAAATATGTTTTTGTTTGTTTGTTTGTTTGTTTTTTTGGAGGAGAGAGCAATTGTAGTATATGTAAAACAACATGTTTTACTAGCCGGGATCATTTAAAAAGTTAATTAACTATATGTAAATTCAAAACAAATCTTAAAGACATTACATTAAACAATTTTAAATTGTGCTGTATCATTGTTTCGGTTATACAGACAGGTGTGTACATCTCAGGTTAAATGGAGAGATGGGACAGTCACCAAAAGACTTTATCCACTTTACTGCGTCAGAGCTCACGTAAACTGTTTTGACAAAATTGTTGAGCAACACTAGTAACATTTTATCAGCACAGACTGCGGGCATACTGCCAGCCATGTGCCCGGTACTGATGACTAAGTACCCTGCATCAAATCAAAATATCTATTTCCTTTCATGTGCAAGAACAGATCACAAGCTTAAAATCTGCAGAAACACAAATCTTTTTTTTTTTTTTTTTTTTTTTTTTTTAGTGTTTGTGGCAGTAATAAAACTATTGTAGTACAATGAAAGTAGGCAGGGAGAATACATTAAAAAGAAAAGAGACCATTGTAACATAAAACACAGAACCCACAAACAGCAATAGAGACAGAAACAGTAAGAAAAGTTGTCATAGTAAACAGGAGAACACTGTGTAATAAATGTATCAAATACATTTTTATTAGTATTATGTTTCGTTGCAAACAAGGTCCAGGTTTAGATTCTTAAAAGTAATTCATACATATCTGATGGCGGGGGCTTGCAACCTTTTTACTTCATAAAACATTAAAATAAACACAAATTAAGTTGACGTGTTAACTCCTCTTTACAAGTTATAGTCACGAACTGTGAGCAGTTCAACCAAAGTTTACTAAATTTGTAAAAACCTTAATCTGTAAAAATATCCAGTGTTTCATGAGGGGAAAAAAAGGAACATAAATGAGAGAAATATTAGTTAAAAAATGTGCTTGACCGCTCAGATATTCACAATTTTGGGACCCAATGACCTGCAGCTTTCACCACCACAGGATAAGACTCCTACATATTTTCCATTTGAAGCAACAGAACATATTGAGATATGGAGCCCGAACTTGTCCACTACCAAGTTTAGTGTATTGTTTTCTTATCAGTTTTCTACCCAAAGAATTTTCTCAGCGATTTTGCCTCTAGCAACCCTATCTCGCTCATCCTTCTGACCCCAGATTAATATTGTGTTAATATACAACCGAGGAGGCAGGAACATTCCAGCCACCTCCCCTTGAGAGTGAAGAGGCTGAGAAACATGCACAGGCTCTCACTCTTTCAACTGCAACAACATCGGTTGGTATCCAACTTTGGAGAGGTGATTTTGAGTTTAAAATATATGTTTAGTCTTTCCTTATCCTGAACAGGTACTAACAAGATCCAACTATAAGACTCCTTTAGTACCTCCTGCCAGATACCAGTGTCATTAAGACTTCTCTCCATCAGACAGGGGAAATAAAAGGAAAAAGGCACCTGGAAGCTCCATCAAAACGCAAAAAGTAAGTTAAAGGATCATGAATGTGATGAAGCAGATGTGGTCTCTGGCCCGTTTCGTCCTGCCCGGTATGGGGTTCGCATTGACGTGTCTCGGGGCGTACCTAGTGTCCGTGCAGACTGAGTACAAATACGCTTGGACGGTCATCCCAGCCTATGTCATAATTGTCTTCGGCTTCCTGGCAATACTCATCGGGGTCTTCTGGACCATCTGCCACAGCATGAAGAGTAAGATGTATCAGAGAAGAAGACATCAACAGCATATCCAGGTCTACACTATTGACAGGTAAAAAACCATCAGTGAAGACAAGCACACACTCTTTCAAATACTTTTAGTTAAACTGTTGTTTTTTGTTTTGTTTTTAAGAGTTTGTTTCTGTATGTTTTTAGTTATTTTGCATAACAGTAACAACTGAAAGAAATATACAACTCAGGTTAGAATAGTGTTTGCTTTATGAAGGAAACATCATGAAAAATGTTTGATTTTTGTTTTAACATCCGCATACTATCTGTCTAAATCTAAATGTCCCAGACAATTAGATCTTTAACAACATTTTCTCTTGAGAAAATCTAATTAATAAATGTACATTGTCCCTGTAAAAAAACAAAAAAACTCATGCACCTGATGCATTATCTATCTTTTTCTCTGCAGACCAAGTTCCTTTCCTCCATCGTATGAAGATTCCCAGAGAAGCCAATTGTCTACTGATATAGTCCCTGAGACGGTGGTTGTGTTCAGTGAGGTGGATGCTGTGATGAGTCTTGCTCCTCCACTGTACAGCCGGGACAGCTCAGAGGCTCCGAACTGCACATGGAGCTGGGAGCAGCCTCCTCAGTACAGTGAGGTTGAGCCTATTCATCGGGGACAGGTGGATGCAGAAGAGCAGAGAGACTCCTCGTCCGAAGACTGAAAGAGGACATGTTTTTTTGCTGACTGACTGGGAGAAGAAGGAAGGCGTGCTGATTGTAGAAAGGCATGACTTTAAGACTGAGCTCAGAAAGAAAGGTCCACAAAAATGGGAAAAAAGGCTTGTGTGGTTGGGTTACACGACTGTCAAGTGATGGACCACAGAGACAAGCAGCACTCAGCCTCTGAACGGACCAACAGGCCTAGTTCGGCCCGAGGTATTCGTGAAGTTACGGCCTGTTCAGTTAAACTGTGGTCTTGTGTTGGTGTTACTTGAATGGTTTTGGTAGGTGACCTTCACATTTTACCTGCACTGTGCTTCCAATTTGTGCACTATTACTAGTATTATTAGTATATTCAAACACTCCTGTCCAATAGGAAAATACAACTGTGTATTTAAAAGTGAATGTTTTTGTTATGTAATAAAAATATTGAAGTATTAAACCTACACTGTCATTATATTTCTTGAACTCAAAATGTGTCTTCCTCAATAATACGACAGCCTTTGCTTTTCAATATGATCAATTTCTTTTCACAAACTTTAAGACTTCAAGAATAATAAAGTCCTTAAAAATCAATTTTATTGAATTTTATTTTTTCTAAAGTTGAGTGCTGTGAGTTGAAAATAAACTAGAATGGATCCAAGATACACTACAGTGTACAATAGACAACATCTATTTTGACTTAAACCAGGAATATTAAGACTTAACATTTTTAGGACATTGCAACAAATCATATTTTTTATTTTGAATTATTTTGAATCATATTTGTATTGATTGTGGTTGAAAAATTTGTACAATTCAAACTTCAAGAATGTGAAATTACACATGTGTAATTAAATCAATTTGTACATTGCAGGACGTGCAGTGAAATGCCCAAACAAGCCGTTTGAACAGATCATGGGTGTCCTCTGACGACAGCTCGGTTGAATAGTTCAGAACAATAAAAAACACATGTGGAGCATTTCCGCACTGGTCGGCAACTTTTTTCGTTTAATGCACAAATGAACAAAGGTGGTTAATGACACTAAATTTACCACTTACTTTAAAGGCACTAATTGATCTAATGATGTCCCCCAATCTATTGGAAACTAGTCTCTGAAACTTGAGAAAACTGGCTTTTTAGTGACAAATTCAAAGGTGATAACTTGGCATTGATCCTCAACGAGTCTTTGAAATAACCCCTGGCATTATAAAACAGTTGAATGGGGCAATAACCTGTAATGGCTGACAAGTAATGTCTGCCTGACTGAGTGAACACATCCTTGCGGATATCCACTGGCATATCCTCAACTCATAATGACAGCAATCAGTGTGTTTATGAGTTCCTGCTCTCTGTGTCTCATTCAGCCCGTGTAAAGATCAACCCTCTTCACTTCTTATCACAACACAACAGCTTCAACACATTTCACACTCGTTCCAAAAGTAGGTGCTGTGCTCGGCAAACAAAAGCCTCAGTTTTTCCTCAAGGATGTTCAATCACCTCATGATATATGATATCAACACAACGTGGTGCTCTTAATTATGAAGAATTTGTTTAATTAAAAGCCAAAAATGCCCGAGGGTGACATATCTCGCTCTGATGTATTTTTTTTTATTCGTCCCCATTAGACCTGTCCGATACAATTAAAAACGGCAACCACTACACACAAAAAAGTTTATTTGAATTTTAAAAAAAAGAAAAAAGAAAAAGAAATAATATATTAAAATATGGTTACGCAGCATTCCTAAAGGCCTAAACTGACAAATTGAAGAAACAAAAAATTAAATTCTTTCAGGGTATATTTTTCCTTCTTCATTCCTCGTCTTCTAAGTCACCGTCATTTTACATTTTGAATTTTCTATCCCCAGGTAGTAAACATGAGTGTGACTACTTCCCATTTCTTCACAGAGGAAGATAAGCTTTAACTTTATTATTATTATATGAAACACTGTAATTCACTTCACTATGTTATCTTAGTTGTAATGCAATGCCGGTTTTATTTTACACTTTTGACAAAAAATTATTACTTTTGCATGAAATGGTTGAAAGAACAAACACTGCGACATACTGCATATGAAAAGATAGATACAAGCAAAAAAATAAAATAAAATAAAAGTGAACACTTCACTGTTATACAAAAACAGCGTGAATTTAAAAAATGGACAACTTCTCTAAGGCTCCCTCAGTCAATAAGTCTTGATAAAAGCAAGGCGACATGAAAAATCAGCCTACGCACTGTTAACTTGTTTGCTGTTTACACATATTTTTTTTTATTATTTATTCCTAGAGAAAATTAAATAGCCTCCCTGGTTTTTCGGCGTCACTGTGCAGAGATTTCAATAGCTGACTGAAGAAACAGCCGAGATAACAACGTAAAACATCAACTTTCTTTGTGAGAGATAAACATCCTCAGCAGGCGCCCTTAGTTAAAGTCGTCAATGAAAAATGACACTGAAGCTACAGAGAAGGCATGTTTAAGAAAAAATGGCAGAAAAGTTTTGAAGGTATTTTTGTGTGAGCAGGTAGATGGATGCGCATGTGTGTGTGTAAATGTGTGTGTGCGTGCACATGAATGCCATCATGCTCATGTGATGACGTTAGGGCCGCGGCGTCCCGTCCTCTCGTGAATGCCAGAGATCTTCAGGGCGATGGCAATGAGAGGACCCAGCACCACCTGCCAGAAGAGAAACATAAAGTATCAGGAATTATAACTCAACAGTAAGTGATGATGTCTTGAATAAAACAGGAAAGAAGAAAGTTTTTGTATTTTTTTTAAGTGTTTTCGGTGTTTATTCCATGATTAGAAATGAAATTGTGTATTTTTGGTACTGCTCTTGTATATTATTTGCACCTCTGACCAATGAATTCTTGGCTCCACTACCTAACAGATACCATGCGAGTCTGAGGCCTCCAAACACAATGCAGATAGTTAATCAGATTCCAGTACCTATAACCTAGTTTGACTTGTGTCATCCTAGCCATATAAAAACTGCTTAAACTTGCATGTCAACAAGAATTTAAAGAGGCCGTAGCCTCGTATGTCAACCACGTCTTGTTACTGGTTACAAACAATTCATTCATAAAATCTGTACAACAGTAAAACTGTGGTGTAATAAAGAAACAAGGTATGAGGAAATACTGAGTTGTGCCACGATAAGTGTTAAGCCTAGGTCAGGTGAAGCAAAAATATTTTCAAACTGTCTTAAAACACACATCTGAAGAATGAACGAAGACTAAGAACAAAAACAAAACAAAAAAAAAAAAAAAAGATGTGTTTATACACTGCAGCATATACAGTTTATGAATCTATATGCTTTGTTTATGTGCACCATTCATGTTATTAATGAAATTTGTGTTGCATTAGATGTGGTTGTGTGATCCAACATCCAAATACACATTACATAACTTAAGCATACAAAAATAGCCACGACGGGACACCTCACACTCACACACACACACACACGTAATCAATCGGTACATCTTTTCATAGGCTTGACACTGAAAGTACGATCATTAACTTTGCGATATCACTTCAGTCACTTTGATATTAGATCTTTATGTAGCCAGAAAACAAGTTTTCAATTCATGACACTGTAAGTGTGTAAATTATTAATGCAGCCCGGTTGTCCGGCTGGTTTCCTTTTTTTATCCTTTAGAAACTATTGACAATAATAAGTGGCTCAGTTAAAAAGTACATTTTGTTTGAAGACGTACAGTGATGTGGCCAAACCTAAATGAGGTTGTCTAGACATCATGACTGCGGCTTTACAGCACCTGGGAATGGTTAAAGTACACTAGTTGTCCTGACTTTCTTGACAACCTTAGACGGTGGCGTTCTTATGCACTCCAAAGTCTACAGGTCAGTCAACTTTCAATAGTCACATAAAGATCAAAACAATGTGACTCAGTGGATTTCTGAGGTGGCGAAATGACAAATGACAAAAGTCATGGTGGAAACTAATAACACAACAACTCCGTGTTAAAGACACAAGAAGGAAAAGGCAACTTTTCTGTCTAAACTTAAACCATGAAACTACAACATCATCAATGATTGGTTGTATTTGGAGGGAGTTTTATGTGTATCTTTTTAAAATACATATTGATAAGGATCTCAAACAACGTTACTAATCACAAAAGAATCCCGCTATTATCTGATATCACACAATAAAGTGTTGTAAGTACCAGCTTTTATATTGACGACGTTGTAAGATGTAATAATAATAATAATAGTGATGATAATAATAATAATAACACAGGCTTACACAAGAAAGCACACACACACACACACACACACACATCATCACACCCTCTCTGTACCTGTGTCTCTCTGCTGTGTCTCTCAGGATCTCTCTCAAAACTCTCAGCATAAATGCGGATGGTGGCGCCCACCCCTCCACCGCTGCCGCTCATCCGAAACACCAGGCGGGACGCATCAGTAAAAATGATCCTTAAACCCTACAAATATACAAACATTGGGAAATTATTATCATCATTATTATTAATATTATTATCATTATTATTTACTGACCACAAGTTACATGAACCAAAATATATATATATATATATATAATCTCATCAGCACTGCATACACCTCAATCCCGAATACTACACACAACATAGACTCATGAAAGGCTTTGCCAAACAAGATAAATCAACAGGTATAAAACTATTAAATGTTTATCTGCTCTTATTGAATATAGAATGCAAATTGTAAACTGGTGATAATGGTAACATAACAAATAAAAAAAGGAAATAGGAAAAATAAAATAGGAAAAATACAAAAAAAAAAAAAAACTGGTCATGGAGAAAATGATTTTCAGCAACTTCAACACACAGTAACTAGAAACAGCCACTAGATGTCACTAACATTGTGTGTATTTCTGACACAATGTTTAAACAGGATTCCTTAGCTGTGCACACGACAGCATGTCTGTATCTACAGCAAAACTGTTTATTGAGTTATGTAACACCAGAACTACATCAACTTAAGTAACTGTTCATGTCAGGGCTGATGCCTCCTGATCATTTCTGAAGCCCACCATGTTTGTGTTCCCCCGCCTTCATTTCACATCAAACCAGAGAGAAACATCACATATTATTACAACTTCTACTGTTAACACTTTGAACTTAACCTCGACATTTGCAGGAAAAACAGGATGTTGTTGCGTTGGGGGTAACCAACTACAGCCCTCGCTGGCTGACGTAAGGAAGATAAGACTCTTTGACTGATGAACATGTGATGACTCTTATCTGTACTAAATTCCTCAGCGCCTCTTCCCTTATCCCTTTAGAGCAAAAGACAAGCCCAGGACAGCAAAATGTTAACAAACAAAAAACTAAAAAAGGAAAAGAGTCATGAACAAGAAAAGTTCTACACATCTTATTTCTTTTAAAAACAGGATCATGTAATTAAGTGTTGCTGTCAAAATATTCATGTTCATCACTAAAAATCTACAACACGTCTTGATGTTAATAACCGATGTTTAGTTTATTTCAAATAAATGCACAAAAGACTACAAAAGGCAAGTGGACGGAGTGCTCCAGAACAACAGTAACTCCATCTCACACTAATATCTGTTAACCTCCTTCAAATGTGACTCAGCTACATTGTTTATAGACGACGGTATGAAAAGGAAAATAACTCTGGGCCGCTCATCTTCCTCCTAATCTGACTTTGGCAAGGGAGGATAACATGTCAGAGTCAGGGTGAGGAGAGACAGTGATAATGAGAGATGTCCGTCCGCCTGGCTGTCTGTCTTTCTATCTGTGAGTGTGTCAGCTCATCTCTAACAATAGTGTAGCAGTTATCAGGAGGCTGACTAATGCCTGTTAAAAACAATGTCCACTGCAAAGCTCAGAGGCTCTGAATGGACCACATACCAGCAGTGGGGTGTCCGTCTGTCTGTCTATGCATCTGTCTATCTAATGTCAAACACAAAAGTAACTCTATTTTTAATCCAAAAAGAATTAAGACCTAGATCTGACTTACTACATAGATATTATTATTTTTGTTATGCCTTCGTAATCATTTCATTTGTCATCTATGACAATAGCTTTGAAATAAATAAGTACAAAACTTAAAAAAGAAAACCAAGCCACTGGATTTGTGATTCGTCACAGGTTGACAGATGAGTCAGCCAAGCAAACTATAATATAAATAGAACTGATTCCTATTGATTTCAACACAGAAAAACATATTCAATTTCTATAATACATATATTTTTTAAATGTTGGTTCTTATGCAAGCTATTTAAAATACACAATGCTGATATAAGACATTGCATTGGTAGATTTCCAAAAATAAAACTGTGCAATACCTGTACTTAAGTGTTACAGGGTTTATGGCAACACTCTTTTGTCTATCCATCTGCCTGAAATATGCACACAATGCAGAATGAATTCAGTGGCCAACTACAAAATGCTGCCATGCCACTGCTGTGTAAATCCCCCATACTTTGTCTTGTGCGCATGCGTGTGTGTGTGTCTATGTGCCGACTGTTCCCCCTTCAAACACACTTGCAGTAGAGAGACTGCAAGCGAGACAACAGCTGATATAATTCTGTCCTGGGAGGAATGTGTGCTGTAATAACACACACTGGGGCGACTAAGGATTTACTAGTGAGGTTCACAAATCACACCGTGGGGGTGACTGACTAACTAGTGGTGGAGCTGCTGTAACCATGGCAACACGGTAGAGTATTCACAGTGGGACTGCGAGAGACGTCGTCCCTGCTTTACGCTGTTAAGATATGTCAGATGAAATGGATGGATAAAGTTGTGTGAGCTCTTGTGTGAGCTCTCTCTCTCTCTCTCTCTGTGTTGTGGGTGTGTGTGTGTGTGTGCGTGTGTCTGGTATTAGGCAGGGCATAAGGATAAGAAGTGTCGACGCCAGCGATGACTTTCCACACATTTGTGGGCAGAACAGAGGGAGTCAGCTGGGTAAACTTCACAGAGAACGAGGGGGAGGGTGAGTGGGTGGAGGACAGGGAGGTTACAGTATCTATGGGACTTATCAGTGTATGTACAGCAAGGTGCTGTGTGTAACACGTGTTTGTATGTGCATGTTTATGGTTTAAAATGGAAGACAGACTGTCATGTCCAAACATGGAACCTCTCTGATGGGACAAAATTGAGTCTCAGTGGGTGGTCTGGCTTCCAAAAGCCTGATTAATGACAACATGTGTATGACAGAGAACAAGACTGAGCGACTGCGTGATATTGTGTTAGATGTCTACAGGTGAACTTGACATGATATGAACCAGTTCTCAGGTCATACATTCTAGTGTTGGATTTGATCTAATAAACTAAAGGTCTGGGGTCTGAAATAGTTCTGATGGGTCCAGCTTCAGACAAAATGAGAAACAGAGCCAAACCCAAAATAGCTACACATAGCTTGAAGTTATTATATTCATATGCTTTTTCACTTCTTAGTTAGATATGATATATCCTGCAGAAAAACTTGAGCTCAACTGGTACTGGAAAATGTAATATATAGTTTTAGTTCTTTGTTACAGAAATACATTGCATGAAGTTTTTATTTATAAGGATCTGGTGTTCTGGTTCTTCTCCGACTGACCTGGTTTCGAGCCACTGATCCATCCACGGGGTCGATGTACTCAAAGCTGTCGGCCTTTTCCACGCTGTACATGTGGTCTCCTACAGCAAACTTCTGACTGGTGAATGCTTTGTCTGAGATTACTGCTTCCAGTTCTCTCATCAAGTAAAAGGCTGCACGTGGATCCAGACCTTCATAGTCAAACCTGACAAGAACAAAACATATGAGCAATGAAACCATATCTAACATAAGAAGAGAGGAAAAAAGTATGTTATACTTCTATCGAATGCCCAGATTTTTTTTTCTCTGATACATCTTACATTTCATGATCTAATGTCTTCTCAATGACAAAAGGTCACCAGAGCAAGTGTATGGTATTACCATCATAGTTAAAATGTCCCTAAACTGCAACAAACAACTTTTTTTTTTATGTGAGTACTTGAGGTTTTTTTTTTTTTTTTTTTTTTTTTAAGTGATCACATATTTTCTATTTTGCAGATTTTTTTTTTTATCATTTGCTGCTTGGCCTGTCCTGTATGTCCTGTCCAACTACGTGGTGTGGGAAATGTGCATCAGTTTAGAAAAGCTCTCTGTGGGAACATGAAAAGTTGCAGCAACTGTCAGTGGGAACACTGACTGCAATAACTATCTCTGCCTCTCACAGGGGAGAGGTTAAAATAAGAACAAGTGGCAACCAGTGAGAAGGGCTGGAGGAGAAATGGATGAAGGTGAAGGCCTGGGAGACATATTTGGCTTCAGTGGGGATACATGGACTTTTGGCTTCATACATGTACATGAATTCAGGACAATGATTCAAATGAGAAATGAGGAGAGAGCAATAATAAGATTAATGATTATGTAAATGATCATGTTAATATACAGCTCCATCTTCAGAGAGGTTTAAGCTGATTACCTGCAGAAGTAATTGCGTCCAAACTTGGCCCAGTGCTCTCTGACAATCTGCTCCACACCCTGTTTCCTGGCCGCCATGATGGACAACCACACCAGCACCGACCACAAACCATCTTTCTCACGAATGTGGTCTGAACCTAGAACCACAAAAATATCACAGGGAGCTGAACTCAGTTGATGTTAGACATACAGTATGCACATATATGTACATTTAACCATAGCATATCTCTGCTGTGTGCTTTTTTAAACATCTGTTATGCAAGAAATTCAAGCTATTCCTTTAGCTTAGCTTAGCATACAGACTGGAAACAAGGGTAAGCAGCTACCATGCCTCTTGGTACATCAGTCTTTCTCTTCAACAGCACAACATATAACCTCCCGTAAAACCAGACATTTAAGCTTTAGAGCTTTTGGAAGAAGCTGTATCCCCCATTTTAAAGCTGTGACTTGCAATCTCCTGGTAGCTAATATAGATCTTATCATCTAACACTTAACTAAATAACAAATCAATGTGTTTCTCAAAAGAAATGTCAAAGAAAGAACATAAATCAGGAGTTAATTAATGTAAAGAATCATAGACTGGACATAAAAATGGACAACATAACATTTTCTTAAAAAATGACACCAAAACATCTCAATCATGTTGTAGTGATTGGCTGCAGTTTGGGTCATAAATCCAGCTCTGTCCATATTAGCAGATAAGAGCTAAACTAGAACAGCTAAGTACACGCCAAATAAAATGTTCATTTGTGTCATTGTGTTCATTTTTCAGATAAGTTTGGTTTCAGTGTTTATGTGAAAACAGGGTGAAAACATCGTGATTGACAGTAGGAGGAAGAGTAATGCATTGTACTACCTTATATATACTTACTCGATCAGATTCAGTTTTGGAGAGTGGAGCTGCACATTTCCCCCCCATAGAAATAGCATTTCCCACTCTCCACCCCAACACATACAACACATGTACATCACACCCTGAATCACTTTCCCTCATTGGGGAGCCATCAGTCTGTTATCAAAGACAGCTGCACAGCAAAGGTGTCTGTTAAGAGGACACTTTGACATTTTAATCAGATAAATATGAACCTAATGTTTCTCCCAAAGAGCCTTAACATGGGAGCAGTTGAATACATTTACATATATTACATTAGAAAACATCAATTTTGACATATATATGTAGTACTGTAGTAGTTTCTGTGGTACTACCAATTCTACCTGAGCACCAAACATTGTAAACAAGATGCGTACTTCCAGGGTCAGTGTCCAGCAGTTGTTCTATTATACAGCTGTTTGGAAACTGACTTTATTATTTAATTACTATCTCGCAGTCTGGGTCCCTCTGTGATAGAGAAAGTGAGTGTCAACTACAAATCTAACAGTTGCAATAATTTATTCTGTGTGTTTGAATAAGTGTATGAGCGTCAGTGAGGAGCAGGAGTGGTGTGCAGCCCTGATGATTTACTATTCAGGGCTCCCTCTGATTTTTTGGCCTTACATGGCTATAGACAACGAGTAAGCTCCCATCGTCCTCTGTGCTCTCTGTTTCTCTGCCTCCTCCATTTCTCTCCTCCTCGTCAATATTTCTCATATTTGGACTCCACCAATTCCCTCTTCTCTTGTCTTCTTTTCACACCTGCTAACATTTTATTATCACATGTTGAACCTTTCCCTCCCTTGTTTCCTCTCTTTCTAAAGTCAAATATATCCTATCCAATAAAGATCATGATTAAATAAGATGAGGAAATGTAATACAGGGTGTCAAGGATAAACAGATGTAGCAGATGGGCAAGAGCAAATGCACGTGTAGCATTTGTGAATGCCCACTGTTTGCATTTTCTGACTGTATGTATGTGGTCTCTGTCTACATTCATAGAAACCATTGCCACTGGAGGACTGTCTGCATATTGCAGTGATTCAGGGAGCCCCTGTCTCCTTTTATAGCAGAAGAATGGGGATTATTTACACATCCAGTCAGGGTCACAGCCCTCACATCTATTACACGACTCAGACTGGAGCTACAGGCAGGCAGGATGCACCGCTTACATCTCTAGAATTGGAACAGGCTGGTGAGTGTGTAGAAGAGAAGGCAATATGGAAAGTGTGAGGACTTTGTTCATCTTTAAAGGGAAATTATAGTTTCATAAACACTCGGATGTTATTTTTGCAGTTTTCCATCATTCTTATCTGTAATAATAACACGGTGCTCATCACGCTAATTGCATTGATACAAAGATGCCAGAAAAATGAATTAATTCCAGGTTAGTCAAACCTATTTTGAGGATAAAACAAAGGCAAACAGTGAAATTGATAAAAGTATTATACAAACATTTCCTTGCAATTATTCACCACAGTTTATAAGACATCTTCTTGGTTGTCACGCTAAACAGCTTGTAAAGATTTTGCTTCAAATTTGTGATTTATGCTATATAAATAAAACTGATTTGTGCTGGACTTGAGCTTGATTTCAGTTTCATTTAGTATCAAAATGGTTTCAAAACTCTGTTGGGTTTAATAGCCTCATGTTAATCAAACACCAAAGCATTGTAGCCACCTGAACACTCAGTTATAACCCGCCTGACTGTCTTATCACTTTTCTTGTTTCTTGCCCTGCTGGACATTATTGTATCATGTACTGTGTTCCCAGAAATTACTTTCTTACTTACTTTTGGTGAGTATGATGTTATTGTAAGCAAAGCTATATTCATAGTGGCCAAAACTATATAAAAAAATTAGACCCAAGTTTTAATAAACTGGCATTTCCCTTTAATTTCAAGGAAAAGTTGGCTGGACACATTTGTTGAGTGCCTGTTTCAGCAAGTCCCTGCTGCATACTCAGTTAGCAGCAGCTGGCTAGTGCAGTCCTCTAGCGATGGCCTTGTTTGCAGGCACCTCAACAACAGCTGCTGCTGAGGGGAGGGGATTTCTCAGTTACACACCTACTCACATTTTCCAAACTGAATCGGGGGTCCGAATCAGTGACCTTCTGCCCACTCGCAAACAGACCACTGCTGTCCAGTTTGTGCTGTGTAAATTTTTGTCTTGATGAAATTCGTTATTGCCAAATCTGTCTTCATGGGTGGGCTTTGTTGTTTAGATTGTGAATGAATGTGCTACATCATACCTGTCCCAAAGCTCTCCTCACCACAAAGGGAACAACGGCCAGAATCCATCAGGTTCCCAAAGTACCTCCAGCCTGCCGGAGTCTCATACAGCGCCAGTTTCATGGCTTTGGCGACCCTTCAAACACACACAGAGAAAAAAACAAAAACAAAGCTGGAGACAATGTCCGTCCACAAACACACACTGTATTTACAGTATCTCGCTCTAATATCTAACTCCAGTCTTTTCCTTGGTTCTGATACAGAGATGAGCTTACAAACAATCCTCTGACCTTTGAAATAAAGCAAACCAAATGCTGCATGACAAGTGTGATCTGCCAGCAGCTCATCCTATAATTTAATAAGGTGAAGGCAGCAAGAACAAAGCGGGTTAACCTTTTAGCTGATGTTTGCTTTGATCCTGAGCCACATACTTACATAGGGAGGAGAGGGACTGTATGTGTGTATGTGCACACGAATGAATGTGAATGTTGGGATCCTTAGGAGGGATAAAGGAGCAGACAGGTCTATTTGTGGTAGGAGAGCAGGAAGGCAAAAAATATACCCAAAGGGAAAAGAACAAAGAAAAAGAGATAATAAAAATTTGTGCAAATTTACAGAAAATTATGACTAGATGGAATGGAATTATGATAATAAAAGGGTCGTTTTTTTTTTTTTTTTTTTTGGAAAAGAGTTGACACATCTGGACAAAAATGGAAATAACATTAAAAAATACAATAATATTAAATAACAAACAAAATTAACAGTGTTTAAAATTATTACTGAATTCTGGAGTTTTCTGTCCATAGTCTAAACTAAATAGTTTATTGTACTGCATGTAAATGACGATTTACATGCAGTAATAACATCTTAATCAGCCATAGACACACTGTCACAGACTCATGGGCAGGGTCACAGCTATTGTTAAGGACACTGAGGTCATGTCCGTAATTTTGGTTCAGGAAACTGAAAGTTTTAATTACATGTGGAAGTGTTTACATTCCACTACAACATGCACATGTTGAGTTTATTAAAGATGACATGATGCTTTTCAGAGCCAGTATTTTTAAATTATATTTTTTTTAATAACAAAGGATCAAATGACCACTTGCATGTGAAATGTGTCACTAGGAGTGTTTTATAGCCTGCAACTTTACTATTTTGGTTCGTTCTCAATTCTCTCATAGTATAGTTTCCATCAGCAGCAGGTAACTGTCCAGCTCCATTCAACAGACCAAATTATAGTTGGTGACTATATTGGAAGTTTTTATTAGCTAATAAATGTGAATATTGCTCTGAATCTGCTGGAAGTGCTAAGTCCATCATATCCACCTAAAAGGTGATATCAGATTTGTGTCCTGTAGTGGCCAAAGAATCAGTTAATTCAGGTTTGAAACGAACTTTTTTTGTGAATGTAGAGAGGGCATCAAAAATTGAAATGACGTATTTTTAATTTTTGGGTGCTGGTTAAAAAAAGAGGATACCTCAAACTCCTGGCAATGGGAGGTGTTGACTGCATTACTAGAGACTATTACTAGAGTTACTGGTTTATACTGGTTAAGTATTAGAAAACTATTCATCTGGAATAAACAAAACTAGCAGTTGCAGTCACATGCCTCTGCTAACCAGTCCTGTTCCAGTTAGTTAGCTCAGGAATTCCTGACCTTTTACCACAAGTTTCTAATCAGTTTATCTTTGACTTCAGTTGAACATTCAAGTTTGTGCTTTAGGTTGGAATAGATTACCTAAAGACAATCCTGAGATGTTGCCATAATGAGGCCAAAAACATTGTTTTGCAAGCTCAGATATGTTCACGATCTTTGATCTTTGACCATCTAATTCGAATCAATCCACCTGGAGTCCAAGTGCATGTTTGTGTCAGATGTAATGGAAGTGGAGTGTTACTGACCCGCCATGACCCGCCATGACCCACCAAAATACAAAAGTTTGTCTTAGAGTACAGGTGAAAGTGGTGAAACTCGCTCAAGGCAGTCTTGAGATATCACATTCAAGACCTCAAAAATATGTCATTTTCTTTCTTTTTTTATTTTAGTTACAGTGACCTTGACCTTTAATCTTTGGCTAACAAAAATAAGTAATTCATCATTATGTTTGAGTGAGTGTATGTGCCAAATTTTAAGAAATTCCCTCAAGGCATAACTGAGATATAGCATTCTTGAGTATTAGATGGACAGATGCACAGATGGACAACACAAAAACTCTCTCCAGTGTTGAGGCATGAAAACAAATCAAAATGTTTCAAGTGATGAAACAAACCCTTTATGGAAAAATCCACTGAGCCTCTAAAGCTTGTGGAACAGGTGATAGTGAGGAAAATGGGCTGTGATGTTGGTAAAAGTTACCATTCCAAGCAGCTTTCAGAGGTATTTAGTCACCAACTATCCTTCTCATTCCCCACAGATCACTCAACCACATCATCCAAGCCTCCACAGTAAACACCACAAAACGTAAACACTATTCTCAGGACACCGCTAAGAAATGTTGTACAAAAATATTCCGCCCACCAAAACTGTTGTTGCCTTGCAAAGAAACAAACACATAGAAATGTCAATCTCAAATGCTTTTCCTGAGGGACACAGTAGGAATTCAAAGGTCTAAATATGTGGATATGGGTGAAATTCACGGCTTTTAAGCGGTGGTACACATAGCCACATAATTATCATGTACATAAATAAACCCCACGTAGTGCCCAGTGCAGTTGTTTATATGAGGAATGGATAAATTACCAAATAAAGAGTAAACCGGCTTTATTCCCCTCTGGGGAAGCAAGAGCTGGAACGGAAAGCCTGGCATTCCTAAAAGAAAACAGAAACTCTGGCCTTCTGAAAAGCTTTTGACGTTTGAAATGACACGACTATGGCCAAAGCAAGCACTGAAACTGACCCTACCAGCGTTCAATTTTCAAACAATGTTGGGATAAAGTTGTGGTCAACAGTGTGAGAATACTCACAATAGTCTTCTCTCAAGTTTGATGATTGTACCAGCTGGGATTTGAGTTGACTAAAGCGCAAACAACAAGCAAGGTCAACCCCTTCATTTCTACACGTATGAAATGACATTCTCTGAAAATAAAATCACAGTCAGATGAACGATCAACAGAATGATCAAGTATTTCCTACTTTTAGATCCACTGGTACAAGTTTCTGAGATCAAGCAACAGATATGTTACTTCTGAAGACAGCAGCACAAACATGAAGAAAAATAAAAAAGAATAAAAAGATATTAACTTGTTTGTTACTCAGTTGTTAAGAGAAGTTATCAAAGACTCTCATGTTTAGATGTCAGTTATATAATATTTGCATTCTCTTTTCATTTCATATCGAAGCCTTTTTTGTTTCAATCACACATGCAAGCCTGTTGTATATACACGCATAATCAAACCCAAGGCTATTCAAACAGATACCGTGCAGTCTCAGGCAGGCCAGACCCAGTGGATCCTGCCTCTGTCTCCACAGGCTTTGCCAAAATGGAAAAATGTTGGCCAGTGGATATGACAAGAGACACAAGGAATGAACTTGGAAGGTTTCTATTTAGGGCTGTAATCCCCTCGTGTGTAGGTGTGACCTCTCAACTGTGAGCCACTACAGTGTATCAAAGTCTATTTTCTCACACTCGTAAAAGTCAGTGTGTGGATAAAGACGTTTTGACAAGTGCCTTTTTCATGTAATCAATCAATTGATCACTCAGTTGATTCATTGAGAAAATGATTCATATGATTAATATTCATATCAATATGAATTGCTTAATTATTCACTTTAAATTAAAACTGTTCAATTGAGTATTAAATTATCTTATTTTTCCATTGCTTGACAATTTCAACAGTACTGTTACTCTTAGCTTAGTTTAAATTAGTAATAAGGTTTTAAAGCTCTTTTTTACTTCCACAATCTTTTGTTTACTTACATATACAGTAACATAGCCTGATACATTTAGTGGATTTGGTGTGTACTATTTTATAAGAATAAACAAAACTGCATCAGAACTCAGACAACTGTGTAAAACAAGGTTTTCTGCAACATTTGTCCCGCAGGAAGATCTGTGAGTGGTTTGGATGTTTCTCATCCTCATCCTTTGAACTTGAGGCTTTGGATTACAACTAGATGCACGTACTTACAATTCAGCCTCACAGTCAAGAGACACACTCACTCATCCATCCATCATGTATACAAATTTAACCTTGTGAAAATAGTGGAGAGTGGACTGGAGCCAAATTTTTACTGACTGAGGGGGAGAGAAGCATGCACCTTAGACAGGTTGCCTGTCTAAGGTAAAGACCTTCAGTCACAGAGCCAACATATCTAGACAAACATTTGTGCTCACATTCACACCTACAGGCAATTTAGAGTCACCAATTAACCTAACCTGCATGTCTTTGGATTGTGGGAGGAAACCGGAGTATCCAGAGAAAACTGATGCAAACCCAGAATCTTGTTGCTGTGAGGTGACAAGCACACACACACACACACACACACACACACACAACTATCAACTGATTATCTCCACTGTTTTCTTTCTCGCTCCATCTATCTGTCTTGGATGACAGTAAACACTGAGGAATACAACAAGCAGTGAGGTTGTTGGCATCTGTAGAGTAAAATATTGCAAGCTTTTGGCCTTGGCTTGATAGTTTACCAAACATAGCCCTGTTTGGTCCAGTGCCCTGACTCCTCACCACCCCCTCTGAAGACAGCACAGCCTGGACTTGAAAGTTTCACGCTGGCATTGAGACAAAAAGCACAGCATTCTGGAGATTTACTTGGGCCTTAAATGTGAGTTCTTCTTGACCTGAACTAGTGGCTTTCCCTGGACAACACAGGAATTGAATACGTTGAAGGTGTTACAGCAAAGACACTGTTGAAAATGAGGTTCAGATGGTCAAAGTGTCATTCTTTACTTGGATCAGTATCAAAGTACCACTCTAACATTTTGGTTCCAAACAGACTTCTAGGTGTTTCCAAAGCTGTGTCAAAAATATATTGACCATTTAATAACATTATATTAAGTGGAAAAGTGTGCTTGTTGGGTAAATGTTTAACTTGGCTACCATCTGCATCTTGCCTTCTATCAAAATACTGGTGCCTAGCTCAACATTTGAGCGTGATGAAAGCATTTCAGTTTTTCTTACTGTTTTTTCTTCTTTATGAATTTCTCAGTTTTTTTTAAATGAACTAAACCTTGGCAGCTTTTCATGGGAAAACAAATCCAGCCCTACCAAAACTGGTGTGGGGTGTGGAATGGTCACAATGGGACCAAGCTGAGTTCAACAGAGTGCTTGAGAGCAATCCCAATTCTGTGAATCTTAACCAGGGATGCATGTACCTCAGGGGGTACTTGTCCAGTTACTGGCAGGTACTGTATGTAGTTAAAACAAAACAACAGGCAGACTGCACAGGACACATTTCTGTGTTGTGATATATCATAACTGAGTGTGTGAAAACTTTACAAGGAAGGAAATAAAAAGCTAGAAGTAATGGAACATCCTAAGTCTGCAGCAGAATGACTCCTTGATGCCACATTAGTCCAGACTGACCATAGCTTCGTACATCTATGCTACTCCATTGTGTTTATAATTTCTTGTTTTTTTCCTATTTTAAACTCAACTAAATCATTGTGAAAAACATCCAGTGGACATGCAGGATTAAGATCTATAAAAGGTACACTGTGTAATAGAAGTACATCATGTCTTATAAGGACTTCAGCACTGGGAGCTGTGAGTGAATATACAGTCTCCTGATTGCTTTAGTTATCCTCGTAACCAGCACAACAGTGAGTGCCTCAGCCCTCCCTTCTCCCTATATCCTCCCATCTCTGGAACAGTTAAAGGCGAGGCAGATGTTTCCTTTACCAAAATTTCTCTCCAACTTTCTCTTCCTCTAATTCCTCCCACCCTCCTTCCATTTCCACAGAGACACGAACACAAATCAACACCCAAACACACACACGCACACACACACACCCTCAACTTTCACACCTGTAACTCTAACTTCATGTCTGTCTGATTCTAAATCAGTTTAATGACAATAAAGCATCCCCCGTTTATCTCTTATTTTCTCTGTTTTTGCTTTTTCCTTCTGCAGCAAACACACACAACTACATACAGTATATACACATCACATTTATCAAGCCTTTTATAACACAGCTCGACTATGCATAAACACACAGCAGGGAGGGCTGCTCAGTCCAAACACTCAGCATACAGACACACTCACAGGCCACCGGCTCTCCTAAAAAGGCCCACACTTGGGTTGAATCCAGGGTCCTCCACCACAGTACTAAGTACTTCAACACAACACTGTCAAAGATAAGAAGATATGAATATAAAGTGGTATTGTGTGCGAAATAAATAAGTGGTGAGGTTGAAACTTAAAGTTGAACAAAGTGTCTTTTTTCCTGCAAAAATGTCTGAGATGATCAGAAAGTGCTCAGAGAAGAAGTGGACATACTTTGCATAAAACCCAGGAACACACTGGTGAAAATAAGTTTGAAGGAAAAAAAAATATAACATCGTATATAATACAAATAAATTCTGACAAAACTGTAGGGCAGTTCTACTTTTCAACAGATTGCTTTCTATCATCAACATTAAAAAATGTGTAGAAAATTGAAAGTTGATGTGACATACTACAGTAACTGACAGGACCTTTTATTCACACAGCTTAGGGTTGTTCTGGGACATGTAACATTTGAGTCTCAATCTGCGTGTGTGTTTAATACGATGCTAAATAACAGAAGCTAATGTGAGCAAACCTCTACAGCAGTGTGATTATCGAGGTTGACATCATAAGATGTAGCTTCAAGCAAATAGCAAAGCAAAACCAAACAACAGTTGAAGTATCACTATTCCCTTGTGACGGTGAAGCCCAGGGCCGGCAGTGAGGTCACTTCCTTTATATCTGCTAGTGTTAACACATTAATACACACACAAAAAAAAAAAAAAAAAAAAAATCGGAATGACATAGTCATACAGTGATTTAGAGAATATGTCATTCTATGGATCCTGTACATACTCAATAAATGAAACTGTGCCAATATCATAAATAATTTTCCCCAAGTGTCCATCAGTAATGCTAAGAATTTGCAAATAAATCAGACTCCCTCAAGATACAGTTGTGTACACACACACACTATGACATTATGGCCACAGGCAAGTGTTAAGGGTCACCGTTAAACTATGATAAAAGTCAGTAAATACTTATAAGAGGTCAGAAAGAAGTTTATTTAAACAGTTATTGGAGTTGGCACTTGTAACTCTTCTCTACTCTTCTTCTGTGAGGTCTGTTGTTTACATTTAATCTAATTTTACTTGATGAATACATTTCTTTGATCAACTACCCGTAGATATACATCATCTGAACTAACTATTCAGTGAATTTAATTTTGAGCAGCGTTCTGCTGATGCCTTGGTGGGGTGCAGTGCTGGGATCTCTCCTACTGGAACAATGTTAATGGGGATGACTTTAGCTGTGATCACATCCTCTCACTCAGCACCCTCCGCTCAGCTCTAATCTTACATAACAGATAATATTTATAGGGAGGTGAGTAAATGTGTGCGTGTATGTGATTTCATCGTCTTATTCATAGTGGGTGAGTCTTTTTCTGAGAGTGACTTCCCTCTCCAGAGATTGGGCTGCTGCAGGGGTTTGTAAAGGAAGAAGTTGAGGGTGGTGTGTGTGAGTCTTGTACCTGTCAAGAGCGGTGCTGGTTGCCACACTCCTTGCAAAGCCTCTGACGCCATGCTGCCTGAAGTAAGGGATGGTCGAGAGGTTGGCAGCCATGATGGCCACTGAATCAGCTGGATTTACAAAGAAGCCGCTTTCTCCAAGAATCATATACCGGTCCTGATGAACAGAAAAACATTTTACATTAACTAAGTTAGCGTTTATGAAAACTAAATCTCATGAAAAAAACAAAAACAATGAATTAATCAAACCTCAGAGCAAGTATTGTCTGTGTGGCCCAAAGATGAACAAAACCATTGCAGTGGGTGACATGCTCCTTTATTACAGTGAGTATGGTCACTGTAGTTTATTTTGAGCCAAGCCCACATGCCACCATAAATACTCACTTGCTCCGAGTATGAATTTGTGGCTGAAAATAATCCCCCGCAGAGGCACGATTTATTCTTATTGAGCCACTACTAGTTTAGAATAGTACGCAGTCTTTAGAAAAATATATAACACTATATATTTATGTAGTTTTATTACATTGGAATGAAAAGCAAACTGGAAAATGAATATGAATTAATAAACAAACTAACTAACACGTTGTTAAGGCGGATATTATTACAACTAATACAAGAAAAGTTGCATGTTGATATAATGTGCAGCATTAGGAATGTACTCTTCCTGCAAACCTCCTCAGGTAACAGTTATAAAACTAAGGACAGTGTGGACAGTGAAGAACTCTTTTTTTAAGTTACAGTATTATGTAACAGTAACCCCCAAAGAAGAAACTTTGAGCCAGTGAGATTATAACCACTGCTGCTAATGACTGTGAAGACACTGATGCTTATGGGAGAAACAGAGCAGATATGACATAATTCTCCTGATGTTAAGCTAATTTACTTAGCAAAGCATAAAGGGTGTGTGGGTGTGTTTGTGCATGTGTGTGTGTGTGTGTGTGTACAGTAGAAATGACTATTGGATGACATTGTGGAAAAAGTGAGCTGCTCATTTAATCATCGTGGCTACAGTATTATTCAAGCTCCCTTTGCTTTTCTTGTCTATTATCAATGAGCAAATCAAAACAAAAAACATAAATAAATAAAAAATATTTTTTCGTATCTATGGGTGGAATCTAAATTATTTGAGTTTAGTTTATTAACAAATTTGGAAAAAAACTGAATTTACTTCTGAGTGATGTATCATTACCCAAGGCCATGAATATTGTAAAGGGCATCTATTCAACAGAAATAAATTATTGCCATTGTAATATTTGTTAGCAAAATATTGGCAACTTCTTCCAACTCCAGCAGAATGACCTTTTGTCAACAGGTTCAATTTTCCATCCCCATCAGCATTAGTTTTTTATGGCACAAAAAAGGTGACTGGGTCATAACAGCAGTAGTAAAGTTTTTAGATATCTAGGAAATGGCACCATTTCACATTAACTTGATTATCTGGGTTTTATTTAAGCTTCACATAGAAAACAAATGTCTTACCCCATCTGCATCAAACGCTGCTCCAAAGCCAAATTCACCTCCTTTCATGGCGTCTACCAGAGAGGTGGCGTAAGTCATGTTGGGCTCAGGAGGGCGGCCGCCAAAGTCCTCCAGAGGGACACAGTTGACTGCAGAGTTAGCAGGGGCCCCCAGCTCATCACAAAGGATCCTACGTACGTAGGGGCCCATCACTGGGGAAGAGATCAAATATTCATCAACATCAGCAGCTTAGAGATTATATAAGGTGATGATGACTTGTCTCACCTCCATTCATTGCATCTACATGTATCTTTAGCTGATTTGGTCCTGTTAGGAGGCTTTTAATGGCATTGAAGTCGAAGATGTTTCGCAACATTTGTAGATACACTTCAACAGAGTCTACAATCTCCACTGGAAAAAAAAAAAAAAACATAGTACAGATGATTAGTACTGAATGGCAATGTGTTTAATTGTATGCATTTGTGCAGTAAAGAAAGAAGGTTTGTACAAATATCGTACAACTTTCAGTGTAGACGACTGCATGGCAAAATAATGAATCAATCCATTGTAGTACAAATGTACACTTATAGGCAAGGTTGGATATTTATTAGAAGATTGTTGATTGTTGTACCTCTGAAAGGTTTGAACTTGTTCTCCAAGTCAAATTCTTGTCTTCCCAGTCTGGAGAGGTCAATGCGGAGATCAGGACAGATGGCATACTCCTCAAGTGTCCGGCTCACCTGGTGGATTCTCTCCATCACTGTGTCTGGACATGGGCCTACCAGAAAAATACAGATATACATTAATAGCTGTAACTATAACCAACACTGACTACACTGACACACTTTCCCCTACAAGAACCACCAAACAAACAGTCAAGCAAATGAAATAACATGTAAATAATAATAATAATAATAAAAACATATCCTTTTCACCTCCATTTGCCACATTGAACTTGATTCCAAAGTCTCCACCGGGGCCTCCAGGGTTGTGACTGGCTGTGAGGATGATCCCACCTATGGCCTTGATCTTCCTGATGATGCAGGAAACAGCAGGGGTGGACAGGAGCCCATTGTGGCCGATTACCAAACGACCAATCTGCACAGTAAAGATATTAGTGAGGAGCAATTCCAAGAAATCACTTACAGCAATAGCTCTCTGATAGAGATTGTCTTATAGACTGGAAAATTTGAGCTCCGCTACATCAATCAGACCAAAACCATAATGTCATTCTACAGGTGACTAACTGACAGCCCACTTTATAAAACACATCATCTGCCTCAGGAGGGTTCTTGAATAACAGAGCTGACCTCTCCACTCATAATTTGTATGCTACTTATAAAGTGGTAATATTACCAGCATCTCATAGTAGCCCTGCATATCAGCCATACTAAATAAAAGTGTCCTCACCAGAGTGGAATGTACTCTCCTGACGTCAGTGTGTATCCTCGTAACATCCGGCATGTTGCATTAGCATATTGTATGAACTGATTCAGGAAGTGGAGGAATACCCTAAGACTCATAATGAGTGCATTTAACCTGCACAGTGTTATGTGTAAATAAATAACCTAATAATATATATAACTTAAGTCAAACTATGTTTAGATTTTATTCAGTAGCTAGTGTTAGAATAACAGCCCACATACTGGGTGGGTTATCTGCACTGTTTGCCATTATACTGACTTTTTGGTTCAATGCCATTTAACAGGGGCTCCCCAAAGCAAGCACTTTGGCCCAGGACAGATGGAACAACGGGATGGAGGGGGTGGGGGGGCATACGTAGGCAGGAAAATAGAGCAGGATGGATGGAAGTGCTGATAAGACCGACACCAAAAGACATTTGGCTGGGCCAGCAGAAAAAATGGACTCAAAAACAAATTATATTCCCTTCAGATTTTCCTTTGGAACAAATCCAAACCAATCACAAAGATCTCGGAGCAAGCGTTTTAAATGAGCTGTGGGGATTTTCCTCTCACTCTGTCTTCCTATTTTCATTTATCTGCTGCTGACACGCTCAGTTCATTGCCCTTAGTGGTGGTGTGACAGTTTGCATGTCCAAATAACACAACTCATTATTTTCAGGTGATTGTGCACAAGGTGGTTGGTCAGCCAGTACTGTAATTACAAATACATATGTATCGGACATGCTACGTAACATGATAATACCCTGTATATGTAAAAGTCTTGTTTTTCTATGGGTTTTCTCTAGTATATTTTCCACCCTGATATGTTCTCGTATCATACATTTAGGTTGATCCCTGTATTTTAATATTGGCTACACTGATTCAAGAATATTTGTGCTTGAGGCTCCATAATACAAAGGAAGGTCCTCTTGTGAAAGCTGATCATGAGGCGCTGCCTGTGAGAAGTGAGCTGTTCATTCCAAGAGTCATTTTTCACACCAGTTGTTCCACAGAGCATCATTTCAATAAAGTAAAAATAAAAATAGAATAAGATGAGAATAAACCAAATTTTGTGAGGTGGACTTTAGGGTCTTCTTAATAGTCATCTTTTAACTTTAAAATTCATTATTCCCCAGGTTGGGAACATCTTGAATCCTAAATGTTAGTAAAACTTTTCATAATCATTCTTGGCAAGTTCATTTAATCTTTGTTCTCTACACCAGAGGAAAAAAAAACACCAGTCTAAAATCAAATTTGGATTTACCTTCCTGGAGTTATAAACTTTATCTCTCCAAGTCAGTCACATATTTTCCAATCACAAATTGATTTCATACTTAACAAGATTATATAGATTTGTTTCACATAAATTAGAAATAACAGAATGAGTCAAATCTTCCATTTGGTTAGAGTTATTTCCAAAGTGTTGGTACAGTGAAACAGATGCATGACAGTGTGTGCAGCTATGTGAAGACCCCCACCGCCTCCTCCTCCCTTCCTTACCCCATTGGCAGCTGCCATCTGCACTATCACTTCAATGGCAGCTCGGCTGAAGTAACGGCCGTCGCTGCCCACCACCATGGTGCAGCCCTGTCGGTCCCTCAGATCGATGGAGGACAAAACGCTCTGGATGTAGTTTTGCAGGTAGTTCTTCTTGCCCTCGAACACCGCAGTCTTCCTCCGCAGCCCGCTGGTACCGGGCCGCTGGTCCTCGAAGGGGGCGGTTTGGACCGTCACCACCGGAATGGGACTCGTCTCCATCCTCCTCGTCGGGATCCAACGGGAGGACGCCAATAAAACAGCTTGAAGTTAGATGTGAAAAGTTGGGAGCACCGGTGGTATCCGACCACAGTAAAAATAATGAATTCACAGCTCAGAGATTGACCCTGCCAAACTGTAAAGTCAAGTTACAGTAGCCCTGTGGACCGTGGAGGAGAGCAATGACAGCAGACACACACAGGGATGTAAAGGCTCCAATGAAAGGAGACACTCAGCCAAAAAAAGATCCCACCTCGGCAACTAATGTTAATGCCAAGAAGACTGCATCCCTCAGTACTAATACTAACATTAAGCAAAACTCTCCTCTTCTGTTAGTCAACTCCCTCTTTTCCCTAATAAGCCTGAACAACTGAGTGAAAAAAAATCAGGGAGGGTCAGAATCTTCAAGGCCCACAATCAGCTGAGCCTCAGGCCAAAAATAGACCTCTGACTGATGGCAGAGGCGAATTGTTTCTGACCCGGTCTGCAACCGGACACTGCCTGTGTCCGTGCTGTCCACACTGCCTGGTATATAACTGTACTTTTAGACTGGACAACAATCTAAAAGTAGGAAGTGAGCAAAACTTCATCGCATCATAGTTAACTTTTTTTTCCTTTGTCATTTTAACTCATAGTTAAAATCGCCCTATCCAGTATTTTACCTGCTACTAACGTTTTTCATATAAATTTAAATGCAAAGATGAATCAAAACTGGGGCCACTGCAATAACTGGCATCACTATCTCATAACATAAGGTCACACTTCTCAAGGAGTCAGCATCAGGCAGCTGTGTCTGACTCAATATTTGGTAAACACTGCCTCCTTGAGGCAGCAAATAAGAACTGCGCTTAAGAAAAAAGATGCAAAGCAAGAACTGAACATCTGTTAATATTTTTCCGTATATGTATATGTATTTATTTTATTCGTCTTGTGTTGTAAATTAAACTTTCATAAATCTTGACTATGTGAATTTAAACTATTAATTTCGAAGAATAGAATCGTGGAGGTTGCAAAGGGTTTTGTATGCTTCTCTTTCACATTAATATTTAATTGTGTAAATGTAAAAGTAAATAAATGCTTTGTTTGTTTTTTGAAAAACTTTTTTAAATTTAAGTTTGCTACTGTCATTCGTTTATTATGAAGAGACTTCTGCACTTTTAAGTGCGACACCACATTTAAATACGACACTTCACTTGTTGATTGGATCCAATTCAACAGGCTGTTTTTCAGTAACTTCACTTCACCCTGACCCAAACAAATGGTGCCGTTTTTTGTTGTAAGGAAATAAATCGAATAAAGAATTTAAAAGATTTGGCAGATTATATTTCAGACATTTATTTTTGACACGTTAGTCACAGTCATCGAGGAGAATTTCCACAAGATCGAGTTTAACAAATATATTACAACGCATCTTATTTACAATGATTTCTTTGAATGTCAACGAACATAAATATCATGCAATTAAAAAATTTCTTTAAGAAATGAGTTACACCGACATGTCTTCACGAAGCATTAAACATACAGACACTGTAAAGTATTGAGTTGTTTTAGCACTGGCTTCAGCAGCGAGGGTAAGACATTCTGAGATGCTCATTTATCAAAGCGGCAGTGCTCAGCATGGCAGGGGGGCAGAATGGAGTCCTGGGAGCCTGAAGGAGCGTTGGAACCAAACGGGCAGAGGGCCCCGACATGAGGTGTCCATATCCGAGGGGGCCGTGAGGGCTCTGTTGTGGATTTGGGTTCTGAGGACTGACTGGGGAGGGTTTGCTCATGATGCTGTCAATGCTGAAGGAGCACTTTGCCTGCCGGCTGGGATTAGGCTCAGTGGGTTCTGTTGCGCACAGCTGCGCTCTGAAGTCTTTGGGCCCGCTGCCCTTCCCGTGGTTGTTCAGAGTTTGCGGTAGAAGGTGATAAGAGGCAGGAATCATGATGCTCTCCTGCAGGGGCATGTACCGGACAGGGGCAGTTGGTGGCGGGCTCATCTGGCCTTGTACACAATACGGTTGGCCGTACGGCCGGTAGCAGTTCAAGTTTGAATAAAACATAAGTCCGTCTTTGCTGAACTCAGGCTGGTTTCTCTTAAACCGCTTCCTTCGCCGGAGGAAACTGCCGTTGTCGAACATGTCCTCAGAGGCTGGGTCCAGAGACCAGTAGTTACCTTTGCCTGGGTTTCCAGGTTCCCTCGGGATCTTGATGAAACAATCGTTGAGGGACAGGTTGTGTCTGATGGAGTTCTGCCAAGCGGGGAACTTGTCTCTGTAGTAGGGAAATTTGTTGCTGATGAAGTCACAGATGCCACTCAGCGTCAGCTTCTTCTGCGGACTCTGCAGGATGGCCATGGTGATGAGGGCAATGTAAGAGTAAGGAGGCTTCACCGAGCTGCTCTGGGCTTTCCTGGATGGCGGTGCGTCAGTGCAGAAACTGTTCTCACTTTCCCCCGATGAGTCTGGCTCTGAAGAGTCAAAATCAGCACCAGATTCTGCTGAGGAGCCGGCGTCCGTAGAGCAGTCATTTCGATATAAATGCCCGTGGATAGGCTTATCCTCTCCTACTATGTCAATCTCATCTTCCTCCCGAGGCAAAGCAGCGTGTTGCGAAGCTTCAAATTCACTGGAGAGAGTCATGGTAACACGCGGAGTGTTCACAGACGCGTAAAAAACTCAGCTGTGCCAAAGAAACATTAATGGTTCACCGTGCGTAAAAACCGAAGGCACATGCGTAAAAGCGCCTGGTCCTTGTTAAACCTTCTGGAGCGGCTGTTTGCTGTGGTAGTAAGAGCTTTGGCTTTATATGATGAGAGGCTGCTGCCCCGCAGGCCAGTCCCATTAACCCTCTGAACCTATCAGAGTAGCCCCCTCACCGCGGGGAGCAAGAGGAAGCGAGCACACAGGTGGGGGGAGCTCGGGGACAGTCCTGAAGCGCATAGGGCCTATTCATATTTACAAATCCCAAATTTTAGTTGGAAATTTGTCGTATTTTAGTTTGTATGGCAAACTTTTGATGTGATTTATTGTACTCAAACTGGATTGAGACAACAGTCAGAAAATACATCATATATGAAAAAGAAAGAAAACTTCAGAAAGAATCGCAGCTCACTGCTTTAAACTCTAAACATGCACGATAAGTTTAGGCTCTAACAGTGTTGTTTTATTTTGAATAACCACTTTTTTCCCACACAACAAACACAATGAGAGTGGGTTTGTTGTGTGCTGGGTTGAGAAGATTTGCAAGTTATGAGGATGTTTTTCTGTCCGGTCTGTTAAGTCATTTGATATTACAAATCGTGCAGCAGCACAGTCGGAGGTGGGATGTTCTTGGGATTTTTAACACCACGCCTAATCCGTGATGAGAAACCAAGTGCTTCCCTCTTGGAACCCCCTCGGGTTCGTTTAGTTTGTCACCTCTGGATGCCCGCGGGTGGTGTGACCATGAAAATGGCCGTGGTAAGGCTTCCCGCAGCCATCAGTGAAAAGAGGCAATAGTCGCCTTAACGAGACCATCAGCATCAGAATCGAGTAGGAAACGGCTCAGCTGCACCGTGCGATATGGGCTGCAGGGCTCAGCCCAGCTTTACGACCGGGATGAATAAGCAGAGCCATCCTCAAAGCAAACCGGTTCAACAGCGGATATGTGCTGAGATAGTGTTGCAAAAGCATCTCCATTGCAAATGACCCAAGTTGGGAAAACTCCACCTATTTCCTCACCTGACTGGGTCGAGTGTTTGGGTACGTGCGTATGTGTGACATGGTTCTCACATGACTATTACAATCAAGGTTTAAGATTTTAAAAAAGGAGAGAAAATGCAAAATATATTAAATAAGAAAATTTGCAAAAAAAAAAAAAAAAAGAAAAGAAACTGTAGGTACAGATGTCAATACAGAAAGTGCAAGGGGGAAATGTAAATTTAGCTTTAGTAACAACCCAGTGAGACTAAACCCTTGATTTTTCCCCTTTTCCCCAAAGCCTTGATCATTTTCATTGTAAACCAGTAAAATGCAGCTTTTAAATTAAGATTAAATACAGCCAGTAACAACTGAACTGTTTCACTATAAAGAAAAAGTTGAATAAATTAAAGCAACACAGTTTAGATTTAAAAAAAAACAACTGAAAATCAAAATAATACATGACACATGAGATTAAAAGCAACTCCTACATGTTTGCACTGGGGAATGAGTTTCTTTTAATCTCATTGTACATGTAAAAAAGTATAACAACAACAAAAGGCATTCTATTCTAACATAATGTCTATAAACTATAAGTAGAGCCAATTAAATAATGTTTCTTGTGAAACTTTAGTAAATTTTTACTTTGAATACTTTGTTGTAATACCAAGTTGAGTCTTTGTTCTGCACACTGAAACTTTAAAAAAGCTCTTTGTATGCGTTTCATAACAATGAAAGCTAAGATGTTAATGCTCTTGGAGGCCTTTTTCACACTTAGTTGAGCGTCATAGCGAACATACCACTTCAACACAAAAGCACTTTGTTGTTATATTAATAGTCTGTTGTTGTCAGCTAGAACAAACTAAATTTACAAATGCTTAGAAATATTATTTTTTCCCAGGTATATCGAAACAGTTACAGAATAACATTAACAGCAAACAAAAACTTTTTTTATTTTGGAATAATTTAAAAGTACAGGATGTTAAAAGCCAGAAACATAAGCAAGGCTTCATTTACAAAGCACAGTCTGGTGTCAGACTTTATACAATGTGTACGTCATTTTGCCATCTCAAACACTATTTGAGCTGCCGAGCTTCAAATTTTGTGGAACAGTCTTTTAAAAAAATGCAATGTACTGATTACATTTACAGATTTATGTGTAATTGGTATATGCACACTGTTTTTTTTTTTGTAAATTAGGAGTTTGACAAGGTTGTGTTTGGTAAGTTTTCAGACACCACACGGCATTTAGTTCAGGCACTACAGCAACATAAACACTCTTTCTATGATTAAACTGTAGCCTCATCACAGTTTGAACCAACTGTCTTGATGACTGCAGTGACTTTAGCCATCCTCTGACACACCTCATCCTCATGAAAGAAAGGAAGGAACATCTGAAACATAGTTCCAGATTAATGGATACCCAAAGCCACAACTTCTGCTCCAGAATCAACAGTTTTTGATATGAAGAGACGAGAGAAGTTTCTGGCTAATTTCTCTCAGCTTCCTGCATCACTGAAGAAATGAACTGTTCCTGAAGAATCTCTTGGTCCAAGTTCCTCCCTGCAAAACAGAAAGGAGTGAGCATGAACACAAATGGGCTGTATGCACACAGACAAACATAAATATGGTGTGTGTGTGTGTAGAAATGCCAAATTTCTTGACTTAAATTCTGAAGTCTTAAATTTTGAAGATGTCAATAAACGTTAATGAACTGTCACTCTTAAGTGAGTGTGATCTTAACACGAGATTATCCATAAATGCCATTTTAATCCATTCCACTTAAAGTATTTCCTGTCTTTATGCTGGTGCTCAAGACTTGTGTAAAGGCAAATACGTGAAAGCAATGTGTGTCTTCACCTATGAAAACCAGGCGATTGATCCGCAGGTTCTCCTCCCAAAGCTGTGGAGTCTCATTCAGCTCGTACAGCTCGTGGACCCCCTGCAGCATCACTTGGTGGGTGTTACCTGCAAATGATACTATGCCCTGAAAACACACAGGTCACAAGTCACGAGTGACACATTAACCCACGGAGAATGAGGTGTTTGAAACTGATTAATACAGATAATAAAGCAACTGTTATTGATCACAGCTGTCAACTGTAGGGATACCACTGTGCTCTACTGTACCTTTAACCGAATGACAGTCATGGGTTGCCCTTCTTTGTTTTTGAGTGTCTTTTCCCATAGCAGATCCTGAAACAGTGGAAAATGGCTATTTTACTTTTCAAAGGACTTTTCTTTTTGTATTATAGCTAATTAGTAATGGCAGTGGGGATGTGAATGTGCAGAGTGTCTGAACCTGGATGAAAACATTCAAGGCGTCCTCGGAGAGATTTCCAGCCACTTCGAATGTCACAGTTAAAATGCTCTGAGGATGACACAAAAATACCAAAACGGAAATGGTTTGAATATTTTATATTATATATTTATAATTTCATATTTTTGAATATAAAATAAAAGCCATTTTATAAGAAATTCAGAATAAAACATGAAAGTACTTGCAATATAGAGATCAAATTAGTACTTAAGACCTTTTAATTATGTGAAAGCGACTACACGTTTATCATATACCCTATATATTATCATAATATTATACATACATTAATCTTAATGTAGTTAAGCCAGATCGTTTTAGCAGATAATATATAATACATGTTTTGTCTTCAATAATTCATATTATGCAAACTGATTTGTTTATGCATTCAACCCTGATCTTAAAAGTAACAAGTGACAATAACTATCAGACATAACTGTGGTCAAGTAAAACTTACAATATGTCCTTGTGAAATTTAGAGGATTTGAATGATAAAGTAGTATAAAATTTAAATGTCAGTTAAGGTTTTCTACAACCCGAGTGAGACTTACTCACAACATATTTATTTCAAATGCATTTAAACATATTTCTAGGGTTCTGAAATTAGCAAAGTCATAATGAACGCCAAACAAAAGAAGTGTTTTTTTACGCCCCGGCTGATGACTTTGTCAATGACTGCGTCAAAAACCACAACTCTGAGCAACGGCACCTTTCTGCCTAACTTCTCACTCCTTTACACACACATACACACACACAAACTCCCTCCTCTCGATGCTTCCTTACAGCATTAAAAGAGCACTTTGCAGATATTTGGGGGTTTTGTGTTGAAGTGTTAAGGTTACACACTTCCTTGTCATTTGGTATAACAACAGAAAAGCAGCATTCTCATTTACATGAAAAGAGCAACATAGGGAAGGGGGGTGTGGGGGGGTCTGAGGGACGTTGAGCTTCATGCGGGAAAGGGAACCTGGAGAAAACAGACAACAATGACACTATTTACTCACGCAAACAGCCCTCATCTCTTCTCATCCTGTGATAAAAGTTCATGGTTATAAAGGACAACTGAAAACAAGATGAGGCCTAATTGCTGCGAGCAGTGATTTGCTCAGAAGCCTGATGAAACATCAGGAGAAGTGGTATCATTTACATCTTCACGGGGAAAAAAATAGACTTAAATAATATTTGGGGTTTGATGAGTTTCTTATAAAACATGGTACTTTGGGTTTTTCATTTTATATCTGACATTTAGTTGCTAATAATACATTTTATGACATCTGGACTCAATTCAAACAACTGTAAAGCCATAATACGCAGCCAAGACTCTATTGAGTCTAGCCAACACAGTGCACCCAGTCTACTGAAGTTGAGGTTTCTCTATATTTGTAGTGCAACGAGGAAACATCAAAAGCCTCAAGTCTATCTCAACACAAAAACCAAAAGCAGGGAGGGAGTTTTCACTTGAGTGTCACAGCCTCGGGGGATGTAAGGTACAATTTTAGCCTCGAGAGGATGCATCCCCCTTTACTCTGTAGGAAATGATGTGTTGAAATAAATTAGCAAACAAAACAAGGAAAACTTCAAGAGAGTATAATCGGGAGTGAATAAGTGTGAAACAGTTTAAAGCACACAAACAATACCTTGTCAAGATGAGGCCTTGTAGGTTTCACAAGCTGGAGTTTCTCTGTTAAACTTTCAGAGGAGAGAAATTACATGTTACACCATGGTATAGTTTTTTAAGCTTAATTCCACTTACTAGACAATTTTCCTGTCAAAGCATTTTAGAAACTATATTCATTATTTCTTAATCACGTTTGTGTTTAATCCTGTGTTGTGACATATTCTCTTCTCTACTTCGTGTTGTTTATCTGTAGCTCATTGTTATTGTTATTGCAGCTTTTTCTTATTGTCACTGCAGCTTTCCCAGTTAAATAAAGGTTAATCAAGTGGTTGTCTGAAGAACAGTGTTTTATTTCTTTTAGCCATGTCCTTTTGTCTTTTCTGTAGCAGAAGAGTGGACTGTCCAGTTTTTCCTTCCGTGTGTGTTAATATCACAGTATAACACAAAGTGTGCTGTATCAATGCTTAATGACACAACTCTGAATGGACTTGTGAAAACTTTAGAAATGGCAATTAAATCCTACAAAACACTCACCACCACCACCACCCCCAAATAAAACCACAGCCCTTGTTCTCCCCATCAGACCTCACAAGGAGGCTAAATGTTGTGTCCAGCAGCTTGAGCCCTGTGTGCTGTTAGTACCACACAGGCTGATCGGCGGGGGGCCGCTTCAAACAGCCAGCATGGGATTGAGGGGAGGAGGGGCCAGGACTCTCAAAGGCGCGGGGAAAGGAGCTATCTGTTGGGACGTGGGGGACTCCTCGGGAGCCAGTGGACACACACAGCTCTAATCCTCTGCAGCTGGTCTCAGAGACACTGACCGAGGGCATGTAAGAGAGCTTTAACACCGCGGCCCGTTTCATTCACATGAAGGGATGAACACTGACGCTATTCATGAGAATGGCATTCTACAGGGGATACAATATGATGACCACCCTGTGGTGTAACAGGCTCAATAAAAGAGTCTGTTAATTAGAGAGAAACGTGGTGAACAACAGTATCAAAGACTGCTGGGTACACAGTTCAGACAGACCAGCAACAAAGGCCATCAATGTCCTCAAAATGAGTTCTTGATCTCTCTGTGGACGTTTCAACACAGGACATTATAGGTTCTGCAAATTGGCCATCAGTGTTATCAACAGGAACATTTCAACTGATACAAGCTAACATGATATGATATGATGATATGTTTAATTAGGCTGCTGCCATCGAGCACCGGCATGTTTATTTTTTAGCTTTGAAATGTCATAATTTCCATGCCACATTAATTCATTTTGAAAAGACAAACAAACAAAACATCTAAATAATAATTTGCTTTCAAAATGATTAACTCTGTGTCATGATGGTGTGAGTAGTGCTACATCTAGGGATTTTGTCAGCAGTTGTGAAACTCCATTCACAGTCTTTTTCAGTAAAAATGTCAACATACTAATTCATGTTTAAAGCTTTTTTTCTTCTGCTCATTTCCTTTTTATTTTATGCAGGGAGAGTGGACCACACAGGTTTTTTTTTTATCATGTTCATGTGGTTCAGAAACACTGGCACCGTTACATAACCTTTCTACAGTAAAATGTCTCATTCACTCATTGATGCTCCAACCAAACATGAGGGTTCTATGGATGTTTATGTGACAAACATCAGCACATTAAATATCAGTATTTATATTAGGTTTTTAAAAAGTAAAGTATATAAGTATGTGTTGTTTGTAGGTCAGTCTTCAACACTTTAAGGTATTTATTCATTTTAAGATATTTATTCAAAAAATGGTTCATGCCATTTTTTTCTGAATACCTTTTGTTTGGTATTATAGTGACAATTCAACGGGTTAAACCCAACTCACTTTGTTCCATCCTTAGTGTCAAAGGAATGCAGATCCAGAACTTCAGAGAGATCCACCCTGTGAAAAAAAAAGATAATTGTTTATTTTACTTTAGTCCAATTTAATTTAAAACCCAACCGCACCGTAGCGGGTTGTAAATTGAGCAAGAAATCTCAACATTTGCCACAAGTTGGCTAAAACTAACAATGAGGGCAGCTGAGTGACTTGACTCGAGCAAAATGTTGTGGGAATGTTTTTCCGATTAACCCCTCACTGCACGGTGTCTTTCATCTGTTCACCCTGGTCTGAACTCTGTGGGGGGGGAGAGAAAGCAGATCCGAAACACACCCAAACCTTTGATAGTCGCTGCTTGTGTTAGCCAGATGCTACCTGAGTCCGACGACGCACAACACGCTAGCTCAGAGGTTGCATACACAAGTGCATATTTTCACGTACACACACAGACACATATGCGACCATGTCGGCCTGAAGAACTGAGGTCAAAGTGCAAAGACTTGTGGGTAACTGGACACCATTGAAGGTTTGGTGTTTACTCAGGGCACGGCAGTTTGTGTATGTGTTCGTGTGTGAGTGTTGGGGGTTTTTTCATGAGCAATGTCACGCCTGCACTGCTTCAACTTTGATACCAAGATCTGAGGAGAAGCTGCACGTGGAGTTCATCTGTTTTTCTAAACAAAGCAGGAAACCTGGCCTCAGAAAAGCTCCATAACCTGATCACACACAATCATCCGGTTTGTGAAAAAACAAACAAACAAACAAACAAAAACTTACTTTGATCTCTTGCTTTCTAGAATCTTGACAACACCATTTATCGATCTAGAAGTGACAAGAAAAATGATAACACTAACTTACAGTTAATGTAACAATGTCCAAGACAAATATCATTATTACACAAATAAAAATATTGACCTGACAGTCTCTCTGACTTGGTTTAGTTCCTCCTCGTTCACAAGGTCAGTTTTGTTGATGATGGTCAGATCAGCGAGAGCAACTTGCCTGAAAAAGGAAAAAAAAAAGTCCAAAATGAACATTAAACTAGTAAAAAAAAAATCAAGATGTCACTGCCTTGTTGAATTGTTTGTTTACTCTGTGTGCATGTGTCGAGGTGTTCATGGGTGGCAGCGGCCGCTGTTTAGTTTAGAGGTGAAAACACAAACACAAAGACCAAAGACCACAAAGGGTCGCGCAACTGGTCTTTTTCTCATTTGTTCAGCAACAAAACCATACAGCTGCTGGAGCGAACAAAGACGTCCGGGGGAGACAGACAGACAGACAGACAGACAGACAGACGGGTGGCAAAAGTACAGTCAACAGCGACTTATGAGACCTGCTGTGGTGATACTGAACATTTGTTTGTTCTTGAAATAATATTTTGTCATTTTGGGAAACTTACCTTATTGCATAAACTCCCAAATAAGAACAAGAGGGAAACTGCTAGTTTAGCACCAAATTACACAGACCTGACTGCTTCGTTGATGAGTCCGTCTGCTTTTTCTTCTGTTAGTTGCTACAAAAAGAACAGATAGTCAACATTACAAACAAAAACACCCAGAAAGGTCAAAAATCCTCATACTGACTGTATATATTTACTAATTTAAGTGTGTTCTTATAAAAAATAAAATAAAGTTCAGTGAATGTTTGCTGCAGCTGACACAAATTGTGACAGATAATTTGAGACAAAACAAATGCCTGTATTTCATCTTTGTGAACTAATATACGTGACTCTCTTGACACGTGAAACCACAGGAGATCAACTTTTCATTTTGTTTGTGTCCTGCTCGCTCTTTGCACTGGAGATGCTGCATTTCCCCCCAAAACAGTTTAATATCAAATAGCAGACAGAGCAGGAGGTGTTAATCTGTATCCTGACCCCTGAGTGTCAATCCGACATCGACCTGTCACTGCCTCAATCACCACAGATTTAACTCTGAAGGCGCGAGTAGGAAAAAAAGCATTATATCTAACATAATAGATTGCTGCTTTTAATTCAACAACCTCTGTGTTGAGAAACAAAGGCTTTTCATAAAATGTGAGGTCAAGGGCTCAGGTTAACCTGACACGCCTCAGGCAGATGGATATTTCATGAGACAGACAGAGAGGAGACGCAGATGAGTGGATGTGACAGTCCTATTACAATGTTCACATCTCTGATATCAATTACACCTTCACTATGACTTATCCTCTCCTTCGTTCCGTCATGATTTCCTTTGTCCTGCTTCTCTCCACTCGGAGGACGGAGCAGCTACCTAGGCCACGAAATGTGTCACCTCACTGTGACACCTTTCAGATTAAAGCCCATTATCAAGGTGTCACTTGTCCTGTTCCTTTTAAAGACCACAGGGAGGGCAGTGTAAGTGTGTCTCACACAAGTGTGACCGCTTATTTTGGTTTGAAATTCATTTAAAGCACAATTTATTATTTTTGTTTGCATTCAGAGGCAAATACTGCTGCAAAGTTTGGCAACAAGATGAGTAGAGTTGCAGTTAATACTGGTTTCACCACTAGACAAGATAAAGCATTTCATTTCAAACTGAGAAGCAGCTTATCACACACCTGTAGTCCGTATTTGGCATCAATGACGGTGACGATGCCTGCGACGAAAAAGATATAGAAGTTACTGAAAGATTTAAAACAGTACAACATTTTGTGCACAGTTCTCGTCTCAGCTGCAGTTGCCTTTTGGTGTTTAGTTTTGTCTGGTTGCTTACACAGTTTTCACTGCTATTTGAAGTCCACTTTTGTTCCACTAGCCTGTCACAACAGAGCGGACAGCTGAGTATTTAGTGTGTGGAGCATGACACCATTCACACAAACACACACACACAAGCTGATAAATAAATAAGAAAGTGTGTCATCTCAACAAACAAGGCAGGCACCATTTGGACAAGTCATGATAAACGTTCTGTTCAAATCTGGACTGCAACTGCAGCAATTATAAGAAATATTTGATCATTTAACTGAACAGTAAAAACATTTTAAAAGGCAAAATGCTTGACTTGTGTTGAAATATTTAAGTTGTTTTACTTAACATCAAAAAGCATCAGAAAGACCAATGATATCTGAAGAATCATGTTCAGCACGAGAGACAAACAGAGACAGATGAAACTAGATTCAGTCTGTCGAGGACAAAGAGTAGCACATCATTGTTAATATCTCACCATCTAAATAGATGTCGCTGCCAAGTTCTGCATCCACCCAGAACATGGAGGCAACAGCTCCTGTCAGAGGAAGTGAATGACAGTTGAATGAAAACCAAAACTCAAAATCATCAAAGATGAGTATCAGACAAAGAAAAGTAAAACCTTGATATACTTATATTTCTCTCTTTGACTAACTTCTGTATGCATTCTTTTTTAAATAGATAAAAATAGATAAGACTCGAAAAAATGATAAACCTCTTGGTGGAGTGTCTTAAGTTAGTAAAGTACACACCAGCAGACGTCAAATATAATGTAATGATGCCTCACAGCTGTTATTAATACCATAAAGAAGCAATTATACAATGTTTTTTAGAATTTGTGTGCTTTAATGTTTATTTAGGGCTGCAAGTAATGATTATTTTCATTACTGATTCACTAGCAGATATTTTTATTTCCATCTGATCATTTAATTGTTGAGCCTATATATAGTGTCAGAAATAGTACAAGGTGACTATAAAAAAACAACTTTCAATTAACAATGAAAATGAAGAGAAAAAAAGCAGAAAATCTTCACATCTGAGAAGCTGGAACCAGTCAGTTTTAATGTGTTTTCAGATTAATTTATAATCACAATTGTGACAATTAATGTTCTGTTGAGAAATTAAAATGTTCTGCATTAGATGAATAAACACCTAAATCTTAAGCATTTGTGTTTCAAGGCAGAACTGCAGTACTTTTAGGAACACTGTGTGCTTTTTTTTTTTTTTTGGCTGAGATCTGTGAAGCAGATAAAACCAATATCAGAAGCTTTCAATTGTTTATCTCCTCCTGGTACATTTGGTTTGTTTCTATTTTCCTGTGGATGCGGTTATTACAAGACCCGATGTTACCATGCCAGCCACAGCTTGTTCACATAATGCACTTTTGTCAAACTGTCAAGCGAGAATAAGAAAGCATTGTAAATATTCGATGGATGCATAATGAAAACACTGTTTTTGAGTGGCATGTTTCACATAACTCATCCAACCTCTTCCTGAATGGAAGAGGAGATTCCCCTGGGAGCCTTTATGATTGACAGCACTGCCAGAGCCAATGACAGAACTGTCCCAGTCGATAACAGGCCTGTCTCAGCCAATGACACAGCAGAGGTGTGAGGGCAGCTTTCAGTCTGAGCATGCTCCGTTGGTTCTGTCTGTGAGGCCAAGTGGTGTGTGTCTGCCTGTGTCGCTACCTCCTGACACCTGTCACTTAGCGACACACCCCGATTGCCAGAGTGCTCACTCACTAATAGCCTAATATTGATTTCCTGGTTCAAACCTGAGAGCCGAAAGGACACCTAGTTTTTTTTTTGGCTGTCTTGGTGGAAATACAATCTTATTAATCCTATCACAGCAACACGAGTCTGGTTTTCAGACTTACAAAATATTTCACTTCCGATGTGGGTTGTATGAAGAAATTTGCAGGGACTGAACCATTATTCCGTAGTATGAATAGAATAAAGGATTCATGTCATTGCTCGATACATATGTTGCTCTGAGTGAGAGAAAAACACAATAGATAAGAGAAGAGAGTCTTATGTTAGAATTCATTTACTTTGTCCAGGAATGTGATGATAAAAAGGAAAAGACTCTAGCACACATATCACATATATCTGTATTTATGTCAATATTCAGTGTCAACACTGCTATCCATTGAGCTCTGAGGACAGATTTCAGATTTTAAGGCCTGTAGACCAGTTTGTCAACTTTTATAACTACAGTGTGTTTGGTTCCATATTCGGTTGAAGGGATTTTCCAGGAAATACTGCGAGATTCCCACCTTTCAAAAGCCTTTAATGCTTTAATAGTGCATAATGCTGACCTTATGCAACCATTAACCACAGTCCTAGAACAATGCGATGCAAGGATGTGAAGACTTTGCTTTTTAAATTTTGTCTACTACACTTTAAATACCATCTGTCTGCGTGTTGGTCAGTCTTTATGTGGTCTTTTATAGCCCCTCATGAGAGGTGCAAGTTGATCACTTGTTGAATGTGGTCAGTGATGTTAGCACCTTTCAGAAGTGGCATAATCATCCTCAGTATTTGTGACCTAATCAGTGTTTTGTTCCTGACTTATGCTGATGAAAAATCAAAACTGAAAACTGAGCTTAACAATCAGCAAACAGCAAAAAAGCTAAGAAAATGAGTACATTTACAGACGCCCAATGACTGTTCTACTTCTACTACTTAAAAATCAAATCAATATTTATATGATAATTTCTCTTATTTTTAACTTGCAAATGAGTACCTGGATCTGCAAGTCCTGTGGTTTCTAACAGGATATAGTCAAACTTTCCTTTCTTCTCCATCAGATTCTCGATGGCTTTAAGACCATTGTCCCTGAAAGAAAAAAAGAAAAAAAAAAAAAAAAAGAAATAGACAAAACATGATTAAATAAAGAATGTGCAGAACAAAATGCATGTATTATTTCTATAGTAGTATAACACAGTAAGTAATACAAAGCAGAGTGTGCTCTATTGTAAACCTGGTGAACTAGGCATCAAAGATAAACATATTATCTCATTAAATAAACAAAAAAAAAATATCATTTTTCACTACTACTGGTATTAAACTTGTCTGTGGCAGATGTTGTATTAAAAACAAAGTAACAATAAAAAATAAAACATTAAGTTTATTCTGTTGCAGAAACGGGTATTGATTAATCTCCGTACTTGACAGAGCAGCAGAGGCAGCCATTTCTCAGCTCCAGCCACTCCTCATACAGCTCTCCTGCCTGGCTCACAGCAAGGGACTTCTCCAGGGCGCTGCCTGCAGTCAGAGCAAATTGAGACACTGATACAGACTGAGAAACTTGTACCAAAGATGTTACATTGCTATCAAGAATTTAAAAAAGTCAAGTACAAGCATGAGTAAGATTCCTGGAATGGATTTTAATTTCTGTTTAATGAAACAAAAGAAAACATATAAAGCAGTAATCTAAATCAAAGATAAATGTACAACAATGTTTCCACTATAACTGGACATGTGAGAACAGTGTTAAGCTCAACCACATGGTAAAAAACACTCCAGGTACTATGCTGCCCTCTTGTGGACATATCTGTAAAAACAACAATCAGCCTGTGAACTGTGGTTCAACCAATTGACTAAAGAAGTTGTGTGTATTAATCTATTGCTTTCTAAAGAACATGACAGATTTACCCTCTCCAAATTCATTTAGGATGACAGCAATCCGTTTGTTGTGTTGCTCAGTTAGTATGTAGTTCAGGAGTGTGGTCTTTCCAGCACCTATAAAGAAACAGGGCAGCTTTACTTTGTACAGAATAATCATTAGTGGTGTCAGTTGTTGCTTCCATTTTTTCCCCAACACTCTTGATGAACAACAACCTTTCATCATCACTCGAGAGAGAGAATAACATCCTGGTCTAAGGATCAGATCTGGAGAATGGCATGCAATCCAAACGACTATAAGACTATAATCCGGTTGATAAGATTATTAAAGCTGTAAGTAACAGACAGTCTCTCACCGAGGTAGCCTGTGATGATGGTGACAGGTATCTTCTCTGCAGTAGGACTGGATTGGGTATCAATGGGCACCAGCTCTGGACAGTCATCCTCATCCTCAATCATCACATCACCCATCCCAGAAATAACTGTCTACAGAAACAAAAGATGAACCTGATGAACACATACAAATTATTTTTTTTTAAAGCTTTAAAACAGTTTTTACAGTCACGTCCATATGACAAAAATGAGAGGAATTATATCTGTTAAATGACACATGAGTGTTGTGTAGAAATACATCAATGTGTCAACCTACTACTATGTTACTGTTACTGACAGTCATTGTCAATTGACTGTAGAAAATGACTTGTCAGTTTTAATAATCTGCGTAAACATTATACAATTAAAACATGATTTCAGGGACATCATAAATACACCCTTTGAAATCATAAAATTAAAAAAAAATGTATAAGAGCCACACAAATTCTCTCTCCCTCGTTGTTAACACCGAGTATTAAGTTAAACGGTGTAACGAGCAGCCAAAGAACAACATGGACTTTATCCTAAAAGCTGCTCAGTTCGCCACGACAGCAAAACAAACCCGTTTCCACTGATTTGCGAAAGATGTTAAGACATTACCCGGTAGTTCGGCGTAGAGATGCAGATATTTAAAGTTTTCTGGAAAAACGATATCCCGTGAACCACTGAAGCTTCATGTATTGACAGCGTGTTACACTGTAAAGCTTCCGTTGGCATCATGAGCCAGCGGCATTTGGTTCCGCCTGCGTTCACTGTTAGACGGAACATTAAAATCAGAAATTATGTAAAAAAAAAAAAAAAAAAAAATATATATATATATATATATTATCTAAAAAACAATTAACAAATAAATAAACAACTACACTGTTTTAATCATAGTAAATAGAGAAACGCTTTTGTATCCGATCGTTCAAACAGCAGTTTCTCAGATCAAATTAAACATAATGTGATGACAAAGACCCACCACAAGAGGGAGTAAAACACCAGCTCATGACTGTTACAGTCTGACGTTAATGTCAATAAATGAAAAACAAACGATCACAGCAGCAACTTTAAAGATACTTCTGTTACTTTTGTGATACCAGGGTTATAAATCCACTAATATATGAGTGTAATGATTTCTCTCTAAGTTTTCAAGTCCTTAGAGGAATAAGACACATATGATAATATACATATGTGTGATTATATAAAGGACACAGTGAGTGAATGAATGGAGTGATTTTCAGATCCCTGACAAAATAGAGCAGATCTAGACTGAGTACAACCATGAGTAACTGTGAGTTTTGGGCGTTTCCAACAACAGATTGTTATGAGAAACTATTTCATTTTTACTCATCTGAAACTGGTTTTGGATCCTCTTTTTGCAGAGAGAAAGAGAGAGAGAGGAAAATCCTACAAAAAACTGTTCAAACACAAACAGGAGGTTAAGCGCAACATTATAAATACTTTTTAATTATAATAATGAAAGATAGATAGACAGACAAATTTGAAAAAGAGACAGTAAACAGCAGTGAAACAATATTTATGAGAAATGTTACAGTCAGAGTTCACATAATATGGACTATGAGGCATAGTTCAAATCAAATACAACAACAACAAAAATAAAAATATATTAGTTTATCAGACTAACGCAAAAACTCATTTAGGCAGCGAGGGAGCGCACGTGTCTCGCCCAGCCGGTGCCTCCTCCTCCTCCTCCTCCTCCCACTCTCGCCTCGCCGGTGTGTGCCTCCCTCTCTCTCCCTCCCTCCCTCTCTGTCTCTCTACGGGATGGCTCAAGTCAAATGCGGAAGTTTACACCCAGTAAAGCCGCTGCCGCCACAACCAAGATGAGTGTTGACATGACAGTGGAGCTGTAGCGAGGAGCCGTAGCGGTGCGTCGGTGTCAGCGAAGCGGCAAGTCCGCAGGAAACCCCACGGCCCCTCCTCCTCCCTAAAAACCAGCCGGACTTCACGCTCACATATGGCTTCTCTGGGCAGCGCAGAGCGACGGGCTTTCGCTCTGAAAATCAACAGGTAAATCATTTTTTAAAAAATATTCTAGTGGAAGCTGTGGTTGTTTTGGTGTCAGGTTGGTGAGGGTGAGAGTGAGGGTGAACTCTGGGTACCTCCTCACCACAGATATGGGAGGGAGCCCTGTCTTGACAGTTGCTGAGGATTCCACAGTGGGGCAGGCAGCCACATGTTGTGGATTTTGAAACAGCAGGTTACTTCACTCTTTCCCGTAGAAAAAGCACCCTGAAGGACAGAAAACAACAAACTTTTCTTCTCAGTGTTCACAGTAAATTATGAGCCATGTGATTAGTCACGAAGACATAGGTTTATCCCTTGTAGGCTGATGATTTTCATGAACTAATAGCCTGAAGCAGATAAACAACGTTACAGTTTTTGTTCTGAGCTGATAAATCTGTACCATATTAGTGTCATTTCCGCCACATGAGGATGCTGACTATATCTAGTGTTTCTAATATGATCATTTCCTGTGGTGAGTGTAAGGTCTGACTGGACAGGGGACTGCTGTAAATGAAGAGGGATGTGGTCATAGTTCCTGCTGTGACTGGCCAGGTGTGGAGGAAGTTTGCACATGGAAGTCTATTGTGTGCTACACCTCCTCGGCAGTACAACTTATTAAAACAAATACACTAATATGTCCTATACTGAGCAGGCATTTAACGCTTCCCTGGGGCTTCTCTTCTGAAAGCAGTGCAGATCAGGCTTGGTGCCTTGTTGTACATATTGCAGCAATGTAACAGTGCACTGAGGTTCATTCACACTAAGGAAGTAGATAAGGGCAGAGTGGGTGATTAGTGTTGGTCAAACTTAGGATGGCGATTAATGAGGAGGAAAACTCTTTATCCTCACACTCATTTGTATCAGTTCTTTTTTCTTCTGTAACTTTTAAAGTCTGTGGTTACGATTTAATATTATTTTCATTATTTGTTCTTATGATTCATCATAAAACTGTTGAAGAAAAAAAACTAGCAGGTGTAACTTGGTGAATGTTTGGAATTTTTGCTTGGAAAATAACTCACTCTATTATTGATAGTTAGTTAATTCCCTATCTACTGACTAATCAGTTTATCTTCTTACTGTTTCAGCTCTAGTTCTCTCACAGCAAATGAAACATACTCTTGTTTTTAATAGCAAGGTGAAATCATGTATACGTGCTGTGCTGTGTTGTGCTGTGTTGCAGAGCTGAGCTCAGCTGTTGAGGGATGTGAGGGTCACAGTCTGAATCCAGTGATGAGCCATCAGAGTTGTTTGTTAGGAGATGCTGTACTTCGAAAAATATGGTGTTGAGAAATGTGTAGTTTACAAGTTTTGGTGAGGACACCACTTTTTTTTTTTTTAATATAAAATAATTTTATTTTGAATAAATATTATATAATATACATCTAGGGGAAACTGAGTCAGACTCAGAGTCCAGAGTCAGGCAGCGAAAGCCTAAAAAAAGATCATATGACATTATTTTGATTTGTATTATTTTGAATAACTGAAGCATTTCACCCCTTTCATCATGAGTGATGACAGGATGTGAGAGGAGAGACAAAAGGTCTGGCGTGTAACAAAAGTTCCTGGACTCATTGATATTATAATTCCGTTCACTAGCTTTTTAAACGCCCAGACCCATAGGCAACATGGAAATCATGTAATATGCGAAGAGGAACAACCAAGAGAATCGATGGCAACAAAAGCCTGACACAAGCAAACCATATGGACAAAGAGGAACACTGGTCACAAGGTGAAACTCAAGCCTGCAGTATATTATAACAGGCTGAAAATGTGGTAACTGCTGCACAAATGCAATGCGTTAGCTCCATTGTGGTTAAAGAAGTAATATTCATTTTTCTGAGCTAAAAAAAATCCTCTATACTCCCTTATAGATTTCTCTGTCAGGATGGAGTGTGAAGGAAATCCTGCACACAGTGGATAGTGGCTCTGGTTTCACTTCACTTTTTTTCAATCATGGCAGTTTTAAATCAGGAAATGTGTGTTTCTTTATAAGCAATTAAAAAACAGAATGGAAAAGATGTATGAGCATGAGTATGTAAAACCATACAGTTATTCTGAATGTTGACAATGTCTAGCTCTGGTCAGTAGACCGAAGGCAGCGGCAGACTTAATATTTTAACACTGAGCAAGATGTTTCCTCAGAGCATATGGTGACAGGTGAGAGGACAGCTGTGGACGTGGGGCCTCCGTTGTCCAATGTTCTTAAGTGGCCAGAGGGAGTCTGGATTGAGTTGCATCTGATTTCCTCTGGGCTCTAGTTCATGACATCTGTTAACCGTCGTGGCTGTTGGTGGGCTGTTATAGAGCTGAAGTGGGTAGGGTGTCAAATAGACGCACAACTTCCTAAAAAAACTTTAAATAAATGACTCAGACTGTGGTTAAAGAATTCAAACTGTAGAAATTTCCTTCGGTCACTTCTTGTTTGGAGTTGCCCCTGACCAGTGTCCTGCCAAATGACTGTTGTGTTTGTATGTGCCTGCCTCTGACAGGAAGCTGAGCTGTGATGGTGCTGATAGTGGTAAGACCCATTAAGTCTGGAGACACATGATAGTATGAGACACACAGCGTGGGCATCCCTTTCTGTCTGCTTTCCTCCTGTCATGTCATGTACCCTACACCACTTTTTCTTGTGTATCCTTTTTGGCTCAGAGGAAGCAGAAAAGACTGATAGAAGGAGACATGAGGGTTTTTCAGGTTAAAACATACAAGCTAGAGAATCCACCCACCTCTAGTGGATTGACTTGATAATAACCATGATAATAGGGATAATTGTAGACTATTTGGTTGAGCAGCATGCCTGGTGGGAGTCATGTCTTTGGAGTAAATACAGATAATCAGCAGCAGTCATGAGTAGAATTATAGATTTGTCTATTCAGGGAGTCTATTAATCAGAACTATAGCCCTGGGAATCAGTGATAGTGCAGTTTTAGAGCCAGGGCCACTTTGAGGAATGCTTGGCTAATGATTCCAGAAAAGCTGACAAGAACACACCATATGCACACACAGCAAGTGCAGGCCTGTTATAGACAGCATGACCTAAACAGGGCCAGTTTCTTTCTATAGAGAGAGGATGATAAAGGGTTTCCACTCTGGAACCCATAATGAGATTTCTTAACTTGGGTGTGAGTCCTAAGACCTCTGTGAAAACAACCCCAGCTTTTGTACAGACACTCATTTTAAGAGCTACTTCCCGAGCTTCATCTAATCTAATTATAATGCCGCAGGATCATAAAACAGCTGTTGGTATCTAGTATTCACATTAAATGACTTTCAGTAGCTTGGGGTTTCGGATTAGGGGCAAAGTAATTGACAGCTCATAGAAAATTATATAAAAATAATGAGGTCACCCACAAAGCTGTTTTGATACAACACATATTGACATACACATTGCATGTCCAGAATGATTCAAACCCCTTAAAATTTACAGAAATATTTGAGAAAATGCAGCTTTTATATCATACCAAATGTCCCTTGTAATTTCTAACATGTTTTCTAGAGTATCTGATCAGCTATAAATTGAGAAAAGCTGATGCAGTTGTTCTCTAGTCAGTTTCTAATCATTGCGAGACATGGCTAAAACCAAAGAGCTTAGCGAGAATCTAGGGTTGCACATTGTGGTCGCTCACAAGAAGGGGAAAGGCTGAAAAGCCATATCCAAACGTTTTCAAGTGCCAGTGGCTGCAGTGCAAAGCATTATCAAATGTACAAGGAGTTCTATACTGTGAAAACAGTCACTCTTGCACTGGCAAAGAATGGCACTGCAAGAGGCTAAAAAGAATTCAAGCATCAACACCAAGGCCATCCTGAATGATTTAAGCAGTTTTGGTATTAGCATCTCTAAGCTGCCACTCCAGTGGACACTACACATGGCATGGTCTCCATGGAGTCTGACCAAAGAGAACTCCACTACTCCAAGACAAGCACACATAACCTCATCGAGCCTTCGCAAAAGCTTTCTTGGGAAAGCTTTTTGTCACTAGTGTTGTTGTTTGACAGTACAAAAATAGAGTTGTTTGTATATAGGGAGGTGGCTTGTCCAAGTAAACAGCATCATAAGAAAAGAAAACTACATTAAGATTCTGGAGGAAGACATTTGGCAATCTGCTGAAAAAAAAACTTGGCATTGGGTGGCACTGGACCATCCAACAAGACATCATGATTTGAAGAGTATAGCCAAAGTGGTCAGAAATGGTTAACAGAAAACAATATCAGTGTTTTGGAGTGGCCCGGCCAGAATCCAGACTTGAATCCCATTGAGAATCTGTGGAGGAAACTGAAGACCAGAGTGATGGCAAAGAAGCCTTCTGGCCTTGAGGACCTTGATGTGTTGGCAAAAAAGCAGTGGTCCAAAATCCCAGTGGAAACATGCAAAAAGCTTATTGGCAATTATTAAATCCCCTTGGCTGCTGTGATGGCAAATAAAAGCTTTGTCGTAGATAACTGAAAAAGAGAATGGAATGTTTTGTCAAAATATATATATAGAAATAGATCATATATTTATATGGGTCATACAAAATATGACCCAGTTAAGATAGTGTGACAGTGGACATGAGATGTTTTAACAATATTATAAATATTGATCTGAAAGTGTTGAACAGCTGCTAACCATCAAAGTCTGGTTGATCTAACTTGGGATCTACCTGCAAAACAGCTTTACTGCCTTATAATAAATTAACAAATAATATTCATCGGAAATGTTTTAATCTGATGAATGATCAGTTGTGGAATATGACACAGTAATGCTCTAGATGCTGTAATTTACATGGATGATGTGATTTATGATGCACTTTCAGTTCTACTAAAAACAACGGGATAACATAACAGTGCTGAGCCTGGATGTTTTTTTGATTGTGTGCCTAATCTTTCATTGCCCCTGGTTTATAACTGGAATTTACTGTCAGTTGCATTTCTGGCTCTGCATTGACTCCCTGGGAGCAGCTGTTTTAGAGTGCCGTCCTCCTCATCAGTGTTGATTGCTGATTCTAATTATAGCCCATTGGAAAAAAGACAAAAGGAAACTGATAATTATTGTCACCGGTTTTATGTTCAGCTATGAGAGTTCTTTCTTGATAATAATTAAAATGTGTCTTCGATGATAGGGGGCATTTAATGACATTTTGCTTTTGATCCTTTGTGGTTTAGAATGATCTCAATTTGAAACATGCTACATAACCACAATCAGTATGTTTACATGCACACAAGAGAGCTGGTTGCAGAGATGATACACAGTAAAAACCAGAGATTGTGCCTACAAGCACTGTGATAACCTGGATACTATGAAACTTTGTATATAGGTTTTTGTCACATTGTTGCACCTTACCTCAGTGCTCCCTCTGCAGTCCTTTCTCTTTTTAACAGTTTACTCCATCTTTTGGTCTAAAAATAAGTTATGCAGAGCAAATTAAGGTGTAAAACAGTACGTATTGAATAGAATATGAATATTTTCTGTAGAATCTTAAGATAATGCGATATTCAAAAAGAGATAAAATACAGTTTGATTGAATGATCTTGGCTCTGCTAGTTGGTAATCTGTCCAGTCCTCTTAATATTATGCCACCAGGGTGTACAAAGTAAACATAAGCCTGTAGACGTTACTGGCTCTAGCTTTATAATTAATGTTTTCAGTGCCATTCAGACTAGGTACCCCAAATTATCCTGTGTGCTTCCTCAACTGTAAAATACTATTTAGACTATGGCTTGGCTGAATACTCAATCATTACTATTTAGAGAGAGACATGGTTTGTTTGTGCCCAGTCTGCATCATGAATTGACATTTAATATTTAATTAACAGTTATTGCCAATCCACTGTTTTTCCATCATGCATTAGTTTGGAGTTTACCCTGACTCAGAGACTACATAATCATTGTGCCATCACAATCATACACTGTCTGAACTTGTTGCTCGGAAGTCTGATTTGGTGCAAAGGCATGAATGAATGTAGTTTAAAATGCAGTCTTGTTACATTTCTCGCGATGCAGCTTGTAAACACTGATGCACCTAAAGTCAAATGGATGAGTGACCAAGATACATTCTTCATCTCAACTGTACATTTAACAGGTTTGGTTGTCTCTTATGCATTGCTCAATGGAGTTGCGGCATCAAATGATTTGCTGATGTGGCTTTGTTCACATTATTTCAGGATGACATCATGAAATTGAAAGAGCAGTGGTGAATAATGTGGGGAAATGCCACTATGGTCATTCTCAGAGATCTCAGACCTGAAGCCCAGTGTCTTGATGGGGCTCCAAAACCTCAGAAGCTGCTTTCAAGACCAAAGCAGTCAACTTCAATAACAGCTTTTTTGCAGGCATTCACTCCCAGTTTAAAGAAGGTGCTGTGACTATTTCTCTGTACTTTCTCTATTCAAACAGTCTTGACTTTTATTTACCAGAGCTCATAACTGAGAGCAATACAGTTTTTTTTTTTTTAAATAGTCAAATATTTGTCACGTTGAGGTGCATTCACAGGTTGAGTGAAGAATTCATGACTTTTTCATTTGTGCTTTCAGTAGAAAGTAATAATCAATGTTTCTGCTGGGCTTTTGACACGACCTGCTTTTGGTATCTTTTTGCCGAAATGACCAACATGAATAAATAAATAAATAAATAAATAAAAAATCCTAAGCCCCTGCTTTTTGTATTCCTGATGAGCAGTTTTGGTTTTATGTAACAAAAGATGCCAAGGAAAAGGCCTGTTAAAGAGAATGACAGATGCTGTCTGCTGTGACAAGCTGTTTGTCTACCAGTGGTAAAATAATGCCTGCTTGGCTCTGCTGGCAAGAGCTGATTACTGTTTTACTTGCCCAGTCTTTTTATAGACGGGCCCTGAATTTGTGTCACTGTATGCAAGTAAGCAATCCCATGTGTGCATGTGTATAAGAGGGTGTTTATATGTAAATAATGTTTTACATAGTTTTGTTATAGTACAGAATTGTATGCATAGGCTTTGTTTCTTCAGTGGCAATGAAAGATATAGAGGGCGGGTGCATATTAGTGGCAGAGTGGTTAGTACACAGGGTAGGGCATCTTTAGAAGTAAAGTTATGGGAAGGTTTTACAGGGTTTAAATTAACTTGGGTACAATATTATTACACCCACCAGACAATCTGTCCTTGAGCAAAAAGTGGCATTTTTGTTCACTCAGATTTTTTTCTTTCTTGTACTTGTAAAGACACCCTCAGGCTATTTAAACTAGTTAATTGTGCAGTTTATAACATCAGAATTGCATAAGACTCAGCGATAGTAAATTATTATTTCAAAGTGAAACATGCTAATCAACAATCAGATACCTGTGGAGGTGGATGATCTGTAACGAGTGTTGCTCTTTGTGTTGACTGGAGGCTTTCTGGAGCTTTAGTTTATTACGTAAAGCTGCTTTAAGCTCCACTGGCTTATGTGATTTAACATTGACTGTATAGGACAGTTTTAGTGATGAAAGTAGGTGTGTGAAGAGAATTTAGCTTGTTATTGCAGGTGCCTATCTGGCACCTTGCAGGTGCAAGGTAGGGTGTTTGCTGTTTGCGAGACACAACAACCATTGGCCACTGTACAGCTGTTCAAGACACAGGTGTGCTGCTGTAGTAAAACTGCTTAGCAAAAGGTAATTGGTGAGCATTGTATCTGTGTTGAGTAGCTTCCTGCTGTACGCAGTTGTACACCTTCTGAGTCAAAGGTTAAAAATATCTGTATCAACTAAAAGTTACAACTTTTATCCGTGAGAACTACACAACGTCACTGTTGTCACTGTTGATAAGAGTGTGTGTGTGTGTGTCCACTCTTCATTCTTCTTCATACTGTTATTTAACTTAGGAACTTTTTATGTGATGTTTCTTTTAAGACAGTGAGCTGTGTTTAAGTACATTGTTGAGTTTTGGACTTTGCTCTTTGTGTAAATTTGTATACTATCCACACCTTAACCTTTACCTGGCACACTGTGATTGTGTTGATATAGCTCGTTGCATGATTTAACAGGAGGGAGGCGATAGGTGTTATAAACAGCACAATCGGAGATGCAGTCTTTATTAAAACCTTTAAAAATGTATTGTCACTTGTCAGAAGATTCTTGAAAGGTGAACTGGTTTGGCGACACACTATCACACTGCAGAATATTAATGATATTAATTTGCAGTTGTCAAAAAATAGTTGACATGCTTCATGACTGCGGCCTCAGTGGTTTTGACATGCTGCATTCCTCCACTTCATTTGTGCTTATTGGTTTGTGGTGGTAATTAGTAACAGGGCTGTACTAACAATGGCTGAGGGGACTTGATGAACCCATGAGATTGACCACAGGGGAAACAGTCAGGAATGTGACCCATTTGCTGCAGTCTTTTGCCCTCAAACTCTGCACTGTGTGGCAATATTACGATAAACTATTTCTGACACGTATACACATTTTGACACAGCACATTAGCAAAAATAGACATTCAAGAATGTATTGAACACACATGCTCATGCTCATACACACAAAACTGGCGTTTCGTTATTTGGCTGAATAAAGCAGTTATTGTGGAGAGTTTGGTCACGGTTCACTGATATGGTAGATTAATTACAAAGAAATACAGAGTGCATTAGCTCTGCAAACTGGAACACTGGCTCTGTTCTGTCGCTCTCTATTGTCCCTAGGTTTTGGAGACGGCTACAGGCAAACACAAACACCACATACACCAAATATACGTGAATACTTTTCCATTCCTGTGTCATGTTGATTTCCTGCTCAGTCTGACTATTAAATCAGGACACCATATTTATTCCACTGCTCGTATGGCTGCCAGCACCACAAAGCCTCCACACAGCCAGCAGAGATGTGCTTCTGTAGAGAGCGAACAATAGTTTGAATGAAATCATCATGGCTGACCAACTCATGCTAATGCAAGTGGGAACAATGGTGGAATCGCTGGTGCATCTGTCAGTTAAGATACACAGTGCATGATCGTGGAATTGTACAGAAGTTATTGTTTAACACGAGAATGAAGTTTTCGCTCTGTGTTTCTTCATGAATATTAACTTTCATATATTCTCATGTCTATAGCACGCTGCTGTAGTGAGTGGTATTTCCAGCCTCCTTAACACAGAACCTCATGAATCTGCATTGTGTTTCGTTCCAGACACTCCTCTGCAGAGATCAGACGACACTTCGGTGGGAACTATGGCTCTCAACACAGCCGAACCAACTCCAACGCTTCGGCTACAGTTCACCTCACTGTGGTGAGTTTGCATTTTGGGATGAAGTCAGTTTTATCCATTATCTGTTTGTCACATTATCCATCTTATCTACCTTTAATTGATTCATAGCTAATGAGAGAAAAGAGCGTATCAATTACTTGCATATGCAATATGAAAGCTGCAATATTTGCAGCTTTCAGAGAGGAAGATGAGCATTATGAGAATTGAAAAGACAAATTAATTTTATGTATATAGTTACTCATCCAAATATCTAGCATCTTAAAGTTACACTTAATAATAGTGATACAATGCTAAAAGGTCAGCGGTGCAGTTTCCTGTAATGATGCACTGATGCTACTTTAGTGTTTGTTCTTACATCACAGCAGAAACGTAACGTGTATCTTTTTCACATCCTTTTTACTGTCCTTAGTCCTGTCAGCGTCTGACTCTGTTGTGTCCCGTCATGAAGATCATAGATTCTAGAAATTCTGCTTCAACGTTTTGCTGAAAAAAGGTTTCTTTATTTCTGCATGAGAGTTCAGTGTTTTTAGGAAGAATATTTCTTCCTCTTTACATTAGATGAGTTGAGAACTTAGTTGTGGTTTAACACGTGTTTGTTAAAACCAAGCTGACACCGCCTGTTCTCATATGTTACAGGGTGTGGAAAACCTAATATCTCCTACTTTCTGCAGAGGACTGAATACTGTTCTGACAGCTTTTTATCTTGCTGGTTCAGTTGAAGCCTAGAGCAGACAGTGATTCCTGCTCTCTCAAGCAGGCGGGCAAAATGATGCACACTAATCCTTTGCAGGGATTTGTTGCCACCACTAGTCTCTGTCTGTGGTACCCTCTCAACCTCTGTCACGCACACTCATATATTCCTCTTTCTGTCTTCCTGTTTTTCTATATCTGTCTTTTCCTCTCATTTCTTCCTCTCCTCTTCCATCCCACATCTTTCTCATTTTAAGTTTTTCTAAAGCTCTTAAGCTCTTAGTCTCCTGACATATCTGTGTGCATGAGTGACTGAGCTGTAGCCCTTTGATACTTTACCAGTCATGATCCTTGAGCTCATCAGCTGACAGGGTTTGGATACTTGGAACAATCCATCCCACCCTGGTTTGCAACATGCAACACGTTTAATCTCTAACCTGTTCGGGAAATGGGTCAGTGCCTTGGCTGCTAACAGGCACTGGATGGGGCCTGCTTACCTTGCAGCTTACAAGGACAAATCTTTAATATGACCGGATTGCAGACGCGGGAGAGGGGGTTTTAATACTTTAATCTTCAGGATCATAGTTCCCCGTTATTCGCCAGTCATGTCTCGCTGAGGGATGAGGGGGAGATGTACACTGAGAGGAGAAGGAGGGAGAGCTGGAGGGGTGTTTGTTGACGCTGTTGTGACGTAGCTTACTTTGGTGATTGACACAGTTCTGTCTTTTTCTTTCTCTCTCTGTCTGTTACCCTGCTGCAGTTTTTAATGCATTAACATATTACAAAGTCGTCTGATCAGTCTTGCTTGTCGTAGGTTTAATAAACGATGTGAGCATTTGTTTTTATGAATGTATGTGTCGCCTGTGTGCGTCATGCTTGATTGTGTGTGTGTGTGTGTGTGTGTGTGTGTGTGTGTGTGTGTGTGTGTGTGTGTGTGTGTGTGTGTGTGTCTGTAGTTTCTCTTCCTGTCTGTTGAAACACTGGTAGATGGAGGGACGCTTTGCTAATGTCACTTCCTTTAAAGTCTTGTCATTTCAGTTTGGTACTGCAACACACTTTGCCGGAACGCTCAAAAACCCCAGTTAAAATATTTCACACAGTCAGGCTCAACTTCAACATCTATTTTGACTTGACATTAACACCTCTATTTTTTTCCTAATGGTTCTCAGATCATATGGAGGTTTCAGCTTCTAGGAATATGAGGTTCAATTTAAAGAGGATCTGTGCAAAGTGTTGTGGTTCAGTTTTGACAAAAAGCACAGAGTGTCAGTAGGTGTACGCTCTAGGTTCCCATATCCGGAGTGCGCCATTTTGTACACTTCCTTTTTATGGTTCAGTTGTGAGTTTTCAGCAGGGTAAGTGTACAATTTTTGTATGAGTACGCCGGCGTTTTAACAAAACTTTAAAATGACGTTATTAGCATCCTTTTTAATTTTTGCATTTAACTATAACAAGCTGCCTTTTTGTATGAACATTATTTGTCACTCACTTCTGTTTTTTGTCCTGACTTGTTTTTGCTGCATTGTCAACTATTATGTTAGTGACACACATGTATACATACATTTTAAATGGGTGAATTTATCTTAGCTTATCTTCAAAAACAGTTGATACAACAGTTATTCACTTTAAAAATGTGTTTGTTTGTTTTTTTACTCAAAATATCTTTTTTAATTTTTTTTTTTTGCTGCATTTGCATGTGCACAAAGTTTTATCAGATGTAGAGTTTCAGTGCTTCCGGCTTTTTAAAGACAATCTTCACTCTGCGAATTGTTACAGAGAGCATCACCTTAAACACTAATGAGAGAGCTGATAGAAAGTTAGGCAGCTGATTTAGTAAGGGGAGGTGGTTTCCTGTGAGCTCCTCTCATGAATCCACAGAGCAGCAGGCGCCGATCAGAGGCATGCATAGATTAGCATACATTTATTTTTGGTAGTCTCTGCACTAAACAAGAAAAAGAAGCCATGCTGCATTGATTGTTTGAACTTGAGGCAGAGAGTCAGAGAGATTCACACATGCAGAAGACGGCCACTCTAGATGCACTGTTGAAGTTGACGCCTCCCCCTTAAGAAGCAAACGAATAGGACTGTCTATAGGACTGTCATTTAAAATAATAATGATGCTAGCTGCTCTGTCTGTCTGACTGAATTCGTTTCCCTTTGTGTGTTGCATGCAAAGTATTAATACTAACTTTTGTGGTACAGTTTGCACTTGAGTATTCAGCAGAGAAAAATACCCCTCAGGGGTTATTGATGTGCAAAAACACGTCTAAGGGCTAATGGAATTTGCTCAGCTTTTGAAAGTCAAGTACAGCAATGACTCATGTTGTTGCCACAGCTATCTCTACCTCCTCTGTGTGCACATATTTTATTTTAGTGTGTATGCCAGTGGCTGCTTTGGCTTTGTATTTTTCTTTTCTGTCTCCTGTGCACACACTTTCTGTTTCACTCTCTCACAAGCTTACCTGTTTGTTGTGCAAATGCTTCTCATGAGCAACAATGTGCAGCTTAAAAGCTTAAATACTCTTTTTGGATATTGCAGATTTTCTCTCTTAACACTGTGCATTGTTGAAACACTTTAAGAGGATAATTTCCCCTAATTTAGGAATCTCTTTGGTATGATAACTGGTAGCTGTGGTGTGGGCTTACTTCCAAGCGTTTGCCGAAATTTGCCACAGCCTGCAGACTGTGGCAATTTTTTATTTTTATTTTTTACAAAAAAAACCCATTTTTTTACACAGATATCTGCTCCATGCAGGTTCCCTTTTTATAACAGCCATGCACCACAAAACGGTGCGTGTTATCTCATCAGTTTTTTTTTTTTCCACTTTGCACTTTCTAACCATGAAAAACACTCATCTATCTGCTGCTTTAAGTGAAGGTGGGACTTTGTTTTATCATATATAGATGATTTTAAAGAATATATCCTGACTCTTATGAAAATCAAGCCCTTTTGTACCACATATAAAAGTGATTACAGCTCCTCTTTTGATTTGCCACAGTTCTGAAGTGTGGTCTGTTTCTTCCTAAAAATAGGCTCACTGGGGAAAAATGCCTGGCTGATACAGGCCAGTTTGTTCCCCTTTCTATTTATGTATGTGCTCAAATCTTTTGTTCCTCGACAGGTATTGTAGTGTTTAAAAAAAATCATGATTTAACTTGTTTGGACCAACCTCCGACGTTATTGTGTTCCCCTTCTGTGTTATGCACAGGCCTGTACAGACTCATCAATCAGCCTATAACTTTGCTATTGTCACCCTATTTCTCGACCATCTGTTGATTCCGTACCCTGTACTGTTTTGTTATTTAATTATGATCCTCTTTTTTTCTCCCCCAACCACAATATTGCCTTTCCTCCATCACTCTTGCGTTCTTCAGCCCCAGTCGTATGACGCGGTGGAGCCCCTGGACCTGGAGGAATTCCTGATGTCGCAGCTACGAAGTGGAGACTCTGACCTGATGCAAGAACTTGGAGACTTTCCTGACGATGACTTGAAAGTAGAGCAGGTTGAGAAGGAGTGTCGCACTGTTAGACACTCTGTCCCTAAAGAAGGGTGGGTTGCAGACCAACAGACAATAGAAAACACATTAAAAAACACTATTTTGCAATGAATAAAATAAAATAAAAATAAAAAACAATAAAATTGTGAAAGAAACACCTCTAAAAAAGTGTGTATATTATCCCATCATTAGTATAAATTCATGAGCTCTGTGTTTGGCAAGAGTTGAATGCAGTCAGAGAGGCAACAATTAATTGAATTCTGGTTTGGTTTGTGTGTTTTCACACACAAAAAGAAGTTAGATTAAGATCATAAACAGAAATAATTCAAAGAGTAAAGTAAAGTAAAAAGTAAGTAGATAAAGTAAGTAAAACGAGTAGAAAATCCTGAGTTTTATGATTTTTAGCATTCCTTCACTTTGACTTCTGTTGTCTGTGAATTTGACCCTGCATGACTTTCTGTGTACATATTTTCTCATTCTCCTCATCTTTGTCCTTGTAGAGAAGAATTGGTGCCCCATGTCAGAGACTGCGTAAAGAGCTACATCCAGCCATGGCTTGTTGTCTCACGAAGGTGAATATCACCCCTCCAGTAACTGCATTATTTAGTTCAAAAATATATTTAGTATATATATATATAAAAGGACTAATTGTTGTTTTAATTTGGAACGAATACTATGGTTGGGTGGTCGTTGATATGCAGAGTGTTTCTGCTTGTTGTGGATACTCCTGCATATTTCGAGACACTGCAAGCTGCAATTTTTTTAATTAAAGACCTCAAAAATTTGAGACACAAATGCTTTCTAGGTTTTTTTAGCCGTTACATTGTGCAACAAGTGCCACTGCTGTTTGAGAAGTTGCATGTGTCTGTAAAGGAAACAAAAGACTAGACAAAACCTGATAAACATACTGGCTGAGACAATGTAGTCCTTGGTTTATCTCTCTCTCTCTCCCACACACACAGACACACTCACATACATTACACACTGTAATCTACTGTATATTGATTAGAAGTGCACAAGTGTATCAGTTGTAACCACATGTGTGTGGGTGTGTGTGTTTGTGTGAAGGTGCCAGGGGGATGGTTGGAGTGCATATTCGGAGCGAGCTGACCTTCACAAAGTCCTCGAGAAACAGAAATTTGAGTCTGATGTCCAGCCGGAAAACCAGGAGAAACCGGTGAGGAACACAAAGCAAAGAATGTATTTTAGCAAACATAGTTAGATCCTCTGAATTTTCCAACTAAAAAAAAACTTGGGAAAGAAGTTCTTACTATATTCTTATTTGTAATTGAGTTTTAACACATAACTGTGGGCCTTTTTGTAGTAGTTCAACTAGATCAAACCAATTACAAGTAGTATCTTTTACATTTTAGGTGTCTAAATTTGCTCTTGACTCAATGCTTATTGTAAAGACATGAGATTGGGATAGTTCTTCTCATCTAAGTCTTAGCAAGAAAGCCAATAAGCTGCTTCCTCAAATGTCAAACTAGTCCTTTAAATGTGCTTCCTGGCCAAGGCTCACTTAAAGGGTCGGACTTAAAGTCTCTTTTGTAAGGGGAAGACATTTTAGTGGGAGCAGTATGGTAGTCCATACTGATCAAGGCTTGAGAGACAGAGACAATGCTGACTGTGAAATGTGAGGGAGGGGTGTGAGAGCAGCATGGGGGATGCTTTTAATAGTGAACACAACAGAGTTTTGTTATTCCTATCACTCTCTCCACTGTGCCTGTGACCCTTTCAAGTTTACTCAGCTTGGGATGCGTGACACTAAACTTAAAAATTATACATACTAGTACTTCAATCCACATCACTTCTATGTGTTTAACTAGATAGCCAGAGGGATGTAGTGGTTAAATATATATTATTTAAACTCAGTAGCATCAAAGTATTAGCTTCTACTTTCATTCAATAATCTCTGTCTCAGGCCTCCATTGACATTATTTTGAGCCAAGTTTCAATCTTCTCTCCTCTCTTACTAGCTCCTTTGTCTAATAGTGGTGAAATCAGTGGAGCTCTCAGCGTCAAACACTCCCAGCCAATCCAAGTCTCAGTCAGTGCCACTCCCAGCCTCTGGCTAGTTACCCAGCCATCTCTTACCACCAGTCAGCCCCACAAGCCCCCTCCTGTCTCCCCATCCTTGCCAATTCTGGTTAATCACCCAAACCAAAGGGCCCTTATTACTGCCTTGGGCTTCCCATGATCTACATGCCAGAAAGAGAGTGACAGAGCAGGGAAGAACGGCTCTATTGTTCTTCAGTGCTTAATAGGTCGCTTCTATGGTCCAGTCTGCGTTAGAAATAGCCCCTGTGACTGTGGTGTGATGGTCTCTTGAAGCTTCAGTTGGGTGTAGCTTCACCAGGCTGGAGGCATGGTCAGTCCTTGCCTGTGGTTTGAGAGCTGGGATATGAGATTGATGGGTAATGAGATTGAAAGAGACAAGGAGAGAGGGGTGATAAGAAGGGACTGTTCAAAGCAGGATGTTACATGGAAGTAGGGAGGCTATGCCTTACCCTGTAGCCAAGTCTGAGCAATTCCATATGGTCCCAGAACCAGGCTGACTCTCACTGTCAGAAGATGCTACAATCTATTAATTTTAATATATTGTCATGGCACAAATTATAGAGGATACAGTTTCTGACCATTAAAGTAAAATATTTGCAACAGAAGATGTGTTTGTGATGTCTGGTGCTTTATTTCCCTCTCAGACCTTACTCCAGGGACATTTGCATATCAAATAATTACAATTGGTTTTAGGTTTGCAAGTTAATGCTGCTGCCCGGAGATCATCTTTGTCCAATGGTTCATTGTTGTTGCTGGAAGGGTATAGGTTTTTAAAAAAAAAAAAAAAAAAAAAGCAACATCTATCAAGCTTGTTTTCTAGGGACATTATGGCTCTAAGTCAGCTTGACCCTCTGTGCTGCAGTCATTTTTGTCTGGCAAGTTATCATCCTGCTGGGAAATCTCAGGTTACAGAATTTGATCAGTTAATGTACAAAGTGTCAATATCACTAGTGACAAGTAACTCACACCGCCCTATTTTATATCAAAATTCAATGCCAATCTTTCCTGGGACTATTTTTTTTGAGTGACCAGGAAAATACAGTAACAAAGAAAAATGAACTGCAAATAGAAAATTCTTACCATTGACTGAAATGAATTATAAACTGCATAACTTTAAATGTCGTTATGCTCTCTACAGCATACAGTGAGCATCAGTGTGACTCTGTACTGAATTCTCTACAATGAGAAAGCTTTGGACATAAAAATGTTGTTGTCTACACCTGAAAACAGAAACTAGACTAGCTAGACTTATCTATGTAAAGAGGCCTGTTGGTTTGATGACAACATAATCATGCGTGTATGTTATTGTTGTTGGTTGATGAAATGCAAATACAGAGTTGATGAATATGTTGAAAATTGATCCAACATCATGGCAATGCTGGAAATGAATTCAGTTTAAGAAATATTACTTAAAAAACCCAGATTTGATCATTAAAGTGCTCTTAATATGTTTTCACTTAATGACATATTTTTCTAATACCCCGTTATTTGTTTTTTCCATTTTTCTCCTATAGTCCCTAATTATTTCTGTCTTTGCCACAGGTCAAGTCTCCAATACTTACCACACTGAGTGACGACTCTGGCCGAACGCTGACCTCCTCCGACTTTAACCTGCAGTGTTTAACTCCAGACCAGAGAGTGGAAGGGCTGCTGGCCTTTAGCAGCCATGAGGAACTGGATCGCTTTAACCAGGAGGCACGATACAGAAAAAGACTCCCCGAGCTGTTTGCACTGTACCCACCACCTGATGAGGTGAGACACAGAGAGTTGCCTCTTGTGGATTAGAGTTAATCTCTGTAAATTTATGGCTACTTTTCTAACTTTTAAAAAGAATTACATACTCAGGTAAAAAATAAATGTTAGCTTCAGTACAAAAGATGTTCATGAAAAATCTTCTCATACACTATACTTTTCTACACACATGTTTTCATTTCATTCAGGCTTTCTATTTATTGGCAAGAATACAAGACATATAACAACATTAATCTGCAGCTATTCTGATAATCAATTCATTTACTTTTGTAAAACTTACTTTTCAAGTAAAGACAGTCTGTGGATGACTTCCAAAAATGTTGTGTTTTATGTGATAGTACAGAGAATATCTTTAAATTTAATCAAAAGTATTGAGGTAAAATGATATATACAAAGCATCATGTTGCACCTTTCTCCTCTGTGAATGGTGACTTTGGCTTCAAAATGTCCCTGCTGCTCAACCCCAAATTGTTCCTGATTGCTTTTCCATTCAGTGTGTGTTGCTGAACACTGTATAGAATCGCTGTATAAACGTGTGTGTGAATGGCTGAATACAACTAGTGCAAAGTATTATGGAGGTCACAAGGCCAAGCAAAGCTCTATATAAATGCAGTCCAAATTCCAAAGTCCATGTGCAGCCATACCTTGTTAAACCTGAAGTGTATATGTCCATTTTGTCTCATAAGCACCTGTGTTTTGTTTGTTTAAGATCTTAAATCTTCTCCAGATGTAACACAACTTCTCCTTTTTCTTTTTGGATTTGGTTTGAAATCTTTCTATGCAATTGTGTTCCAGGAAGATGCAGTGGAGATTCGGCCCATTCCTGACTGCCCCAAAGAGCACATTGGAGACCGCATCCTGGTGCGATGCCAGGCCATCAAGTATGTCATACATTTTCGTTATATTGTAGGAGGGAGAATAACTCTATAATTTAAACAGCTGCCTTCTGTTTCTCTCAGAAGTTGGACAAGGAGCCAACAGTTGGTCGTCTTAAATGGATCTGATTCAAACACCCCCTCGCTTATGAAAATGAACTTTCATTTAGGATTTTAAAATAGAAGAAATTGTGTCATGTCACAGCTGATCGTGACTTAAAAGACTGAGTAGTTGTTTCTAAATGGTATGCAGTAGATGTGACGGAGAGAGGAGTGTGGGAGGGTGGAGGAGTGCTTTGCACTGGTTGTTGTTCTCTTGAAAATCACTGTTCCTCCCTCTCTCTGAGGGATTTAGTCTGTTTCTCTTTCTATCATTCTCACTGTCTCCATCTCTCTCTCTCCCTCCCTCACACTCTCTCTCTCTCTCTCTCTCTCTCTCTCTCACACACACACACACACACACACACACAGAGACATAAGCACACTGATTTTCTGCTTTTCTCTCTTGATCCTACTCGGCCTTCTTGCAACCCATGAATGTTTGAGTTGAATGCATTTCTCTGCTTGCAGTGGTTTGGCAGCTTCACCCCATATCCTTTAACCCTCAGTTCAAACATGTCATCACTTACTATTGTACATTTAGCTGCTTCCCATCATAACAATAATCTACAGGAATAGAATAGAATAGAAAAAATAGAATAGAGTACAGTAGTAGGAAGAAACTAAGAACAGATGTTAACTATATTACATATTTGCCCCCTTTGCTCTTGTTGAATATTGATTCTATTTCTTTTTGCTTTCATAGATTTGAGATCGACATTGAGCCCATATTTGCCACCATGGCCTTATATGACCTGAAAGAGAAGAAAAAGGTAAGAAATAATTGCTTCAGTCAAATGTCACATTCATAGTAGTCACTCATAGTTGTCACTTTCTGTTCCTTTTTTGTGTATAACAGCTGTTCCTAATGTATAAAAACATGTTGTAACTTGAAACTTGTGTGACATGTAATGAGCAACTTAAACCATGATAACCCTGCAGTAAATACTACTTTGGTCCCATTATGTGCGTTTGTTGTGGAGACTGTCAGTGTCTGTCAGCCGATGCTGGGTCTACTTGTGACCGTCGTATTCATATGTTTTGTGTTATTATGCAACTCTTCACCACAGCAACAGATGTGAAAGAGCTAAAGAAGAGATGTCTGTTAATAAATTCACAATCTATGGTCTGAGTCTAACCAAACCATATCAAACACTGATAAAAAGCAATCAAATTTGGTCTTTTAATCCAGTTACATACCCCAGATACACAGTGTCTTAGAGGTAATTTGTTTACATCAGTGATGTTGAAGTTGAATGGATATCACAATGTCTCATATCGTAGCACATATTTCTTATAAATATGTGAAAATGCTTCAGATTTTTATGTTAAATGTCATAAAGGTACACTTGCATCTGAACCTCACTTACAAGTGAGGTTCAGATGCGTTGTGGGTCACTTTTGAGGCTGTAATTGATAATGTTGTGGTGACATAACACTGAACAGCTGTTGTTGCTGATGGTCTGGCTATATGAGTTAATTAAATTGCAATTGTCAAGAGACAAAGTATCACTTTGGATAAGACCTTATTTGTGGTAATGTAGTAACAGGAAACATCTCAAAAATCATGATGTCGTATGTCACATTGAGAAACACTTAACACCACCAGAGAGGAACACCGGTCACAAGTAAATCCTCATGAAAACAAAGTGGTAGACACGGCAGGAACTTAAGTGATTTTGTGAACAACAAATTATAGTCTTAGAAATGGCAGATTTCCTTTGAAAAACTTTGGTTTTCTCAACAAAAAACAACAATCACAACAAAAGGTCTACTCAAAACTGGGTGTCAGACACATCTCAGTGATTCTCCACGCTTGTGTCATGGTAGCTGATGCGTGCCATGTGCCTCTTGTCGATGTGGGGGGGGGGGTCTTAAGGTCGTAAGGTACCAGTGTAATCTACAAGGTTTTAAGTTTCATCATCCTAAGATCCATGTATGTACATGTATGTCATTGTAGGTCTTCATGATTTGGTTCTATGATTACTACATTTTCCCAGTCAAGCATTCTGATCCATTGCTGTTGCATCTTTTTTTTTTTGGATTCACACAGCTGGATAGTTTTTTGGGTGAAGGGGCTGGAAGGATTTAGTTTGTGCTGAAGAGCTCATAAATCTCTCAGATGAGACAAGGTTATAGCCTTTGGACTTGTCCTCTCCTCTGCACTGATGGGCTGTTTTCTAGTTTCTCTCCAGGACTGGTGGCTCTAATACAGTCAGGAGGGAAAGATGTGGCAATTTAATTGTCCCTAGATTTGGAAGTGGACTGTAGGTAATATAAGCTAGTCTTGGGGTTGAGATGTACTTGTTCCACATTGTATGAGATCTTACTTTAAAGATCTTACTTTTCAGCAAAGTCTGAGCGGAAATGTCACATTGTTACAGTGAATTTTGCTCAAGGTGACTAATTTTATTATGTGTTGACCTGAAGTGTGTCCTTCTGAGAGTTGATACAACTTCCTGCTTATTATATTGAGGAAACACAGAGCTAGACTGTTAAAGAGCAATGAAATGTGTCTCTGTCAGAGTGAAGAAGATCATGTCAGGCTTGTTTTGCCAATTCGATTTACAGTAATTGTAGTTGAACTGTGAACCACTGACTCCTGACTCATTTATCATCGTCTTTCACCAACTCTCCTCAATAAGCTTTTTCTGTTTTTTCTTAAGGGTCTCATATTTTATTTCTTTCACATTTCAGTTTCTTCCTTGAAGATTTTCCGTTTTTCCTGTATAGCTTACGGCTGTCTCTAGTGTCTCATGGGAATTTTGTTGCTGTGCTGTGTGTTTATTTTTTTGTTCATGAGTTGTATCAGTGTCTCACATCTGTAAAACCCACAGCAGATGTTCATATAATTCCATGTAACTCTCTATTAATCATATCTGTGGTTCTTCAGCTAAAGACCACTTGGAGGATTTGAACAAGTGGGCGACTTATTATATCAGATACTTTGATATACACATAGTAGTAGGTAGGTTGTAGTATAGACACACGATAGACAAGAGAGTCAGTTAAGATATGTTTTCTCTGAGTTCACCATAGGCACTCCTTGTTGTTCTCATTCAAAAAGGCCATGCAAGCCAAGTTTTGCTGGACTGTGACCATTTAGTTAACAAAACATTTCTTACTAACTAAAACCAAACCACAGTGATTGCAAGCTCATGGAGAAGTAATAGAGAATTCATTAAGGTTATACATGAAGTTATATACCACCAGATGCTCCAGTAGAGCACCAGCATCTCGGACCAAAACAAATGTTTTGTCCGCCTCACCTCCTCCCCCCTCGACATTTCATTTTTGCTTTCAACAAGTTGTTGCCTAAACATGTAACTAGAATCACAACTGAATAAAGTTATCTTGTTTACATGAAATATGACAACAGAACAATCTAGAAACCAGACAACGAGCCAACTGGCGATAGCGACTATTGCCAAACAAATTCATAAGATCAGTAAAAGGAAGTTAACTAACACCATCATGTCTGCACCAGCTGATCACTAAAAAACAAATATGAAATCAAGACACTTAAGAGGAGAAGAAAGAGGAAAGTTCTGAGTAAAGTTGGAGCCCTTTAGCTCTTTCTTTGTCTGCCTTCTCAGACTTCTTAGCCAAAGAATGTGTTTTTTTTCAGTGGAGGAAATTCTTTAAGGTTATTTTCACCTGGATGTGTCCTACTGGACTTCACCTGCCAACATTTTTGACTGGGACAGACTTGCTTGTACAAACATGCACTGCACACGCACCGGCTACCAAGAACAGTGACGCTTTGATTACAACACACAACGGGAGTGTGACTACCCTGCTCAGGACATAATTACTCTACTGTATCTTTGCATAGAGAATATTTATTTTTTTGCTTTAATAATGTTGAAAATCTAAGACATAAGACCATTAACACTTACACAGAAAATCCACAAAATTCGTCCCTCTGCTCTTTGTTGAAATATAGTTGTTGAACAGGTTTTGAAAGATGCCAGATCTTGTGACACAGTTGCTAAGTTGGCAACACTTAAGTGTTCCTCATTAGAAAATGTCAAGCATTTGTTCCCGAACAGTGTGAGTCTGACAACGATCAGGTTAAAGAGAGTTATTCATTTCCTCATTGAAGGCCATGGTTGTTTAAAGGTGTACTTTTGATTGGGAATGTTATTATAATTAGATATGAAAAAAAATTGCACTTTGTTTGACACATTAATTATGTTTAATGATAATATGAAGCATAATGTGCTGTTAAACTCATCTGGATTTCATTATTTAGAAGTGATTTCTGTGTTATTCCAAGAAGTCATTTGTCAGTAAGAGGTGGACTCCTCCTCTGTGGTCTTTTGAAAACTTAAAATTTTTCAGTAAACGTACCTCATTATAAAGTGAGTAATGTGATTTCTGTCACAAAATCTATACGGACTGCAGACTGCATTTGATTTAAAACAAAACGATTATGATCAATGAAAGATACTTTACAGAGTGTGTAATCTGATCACAGATACTGCCTTTAAGATTCCAGTTAACATATTGGGCATATTTGGCTTCCTAGAAGTCTGCTTTGGTGTGGTCAGTATAATGGAGGTCCTATGGGATAGGCAGAATGAAGGAGAATGGTTAATGGCTTTTCAGTGAATAGTATCACATGACACACACCAGGCCAGGCCAGACCAGGACATATGGCTGCGTTCCTAGCCTGAGGTCATTAGGGAGGTGCGCAGAGAAACAGTAGAGTGGACTGAACAGATGATATTCCAGGATCAGTATTTGATTTACATGAAACCAGCATCCTGAGGCCTTTTCTGAACTGATTCCTTTAGTTTTTCTTTGGAAAACTGTGTACCTCAGAGTGACATTTTGCATTTTATTGTGCTATGAATTTTATGTCAGTAAAGAATTCTGTCAGTGTCAGTAACCATGTATTTGCTTTTGGCAAATAATCAGTTTTGACTGCACTCTTAAAAGTTCTGCTTTTCATCTCTGTCTTTGTCCAGATATCAGAGAACTTCTACTGTGATCTCAACTCTGAAATGTTTAAAAATTTCTTGAAACCTCACACACCATGTGTGGATCACTCCTCCCTGGCCAGATCTGCCATCTTCTCCATCACCTACCCTGCCCCAGATATCTATCTAGTCATCAAGGTAACAATGACACCAATGATACTTTTGAACAAAGAATGGTATTTAGCACAAATGACAAGATTCAGCTTTTTCCCCTGGCTTTAAATACCTCTGATACTCTGATATCAGTTTTAAATGCCCTGCAATTCAGTGCTGTGCTCTCTGTGTATCTCTTGCTTTTGTTGGATTTATGCCTTACACCGTACCTGCTTTGCCAACGCACTATAGATTTTTTTAGTCTCATTACGCTGAGCTGTTCTAATGGCTCATGTACTTTGTTATTGCATTTTAGCTGGAAAAGGTTCTGCAGCAGGGAGAGATCAGTGACTGTGCTGACCCCTACATGACACTGAGGGAATGTGACTCATCAAAGGTAATGTGACAGGAAGTACTGTTTGTGTCGATAAACACAAATAACAAGAAAAAAAAAAAAAAAAACTCAGTGCTTGACGCTTACAATTACAATTTGTCCTCTATCATCCTCAAGCTTTTGAATGCTTATCTGCCTGGTGTCTTGTATGTATATTATAAAGATTTTCTTTTCCAGAACAAGGATAAGCTTGAGAAGCTGCGAGGCCAGTCAGAGACTTTCTGCCAGAGGCTTGGTCGCTATCGCATGCCTTTTGCCTGGGCTACTGTTAATATTATGGAAGTTGTCTACACTGCTACATTAGACCGCGATGTCACTGACTCTGATAGTCTAAAAGGAGGTAAGTGTTTGCCTCTGTATAACGGAAACACATTGTGATGATTTTGCACTTATATGCATTTCCTTAGATTGTTTATAGATGTGTGTGTGTGTGTGTGTGTGTTTCTCATTTGACCCATGACCTTTGCACTTTTTCCAGGTAAATCCAGTAGCATGGACCGGAGAGCACAGCTTCCCAGGAGGAATTCCGAACGTTACAGCACCATTGATGATCAATTTTGTAATGTTTCTACTTTTAAACCTGCAACCATCACTATCAGCACCATCTTCAAACAGGTCAGACAACCACCCAAGCGTAAAGAGACAGATGTCTGTGAAAAAAAATGTTTTTTTTCTTTTTTCCTTGAAACAAAGGACAGAGCGTGAAACAGTTACAGCCTTGACTCATTCTTTGATCAAACCTGCTATGTTAATAATTTCATCAGGGTTTAGTTATGTTTCTATCATAAAACCATGACTTTGGATAAAATTAAGTGTCAAGCACTGACTCCACTGTAAAACAATTTCTGTTATTAATCCTTGAAGCAGCAGGGCTCAAAGTTAGTTGCATGTTTTTGTCACTAACATCATATTTTGGGGCATTATTTTATCTCTTTTCACCCTAACATTTCACAAAAAGAACACTCATTAGGTAAATGTCTAATTGTGTCTCTGTGTGTGTGTGTGTGTGTGTGTGTGTGTGTGTGTGTGTGTAAGGAGGGAGATCGTTTGAGTGATGAGGACTTGTTGAAGTTCCTGGCTGATATCAAGAAAACCAACACCCCACAGAGAAGAATCAAGACAATACCAGGTCATCTCTCATTACATCTTGTTACACATCATTTTCTTATTGTAGCAAACAGAAAGGAGGCAAATTACTCTCTGTGCTGTGTGTGCATTACATATGAAGCTTCTGCCAACAGATAGTTTAGATTAGCTTAGATAGATGCAGGTTTTTACTTAGCAGACAAACATGAGGGTGATATCAAGATTCTCATCTATCTGTAAACAAGTAGAATGAGTACACGTTTTACATGTTTGATTTGATCAGTGTCTGTTTTGTGTGTTTATCTCGCATTGATTGTGAGCGTCATTGTGTGTCTTCTAGGTGCCATAAAACTGGATATGTCTCCAGTCCACGACACGCCACTGGCATGTTTGTCCACTGAACTCATCCCTCTCATGCCAGTGGCTGAGAAAAACATCCGATCTATCAAAGAAGTGCTGGAGTTCCCATCCAGTGAGGTTTATGTCCCTCACAATATTTACAGGTGGGTTGGAGGGCACTAACACTCCATAGTCATAAACACACAAGGTAGTCCAAGGGCAGTAATTGCAAAATTTGTTAATCATTAAGCGAAAAGTGTTTTCATGGGTCACATATTTTTGTGAACCCAGGGAAATAAACTGTTATGGGTGAAAGAGAAACCTCATATGTAAAACTTGTGTGTCCTCAGAGTGAAATCCAATGTTTTTTTTTAAACAAACAGATGATTCATAACTTATGGTGTAAACAGGTTTGTTTGCTTTTACAGACAGCTTATTTTTCTGAATGACCAGAGGCAACAGGAAGAGTCACGCTGTACTCATCACTCAACAGCTGACACCACTTTTTAGCATCGATCCTTCTTTTAGTGTGGTGTCTATTTTTAGGCATTTACATCCGAGATACCTGTAAAACCGTCTCGTCTTTACCATAATGAACCAGATTGTGCTGTAACTGTAAAGTTACACCCTACTCAACACCTCTTTCTGAAAAAGGTTTAGCTTGGGACGAAACATTAGTTCATGTGCAAACACGCCTTCTGAGTGGTAATTACATATGGTTGTTCTCTGAGCATTTGTTCAATGGAATTTGTGGTAGTTCCCTGCGTTTGAGGATTCAACACAGAATGTGGTGTTGTATTAAAGCTGCAAAGGTCATAGTAAATTACTGGTTGCTTTGATTTCTCTCTGACATTTATATCGCCTTACCATTATATGTGCAAGACACTTCTGTAGTAACACTGCCACCTAGTGATGTGTCTTAGTAATACTTTTATTACTTTTACATATCTAACAAAAAGGTTTTATTTTTTTATTTGTTGTCATCATGTATTAATTAACAGGAAGTCTCTTTGGCACCTCCTCTGTTCCTGTGTCTCTGTAGGAACCTGATCTATATCTACCCCCAGAGGCTCAACTTTGTCAACAGACTGACATCAGCAAGAAACATCACCATCAAAATCCAGTTTATGAGTGCAGAGGACCCCAACAGTGCCCTGCCTGTGAGTGCTGCTGTTTGTTCTTTATTATTATTATTATTATTATTATTATAGCAGTGAAATTGATTATTCCACTACATGTGTTGCTGAGGCTGCATGCATCGTTTGAATGGTTATGCCAAAGTTATGGAGCCATCATTAAAAATTGCAGCACTTGTTAAAATAATTGTACAATCATTGGTATTGATTTCTACACAGATAAACACATTTGTGCTGTTTGACAATTTCAAAATTTTGGTTTATTTTAATTATTATTTAGTGTTGTTTTTTGTTTTTCTTCACCCTGTCTATTCTCAGGTCATTTTTGGAAAATCAAGTGGCCCTGAATTTTTGCAGGAAATCTATACGCCGGTTACATACCATAACAAGCAAGTACACATTACTGACCTCCCATATATTTGTGGTAGCTTCATATTAGTCTATAATTTGTCTCTGTCTTTTCATCTCACGTCCTCATCGATCCTCTTTTTCTCTCCTCTGGGTTGCTTCCTTTATTACTCCCTATTTTCCAATGTCTCAGGTCCCCAGACTTCTATGAGGAAGTGAAGCTGGCTCTTCCAGCTCATCTAACAGAAAGACATCACTTGCTGTTCACCTTCTACCACATCAGCTGCCAGCAGAAACAGAACCAGAGTGGCAGCTGCGAGACACTCATCGGATACTCTGTAAGATTTTATTTAAACACTTTAGAGAAAAAGACAATAGTAATTTGAAATGCGTGTAGCTGCCATTCTGAATTTGCTCATTTGTCTCCGTTCTAGTGGTTGCCCATACTGAATAATGATCGGCTGCAGACTGGTCAGTTCTGTTTGCCCATTGTCTTGGAGCGACTACCTGTCAACTATTCACTGCATACGCCTGAGGTATATACATCTACCTATTTAATAATAGAAAAAAACAATGATATACAATGAAAGTAGCCTTTTTTGAAAGTTAATAGAAATTTTAAAAAAAATGCGCATTTATTTTCTTGTATCTTTATTGTGTAGAAACTTCCTGTTCAAGTTCCTCCAGTCAAGTGGATGGAGAGTCACAAAGGACTTTTCAATCTCGAGATCCAGGCAGTGTCGTCTGTACACACACAGGTGAGTTATGATCACAAACACCCTCTCTGTCTGGCATGCGCATCAGTGGTATAAACATAAATTTACACACATATATTACATGTTCTCAGGCTGTAGTAATTCATTTACCCTGAAGGGCTACGCTCATTACATTTGTCTCCGTCTGTTTCTCTCATCCTCCCTCTGTCACTTTTCATTTCTCACCTCCATTACAAGCACAACATCATCTTAATAGATCCTCCCCTTTTCTGTTCCAGGACAACCACCTGGAGCGTTTCTTCACCCTCTGTCATGCCCTGGAGGGTGGAGCTCAATTCCCTCTACGAGTCAGAGAGGAGAAGATTCCCGAGAATAAGCTGGAGCATGAGCTGAAGCTCAGCATCATCTCTCTGTCGTCCTCTAGTTTGGAACCTCTGGTCCTGTTCCTCCACCTGGTGCTGGATAAACTCTTCACTCTTATAATGCAACCCATGGTCATTGCTGGCCAGACCGGTGAGAAAATTATATTGACTCAAATAACTGAGTGAAGCCACTGTAGCAGACAAAGTTACATATGCTGCTAAAACACTCTCTGTAATTAAAAGGTCCATCTGCCTTTAATGAGAGTTGAGACAGTTCGTATTTTCTATTCTATATTGACAGAATTAAAATAATTCTGATCACACTACACTTAGAAACAGACACGTTGTGTCATTAAATAATTTAGTCTACATTATAGAATATTAGAAATTCAGGGGAAATGACAGATCATCACTTTGATTGTGTTTTATTTATGAATTACTTTATCAATCCTCAAAAAAAAAAAAAAAAAAAAAGCCCATAAACATCAATCCCCAGCTTCTGCTTGCACTGTGATGATTAATTGATTACTTGTTATATAAAGTTTGAATTTAAAGCAGTGTTTAAGACCAAGGGAAGAGAATTTTATTCGTCTTGACGCCATTGTCAATAAAATTGTGTTCGATATTGTGTTTTAATAGTTTTGTGTTTATGTTTACATCTGTGTTTTACAGCCAATCTGGCCCAGATAGCCTTCGAATCAGTGGTTTCTATTGTCAACAGTCTTCATAACAGCCAGGAGCTGATCAGAGACCAGCAGGGTAGGAACAGCCTCCTGGCGACCTACCTTTACTGGGTGTTTCGTCTACCTGATCCACCTCGAGACATGCAGAACGCAGGTAATGATATTAAGATGTTTTTTTCTTCAGTTCGTAATTTTTCCTGCAATCATACATCATATGATGTTCTTTTTTTAAGAATTAAGAACTGTTTATTTTTGTATGTCCATGGACCTGTGTCCAGGTTCAGGCAATATAGGTTCTGCAGAGAGCCGTTACAGCACCATGGGTCGAGCCACAGCAGCCACAGTCGGTAACATGCTTCTCCAATCCAGAGTCCGCAGCAGCAGCAACCCTGACATCCCCGGTCCACACACCTCTGCTGAGGATGCTGAGGTCAAAAACATACTCTCTGCCAAGGTACAGCAGGTTTCCTCAAACCAATTCTGTCTAAGACCAATCTCCCCACTGTACAAATAAGATTTAAAAGAAAATTGTTTAATGCTGCAGTAAAAGTCTAGCTTTTGAAGCTTTTCCAGCAAACAAAAGAGGCTGCTACATAATAGTCATTTACTCCCAGACAGTAATTTTGACTATGAATTGAAATGAAATGAAAATAACTTTTGGATGTCTGCCTCACTTTTTCCTATTTATCACCAGGACAACATGTGGTTTTATATATTTTACGAACTGCATACACACTCACCACTATATGTAAATATCCCAGCATGCCTCCTAATACACACAAACCAGTCATTTGCTATTCATTCCTACAGTACATTAGGTATTGTAATAGGCCACTAGACACCCACGCTAATGAAAGCATCCATCACGTTCAATGTGACGGAACCTGTGTGTGTCTCTGTCTCCAGGGTCACAACAACCCAGGCAGCCGCATGTCCACCATTGTGGATGTAAACAACCACCAGAACATGTCAGGAAGCACAAGACCCTCCAACAGAAAGGTGAAAAAAATCTGATCTGATGTTTTAACTATTTTCTTATGCTTCCTAACACATTAAATTTTGATGATTTTCAGAAGTAAAATCTCCTTTAAATGCATTGAATCTTTACCTAAGTCTGCAAACTCACTTGCGTCATCCAAATAACTTCTCTATGAATGTAGCATTCACAGCTGTCGTTCCGAAAATGTTTGCAGTCATTTATATTTGAGAAAATATGAACTGAATTCATAACAGAATTGAGTAATATCATTATTGCAGTGTTGTTTTTATTCAGCTCAGGAGAGACTTGCTCAACTTCACTAGATGAAACATGAAATGTAGAATAATATATTAGCAAATATGTGCAACAAGGTGACTTGTGTTTTGATGTCTTTTTGAAATGATTGAAGGGACATACAAAAAGCAAATATTACGGGATAATATGTGGGGAAAAGTCATCATTTTACTGTTAACATACTGGACTGAGTTGAGCTTCAGTCACTAACATTAATTTCCACTTTTGTCCACACGGGGGCAGTGTAACACTGAAAACACAGGTGCCGTGGTGGCTTATTTTTTCCTGCTCAGTTCATCCTGTTAAGATTTCACAGTTTAATCATATGCAATGTGCGGTATAATACTAACATGCTGTATTTACTGTAGCCATCTTCAAAAACAGTGTCTCATTGTACTTTGTGTGTTTTCTTCCTTGCAGCAGTTTCATGAGGAGCTGGCCCTGCAGATGGTCGTCAGCACCGGCGTCTGTAGAGAAAATGCATATAAATACGCCTGGTTCTTCTTTGAGCTCTTGGTCAGTGTGTGTGTGTGTTTTTAAACCACTTTACCTGACAACTGTGAAATGAAACATAGGAGCTGCTATAGATATTTAAGATAAATGGCTGAAGTAATAAAAATGACTCTCACCAAACAATACATGACCTTGTGGTCACATACCTTAAAAGATAAATGATAGTTTTATAGTGGGATGAGTAAAAAGGGCATTTTGAAAGTGCTGTAGTTACTAATTTATCAAGTCATTTGAACATTTATCACTTTTTGGAGTTTTGGAAGTGTGTCATTACTCACCTTTATTTCACATATTTAAGTTTCTTCCTTCAATAACCTCACTATTAGTAGTATGCTCACACAAATGAATCTTTTGTAATTTAAATGAAAAATAATCTAATGAAATGTTGCTCTTTTATGATCAGGTGACCATTATTATCGTGTCAAGTTTGCATTTGTCAGGTTATTTGACAAATGATCAAATTAGCACATGCATATTCATCACTTGCTCTCAATTTGCATGCGTTTGTGTGTGTTTGTGCCTTTGGTATTTCCCATGTTGCTTGAACATTGATGAATCATATTTATGATCTGTATTTGTTCTGTGTGTAATTGCTTAAATAGGTGAAAAGCATGGCTCAGCATGTTTCTCAGCTGGACAGGCACAACGTCCCGCGGAGAAGTCGCTTTTCTGACAGATTTAAAGATGACATCACCACCATTGTCTCTGTGGTTACAGCTGAAATTGGGACCATCCTTGTCAAACAGCAAAAGGTAAGAGAAATGAAGATGAGGACGATGACAACAAATTAAGCTCAACTCAACCAAATCAATGTAACTTCCACTTCAAAACCCTTAAACACAGTATTTGTAAGCCTTCTGTTCTCCTGGGGTGGGTAGAGGCAATTTCTGCTTCAGTGTACATGTTGTCAGTGTCCTCCACACAACAGGGAGATGGAAGTGCTAATTATATTTGCCTCTGTAGTATGAAAAGCTCAGCTTGCACAGCTAGATGCTTGACAAGATCCACTCGGTACTGCTTACTGATTGCTGTTTGCTGATTGTTGTTGTTTTAGGAGGTAGAACAAGCAGAGAAAGTCAACATTAGTCTGGCCTTCTTCCTCTATGACCTGCTGTCTCTCATGGACCGAGGCTTTGTTTTCCAGCTGGTGAAAAATTACTGCAACCAGGTAGAGTAACACTGATATTAAACAAAAAACTCTTTAGTCATTTCCTCAGAGAAACTGAATTTCCTTGCCTCAAAGACATGTTATCATCACAAGCATGAGTAAAGTAATAATTTTTCCCTTTTTCTTTTTCTGTTTTTTGTTTTCTAGATGTCAGCTAAGTGTGTTTCAATGCCGACATTGATCAGCATGCGACTGGAGTTCCTTCGAATTTTGTGCAGTCATGAGCACTACCTCAACCTGAGCCTCTTCTTCAGCAGCCCCGCCTCTGCCCCCGCCTCACCATGTCCATCAATCTCCTCGCAGGTCTGTCCACTTTTAGGTGAAAGTTTGCATCGACTGCAGAAGCAGAATTTGCATTTGTGTTTTACATCTTCAATTGTGTCATCTAAAATTTCTCCCTACATAAATAATTTTAAAGAAAATAAAAATGCTGGGGTCATTGTGTCTTTGAAAAGAAGAAATCTTCTAGAAAAAGTATATTCCATTTTAATCAAATAATCTCCATTTTAAGTAGAATTGAAAAGTGAAGCTTAGGAGGTTATTAGATAGAGTAGAGGAGATTAGATGGGATTCAGTCAGGAAAGCGTGACATAGTTTTTGATGGACTGTTGAAAAAGTACTCTGCTTTGTATTAAGCAAAAATCTTACTCTAATTATGTCCCTGCCTTTCTCTTGTCTGCTTTCTGTTGCTCCTCCTCAGAGTTCCGGTTCATGTAGTTTCCAGGAGCAGCAGAGGATCTTGGGGCTATTTGAGCTTTCTCAGGAATTCAAGCAGCAGCACTACCTCGCGGGCCTGCTGCTGACAGAGCTCAGTGCTGCCCTAGACATGGAGTCAGAAGGGTATGAAAACACACACACACTGATGTTTTCCCAAAGACACTAACTTATTATATCCTTGCTGTTACAAAGCTGTCACTGAAGGTCCTACCTGTTTACCGTTTAAACAAAGTTTAGATTTTCTTCCATATATAAACTTGATGGTGGATGCTGATCCATGTTTGTGTCTGTGTTCATAGGGGAAAGGTCCAGAGAAAGGCCATCAATGCCATCTACAGCCTGCTGTGTTCTCATGACCTTGACCAGCGCTGTGGTAAACCCGAGGTCAGGGCCAAAGTGGCCGCTCTCTACCTCCCCCTGGTGGGCATTATCATTGACTCCACTAATTACCTGGACTTCACTGGTAAACACACACACACACAAATACTAAAGACTTGGTGATATGTTCAATTTGATAAATAACAGAACTGATCCTCTAATTTCAAATTTGTCATATCCACTGTCATGTAGTTATTTTATTTTCCACTGTTAAAACTATATTGGTTTGTTTCTAGTTAGACTGTAACAATGATGAAACATCTATTTATAAATGCACTAATGCTTGATTCCTGTGTCTATTTTAACTGTGAGAAAAAATTTTCACAGTTAAGGCTCTAAGTTCACCCTGTGCACTCCAGTCGTCTCTTTAAGTTTAACATGTTTGACCCCTATTTGTCTGTGTAGTTTGTGACTCGCGCGGCGGGAAAAACAAGACCGGTGGACCTGAGGATGACCTTGAAAATGTCCCACCCATCAATCAGTCTGTTGCTATGGCGATCGCCGGGAACCCCTTCAACACGCTGGGCCGGAACGCTCTCATTTCCATGGCATCCATGGTAAAATTCTGAGATAATTGTGTTATCTGAAGATTTGAAATGATTGTAACATGCATTTCATAGTTGTTAAAAGTTCAAAAGTGCATCCACATGTGTGTTTGTTTGATTGAATTTGTAAGTATTCTGCCGTCTAACAGGTGAGCTGCGCTGAGGTAGATTGATTAGCTGTCAGAGCCGCACACACACTTCATCCATCCTGAAAAATCACACACACACATGTCTGCAGGAGATGGTTTATGGGCAGCCATTGCCATCATAAGTGAATAGGGTCGTCTTCCCTGACAAACACATCCATCAAGTGTAGCTACAGCAGCAACACAGGCACTAAAACTGAACATTGCTTTTCTCTTCCTCTTTCCCTGCTGTTTTCCAAGAGATGAATCAGTTTCTTGTATGTTGTTTCATGAAATACTGTTGTGGAAAAACTGATTTTCTTACAACTGAGCCATCGGCCTGGTATCCATCACAAGTCTAAACATGGCTGCTTGTTCCTCATTTTCAAGCCATTCCCCCATCAAACAATATTTGAATGTTTTACTCTCAGCAACTGGAATTTTACTTAACACGAAGCACATTTTCAAATAAACAAAGGATGTTTTTAATTACATGTTTCAACACTGGTACTGGTGGGCTTCAGTCAGTCCTGCTGTGGTACAGATACCTGAAAAACCAGGTTCTAGGTGGGCCACCTAGAGCACTAGGAGGTTAATGACTACATTTATCAAAGCTGCCACACAGTGAAGCAGCAGTAGCCCTCTATAGTAGCGATTCATCATCACAAAATGAAGGTAAATTAATCTGCAGTAGATTTAACTCCTATTAAGATGGTGAAGAGAACAATACTTCACAAAAGCCAGCGGGAAAGAACTGTCCCACCATGTTTGTGGTTTAGAGTAGCTTGTGAATTACATAATGTTAATTTGTCAGATGTACTGTTTGACACAATGGGTAAAGCAGGAGACTACCACTGACAGTATTATGGATGTGTCTCAGTGAGAGTTAATGACAGTAAAAATTTGTTTCTTCATGTCGTAAAACATTCCCACGACTGTCTGTCTTTTGTAAAATAGATTGACGTTTACAGAGAATTTTTTTTTTCCAAAAGATGAGCGCAGTTGCAGGTTCTCTCTCTCTCTTTCTCTCTCTCTCTCTGTCTCTCTCTCTCTCTCTCTCTGTCTCTCTTTTCAGTAAGAGCAACATTGTATCACATCATGATATTACTTCATGAGTGTGACTCTCTCCTCTCCTCTTTCCAGCATGGTAAATCCATAGCCACGTTGGCAGCAGACACCAGTCGGCACCTGTTGGTGTGTTTCCTGTGGGTGATGAAGAACGCAGACAGGAGCCTAATTCAGCGCTGGACCGTTGAAATGCCTCCCTCGCAGCTCAACAAGTTGCTGGAGCTCCTCACGATCTGCGTGTCCTGCTTTGAGTATAGGGTCAGTTTGCTCATTTATTATCCTGTTTTGTGTCAGTTGCAGTTGCAGCAGTCATTTAAATGTTCGGTTTATAAATACATATGGAAAGTTTGTATCAGCAGTTGCTCTGTGTTTGCATAGTTAGTCTACATGCTTATTTGTTACACACACACACACACACACACACACAAGTTAAGCATTTATCACAAAGTATCCTGACTGTATGCACGTCGTGTTTGCACCTCGTGCACCTCATATGGGTTTGTAGGGTAAGCAGAGCGGTGACAAAGTGAGCACCCAGGCCCTACAGAAATCTCAGCACGCCAAGCAGCAGCTGGAGGAAGCCCTGCTGAGAGGAATGGGCGCCCGTGGGGAGATGATGAAACGAGTTGGAGGTAGTGTATTTCCCAGCACACTAAGGAACCCAAGTTGGAATTGCTTTTCTGTCACATTTCGAATTGCAAAGTATTTCGAAAAAACTTTGCACACGAACTAGCTCTAAAACTAGCAAGTAGCCAGATTTTCAAAATCTTATCAGTCGTTTCTAAGTGTGCGGTCAGCAAGTTATAGAAAGAACCAGTCTTGAGTCACTCTATGCAGTTTCATTGCTCAGCCTTCCTGTGATAGTCTAGAAGTTTGTATTAATATGGAAATTTTTGTATATGAGTATAGGAGAAGAAAAAGTTAATGTAAGATATAGTTTATATTTTTTTTTTTATCAACAATCTCACCGTTTCCTCCAATTTGCAATAAAAGATTTACAATACAATATGTCATCTATCTAATGCATAATCTATACTATAGTTAATGTGTGTAATAGTTTTTTGCTCATGCTCATGAAATGCTCATGTAATTCTCTGTGAATCCCCAGCTGGAATAGATAGAACCATGGGCCAGAGAGAGAATCTCCGCTGGAGGAAAGATCTCACTCAGTGGAGACAAACCAATGACAGACAGGATAAGTATGTTATTAACTTTGTATCTGCTTCTCAGTTTTCAAAATGCATTGTGCCAGTATACCTGTTTTACTTTTTTATTTTCTTAATATCTGTGAATTTCATCATCTCCCATTAGGACTAAAGCAGAGTTGGATCAGGAGGCTCTGATCAGTGGGAACTTGGCCACAGAGACAAACCTCATAGTGCTGGACCTGCTGGAGACCATTGTACAGGTCAAAACAAACACACTGTTAAATACCTAAACCCACGCAACATCCTTCAAGATTTTTATAAACTGTTGTACACGCAGTAGTACAGTCCAGTGTTTAATCCTAACTTTACCAAAGTTCAGATATTATGGTGTTACTATACATTTTACAGCACCATATTGTACAGTTTGTACTTTTGCATTTGCAAAGGGAACTGGAAGTCAACGAGAAATGATCTCTCATTAGCGAGCTCTATCAAAAAATCAATTTATATGCTTGCATAATTGATACACCAATAAACTTCCTCACTGGGTATTGAAATGAATCCTGCACAGCTTTCTTTAGAATGGTTTGAAAGCTCTAAGCCAAACCAGAGAAATGTCTTAAAGTGTGTTATCACTCATTAGGGAAAACTGGCTGAATGCAAAGGTAAACGCTGAAATAAAACACTTGCAATATTAAACATGTAGAAACACAAACATGGCAGCCGGAAATATATAATAGATGTTTGTATCAATCCCTATTTCTGTTGTAAAGTTCACTTGTCCATTATCTATTTATCAAAGTGCTTAAAACATCTACTTATTTCATTCAAGCTTTCCAGTCAATTTTTCAATTTCTTCCATCTGTCTCTTGTCCAGGCGGTGCCACTGGCAGATTGTAAAGACAGTGTGGTTGGTGGGGTATTGAAGGTGTTACTTCACTCTCTCACCTGCAACCAGAGTTCAACTTTCCTCTCTCACACCTTCAGCACTCTCAGAGCCATTGTTGTCAAGGTATTTTCATTATAGTGTGTACATGTCTGTGTGTGTGCAAATGTGCGTGTTTGATTGCACTATGAAAATTCAGGAGGAGGTGTGTGGGTTGATGTGTCTAAATTAGATGTTCTTATTTGTTTGTGGGGGTGGCAAACTGCTGATAAAGCCAGATTATTCATGTATATATGCGTGTGTGTGTGTGTGTGTGTGCATACTACCATCTGTGTCTGTTATTATTTATCTGTGTGCATGTGTCTGTGTACAGTTTGGGGACCTGTTGTTTGAGGAGGAGGCAGAGCAGTGTGCAGACCTGTGCCAGAAGGTGCTTCAGTACTGCAGCAGCCCCATCGACGAAAACAGGAGCCAGGCCTGTGCCACCCTGTATCTCATCATGAGATACAGCTACAGTAATGCCAGTGTAAGCGTACTCACACACAAACATATAATCACATATAAAAGCTGATCTTGTGTTTATGTTCCACTGTGTTGTAAGGACACACACGGGTAGAAAACCCACACACAAAGCAAATGTCAGGCATTTGTTACCTTTCAGTCAGATAGAACCTTATCTTACATCTAAGCTTGCAGAAGAAATTGCATTTATGTCAGATTAAATCTAATTTAAGTGCGCATGAGAGTTCAAAATTGCGTATGATACATGTTCTCATGAAGCACAGAAGCAGGGAGTCACACACATCTTATCCCATCTTCTCCGCTTTTCCTCTCCTGCTCAGCTTTAATGTCTTTTCCATGTCTATTTTGAGCGTGCCGCAGAAAGTTTCTGCTGAAGGATGTGTCTCTGAGTAGAGAGCAGAAAGATATGTCACTGTCTGCCTCCCATGTTCCTACCCCTCTTTAACTAATGACAGCCAGACCTCTGAGTGTGTGTGTGTGATTTTATATATTTATATATACATATATGTGTGTGTGTGTGTGTGTGTGTGTGTGTGTGTGTGTGTGTGCATGTTTCAGTACATATGTATGTGTGAATGTCTAAGTATATGCGCCTCGAGGGCAGGGGGAGAGACAAAATGTGAAAGGGGCAGAAAGGAGGAAATCGTGGTGGAGATAGAGCAGTGCTTTTGCCAGAGGTGAAGCGGTGATGGAGGGAAATTAAAAAAAAAAAAAAAACGTAAATTGAGAAGAGACAGATCTGAGGGAAGGGAGGTTTAAGATAGGGTATCTTCTTTCATTTTCTCTGTTGGTTCGATAACTCCTGTTGCAGTCGATATTTCCTGTGTTTACACTCTGTACTGTTTAACGAGAGGCAGACACCAGCCTCTGAAACACACGCACGCATGCATACATACAATATCTCCAGTCTAATGGGAGCATTTCCTCTCTGCGTGTCCCATCGTATGTTTGTTTATATGGTGTATACAAAGAGAGCTGTGATCTGAATTAGCTTAGCATTCGTATGACTCACTCATAAAGAACTTACTCTCTTCCTCCTCCTTTGTTTATGTTTTCATCCCTTCATATGCCCCATTTTGCTCTTGTGTCTGTCACACACACTTGTTTTCTCTCTCCATCTCTTTAATTTCATACTATGGTAATAAAAGTAGAGAATACCAGGCTTTTTTCTTCCAGAAGTGGAAAAAAAATCAGTACCTGTTATTACAAAAAAATTTACACACACATATATATATATATATATATATATATAAAGGAAGCTAAATGAAAAGGGACAGATGACAAAGGAAAGGAGAATGACAAAAAAAAAAAGGTTATGTGTTGACTTAAGCTATCATTTAGGCTACTGTTGAGCACGCGCACACACACACACACACACACACACAAAGAGTTAGAGGGCAGTGATGGGTGGTAAGGCTCTGGCTCCATGCTCAGTTGAACAGAATGGGGCCATAGAGATGATCCATGGGTGATTATGTCTCTGCTAATGGGAGATCATTTCCCGCTTAGCTGGTCATGCTGGAGATAGATGGGACTTCACACATACACGAGCACACACTCTCGCACGGTCCTCACCACAGAGGATGGAGGGGTGTTTGTCAGGCCTGTTATTTTGGACAGACAATGTGAAAAATAGGGAGACAATGGAAGAGAAGGGACAAGGGAACAACAATTGAAGAGAGAAGATCCTCTTGTTTGAACATACTCCATACATCCCACAGTTGCAAACACAAAAGTACATTAAGCATTTTCATTTTCTATTGATCTATTTTTATTATAAAGTGTGTCCTGGTAGCAATTTGTTCCAAGAATATATTTGTTTGTTATTAAGAATGACTACTTAAAGGATAAAGAGACAACTCTACTAGAATTAGATAAGCCAGAAGAATAAAAAGTAGATAGTATACTTTATATTATATCATTTTTAAATTCTAAAATAAAACTAGAGTAACATGGAGCATCCTCGAACTGACTTTGCCCGTCTTTAATAATGGCCTGTAAATACATGCACAGGCCATTATCGGAAGTTTTATGGTAAGTAGGTAATTTAGAGACAAAATATAGTCAAACAGATGCAGAGGAATAAATGTTCCTATTCATGCAAAACTGCATTTGCCTTTTATGTGTAAACATGTCTTTTCAGGTCACTGAATACATTACATTTCTTTTGCTGGCTTGTGGAGAAGCTGTCAAAAGGAAAAGAGGAAAAAAAAAGTTTTCATTTGAGAGTCTGTGGGAACCAATAGACAGATGAAATTCAGTCTCACTAAACTGCAGTTTCACATCAGAAACTTGCATTTGATGTGAGGCAGTGATGTTCACTGATGTCCCCTCTGTCTTCATCAGAACTTCTCGAGAGTGAAGATGCAGGTCACCATGTCTCTGGCCTCGCTCGTGGGAAAGTCATCGGATTTCCAGGAGGAATATTTGCGACGCTCACTCCGTACTATCCTGGCCTACGCAGCTGAGGATACTGAGATGCAGAACACTCAGTTGCCCTCACAGGTAGAAAATAATACTCACAGCCCCACAGCCCCTCACAGACAGTCTCTCTTTCTCTTACACACACACACACACACACAACTAGTGTAATACAGTTGTGGATATTGATCGAATTGTAGTCTCATGCCTGCCCCTTGTGATTGTGTGTTTAGGTGGACGAGCTTCTCAGAAACCTTAACAGTATTTTGTCAGACACGGTGAAAATGAGGGAGTTCCAGGAAGACCCAGAGATGCTCATGGACCTCATGTACAGGTGAGAAACAAAAAGCATCCTGAATTACAAAAGCCTGTGTCCATGTTTCTTTCTGTCCTCTTAGTGTCTGTCTTAATGTCTCATTCTCTGCTCTCTCTCTCATCACTGTGGTTTCTCTGTGTGTTGCACTGCTGGTTCCTATTTCTCTGTGGTCTGAGCTGTTTTGCCTCTATTTGCTGCCCTCACTATGGTAACCATGTGGTAGCAGTTTAGTCTTCTGATCTGGTTTTGTGTATATGCAGATTCAAACAGTGTGTGCATTCAAATTTGTGTGTATGTGTGTGTGAGTGTGTTAAAAGACGAAGAAGGGAAACACTGGGACAAAGGGAGCATACATGTGCTGTATGTTGATTTAGGCACTTTACCTCAACATGCTCAAACGTCACCTACATGTATCATTTATCATGCACCTTTCTGTTTGGGTTTTGGTCCCAGCGACCTGCTGAGTTCCTGACAGCTGCACAGAATGACTTTACGCATTTATTCACACTTACCCCAACATTTACCTCCAAGCACCTAAAAACACATAGGTCACTGACATAAAAGACATTTGGTGTCCAGATGCTTGAAATCATTTGCAAAAATAATATAGTGACTCACCTGTGTTTATAAATATTTTTTTTCAGTGTTTTAAATTTATTCCAGTGTTGTTAATCTAGTGACTATTCATGCATTCCATGAACAGAAAAAAACAAACATTTTCATATTTTTTCCTGCCCATTAAACCCTCTAACCCACTAATTGCTCCTGCAGTCATTCTCTTGCACATATTTTGGTTTGAGATATTTGCTGTCCATTAGCAGATATACTGTATATTTATGCTTATACTGTAATTAAATTGTCTCACCTGGCCCACTTTGGTTAGTAATATTGATTGATCTCCCTCCTATTGTTTGATTTCACAAATTAGATATACAAATTTGATACTTATATCACACTGCACCATTAACTTGCATCTAATTTATTTCTGCGCTCTTTCGTGAGGTGTGTTTGACATTTTTCCCAGTTGTTTATTATGTTTTATGTATATTTTCATCTCAATGAGGCTATTGCTTGTTAACTAAAGGAAAAGGAAAGAATGTGGGAAAAATAAGAAACATGCAAAAAAAAAAAAAAAAACCTTCTCCTCCCTCTACCCAGGATAGCAAAGGGCTATCAGACATCTCCTGACCTCCGTCTGACCTGGCTGCAAAACATGGCAGAGAAGCACAACAACAGGAAGTGTTACACTGAGTCGGCTATGTGTCTGGTCCATGCTGCTGCCCTGGTGGCTGAGTACCTCAGCATGCTGGAGGATCACAAGTACCTGCCTGTTGGCAGTGTTACCTTCCAGGTAGAGAGCACATATATATATATATATATATATATATATATATACACATATACACACACACAGAAATAGCAAGAGACTAATAATAAACACATATTACCAGCAAACTCACAAAATAACCATTCGTCTTTTTTTAGTCGTGACTGTTGGTCATTTTGTTGAATGGAAGCGAACCCTCCCCTGCACAACACATCACATTACACATTGTCTCCTTCCAAATTTGGTTGTGTGCGTCCAGAGGGGGGAGCTGTACACTCATAACGTCAACATATAAATATGGTCCCTTGGTAGCTCTGCTTAACGAAAAGCCTTTGAAGATGAAGGGGGCAAATATGCCCCATTCTGTCGCAACATGTGAACACTCTGTTCCCCTGTACTGAAAACAAACAGTTATAACAGTAACTATGAAGAAGGCGGAATCGATGAGCTGTGTTTCATGCGAGACCTCTGTGGCGCTCTGGTACAAGACACCCTAACCTGCAGCAGTCAACAGGTCATTGATTGGATGGTCATTAAATTAGCTCCATTTCCCACTGTCGGACATCTCTTTTTAAAGCCAGCCTCGTGATTGATTATTTGATTAAGAAGGCTAATTGATTGATTACCTGACTGATCTTTTTTCTTCTCAGAACATCTCCCCCAACGTGCTGGAGGAGTCTGCGGTGTCGGATGACATCCTGTCCCCGGATGAGGACGGGGTGTGTTCAGGACGCTACTTCACCGAGAGCGGCCTGGTGGGATTGCTCGAACAGGCTGCTGAGCTCTTCAGCAATGTGAGACAATCAATCTGCACAGATATTTATGATACTTATTTTGAGGGTTGACATAGATACCTGTAGCTGAATCCCAAATCCATATCTGGAAAAGTGAATAAACAGCAGTTATGCTATAGAACATTTGTTTTTATTTTTGGTTAAATACGAATATCTCATCTTTGTAAACTGTATGTGGTCTTGCTAACCAGCGGTAATGGATGTTTCATCAGGGTGGTCTCTTCGAGGCAGTGAATGAGGTCTACAAGATCATCATACCAATCCTAGAGGCTCATCGAGATTTCAGAAAACTGGCATCCACTCATGACAAACTACAGCGAGCCTTTGATAACATCATTCAGAAGGTATAACTGTACAAGAGTGTAGAGACTGCTTCATTTCTATAATTAATGTTAAAGTAGAAAATAGAAAACCAGTAGGATACTGTAGTAGATCATGTTGAAGGGTCTTTTGCAGAATGGAAAAGCTATTTAAATTATCTGGGTATCTAAATTTCTCTTAATTCAGTCTTCCTTAAGTACATAGAATGTGTTCCTTTAAAATGCTGACAGACTTAACTAACACCCATGAAAAAGACAGTTAACAATATTGTTATACTCAAACAATCAGAGTTTTTTTTTTTTAAATTACTCACAGGCATATTGTAATTTTAAACAAAAGTCTTCAGTGTTCTTCACAATAAAGATCCTATAAAAGGCTGTTACTATAATAAGAATGAGTATGTTCTTGATGTCATTCTGATTAAAGATATTTTCTCTGTGTTGCCCTCCAGGGCCATAAAAGGATGTTTGGAACCTATTTCCGGGTGGGTTTTTATGGGGCCAAGTTCGGCGACCTGGATGAACGGGAATTCATTTACAAGGAGCCAGGGATCACACATCTGCCTGAGATATCACACAGGCTCGAGGTACAAAAGAGGAAAGTGTGTCAAAGGCAACAGTGGTGCCCGACTGGACTGGTGATCTGATAATGACTGTGAGACTCTGAGTGAACAGAATGACCAAGAGCAAGACTCACAAGCATCTATTTGATTTACTGATTTTTCTTAGAAAGCGTGGAAAGCTTAGTATTTTTACGCTTAAAAGAAGAAATAATGCAGTGAAAAGCAATACAACGTTAGCCTTACTCTTGAATCACAAGTCAGTTTACTTATTGCCTTGATGGGCAACAAATAGATCACATTCGGAATAATAATGTGTTGTAACAATAACAATAAAACAATTTGTCTCTCTCCTAGAACTTCTACAGCCAGTGTTTTGGAAATGAGACGTTGGTGATGATCAAGGACTCGACACCAGTGGACAGAAAACAACTCGACCCCAACAAGGTAGGATTGTATTGAGTATCATGGTATCACAGTCTTTTGCACTGTAGAGATTATATGTAATTTTTTTTTTTTTTGAATTTATGCATAACCAAACACCAATAATGCATCACAACAAGCATCTATGCCTAAAGAGGATTTTCATATTTAACTGTTATATTGCAAAAAACAAATGGAGAACAGGTTTGTGTGGAGATGTTAGAAAGTATGAAAACCAAAAAAATGAAAAACAACAGTCCCTAAAAATGAGCATTAGTCCACAGGGTAGGAATATAAAAATGAGTCCATGACAGTTTGAACAGACACTGCACTGATGAGTCTTCTTTCAGCATCCTCCCTGCTGGCTGACGCCAAGACTGTCAAGAAAGGAAGCACTGTACACTCTGATGGCTGTTGGCAAAATAAATAAATACATAAAAAACTAAAGCTAAAAGCACTAAATTTTTTATCACAGTAGCAGCCTGGTTTTATGAATAAAAAACCCAAACCACCACTTCTCTACAGGCATATATCCAGATAACTTATGTGGAGCCCTACTTTGATGACTATGAGATGAAAGACCGACTCACAAACTTTGAGAAGAACTTCAACCTGCGGCGCTTCATGTACACCACACCCTTCACCAAGAGCGGACGACCACGGGGTGAACTCAACGAGCAGTATAAGAGGAAGACCATCCTCACCACAATGCACGCCTTCCCTTACGTCAAGACTCGCATTAATGTCATCCAGAAAGAGGAAGTGAGTAGTGTAGAACATCATGTGGGATTTTGTTGCTTGATGATTGAAGTAGTAACTTTTTATAATATCGCCTGATTTGTGCTTCCAGTTTGACCTGACTCCCATTGAGGTGGCCATAGAGGACATGCAGAAGAAAACTAGAGAACTAGCAGTTGCCACACACAGAGAGCAGCCTGATGCTAAGATGTTACAGATGCTGCTACAAGGCTCTGTGGGTGCCACTGTTAACCAGGTAATGAATGAGCATGGCAGAGATTTTGTGAATGAAATCAATGCTTCCATGTTACACTTCTGTCTGTCTGCTGATATTATAGCTGAAATGATCTCATGTTTAAACAATGGTGGCTGTTCTCTTAAAATGATTGTACTTTGAATCACACATGGCCCCTTTGTCCCCTGAGTGTTCCTCCTTAATGTGCAGGGGGAAAATAAACCAGAATAATTTACCTCTATTTATCTTATCACATTTACAGTTTCCATTGTAGTCACAGAGTGCAGGTGGGAGACATGACAGTGATCACACATCAAAGCCTTCTCCCCATCCATAACCCTAATCCTTCCTTTGCTTTTCCCCTGATTTAGTTAAAACGTCAATTCATGGCCTCTCTTCCTTTCATGTCTCTGCTGCACGGCATGCTGAACCGGAGGTCTCTTTGATCTGATAGCTTCCAGGTCCTGCCAGCGTGGTGAATGTTGGAAGCTAGCTACAGCGCCTCCCCGCCCTCCCCCTATGCTTTATCTTCCATCGTCTAATCTGACAGGTCCCTCGCTCCGACCTGATGGTTGTATACATAACGCTAATGCTCGGCAAGTCTGTAAACATATAACTCTTGACTGTAATCAGTACAGGAGGCTGGGCCTCTGTGTCTGGGTCCTCAACTCCGTCACCGAGGACTGAGGCCCAGGCCCAATGCCTTTATGATGCTAATCAGAGCTGTTTAACTGTGCCTGTCGTGTTGCAAGCACTGTGCAAAGCGTGCTGTGGTTTTATGATGAATATAAGTTAGGATAACAAGATCTCAAGCTGAGCAAATGGGAGCCAAATGGTGGGTGTATGCGGGGTTAGCTGTGACATTAGCCATGCAGGAGGCTAATCATGGCTCCTTCTCTGATCTGATCTCTTCCTCATGTTCCAGTTCAGCATCTTGGCCCTTAGTTGCATTAGGCATTCACTTAGCAAGTCATTTCCCCTTGTCTCAATGAGGGGCATTCTCATCTCTCCTTTGTCCGAACGCTCTCAAACACTTCCTCTTTTACCTCCTCTCTTTCCTTCCTCCGCTTTTTTTTGCTTTCTCCTCCTTTGTTTCTCTAACTCTGTCTCTTTGTTTTTGTCCCTTTCCTCCTCTCTCCCCCCGTCGTAGGGCCCATTGGAGGTGGCCCAGGTCTTCCTGAATGAGATCCCAGCGGACCCGAAGCTCTTCCGTCACCACAATAAACTGCGCCTGTGTTTCAAAGAGTTCATAATGAGGTAAGAAGAAAAATCTAGTGACAACACACTACCAAAGTTATGCAAAATGAGGGAAAAACACCACAATAAATAAATAAACAAAAATACAAGAACTTTCATGATGATCCATAAATCACCAATAAGTTTACTTGAATTTGCATTTCTGCTTATATTTATTATTACCAGTGGCTGGCACTGGCTCAGTAGGTGGAGGTATAGAACAATACTTCTACTAAGAGTAGAAAATGGAGCATCTTTGTTGGACTTGACTTAGAAGGATGCTCTGTGTGTGTGCACAGTATTACTGGTGCCAGCGCAGGGAGATAAAAGTAGACAGTTGTGAGTGACGGAGACTGATATTATGCTGCATAAGTCAAGATGCAGAGATTGAAGCAATAATTGTCATTAAATATCAAATCAGATAATGGTCAAAGGAATTAAACAGGTAGGAGGTTTGCGATTGAATATAATCCATTGTGACAGGGGATATTTTTTCATTTCCCATAGGACGTTTTCTCATATCACTAAACTGTTTTTCTTCTAGAATTGCAAAGATTTATTGTTCCCAAGAGTTTCATTATATTTTGAATATTCAGAACATAATTTAAACAGCCCTTCCCACAGCAGTGTGTCTGAGGATATGCTGATTTTGTGCAGAAGACCTGTGTTGTGTGTCTGAGTGCTTGTGTATGCGGTGTGTGCGTGCATGTGTGTGTGATTTCATCTTCTGGGCATGTGCCATTTGCCTCCAAAAGGTGGTTTTCATTTTCTAACCCTCATGTCACATTCCAGCTGCCTTGATTGCTACAAGCAGGTTGGCAAATATTTACTGTAATTTCAGAAAGGTTTATTTTCTATCCTAAATCCAGGAAGGCTGGCACTGGACCCTTTGTATGCCAATCTTACCGACGGTGGTGTCCTTAAAAAATCCACTCAGGAAAATTCAGTTTTCTAAGTTGCATATCTTTTTCCACACTGAAGTGAATTTCTTCCGTCACATACAGCATGTCCCCCTCAGGCATCATGCCTCACATCCAAACAAGTCATCTGCTGTGAAGCTCATTACTGTAAACACCGCTTTGTAACTGCTTACTCATTACTGTGAAATGACGCACAGCAATGTTCAGGATAGGTCCATGTGATATGCATCAGCATTGTAACTGCAATATTCTCACAATATTGCTTAGTATGATCTATAGTATTGCTAATGTATACACAATTTTATGTTCTATGAAATTGAATATTTTCTACTTTTATAAAAGAGATACAACTCATCACTCGCAAATTAAAACCTAATAACTTGCTGAGTTTTATCTATGAGTGATTAGACTGGATTTACAGTTTTATTAAATTATGACACATTCACTTATGTATAAAAATATCTCATTTTCCGTGACAAAAAGAAACCCTGTGAGTGATGTTGAAAAAGCAGGAGAAGCCAAATATAATGTATGTTACTGAAGGAGGCATTCTTATTTAATCACTTCATAAAATGGCATTGTAGAACTTCATGTTTATTTATAAATTGTGTTTAGAGAGATAGAGAGAGAGAGAGAGAGAGAGAGATCCGTCCATCTTAGTGGATGTTTTTGTATAGTTTGGAAAATCCCTTACTCTTGTGAACTGTTATTAATGCTCATTGCCCCACATATTTACTGTATTCTGTTACACGATGAATGCCGTTTCCCTATTACTCTCATTAAAAGCTAAGAGATAAACTGAGACATATGTTTGCAATCATCCCTGTCTCTGTGATTTCCTGCAGCTTGCTCTGTATGTTGCCGGTATACATGTTGTGATAGATGACTATGGGCAGACCCTATACCCTATTGTTTTAGTTCACATCTTGTGGTGCTCTTGTTCGCTCACATAAGAGAGAACAAGTTGGTGAGTTTTACTTCTGTTATTCTTTTAACTGTGTGAGCCTCATGGGTTATTTAAAGTTTAGTTTACATTCTAGCAAAGCTACTTGAAATAACAGCTATAACAAGCATATAGGAAGTCCTCACAGTCAAGTATGTTGTTAAGTAATTTAGAGTTCTGGCATTCGAAGGAGTCCAACTTATGTCAAGTACCTACAGGACGTTGTTAGGTGCAGTGAATATGTGAAAGTTTGACAGTATGAAAAGGATTATTGGGAGATTAGTTTTCAAAGAGCGCATCGTTGTTGAAGCTGTTTTCCTGTTTTCCAGGAATATGCTCAGATTTTTGTCATCGCATTTAAGAAAAAAATCTTTTTTTGCAAACTGATTCCACGTTGCAATACTCTCTGTCCCGAAGGTGTGGTGAAGCAGTTGAGAAGAACAAGCACCTGATCACGTCGGACCAGAAGGAATACCAGCAAGAGCTGAAGAAAAACTACAATCGCCTGAGAGAGAGCCTGAGGCCTATGCTGGAGAGGAAAATTCCTGAGCTCTATAAACCCATCATCAGGCCTCGGCTGGAGAACAGGTAAACAGACCCACCGAGTCAAAAAGCCAATGCTGTTTTGACAAGAGATGGAGGTGGAAAAAACACATCTCATTGATCTTTTCATCACATGGTATGATTGCTGAACCCAAAGTAAAGTGAGAGCAAATGGATTTGAGCTGGAATCCGTTCACACTGTCACTCTCGCCTTCGCAAGTATTGATAATTGAAGGAGACCTGCAGTTACCCGGTTCTTGGAACATAACAAAAGCTTCCAAAATCAGTTTGACTGAACACCAGCAAAACAATCGGAAAACATTTGAAGTGTATATCGCTATCAAAGGATTTTGAAATCTGGCATTCTATTAAAGATTGTGTAACTGTGCCTTGTTCATGGAAACATGAGTCCCTATCTTTTGTTTCTGCCCGCTTCTCTAATTCACTGTCCTTTCCCTCTCACAGGGATTCTTTCAAACGTCTAAGTTTCCGCAGAGCTCAGGAGGAAAACTCCTGAGATGCTACGGTTCATCTGAGAGAGGGAAGAGTAAGGGGAGACTGTCACACAGCCGAGAGAAGGAAAAGAGAAGATAAGATGAAAGAAGAGAAAAACAAGGAAAGGAACTGCTGGTGATACCCTTGCACTCCTTTGTGTGAGAGCAGCACATTGTGTACACAATTGAGGACTCATGGTTTCTCAACAATCCAACAGTGTGAATGTGCTGTATGTCCACTTTTATGATTTCACAGTCATTTGTTACGGGAGGCAAAAGGAGAGTAAGCACATAAAAATAGGAGGAGTGTGAATCTCAAGCAAAGTGTAGCTAATTGAGCATTTCACTGTAAAATCCTCAGATGCTTTGGCTCTGTTGATTTCCTTTTTGTTTAGATAACTGCAAGTCCTAATAATGCTGCAAAACATTTCCTCCGGATTGGTAAAGAATCAGACTCGAGTTCCCCTCTCAGGTCCTCGTTGGCCCGGGGCCTGTATGTGTGCCAACAGTTCTTGTGTCCTGTTTGTACGTGTGTGTGTGTGTGTGTGTGTGTGTGTGAATGGATGTGTGTTTATTTGGATAATGTTTGGAGTAGAAGATTTTAGTGCCATAGTGAAGTCACTTTGTGCTCAGTGATGATAAATGATTCTGTTATGTGCTAAAGGGCCTCTGAAATTCCACTCTGTGCCAGTTAGAGCAGCAACAGTATGGATGGATTTCTGCACTTGAAAAATAGTTTCCTGTATTAACTCTTATGGCCATTCTTGTTGGACATACAGGATCATGGCCATGTAGCTAATGGAAGAGTTAAAATAATTAGGACTTATGTGATGTATTTTCAAAGAGCAGATAGGCTTTGTCTGAGGATCTAAAATATATGTAGCTTATCGCTAAATCCACTTTTTTGTACATAGTCGCGCTATTAGAACAGATGATTACAGATGTTTACAAAGGTATGAACAAAACTATTTTGCATTTTATTTTATGGAAATGTATTTTTTAGATAAATAATAGCAATAATGATCTTAAATGGAAATAGTATTGAACAGGCTGGATTCAAGAGTGCTGTAACAATGTCAGTGTATGTTCCAGTAGTTTCAGTACCTGTTTGTAAATAGACCACTTCTTATAATACACGTAGTGCCAAATTCAATTCCTTTTTTATTTAATTAGGAACCGAGACTCTTAACTAGGAACGAAATGTTTTGAAAAGTGTCTCCACACAGCTGCGCTTTGCAATGTCAGTTATGTTTACTCCCCATGTCTGAATACATTCCAGAAGAGAAATTTACCGCTGCTTCGGAGTATTAAATCGTGACAACCTGATTTTATTTGACATCCATGAAATAGTTCATTTCAATGGTGTTATGTTGCAGCTCATTACTGTGTTTCAGTAATATAAACGTGCTTGGCATTTCAAAAGTTGGTATACATTTTTATTTACATCAATAATCATTTGAATATTTTTTTGCTGAGTTACATCTATTATTTATGAACAGTTGAATGTGTTTTTATTGTTAAATGATATGAAAAAGCTAAAGAAGTAGTTATTAATAAAAATGTATGCCTATTTTTGAAACATTCAGGATATTGCTGATAAATATGTTGTAACATACAAGATAGTAGTGGTATCCAGCCACTGGAGACTGCATTTCTGTTTCTTTATGAATTGTTTTTATGTTTATACCTGTTGTGTTTAATAAAATGTGGAATTTTAACTTGTCATGCATATAATGCTCTTGAAGCACCTCAATAAAACTTAATATATGCACATTTTTCACCACTGAGTGGATATTTTTAAAAACACCACAGTACTAGTCAAAAAAGTTTATTACTACAACAATCATATTCTTAACACAAAATTGTCCCAGAATTTAGAGAAATGTCACTATTTCTTCCAATCCTTTGCAAAGCATATGAATGTTCATGATGCCATAGTTGTGAAGAAGTCTGTAATGTGTGTAGTATAGTGTTGCACATAGCAAATGAGGTGTACAGTAGGTGTTTGAGCTCACTAGAGCGTGGCCAGTCACAAGTGGTAACAACTTATAGTGCTGACAATACTCGGCTCTTGATGACAATCAGAAAGCTTACAAGTAACCATATTTGTCATTCCTAAATTTAGTGTTAAAGGGGTTGGTGTAAATGACTATTAGAAATGGAAAAAGGAGCCCAGTTACATAACTGTATATATTAATCTCTATCTATCTATCTATCTATCTATCTATCTATCTATCTATCTATCTATCTATCTATCTATCTATCTATCTATCTATCTATCTATCTATCATTATTACTTTTACTACATTATCTAGGATAAGAGGAGTATTAAAAAGACTTTAACAGACTCGGAAGACTCCGGAGAAGAACTACAATCTGCTGCTGTCGCGTCATTGTGACGACATCACTGCGCGACTTCACAAGACGGAAACAGGTTGGTTTGTAGATTTCATTCACATCGCTCTGTGTTGTTAACAAGCTAGTCGCTAGAAGTAGTTCTCAGGGATATGTCGACAGATGCCTTGTAAATCACGGTGAAATGCACCGTTACCTCCTCTGAATCTGGTGATTTGTGGCGTCTTGACCGCTTTGTTTTTTGACCGTTGAGTCTTGAATGAGTTACTTTAATTTGAAGTTAGCCCGAACTCTAAAGCTAATGCCGCACTACCGTGTCAGCTCCACACCATCACCAACAAAGTTGTAAACTCAAACGTGAGCTGAAGAAGAATTATTTGACCCGCTGTCTTTTCTGAGCCGCAGCGTGTCACTGAGCTGCTTCTTCAGTATCTCAATATACATGTGTCGAAGTGTTTAACCCTCACTAAAAGTTTATAAGTTGCATTGAATGTAGTCTGTAATTACAAGAAATATGAGGGCAAACCCTTAAACAATTATCTTATCTCAGTTTCATGTATGAAGGGCAAGTTCTCACTTGAAATGCCTGCAAGGACACTGTATTTGCCCTGACCTGTCACACTTTCATTAAAATGGCAAAGTGATCAGCCATAGTTCATAGCAATCCATCTGGATACTTACAAACTGAAACGATGATTCACTAATATGACTAATGCAGTAAATATTAAACGTTCAGAAAAGATTCAACTCACCCATGAACTCACAGACAGAAACACAAATCGTTCAATCGTTACTCACAACACCATAAAATATGAATGAATAATTGCAGATGCTGTGAGATGATGATTTTTTTAAAACAAACTTTTTATTTTGGCACTATAAGAAAAGTTATGGAAATCTAAACATGTTATGAAGGTATAAGGGAGCTTGTTCCATTTCTTAATTGGCCTTAAATGAAAAGGGTGATTGTGCTAAAGCAGAGCATTAGCATTCGACCTTGAGACTCTGATAATTTCCACTGAGCAAAACTGTACAAGTTCTTTAGCGATAGACATTCAGTACAGTGAGTTATTGTAAGTCTGTTCCCAAAGTTCAAGAGTGTTTTATTATTCAGTTATTAAGTAACTACGCAGAAATTTGGGAACATAATCACTAGCGTAAAAGTGTGTATGTTTCTATGCTCAATTTATATGCAGCCAGAGTGGTCCTATATATCAGAGATAGGCATTTTTAACACACTTCTAAAACCAATGTGAGATATTATGCTTCTTTGCTTTTCATGATGTTGTAGATATTATTCCCTGTGACTGTGCTCTCATAATTTTACAAATATACTCCTACACTGAATAATCTCGGAGGATTTCTCTTTGTAAATGGTAATTGCCCCTCTGTCTTGCCAAGCTTGCTTCGTGCTCCGATCAGGCTAAATGAAAGAACTGTGCCTGGAAAAACTCTCATATACAGCAGGAGGACTTTGTGTAGACTGCAGCAGACAGCGAGCTGTTTCTGACGCTGGGCTGAGGTGTTTTGCTATCACTGCTTCATTAACAGAGATCAAAATAAGATCATGAAACTTAACCATTTGCCTTTTTGGAAACATTTGTGGAATGTGTGAACAGATGGAGTCTGACACTTGAGTTTGAACTGGACTTGAAGCAGACAGACCCTGACAGATTCTGGCCTCAATACAGTACATTGGCAGAACATTTAATTCACATGCCTAAGTACATGCAGGAACCTATAGAATGTCAAGTTTTATCCATGACTTACAGAAACACTTATTCAGTCAATTATACTATGATAAATATATGTGTGTACCAAGTAAATAAAGCTTTACTTTTGGGTTTGACTCCTAGGTTTAACCATACTCTCCTCAACTTTGCCAACTGTGTGACCATGGAGCCAGATGGAGACCTAAATCCTGCCACGGATGACCTTCCGCTACGAGCCAATACAAACCACATTCTTGTCAGACATTATGTGCTAGATCTAACTGTTCAATTTGAAAGAAAGTTCATCGATGGTAGCATTGTTCTGTTCCTTGAACCTTGTGGTGAGGTAAGGACTAAGGCTGAGGGTGACATTCATCCTGAAGCTAGTGATGGGGATAGTACTGTAGACACTGAAGGCAGTCGGGATGGGTTTGTGTATAGATTTTGGGATGCAGCAAAAGGACTTGGGAACACTACAACAAGAAAAGATAACCTGTCTGGTGCTAGGGATAAAGAAGGGGATGAATTTCATGCCTTGACTGGAGTTGGGTTGCAGACTGCTGCTGAAACAAAACATATTCAGTCTTCACATTTGTGGGAAACCACCACTGATGGTGATTTCACCTTAGTGCTGGACTGCTGTGACCTCAATGTGTCAAAGGTTGAAGAGGTGGATGTCGCCTCTGTGTCAGCCATGTCTGGACTTCTAACAGAGGTCACATCTCAGAGCTCTGGGATCAGTTCAGTAAACCAACAAGCAGCCTTTATCCATAAACTCATCTCTCTACCATCTAGCCAATGGAGGCAAAAGCACCAGCTCTTTTTGAGGTGCAGCCATGTCCCAGCTGCAGAACGTGGCAGCTTGTTGCATTTTTATAGAGATCGATGGAGTCTCCAGGTGAGAAAGAAGGGGGCCACTTCCCCTCTGGAGTTTCCTCGAGTTATCAGGATCTGCTATGAGACCAGTCCAACAGGCGGTTCTGTGAGGTGGATCAAAGACCAGGATGACAGGTTTGTCTCGGGATGTTAATCATGAAGACATTTTTTTTTCACACTGAAGCATGACTCCCTCTTAAATTTTCTTTCCTTCCTTGATATTTTAAGCTTTCCATGTTAGAACAAAACAATACTTAGTCATTAATTCACAAAACATGCCTCTGGCTTCTATATCCTGTGCTGTGTGTGTATATTTGGTGGATCCTTTGAGCATTGAAATGAAGGTTGTTTATAGTTTACCATTGTTTACCCTTCCAGGGTGTGTGTTTACACTGCTGGGTCTCCCATCAACAATCGTGCCCTCTTCCCCTGCCAGGAGCCGCCTGTTGCCATGTCAACGTGGCAGGCAACAGTACGGGCCCCTGGTGAGTGTGTGGTTTTGATGAGTGGAGAGGAGCAAGCTGTACCTATTGAGGATGGAGATACACGTAAGCTGTTATTTCACAAACCTTTTGTAGCACCTACCACCAACAAATTTTATTAATATAAGCCAAAATCAAAATCTGCCTTAATTGGCTTTTGTTCTGTGCAACACCCTCCATTGGTATACCCCATATATTTTTTTATTTTTATTTCTCTCCAAGTTGTCTGTCATCTAAAGTCCTCCCAGCTTCCATGCTGTGGACATTCTCATCCTTTCTCTCTTCCCCTTCCTACACTCTCTGCAGGTGTCTGGAATTACTATGTGACTATGCCTATGCCCGCTTCCACCTTCACCTTGGCAGTGGGCCACTGGTGCCAAGTCCCAGCCGAAATTACCCCAACACTGGAAGAAGGGGTGAGGGACAGGGCGGATTGTGGAAAGACTGCCAAACCCAGGCCTGAGCATGGTGAGCGCACTGAGTGTGACCTGGTGTCTGGACATGGAACCTCCTGCAGTGGAGTAGTAAAGGCCTCTCCACTCCAGACTGGCAGGTATTTTATTATTTTTCCTGTATTCTTCTTATAAGACCTCCTCCTTCCTAGTCTGTTATTAACCTAAGTCTGGCCCTTTAACATTCCACGGTGAAACTTTCCTTTTCCCCATAACAAAAAAGGGGGCAGGTGAAGTTAGGGTGATGGATAGGGTGCTGCACTCAATCAGTTTTTATGACAAGCTCATCAATGCTTCAATCCACTCACAGTAGGTTCTGTGCCCAGCAGAAATGATCTTTGGAGAGAAAAAAAAGCACAGCTGACATAAATTTTATAGTGTTACAGGATATAGACTGCAGTCTGAGACGTAAACTAACGGCTGGTTTACTGTGTGTAGGCTGGGGTTGGGCTGGGGTCTCCCTCTTCACTGGCCAGCAGGTTGGAAGGTCTGCCAGTGGTTTCCAGTAATCATCCCCCTCCCCTCCCCATGGTTTTCCTCCAGCGGCAGCCGAGCCGTAGCCTGCTGCAGGCCCCAGGAATCTCCCGCTACAAGGAAGGCCTTTATTTTCATTGAACGGCAGAAAGGAAACTTGGATGCTGCTCGAAACCTTTTGGAACAGTTTTGACACTAAGGATGGAGTTAGTGCTGGATATTGGAAGCAAGAGTGAATGAGATTGCATGTCAGCACCTAGATATTTTTGGGATCACTGTGGTTTGCCTTTGTGACGTATATATTCCATATTTCCACTGCTTTGGTTTCCACACTTAACACAGACAGGCCACATTGTGCCACATTTTGTCCACTAGCTCAGAAGAAATTTATATTCTCTCAGTAAGAAAATTAATGAAAAATCATTGTTATTAACCTTGGAGTAAACTTTTCTTCCCCATTTTAATCTACTACAGAGACCAGACCACCTGCTCAGTCTCTACATTCTCTTACACTTCCCTTGAGGATGAGAGGTGCTCTGTGACTGATTATTCAGGCATGGTAGATGACGGCGTCTCTTGTTCCCATGGCGACTACCCTTGCCGATTTACTGAGCAGTCGGCTAGGTCCCAGCGGGTGATTCCACATCGTGTGTTTGGCCCCGTCAGCTTACTGCACAAGGCCCAGGTGGGGTTTCAACCAAGAGCTACTGAGACTTGAGATAATTATATTTATATGATTAAAAGAGACAGTTAACATCAGTTAATGTTTGTATCACTGTGCCAGAGGTTTTCAACCACCATCTTTTGGCAGAATGATAAAAGAAAGACTGACCCATGAGGGCCACTTAAAACATTCCTTATTCACCAAATGGGAATTTCTTACTGGAATAGTATTGGAACAGTTATTAAGTATTAAGTCAAAGGCTTTTTCCCATTTAGTCATTTTTGAGCTGATGACTTCTCCTAGATGAGTGGCAAAATATCTTAAAGGAAAAACAGTAAGTGCAGTTGACTTGGACTTAACGTTTTCTAGCACATAGCACCATCATAGGTGTACACTAGTATGGGGAGAAGATGTATCAGTATACAGACATCTGATCCAGGTAACACGTAAATTTTTCAGGTGCCTTCTCTCCTGTGAAATGTATTACTTTTCTTTTGTAGATGGGAGTCCTCAGGTTGTTGCCTCGATGTCTGGCAGCAGCCCACGCTGTTCTTGGAGTCCACCCTTTTTCCCGCCTTGATGTGCTCATTGTTCCAGCAGGATTCTCCAGTCTGGGCATGGCCAGGTAATGACAGCTTGATCTTTCGTAGAATAGAAAGGGGGCGGGTAAAGTGTTAGAAAGGTGATAAAGTGAGGAATTTAAGGAGACAGAGAAAACTAGTAGTGCATACACTTGTAAGTTTTAAAAATACATGTGCAAGGAATCAACAGTCATAACTGAAATTATGCTAATTAATTTCAAAACTGCTTTTAACACATTGGGGCAACAGAAATAAGCTGTGAGTATCACACGGATATTTTCAGTTTTAAAGGGCATGTTCACCGAAAGTATGTCTCAAAATTAACAGTATGGTGCTCATATTAATGGTGCTTACTTAATTAATCTTCTTAGTAATACTACCCATTTAGAGGAACTTCTAAATCACTTTAACTAATTAGGACAAAATCCACAGTCCTTTTTCTTTGTAAAAAATACACCACCAAGTTCATTTGAAGATAATTATAGCTATAAATAATAATAACAGCATAGTTATAATAAGATTGTGATTAATCATTGATATTGGGCATCATCGGGCTATGTCAGACAAGTCAAAGGACTTCCACAGTCCAAAAAGTTCCACAATCCAACATTCACTCTCCCTTTATCCCTGTTTTGGTCTCTACCACTTCCTGAGGGAAATATGTGGTGAGCTGGTAGTTAAATGAGTGTTTGCTGACTGCTGCTTGGTATTTAGTGTGTACAGTGGGTTCTTCAAGCTTTGATTACTGAAAACAGCCTTCTGTGTCTTGAAACAATACTGATGAGAGCTGTGAGAGTGAACCACAACATTGAGGCTGTGTGCCAAAACAATGAGCTGAAAGGCAGTAAAATGCTGCCTATATGGATAACAGGTGGTCATTAACTGGGTTTGTTATACCACTGTAAGTGACATTTTTCACATTGTCCATTGTTAATCTGACCCATTGTTGACATATAATATTGAATAAAGCAACTTTGTAATGACGCCATGGTGGCAAACCATTTTACTGTGTTCTGTAGTCAATTAAAGGAGGTGTATGCAGACCAATTTTGGACAATCATTTACAAGTTGTAAAGAACCAGAACATCAAAGATTTTCCACAACAAAGCTTAATTCAGCACTTTGTTATTTTTCAACTTTATCCTCTTGTTTCTGGTTTAGTTTTTCAAGTGAAACGTTTCTGGGTTGAATGATTGATGACATACTTCACATTTCAAAACCCTCTCACTCTGTCTCAATCTTCTTTGTGGAGATCTTCCACACTGGAATTCTTAACTGAATTAAAGAGTCCAACCATAACTCCCTCTGTTCAATCACTTGTCTCCTGTCCTTCCCCACCCCAACATAACCGCTTTCAACACGGGCCTGTGGGATTTATCTTCCGACCAGCTCGGATATCCATGGCACTTATGAAATGATGTGATGATGCCATTATTTCATTTTCTTTTTTTAGCAAGCAAAGTAACATTAAAATACTCGAGCAGCTTTAAATTGAAGCCAGACGAAATGTAAATACATATAAGCTGGCAGACAAAGGAATCTTCTTCAGGCTTGTCAGTAGGCCTCTGCTTAAAACGTTTTTCCATATGCAGCTCCCATCGTCTTTCATTGTCCCCATCGTTAACCCTCTACTTTTCATTACACTTTTCTCTCCTTTTCCTCATCCTGTTTCTAAAACTCAACACTTCTTTCTTCCTTCATCCCCTTTTCCATCTTAAACAACTCTCATCCCTCATCTTTTCCCCAAAACATTATTCTCACTACATCTCTTAACCTGTTCACACCTTTTTTTTTTTTTACATTGGTGCCATGAAGGTAGCTCTCACAGTCAACTTTACACTGTATTTCATTTTCAGCAGCTCTGCCTCCAAAACATAACATGGTTTTTCCTTCTCCTTCAGTTAATTTTTCCTACTCTTCAAGACCCCAAATCCCAAACCTCAAACCCTTACCCTCATGATGAGAGAGGTGGCTAACCTCTTCTCTGGGCACAGCTTCTCATTGATTCTGTGTAAAAGTCAATAGTCTGCTGTGTTGTAGATTTTCAGAGATCTCAGGTGGTCTGCAGGCTTTCTCCTCCATACTAGACCTGTGTATTTATATATATATGTATGTTTATGTGCGGTTTCAGTGGAAGTATGGGCACAGATTGGGGAGCACAAAGCCACAGGATGACAGATACACTGTATAGATAATTCTCATCTGTGTTTCTTTGGTCTCTTTTCACCATAACAGGGCCCTTCTCTTTAGCTCATTTCGTGCAAACCCCCCTCCACTCTTTCCACATTATTTCTCCTTTTATTCCCTTCTCGTCTTTGTCATCTGCCTATCCTGAAAGTCGGTTGTTCTGTTTCTGTCAATTCTTCCTCACACTTCACTTTCTCTTATTTTTCTCTTTTGATCCTCTAGATTTTCTGTTGCTCTCTTTGCCCTCATAATATCCCTCAATCTTTAAGCCCCCCTGTGTTAACAGTCCCTCTCTGTCCTCTCCACTTCTTTGTGCACTCAGTCCCTCTCCAGTCTAGCCTCTAGCTTTTTACGATAGTGATAGTTTCTCTAGAAATCAAGTTTTATGTTTTCTCTGCAATATAGTACTTGCAGATGGCATACAGTTTGCCTGTAGGTATGACTGAAAAACAGCTGCTCACCATATGAATGAAATTAAAATGGGAAATTGAAGCAAAATAAGGACTATCAGTGTCTGGCCTTTTTTAACATTGTGTTGATGAAGTAAACTGATTAGGGTGGTCAGTGAACGTTGTTCCAGTGTCTGCGGTCTGCAGCCACAGTCTCCCTTTCTTGTCTGTCTTTCTCCTCTCCCCTAGCGACCTCCCTGGAGAAAAGTCCTCCAGACAGGATATGAGCTCATACCTTAATATGTATTCTGCCTACATTTCTGATGTTATATCCAAGAGTAGTCTCAATCAAAGATATATTGAAGCACACAGGGTGACAAGATTTACACAGTTTGGATCTACTTCGCAACTTTGCATATTTATTTCAACTACTTCACCCAAAGTACAGAGGGCTCTTTAATCTACAAACAGTATTTCCCCTCTTCTTGTTAAAATCAGTCTCTGTGCTGTATTTATTTTTCAGACATTAAGACACAGAGGTGGTTCTGTCATGGCTGTTGCATGACAGATATTTTCTTTCCCTTATGAGGGTTGCTCCCAGGCACTTATCCCTCTTGCCCTGGTTGCTTAGACTTCAGTTAGCTGCAGATGACAGAAAGGAGATTTAGGGCCTTCATTAAGCTTTAGACAGCACCTGCACTAACTCCCTATGAAACTGCATGATTTTCAGCATAGTGTCAACTCACTGCATCCTCCCCTGCATGCAGGTGTTTGGTCCTGCATGCTTCCACGCTTAACCACAGGGTTGTGCCATGGAAAAGCTGGGAGGTCAACCAAAATGGAAGTGTAGATTGAGATGGAGATGAGAGAGGGACGAAGGCGGGAAAGGCGGGGTTCCCGATAGCCCAGTGGACCCCCAGGATGTGGGAGAGGATGTGTGGATTATTCCCAGCAACAAAAGCCATTAGCCCCTGGAAAGACTTCAGAGACTGGTGCTATTTAATCTAGGGATTGGGAGGTATGTGGGCCCCAGTTGTTGGGACTGAGCCAAGTGCAGTTTTTGTGCAGTGCCCCAGTGGAAACAGCAGGAGTGGAGGGGCTATAGACCAGGGAGTGGTAGCAAGGGGGAATTAAACTGTTGTAGTCTGATACAGAAAAGGGAGGGCAGAGGCAAAGCAGGGGATGAATCACAGTGGCGTGAAGTTTTTATACTGAGATACAGAGAGGGAGGGCAGGAAACTGAAGATTAAGAAGTCAAGTAAGGGCAGGTCTGCATTCAAAGGCTGTGCCATGTACACTGTGCAACCACAAGGCATTTTGTCACACACACACACACGCACACACACACAAAATTGTAGCTTTAGAGAATGAAGTTAGCCAGCAGTTCACAGGATTTTGCATAACCAATTTTAGTTTATTTAATGTAACAATGAGATCATGAATTGGTTGTACTTGAATATAATCCTTATGCTCTCTTTTGCTCCAGGACTTCTTTAGCAGTCCAACTTATTAATGTGCATATTATCCTGTCGCAAACGTATTATATGTGCAACTCTACATATTTTTCTATCTGTTTCTACGACAAACTAAGCTCAGAGAATGGAATGTGGAAGCACTGCTGTGTTAACCTCTCCCCATGTTATTAGTAAAGCTTTTAAGACACCAAAGAGCCAGTAAGGGAGAGGGAAAAAAGTACAATATGGTTAAACATTGATAGAGGAGGGATGGAGATGTGTCTGAGATAAAATGAAAAAACAACAATGTATCAAAGTGTTGGTATCACTAAGCACAGTTGGGGAATCCCTTAAAGTTGTTCATGTTTCCAAAGGCGTATGGAAAAAAAAGCTTATTGTCCTCACTGATGGAAGGGCATGGGAATGTTGTAAAAATGAAGCTTTGAATGCTAATGAATCTGCTGCAAGTTGTCATGTTCAGGCTGCCTACTGTTTCCTGAACATTAGTAAATAGTAATGTCTGTCCGTGTGTATGTGTGCGCTTGTGTTATTGTATCTGCCTTAGCTCATACTGTTTTTTTTATTTTTTTTTATTTGGATGTGTAATCTCTTCATTGCATCGCAACCACGTCATTTGGTTCCGAATGGGAGTGACAGGAAGGGCACGGCATTTCCTCTTGCTCTTTGAAGCTGAGGTCTATGACTTTGCCAAAGCATTGGCTGAAATTGTAAGACTAATCAGAGATCAGTGTGCAAGCAATGTGCCCAAATGAAGACATGTCTCATGGCCCAGAGAGTGAGAGAGAAAGACAGAGAGGGAGAGGGAGGGAGAGAGAGAGAGAGAGGGGGACAAAGAGAGGGGGAGAGAGAGGGAGAGAAAGCGGTGGTTTCCACACATTTTGTTGAGAAATGACACAAGTGTTGAAACAGGCCTTTTAGTAGAGTGGGTGATGTGGGTTTTGTTTTGCTTCACTGTAGACAGGCAGATCCTGTGCTTGTGTTTGCATGAATACATGTATTGTTCAAATAATGGTGTAAGGATGTGTACATAGTGCAATGGGATGATGTCAGAGGAATGTCGCACACATAATTTGTTACTGTTGTGATATCTACCTTTTTCCTCCTAGTGGTGATTTTTTTCTTAAGCTAACATGTTTTTTATGTTTGGGTTGTTCTTAAGTTATAGTTGTATTTGAGCCAGATTGTTGTGGAATACGTGATTGTAGCTGTTGTTAAGTTGAACTGAGGCCCGCCTAAAACCATTTGATGGCGGGCTCTGATAAACCCGCATACGTACTTAAACATAGCTATCTCTCATCATGTCTGATTACACTTTTACTATCAGCTTCCTTGATTATTGCTATTGCACCAATTGGTGTCTTGAAAACATGTTTATTGCCAAAACAGATTTCATACATCTTGACTGTATATGTGCTATTACATGTCTCATTTTGTTTTACTCCCTCAACACATATCTTACCCTCCACAGGATGGCCTTCCAAAGAATTAAGGAGAAAAAGGATCAAGTAGTTAAACTGCTAGTTCCACTTGTGATGCAGCCAAACTAGGCAGCAATATAACTGTCACAGGCATGAAGTAAAAATTATGACTGGTGTATACCTCTTGACCTTTCTAAGTGGCACTGGAGGATTTTCAGCCTGACTACAGTTGACTACATTGTTTGTTTATGGGCTAGCAGGAAGTTGCACCGGCCATTGGTCCCTGTTGAGAGGAAGTAGCGAGGTGCAGTGCTGGGGGAGAGTTAGTGCACTGCAGGATAATCTCCCGCTGCCCTGGAGCTCTTAAGTGAACCACCTGAGCTCTGTTTCATCTTTTATTGGACCAGACCAGTGGTTTTGTATGTTTTAAACCATTAACTAGAAATCACATATTCTCCACATTACTACCGACCATTTCCCAAAGCATGCGAGTTTTTAGATTTATTACCTTCCTTCTACAGAGACACTGGGTCTCATTAATTTCAGTATGTTAGGAATTGTTGTTACGTTATCATCATCATTATTATTATTATTATTACTCCCACATGGTAATGCAACTGAAAGGGAGAATATTTCAGAATTACAACCAAACATAAATCATATTTAATATAAGAAAAAGAAAAAAGAAACTCAAACTGAAAACCTCATTATGTAGATGTTTTCTAATTATCAGTCCTATTAGTTCAATCTTAGCTTCTCAATCTTTGTCTGTGAATTTCATGGCAGCAGACTGTCAGTCTCTGAAGTTACTATCCACTAATAACATTATTTTGCAATGAGATACTCAAAATAAAAAATTAAAGGTTTTAATTTTTTTTAAGTTGATTTTTTGGCATAAAGAAATGATGAGAAACTGATGGTTTTATGGAAATAATAAAAATAACTGCTGAGCACTTTAACAAAGGGCTCAGCAATTCTGTGATAATTTATCAAAACCAGCAGTATATGAAGACGACTATTATTATATTATTATTAAGGGAGAATTATTGGCTTTTAGGACAGACATTGTTGCTTGAAAGAATTATAACAGCAGAAAAACAAAACACAAATAAAATGATGAGATGTTGATCTTAACCTGCTCCAGTTTCCAGAATCAGTGTCACTCTTTTGCCCCAGTGGCCATGATTCCCCATCACTTTACACCCTTACTAAGTTGCACCTTCGCTTCCATTTTGACCTGTGCCACCCCCTTTTTTCTGATTTCTTTCCCAGTCCTCCCACTGCTTGTCCTCCCCTCTTCCTTCTGACGTCTCAGTGGATTTCTTGCCTTTCTGCTTCTCCTCTCCAGTTTGATCTGTGAAGTAACCCTAGAAGTGTGCGACACAGACTCTGCTCTTTCAGGAGGCAGTCAGAGGGTTGAGGATGGAGAGGGCGAGACATGGGGGGGTCGGATTTTCTGGCACAAGAGACAGCTGTTAATCAAATAGTCAAGGATGAGGTGTTTCTTTCTTCCCACCTTGAGTGGATCTCCCTCTCTTCTGCCACACAAAAGAGCCTGGCGAGTTGAAAAGACAGCTCTGCATGCCTGCACCTGGACAGAAGGACAGGGAGTGTCCTGTGGACACTTTTAAAGTGATTGCAAGTAGTTAAGATTTTAGGCAAGCTCTATTTCTTTGTCTCTACAGTTTCCTCTGCTCGCCTCCTGCTGAACTGACACGGGACAGCTCCAAACCCCATGAGCATTAGCTACTGCTCTCCATCTAGTCTTGCTCCCTTGGCTCTTTTTTCTTGTTCAGACTTTTTCTGTCCTCTTAATGAAGATAGCAGGGTCCAGTTTAGCAAGTGTTTTGTTATTGCAAGAACATTCCTTTCTAGTTATCTTGGGCCTCTCAACTTCCCCTCTCTATCTGCAGTATCAGTTTACCTGCTCTCCTACAGTACCTTCTCACAACTGAGGGAGACACCTTTTAACTCTTCCGCTGCTTGACAGGGTTAGAGAGGGTTATATATTATATTGTAAGCATGTAACATTTTTAATGACTAATTTGAGGATTTATTTACAGCATGGCTTAATTTTATAATCAACCTTGCATTTGTTGCCTTATCCCAGGTGCCTTAAATGCTTCAGTTCTAATCATGGGTTGGTGAGTAATGATGTGTTTCCTTGAACTGCCCTTGGATGTCAACCTGCTGGCAACAGTTTTCATATGGTGCAGCATTTAACAATAACACAGAAACACTATGCCATAAACTCTGGGTTAGAAGCTGTAGCAAGACAGGCCTGTCACTGCAAACCCATTCCCCTAATTAATGGATCAGTCCATAGGACCCATTGTATGGAGAGATGGATGGATCCATTGTGTGGTGTAGGGGACGCTGCAGCTGTTTAAGGTGTGCATCCAGGGGCGTGCATGTGGTAGTGCAGCCTAGAGGCTAGGGGGTAATGTCATTTCTCTGTGCAAAGCCAGACGGCTTAATGTCTGTGGGACCTCTGTGCTGAACCGGCCAAAATGAGGCATTTGAAACAAAGTGCTGTGAAATACTCGGTGGTAATGCTTCCGATGTCTGGGTTTGCTTTTAGCCTTAGGGAGAGAGCTGTGTTCCATGCTGGTGTACCAGTTGCTTTCACAGTTGGCTGTTTTCAGCCACGCTAGTAATGTGGCTCTGTGGATGGCAGTGTTGCTCCTTAGCCAGTTTGTAAATTGATTGTGCTACCAGTTTGGTCCAGGCTGAAATACATTATATATGTAACTACTTTTGAATCAATTACCATCAAATTTTTGCATTTAAAGAATAATTTCTAATGATTTTGCTGATCTCCTGACTTTCCTATGGAACACCAACAGGCCACATTGTATCCTATTTATGCTATATGTATAATATACAACTTTGTATATTTTGTATTATTGTACCACCATGAGGCTTGGTTGAAATATGGTAACAACTATAGATCTTGATTTATATTCTTTTTTTATCCCCTTTAATATGGATTATAATTGTAACTTTGGTGCATTCTCTCTAATAATTGCATTCTGTCTTCTGCATGTTTTTCCATTTTTTGGAACCTTCTTAAGGATTACTGGTAATAATATCCCATGAAAAAACCAAAACCAATAATGAATTAATCTTGCTTACTAAGTGTCGTCTGTTTAGCCAAAGCCTCTCTGTGACATAGAGATCCATTGTTACCAAGATACTATTAAAATACATCAGCTACACCACTGGTTGACAATTTCATTTACTGTAATGAACATGGACATTATTGCACTGCGTTTATTTTAAGTCAATTCCAATAACTCCACCCTGCTGCCATAAACGCTCAGTAACACAGCTTATCCCTATTGTGTAAATAGAATAGTTGTGAGCAAATGTATTTACTCCCATTAGAGCAACATTTTGTTAAGAACAGCTTTTTCTCAGCCTTTCTCATTTTTTCCTATAATAAAGAACAGAAACGTGGTTTAACGTACTTTACTTATTCAGGAATGATCAATGGTCTTAGGACAGAAAGCTACAAACAGAATGGGAATGTAAAGAATGTAAATGAAAGTACAAAAACATAGTTTTTCTTTGACTTGTAGTTTGGGCTGCAGTGCTCCTTGTGTGTTAACACCTGTTGATTGTTCTTGCACCTTGTGACAGTACTTGTCAACATGGCTGTCGCTGTATACATTTTCTCCTGTGTTTAGCTGTTGCTGTATTGTGAACGTGGGTTGTTGTAAAAAGTATTTACACGAGACACCTTTAACCCATATTCTATCCATCAGCTTCAGGGACTTGTCTGACAGGCTGGCAGCTCAGTCAGGTGGCTGCCTGAAGCCTCTGTAGAGGACACAGCTCTGCTCACTGGCTAATTTCACTTCGATCTCACTTTCATCCATCTTTCCATTCTGTCAAACACTTTTTTATATAGCCTCGCAGTCCTGAGCAGTCTCACTTTCCATCTCCTCATTGTCTCATTCACTCATGTTACATAAGCGAAAAAAACGTCTATTTATTATCCCACAGGCAAGAAAATGTCTCAAATTATAATCCTGTGAAATAGATTTGTCCTTTCCTTTTCAGGCAGTAGTGGAAGTCAAAAGAAGGCTCTGAGTGTTGTGGCATGAATGAAATAGTTTACATATCAGCTGTAAATGTTATATCACATGAAAATTGTGTAGAAACATTCATTCAGCTGAATGACTCATTAAGTCTGTATATACCATTTATAACAATTTGATTAAATTGCTCATGAAATTGTTTTTTTTTTCTGAAGACAGTATAGCGCTTTAGGACTTTGACTGTGATATTTTGCATCTTGGGGTAGATGCTTTTACATTCCTTCTTGCTTTGTTGCCATCCATTACTTGCTCAGATTTCCTCTCTGAAATATTAGCTTTTCCTGTGGTGGCCTTCACAGAAATTTCTTGCCGTTCGGTCTCCAGTATATGGGCAGCATACCAGCATTCAACCACAGAAAGAATAGCTTACCATCTCAGACAAATAAGTGCCCATGCTGTTTTAAATCTGTGCTCCTGCATCACCACTGCACACCCTACAAACACACAGACACATCTATACACACACACACACACACACACACACACACACACACACACACACTCAAGAGCATTCCTCTGGCATGACATCAGTTTTTGGACTCTGTACTAAACAAGGAACAAACTGCACTGTGGGTTGTTTTACTGTTAAAGAGAGGATGGATCAGACATCTGCTATCACTTCCCAGCTGATATGGATTCAAAGTGGATTTGCTGAAAGTATGTGGGTGTGTGTGTGTGTGTGTGTGTATGGATTTGCATGTCTGTGCCTGTGACTTTCTATCACTTTATGTGGGTGTTATATAGGCCTGCACTGTGTACAGTTTTTGTGTCCTAAGATAAATCTTTTGTTTATGTAGACACAGATTCTCGACCTCAGCAGGTTATGACCCACATGGATCCCATCTATGTGATATGAACTTGACCCACTTAAAGACAGATATCTCTGTATGTATGCATGGATGGCTATTTAAGTGTAAGAACTTGACAGCAACTAGAAACTACTGTCAAACCTTAGAAGACATCACTTATTTCTCATATGCCGGCACTACAAAGCCGTATTTTCTCCAAGCCCGAGGAACAGAGTCGCCTCCTTGTTCCTGATGACCTCTGATATCTTCTCTGCTATTTATTTTCAGGCTCTGATGTGATGCAGTGTATGTGGGTGGGGCGGCTCTCTGGGGGCCCCAGCATGGCCCCCGTTCATGTGATCAGGCCCTACATGGAGTGGCATTTGGCCTGGCCCTGTGGGGCCCCGTCTGGGAGCAGAGAGCTGATCTGCAGCCAGCCTGGAATGCCAGACATTTGAAGTCAGACTTGTTAAAAAAGAACGAAGGGTGGTAGGAGTTTGGTCAAATAGGCCCCTGTGTCTAAAATAGCCCACAGTCTCTGTCCGAGAGGGAGGGAAAAGAGACAAAGCTTCTTCCCGTAAGCTGACCTTAGGAAAGGCCAGCCCTCCAACCTTTGCTTGAATAGAAGAGACAAAACTCTGCTTGTGTGCTTGTTGTGTTTCGTGCGACTTTTGTCTGTCTCGTTACCTGTTTGTTACTGTATATTAGAAGTGTTTGTTTACATGTTTCTGCATGGGTATGCAGTTATGTCCAGAAAGTTATGCACAAAAAATAACAGCTTCTTGTGTCACAATGGTTCAGCAGTTATTACACCAGGGAGATGACACTGCAGAGCAAAACTCATCACACAGGCATAGAATGACAGACAAGAGGATACTCTGTCTCTCTCTTTCTCTTCTCCTCCGGCTTCCTCTTTCTCTCCATAAATATCCGGCATATAATATTTTCATTTGCTTCATAAATTCTTCTTTTTCAGTCTCCCTCTACCATATGTGGTTGAATTTTATCTTCTGCTTTACTTTGTTTCTTGCTCTCATCTGTCATTTACACATACAGTACACATTCAGCTCTCATCATCTTTTTCCTCATCCCTCTGTCTCGTGGGGCTGTTTTACTGGTGTCCCAGCTATGAGCTGAGCTGGGCTGGGGATGTCAATTACAGGCCTATGATAGGGCTCCTGCTGCATTATGCATGGAAGTGTCCCGCTGGGGAAAAAATGGCCTACAGCCAGGAACGATGGATGGAGGGATGAATAATGGATAGAGAGATGTAGGAGTGAATCACTATTGCAATCTGTGTCTCACCAAATTGAAGACTTGCCCTGGCTCACACCTCTGAAACTCAGGGCCAAGTCACCCTGGGTGACACAGAGTCACGAGGTTGTCGTGTGAGAAAGCACAGGAGGGCTTTAATCAGTATTTCATTTTGTGCATTAAGGCCCAGTGGGGTATCACCATCAGAAAGGTCACTCAAGGTCTTTGTCTGTTATTATATATGCCAACAGCCCGTGGTCCTCTTTGTTTATTGCCCCATAGGACTTTTGTAAGCCTTTAAATATAAAAATGTAATATTTGCCGGCATATATATATATATATATATATATGTGTGTGTGTGTGTGTGTGTGTGTGTGTGTGTGTGTGTGTGAAAGAGACAGAGAGAGAGACACGGATAGAGAGAGAGTGCATGTGTCTGTCAGTGTTGCCGTTAGTTTTCTCCAAGCCTCAAGGCATACCACATGAAGGCAATCAAGAACAAGAAATATAATTAACAGTAAAGACTAAAATTTATGTTTTGCATCCAATTAAATTGTAATTCCATTTCTTAAATGTAAGTTTTAGAAGTAGGACAAAGTGGAAGAGCGGGGTTCAGAGTTAATCTTTATTACACCCAAAAGGCGATTTGCCGAACTACTGTAGCAGTCAATTAACAAGACAAACCAAAAGTAGACAGGGCTCACAAGCATCAAAAAACCGAAACGAGACAGAAATATGAAAAGAAATATGAATTGATTAATATGCGCTAAAGATGTCAGTGGCTAAGTTTAAATAAAACATCCCATCATTAAATAAATCAAGTAATATGCAGATATAAAAAATTATAAAAAGATCCAGGCAATGCTGGTCTTATTTAACCACCTACATGACTTAATTGAAGTATCTTTGAATAGACTTTTTATTATGGATTCTCTTAATCAAATTTACCATCTGTAAAAAAATCAGTAACATAGATAAAAATCCTCTTGTGTAGTCTTGTGTAGCATCTTTTTTTTCTCATTTTTAAAAAAAATTATTTTACCAATGGGTTGAACAATACACACAACAAACAAAGCACGCATCAAACACGACTCACAGTCAAGAATGCAGTACAGAAAAATACAATACAATACAAAATGAGCCATCAAAAGATCAAAGAACAGCAATCAGGATTTGGGAACAAGTCATTGGAAATTGTCAGACTTGGCCTTTTATATTCTCTAGCACAGGTCCCAGATCTTGTCAAGGTCTTTTAATTTACCCTTATTATAATATCTAATCCTTTCCAGGCTTAATACACTCCCCCTGTCTCTCCACATTTCACAACTTGGTACTGAATCAGATGTCCACATTTGCAGATTTTTTTATTTGGCTACAAGCCTATCAAAAGACACAGCTTGTGCTTCATATGTATTAGCCATAGGTAGGACCCCTGTCCCACCTAAAACTGCAATTGGTGTGTCTGGGCTCCAGTTCTTCCTAAAGGCATTAGAGAAGCATTGAAAAATATCACACCTGTAGGATGATATTTTTGTAGAAGACCAAAGTGTAAGTGTGAGTTCCTTCAGAAATCTTATATCTGGTACATAATAGAGATGTTGAAGGGTCAAACTTATGTATCTTAGTCCTACTGTAGTATAGACGGTATAATGTCTTAAACTGGTAACTTGCATCTTAACTGCACCACAATAGCTTAGCTTTTGAGGTGGGACGAATGTTGTTTAAAGTTTATTACCATGCACTTTAAAAAACCCTCTGGTATTGCAGCATCACAAAACCAGCAGAGCAATTTGGTATTATATAAATATTATGTATATATAAATATATACAAATTTTGTGAATGTTTTGAGTGTAGGATGTCAACAAGTGTGTGATACAATGATGTGAACCTAAAATTGTATTTCAGGTTGTAATGAATGTGCACAATTTCTGAGAATTTTGGAAATTTACCAGTTAATGTTGCTGTGACTGCAATTGTTGCTGTAATCAGTAACTTTAGTCAATTGATTATTTATTGTTTTGTTATTGTTTAAGTCACATTTGCTAATTTGAAAAATAGAGAATTAAGAACCACAATATGCTATAATTTCTTACAACTAACCTCTAATAATTTATTTGAAAACAGTGTTGAAACTGTAGACTGATCCTACTCAAACATTCATCCTGTCTGCCAGTCTTACATTCTGATCTATAGTGGAGATGAAAGGTGTGGGCTCATACGCAGGTAATATATATGCATTAGTGTGTGTGAATGTCTCCTCATCCCTGTATCCCTGACAGGTCCCTGATGTCAGCTAATGTCAGTCAGTGTATCAGTGAACATGAAAGATGCTGTTGTTATTCATCCCCTCCATGGTGGGATGACACTATTTGTCACTGTAGTGATGGATTCCGCCTCCCTCAGAGGAGCATGTGCAAGTGCCGTCTCTGAAAGGCTGTCTTTGTGTTTCACACTCACTCGCTCACACACACAAACGTACTGCTGGAACTGACAACAAAGGCATGCTTATCCAATTGTGGGGGAATAAGATTAGGCTACAAAGAAACTCATAAAGCTAATGTTAGCATCTCCTGCTCCAGCGAGAGCCTTTGTTTGTGTAATCAGGAAAAACATAGGATTAGATTTGAGATGCTGTCTCGGAAATGATGCCCATAAGACCCTACTGTATGATGTTGACATGTTTCTAAATAACAGAGGGCAATGGGATGCCTTCTATCTGATAAAACAATCCTCAGGGAAATAAAGTGTAGTTGTGTTGTTCAGATATCCAATTTTGTTTTTCTCCATAATAGACTGTCTGGCACATTGCGTCTAACCTATGTCTTTACCCACTGTTTTCCTTTATAATTGACTTAGCTTGTCACCATAATTAGGTTATGGCAAGGACAGAAAATAAGTCTTCTGTCATCTGTTGTTTTAAGATGCTAATCTTTGTTTGATGAGAGCAGCTCATTTTACAGCTTACTATAATTCATCAATGGCACCAATATGTGCTCTTATTGCAGCTATGGGAGTAAACTGTCAAACCAACAGGTGTAGTAATTGTAGCTACTGTGTCTTGGGAGCCAGAGGGACCACTCTTCATGCCTATATGCAAGGAAATACAACATGTGGGGTTTTGATGCTTAAGTGTAGTCATTTAATGCTGAGTTGAACATATTTTTTGCACTCAGTGACTATTTAGAGTGCAATGTGACAATTTAAAAAAGAACTTTTCAGCAGGTCCCTGCAGTTTGCAATAAATTCTCTCACCAATATCAGGTCAATGTTGGTTGGGACACTTAAGATCTAGTGTGAAAGAAACTCTAGACAGTCCAGTGTTGTTATATAGGCCAGGAGAGAGAGAGAGAGAGAGAGAGAGAGACCATTCATTTGCACCTTTGTGACCTCTTTCTCATTCTTCTGTTGAAGAACAGTCTGCATCTCACACACAGGCAGCCCTAAGCCCCTCAGGGTAGACAGAGCCTGTTACATAAGAAAGAAGTAAAGAATGCTCCAGAAAAGTCTTCAGCCATGACCTTGGCTTTGACAGAACACACCGATTAGTCCTGTTCTACCAGCGCTGTCTCATGGTTAAAAGTCATGTGCTGTTGTCCTGTGTCTGTGTGTGGCTGAGAGTCTGGAGTATGAACGTTTTAGTTAATAATAATTAATAGTTAATAATAATATCACTCATTACATGGATGCTGTTGAAACAAATATCTTAAGTAGTTTAACAGGTTTTTGGTATATTAACATGAAATGTTCCTCATTCATTCATGGTTACCAAATCATATATCCCACTGGTTTTGGTGATTTCATTACTTCTCATCCCAATTCAGGAGAGCACATCCTGTCTGGGTCCAGGATGTGCCATGAAATTGTCCACTTTTTGGTTATTGGAAATGCTGAGTGAGGGCTTTACTGCTTACCTGAACGACATTATCCGGGCCCAAGCACAACAAGTACAGTGCGATCCCTGCCTAATGATTGTTGTACTTGTAGTGCACTCCATGTTAACTTTTTTAGGCTGTCACCGCAGGTAGATGAAAACTTTTAGCCAACTTTTGAAACCCAGTTTGTTGTGGCCATCTTGAAGAAGTTACCACAGAGTAAGAAACTTACTGCCACTAGAAATGAAAGTACCACTGTACTGAATTATCCAGCACCTTCATACTATTAATATAATGCAGCAACTCAGGGAAACTCAATTTGACATTCCAAGTTTCCATTTCCACAGCTTTTGTGCCAGGATTTCCAAATGTCACTGTTGTGGTTGGGATGTATGTCAAGTAGACCTGTTCATTACATTACTGTAGTAAAACCATATATCAAGCACACAAGGAAAGCGTTCATAAAAATACCTGCTACCAGCAGATTGACATTTGTGGAAGTGAAAAATCTATTTTTATATCACTGTTTCATGGATTTCCATGAAATCTGGTACACAGTAATGTTCCCTTCCAGATGAGTCATATTAATTTTGGTGGTCACTCAATTTGTCATCTAAAACAATCATCATCTTCAGTTGTACTTTGCGTATTGTGCTGTGAAGCACATGTTTAAACCTGCTACAGATGTGGGCAAATTTGTTGGTAACCCTCTTTTTTGTCCATGCATATTTCATTTGTTTAATTTGTATAAAATGTTCAACTGAATCAACAATCAAAAACAAATTCTGATTTGTATTAATTATGGATATATATGGAATATAGAAATAATAAGGAATTCCATTAAATGTTTTATTTGTTTCAATTTATCTCAGATTCTTGTGCTTTTTTTATTTATTGTGGAAGAGTACCAACAAATCTGTCCACGTCTGTATTTGAAGAAACTGTAATGTACATTATACATTATACCTTCATATAATTCTTAATATTATCATGTTAGCAATCATTGACAACATGTTGGTGTTTCTGTAATTAGGATGTAGTATAATTTTATATTTTATAGCCTCACCGAACCAATAGCATAGCTGTAGGCTCACTTGACATACTCTGGTATCTGAATGTGGTGTGGTACTGTGCCAATCTTATTTTAGCAGCTCAGTATTCAGTGCTGGCAGGCATTTTGCAGTGAAGAAAACTTTCCAAACATTCATCAAACCTAAAATTTACCACCTTAATGGAGAAGAAAGGGGAAGTTGAGGGTAAGAACCAAAAGTACTAATTTAGACTTTTTAAAATCAGATATCAAAAATTAACATTATGGAAAAACCATTATCTACAGTATATACTGTAGAATAGTATTTACCAAGTCACATTTGCTAACTATTTCCCCCCATTAAATTTTGGTTGGCTCAGAGCTCTGATAGTGTTCTCGTTGGCTAAAGAGCTTAATGACACTGTTGCGATGCTGTTTTATCCCTCTGTAGAAGCAAAAATAACCACTTATCTTTGGTATCACTATGGGTAATTTCAAGTTTTGTGTATTTTAGTATGTAAGTGTTGTATACATATATCATCTGTTCCTTTGAGCACATAGAGGCAAACACCAGTTGCTATATTTGCATACAGCATTACATCAGATTCATATAATTTAAAATATTATCTTAACCATAACCATACATTTAATTTCCTTGTGAGAATTAACTTGATTACCCAATGAATCACAGACAGAGATGAATCAGAGACACTTATGATTTTCTAAATACAGTTTATGTCATATATCCTGTATGTAGCCATCTCCAGAAAGATGCTGAAAGGGTAAGGATTTGCTTTATAATTATGTTTTCTCATGGAAAAAAAAAGAAATCATGACAACTTCTAAACCCTCTTTAACTAAAAATTTGCAGCAGTGCTTTTCAAGCCACATTTAAATCACAAAGCAAAGTGAAAGAGTTGTAGTTGGAGTTGTAAAGCCACCCTGTCTAGATAAATCTGTAAAAATTGCAGAAAACCTCTCAAAATTGCAAATCTTATTTGACTTATGTTACCCACTGTTAGTTTACAGTTTTAGTACAGAGAACATAATGTTTTTTTTTCTTATTGTTTGAGCAGGGGACTTCAGTTTGGCAAGGATGCTTGATGAGTAAGCTGTCCTTTGCTAAACATAATTTAGAAGATACAGAAAGGGATGGGCAGTAAGTGACTCCCTTACTCATTAGTGCTCCACACGTGTTGGTTTGTTTTACTTTGCGTGTTCAGGCTAAATTTTCTGTAATCATAGGTGTGGAACATTGCCTAACTAGGTCTTTCATCTTTTTGGAGGTCTGTATTCATCTCTCATGGGTTATTATTTCCTCTTAACCAATACTTTTGTTTTTCTCACACTTACCTCCTGTTGTGTCCTCTGTATTTACTTGTCTCTCTTTTACATCCTGAGCCTCTTTTATTGGGAAAAACTATGTTCCACTAACTACTATTCATCAATCTTTTGATCTTTTTCCCTTTTTTTAATCCCTTACTATTTTCCTTTCTTTTATGATTTATATCTGACTTTATCCCTCTGGTTCATCTTCTCTGTCTGTCATTTGTCTTTCCAGCCCCCATATAATTTTCCTGTCCCAGAGTGTGTTACATGCTGGGAGTTCCGGTTCAGAGGAAAAGGCTCTGTCTCTTTGTGGGTCCAGGATATGTCATGAAATTGCCCATTCTTGGTTTGGCCTGGTTATCGGAGCTAGAGACTGGACTGAAGAATGGATCAGCGAAGGCTTTGCCACCTACTTAGAGGACATCATCTGGGCCCAAGCACAACAAGTATGATACAGTTTGTACAACAGTCATTGGGTTGTTCAAATAAGATGATGGAAAACAACCTTCATGCTTTTCTTTCACATCATCATTCAGAAGTTTTTCTTTATAGTTTGGTCCAACACCTTCAAACCATTTATATAATGCAGAAACTCAGGGAAATCTAATATGACATTCCAGCCTTCCATTTCCGTAACTTTTTTTTTTCCAGGATTTTCCAATGTTACTGTTGTGGTGGGAATGGAAGTTGAGTAGAGTTGTCCATTACATTACTGTAGTAAAATCATATATCAAGCCACACAAGGAAGTTTATAAAAACACCAGTCCACATCTCAATGCAGAAAAGGACAAACAAGAAACAAAACACCATGTCTGAAAGGTCAGAGGAGTTGGCCAAACAAAATGAAAGGGTAAAGAAGTTCCTGATCCAACCACAAAATAAACCATCTAACCAAAACCTCTTGAGCTACAAAAATGTAAAAGCCCTCAGCTGAAGGACATCAGAATTGCGAAAAAGTACTACTGCTACAGAGTCGGAAGAGGTAGTTTACCCAAGATATAGTGTCCTTTGCCAATTTGCAGGCTGCATACTTCCCACTGCTTTAGATATTCCTTTAATGTGCAAGACAGGAGGGGCCTGGTAATTAAGGCTTCTTGAAAAAAATGAGCAACAGTACAAAGGAAGAGGGTGTAGCATTTGTATGAATCTGATCTGGGAGTTGGTGTGCATACAGTTCTAATCCTTCTACTTGCTTTCCCACACCATCTAATTACCAAATGTTTTTCTTGTGTCTGCAGTGTTAAACCATATCACCTTTATGAGATCACCTTGGCTCAGAGTAAATAGATTTAACTGGACCTCTTATTGCTCATTATTCAAAATCAGTAAGACATAGTAACGGAGATAATGGTCACTGTTGTGTTTATCATGATGTTAGTTTGCAGCTGACTTTTAATGTAATATGTTTCTCTCATGTTTTGCTGAAAAATTGACAATATTTATTTTTTTCTCTACTGATTTCTCTTCTGACAATCCTTTCCATGATGTCTGTCTTTAATGCTCCTTATCTCTTTCTCCAGCTCTCCTTACAAGAGACAGCAGAGCAGTCTGATCTTAAGGCACTCCTGAGGTGGAGACGACTCTCTGATGAGTTGCAGAACTCAGAGGAAGAACTTCAGATCCTCAGGTCTGTGGTCATTGATTTGGCTTGTCTGTTTTAATTAACTTCCTATTTGGAGCCACTATGGAAGAAAGGGCTCCTCTTGGTGAGTACGGTCTAAACAGGACACAGTGTTATAGTGTTTATTGACAGAATCTTTACCTCCAATGCTGACTGTCTCCCTCACTTTAAGTTTTAAATATCTGTGGTATACGACACAGCAAACAACAATGCTGGCAGTAAGTAACTAGTTGTATTTAAGATATTTGCAACAACAATTTAATTGTTATTATGATTAGTCTAGCTGGTTGTTAATGAATGCTTTTGCATCAAGGCAGAAAAAAGGCAATTATAGTCAAGTTGGAGCCTTTTAGCAACTTGTAGGGTTCTTGAGCTGGTACATGGTCAAACTAGGGGAAAAAAATTCAGCTCTGCACTTACCCACTGGGACCAGATTGCACTCTGGTTGATATGAGTAGAGAGACACTGATGGGGCCTGTAAAAAGTTCAAAAACATCACTGATGTTTTCATGGTCCACCACAAACTGATAGACAGGCCATCAGGACGGTCTCTGTCTCTTTCTTTGAGAATTCCGGAGGGTTAGTCTTTCATCTGATTGCATTTTATTGGACTGTACCATAATGCTTTGACAATATTGTGTAGACAGTCACCCTTTGAAACTGTGGAGGGCCAATGGTTTCACAGGGAGGAAACATTGACTGGATGTAAAATAAAAAGCGACTCATGCATTAATGTACGTAACGGACAGCCGACCGGCTACCAAAACAAAGAACAGAGGAGCTCAGATTACAACACACATTGGGGGAGTGTGACTTCATTCTCTGCTCAGGGCACTGTTACTCCACTATTTCTACACAGAAAAACTGTTGTTTGCTAAAAAATATTACTGCATAAAGTCTTGATACTTTAGTTTGAATGTCTTGATGGTCTTAGCTGAAGAAACACATTTTTATTCCTGATTAATTTGATTCTTTTATCAGCTTTTATTTGATTTCATAATGAATTATTTTTTAAATGTGCATTACTGGTTCAAGACACACCCAGAACATTATTGTACAACATGCTGATCCACCAACTAACTAGTATTTATACCTTGAAAGTAACCATAATAAATACTACAAAAAGCCATAAATATCGTAGTATAGTGCAAGAGTTTTTGAGATGAGAGAAAATGTATGAATCAGTTTGAGTTTGTCTTGAACTAATTCCTCATAATAGATACATTCTACTTTTTTAGGTCATAGTGTGTCCAGTTATTTATTCTGTGCAAATACATACACACACACACACACACACACACACACACACACACGTGCAATGAGGTATATGCATTCCAGGGGTACAGGTGTGGCAGGTGTGGCAACGAAGTATATCCAGGTGTACTGTACTGTCACGTCTAAGAAAAGCTGTGCAAACGAACACAAAGAACAAGCACAAACACACAAACTTTTCATCTGATCTTGACAATGTGGGCCCCACACCCTGTTTGTTTTATCCAGGGTGGAAGCACAATGTCATCAGTGGATTATAGGTGTAAAACACAGCCAGGAGTTAACTCTTTAATGGTGACAATGGTAGTACTATTTATCATTGTAGCATCATTATTGTTAACATTGTGAATTTCATATTTTGGCTTTCCCTTTGAATAAAACAGCCTCTTCACTGGAGATGACACTTATAGCACAGTACGCTATTGACATTCACACTTGTAAGCGGCTGTACAGAGTGTAACAGTAAATCAATGTTTTATTGATTTCATGGCACTTCTGCTTGGTGCTAACTTCTAACTATGTCACTTCACTAATAATGTTTTGTCATCACACAATGGAAACACTCATACATTCATAGTTATTAGAATTTAAATCAATTTAGTCTGTCCAGAATAGGGCTGAGATGTTTTAATGAAAGTCTTCAGCTCTAGCGATGAGGATTTTACTCATTTGGTGTTTATAAAAACATTCTCCAGAAATTTACAGGGTTTCACTGTTTCAAGGGTGACCTGCTGATACTGTTCAGTTCTTGCGTGTTAGAAGTCATTACTGTGACTGTGCATACATCTTGAAATTGGAAGCTGTTTGTGAGTGAAAGGGTTAAACATGGTGCTTGCTAGCTGTGTCTGTCTAGCAGTCTATCAGGGTGTTCCCCTATGAGACAGACACATTGATGATTAGGGGGGGCAGGATTAGGTTTCTCCGCACCTGACGGGGTTAAATCAACAACACTAACTTAACATTTGAAAAATGCAAACAATATATGCACTCGCACTTAACACTGACATCCATACCAGTAAGTATGGATGCATACATTTTATCTGATTAAGTTACATAGAAAAGAAAAGACAAGAGTTTACTTAAGAGGCACAGAGTAAAATGTCATTTGTTGATCCTTAACGCAAATGTTAAAGCATGTGAAAGCATAAAGGAACCCTGAACACACATTATCTAAATGTGTCAGGTACAGATTTTACTGTGCTACAACTTTACTACTGTTACTTTCTCCTTTTTTGTTTAGTTAAATCAATATTTATCAACAAGATTTACATTTTAGTAGAGCTCAGAATTACAATTACGGAGTTAGTATTATTGTGTAGTGATTTCCAAACTAGTCATCATGACGATGCTGTATGATCATATGGTGTTATCATTTCATGAAATTATGGCTAGCAAATACAGCCTATAATCTCATATGTCTATAATTTTAAGATTATTTCCTAAAATTTTCTAGTAAAACCCACTGCACAATATGCAAAAAGGTCACACAAAACAAACTTACTTTTCAACATTTACTGTATATTCATATAAGAATAAAGTTACTATTCATAAATAAATTATGCCTAAATATTTTCCTGGAGCACTTCTTTTAAAACAATTCTTGCTTTTCTTGTAATTAGAACCAAATTACAGTTATTTCTTTACAGGAAACTTCCTGTGAAAATTAGAAAGAAGTGAGTTGGAAATTATGGACCTATAAATGGATTTTGTTGGCCAAATTAAAGTGATGAAGTAAATTTAGATTATAAAGTAATAACATTAATTATTGATGCTTCTTCTGGCCTTTCCTGTATCTTATGGTTTTTCATCGGTGAATGCAGTTTTCTCATCATCGCTGATCATAAACATAGCTCAGGTGTTAGGATCATTATTGTACATAAGCTGGAGAGTCTTAGTTCAGTGATGGTCTTTGATTTGAAATGTGCATGACTTAGTGTATGTTCCTCTGGCTGTCTACTGACACGACACGGTCACTGACCTAATATAAATAAAAACAAACTGGCTGTTAAAATGGAAAGAAGAGCGCTAGAGAGGACCCTGTAAAGGGAAAGAAAGCGCAGTGGGTTGCACATGGAGATATATACAACGTCCTATCCAGTTTACACACACAAATAGGGTAAATGGTAGGTTGTGCTTTCCAAGTTCAGTGGGTCACAATCGACACCCCGTGATCCAGCAGGGGCCCCAGTGGCCAGTGTTTATCAGTCCATTTCAGATGAGTTATATTTAGGGCAGCCTGGGCCAGACGCCATTCTCCCTGCTGATTTACTGGGCTGCTGGGAGTGCTGCTCTACCTTATCCGGTTTCCACAGTCAACCCAGTGTAATTTGTCAGGATATGGCTTGCGGAGCTATAAACCTCTGTGCATGTGTGTGTGCGTGTGTGTGTGTGTGTGTGCGTTTGACATTAAGTTCTGTCAGTAATAGCTCCTGATTTCCTCCTGCTCTTTCTCTCTCTCTCTCTCTCTCTCAATCTCAGACACACCCAGGTGTATGCATGGCTACAGACACACACACACACACACACACACACAGACAAACACCCTCCCTCTTACAGACATGGCCTATGAGCCAGATAAGAGCACCATTTATTCTGAAATACATTGAGCTATTGTGTGATTCTCCAAGGCAGCAAGCAGCGATTCTGCTTAAAGCTGTAGTAAATCATCTCTGACAAAGAGAGACGGCGAAAGACAGGGATTTACACATCCATACATCCCTGGACTGGACAGTGGGAAGGGTGGCGTTCCTTTGTCTTACACAGCAGTGATGGATCAACATTTTTCCTTCATTCCCCCATTTTTCTTTTTCACTGCTCTGCTGCTGGTGTGTGTGACACACGAAACGGACACATTTTCTCTTCTGGAAATACATGTTCTGTCATTGTTTTTGTCTCTTGCCCCAGTCCCTCTGTCTCTCTGGTTGTCATGAACACACATAATATTTCCCAGGGATATGGCATGTCCTGCTGTTGTAAAAAGAGTCTATTTCATCTTATCAGGAGCAACAGACAGACGTGAGCACTACAGGCAAGAGACTGGATGGACAGCAAGTTAAAAAGAAGAACTCCATGATTTGAAAAAAAAAATAAAAATAAAAGGGGGAAAATCTTATGGCTATGATATGAGGTATAAAGAAATGGAGCCATTTTCCAACATTTAAGACAAATATTATGGTTCTGCTTTTCGCCCCCGTGTTTTACAAATGTGTTTTATGGTTAATCCATACGTTCAGTAACAGGCTGAGAATATTGGCAGTTTTTAATGTGCAGACACTGAGGATCATTACTAAGATGTTCCGAAATGGATTTTCCCAAACCACGTCATTGGTATTGTGATTTGTCTCACACATAAAGTTTATATGACATATGCACATGCACGTAAGTGGGAACACACCCTCAAATGCATGATGAAAGTCCTTGTAACAGTCTCCATTCGAATTTAGAATTTCCAGGAAGCTGATGACTTCCCCTCTCAGTCCACTGGGCAAACCAAACAATCCCTGTCTATCTCCTGTCCTCAGTTTCTCCCACATCTCCTCCTCCTCTTCTTGTCATCAGCCTTGATCTACCTCACCCCACCAGCCCCCATCCGTGCTCCTCTGCTAACCGCGCATAGACAAAGACTTGGATAGATTAAATATTTGACCAACTTCTGGCTCACATCTGAAGCCTAACTAGAAAAGATTAATCATTGAGGTTTTACGTCACACGTGAATTTGTGTGAATAAGAATTTGGATGTGTGCTCTCCTTGATCGTCTGTGTTTGTGTGTGTGTGTGTGTCTGGCTCTGTCATGAAGCGGTCTTGTGGAAAAGTGCTAGCCAGTGATGAAGGGTGTATTGATTGGTGGGCCAGGCGCCTTGCGTATCGACTTGGCAGGAGGGTTATCCTTCAAGGCCTTCCTATTGGCACACTGAGTTAATCTGCTCAGCTTGATCAATACTGGCTAACTGAAACTATCATTGCACAGCATCCCACGTCAGGGCTCTGTTTGTTTGGCTTTTATTGGTTTTATGTGTGTTTGTTTGTGTGTTTATGGAGGTTGAAGGGATGATTTGTATCTTTGTGACAAGGGAAGTGAAACCTAGAGCATAGCTCTTTTGTGGCTGAAGACTGGGAGGAGGGCTTTTTTCTGGAAGTGTTATATGTTCACTCAGTGAGTCATGGGCAGTAAATTCGTAGCACAGCACTGTGAGGTCATATAAACACTATAGCATGCAATTATAAATCTGCAGCTTGATTTCCAGCCTGCCTCAGGCGAAGTATGGCAACTTGGCAATATGTTCACCATTGAGAGGACCAGCTGAGTAGCTAGATTTAGTGTTGCTGACGATGTATTCTTTCTGTGTAGAAAATGTGGTTTTCCTGCAACTCAAATGTCTGTGAGAGTGGGCTAGAATAAAAACTCTGTGCTCAGGTTTTCTCGTGACATCCCACTCTGTTTTTGACTTTCTGTCATTTTCTTTATACCTCCCTGTTTACTGTGTGTGCTAAATGTCTCCCTCTGTGTACCCTATGCCTGTGTTTTTACTTGTCTTATCTTTCTCTGTGTATTTTTGTTTCCCTGCTCTGTTTTTTTTCTTCTGCAGACCCAACATGGAAAACACTGGTCAGGTCAGTGAGTCTGGCTCCTCTACCGTTAAACATGCCCTCAATCCTGATAAAACCTTCATGCAAGTTCACTACCTCAAGGTGAGAAACTACTGTGTTCAACACAGCAAGGAAAGAGGGAAATGAATGTGGGGAATGAATAATAAATAAAAGAAACAAAGGGCTGCAAATCAAATCGAGGTATTAAAGTGTAGTATATTATGTCTTTTTTGGTGTCAGGCTTTTCGTCAGGTGTGTTGGGAACAGGATTTATAATATACAGATGCCACTGTAAAGTTTCTGTAAAGTGTTTAACTTATTTGTCTTGTCCTTTGTCCAGGGTTACTTCCTCCTCAGGTTCTTGGCCAGTCAAGTGAGAGAACAACAATTCATCGACTTCTTCAGATTATTTGTGAAGAAATACCACGGGCAACTCATTCTGTCTCAGGTAAAGCTGTAATATACTAAATAAATTTTTACTTACTACACTGACTCTATGGGTTGGCTCTCTGGCACTGACACAGCACTAAAACGAGGTGTGGCAATATGTCTTAGAATGTGACACTATAGTTTGATTAATCTGCGTGTGTGCTTAGAGTCAGGCAGTTATAAACCCCAGCAGACTCTAAGCTAACGTTAACTACTGTTGCACACTGTTCATGCTGAAAGGAATGCTGAAAGAGAGGCATTGAGGCAAGGCACTCTGGAGCAAGCATAACTGTCACATCCTTTGGATTTTCCCAGAAAATTTGTTCTGACTTTTTAATATATTGGTTCACAGACTGTTATAGGAAACTTGTTGCAGAAGCTCATGTTTTTATACGTCTGTGCCAGTGACGGCAGTGACAGGAAGCATTATGTTTTTAGATTGTCCATCTGTCCATCCATCCGTCTCATTCTCATGAATGTGATATCTCTGTAATGCCTTGAGGGTATTTCTCCAGATTTGTTGAAACATTCACTCAGATTCAAGGATGAACAGATTAGACTGTGGTGATCAAAGGTCAAGGTCATTGTGACCTCACAGAGCATTTATCTAGTCAAAACAGTGTCCCAGGAATACCAGGAAAATCTCATAGGTCAAAGGTCAAGGTCACTGTGGTGCTACAAGGTTACACATGGTATTGAAAAAAAAATTATTAATACATGTAAATTGCTTCACATTCATGCATATAACACATCCACAGATAATTTCTGTTGACTTACAGCTACTTCAGAGGCTGTTCATAAAATCAGAGCTTGGATTTAAACTCTTTTAATATGATCTGTCTCTGAGGCACAATGTTATTTCCATAAATTAATTGGAGGTTGATGTGAGCATGATTGCCACAGTGTTACGATTGTTGAAAAAGCTCCAGCAGCTTTTCAAATTGATGACTGTACATCGACTCAGCTACATATGTTTATTCTGCTGGGGCCATGACGCTGAGTGATCACACCTGGTAGTCTGTATGTCTGTGTGTGTGTGTGTGTGCCTCCATCTGTGTGTGATATGTGATGAATTCCACCTGGCTCCTGTTTCTTTAGTGGCAGGTTGAGTCTTCCCACTAAATAATGGATGTAACATAAACACAGCTTGACCTTGTAATCCTGACTTAAAATCAGATATGCCTTTCTCTTTCTTTTTTTTCTTCCTCCCACACCTCTCTAAATACTTACATTTTTGCCTGTCATCTTTTTTTTTCCTTGCAGGATTTCCTGCGAATGCTGCTGATTACCTTTCCTGACATCGAGAGGTATGAGAGTGGTTTTGGATAATGCTTACAGTATGATTCATGAATAATGAAAATTTCCATAACTTATTAAAACAACTTTGGTGTAGGCTCAGTTAGCAGTTGCCTGTTTTCCAGAGATATGTTATCCATCCATCTTCTGTTTTACCATAGCCCTAGTGCTTTTTTTTAACACGTGTGATTTGTTAGGTGTAGATAGATATTTTGTAAAACACACAAGTGTGTTTTGCTTTAGCTGCTGTTCTTTGACTAACTTGGTTCTGCTGTGGAAACATGGCCAGAAAAAGCTCCCAACACCAATCCTGTTAAGAGAGCACTCTCATCCACTCTCATATTAATTGAAGTGTAAAAGGATAACTGCTCCTCCTGCTCTCCTCCTCTCTAATTTTCTCTCTCCCTCTCTGCACCCGCTTAATCATTCGGTTCTCTATTTCTCCTGATTGCCTCATTAACCTCTTCTTCTGCCTGTCTCACTGTTTCCCCTTTTCTGCCTGTCTGTCTTTCACTTTGTTTCTCCTATCCTCGACCTTTCTTTTATTTTTGTCACTCTTCACAAGCTCTTTTTTTGTCTGCTCTGAATTGCCTTTTTTCCCCCCTTTTCTGTCATGTGGAGTGTGCTGCTTGGCTGGCAAAGATTGACTGAATTAAACAGAGAGAGTTGGGGACAGTCAATATTTGGATCTGATGCCTCTTTTAGTAAACAGCCGCTAAAAAAGAGCACAGTTTAGTTTTAAAATAGACACTCCAGACTCCAGGGTGCAGGGTGATGTTAAAACTAAAGATAGAAAATATTGACAGATATTTAAAGAAAAATTTATCTTAATATCAATACATTCATTGATTTCTGTTAGTAAGAAGCCACTAATTTCCTGGAATTGTCGTCACTTTATGTTCTAAAGTATCACTAAGTAAGTTAGTTACCAATCTCAACATGAAAAACCATTAGATACATGTCTTGACTGCTTATGTAAGGCAAAGTACTTATCTAGTCCTTTTGTTAAACAGTATATTATACGTCATGTGGCGTATTAACTGTATTAGTGTTTTGTTTGCCACTGAAAAGAACTATGCACACACAATCCCATGTAATCCCACTTTATAGAGTTTGCTGTTGGTGTGGCAGATGTTGTGTCTTTATGTACTGTCTATGTTTCAGTTTCACATGCCAACAAGTGAATTTTCCTCGTGGTAAAGTCCCCAGTGACGTTTTTAATGTCCAGTTTCTGGGCAAATTGCTGCTTTATTGGGAATATTACCTCCTCTGGTACACTGTGGAGTATAAAGAGATTTTTATGAGCTTCAATTTACTGAAGGCTCACTCTCCATCTGCCAAAGTTTTCAGCAAATATACAATAGGAAATGACGCAGTAAGACTCAGACTTTACTGGTGTGTGGAAGCAAGGAGCACAGACTTGACCTTGCAGCAAAATGTTAGTCTTTCTCTAAACCTTTTTAGCCATGCTTGCAGCAGTGTGGCTCTTTGTTGGTCAGTCTGTAAATTGCTTTGTTGGCGTGTTGGTCCAGTGCTTTGTTCCAAAGTGAAATACCTCAACAGCTATTGGATGGATAGTCTTTAAAATTTGGCATTGACTTTAAAAGCCTGCACAAGATGAATTCTCAGCATGTTAGTGTGGTAACATTAGCTTTCAGCTCAAAATACTGACAGGCAGACAAAGTATATTGTGAAATATGACAGAAATTTGTGGTTTTCATATTATCATGGGAAAATGAAAAAGAAATTATGTATCTAATATTGTTATACCATGAAAAAAAAAGACATAATTCTTTGTAAAAATAGATCAGAAGGTTATTGACATCTGCTGGGTCCTATGAGGCTAAGCCATTGAACAGCAATCACTAATGTCTAAAACCAATGGATTAAAGCAATTTAGTAAAAAAAAAAAAAAAAGATGAAATTAAGTTCCCCTAATCTACTGGGTGTTCTGATTTCTCCAAGTTCATTCAGAAGTTGTTTTAGCAAATGTAGGAAATTTACTGAGTAAAAATGGGCATACAAAATTAAATAAATTACAATTTGTCATTACAAAATAGCCCCTTTAATGTGCTGAACATCATAAATTAATATGCAGTAATAGCTTCAGTGTATGCAAGTGTGCAGTTTTTTTTGTTTTTTTTTTCATAAGCACAGACAGGCAGGATTGATGATTGGGGGCGCAGGCGGGTACATGCTGTGTGGTTACTCTTCGACTTGATGTGTACCTTGTATACAAACTGTGAACGGTTTATGGAATGTTCCTTTGCACTCACATTTGTCTTCACAAGCAGGTTATGTCACAGTGTGTGTCTGTGTATGGTATATGACCATTTCTATGGGCAACCCATCCCCTCTAACTACTCCTCACCTGCACACGTGCAAACATACATATACGTCCTTATTGTATATGCATACATATAAGTCCAGTTCATTGTCTGTACATGCCTGTATGCTTGTCCTTGTATGGGACAGTGGGTGTGCCCCTCTTTTTGTTTAAGGTGTTGGCCTAAACGGCTATGACCCTAACAATATTTTCCCAGAGCCATGTTTTCATAGGGTGTCTTGGGCAATAACAGTCATTGCTATAATAATAGGAATAATACTAACACTTGTGCCATTGTGTTTCAGAGAAGGCCTCACCCTCAGTGCTATTTATGCTGACTGGCTTGATCGACCGGGCATTCCAAAGGTATGAGGAGCTTTTTTCTCTTGTTTTTCACTGAAAATTTACCAAAATAATAAAATAATGAATTAATAATTTAAATAGAATATCTACATATTTAATGGAGTGTATTTAAGTTAAAAGAATATGCTGGCTTTCATTGAATGGTTACTTAGTGGAAACCTACAACTGCAACATTCAAGAACCTGGTTCAAGACATCTCCAAATAAACTGCTGCCTAATTGGCTGGTTTTAAAAGATTCATACATGAATGTTATGATACTTAATAATGAATCAGTGTGGTTTGAGATCATTTCATCAACAAAACTTCAGTATGGGTTAGGTTTTGATGTTTTGTTCTGATCCAGTTCAAAGCCAGCAGGAGTCAACACCACAGTACATTGAATGTTTGGGGGAAGTGTGCTCCGAGCATTTGCTCTTAGACGACAAGAGCAGGCGCGCATTTGTCTCCTTGCAGAACAGCTGTAAATAGCAGTGTAATGACACTCTCATAATGAAAATTATGCCTCATATTAGAAGTAAATAGCTGTCAATATATAAATACTTCAGCTTAAATGACGTGTGACTATTAGCCTGTAGGCATTTTGAGACTGCTAGATGGTGATGGCTTCCCTGTTAGCAGTATAAAAAAACTCACAACCCAATGGCTGTTCAGCTTGAAGAAAGTTTTTTTATTCAGTATATATATATATATATATATATATATATATATATATATATATATATTTATATTTCTGTTAATCATTGTTTTGTTGAATCATTATCATCAGCTGTGTCACCATGCTGGTATTCTATCTTGACAAGGAGCTGCTCTTTCTTTCTGCCCTCTAATCGAAAAAGATCCATGGTCACAGATACTAGGAGTGCAAAACAACGACACACACGCACACACACACACACACACACACACACACACACACACACAACAACACACTCACAAGATCAATCCACTTTAACAGCTTCTTCAATTCTCCCATCTCCATGGTAACTGATCTTAATTATCACTATGTGTATGTGCATTTTGGTGTGTGTGTGTCTGTGTGTGTGTGTCTGTGTCTGTGCTTGTGTTGCTGTCTGGGAACCTTCACCTTCTAGATTATGTGATGATGTAACTGGAGCCTTTCAGGGGCCTCTGAGGGTGGGAAGGACAGCGTGGAGGGAATGCTGTTTTCTCACACCTGATTGGGTGATGGGCTAGAGTGTTCTGGCTGTGGCTTTTTTTGTGTGTGTGTTTGATGTGCGAGTCACCGGCTAATAAGATCAGCCAGATCGATTGAAACCTTTTACAAATGCAAGTGCTTGTGTATTATGTACACTAGGCACAAACACATTTTAAAATCTCTCTCTTGCTGCTACTTTCTGCCTCTTTCACTCTCCTCTGCCTCTGCCTCCCATCCATCGCTTGACAATGTGCTACAATTGGAGAAAGGAAGGAAATGGTTTGGCCTAATAATAAACAATGACATTCACCAATCCCAGTGTTAGAGATGTGGAATGGGAAGGCCAGTGCTGGCCTATTTTAGACCTCAGAGTTTAGATGAGTAAGCACTCCCTTTGGGATGATGGATCTGGGCTGAGATACTTTGTTTAAATAAAGACTACATAACCTCAGCCTGATACCCTCTCCCATAGCTTCCATCAATGTTTTATGTTCGTCTGCTTCTACCTGGGTCATCAATAAATGCCTTTTTCTGATGCCAATTATCACAGACGAATATAACATAGCTATTTAAACTTCTTTGCGTAGTGTATCAGACTGTTTTTTTCCAGGCAGAAAAGAGTGAGAGCCAATTACTGGAGCTCAAACTTTCTCTGTCAAAAATTAGGGCTGGCTGTCAGACCTGTGCACTTTCTGAATATAACAATTCAGTCAGACTCAAATCTGGATACATAAACTTTTTATTTAGGAAAGTTTCTCCACAGTTGTTTGTGTTTAAGTAGCATTACACATGTGATAGTTTTGGCTTACTCATTGGGTTAAAATTCACTTTTTTTCTGAGAAACAGATATTGTTTTGGTATTGTTAAGAAAACTTTTTCTGACATTCTATCTGTGATGAAAAGGTCATGAAGTATAACCCGTGCTGAGAGATAATTCGATTAAAACATTGCTCAAGTAAAAACATTAATCAGACTGTGGATTGACAAAACCCAGACACGCCACTAATTACTGAGTGAGAGTGAGTGATGTGATTTATTTGCCTCTTGTGCATGTTTATGAATGAGAGGTGTAACTTGTGAACTAAGACACGCAGTCTAATATTGACTCACAAAAGAGACGCCGTACAGACGGGGGCGCGGGACGAAGAGAGAGTCTGAGGTAGACAAAAGCCTTGCTATTCGGGGAATGGTAGTGTGGATCTAGGCAGCAAAAGAACTATGTGTGGTATCCTGTTACACAATGCCAATTTACTGTTTCAACACTCACTACATTCTATACAGCCCACTCCAACACCTCCGTCTCTCTGTACCTCTTTATGTGAGCCTCGCTCTCTGTCCTTTGCTTCTGCACGCACCTTTATGCTATTTCTGCTGGAGTACTTTTGTATAACACGCAGAGAGCAGTACTCAGGCATGCAGTTATAGTATTGAACTTTGTGTGCGGCTGTGGTGCTGCTAATAGCCAGCACACTGCATGTGCCTGGGAATGTCTGTGGATTGTACATCACTGATTGTAAGAATATGATGTGGCAATGCTGCATCTTGCTCGTTTGTGTGTGTGTGTGTGTGTGTGTGTGTGATATGACATTACAAAGACCTTGTTTTCGTCCTCATCGGTCTGTTTTACGTCTGCTTCATTTTCCCTACCCACAAACACACACATATACACAACGCCCTCCCCGTTATCCTCCTGGTGTGTGTTTCACATCACTCAAGCAGTGGCTCTGCTGAAAGCTTAATAAGGTTAGAAAGTAAGTGCTGTATATTTGCGCCTACTAGCTGCTCTTTATGCGTAGGTGTGCGTTTGCATGTATGACTCTATGTGAGTGAGTGAGTGAGTGAGTGAGTGTGTGTGTGTGTGTGTGTGGTGGTGGTGGAGGTGTGAATGTGTAGAGGACTGAGGTGACCATCCATCCTGTGGTTGCTTGTAATTCAGGTGATTCTTCTTAGAATTTTCCTCCTCATTTTTTCCTCTCTCTTCTCCTCTAGTCTTCCTCCTTTCTCTCATCCTCCAGAGTCAAGTCGCGAGTTTCCGTCAGAGGAACAAGTGATCACGTTCCCACCTCCTCCCTCTCCTCCCACCTCTCCTCTTTCCCTCCCCTTCCTGCCTTGCTTGAGCTCTCTTTCTCTCTCTCTCTCTCTCTCTTTCTCTCTCTGTCTGCCTCTGCAAAGCATTCCACTCTGTCCCGATCACTTGCCCCAGGCTCACTGCTTTCCCTTCTTCTCTGTCGCTCAGTGGCTGTATGAAAGGAGCGCCGTGTGGTCAGAGGCGAGGCTGGTGGAAGAAGTCAAAGCTGAGGTAAGCACTCTCTCTCTCTCTCTTTCTCCTTCTCTCTCCCTCTTCCTTTCCTCCTCTTCTCTCTTTTTCTGATTCTTGTTCTTCGTATTCAGGGAGTGGCAGATAGACTTGAAGGCAGCTCTCAGATTTGAGATATTGCAACTTAGACTGCTTGATATGGTTGTCATCAGATTCTCATCACTCTCTTTTCCTTCAGTCAGTTATTTTGCTACTGTCTCTCTGTACTGCTTCCTCTGTTTTCCTCATCTCTGTCTCATTTACACGCTCTGTTTCACAACATTTGATACCATCTCTTATCCCTACGTCTCTTGCACTACATCTACCTCTCTTTTCCTCATTTGCTCCCTGTTTCAGTCTCTCCCTCTGTCTGTCTTTGAGTGAAGTGCGGCACACAGCGCTGTACATCTGTTGCGTGTCATTCTGTGCCACCTATCAGATTTCTCATAAAGGTCCCACGTTGTTCTTAATTGCTTTGTCTACATTTACCATTTCTCTGCCTTTCCTTTTTTTTTATCAAATAAATCTGAGCCAGACCATAACATAATATTTTTTAACTATATTATAAATCCCTTAAAAAGCAAAAAAAAAAAAAAAAAAAAAAAAAAAATACTTGAGTGATTGCATCTTATAAAAGACTTGTCTGACTTTATGTGCAGTTGAAGTGTTAGGAAATTTCACTCTTCAATAATTGTAACATAACAGCGTAGTTGTGTCAGTAAAGGTAGATAGAGTTTGGCCTTGATAGTGATTGGCTGTTTAATGGAGATCTATGGTGTAGGGAGTTGCTGCGCTCCAGGCTCCGTCACAGAAACATACTTTCACTATTACTCTTTGGTCTTAGCCGGCAGTTTGTGTTGGTTATATATGGAGCACGAGTAAGCGCTGAAAGGTTGGAATTAATGTGAGTGTGTTAGAGAGAGGGAGCTATAGACTGGTGGACGTTTGTCTGTGTGTTTCCACTTTACACTCTGTCAAGTCTTGCGTGCTATGGCTCACTGAGAGTGTGCATGTGTATATTCCTGTGTACCTTTCCACTTCAGAGATGGAAAGTGGTGCCTTAAGTCTGTTTATATTTATTCTCTGCTATTGGGTATGAGCACTCACTCTTTTTCCTTTCTCTCTCTATCATCATTACACCTTTATCATTACTTCTCCACTGTTCCCCTTTCCTCTTTTCCTAATGTCTCATCCGTCTTTGTTTGCTTTCTCTCTCTCTCTCTCTCTCTCTACCTCTACACTCTTCTTTTTTTCCCGCCTTCAATGTCTCACCCCACCATGCCTCCTCCTGCAGGTTGTAAAATGGATTCTCCTCAGTCGGAGTCATCAGGGGAAGGGCAGAAAGCGGAAGAGAACAGAGCCCAAGGTGAACTACAAAGAGGTAAGAAACACTCTACTGTATTAAGGCCTCTATCTACTTTCCTTCTGCTCTAGTTTTAAATCTTGGCAGCGTCTCTGTCTTCATCCACCTGGGTTTTTTTTTTTTAAACTTGTAAATTAGATTTCTTGAACTCTACGGCATTTCAAATTGTCTGAAAAAACAAAACCAAAAAAAAAACCAAAAAAAAAAAAAAAAACAATTATCTCAAATTCTGTTGGTATGTTGGTTCTACAGAGACAGACTACCCTGTACTTTTTGATGTCTGTGTTTATGTTGTTTTTTACCCACGTATTTAACCTTTTAAGAGCTTGTATACATCACATACTCTTCAGTGTTTCTGTGTGTGTGTGTGTGGCCGCAGTCAGTGTGTGTGTGGGATGATGTCTGTGTTTGTCTGGGTAAGGTGGGGTGGGGGGTGTACAACATTTGGCCTTGACTTGAATATGGCCTTGATACTTTGTTGCATCCTTCCCTGTCTTCCCACACTTCCTGTGAGGTTGCACCACTTACTACAAAAAAAAAAAAAGAACACCATAAAAGTTATCCTAAAATTTGGTTTTGCCTGTGTGTAGTTTTAATTAGGGCTCTCCAGGGGCTGCTAATCCCCTCTACACACTAATTGACGCACACACTAGCACACACGCCTGCATCATTAATGAACGCACACTGATCTATAAGCCACAGAAGGGCCAGAAGTCATTAGTGAGAGGAGAGCAGCTTTTATATATCACTTTCAATATATTTAAATGTTGTAGACTGCAAGAAAGGTTTGCAAGGCCTTTCATCGTTTTATACAGTAGATTTGGCATGAATAAGTTTGGGAAGAGCCCCTTAGGTGAAGGAAAAGTACAACACTCTTTGAATGATTATTTGCAAAGAATATTTTATATATCCAGTGAATTTAAGGCTTTAAATTTCCTTTCAACACTTGGTAGTATAGCTTCCAATCAGATGTAATGTAAACTTTTTCTCATAAGTAGAGGTATACATTTTTAAGCTGTCCTTAAAATCCTGAGGGTGCTTCACAAAACCTCATGTTGGAACATGATTGCTCTGTATTAGATTTCCCTCCAATCCCTGTGTTGTAATTTGGAGCACACAGTGAATGAAATGCCTGTGGAGTCCACAGCCAGTGCAACCCCCTTCAACCACCTGATACCTACTGTCTGGCATATTTACAACATACACACACACACACACACACACACACACACACACTTACTTCTGAGGGGCAGCAAACGGGCCCCTTCCTGTGGGGGGAAGAGAGTGCTGAAATCAGCCTCGTGAAAGAATAGCCAATTACTGTCCACTTGGCCATACACAATAGTGAGAAAGAGGAGGGAGGGACGAATGGACGGACGGATGGAGCGAGGGAGCAGGGGGATGTAGGGGCGGGGGTGTGGGAGGTCAGCGTTTGAAGTTACACCATAAAAGTCATCCTGAAAGGAAACACGAAGTGACCCCTCCCCCCTCCGCTTCTATCCACCCCTCTCTTCCCTGCGGCCCGGCCCTCTCCTCTCTCCTCCTCTACATCTCCCTCCTCTCTCTTTGTTTCCGCGTACAGAGAGTGCCCCATGGATGGACCAGGTGTATTTTATATTACTCCTTTATGTACTTCAAACACCACACAGCCCCTCCTCTCTTCATCTACCTCTCCTCCCTTTCCCTTCCCTGCGTCTACCAGCCTGTTGCAAAGCTATAAATCACTCAGCAGACCTGATGGGCAAAGGAGAGAGAGAGAAAAAGAAAAAAATATAGGGAAAGTAGTTAAATTGGGGAGGTAGAAGAGAAAGCAAAAGTTCGATTGAATCAAGAGATGAGCATGGAACAATGCGAGAAATAAAATATAAAAAACACTGACCATTGTGTATCCTCTGTGGTTATCTCTTAGATCACAGTGGAATGGAAACATGTATTTAAAGCAGAAAACGATGAGCTAGGGTGGAAAAATACAAAAGGAGGACAAATATCAGATAATAGTTCAGGAAAAAGAAGAGGCAGGTAATGGAATGACTTTATGGAAGCGAGCTGAGACCAAGAGAAAGAAATAAAGGTTGAAAAGTAAAGCAAAAAAAAAAAAAAAAAAAAACGTAAAGTGGTAACAGGATTTTAAGAGCTGATGATTGAAGCAAGAATAAGTCTAGTGGTGGGTTAGAGGTGAGGTTGGTGATTGTTAATTCCATCGAGGTCATGGATGTGTGCAGACATTATGGGAAATGAAGAGCAGAGTGGATATTTGAAGAGATGAGAGAAGCGCATGAGAGGTGAAATATAAGTGGACTGGCCAGATGATGTAAGAGCAGTTAAGAAGAGAAGAAAGAGACGGTGAAGGAGGGAATAGAGAAGGCAGTTTTTTTTTTGTTTTTTTTTTTCTTTTAAATGCGCAAGAATTAGGTTCAGCCAGGGTCGCATTTAGCACTAATGACATCATGGTTGATTGGGGACTACACACACACACACCTATAGCTGCACACACTGGTTAGAACCAGACACCCCCCTAGGAGCAGCCCAAGATCTGGTCAATTTAATAGAGCCAAAGTTTATTACCAACTTCCTGTCGTCTTTGTTTCTGTGTGCCATTATTGATTCACAAGCATCTCAGTGCACGTCTGACTTGTACATGTGTAACTTCGATGTGCACGAGCGATGCGTGTGCATGTGTCCAGTGTGTGTGGAGAGGTCTGTGGAGGGATATTAGTCACGCCCGTGTGGTAATGGGCCTCATTTTGCTCTCATTTTCATCTGCGGTCTCGGTAATGAGAGGGTCCGTCTGCCCCTGCTGATCAGGACAGGAAACCCTGTAGGGGAAAAGCACTGCGAATAGCGGGAGACTTTGGTCAACTTTTCTGGCAACGAACCGTTCCTGCGTTCTTTTAAAAAATGCAATTCGTAAGATTAAATTCACCTGCGTCACGTCTTGCTCAACAGGATTCCACAGTAAAATGCCTCAGAGATGATCATTAGGTATCGTAACATGCCTAAACCTTTCCTGAAACCTAAAGCGTGCAGATCTTTTGCTGCCGAGTTGTTGTTGTTGTTTAATACTCTTAGGGCTTCGTGTCACAACTGGCCATTGGAATGGATTTAATGGCTGGCAGATGCAGCAAGGCCAGAATCACTTTATTTAATTACACTCTCACACGTACAGTAGTCACAATTAAAACCGTTTTCTGAACTAATTATATAAAGCTTTTAATGTGAGTTTTTAATTCATCTAAATACTGAGGTGAATTACATCTTATATCATAGTTTACGTCCTTGCATAGCTGTTTTTCAAAGTTTTTTCACTCAAATACAGGATATTAGATTGAGCATGGCACATCATAGCACCTTTCATGGAAATGTGATAAGGGTCTGTGTATAAAAAGTGTTGACTTTGCTCCTCCCTTGCATAAACAAATCTGGGGATATTGTATAATCCTAATTCTTGTCATTCCTGCTGAGATTGTTCAGCACCACACTATTTTTAACTTTACACTGCAGCCGTCTCTGAATCTAAGGCTGCGCAGTTATAACATCCAGCGGACTAATGGCAAATTGTTTTGGTGGACATTATGATCAGAATAATTATGCAGGGAGGCGTTGGCTCATAATGTATCTCCGGACATAAGTGTCTACCTGTGTGCCGTGGTAAATTTACATATGCATCAGTATAGGTTGATGATGAGTCACCCTCTGTCTCAGTGTCACTCTGTCACCTTATTTGCACTGACATGGCAATCTACACCTTCATGGTTGATCAAACTGGTTACTGTGAAAACATGCAGCAATGATTTTTATGTTTTTTTGGCTGAGGAAATGTGAACACCAGCAGGTTTACATGAGCAGCTCATCTTGAAGCTGCACTTCAAACTGTAAAGTGCCATCTGTTAAAACTGACGGGGATCCGTTTACCTCAGATTTGTCATTTGCTTGTTATACAAAATCTGTTCGTTTTGATCATTTTACACCTGCTGCAGGTTAAAATTTTAAGCAATTAAGGAGACATTCAAGGGAGGCTTGGAGATTAAAGTGCACCTCATCTGAGTTAGGAGGCATGTTGGCGAAGACATCAACACAATCTCTATTTAGTGGCTGGTGTAGAGCTTTCAATTGTATCTCATAATCTTTCTCAGCAGATGGAGTTTACCCAGTTGTCATGACGTTGTCCGAATTCTGATTTCCATATTTGTGAGCTCAGTGCTCAGATCGAATGCTCCAGAACAGCTGCTAAATGGACCTTGTAGTGAGATTACTTTGTCAGCTGTTGTTTTCAAGGTCAAATATGTCACTCTCAGCTTTTTGTTATTATTTTCTGTGTTCATACATCCAGTGGCTGTAATGAATTTACCACTTGCCGCCCTTTCCTTTGACAGTGATTAAGTGGGGCAATCAGCTAAAACAACTTTGATGTCTTAGAGCTTGACGTTTTCACTCAACAGGTCTCAGAATCTCTTGTTACCTCTGTGCTGGGTGTGGTTGTTCTTTCTATACGTCCCCTCTGCTTTTGTTCATTCCTACCTGCTGTATTTTAGAAACTCTTTGTATTAATGATAATGTTAAACTCTGTTAAAACTCTCAAGCTGGAATCTTCAAAATTAAAGCAACTCCAAAAAGGTGATATGCCAGTGCGGGGTAAGCCAAGGACACTGATGCCAACTTCTATTTCTGGAGATAATGTAAACCTACAGAGAAATTAAGTGAGTTTGAGCGGTGACTGAAATCCCTTGTGTTTGGTTGAGGTGCAATGTTGATGGTTCGACAAGGGAGGTAGTAGTGGTAACTGGAGCCCCTGTGGGAGAGTAAACAGTGGGAAAGCCATGATCAAAAGCCTCTTCTGTCGGGTGGGGTTTGCAGGTGGCTCTGCCATAGTAGACCTCTGTAAGCAGAGGATGAGAGAGCAATGTGGAAATTGTTTCAGTCTGTGTGGCACTTTGTCATAGCTTTGATTATTGTAAATGTAGCTCAGGGGTGGGAGATTGTTGATTTGCGAGATGTACATTAAAAAAAAAAAGTAGAATGAACTTAATCCTCATCCACGTTTTGCCATCAATGATTTTCAATGATTTGCGTGCACAAGTGTAATTGCTGGTCACAACAAGAAAGCTTGAGTAGCTAATTACCCAACATTCTCGCCTGTTTTTCTCTTGTGCCTCTTTTTCTGTTTGTTTAGAGTTTGACCAGTACCCATGAAATAAAGCATATCCGTTTAATAATGGTGTTTTTATAGCATCTGCATTGTTGTTGTTTTCTTTGATAAGACGTCACCACTTCAAAGTACACACAACCATATTTGGCAATTCAAGCTGCACCTCTGATTCAGTGCTGATGAGGACATATCACACATCTGGTTTTCTTTCATTTCTGTTTTCCTATCTCCAGTACACTGTCTCCTGGATTATACTGCCATCTCCCCTTCCTTCTTTTTCTTCTACTCTCTCCATATTACACTTTTTCTTTCTTGGTCTCTCTCTCTCTCTTTCTGTTCCTTTCTCCCACTGTGATTTATTGGCAATGAATCAGGGATGAGGGAGTATGCCGGAGGAGAGATGGGAACATTCAGGGAAATGGCTGTTTCCGGCCAGACTTCATCACATCAGTATGGGAAATGGTTGGAAAAAAGTGTGTGTGTGTTTGTGTTTCTGTGTGTGTGTGTGTGTGTGTCATCATCACACCAACTGGGGATCAGCTCAGGTTGAGTCTTGACTTGTGAGGAACAACCCTTTAATTGTGTTAAATGAAAGATGGATTTTGGCTTTGAACACGAGCATGTACAGTATGGAAGCACATTCCTATTTCTTTAATGGAATATTTAAACAGCAGTAGTATAAAGTCCACAGAATCAAATTACAAAGGTTGTCACTGGGAGTTTTATAACATGTAGCTATGGTATATTGTTTGCTTTTGTAGGTCAAACTCGTGTTAATGTTATACTTACCTTGTCAAATCTTCACCTTCTTGTGACAGAGGGTTTATGGGTTCTTGTCACACCGGCAGCTGTGTTGTCTGAACTTCTGAGCAGGGACTTCCACAGCAGACTGGTTTCAGACGAGATCAAACAAAGAGCAATTCAGTGGTTTGGTACAATTTCTACTCATAGTGTGACATCTAAACCCAAACTCTCCAGTATTATTTGGAAGCGGCAGGCTGCTCTGTTTTTCATTGCCAGATAAACATTGTAAACTGTGGTTAGACAGTTTTCAAAGTTTGTATTTTTCAAATCTTGAGTGTATTGATAAGCTTTTCCATGGTAATGGCAGGAAGGACAAGTGGTTGAATTTGATTTCTTCAGCAAGTTGTGGTCTAGGATGAGTTGTTCAGATGAGGAACAGCTGTATGAAGGTGTGAACCTTGCATGGTAAGCAGCCATTAATGGAATAATGAATGGATGGATATTTAAATGGAAAGATGAATAGAATGATGGATGGAATTTAAAGTGGAAAAGAAAAAGACAGCTGCACACACTGCCTACTTTATTGTGTGCACGGTGCTGACATTAACAGATTGGCCTACACTTGCTGTAGCTACAGAGGAAGAGATCAACATATTTCTTTGATTATGCTAAAAAAAGAGGATTCATGAAGACTCATCTCATGAGATGGTGAAAGACCTGTTAGAAGAAAAAACGTAGGAGGTGAATTCAGGACATCTAAGGAAACAACTGAGTGAAAACAAAATAGATTAATAAAAGTATCGCACTGTCTTTGTCATTTTCTGCAGTATCTGTTGAGAAAAGTGCTGACGAGATGGAACAGATTGTGTGGGAATCAAGAGATCAGTGTGGCAAACAACTGCTGTTTGATTCACCCTTCTCTCACACTGGCTTCACATCAATAAGCTGTGGATCCAGCATTACCTGCCAATGAAACTTTTCGGTCCACTTGTGTGCCTGTTTGAATAAGACTGTACATTTATTTTGTGACAACACTGATGCAGTAATCCATAAATCCAACAAACCCCCAGACAGTTGTACAGAACGTATACACAGCTGTGTGTCCACATGCTTTATTGTGCTGCGCTGGTAACTGGAAAGGCCTCCTCTATTATACAAGACTCCAGAGTTTAACCTGCAAAACTCACAGATATAATTGTATAAACTGACTGAAATTAAAACAAACATGTGTCTTTAATAGTGCAAATGACTGACAGGACTGTAATCTAACTGATGCTGTTAGATGATGCTGTCAGCTCTAATTTTGCCTGATATGAAATAGTAGCAATATAAGAAATCGAGATAAAAGAAAATTAAAATTTTACCAGCAAGTGTTGGAGATGGAAAGATTTATATGTAGAGATGGAAGGAGAGGAAAAGGGAGGAGACAGTTCCATTTGTGCTGTGTTAATGAGGAAGAGCAGGACAGAAAGAAAGTGAGAGGGAGAGAGCGCCAGCGTGTATTTGTCTCATTTATCACTCAGCAGCAGTTCTGTTTTCGGGGTCATTTGAAGCTCACAGCCTGTCTCATCTCATTCAGGGGACTCCCTGTAGTCTGCGTATGTACATGTATGCGTATATGTTTGTGTATGGGAGGAAACACAGTAAAAACAAAAAAGGGGGGTTGGTGGTAGGGGTGTGAAGAGATCTCCAGTCAGGGTTGACAATGCTGACAAGGTATTTCATGGCAGGCATAGTTGCTTAGAAATACCACTTAGACCTTTATGACTCTCTGAGGAACGTACCAATGCATGCTCACACGCACAGACACAAACACGCACATACAAGGGTTAGGCAATGAGTTGTGATGGGGAGTTTGGGTGAAAGAGTGAAGGGGTAGTCATACAGAGCAAGAGTAACTGCAACAGGATTTTCACTGAAGTAGTCTAAAAGAACACATGCACGCACACGCATGCACACACACGCACAAACATCTACACACATTCACATGCATTCTGAATCCCAGAAGCATTTGAGTGTCATTAAAGTGCAGCTGTGTTTGTCTTTCCAGCACACATGGAAAATGCATCAGGGAGAGAGAGCGAGAACACAGCCCGCTGAATATGGCTGCCACGAGATGTACAAAAACAAGCACTGCGCTTTGTCACTCACACAACTACACATTGTTCATTTTGGAGCCTATTCAAATACAAATTTAGACATTAAGTATAATGCGGCGCTATAAAAATGCACTGTAGCGTAGAGGTCATGGTGTTAAACCCGGTGACACTCTGGTAAGATATTTAGTGGAGAGTCATGTTCAATATTGGGCCCGGCTGTAAATCCAAGTGGGCTTTTTAGTGGTGGGGAATGAATCAATGATTTTCACATAAAAACTGATTTAGGCGTCACCTCATAGCTTTCATAGGTATAGTACGTAATGTTGCCTTTGTGTGACTGTGTGTCTGTGCATATGATGGCGTCGTGCTGAGTGTTAAAACATCTGTCTTTCCTGTTAATTACTGGGGAGCCAGTGGCCCTCAGACAACCCTGACGCAATTAGCCATGTCAAAAATACACACACATACACGCACATACAAACACATGTATGCCCATGAAATAATTTCATATGGCACCGATCCCATAGACTATGAATGTAATAGAATCTCTTGCACATGAAACCAATAACAGTGTCCAAGAGATCTGACGCTGTGTTTGGGAGTAGCCTGTCGCTTTCACTTTCCCCATTTGTAGAAATCGTTAATGATCTTTTTTTATCAACTGCTTGTACAATGTTAAAGGTAAAATTTTCAGACTAGTAATTTTCTGAAATATGAGTCCATGAAATAGAAAAATCAAGGTCAATAATTGATGATTTTTTGTATTATTGGTTAAACTGGAGACAGTTGTCAATCAGTTGTCTCCAGTTTAATCACTCATCTATTTTTGCAGAAACTGTAAAAATGACAGATTATAAGTTAACATTTACAACCGCATAACATATGGAAAAACAGAAAGTTAATTTTTGATTGGAAAATTATTAATACATCAACCTTTGTCAATGAATTTTCTGCGCTACAGAGCAGTTAAAACTGCTTCTTTTACTTGTGCTAGCAACAGTAAAGTACTGCAGAATAGAGGTAAAATGACCCTAAGCCAAATCATAGTAAGGATGAGGATGTTGTGTCTGACGACAATAGATGTGTGGTCTGTCTTTCACACTGCCTGGGAGTGACAACATACACCTACCGTCTTAATCTTTCCAAAGGTCTGGTGTAATTTAGTATTAAGACAGACAGACACATGCAAAAGCTGGAACACTGCAGGCGACAGCAAACACCCCAGTCTGGGGTATCATGTGTTACTTAGCTGGAAGTGATGTTATCATTGGAAAAAAAATAGAATGAATGTCTTCCTTGGGTTTTAATGTAAAGTAAACAATGGGTTTTAAATTTCTTTCCATCTGTTTTGCTTTGTTTGTGTCTCTATTCTGTGATGCTCTTTGTCACTCTCTACTGTTTCTGTGGTGTCTTCTGTCATTCTCTAATATCTGCCTCCTTTTTTCTTCTTTCTGTGTGTGTGTGTGCGCGCACAGCAGATTTCTGGGCTTGGTCCATCCCACATACCTCTGTCAGCTCAGACTGCTTAAACCCAGCCAGGCTGGGGTTCACACAGGAGACAACAAAACACATACACATACGCATACAAAGACAAACAAAGATGTGTCTTTATGTGTCTCAAACTTGTTAACTCAGCTCGCATGCAAGCTGAAAGTCAAACTCAGACTGACTCAAAACCACAGGAGAATCTATAGTCTCCTCCAGAACATGACCTTTCATTTTGATGGCTGTGTCTGTGTTAGCTTCTCTCTTCTATCTCCGCTTCCATTTCCCCCTTTTTATGTTCCAGTCTGTCTGCCAGAGTCATCCCATCTTTTCCACGTTCTCCTTGTTTTCTCTCCCACCCTGGCTCCATATCTCCCTTTCTCAGTGTATCTTTCAACAGCAGTAGATGTTATCGCTCCACAGCCGAGGTCATCACCGGTGCATGTTTGTGTTTTACCCGTGTTTTTGTTGTCATCTGGCTAAACCCGGCTTGAATGAACAAATCTTAGCTGCCTGTGTGTGTGCGTGCATGGATTTATGTGTGTGTGTGTTTATCCTTTTGCTTCCAGTGTGTGTGTGTCTGTGTGCGTGTGTGTGTGTGCGCTGACATTTAGAATCCTAACCGCTACAAAATGGCATAGTAAAATTGCCAACATTCAATTGTATGAGCTGACAAAAGTTTTTTTAACCCTTCACTTTGTGTTTGAGTGTGTGTGTGTGTTGTGCCTGTTTTTGTGTCTCAGTGCCCTGTTAACCCTTGTAATTATTATAATCAAGAGCAGCAGACACCACTGATAATATTTATCCACAACCCCATAAATGAAACTGCTGTGTGGCTGGTAGCCACTGTTGTTTCTTTAGTTTTGTTTTTTTTTTTTTTACCCCCCAGGGATAATATTTAACCAGGACCCCTCAGCTGCTCTCACAGTCCTACGATCAGGCCAGAACAAATGACATGAGGAAATTAAACCTGGGTGCTCTGCTATTTTCAGCTTTAGTCACATTTCATACTTCCGTACCTTATGTGTTCAGGGAATGAGAAGTTGAGAATCTGTGAGGTACTGTGACAGTGTGTGTTTGTATTACGCATCAAAGCTCAACTAAATTCCAAGATGATGACAATTTTGGACCAAGACATGAGTATTTCACTCAGACTTTTCATTCTTGGCAGGAAAAAAAAATCCTTTGAAGCAGGCTATAGACACATCAGAGGACACTAAAACTCTCCAGTGAAATATGAAAAAAAAAAAAACAATAACATTTATAGGAAGAACACATGCATATCTGTGTCAAAATGTTACAAAATTGGTGTTAATGAATGTGATAAAAAAAAAAAATAGGTTTTATCCTTTATGATCACATTTAGAAGAGTGCTTCCATCACTTTGTCCATGTGTAGTTACACAAAATGTCCGTGTGCCTCCGTTCGCCACCATGCCTTTCTCCTCACCTCTCTCTTTGTCTAAGCTGACGTCCAGCTGTTTGGATGTGTCACTGCAGTACAATTGCTACAGATTTTTCTCTCAGACACACAAACAGCAGCCCTTTTGTTCCAGTTCTTTTTCAAAGGCCTTTTTCTTTTAACGGCATAGGGGTGGTGCAGGGGTAAAACATTTGCCAACCACTGGTGAGACTTTGTTTCAGCCCACCAGTTGCGAATCCCAGCAGTTGGTTAGAGGACCTGACTGCCTGAGGTGACGTTGCTATACCTTTCCAGTTAAGGTGGCAGAAAACATTGGTGGTGAGGACACAATGAGGGAGAAGCCCATGCTTGTTTTTTTTTTTTTGTTTTTTTTGCCTTCCCGGGACAATAGTGCAAAAAAATTGGCAAGAACTATCCAAAAAGCAATTGTGTTTTTACAAATTTAGAAGAAAATGCAAAAAGTTTTTGAAAAAGAGTCCTAGCGTGCCCTAAATGTGATTGTGTTTGAGGAGTTGTTTGTGTCTCCATCAGAATTGGAACAATGGATCGTGGGAGGAGGAGGAATGGTACGAGGCAGGCGAGGGAGGCATCCACTGGAGACAGTTAGATTTGTGGATTGCGTCAAAGCATAGAGTGCCAGAGATTAATTAAACTTCCCCTGTTTTGGAGGTGCGTGTATGTGTAAATGAGTATGAGTCAGAGTGGTGATGAGTAGGAGAGAAAACATGTTAATTGCTCATCTATGACCATCAATAGGGCAAATTGCAGGAAAATGGAGTTTTACATAACAAACACCCCACCTTCTGTGGGTGAACAAAGATAGAACAAAGTTTTGAGACAACGAAGACCTTGTTTTATTCACATGCTCGTTTTATCAGTGTTTCTTTGTGTGTGTGTGTGTGTGTGTGTTTGGCCAGTTGTTTCCCCTTCAGAACAAGACTTTTTTTTCTCACCACTACCAGGTCAAGTGTGTATGCTTTTCCAGCTTAACCTCTGATTTCCGACCCCACTGTGACCCCATGCTGATTCTTTATTGGCCTGGGACTGTGAAGTTGAAGGTCTAGGATAGATGTCCTCATCCTATGCATACATACTGGTACATGCTCAAAAATGAATCCAGCACACTCAACATAAATGAGGCGCATAGAGTTGTTTGTTTCTTGTAATTGGCATTGTATTGTAGGTTCAATGATTAGTTTCCATTCTGACCGTGTTATGTCAATACTCATGCTGGTGAACAATCTTGACACGTTGCCTATGATATCTGGCAAAAACATATGCACAGTGCATATGTTTGTGTCATAAGACACATGGATGAGACAACTAATCGTAACAGCAAGGTCAAAACTTCAATTCATTTCTGTCTCTTCCTTTTTCTCCTTCATCCTTTCCAAAAGCTTTATATGTTTTGTTTTCTCATTATGAATAGGCTCACGATCAATTGCACCAGACACACACACACACACACACACACACACACACACACACACACACACACACACACACACACACACACACACACACACACACACACACACACACACACACACACTAACACCCTCTGAACACCCTCATCTCTTTCTCTGTAGAAGGTATGGTTGTTGATTAAAGCAGTTCAAAGTAAAAAAAAAAAAAATCAAAAACAAAGAATGAATCCTGTTTCTGATGAAATGGCTGCTCACAGCTTTTGGTCATCATCGAGGTCATCAGTCTGTTACCGGCACTATCTGTGAGGTCATCACCGCGCTGCTGCAGCAGCAGGTGTGACATCATTTGGGGAGATGATAGCACAGAAGACAGCTCCATTTCACAAGTTGAAAGGCTAAAGTGACTCACAGATAACCTTTCAGCATCTCCTGTGTGTGTGTGTGCGTGCGTGCATGCATTTTCTCTAATCCATTTCCCCGAAATTGCTTTACAAAACCTATGATGTCAGCACACCGTTTTATAATGTCTTTTTAGGCCATGTGAAGCCACAAGATTGCAGGATCCTATCCCCACAGTGTATGAATGTATTTTTCTTCAGCCACTTACCATATTTATGCTTTTTATATTTATAGAGACCTTTCATTGCTGCTGCATCTTTTACTAAATTCTCCCACACATGCTTTGGCAAGCTGAGACTACTGCTACCATATGAAAGGGGGCTTCCTGTTAACATGTGACCATGTGATATGATAATTAAATAAAGTCATCTGTTTCTTTCTGGGAAAGGTAGTAACACTCAATCTGCTACATAGAACCAGACACTTGTACTTACACTTTATTAACAAATACTTAATATGTTACTATTTGAGAAGAATACAATGTATAAAAGAGACATCGTCCGGGGATTCAGAGAGCTGAACTTGCCAGCATTAAATATTCCCAAGCTACCAAGGGTTTCTGTAGATAATTTGGCTTTCAATTTTTTGCCCCTTAGTTGCCGTTTTATTCCATACCATCTGTCCTGTTTTTGCCGCACATTTTCATTCTGTGCAGCTGTATAGTGCAGTTACAAGCTAATTAAAAGTGTAAGTATTTGTGATGCTATTTATGCTGTCATGACTGTTGAGAGAATCTTAACAGCTGCTTGGCATACTGTGTCTCCTCAAGCCCAGAGTCTGCCGGCGCAGTTTGAGCAGATGAATGTTTGGGCTTTTAAATCAAGTGTAAAATAAGGACGGACAAAAAGAGATAAAGGAAGCAAGCAGGGGCTTTTAATTGGAGGAGCCAGACGCACAGTTTGGACCAGTGAAAAGGAGTTGGTATGGAGACGGGGGAGCAGACAGTCATGGAGACAGAGGCAGAAGGAGAGAAAAAGGGAGGGATTTGAGGGAAAGCGAGTGAAACCTTAGTACCTGAGGCGGCGTGGGCTGAGGCCTTTAGCTGCTGGTGCCAGAATGTGTTTTTACGAGACTGTGGTCAGACAGAAATAAAAGGCAGCCGAGCGGTTGAATGGCATCACACACACATACGCATGCACACACACAATCCAGTGGCCTCTCAGAAATCACAGTTTGGTTTTATAATGTCACAGTTATTCAATGTCTCCCAACCCCCATAATGCAGTGTGACTGAACAAGCAGCACACTCATCTCAAGTTGTACAGAGGTAGGGAGTGAGAGAAGGAAGAGAAGGGAGGTAAGAGAGGAAAAGAAAACATTTGCAGCACCTCTGTATTCTCTTTAACAACAGTGAGAGAAACAGTTATTCTTATGGTCATGGTCGACATTATATCGATTTTATGGTCAGTTAGACCAGTCGTTGACTCTGTACACGCACCTTTGGTACCTCTTCTGTCATTTCATTATCTCTCTTATCCGTGTCTGTTGTTGTCTTTTCCTCTTTTTCACAATTTTTGCCATTTCTCTTTTTAAAAAATTGTATTACCAGTAACTTACAATTAGCATCACTTCACAGATTATCATTAAACAACCTAAATGACTGTCAGAGTTACAGTCATAATGCCCCACTAACAGTCCACTGAGAGAAGTGCTGATAAAATGGGAGTAAAAATAAGACCTGCAGTTATGTTTTTCCAAATCAGCTCAAGTGAAAACCGAAACATAGGAGAGAGCAGGGATGATTCAGTTAGCAGGGGTTATTTGAGGTGCGTCTTGCACAGATGAGATGGTAAATGGAGAATGACCGTTTAAGATGGCAAAAGACTAAAAGAGGAGGAGATCGTGACCCTGTTTAGCGTAGAGGATGTGAGGGATGGATAAACAAAGTGGAAATATTTCAAATCAATCTTGTCAACCCTGAAAAAGGCTCACTCGCTCTCCTATGTACTGAACAGAACGCAGAGTGGTACTCAGAGCCGTTGCCATGGAAATACTGAACAAGTGATGGATTGTTGGAAAGGGACAGAAAAAGATTTAAGATTTACAGTTTTTGGACAAACCTTTCATCTTTTACACAATCTCAGAGAAGAAAGTACAGCGCAGAACCAATAAATTTCCAACTCTTGTACAATCAATTATTGTTGCCTGATCAGTTTTAAGTGTAGAAATAACACAATAAAGCATCGATTGATGCTGTGTGTGTGTGTGTGTGTGTGTGTACACTTTCTGTACAAAAGGCTAAAGAGCTTCGATTCATTTTGTGCTGTACAAACATGTTATGCAGTAGCAGCATGACTAATATTGCTTGGTCCCATGGTCTCATACACCCACACATATGTGCTCACACACACAAATAAAGCCGCTTCCTCCTTTTGAATCCATCTCTCCATTACTTATTTTCTCCAACTTCCGTCATTCACACAGAAATTCAATGCACAACAGGTCACACAGACACACACACAGGTACACAAATAACTATATATACTCTATTTCATTTATAGTTTGTGGTGGTCATCATATCCACTGTTTACTAAATCTGATTGTCTCATTGAGCTGTCAGTCACTGTGGCAAACAGTCTATATTTGTGCATGCATTCGCATGTGTGTGTCATTGTTCTGTGGCGGTCTAGAGGTCAGTTTGGGAAGGGGACTTTTCAGCATATTTCCCAGAGGTCCTTGCAAAGGCTCAATTCAATATTTAGTTGGTTGCAGCCAACGCATGTCAGCGGTTTGCATGGAAGTGGACTGTGTATGTTGGTATGTTGATTGTTTTGTATATACACATACATGCTACATACACACACATATACACATATATACACAAACTGAGTGAGATAACAGGCAGTCTAAGTGTGTGAGATTGACACAGAGGATGAGAGCGAGACGTGCGTGTTCTCTCTCTTTCACCATTAGCATTCCTTAGCTTTGACGGACAGTATGGGAATGAAATGCTTCTTTCATGTGGTGAAATTCTGTGGTGTTGTGTGTAAGTGAAAGAGAGAGTGAAGATCTTTTCACATGAATCGTTGAAATAAAGAGGAATATGTCTCCCCCTTCAGTGCTTTCAGTAGTGTACTAATAAGGGCTATTGTTAGTTACCCATGACCTGGTCATGACATGAACTTCTTGAGTGTTTCCGTGAATATGGACTGTATGTGTGTGTTTGGCTGTGCATGTGGGCTGTTTGTAAGTCTACATGTGCCAGTCTGTAGGCTCTAGCCATTAATAAAGGAGTACTGAGCCATGGAGTTCACCTTTTCCCCTATAATTGCTCTCTCACTCTCCCTGTATCTCACACACACACGCTCATCTATACCCAGCTACTCTGAAAACACTCTCACCCACAAGATTCTCCTAAAAGCAAAGTCTTAAAACAGTTGTGAAGCACTAAAGTAATATGACACTGAACATTTAGTGGGCAGTGATTGTATTAGGAGCATTCAGCCTTTACTTAAAGTCAGAGTTCTTAAGATTTACATTATATCAAATCCCATTCACAATAATATAATGTTTTTAAGTCTCTCACTGTACATTTATTTAGTTGTTGTAAATTTTCATCCATCCGTCCGTTATCTATACCATTTATCTTGTTTATACCAACTGACTGTGTGACTGCAGTTGAAGGCTGTGTACACCCTAGACAGGTCGCCAGAGTCTGGCCTGTCTCCTTTGGAATAAAACTGTGTACTCAAGCATAAGGGATTAAGGATAAGAAGGGCAGTATTTTTCCCTAAAATGTAGTGCAGTGGAAGTATAAAGCCTTGCTCTTACAGGAAATATATTTACTTTGTGTCATTTTAGAGGCAGAGGAATAGTAGTCTGTTTATGGGAGCAGATGTTGTTGACTTCACTATGTTAGTCATTTTTTTCTGTCTGTGAATATTTGAATAATGTGTGTCATGGTAATAATAACAATATAAATTGATTTGTAATGTACCATCATTGACCAGGAATTTGCTTTTGGAGACACTGGTACAGACATATTGATTACCATCATAACTACATAGAGGCACAACAATATCTAGCAGTCAGCGCCGAGGGGTTTGCATACTGTAGTGGTGTGTGTATGTGTGTGCATGCAAATAGTTTTGTAGCTGTGAGACTGCTCACTTTTTTCAAAAAGGTGGGAGAGTGTGAAAGATCATGGGTGGGCCCCAAAGAGACCCTTTAGCGATGGAGACGCCACTTCAGACAACACTTGGCCTTCACAAAATGGAGGGAGGAAAGATGGAGGTTCGATAGTGGGCGAAAGGAAAGACTGGATACCAGATTTTCCACAGAGTTAGATGATGATTGTGTGTGTGTGTGTGTGTGTGTGTGTGTATAGCAGCACTAGTATTTTATTTGACCATGTGCCAGCTAGAGTCTAGGTGTTATTCCCTCAGCTCCAACAGCTACATGCTGAAATACTTCCTGGTTTTGGGTCAAGTATTTCCCAGCAGCTCTAAGGAGGTTGTTTACCAAAAACATCTTTAAATGGGCAGACTCCTTCCAAAATATATATTACACAATTGCAGCTATTTACTCTGCTCTCACTGGATGTATTTTCCCTAATAGAAGAGTTGTTGTCTATCTACCTCCTTCTCTGTCATCCCCCCTTACTCTCTGGAGTCCTCAGTTTCGCTCAGTCACACACACACACACACACACACACACACACACACACACACTTCAAACCTATTTTCACATTCATCTCCACGGGGCCTTCAGCCATTAATTGTGTCCCAGACTGGGACCAGAGAGAAAGTGTGGATGGGAGTGCTGGGTGTATCTGGGAGAAAGGCAGGCAAGGCTGGGCACAGCTGTCCCCTGAGGAGGAAGTCGCTCTCTCATATCGCTGCCCACATCCATCCTCAGAATAATCGTCTAAAACTCAGTGCTGAGTTTTCACAATCCCTGAAGATGTTAGTCAACAGAAGAAAATAGGTTGTTTCCTGGAAGTTTACCTCAGGATAACACAATCAGAACATGTGCTATTAAGAAGCAACAGCAAGGCATTTCTTATTGGCTGGAAACCTTTGCTTTTCTTTTTTAAAGTTTTTGGTCTCCATCTCTGTCTCAATCAAGGATTTCACTGTAATCTTTAAAACTACAAAGAACAATTGTTGTAATAGATATGTGTGTCCCTGAACAGGGCTGCTCTCTTTGTTTCCCTACAACAGAACAATATCAAAAAAGGAGAACTTCATGGCTTTGCTTTACCTCTCTCTCCCTCACTCTCTTTCTTTCTCTGCCTTGTGTTCAAATCGTATTTTCCCCGAGATTCACTTGGTTTACCATGTTTATTTAATTACCTTTTCAGCTCTGTTTTATTATGCCACAGTTTCCTGTGTTTTGAGAAGCGGTATTAATTGCCCGACGTGTTTATTTTTTTCATCAAACCTTTCCCGAGCACAGAAGAAAATGAAACTTGTGGAAAAATAATGTAAATATGTTTGTGAATGGGTGCAGAAGCTGCAGTATGTGAATATTTTTTTTTGTAGACTTGATCATTTTGTTAATTTAGTAGTTTGAAACTGCTGGTGTGAGGGAGATGAAACTTTTTTTTTCATATTTGGAAACAACTCGGTGTAATATATGAAGGAAGTTGTAATAGTCAGCACGGCTAATCTCGTAAATTGTTTTTTTTTTTTTTTTTTTCAGTTGACGTCGGAGCAGCTGGTGATGCTTCTGGAGCTTTTGTTGGAGGAGCCGGAGCTAAGAGTGGTGGCGATGCGCGCTCTTCAGAGAACCTACAACCTACAGAATCAAGACGCTGAGGTAAGACCACACACACACGCACGCACGCACACACACACACACACACACATTCTCCACCACACACAAGTGAGCATACATATATGCGTCCAAGCTTTATAAGCTTCATAATCTCCTTCAATAATAAAATGTAGGTTTCTTCTCTGTTCCCATCCCAAGGCGTAACTCTCAGGAATGTGTAGTAAATTCTGCTGTAATAGCAGCTCTCTTCTTTACAACCGCCTTTACTGACTAAATCCCACAAGTATTCGCTTCATGTTTTAGTACTGTACAAAGTTCCTTAATGGTACCATTAACAATGTTTGTGAGAGTGTGTGTGTGTTTGTTTGTTTGTACTCTGCAGACGAATATTCGGACGGCTCAAGAGCTCCTTACCGTACAGCGCCTCCTCTCAGTACAGGAGCACTAGTGTTACTGTACAGCTGCAGCAGAGGCTATAAACTGTCCATGCTAATAGTCATTATTAACACACAGCATGTCATGAAACGAAAAATTTGATACATATTTAGTTTTTTACAGGTTCTTATTAATTATATGAGCTGTTTTGTTAGGGCAGTAATGTATATAATGGGGCTCAGATGTAGAGGTTTTTGTATCAAATCCAGACATCTGAAATTGCACTTAAGAACATTTTATTATCTACATTCCAAACTCACATTTACGCCACTTGTTCACATTCCCACACATAAAAAGAGTGAATCTTATTCTGTGGATTTGAACGTGTCTCTGTAAATTTATTGCCTGGAATCTGAAAGCGTAATTTGTTTCAGACACACAAGTGACTCCTTTAGGCTATTGTCTTGCCTTTCATTTTCATCATCGACCCCTCGGTGACAAGTCGAGGTCAGCCTGGGTTTGGCCTTGGATCCCGTTCTAGGTTTAGGCCTCTTTATTCGGACTTCCTGGTAAATGAAAGCAGATTCTCCTCTGCAATTTCCAGGAAACAACTTTCAGTGTTTTCTAAAAATACACAGGTCCATTATGCACATAGTCATGCATGGAAAAACACACATACGCACACACAGACTTACTTACACAAACATACGCACTGCCACACACACCTGTCTGAAGGCAATGGACCAGTCCTAATGTTAGTAATCTCATTCAGAAGAGGTTAATCACCTATGTCTCTACAAATAGATGTGGCCATTTATTCTCTTCTCTTCGCTGTCCATCGCTCTTTTTCTTGCTTTTTTTTACATCATCTCTTCTTCTCACACATACACTTTGTCTGGTCTGGCATCCTCTTGAGAAGATTGATGATTGATCTGTCTGAAATTCTTAGGTAAATACAGGACTAAGTGCCGTTCAGCTTCCGTAGCCCCTCACTGTTTACCTCATGGAGAATGAGAGCTTTTTTAGAGTGGATGCATATTAGGTTATAGGAGTGATTGTGATGGTTTCTGAAAGGTAGTTTAGTAATACATCAACTCAGAATGCACCATGATATGACTGGTCATCTGAAAATAGAGCTGTATTATCACTCCCACCAGATCCTCTAATGATTATTTGATACCACATGAATGACAAGAGTTTTAATTAATCTATTTTATGCCATATTTCCTCATTACTTCAGCTTAATTTGGTGTTAGTCTGGTGAAACTCTGATATAGTAGCACAGAATGCTGTTACATATTGTTTGACCATCTGTTAGTTCTTTAATAAACACATCTGACTGTACGCGAAGCAGAATGAAATTTAACTGAGAAGCCGCATTCAGAGAAGTGATAGAGGAGCTTGGGTCTTCGGGTTGAATGCGTCGTGAAGACTTGCGTGCAGGCTTACGTTTCTCTTTGTGTGTGTGATTTGCATGATCATGTGCACGATAGTGAAAGGAAATATGTGGCTGACCACCAGCATGCATGCAGTGGGACTGCTTTGTGAATGGTGTGAGTGACCATGAATACGTGTGAGTGCTCCTGTGAGCCAGAGCATGTGTTTGCATGTATGAGAAAGTGTGCGTGACTTTGGACCATTTCCTTTCATATGAGCCTCATGTGATGCAAAGATGCTGTGTGACTCTATACGCACGCAAGTATATGCAGGCGTGCATGTGTGCCGTTTCTTGAGTGCATTTTCTGATTTAGTGGGTGCGTACATACACATGTGTGTCGAAGGCCATCTGTCGGTCAAGCACACAGGGTGTATTGTGTACAGTGCACACATTAGGTTTACTCCTTCAGTGACTGGAGACTTCACTGGACCACATCAAGTACTGTCTGGTTCTCCTGGCTACAGCATGTGGAGAACAGGAAGCAGGCATCGGAACAAAAAGAAGAGTCTCATTAAGAATGAACTAAGGGGAAAAAAAAAATAAAACTAAAGCCCTCACATCAAGTTTATTTGCAGAGCTTTTAATCAAAATGTCTCAAAGGGCTTTGCAGGCTCGTATTAGAATAGAAACAAAAACAATTCCTTAAGTGAGCAAGACAAACTCCCGCCAAAAACCTCTAATGGGAAATTTTTAAAAACCTTCAGAGGGATCGCAGAGGAAGAAATCCCTTCCAGGCCTAATAGGTGCTATTGGGCAAATGGTGATAGGAAAACAATAATGGCTGTAATTAGATAGTGTAATGGAGCGCAAATACAAAACAAAGGTTGAAAGACAAAACCTAAGAAACAAATGAACGGTTAAGGTAATAGCAAAGAACACCATGCTGGTATACAGTATGTGGACAAGTCGAGACAACCATAACATTGCATCGTTACTGAGTGCATGCTTTTGCAAGTCTGTCCTGTGTCTGAGACTCTGAATGTGTGGGATGTTTAAGTTTTCTCATCATGGTGCATCAAGTGCAAGCACATACGAAGTACGTTAGTATCAGTTGTAGAGTGTGTGTGTGTGTGTGTGTCAGTGTCAGGGTGGGTGGTGAAGGAGGGTGAAGTAGGTGTGTGGTTGCAGTAATAAATGAAGGAATGTCACTGTGTAATTGCATGTGCTGTCAGAGAGAGGGGCCCAGCCAGAGGAAACCGAGTAAAAAGGGGGTAAGGAGAGGTGCACCAAGCAGCTGCTCTGCCCCAGGGCTCTCCCCAGGAATGTAACCCTGTGCAGGGAACAGCTGCTGGGGCTTCGCAGGCCAGAAGGGCAGGGTTGGCACCAGAGGGTACACCTACCGTACACACTCGCGCACACTCCTGCATTCATGATTTATTGTTCCCATGTGGACAGAGGGTAAAAGAGTTACACTTGGTGAAAACCTTTTTGCCTTTTGTCAGGACTGCTTTGGGGTTTTGAAGCTTTCCAGAGAAAACAGATGCGAAGAATGTATGGAAAAAAGAAAGATTTAAACAATTGGATGAAAGAGAAACTAGAAAGCCCTTCCGAGACCAATTCAACTCATGTTTATTTAGTAGGTTGTGGAGTTAATGTGAGGATTTAAGTGTCTGCTGTAAACGGACCATTGCTCAGACTCCATTCTCATGCTGCATTAACAGGTGGAAAGGCCGCACAAACAAACAAAACAAAACAAAAAAACTTCTATTAAAAATGCACGCACATTCACACATTACTTAGGCAGATCCATTTGGTTCTTTTGTACTATGCTACTTCAAAATGAGTATCTGCACCATCACTGTAGACATGCCCAGCTGGTGAAATAGAATCAATCACCAAAAATCCCACGCTTGGTCACTGTACTCTCCAAAGCACTAGTTTATTATCCTGAGTGAGTGGATATAGTTATGGAGGAGATTGAAACACCCACAAAAAAACATCCAAGGGAAACTGTCAGGCTTTAAAGTAGTGACGGTGCTTTAAAAGATTTTTCATCTGGATTTTTTATCGCTCTTCTGTCTCTTTTATCATCCTCTGTCTGTGTCCTCCACAAGACTATATCCATATACACGTGCACTGAGTGTGCACGGCCGCGCACATGCACGCTCAAAGCAGATGATGAAGGATGATGGCTGAGGCAGGGACAGAGCCAGTCTCTGATCTCTCCTGTAACCGCGGCAACAGAGCTCCTATTGATCCTCTGGGAGAAAGGCCAGGCATTAGCTTTCATGCACACACAAATGCGCGCACTCACACATACAGTAAAAACACACACACTTGCACTACAAACAAACACATGGATATAGTCAGAAAATGAAAGAGAAGTGAACTTTAGATTGAGATGGCTTCCTGTCTAAAACAAAGTTCACATCTGTTAATCCCCAGATTCTGGACGAATCTATTCATTGGGCTTTCAGCTTTGTCTCGGCTCGTCAGATGAGATGTTTTTTCTTTTGTTACTGGCACTGAGGGAGATCTTTTCTATATTAATGTCTGAGTGCACTGACCAAAAGTGTAAAAATAATTCTGTATGGCTTCCAAAAATGGCATTTCAAACTTTTTAAAGAATTAATCAATAAAACTATTGATAGCAAGCAGCTGTTCGTAGGAGTAATTGATCCCTCTAACTTCATATCTATATGATATGATCAGTTGGTAAAGATATCACATTATCATGTTGTCAGCTCCACCAGCAGTGACCTTATATAACCTCAATGGTCATTTGAGGGACTGATAACTGCTAGGGCCTTATTCCTGAAAACTGTTCATGTAAATTGAATATTTCCTTGTGCTAATTTTGCCAGAAATCTCTTAAATAGGAGATTTTCCACTTCAAGGTGATTTTTTTTTTTTTAAATAAATGAATAATTCTGACCCATTAATAAATTTTGTATTTTTTTTTTTCGTCTGCTTCGACTTCCAGGTCCGACATCGCTGGTGCGAGCTGGTGGTCAAACACAGATTCATGCAGGCTTATGGAGACGTGGAACACTTTCTGATTCATGACCAAGTAAATACACACACAACTGTTGAACATTCTTCATCTGTGACACAAAATTTCAAACACTATTCATGCTCAGAGAAGAGCCTTTAAATAATATGATAAATAAACTATGTGAATACTGTCTGCGTTTGTGTGTTTGTGTGTTCCAGGCCATGGGTGTGTATCTGTACGGGGAGTTGATGGTTCACGAGGACCCTGAGCAGCAGGCTCTGGCACGCCGCTGCCTCTCATTGGTTCAGGAAGAAATGGACCAATCAGCACGTAGGGTGGTGGAGGAGATGGTCCTGTGAAATCAGAGGTGAAGTCTCATCTTTTACTTTTTCATTGACTTCATTGTCTTCTGTGCTGCGTCTCGTGCCGTTTCGCGTCTCTGGTGTTATTCTGTCAGTTAAACTAAAATGCAATATGCACCAAAATGCTGAAATTTTCATCTTCTTTTTGCATTCATTTCTCTCAACGTCTCATTTCATCAGAATTTAAAATCAGTACTGAATATGGACAGAGGTTACATCAGCAAGTTACTTAACAGGCTGAATCAGAAATATAAAAATAATATTAGTGAAGGTTTACAAAATAAGATTCCAAGTTATCTGCTCGGGGTTTTCAGTTGCTTCACATTCACATTTCAGTTTAAAACAAACTGCCTTTTAATTGGCTGGTGTTTCATATTTGAACCATCTGTGACGATAAGAACCAATAACATATCAGTGTAATAAAGCTCGGCGGCAGAATTTCCCACATATCATCCAATCATTTGACATTAAAATGTCAGGCTAATTATTGTTATTCTTCAATTTTTATTTAAAAAAAAAAAAAAAAAAAAAAAAAAGAAAACTATTTCTACATTTTAAAGTCAATATTTTTTATCTCATGTCTGACCTTTACGTCTAAAATGGTTTCTGTATAAGAAAGCTTTGTGTTGGATTGATTCTGATTCTGTTTGCCCCAGCGGACAGTCCACACTTGAATCACTTGGCTACCTATGCTGCACATTCCTTCCTGAGCCCATTGAGTGTGTATCTATTCGTGTGTGTGTGCACATATGCGTGTTTGTAGACTCAGAATGGGGCCTTTTCCGTGGTTTCACAGCAGTACCGTCAGGATGTGTTTGTCAGAGAAGGAATTCGGGAATGTGTTCCTCAAACAAGAGACAGAGACAGAGAGAGAGAGAGAGAGAGAGAGAGAGAGAGAGAGAGAGAGAGAGAGAGAGAGACGGAGAGAGAGAGAGAACGGGTCAGCAAGCATTTTCTGAGGGGGCTCAGGATGGACTCTACACGATGGGGGTGATTTTTATACTCTTGACCTTGAAATTCCTCCCGTGTGTGTAACGGTGTGTGTATACATTACCACAACTGTCCAGCCGACAGGCTTTTGAATGACTCAAAACAGTGAGGGGTTTATTGGTCTCACACTAAATGTAAGGAAGACAGAAATTTATGGTTTAGACAGACGAGATAGAAAAAAGGGAGGAAGAGAGAGCGGAAGGGAGGACCGGACTGAAGACAGGTCTCTTTGAAGCTGCTGATCTTTTCATAACAGCCTTGGTATTACTGACACTAACCTTTGAATAACGAGAGCAGGCAATTACATGGATCTTGGCTCAACAATTCAAGCACAGTGACTATTCTTCAAAGCAACTGAACAGTACAGTGGAGCACTATGGATACAATGCTATAATATTCTGAAATTACTTGTGTTAATGTCTATTAAATAAAATATCATTTAAATTGTATTTTGTAACAATTTTAAATATTTCTTTTCCTGTGTTTTAGTTCAATTTAAAAGCTTTTGGCAGGATGAAAGGTGCAACAAGTGTCCCCAGGCAAATCAATGCGTAAATCAAAAATGAAAAAAACGAAAAGTTTCAATGTAAAAGTAACAAATATGTTATGTATGAAGCTGTAATCAACAAGTGTTTAGAATATTTACATGAAAAAATATCAACATCATCAGATAATTATCAAGATTGTCAGTGTTAAGTCCAATCAAATTTTATTGACTGAGACATCACAAGGAAAAGTTCAGCAAACAGACCCACAAATTTAAAATACTGAATATCTTTAACCTGTCTTCTTCTAAAACAGTTAAAAGGGTTCAGACAGAGTGCAAAAGTAGAAAAAAAAGCATTGAGCTTTACGATATAAGATTAAATCTGAGTCTAGTCTGATTTCTTTATGTCACACCATTTCTTTCAGAGTCATTCTGAAATCAACCAGCTGTGTTATTATCTAGACTGCCCCCAATTCACTGAGTATTAGGTCAAACAATGTGTCTGTGACCTTGGTCAACACGGGCTGCGTCAAGAGGCACTGCTAAATACTTGTCCACATCAACCTGAGTGACTTACAGCACTAAATCCTTTTTTAGCCCCGGCCCAAGCCACTACAAGACAGCCTTTTATCTTATATCGTATCAAACACACACACACACACACACACAGACAGCTTTATGCATTTGAACAGGATGTGAAAAGCTTTCTAGACAAATGCTCGGCATCTGGCTTAGTCCTGATAAATCTCTCCGACACACACACACACACACACACACACACACAAAAGGCACATACAGCACACACATATGTAGCGCCTATCTGTCTGTGCCTGCAGATCTCTTGTCATCATCCTTCACCACCTTGCTACACCTCCTGATGGAGACTCACCACAAACACAGGAGTGAAATGGGGCAGCAAAGAACAAAAAGAAAAACAATAGAAGAAACTAAGCATTTAGAGATTAATATCCAAACTTTTTTTGCTTTTTACTTTTGCTTCCCATTGGACTGAACCAAACAAACCTCTGTAAACACCGATGGATCATGCTGGTCAGCTGAGCTCAGGTCCAGATCTCTCTCCAATTAAAATGATGGATGAACAGACCTCCTCACTGCTATTGCATTTTGCACTATGGGGAGATGGATTTATGTTTTACTGCTCAGTTTGTGTTCCCCCATTGTCCTCTCTTAAGTAGAACAGTCCTCCATGTACCCTTTCTGTCTCTCTCGCTCACACACACACACACACACACACACACACAGACGTCTGTGGAGTGTGATCAGGTCGAGGCAGACCAAAAGGTTTTTAACTGAAAACAACATGTCTGTCAAGGTGCACGTGTTTTTAAACCTAAAAAGCACAACCCTTTGAGGAGAAGGGTGGTCTCTCCCTGTCTTTTTTCCCTTTCCTTTCCCCTCCCTGTTTGCTCTCTCATTCTTTTCTTCCCCTGGTACATGCCTCTGGAATCCCTCTTGATCCGCTTAATGAGGGGCATATCACCGGGTTAGCCGAGCGTGGCGAATGGGAGACGAGGAGAGGGGTAACCAAGGAAATAGTGGGAGAGAGAGAGAGGATCTACAGGTTCTGGTCTGTTCACTACTGCGTTCTGATGGCAGACATGAGGGAGGAGGAACAAAGAAAGTTAGAGATTTTGGACTTGTGAGTGGTGCAAGTTAGCAGTGGACTGGAGCTGGACTTGAGGATGTGGGCAGAAAGAGGGAAAAAAAGGGAGGATAGAGATCTTGTTCTTTTATGTCTGGGCTGTGAGGGTTCCTGGCGTGCTGATTTGTGACTTATGATAAAATCACATTGCCAGGGATTACCACACAGCCCTGACCCACCCGGCTGCTATGGCAACCACACACACACACACACACACACACACACACACACACTTTACACTCCCGCAGAAACTTAAAACTAAAGAAGACATGATTATTTAAGAGTGTGTTTGATTGTGTTTGAGAAGCTGATGATTTGAAAGTGCAGACAAGATGGAAACGATGATGAGGGAACCGGAGGGTCTTGATGTGGATGTTTTATAAGAGAGTGTATGTTTGTGTGTGTGCGTGTGCATGTGTACATGACAGTCAGCCAGACAGCCAGTTTTTGTATCCTCTCTCCAGCCAGGCACAGAGCTTAGCTGATTGGTGAACAGTGATTGATTTCCTCTTTGTTCACAGTGGCTAAGTTCTGCACCTGAGGGGAGCATGACCCTGACAAGCGGACAAAGGAAGACAATGAATGAGTGTGAAGGCAACACCAGTGTTCTTTTAAGTTTTACAACAGAAGGTGTGTGTGTGTGTAAGTGTGTTTAGAGACATGAGCCTTATTTTCACACTTAAGTTATCTAATTTGTGTGTATACATTATCAGTCACACACACTCCTTCTCCTCTGTCTTATATTTTCCCAATCCTTTTTCAACTAAACCTTAGCCTGGGTAGCTCTCCTTTCTTCCAGCCTCTGTAAAACTTTCCACCGAGACCTCTCACCCCGACACAAGCCACCATGGTAAATTCATAACATCGTGCAACATTATTAATGAGCACCACACCGCGCTCTCCAGTGTCGCCTGTTGTGCTTTCTCTTTCTTTCATCTTTCATCTCGCTCACTTCTTCCACTCTTAACATTTTAGTTTCCCAGCATAAGTAGTTCCAGCGAACATGAGAGCTAAATACCACAGGAGAGAGACTGCACTTTCAGTTATTAATGAGACCTGGGGAGACCCGAACGCTTCTGACAGATATTTCATCAATTTGGGAGCAGTGGCCACCATCATCACCCTCATCATCATTATTGTTCTTCATTCTCACTATTTTCAGTTTCCTTCAGCTCTCAATGCATCAAGTTATGCAACATACTAATTTTGTTCCTAATCTACAGTATTCGTTACAGTGTTTTTTTCCAGCTGGTATGAAAAATGCATTTGAAACTTGCCATCTGGTGTAACAAAGATTGTAAAGGAAAAGTTCAAATCGTTGTGAATGCGCTTGTGTTTGAGAGCTGAAAGTTAGATGAGGAGATAGTTGCTGTTCTCAGAACTGAAGCCAGCAGCCAATTAACTTAGCTTTTAGCATAGAGACTGGATACAGGAGGAGACAACTCGTCTGGTTTTGTCTATATATAATACAAATGAATCAGAATACAAATAAAAAGTGTACAGAGGAAAGCTGTTTCTCCCTTTTAGCAGTCTTTATGCCAAGCTAAGTGAACCCACTGCCGGCTGAGGTGGTATTCATTTTCTCATCACCCTCGCGAGAAAGCAAATAAGCATATTTCCTCAAATGTCAAACTATTCCCTTAACTTAAGAGTCGGGTTGAGATACAGCAGGTTAACTTGGGCCATCAGAATCACTTCATCCTTAAAGCGCTTCAGGTTTTAAACTTTAAATCATTTTGACAGTGAGAAGTGCCATCCATGCACCCCAGGCTGATATGTATTGATTTCTGATCTAATCTCAGCATGAGGAAGCTGAGATACAGAGATCCATAAAGCAGACGGACACTCACACAACACAACACATTTCCACACTGTGAGGGAAAACAGCACCAAGGTGTCAGAGATGGAAATCTCTGCAGTGATTTAGCCTTTCATCGTTTAGGGATGTCAGTCTCGCTTTATTGGGACAATTTTAGTGTTTCTAAACTGGATTTACTGTGTGATATAAGCATCCATTGTTTTGTCTTAGATGAGAGAAATGAAGATCTGTGATCCTATAAAACACCCGCCCATAAAAAAAAAAAAAAAAAAAAAAAGCAAGAATTCTCAACTGGCTCTCAATGCACGCTTTGTTTCCAGTATTACAGAGTGAAGCGCGAGAGGATTCCCAAATCAGTCAAAATAAGCTTTACGACCAAAAAACAATGCAAACTAAGCATAAGCTTTCACAGCAATATGAGCAGGTTTATCGTGCAGATTTCTATTTAACTTGCACCATCTGCCAAAACAAGTGATCATTAAATCTCTCGTTGGCCGTTTTAACGTGTCCAAAGAAATAAAATTAGGCTTTGGAACTTCTAAACAACACCAGCCATTTACATTTCATGAAAAAGTATCTGAGGAAAATAAAACTGGACTAACCAGTTAACACCCGAACTGTCAACATCTGCAGCTCGTCTACATGTAGAGTCAATTTTATAAATTATATGTGACCCGAAAGTTTGAAGCACTGACCCAGAAAAACATAACGTAGAAGCGGTGGGCATAGTCTGCCAAAATACATTTTCAGACGTGCTAATTGTAAACGTAAAGCTATACTATTCTGGAACCATTTCTCCTGAATCAAAACAGTGATAGATGGAAGAAAATGTATTTTAAAACTGGTCAGTCTTTTTTTGGCAATCAGAATATGAGCCCCCTGAGGAGGTATTATAGCGCTCTATATTCACAACGACAAAATGGCGACTAAACGAGGACAGATGTGTGAATTAGAAATGAGGGCCATGTGGAGTCTGCCATTTTTAGACCTATATTTAGGGCCTGTTAAAAGAGTAATGACCATCAAAGGCCTGTAAAAGAGAGGAATTGCGATCAGAGCCCATATCTAAAAGGTGATTTATTACACTCTAATGGGAGGGAAATGGTGCTCTGCACATCAAAGGACAAAGCAACATTGTATAAAGACACCAAAAATAAACTTAATCGGCCCACGCCACCCACAACTACTTCTCTTCGTGTAACAGAACTTGACTGACTGTCTCTTTAACGTCAAGTATGTTTTAGAGCTGTTGCAATAGATTCTACTTCAAAGTATACATTGGTAATGCAGTATGTATGCATGCTTCTCACAAAAGGTGGTGAAATATGATGTTGATGGATTTAGAGTTAGATTTTTATGATCGCTTTCCTAAAATAGCCCTTTTTTCTGCCAGCTATGTACTAATAACTCTGGATAGCTCCTACCATTGAGCAGTGGAGCTTGCTGACACTGCGGTGATGAAGTTCCAACTGTGTCAACCACACCTTTCACCACCCAATGTAATCCAATCATCTCAACTGTTTAAATGAATCTACAGTAGTGGGATTTGTTTTGTTTTGTTTTTTTCTTTTTTGTGGGTTTGGCAAAGCAGAACGATGCCTGATACGCAGGCTGAGCTGGCATCGCCTTTTTGCTTCATTACAGATAGAAAAAAAAAAAAAAAGGGAAAAAAGAAGTGTTCGTGGCGAGCCAGTGCTTCATGAGAACGAGAGCGAGAGAGAACAGAGATTTGGACTTGGCCTCCTGTGCCTACTGAGCTGATAATCAGTCCTATAGAACCACTGGCTCAGTTCAGCAGGAACAGGAGTCCGGTCTACTCATCACCGGAACAGAAACAGGAGCACTGGCCTCACAAGACCCGTCCTACACATTTAACACATTATATTATTAGCGAGTTTCAGAAAACTTTCAACTTTATTTGAAGATTAATAAAGTTGGATCTATTCATTAATTTTCATTCCATTTCTGTTTTGTTTGTTTTGTTTTTTTTTTTTAATATGCACAAAACAACCAACATGCAGATGTTGTTTTTGGTTTTCTGAAATATCGCTACTTGCATTTTTTTTTTACTGTTTTGTGATAAATATCAACAGATGATAGAATTGACAGCCGCAGCCATAAATTTAAATGTATCTTTATAGATTAGTACAGAGAAAACGAATCACAGAAATAGCATTGGTGATACATGTTTTGTCCACCAGAGGACACTGACAAGTTCATTCATTAATCAAAACTGAAGAGCTTTTAATAAAACTGTGTTCTAAAAATAAATATGTGTAATATTGGTATCTGCCACAGGACCAAACATATCTCTATCCAGTTCTGGGTCTTATGCCACACAACATCTTAGCTGTTCCTCCTCCGAAGTCAAACAGAATTTAATTTGTCTTCACATCAGGCAGATAACAGCACTCCGGCTGAGGATTGTAGGCATCTACCAAATGTTCTGTAATGCTCCAATCTGTCCATATCTTTCTCTTCCAGGTTGCTGACTACACGCAGAGATGACAGGAGTTTGGCACACGGGGCAGACAAGGGTCCAGCACTCACCTCCTCTTCCTCTGTAGGAGAAGAGGGACGCTGTAGAATCGCTCAGCGGTGCAAACACCAGAAGGCTGCACTCTTACTCCACAGCCACGGCCAACTGGCGAGGTTTAGAGAACAGCAGCAGTTCTGTTCATTCAAGTCCAAAGAAATAGTTGATGTTTGTATGTGAGTCAGTGTGTGTGTGTGAGAAAGAACCAGTAACAGTATAAGTTGTTTATAGTTCTACACAACAGATACAATATTGTGGACTTTGTTCTTGCTGCGCTAAGACCGAAAACTACATCATCTCACTTGTTTTCTTTTAATGTCTGATAATGAAAAAAGGGAGCGATGTATAATAGATAAAGACAATGAGTCTCCAACCTCAGCAGCTGTGTTTAAGTTAGTTTCAGTGACAGTGTGAGTTCATGTCTGTTTAGTCTAGAGTCATGATCTGTTTCTTGAGCGTTTAGACTAGAAATACTTCCAGGTGAGTAATGTTTTTACACACAACAAATTACCTTACTCAGGCAATGACACTGGAAATTATACGTTCAAAGATGCTCAGGGCATTTCTATATGTGTGAATAATGAGTTTTCATGTGGTTGAATGAGAAATAAGTTTTGTATAATTTCAAGTGATATTTTTTCATATGTGCAAGTAAATAAAATGTTTTCAAAAAATAAAAGTAAAGCACGGGGGTTGTTCATTCATAAATTATATATATATATATATAATTAATATTTCTGCACAATTTCTTGTTTTTATTTTCAATAATCAATAATGGAAAAACAAGTTGCAGCTCTAAACAATTTACAACACTGACACTGTAATGAAATAGTTATGCAGATGCAGAAGCAAATATACACTGACGGTAATATTAAAGGTATAAATATATGTTTGAATCTCAGAGGAAAGAGTCTTTATAAACAATGAAAACAACAGACATAAGTGACATTACATTTCATTATTCACTGTTTTCACTCCTGGTGTCACAAGGCGTATTTTGGAACAAAGAGTGACGTTACAAAGATAACTCACATTTGGTTTTCTTTCCTTCAAACCTAAATGTCTTGCAGTCAGCATGTGTAGCGTGAAGGATTTATTTTGTGAGACAATTATATGAGTGGGAGGACACGTTCATGCGCTGCTGCTTCTTTGCAGTGAGATCTGTCACTCCTCTAGTGTCCTTGTGGGCCTTGTAGTTGTGTTATGTGTGTGCGCATATAATTGCAGCCTCTCCAGATAATCTGTCCTCACTGTGCTGTTTTGACACACTCTCATCACCGTACCGTGCCTATCTACACGGGAGCGTGGCTATTTGTCATTCTCCAAACGGTGCCCTGAAAAAACCCTTAAGCTTAAGATGAATTGAGTGCTGTGTGGTTATTTGTCTTAATGCACACGTGTGTGTGTGTGTGTGAGAACATGTACCCTCACCTGAGTGTGTGCGTATGTGCCTCAGCCGGGCTCGATTCTGCACACATATTTGCTAGTGTGTTCTGAAGTGCCTTGATCCTGAGATGAACATTGTTAGTGTCGCCTGATAAGCTGTTTCCTTCTTTTAGTCTGAGCTCCAGTGAACTGAGAACACACGCTGCCTCATCAACCAGACCAGACCGATCCACCACCTGGACGGACCAACACATGCAAAGACAAAAAGATATTGACTGTGACGTGGGCCGGAAGGGTTTGACCACAAAAAGCAAAACTGGCATTGAAATAGGCATTGTTTAAAAAAAAATGGCACTGATATTTGTTATGTATTGCATTAAATCCAACAGCACACTAGATCATTTTAGATAATGTATTTTAAATTATACTTCCAGAAATTGATGATATGCTTGTGTATTTCATATTATATCCACATGTGAGCAATTAGAGTCTATTTGAAAATGTGGTGCACATGGATTACGCACATGGAATATGGAGAGATCTTGGATTAAAAGCAATATTGAAAATTGACAATAACCACAAAGACTGAAAGACAGAGTTATGTCTAATATTCACTCCAACACTAATATTGAGCCAAAAAGCTAAATTATGGTTCTTTTTGGATCTGTTATAAACAATCTGTGTCACACAATGAGTACTATTCAGTGAATTATACATTTTAAAACATATTATAGCTGCTGTACTCTAGTTCAGCTTTACTGGAACCTTTAATGTGCATCACAGACGGGAACTGATAGTTTCCTCACCATCTTTAAAATCCGTGTTGATCCACTCAGCATTTGTTGAAAGAAAACAGCAAAGTTGACTAAGAGGCTGAGGATCAATAATGGAGACAGTGATGGTTTCTGAGGTTGTGGTGACAGCAGAGTAACCAGTGACTGAAGGTGATCGACAGGAAGTGGAAGAGCAGGAGATGAGAAAGCGAAGAGGGAGCGGAGGTTGTCCCACGCCTCTTTGGCGCGTTCCTGCAAACAATTAACATGAAAGATTTAAGGTCAGCTGACACATGTTTATTTATAGACCATGCTGGAATCGAGCAGCGTTGCTTTAAGTATCTTTCCTGTAAATAAAAATCAATACGTGAGTAATTCACACATGATGAACAAACACAATCCCATGCGACTTGAACGTAAGGTCGTAATGGGAGAGATGGAGGCGACGAAAGAGAGTCTCCGGAGGTTATGGGAGGAGGAGGAGGAGGACAAGCAGGAGACAGAGAGATGAAACTCAGGCCAGCTGGCCAGACACTCACTGAGAAATCAATACTACATCACCCTTTTCACCCGACTCCCCTCCCTCATCTGTATCTCTCTCTCTTCTACCGTCTCCCTCTCTCCCTCTTACATAGGGGCCATCCATAATTTATTCTTTAATGTGTTATTCTTCCTCCTTTGTTTTTGTTCTGTGGCTTTCAGCGATGACACACCTGCCAAGAGCAAATAACAGAGCATCCACATTGTTATGTCGCTGAGTTATGATATAACCACTACTTTCTTCAGTCACGCTGCAAAAAAATCCTCTGCATCTGAATCTCCAGACTTGTTCATCATCACCTGGTGGGAATGTTGATGCAAGCAGGAACAAAGTTAGTCAGGTAATAAGTAAATACACACACACACAATAATGCAAAATTGCATGGCAATCAATCCATTTTTCACCAAGTTATTTTAGTCTGAACCAAAATAAATGTAAATAACTCTTTTGAGGACAATCTCACCAGCTGGAAAGCTCTGTGGTGCCCCCTGTTGGTGGGGTGGTGGTAGAAAGTCAGCAGCCATAAAAGAGGAGCACAGTTTTCAAGCTCTGATGTCCCCAGCAGCTCAACGGTCACCTGCACCCAGTGGGAACACTGAACAAGAAGGAACCAGGCCTCGAACACGTTGTGGTGCCCCCTGCAGGACAGGAGAAACAACAGGTAATAAACACTTGGTTCAACTTGCTGTCACAGGATCTCAAGGTATGTTCTGTGTTACTGCTGATGGAGGTGACGAATGAAAACGCAGCACAACAGAGAACATAATTACATGAGAACAAACTACATGAAGAGCAATTTTTAAAAAAAAAAGTTAAATACCCATTCTTGAACTTGTCAGCAGATGTAGTTTAATTTGACCAATATTTCATATTCACGTCACATTATAACCACTGAGGCTGAAAGTTTAAAAAAAATGGATATTGTGTTTTTAATTTCAGTCAAAACAACTGTGTTTTTTTTTTTTTCTATTTCAGTTTGTGATAATGGGTTACAAACACACAACCATAGTGTTACACTGTGACTGAGCTAACGGTTCTATAAACAGGTTTTAATATCTATAAACTGGGTGGTCTAATTTAGTTCCTAAATAGCCTGCCTCGTACTCAACCTCACTTTTTCCAAGGTAAGGGTGTAAATGAGTACAGTTTTTCTGCTTCTCCAATTAATGTCCCAAATTACTCTTGTAAAATACAATACGTAATTGTAAGTCTAATAAGTTGCACTGAAATTCTTGTGTAAACAGCTAAAAAAAAGACAAAAAACAAAAATGTGGCTATAAAGAAGAGGAGGAGGTGAGGTTCTTTAATACAATTTGATAAACTGAATTGATTAGTGTTTGTTGATTAAACACATCTGTGATGTTTTTCCACTGAAGTTTTCTTCTTAAACTATTTGGTTTCCAGTGCGTCTCGCAAACCCTCTAATAACAGGCTGTCTGAAGACAAAGCTGTTACACAGATCAGACAGATCTGAATCAGAGGCAGACTTTGAAATTCATTATTTTGTTGTTACATCACGCTGAGAGCCAGCCGAGATAGGCTGTTTCAATGTGTGGCATTTCATCACGGAAACGAAATTGAAAAATGGTCATTCCACCATAAAATTCACCTTAAATCAAAACAAAGTTTTGTTTTTTATTTTTTTGTCTGTAATAAAATCTGTTGATAATCAATTCCTATTTACATTTATATTCCTTCGCTCTCTATACACAAAAAATGCCGAGATTCAAAACGTAGAAATGAGTAAGAGATGGCCAGACACAGAAAGTGGAATGACTAAAGGATGGACGTGACTAGAACTGAGATTAGTAGTCGGTGTAATAATTGTCTGATGTTAACTGAACTCTTTCAAGTTTTTTAGCAAAAATGATAAATACTTTCCAGTTCTCTGCGTATTCATTTTCCCTGTACAGACAATAAAAGCTGAGAACTCAAATAAAGTAAATATAGTTGTCATGGATTACTATAAAATATAAAAAGCGTGCGACATAGGATGGACTGGGAGTTAAGCATGAAACACAACTACACAGCTGCAACAGAGAGATTATGAGTGAGATCTTGGTGATAAAGATCTCACTCTCTCTAAAATTTCCTTAATACCATCATTAGAGCTCGTCTGCTCAGCTCCCCTCGTTCCACTTGGCTCCCAAATACGACCAGCAGCACCCCTTTGCAGGACTCTGGCAGCTGCATCTGCGCTCGGAGCAACACAACATACTATTTTCCCACCACTGGCTCAGAACAATGTTTTGGGAATTTTGCATGGAGCTCCAGAAAGGAGCGGAGGTGGGGATAATGGGCCCTGTTAACAACTGCAGCTGGAGGGTATCAAGTCAGCTGTCTCCATCTCTAGAACATCAACTGCTTTCTGCTTTTTATCCACATCCCTTTATCCGCTTTTTTTTAACTTTCCAGTAAATCTGTCCAACCAAGGCTGCTCACTCTCTGCTTTCCTTTATTTTGCGTTAATATGACATCTTCTCCTGTCGGCTTTCTCCCTTCCTCCATTCCTTTTCTCACTCTTATTGGGCTTTCCAACACTTGTTTTCTTCACAGCTCTCTCTTCCCCAAGCTAATGGCTCCTAATGAGCTTGGAGGAGCCATGCAGTGCATCAGGACCTCTCTGCTGTGATGCAAGAGGAAAATATCTGACTAACCACCCCCTCAACAGCAGCTAATGGAAATAAGAACACCACACAGGCATTCAGTAGGGTGGTGGAAGCAGACACACATTAACACTTTCTCTCTATAAGCCCTCTTGCTCTAACCTGGTGCTACTGCTGCTGTCTCCCTCCTCTTCCTCCTCTGTCAGTCTCTGTAATGAGCTACTGAGCCAGTTCACATGATGTCTCCAGGCCTCTTGAGGCATCTCTGCAAGAACAGATACAGATAGTAATTAGTTGTAGCACAAATATATACTTTCTACAATTAATTGATATTCATTAATCATCATTAAAACATTAAAAGAATAGTTCAGTACTATATGAAATATATTTATTGGCTTAGTAGTAGTAGGTAGTTAACAGGATTGATAACAGCCTCATGTCTGTAGGGTAAATATAAAAATTACAGTCAGCAGCTGCTCAGCTGTGGAAACAGACACATACGTACATCATGTTTCTTTAATATGCAAAAAGAGTCGAGTCAAAGTGACGCGACTCCAAGAAATCACTGCTTTGGACAAAGAACCAGTTCCAGCACAACACCACAACTTTTACAAAAAAGGCTGCAACCATTATGTTTGTTACTGTTTAAGTTACCAGTTATTTTTGTGATTAATTATTGAATTCTTTGATCTATAAAATGTGAAAATATAGAACAAAATGGCCATTACAGTTTTACATCAACTATTTTTTTGTCCATAAGTCTTAGTCTGAGTATATTTACAGTCCAACAAGCTGGAATCAATTTTTATAAATAATAAAAGAAACCTTATACTCATACATCTTACATGAACCAGATAAAGTCAGACATAGACTGAGCTATTGAGGTGCTGGTGGGCAGATCCGTTACCTTTGGACTGTGTTGATAGCTAGTTTTTCCTGTTTTCTGTTTTTATGCTAAGGTAAGACTCAGTGCAGGTATTTTTCACATTTTTTCACATTCTTAAAACGCAGAATACTCCCAAATACACACAATTACACAAAGAAAGTTAAGTTACTGGTGTCCAGAGGGTACCACACGAAAATACTGCATGGGAAATAACTTAAACAGACAATTTTCCAAATATCAGGCACAAGTATTTCCCAAGTAGAACTGAATGAACTTTTGTTACTGCTTGCAATTACTTTTTTCCTGTTTTCCAGCTATTATGTTTAACTGCTTAAAGGGCCAGAGTGGTGTTTGTCACATGCTACATTGTTCTGTTAAAAATAACTTTACTACCACAAACCACATTTTGCACTAAAACTCAACCTAACTGCCTAACACACCAAATAACAAATATTTCAAACGCTTGATATCTAATCCGGGTGTTCCCCCAGGCTACGTTCTAACAATGAAATGTTGAGTCGTCTTAATTTATAACTTTTTCAGATGGAGCACAAATCAAGATAAAACTTTAAATCTTCTACCGTTTGTAGTAGCATTTCCAGTCAATCCCCGGTAAAAAAAAAAATTGCCCTTCACTCACACACACACACACACACACACACACACACACACACACACAAAATAATTAACTCAGAGTTCTGGCTGGGCTCCAGTGTGTCACTAAATGGCTCCATTCATGTAAATCATTTCTGCCTACAGGCCAGTCTGGGCACACACTGATAAGCACTGCTCCACTGTGCCCCTGCACTCACCTACTGTGGATCCCCTCAGTAGTAAAGATTCCCATGCATTAACACTGGTAACATATATATGGATCATTTTTAATAAGACCAATAAAAAGGTTATACATTGAGTATTAGTACATTTATGCAAGACAATGTAGCTGGGACATAACAGGTAACTAATTCAACTTAAGATTCCACATAAGAAACTATGAACCAAACATTTTTTACACATTATGTCAGTTTTTATATTAGACATAAAACACTGAACAAATTTGTCAACTAACTATTATTGATTAGCAAGAACAAGACAAGAGCCCATTCACTCAGCAGCAGGAAAACTGTTTATACACAGTTAAAGAATACCTGCCTGAATACAGTCCTACACACATACACGCACGCACATGCACGCACCATGAGTGTGTGTGTGCACACTGACCTGACGGCAGGGTCGACAGAGGCACCAGCAGACCCTGAGGAGACTGTGGGAAGAAAGCTCTCAACGGTGCACACTTCTGAAACAACACAAAGCACTTTTTTCTTTATACTGAGCTTCATAAATGTAAATCACATTTACCTTGATCTCATACATCACTGTGCTCTGAAAGCCTGAAAAATGATATTTTGAATGGGAGGCTGTGTAACGGTGATACAGTATGTGCTAATGTGTAATGTAGCGTGTAATAGGTAGCATTTACTGCAGTGTGACTCCAGCCATTAAAGCAAAGTCTACTGTAAATGCACTGTAGCACTGCCATCTACTGGTTAATAGAGGTGAAAGGGACTTAAGTTATATGCACACAACCGTGTAGCAGGTGATACATCACACCTATGTTGCAACAGATCTGTTTTGTGGCCTTTTGACAGTAATGGCTGATGTGTGATTGCAAAATAATTTGTTTGTGTTGATGGTGCGCCCTTATGCAACAGCAGACCCGGGTTTATCTGAGAGAATCCATGGAGGCTGAGTGTTTATTAGCGAAAGTTAAAAAGTATGTAGTGACACATTTATGTAACGGCTCACAAATGAATCCAAACATTGCAGGGGTGTTATTTGTTCTAAACGATTATTTTTAAATTGACGATTTAAAAGCTATTTGCATGTATTACACAGAGTTGTGAACGGGGGTGTGTGTAGTGTGAACAGTGTTGCTCCCGGCTTGAGATAAAGCGATAACGATGTGAAGGCTTCATCAAATGTTTACCTGCAGAGAGGGAAATGGTTTGTCACCCTGAGTGTGTAACTAGGTAGCATTGTGGATACGAATTGATGGCAATTTTAGTGATTTCTAACATAAACAGAATTTATTACATTTGGCAAAGAACTATGATCTGTGACACTGGGTACTTAAGAAGAGTAGGTGTACATTCCTAAAACATTATCTGTGTTAGTGACAAGAGAACATGGATTTTTAATTTTGTCTCTTCTCATTATAATCAACTAAAAACACTTCCTATAATCGAATATTAGCTTGTGCATTTCAGGATCTATAAGTTGGCATCATTTACTATTTTCTCATTTCTCATTAACCCAAAAGCTCACTCAATAATAGGCAATTTGTTGAAAAGAAAAAAAAAACCTACCTCAGTTTGCAGCAGCGCCAGTTCTCTAAGGAAACAGCTGGTAAATTTTTGAATAAGAGATTTAAAACACTCATTTCCTTCAGCTTGCTTAAGGATGGACCTGCCAGAGGGCACACACACACACACACACACACACACAAGCATAAAGTCAGTTTGCACTGTCATAACACACCATCAGAAATTTGCAAACACATAGAAAAACACAATTCAGCACACATTCATCATCCTCCCCCTAAAGACACAACAGCCCTCACCTGAAGATGTCATTTACAACGAGGAATATTGAACAGTGCTGAGCACAGGCTTTAGGCTGAAACACACAAAAACACAAATCTTACAAATATTTCTGCTTCACACACACTGATATCTGACACAAACAGTCCAGCATGTAGAGATAATATTGATCACAACCATTATATGAAACAAATTTGATTCCATTACAACTAATTAAAGAAAGTGTTTACCCAAAATATACTGACCACTGGGTGTCGATATTGTATCGTCTACAAACCTCTGGTGCCTCATTTTATCAGTGTTCTCTCTCTCTCCCCATTAACCACTCGGTTTACCACGCTGTTAGTCCTTTCACATACACACACACACACACACACTTACTCTCTCATCTTCTCCTAATGCACACTCATCATGTGTTTTAGATTTAACACATTCTAAAACGCCCCAGTGCAAACATTTAACAGCTGTACTGTGCACGTCTGCCTGCCTCTCCCTTTTTTTTTTATATATCTTCTAGGCCCTAATTATTCTCCCTTGCACCCCCATTCCCTCCCACACTCTTACACAGGGATGGGCACTTCACTTTAGAAGTAGAGCATGCGGTCTACCTTACAGGTTTTAATTGAACAGTATTATATAGCGGTAGAATCATTAAAAGGAGGGCCAAAATCAGATGGGGGCAAACTTTTCTATTTATTTAATTTACCTACAGTTTAATTTAAGAGCTGTTACTTATGTAAGTGCTTCTAAATAGGAAGCGGTTTATTACAGTGTTATGATATCTACATGTAAGTACAACCCCAATTTATAAAGAGGTATTTTCCCTCCAGTCCAAGCACACTGGTAATGATACAATTGAGAGTGTCAGTTCATTTACAGACACAGTAAGAATAAACAGCCCCACCCAGTGTTTATATGGTGTCATTACAATGTCCCAACAAACAGCAAGTGCTTTAATGCTCTGTTTTGACATGTACGTTTCCTTTTTGTCCTCTCGGGGTAGGAAACAGCACTGATGAATTAAAATAGCTTTTACATGTAACAGTTTGGATGGACATGAGCAAACATTGGCACACGATTCATGTATGTCAGTGTGCATCTGCGTGTATGGGTTGCATGCCAGCGTTCATGCATGTGTACAAACTGTCATGGTTTCCCCTAGTGGAAACAGATGGGTTTTTTTTAGTCCTCCTCCATACCTTACCACTAACTCTACATGGAGGGTCAATTACAGCACACAACAAACATCCTGTTTTTGGCAGTCAGGCCCAGGAAGTGAGTATTTATTGTTATTGGGCCAGCGTCTCTCACTGGATCACAGGGGGGTGGGACAAGCCAAAATGAGGAATGTGAGCCTAATTTCATGTTTCCCATTTTTGATTGCAGTTTAAACAAGTGAGTAAAAGGGAGGCGAGGACAGAAACAAGCCAGTCAGTTTTTTTTTTTTTTTTGAACACATGTACGGCAAATTTGAGACTTTTCCTCCACAGACACTAATTTGAAGCGCACATCTGACATCCAAACAACCTGAAGGCTCAGTGAAACTGAAACGTATGCTGCCCAACCTCTTAACAACAGGCGCACTACAAAATACGCTGTAATATCATAAACAAAAGCATAGCAACAGGGTGTGCATGTGTGTTAGGGTTTGTATGCATAGATGTGCATGTGAACTAACAGGGTGATAAAGAGATCAGAGGTCAATCAGATAGAGATAAACACAGAGGGTAAACAAATAGATCAATGAAGGGAAAGAAAAGTAAACTCTCTCTCTCTCTCTCTCAGATATATACATATACACAGATGAGTTTGATTGATTACAGGTACAATCTTATGGAAATAGTACCTCCCACAAACTCAACATGATGGAATCAAGAGTAATGAACAGGCATGTTCCTGTTCGTGCAATGTTAGTAATTCATACTGGTGTGTTCCAATACATCTTCATTTTTGAGAACAGTTCATGAACTAAAAAAAACAAAACAAAGTGGGCATTGCTAACCGGGTATGCACACAGCTCAAGTGGACCATCACTCCAGAAAAGAGCAGGAGTGACACAACTGACAAACATCACCTAAATTAACATGAGGCAAAATGGCAGGTAAATTCTCGTTTCCAACTTGAATTTCCCTGACATGTATAGCTACCAAATCAATGCAATTAGTAACTTAGGTAAACAGGTTGCCATTCATAGCTATGAACACAAGGAGCTTTTTGCTGGGCACAGATGTAGAAAGCATGTCTACATACTTACATACATATGTTAATAAACTCCGCTCCACTCTATTTTTATGTAGTGCACATTTAGGAAATAATTATACTATAACATTTCATTTCAGAGTTTTAATCTGTATTTGTTGTTTTTTCATTGTCTAGGTTCAGTGACAACGGTTGTGCGTGTTTATCACAGAAGCTGCACTAATTTGTCTCCCATCTTACAAGTTATTATGGGATAAAAAGCTGTTCATGTTAGCAAAATGAAAAGAACACGAGTCACAACAACACCACTTCTTATTTCACTGCAAAGAATGGCATCATCTACAATTCTATAAATTAAAAATCACTTATGATTTTTGAAGTGGGTATGAACTGAAGTTACAGGAATTAAAGAATGACCCACGACTCAAGTGACAGAAAGTTCAGTACTTAAGTAAAAAGGCTACGTAACACAAGCCAAATGATGTGAGATGTGGTTTGGAGTTAGCCAAATGATGTGAGATGCATGCAGACCAAAGCCAAAAGGAGTCAGGCAGGCAAAAACCGTCACTAAATACCCACTATAAAAATGATGGAATGTTTCCAGTAACTATGCATATGAAAAGAAAATACATACGATATAAATCAATAAAAAGAGTAGGCCTTACATTCAAACTGTTTGGTTTTACAGTTTACCGTTCAAACTGCAGCTGAACACATATGGAACACACAGTGGTTTCTCATGTGAGACTATAATTCAGGGCAGATGAGTCTGAACTATGTACATAACAAACTCATTTAACAACGGCAATATGTCACCAATTTATCAACAGTCTTAAACGCTGTCAATTCATGGAGCAGTAAAATTGCAGAAAACGCATCAGTACAGAGGAACAACATTCTGCACATTTCAGTAAATCGCAGACTGTGAGGATAAAATGCAGTCCTCATTAGTAACTCAACAGTTTCACAGATGACTTATTAGGCATTTTCACACTTTTTAGATGCCACTGTGGAATACTTCTTTCCCGTAATAGATTGCAAGATGCTGCCAAAATAGTTGCTCATGAAGGTAAATGAAGTTAATTATGAGACTTTAACCGCAGGTTCCAAAGTCTGGTTTGCTACAAAACCAGACATTGAACCTATAAACTGCACAGGTTCCAGCTTCTCAAATGGATCTCCTCTTGTTTCCTGGTTTATATCTTTGTAAAACTTAATACCCTTTGGTTACATACTGATACTGATACTGACATACAGATGAACAATACAAGATTCCTGAAGATTGTCACCTTTGGCTGTGAGGAATAACTATGGGCATTGTTTTAATTATGACAATCAGCATCCTTATTAAAAAATAAAAATGATTTTTAATCACAGTACTACTCTAAACTTCAACATGAAGACAGAATATAGTTCCTTGGTAAATCGGGTTATTTCCATGACAGAAACTGAAATTGAAACATGACAAGGCTTTGTCCTGTTGCGATCAATTGTGATTGTTAGTCATTGTAAAGATTACCCACCAGCAGGGACTGTGCTACTTGTTGCACCAGATTCTGTTGTGTTGACTGTTTGTTGGTAAGAACAGACTCAAGCAGACTGAGCACTGCCTCTTCCAGGCTGGACAAGCTGTGATACCACAGCGAGATTACAGCTTGATCCTCCAATGACAAGCCCCGACTGAACAAAAAAAAAAAAAGCAACATTGATGAATCTATATCACTGTATCATTTCATATTTTCTATCCACTTACACTGAGTCTCTATGTTCTCCTACCTTGAGTAGGCAGAGCTTACAGCTTCCAGGAAATCTTGACTAAGAGCTGCTCTGACACAAGACGCTGGCCGCTGTAGCAATGAACTGATGAGAGGTGCTGCCTCATGGTAAGTGACCAGAGGGACACAAGCATCTGATGTGGCTAGAATCTTGTCACATGAACACCTGTAGGAATTCACTTTATGTTAAACATGAACAAAATATTATCAAAGATAGAAAAGACAGTAATCCACACCTCATGAGGGCCATAAAGATGAACATGCTTAGTTCCTTGTTTAATGTACTACTTTCGTATTTTGACAGAGAAAAAATCGAAATAGTCTTATGTGTACAGTGATAACACTATGTACTGAACAATTTATTAACGAGTCAATCAATTGTTGGTAAATTCAATTTTTCACTGTTGTACATCACAATGGATTGAAAATCTTTGATCTTTAATCTGTAGGTTTGACATATATAATATACACATATATGACATCCATTTAATCCATTTGTGGGAAATTTAACATTTACTCAGTAATAAATATAATAATTAACCACATGCCTATTTTCTACCATACTATACCTCTGACTGATGTTGCCCAGAGAGCTGCAGCTCTTCCCAATGTTTTCCTGCAGCAACGCCACCATCTGAACAAAGACATACACTTGTTGTCAAAATAACATACAGTGTTTATCAATTCTGGTGAGATTAAGACCAAAAGCAACGGAGACGATACCTTTCTGAAGACTCTGACATGGTACTCTTTAGGTGGTACACCCATACGCTTCATTAACGCCTGTGTTGCAGCATCGTCTTCTTCTGTAGTGAGCTGACACAACACTTCCTATAGGAGAGTGGGCAACACAATGTGCAGCACGTTATTAGCATGTTATATCTATAACAGGGGACAAGATTTTAATACAAACTGCCCAGACCCCATAACATCAAAGCTAATTAGTTACTGGAATATAAGATGACTCTGTTGGCGTCATATCATTTGAACCATATGAGTGGAGAATAGGCTTTCCAGTAAGTGAGAATGTATGGACAGCATATGAGAAACTTCAGAAATAAACATTCTTTGTTACAGAGGCCCTTGGTGTTTTACAAGCATTTTTTCAGAAGGGGCCTCATCATACACTGATAAAACCAGACTAATAAACTCAGCTGATTCTCATCTGTGAAAAACGCTAGTTATAATGAAGGAACAAAGAGAGGGAACACTTGACTCATACTGTAAGTTATAATGTTCGCAAACCCCTTCCAAAAAAGGAAAAGATACAAAAAAGGGATGTTTTTTGGGAAAAAAAAAAATAGATAAATATTCTGTGGCACAAGCAGAGTTGAGAGAAGTTGACTTGTTTTACTTTCAGCATTGACACTGTCATGAAATAAAACCATTGCCACACAACATTCAGTAAACTAATGATTAAAAAAACGGAACATTTTCTTCGCTGGTATTCACGCCGCAGCGTGATGAAAACCCCAAAACCTATAACTTAAAATCAGAAACTGATTTAAACCTCCGAAACAGTCGCCTCTCTTCAGCCACAAAAAGTTGATTTACTGGTACAAGTTGGGAAGTGTGATCCAACAGAAACAACCAGGGCCTCACATTTTCAGCACACATCTGTTTTTTCATGTCTGTTGAATCAAAAACAGAAAAATCTCCACTAAGAATAGAAAAAAAAGTACAAATCCTTTTCAAATAGCAGATAAAAGGGGATCAATAAGAGATGAGGAGAGAAAAAGGTTTGAGAGAAGCATAAAATGTAGAAAAAGAGAACAAAAAACAAGAGGAAGGGAAAAAAAAAAGAAGTCACAGGCAGAGGAGCACTGCAGTGTTGTTGGTGGAGCTGTGTGGTTTCTTTGGCCAGGCCCTACAGCACGCTACGATGCTTACCCTCCACATAGTCTCACAAAACAACCCCAATCACTACCATCTGAGCACCCTCAAACCCTGCACATTGAGTACATACAAAACCAATCACACTTATCCCACCCTTGGTAAGAAGGCACAGTGAGCCTGGGGGATAAAAGACGACGAAAAGATTGGTTAGAAGGAATGATGGAGAGAGGGACTGGAACGCACTGCGATGGCTCCATTTGGAGCAGGGGAAAAGGGTGTGGTCACAAGAGGAATGGGATAAAGGGCAAAATGGATAGAAGGATGGCAAATACTTTAGGTCAAAAGTCATCTTTCTCTCACAGAAAACAGCAACCGAGCTGGCTTTGGGGGCTTGGACAGGCTGCTGCCATAGAAATTATCCCTCTATAAATCTAAAATTAAAACAGAGGATGTAGAAAAATGCACAAGGAAAAGACTTGGGTTGGTTTTGATGGGTGCCTGTTAACAATTACTAGGCCATGATTGAATTCTCTAAAACCAATGAAAGACTCAAGTATAGCCTCAGTTGGTCAAAACAGCAAGAGACAAAAAGGGGAAGACCAAATGAGGGAAATGAGTGCAGAAAAAATAGAGGATGATCATGCGAAAATAATTGAGCTATAAGAAATTGTGTTTAAACCTGATGAACTGACCCAGGACTAGAACTATCAACAGTAATTATTCAGCATTTTTACATTAATTTTGTAGCATGGTGTGAAGCATTAATCTAATTCAAGAGTGTTGTTTTGAAGGAAATCACAATTTTTTTTTTTACACAAAAGCAAAGAAATGATAATTTTGGTGTAGTGATACCTATCTAGGGTCAACACATTGAGGATAAATCAATTTCATGAACTACTTTAAAGTATCTTACAACATAAAACACAACCTCTGTCTGTTGCATGCAGATGTAGTCATAGATACAACTTCATCTGTCCATTGCCAGCCATCTTAAATATGGGACTCAAGTCCCATATTTCATACTACACTGTGTCTGTGTAAAACCGATCCTGAAGTACAATTTCACTAATTCATCTACACAAGGCATTTTGTAGAGATGGCCATAGAAAATGTCAAACTACTCCTTTAATTTGAAAGGAAGAAGAAAATCTAAAAGATAATTTCAGTCAATCATGGGAAGCCACCCACGAAGAAAGAGAACATTAAGGGGAAGTGTTATTGTGGCAAACACACTTTAATCTCCAAGTAAAGGCGCACAACATATCAGTCAATGTGAGCAAAGATTAAGAAATACGTTTAAAACTATAAAGCAGCCACAGTAGCTCCAGGGCCTACCTGTGGTTCACCCTGTTTGAGTCACTAAGGACACACATCAAAGATTTAAGTATGAAAGTGTCCATCGTCTGACCCTCTAATATTACACTCTTATGCTATACTTATCTGTCATCACTTCAAGGATCATGCCATGTTACTGCAGCACTGTGTGGTCCCCTGCTTGTACAGGATGTTGAAAAGCAGAGCGATTGAGCTAATGACTATCTGACATAGCCTGTAGCTATGTGGCTGTACCCAGCATTCATCAGATCCACTTAGAGCACTCAGATGTGGAAAGGAGAGGCAGGCAGGGAGGTGGGGTGAAGTGAAGATGAGGCAGAAAAGGGCAAAATATCCCATGCACTCATAATCGAAATTGTAGAGAGGGAAAATACATGTGGCTACTAACGGTATATACAGTAGTGCCAAAACACGTGTATTTGCACAAATACAAACATATGGTTGTACATGCACAAACTTACACAAACACAGTATTTAGGTGCCACTTAGCACCAGATGCTCCGTCTATTATGGAGGCAACAAGAAAACAATGTTGGGGAGCAAGATCAGACAGAGCTAACAGAAAACAGGCTACATTCTGCATTCCAGGACAGGCAGTCCAACACAACCAGACAGGGAGAGACACAGAGACAGACCATCTCTGGCCTAAAACCATACATCTGCCCTGTTCCCCCAGATGGGCTGAGCTGTGGTGAATAGGTTTTTTTGTGCTTCCCGCCATTCCTGTCATTTGTGGGAAGTAGAAGCTTCTTTGGATGAGAAGAGAAAAGAAAAGAGGCTGCAGAGTTGGTTTTTAGTTTATTGTACTTGTGCTCTTTGGATACTTTCAACTAGTGCCCTGTAGTATAAAATACATGCGTGCAACTTTAGTACGAGTGGCCCCAGTGAACCCGACTTAAACCACTCAGCAAAAATTAACTACTTCTATACAATGCTGACAACACAGCGCGAACCTTGACAGATTCTAAACATTAATCAGGGACTATAAAAGGGCCACAAATATTGTTTTCATTACTGAATAATCAGACAATAATTCTCTTGATTAATCCAGATGAATCAACTTGTTTAGTGAACAAAATGTCAGTTAACAGTATAAATGTCTAACACTTTGTTAGCTTAAAGCTATATTGTGTCGGAGCTATTTATTGATCTCAATAAACTGCTCTGTATTGTGTAAGATTTACCCCCATCTAATGGTAAGGTCATATACCGCAGCCCGTGCGCACATTTCATTCTACGGTGGCCGAGAAGTATCAACAAGATGTCGTCCTTCTATTTGGGAAAAAACATTCTAATATTCATTCAGTGTTTCCATACAATACCTCTAGCATGACACCTCTGTCTCTCTCTGTCACTCTCTCACTTGTTTTTCACTAACACCAATATGTTTAACGTGGATAACAAGTGAGTAGTCCACTACCTTGATGCTAACACATGGAAATGGAAAACGCCATAGACAGGCCAAAGCAATTAGCAGTTGTGGTAATTTGATCTCAGCAAAAGGTTGTTTACCTCAACATGCTTAACATACCCATGTTATACCATGTTATTTATCTTACTTACACGACGGGATGTCATTTTTGTCTCTGCATCATCACGTGTTTAAATTTCCCCTCCGCTCTCTATGTCTCTCATGGTGGAGTATATTTATATATATATATATATATATATATATATATATATATATATATATGACCCTGACAGTCACATTTTGCAGAAAAAATTGATAACATAAACATATGCCCGTACAAACGCACACAGACATAGACGCAAACAATACCACGCACACGTGCACTCCGCTTCCCCTCTCATGGGTCAAAGACCATCTGGCAAATTCAAGGTTTACTTTCAAGGCACTGTTTTAATTAGCAAGATGTTTTATTAGATGAGAAATTAATCAAAAGAATACAAACACACAGTTAATCTGGCAAAAATGTGAAGGTCCCACATTGTTTATCATAAACCATCTGCATGAACCCTCTCAGAGTTGAAAATTGCAGTCGTTACTTCCCTCTGTTCTCTTTCCCTCCTTTGTGTGTGCACTTTGAAAACACACTGTGTGTAGGATCAACTAACCATAATATAAAGGCTGATCCTTCTCTAGTGACATGAGGCAGTGAAACAGTCAATTTTAATTTGCTTTCAAAATATGTTTTACAGTTTTGGGCACAAATGGCTAAGACTAACAGAGACCCAATCTCCCCCATTCATCATCCATGTCCCATTAGAGAGGAGACACAGAGGGCTGGCGAGTGAAGTCCTATTAAAAGCAAATTAAATAGAAAATCTCTTCAGCAGCCTAAAGGCAATCAAAGAGACATTCTTTTAAGAGTATTTGTTAAAGGGATGATCTGTAATTGGCAACTAATCTGTAAGTCAAGTCTGTCCAGAGCTAATTAGAACATAAACACAAACAGATCAGGCCTGAACTGAAGAGAAGAGACATATGATGAACATGTTGGAAGAGAATATGCAGCAACAACTAAATAATGTTATGAATGGCTACAACCACAGCCTGATGTCTGCATAAATATTCTAAATACTTCTGAGTTTTGTCTCCCATTTCAGTTTTCCCAGATTATGGATTAAGGTGTTTCAAATACAGACGTCATTATATGACATGAAAACTTGCTTTTTGCTGCCATTGTCAGAAATAAACGTTAAACAGACACAAAAAGTATACATCTAACTTTGGCTAAGATTGTTCATGCCCATCTCTTCTCAATATCAATTAATACTCCTATTTCCTATAGCAAAAAAATATCTACATAATCCCCCCTTACATTTCATCTTAAACTGGAATAGCTACATCAAAGTATGTAGTACAGATAACACAACTATTATTGTACATTCAAAGTTAATTATGCATTTAAACTTGATATGTAAATGCCACCATGGATCACTTCTCTTATTCCACATTTAAAAAGAAAGTTTGTACTTTCAAGTTGACCTAATTTACCTGAGTCTCTATTGGTCATTAATCACTTGAGGTCTCTTTTAATGGAGATAGAGTGTGTCCAGTCCATACCTTTATCCACTGGTTGGCTTTTCTTTCCACAGCATTGCTTGGATTGTCTGTGTACAGTCTCCACAGACACTGGAACAGCAGCCTTCTGGTTGTATCTGCAGGCAACACACAGCACCACACAACACATTTCACACCATGATCTCAGCATCATTACCATCATTATGCTTGTGTTTGCCTGGGAGTTCTGAAAACTCGACTTCAGATTAAGAGGCTACCATTACTTGGAGCCTGATGGAGTAAAAGCTGTCCAGAAGGTACACTCACCATCTGCGGTGACATAAGGGTTCCAGCACAATCGGCCAAGCACTTGGCCTAGAAAGGGCAGCTTCTCCATGGTTTCTGTTGTAGAACTCTTAGAGACAGAACACAGATGGCCACATTTAGGAAATAATGAATTAAATAATCTACAAAATTTCATCAGAAATGCGCACACCCCTGTTTGCTTGTATATATAAATTAAGTGGTTTATTTCACTGATTGGAAGGCATGTGTAATGTATTTTTGACCATCTGGTACACAAACGTCATGAAACATGACAGAAGTGGAGGTAATAAAACTAGAATTACCATCTCACAGTGCCATGCCCCCAAAAAGCCAGTTAAATAGCTTACGTTATTGGCAAAAATTAGTTTTATCATCTTGACCTTTGACAAACAAAATCTAATCAGTTCATCCTTAAGTCCAAATGAATGCTTTTTTTTAACCAAATCTGGAGGAATTACCTCAGTGTGTTAGAGAAATATTGCTTTCACAAGAATGGGACAAAAAGACTAACAGACAACCTAAAAATACAATACCTTCAGCCACAGGTGACGCCAGCATGAAGGCATAAAAATTAAGGGGAATTATTTGTGCTTGTCCAAAGCAGAGCACACAATGATTCAATTCAAGCTAGAGACTGAGACAAAAGCCTTCAGGGGAACTGAGGACTTTCAAAATAATTTTTGATTCAGGATAACTCTGTTAACACACAGGTGTACAACATTGTTTTGTTCCACTTGACTGCTTCCTCAGCACAGACACCATCGTGTTTCACAATATGGTGACTAGAATTAGACATACAGAAAACAGGTCAAAGAAATGACGTATTACTAAATTTTTAATGTGTGGTTGCACACTTGTGCATGAATCAGGGTAATGTAAATGTATAGTATTATCTATTATTCAACCCATATTAACTAAATCCTACATTTCATCTCTACGATAATTTAATTGTGGAAAACAGCTTTTATGCAGGAACAAGCAGATCACAAGCAGAAACCTGACATACTTCGTTTGTAATTGAAGCAGTGTGCTGTTGCTTAACCAAGATGATGAGGGTTGCTTTACTGCCATGGACAGACAGTTGAGGTTGGTGTGTCAGGCCAATCCAATCTCATACAATATTAGAACATGGAAAAATATGGACATTGTACAAGATTTTCTGTGGGACTTCTAAAACTTTCCTAATCTTTGTTCCATATGTTCTCTTTGTGTTTACCATCACCATAATGTGTGTATTATGGCTTGGGTGAAAAAAAAACTTTGAAATTTATATTTTAAGAGACAGTTTAGCTCCTTTAGAATAGACCTCCATGGAGTTTTGGAGCCAGCACCTAACAATGCGTCAGTGCTGTTCTTTTCATCAGGAACAATTAGAGTGAAAACATGGAGAAGCCTAAAGTACCATAGCACTTGTGAAAAGAGTTAAGTTAAGGCAGCTTTAGGGCTATACATTCAAAAAGAGCATCAGACATACAATGAGTCCAACTTGACTCATTCAAGTGGGTGAGATCACCATTAATGGAAAGCAGAACAGTAATGGGCCAAGTACAGTTACTCTAAATGCCCCCGCTATACCTCCCTACAACAGCACCGATGTTGTCTGGAGCACAGCCCTCACACTCAGCCTTCCTATGAATCCAACAACACATGGTAAACGTTTTGTCTGTGTGAGTATACATGTGCATTTGTGTGTTAGTGATGCAACTAAAAAGGAATGTTCATTTACAATTGGAACTGTACAACGCTCCATGTCTGCAGGAATGCCCGTAAGAATGAGCCATCACAACAGAAAGCAATTATCGCTGACTACCAAAGCCAAATCACCATCAAAGCCTTGTCATCATTGTCTTAATTATAAACGGCTAAATAAGACCATGTACCTTGTTTTGATTAGGGACAGACATCTCAGACAGAAGTGACTAATAATGTAGCAAGGCAAAGAGAACAGAGAGGAAACGCTTCTGTCACTGACATCATTGAGTCACCATCAGAGTATCCCTAACAATAAACTGTGAAGTTACTATGGTGAGAACATAAACATATACTTCAGTGTATTGTAGAGGAGATGGTGCTGAAATACTACATATCTACTGTTGGAATCACAATAAAAAGTAGGACACTTCTGGGTGACGGGTGTACAATTTAAGTAATTCTTTTAAGCAAAAACACCGAATATTTGTTGCTTTTCGTACTTTGACAACTGCTGGTTGGACATTTTTTATGAAAATAAAAACAATGAGAAAATAATTAGCTAGAGTTCTACAATAGTTTAACATTTTGAAAAATATGCTTTTTTTACCTTCACACACTTTTATCAATGAAAGTTACATATTTGTCTTTTCAATGTGAAGCTGATGCCAAAAGAAGCTCAGTTTTACTTGCCATAAATACTGGAAACAGCTTGCTTGACTCTGTCTAGAATACACTTGCAAACAAATCCAAGCTGATACGGTTTTTTAGATCGATATGTCATTTGTTTGTTCCTACAATAACTTAAAAGTGAAAAAGTAAAGATGTCAGTTCATGAAGGATCATTTCACAGTTTTCTGATAAGTGAGCTACACTCACCAAGAAATAGGTCGTCATAAAACAAACCCATCCCTCCCTCTGTTTCGTCTATGCTATATTTTACTAAGTGAACCATAATCAATATTTAGATACAGAAATGGTATCAATTTTTTTTCCTCTCAGCAAGGACAGGAACAAGTGTATTTCATTACAAAATGTCAAACTATTCAATTAATAAGTCACTACTGAGACAGAAACTTGCTATCACTTTCTAACCAAGTGTAAAGCTATAAATTAATAATACATATTTTTCATCCTGGAGTTTAAAGTATATAATATTGAATCATCAAAGGATGTAAAATACTGCCAAGAAGCCAGTGATCCTGCTTATGTTTTATGAGTCCCCTGCCAGTAAAAAAGATTTAGACTCAATTACGCTATACCATTCTTTTCTCCTTTTTTGTATCCGTTCCATCATCCTGAACACACTGACGCCTCTGCATGACGTATACCCTGAATAATGCTAACAGAGAACGAGCTTTTTTGTAATGAACCCGCCAAGACTTGTTCAATAAAAATATATGAATATTCACTATAGCAGAGAGAAAGTTGAAAGTAAGACAGAGACACTGGGAATTACTCTAACCAGAGTGTTACAGTAAAACATATGGATTGTTGGACCCCGGCTGCAAGACTAACAAGAAAAATATTTCCTATGTGAGAAAAAGAGTGTATTATGTGAGGGAGAAATGTGAGAGAAAAATTGTTATAAAGAGTAGCAAGACAGAGAGTCCTGAGGAGCAAGGGCTGTTAAGAAGAGATGTGGCTACAGTAACACTGAAATCTCACAGTTCTGCACCGCTCTTGTCCTTTGCCTCTTTTCCCAAATTGCTGGACCTGATATGTGGATACATTAGGTTAGCACTGAAGGTCCCATTGCGGCTATTACCTGACTAACTCAACATTGCAGCAACGCCAGCCAGACATACACAGCCTCTGCACAGCACAGAGCAGCCTCTGTTAACAGGACCCTACCAACGCTGGGCTCACTGTTCATGCCCAGCCTCAGACTGAACACGAGCGTGTGCATGTTTGTGTGTGTATCAGACATGCTGGTGGTTGAATTAACTTAGTGCTTCATTAATCAGACCACTGCTTGGCTGGTTGGCTTAAATAATTAGCTACTCTAATTTATTTCATTATGTAAGGTGTGTTCAGCCTGTAAAACGGACTGGATATAGAGTATTTAATTAGACTTAACAGACATCTGGGAAATGTAAGGCAGAACCAAGACTGTGTGATTTTTCAAGTATATAAATCTCAGAGCTTCCACTGAAATATGTTAAGTTCACAAAACAATGGCTTTGAAGATATGCGCTCAGCTTTTTTTATGACTGATCTTACCATGTTGTTTATATGTGTAAGCAGTTGATGGATGTAACTCCTTAGTCTACTCAAATGCAGGCCGATGTCTTTCCGCATATCTGGACTCTCAGCCTGGCCCCAAGCCACCACTTTGTCCAGCCAGAACTGCATCTCCTGGACATTCAGAATGGGCTCTGACGTTTGTTGGAGCCTGATCAGAGGTTGCATCTGAGACATTAGGCTTCTTGTCCAGGTGAATTTACTTAGGAGCTGAGAGAGAACCTAGGTGAGATAAACAATGAGACAAGTCCAAGGATTACACAGACAAACACAAGTATCTTCTCATCTGTTTTTCATCATCTTTATCAGTGGGTGGTGGAGTTGAGTAAAGGTATCATTTTATATTGTGATCTGACTTCACATAATGTTTTCGTTGTACTAAAAGTGAATTTTTAAGAAGTAAAATGTCTAATGGACCCTGTGGACTTAAGAAAAACTAATTGCTCTGTGCAATGCTTCTAAGACAGGGTCCTATTAATGCTGTTAGGATCTGGATCATTTACTTAATAAGACAATTAAACAAAAATCATCAAATAATTTTGAAATGAACTGGCATCTATAAGACCACCATCATATATGTGTAACTTTTTCATAGGATAAGAGATGTCACTCATCAATGGGCACATTTTTAATCTTAACAAATATCAGTGTACTATAACTGTTCATGTGCTATAAATAAAAACACAACATTTGATTACACACATTAAAATTTAGATACAAATAAACTATGAAAATAAAGAAAATACACATAAAAAATTAACCCTATTTCTATAGATCTTTTTGCCAAAATGTTCATTCATACAAATACATATATGGATAAACCATCATCAAGTAATAACATAACTCTAATAAAGTAATTCCAAGGTACTTGTTGGGCTTTACTTTAATATGTACATGTGTGGCCCTCATCATCTACCACTTTCTATGAAAACAGAACCAGATAATTTGATAATAAGTGGAAGTAAAAGGAAGTGGAAAATAAATTGAAGCAAAATGTTTTAAGCTGCTTATGCTAAACTCTTATTACTGCGGCCTAACGATCAAACTTTTAAGCTCTAGGCGCGCAAGCCTTCTCACACACGCATTCATGATCACCTACTGAGAAATAAACAGTACATTCTTCACTTTTTATGATGATAGAGAAAAATGCGGAGGGAGGGGGGCAGATCACAAGAGTGTGTGAGGATGTGTTTCATGTCTGTATATAGCCTGAGAATGGTGTGTGTGTGTGTGTTGTTTTTGCTATAATGACAGGTCTGTGTGGGACACCACAGGGTTGTGTTTTATGATCACCTCGTTACACACGATTTGTTTAATGTCTTGCCATCATCTCTGCTGGAAAGCCCCTATGGCTCACTGATGTGAATATATAAATACTTATTTTCGAGGAGAAAAAAAACCCATCCAAATTAGGAACAAACGCTTCTTGTTGACTCGTGTTGGGGGCTTAGTTTTCAGTGAAGAAGTGGAAAAGAACCATATAATGAATACCTAAGTAGCAGACAGTCTCTCCCACAATCTCTGTCATACAGAGACGGTTACATATATACACAGAATTATGTACTGAACTCGAACAAGTCGTTAGTGCAGGCACATGTCATACAGGCACAAAAAACGTACATATTTTGCGACAGCAGCTCTGGTGTTGGCAGAGCGCATTTTAGAGCAGGAACGAGATGTGACTAGTCAAATATTATCTTTGAAGATTTGTTAAACTAAGCTTGTGGACTTTGGGTAAGGGTAAGTTTGCCGTTCCAATTATAAGACTGTTGACGTTATTTCAGTATAATCAAATCAGTTAAATATCACTTTCTACCAATTTACTTCTGAATGTTTCAGTATGTTATATTTAAGAAGATTCTGGATCAACATGTCAGACACTGCTCTCGACCACAGCACATGAAGGTCTAAAGGATAGTGTTTTACTCCTCCAGTAGACTCCCAGAGACATGAAGAATCAACACCTTACTCACTAACCCCTTACTAACGTTGTAACCAATGATTATTTTCAAAAGTAATTTAAATCTTGGCCACTAAAAGTTTCTTGGAAAGCAGTTGGTCAGTTCTATGTTAGTTCATGCACATAAAAACACAGCTGTGGTTCGCAGTTGTCTAAGAGACCAGCGTTGCCATTTAGCTTGAGGTGGAGTTTCTATATGAGATTCTGTCAATATAAGAGTGAAGAGCTGACCATGCAAGTTCAAATAGTTATAATCTCTCAGAGATCTGAGAGATCATAAAACAAGTAATTTCCCTGCCAATGAGACTGGCAGACTGGAATTTACTGATGATGTTACTACTGATGGAAGCAACAGGTCCAGCAAAATAAGAGCTTCTCAAAGTGAGTAGATAGTAGGTATATCCAATGTGCAAAAGGATTACAGACACATTTAGAACAAGAAATTGCTCTTGGATTAAAATTAGACTGCAGTAATTATTGTTTTATGACCAGGACTTGATAGATCTTACAACAAGCTGAAGAGATGAAGGAGCTGTGGGGTAACATCACTAAGGAAAACACAGTGTCTGTTGATGTGTGTAGAGCAGTGCTTGACCTGCAGTGGATTTTAAACAAATTACAAATTAAATACTAAATGCACATTCATTTGTCTGACTTCATGCATATATGTCCAATTACCTTTTAACACCTAAAATCTTGGTACAATTTCTTTCACACACAGTTCTTTCCATATATATGATGTAAACCCACTGAGATTAAAGCAGTGATGTGGCACTTCACTTGTAGTGTTCATTACATCATTTCAAATTCAATGTGCTGCAGCTCAGAGCATGGACAACAAAAGTGTGTAAATATTCAAATACTTCCGGTAGAAACTGTAACTGAAACGCTCGGTTGCAACAACTGCAGCATGCCACATGATGCCAGTATTTCCTCCATTTTTACCGCAGCTACACGTTGTCAAACACTTTAAAAGATACAAAAAAATCCCTCCAACACACAGTTGCTACAAATGAGACAATGTGGAACTTCGTTACGATTCCAGAAATACATCACATTGTCATACTTGTTATCAGTAATTAATATTATTCCAGCTGTTAACTTGTTCACAGTGACGTAAATCGTCCTACAGTCATTTAAGTGCACTAACCTCAAATGTGGGCTTTCATGTAAATACGCACAATCACCAAAACGCTGTAATCACAGAGCAGAGGTCCTCGACATCATTTCTTTTAAGTAGAAAGTCTTCAGAGGAAAAGACAGACCTATCGTCCCGCGATGTAAACAAACCGAACTTCCCTCTTCTTTCAGAGTTCCGGGTATGGAGGAAGACTATTGGCTGGAAGTCACGTAAACGTCCTGTGGCAATGCATGCTGGGATATTGAGTAACAACTGAAGATGCTGTCAAGTGGAAAATCACTCTAAAGAGACATCAGTATCAGACTTGGTGGAAGTTAAAATCCTTATGCAACAATCTAAACAAGCAGTTTAAGATGACAAATAGACACGTTTTAATTTTATTTTATTATCATTAGTATTATTTAAAAAGGCTTGATTCAAAAAAACCTGAGTCTGGGATAGACCTCCATTGTTTGAAAGAATACATCATGGAGTTGTAGAAACATCTTAAAGTATATCTTGAGCATTTTCAACCACTATGATGGCCAAACAACAAAGAAATTGTAATGGAATGATTTAATCTACATTGTGATAGGCATTTTGTCAAACCTTTTAAAACTGCATGACTTATTTAGTTGGCCTTGGATTTGAGACTCATCTGTCATTCAGTCATTAGTAGTTCAAGGGTTAACAGGAGTTTGGAATTGCCAAGAACAATGACCATGCTGTGTGTGTATAATGTGCAAATGTGTCTACTTTTGAAAATGTACACCTACGCTGTGCATGTGCTTGCATTCCCATCTGTATGAGTGTGTGTGTGTGTGTGTGTGTGTGTCATACATTTCAGGGGTGAGGGTCCAGAGAGTGAAGCAGAGTGCATACCATGGCCAGGAATTCAGGGGGTCCAAGAGTGTGTCCCTGTGGAACCCAAAGCAAACGTTGAGGGGTTCCTGGCCTGCATGGCTCAAACTGACAAATCACCCAGAGGCTCCAGCCAGACCCAGAACAGCCTAGTTCACTGCACCAGGAAACGGTTGTTCAAACATACGTAATGTTGTGTGTGTGTGTGTGTATGAGAAAGAAATTATATACAAAGAAAGTGGGTTGTTTTTGTACTGCAAACATACAGACTTTGATTCAGTGTCTCTTATGAGAACGTATTTCTTGTGCATATGTCTGCGTGTGGTCAAGTGCGGTGGTGGGTGTTAATACATGCCTTTACCACTTGAATACTGCTGAATATGCACGCGCATGCCATGGTATGTACTGTATGTGTGCACAGTATGAATGTTACAGTGAGGCAGTGCAGTGTGTGTTGGATGGAGAATGTGTTTAAAGTGGTCTAGTGGCTCCACATTAGACATCAGAATTTCTGTGGTAGGAAAGCTTGATTCTGTGGATGTGCGAATGCGTGTATGTATGTGTGTGTGCACGCATGCGTGCGTGCGCATGTGTGTGTGCGTGTTAGTGCGTATGTGTGGGTTAGCAGGAGTGTGTGTACAGGTGTGTGCACATTCAGCTTGTGTGTCTGTATGAGTGTGTGTTTTTCCCTCTCCTAATTTGGCACCTTTAGCCTGCTTCCCTAATACTGCAGAACATGGAAAATGTGTGTATGTAAACTTCTGTGAAGTGCAACATTTTTTCTTAATTTTCTGAAGCTTTCCTTCAAAATATATTCCACAACTTCTGCTTGAAACTGTAACCCAACATTGTTAGTTTTCTTAGATTCATTACAGTCCACTGCACTTTTAGCTTTACTCGCAGGCTACACTGATTGAGTGTTATATGGAAAAAATCATCCCCTGTCACCATTAATCATATATTAAGCCAATAAAATTCTATATGAAGTTATTATTTTGCAATTAGAAAACTTTACTTTTCTTTATACAAAAGGATTTGAATTACCATAAATTGTATATTGCTTTGTTCAGTATTATTGTCTTTATAGTTTGGAAATTGTTTCCTTCTTACCAAGGTCTTGCTTGTGGATGAAAATTATAGCTTTAACATTTAACATTTACATCCCTTGACTTAAACACACTTTACCTTATTCATGTGCATTTTTAGCCATGTATGTCAACTCATCCCGACACTGAATTAAAGTACCTTCACATAACATATTTATGTTAGTGTCTCCATCAGTAAAAGTCCAGTGAAGGCAGCAGTTAAAATCATAAGGCACTGGTCCAGGTTTACCATCAGCTCCACCCTGGCTGCCAACATGTAGGTCAACCAGGGCTAGATCTCTCCACATGCAGGGTGCTCTGTGTGAGTGTGTATGTGTGTCTTGGTGTGTGTGTATGTGTGTGTCTAAGTCTTGTAAAAACATCAGCATATGGGTTTGGAACAAGGTCCCTGGCAACACTCGAAAAAAAAGAGAGAGAAGGAAAGAAAAACCATGGCAAAAACTTGAGAGAGCGTGGTTTGATGCCCAAAGTGGAAACCCACACACTGATGTTTTTGTGTGTGTAATGTATTTATGTATGTGTGTGTGCGTGTGTGTGTTTGTCCTTGTGGCTGTGCATGCGTATTGAAGTGCCAATGCTTGCATGGGCACACATATGGATGCGAGGAGAAATGTAGTGTAAACCACGTGTGTTTTTACTGTACTGCTACTCTGTGATTATTACAGAGCCAAGAGACGGGTTGTCACGCAGTGAGGCAGCAACTCGTCCATATGTCTCTGTGTGTATGTGTGTGTGTGTGTGTGTGTGTGTGTGTGTGTGTGATTCTCTGCATTTGCATGTGTATATGTAGTCTGCCATGCTTGGACTGCGCTAGTCACAGCCAGAAAATTGCCATTGCCAATTGGGCAATTGTATCAGGATGCTTTTAATTCAATATTCAAACACTGTTTTTGATTTTACACTAAACTACATATAGACGTTTCAAATTAGCAGTGATAAACATGTTGAATAAAACACAGAAGAGTGAACAGATGGACATAAATATCTACTGTAATACTGATTTTATTTTATGAAGGTGTTTTGCTGTCTTAAATATGCAGCTGCTTCAGTTTACGTTTGATATCAGACTTGGACTTTGTCCAACTCGACCATTTACTACATACAACGAGAGAAATGGGACAAAATGGGACTTTCCAGCCAAACTATAAAACTGAAAGTGATGACCAGTTTTTCATCTGATAAATTAGAAATCTAACCCATTGCACAATAAAAAAAAAAAAAAACAAACAACAACAACCATAAATAGATTTTGTGGTCAAAAAGAGCCAAAGACCGTGATAGCTAATTTCTGAAGTGTGTTTGTTTTTTTGACCTTGTGGTTTGGCCAGAAATGGATGGAGCTACATGGGTGGAGAGCTTGGGTATCAGTCTCTGGAGCTTATCCTGGACTCACTGAGACCAGGAGCTCCACAGCTGCTGACAAATTTGTCATTTCTCATCCAAACCAATCCTATTACCAGTTCTGGTCCAGACCAAAGCCATTACCTACCTGGCTCTGCCAGTGACCTGAAGCCTGCCTCATTGCCACCACAGCTGGTCTGCAATGTGTGTGTCTGTGTGTGGTGTCTCTCGTCAGATACCACAAGAGGAGAGGAAAATGTGAGCCCTCATTGAGCTCTGTTTGTGTGTCGTTTTTATTCTTGCATCCAATTGGTTGTTTGCCCACAGCACATCTACTGGTGCACAAAACCAACCTTTTACTCATACATACTTTTTACACACATACATAGACAGATATATCTATGTTACTGTTATGTTACTGTTGGCCTTGACCTTACCAAGGCATGACGCCAGTTAAGAATGTTGAAATTTAGTTTATAGTATCATCACAAATGGAGCGTTATTTTAAACCTGAAACCACGTCTGAAATGATTTAATACAATATCACCATCTGAAGACAAGTGTAATTGGACAGATGGGACACTAGCATTTGTTTTATGGCTCAAGGCCTTTTTTGGCACCAAATATAAGTCCAAGTCTGTGATACCTCTTGTCAGTGACATTTTTAATGTTGTAAAAATGTTGTTTAAATGTGTGCAGTTCACCAGGAGCAAGATGGTGTTTTTGATCATTAATTTACAACATGTGTAATTGGATGCTATTGATCATTTTAGGTTGCTCAAAAATGTGTATCTTTCTGCATGGATTATTTAATCCTTATTGTGTTTTCTTTGCTAAAGCAAATGAGGTATACTCAATGAGTTGGACCTCTCTCATCTGTCATCTGTTTACTGATATTACTTTTCCTTTCTTGTGTTTTCCATTAAAGTTATTCTTTCCTGTCTCCACAACAGCTCTCTATCACTCAGAACCACTATCACACTTTGTGTGTCTGAGTCTATATGCCAAGTTGTGGTGTTTTTTTTTTGGGTTTTTTTTGCAAATGCAAATGGCCTTCCCTTTCCAATGAAGACAACTGAATGGAGGGAGGAAGGAAGGAAGAAGACATGCAAATCAAAAAAAGAGGAATGTGCCGTTAAAAAATCTTCAGATCCGTTTGGGCTTAACTCTGAATGTCTGGTTGTTAGGAGAGGGAGAGAAAGAGAGGCACGAAGATGAAGAGGAGAGAGAAAGAAAGAAAGAAAGAAAGAAAGAAAGAAAGAGCACTTTTGAGAAGAGAAGGGAAGAGCTGTCAGAGGTGTCTCCAGACAGGGGCCAGCTTTCCCTCATAAATGGATTAGAATCTCACATAAAGTTTTTTAGGTCCTTCCTGTCTTTCTCTCCCTCTTCCTCTCTCTATCTCTAGGTTGACAATTTATGTCAACAAGTGTATGTTAAAAAACACGTTTACACACTATCTCCGTATGTTAAAATGTACATTTAAGACATTAATCACATACATCTAAAGTAAGCTCTTTCTAAGTTCACTTTCTCCTTTCAAATAGTATTTCTATTGAATCATTTAAATTTCATAAAGTCACGGTTACATAAAGTGCACGGTGTAAAAGTAAAACTAAAGTGTTGTTTCCATGGACAATGTCACGAAACTGTCATTAAAACTGAGGCACTTCCAGTTTATGGAAAAAAAATATAACAAATGTTCAAAACAAAATTTGGTAAATAGCAAAAAGTGACTCTTAGTTCACAGTTTCCAGATGGTAAACACACTTTAAAAAGTGATGAGTTTACCCATTTCGCTACATTCTTGAATTAAGCAGGGTGTATTGTGACAAAATTCATGGCTAGTTTTGGCTCCATGTCATGAATGATAGAAAATTCTGTTAAATATCCAACACAGATTAGGCTCAAAAGGAAAGACTTAGCTGTCATCTACTGCTTCATAATGTCTGGTTTGAGCAGTCGCAGAGGTTGTGTGCCTAGAGGAATAAGGGGCCAAACAACTTTACAATAATATGAGCTCATATTTGCTGTATCCTATTTTCTCTTTCAAGCCTGCATACACACATATGTTGTCACAAGGACACACTCCATGGACACTGCCATGGACACACTCCATGGCAATTCCAGGCATTTTTTAAAGCTTCTGGTTCTTTATTGCTTAAGGAGGAAGTTGAGGGATTGGCTAAGAAAGAGAAAGAGGTTCTGTGACCAATGTGAAACAGCATTGCCTGCAGAAGTCTGTAGAGACCAACACATGCGCATGCACTCACACACATTAACACACACGAACACATGCATATATTGTATATGGTGAGAAGAGCATGTTGAAAATTTTGAATACTTTAAGGTATCTGTCCATATGATCTTACAAGTATTACTGAAGTTATCTTATACACTAATTGATATTTACTTTCCAAATGTTGATGGTGGTGGTAGTGATGTGTGTGTGTGTGTATTTGTGCGTGCACTCCACATTAGTCCAGTAGTCGCTTTGATTAGAGATGGTCACATATAACACAGCTGCCTGCTTCAGCAGAGTAATCAACCAGTAAAGAGAACCAGCTGAAACTCTACATTTGCAATCAGTCAGTGAGAAAGTCATCGTCATTGAAATTCCAGCAGCAGCCACGTCTAACCGCTAATTGTCTTTTTTTAATTGTCTAAAAAAATTCAACTTACACACAACAATTAGCCTTTTAAGCCCAAAGGTAGTATTCAAAATAAAGATAAGCAATCACACACACTCTTCGTGACCACTGGACACAGCTTTAAGAACATGTCACTCCTCTGTGACTTGGCTAATAATCAGTCTCAAGTGCCATACCACCACAGGCATTCAGACCTTTGATTGCTTACCCTTGGTGATTACTCTTGGCCAGACTACTAGTTTAATGAACATAACAGCAAAAAAGGGGTATGATATTATATTATTGAAAAAGATAGAATTACTTGTAGTTATATTAGAACCCCCCCATTCACTTGACCTCAAAATGGCAGTAAGTCGGCCCCCAGCACAACTTTATTCCTGTCACTCATTCATCGTCCAAGTTCAACAATCTGATACCATAGTTGTATGTACGTCTTTTTTTTAACGGTAACATACTGAATCACACATTCATACAATCTCATTGACTACGCAGAAATACACACATGCACACACCTGCTTTCTATTAGTCCAGTAGATTGCAGGGAAATTGAGTGGGAGTGTTAAACACACACACATCCATCTCTCTGCCCCTCTGTCCACGATAATTACACACTTCCTGCTCTAAAATCCTTCTCCGACAGCTTCCACTCCAATCATGTCTCTGTTCAAGCTTGTGTGTGGTGTGTGTGTGTGTGTGTGAGAGAGAGAGAGAGAGAGAGAGAGAGAGAGAGAGAGAGAGAGAGCATTGGATTGTAGACCCACAAGTTTACATTGATTCATCAGTGGGGAAACAGATACACCACACACTTTGACAAATATATGCCACGTGTAGAGATATGCTTATTTACTCGAGATATAGAAAATATAGGTACTCGTACCCTCTGTTTATCTGAACTGTTTCAGATGTATGTGTGTTCTGCTCTCTAGGACCTAATTTGGGAAGAACTGAAGAAACCAATAAATATTAATTTCAAGTGAGTTTTTCTTACTTTACCACGGCAATTTCAATGTTTTCTCAACCTCAACTTCTCAATAGGTCTCGGTTACAGCCATCACTATGTGGAGTCTTTGCTAGTTATAGTACATCTAACTAAAAAAGTTTCCAGTGATATGTTTATTTAAAGAATAGCCTGGATTTCGCTCAGTAGTTGGTTTTATCTGTATGTGTCTTTTTTTCTTTTATCATTTTTATCCATGTGAACTCAGAATACTTAACTCCCCATTAACCAAACTGGTAAAGCCATGAAGTGCTGAATGTTGAATCCTCATTAAGGCCTATGAAAATAATTTTAAAGTGGCCCTGTTTGCAATTAGAGGCTAGAGTGAGTGAATACAGGTCACATCTATTTTATCATTCAGTCTGTAAATACTATATAAACTCATCTCAGTGTATTGACATCATAAATGAATATGTGCATGTGCATATGCTCATATCTGTATGTATATTTTCTGTGCATGTGTCTGTGTGTGTTGATTCAGACTGAATCTCCCTCTGGGGTCCTCAGAGCTCTCCTCCAGCCCTGGTCCTCATTAGGCATCTGTCATGGTGCCAGAATCAATAAGCACAGATGGAAGAAAAAATGTCTCTCCTCTCGTCTTCTCTTTGTGAATGGCGAGATCATTAGTGAATTCCAAAGTGTTTACCATCATCACCAAGAAAGGACCCTCCTTAACTTTACTGTACGTTTAGTAATTTGTACCACTATTGTTTCCTTTATGACCCACCAGTTTAAAGCCATTCCGGCAGTACAAAGTGTTAGAGACATGTGAAATCATATGCTCCAGTTTTGTTTGGCTTTGCAGAATCATGTGTTCACTCCACACTCACAGACACAGATGAAAATATTTAGTTGTGGGTTTTTTCTGTCCCCCCGCCCTCTTGCATCTTAAGATGACACATCTGTTTCCATACATTGTAGCATGTTTTCTGGCAAAGACAAACAGCATAGTTTAAACAAAGAGTCGGGTGGTGTGTTCATATTTTGTGTGTGTGTGTGTGTGTGTGTGCACGCATGCCACCAGGACTACATAAACAAAAGGAAGAAAGGATGACAGCATCCAACCTCAGTTTGTCATCTTCAGTGTAAACGGCCGTACATCATGCTAACATCTTACATGTGCTCAGCCCAATCACGGCAATCACACACAGCCGTGTCAACACAGAAGTAATGAAAACAAAAGAATGGAAAAAGGGGAGCTGAGAGGGAGACGGATGGAGACAAAGAAGTCAGATTGAAGGCGGATATAAGTGAAGGAGTATGGAAAGAGAGAAAGAAAGGGGAGAGAGAGAGAGAGAGAGAGAGAGAGAGAGAAAGAGACAAGGCAGGATAAATGCTTCCAGTATTAGCGGAAGAGGAGAGATTATGACATGGCTTGGCACCACTCTGTAGCACTCGTCTGTAACGCAAAGAAAGAGTGGGTGGGTTTTCCACCTCCACAGAATAAATGATGCGAGGGGAAATGGGAGTAAACAACATCAGTCATTATAATTACTCTCATACGACTACTCCCATCCACCATCAACTATCCTCTACCCCCCCTCACCATTTCCCTCCTCCTCCCTGCATTTTCCATCTGTCTTCATTCCCAATGTTTTTTTTTTCTGTCCATTCTCTTTGACTTGATTACACCTTTTTACTCCATGCTCTCTCATTCGCTTTCTCTTTCTATCCCTACTTGACGAGATACATTTCCTTTTTTCTAACTATGTCAAAATTAACCTACTTATTTCAGGCCTCAGATCTCGAGCTTGAGTCGGGTGGTCTGAGTCTGCTTCATGCAGAAGAAATATGAGGCTGTGAAAGTTGGAGAAAAAAATACTACAAAAGACCGCACATCAGCATTTCGTTTAGAGTGTTGTCTGAATGCGGCGACAACAGCCAACAGTAATAATAATCTTGGCAAATCTTTTCAGCTCTTTACTGCAGACTATGAGAGAGATACAATCTTTGGCTCCGTAGGTGATCCTCTCTTGCAGCAGAAGCCTTTGAATGCTGCTGAATGCACAGTGAATCATGTCAGCTGTTTCTAAGAATTGGATGCGGTTCCTTCACTGTCTTGGACCTCTGTGCTGCTGCTCTCTCTCTCTGTCTCTCTGTCTTTCTCTCTTTCTCTCTCTCCAGTGCTTCTCTCCTCTCTCTCTGTCTCTCGTAGGATTCCTGGAGAGCTGTAGTAGTGTGTAAGAAAATGTGTTCAACAAAAGTTTTTGAAGAGAACACTCACTCATGTTATGTATGAATGAAAGAATGCTTGGCTATGAAAAAAAACAGCACTGATCCAAGATGTTATATATCGATTTAGAAATGCTAGCATAGAATTAAAAAATATGAATTAAAAACACTGTATAAAATTAAATATGAGAACAGTCTACATTCATGCTGACAACACTAAGGCTAAGATCAACATGGTAATGCTAGTAGGTATAATGAATATCATTTCACTTACGTGCATTTGGATGGAAACTTTTGTCCCAAGCACAACTAATACTGGGGTATTGTTGTTACTTTTACTTATTAAGGTATGGACCATTTAGTGATAAATAAATCACAACAATCAAAATCTAAACAGATTTGACAAGGCATTCAGAAGTACAACTGTGTCCCAACATGGTGTCCCAAAAGAAAAAGTCAGAGGATGGTCAAAGTCAGTAGGATAGATCTTCTGGGAACCATGAATGTTTTCACCTCTGTTGACCTGCTGGTGACACCACAGGAAAAGGCTCCAAAACCATTGGAATTTAGCCTCGGAGACGGAGACGATGAATGTCTGTACAAAATTTCATGGATATCGCTGTGGTAGTTGTTTTAGACAGGAGTGTATGTCAAAAGCAACTTCCAGTTAAACATTTGATAACTTTCTCTAAACACCTAATCCCCAATGATCATTTCTTTCACAATCCATCTACAGAGGTCTGATTTCCTCTGATCATCAGACATCTGATTTAACAAAGCTGAATTCCAACTTTAATCACTCTCAGACTTGCAGACTAAGAGAAAGAGAAGACAGATGCTGGAGTCCCTCTTGTGATCCTGGCAAAACCAGCACAAATATACACTTCGCATCCTCATAACCTCATCCTCAAGTCTCCCCATGATATCATCTGTCAAGCATATTTCTCACATCATTCTCATCAGGGCCATTTTCTTGTTATTCAGCACTGCAGCTTGCAGAGCTAGGCTTATGTAAGTCTTGTCATTGGGGACTTGGACCTCACATTTTTCTGGATTCGTCTTGTAGGAAGAACGCACTCCCTCTGTGGGAGATAAAACAGCCAGCCAAGTCAAACAGGTCCCTGGGTGGGACTGAACACCAGCACCAAAACCCTCCCCAAACCACCCACCTTGAGGCTGTTGACAGGCTAGAATAGAATAGAAGAGAAGAGAAATGTGCTTTGTTATGGCATTAGAGCGTCTGCAGAAATGTGCCAGTTTTTGTGCTTCAAGGGATTATGTGAGGAAAGAAATAGTTTGACATTTGGGAAATAGGTTTATTCACTTGCCAAGAGGCAAATGAAAAAAATCAGTGTTTGTCATCCACAGCAGAGTAAACTGCTGTAAATAATAATGAAGCTCCAGTCAGCAGTTTAACTTTGGATGAACACCGAAAGTCATATGTCCTTCACAGAAAAAATATTCTACTGGCACCAGTACAATAAAGCAAGTGCTTCTATTGCAATGACTTGCTGAATTAATGTTCAGTCCTCGTATGCATTTTATATATATATATATATATATATATATATATATATATATATATTTTTTTGCAGTTTTGCAGTGAAACCTGTTGTGGCTCTGGTTCAGTCTGGTAAACAGTGCTTTTTCATACTATTGGACACCCAGACACACAGGAGCAAGCTTAAGTCCAATGTTGAATGTTTTTCAAGGTCTGTCTGTGAGGCCTCAAAGGTAAAACACTCATTCGTCTGGATCTGAAATCGTATCAACACACGGTGATGTTTCCTGCAGATTTATTCTTATTCTAAGAATGTGTAAATCTGGCTCCGGATCTGGCAAGAGTGCGTGTGTGCATGTGTGTGTCCCGTGCAGTCATGTCAACAGAGCAATCAGTCATGTAGAGGAGAGTATACACTTAGAGGGGCTAACTCTGCCGGCAGGTGATGATGGACAACCCTTTCAGGGCTCGATTGAGGGATGGAAAGAGGCAGAGAGGAGTCAGATGGACAGAAAAGAAGGACTGCACATGTACGCTATAAACAAGAAAGTCGTCGAAATGAGAGATCAAATGAAAAAGAATTTTACTTGTTGTTTTTAAGTACATATCAAATCCATTGTCACTCAGTCTGGGCAGAGAGCCATAGCTGAACAAGCCATTCATAAAGGAGAGTAGGAACTTCTTAATTGCCTCCTCTCTCTTTCTCTTTTGTTCTCCATCTGTCGTCCTCTCCATCCAGCCTAATTTCTGTTGGCTGAGAAGACAGGTACAGGAAATTCTCATTCATTAACAACCCGGAGCTCATTAGCTTCAATGAAGCACTCTTCAGAAAACGTGTATTTCCACCTCTGGAGGCAACTCTGAGTGTGTGTGTGAGTATGTACTTATGAGAGGGCTAAAGTTGAGAGGGGCTAAAGGGTAAGACAGGGCCAAGGGAAAGGGGTGGGGGTTTGGTTTGTTGACCTGGGGTCCTTCAGCAGATGAGGGGAGTGCTGGTGAGCGAGACCTGAACAACATTACAACTCAATGAACCACATCATCTACAAACAACTGAGTGATGGTCACAGATAGTTCACCTTTCAGCAATTTTTCACTGTCAATGCTCTTGATCTTGATGAAATATCACGTTGCATTTTTTTTAATGCCTGAAACCTGTTTTAACACTAAAAACAGCCTTTTAAAGTACATTTGTGCATTGAGGTGGTTGAATAAATCAGTTTTCACAACTTAAATTTGTCTTTTAATTACGATGTTATGATCTGCACCACCTGCATCGGTCTGTACCTTTGCTCTGTGTTTTCATCAAGGAACGAACTAAAAATGTCAAGGCCAGTTAGTAAAGTTCAAAACATGACACACGACACCCTGCCACCCAGCTTTCCAAGCACACCCTGTCATTTGTAAGATGTCAGGCTGCCTCTTTGCACTGGTTGGACAGCATGCAGCAGAGTGGTGTGCCTTTATTGGCTTTAAAAGATAATGACATGCCTACTGGCTTGCGTCTAACCACTGGTCCAGGCCAGGGTCAGTGAGTTCCTCAGACTCCTTGAGGTTCAGGTTGAGACTGTGGCTCAGGAAAACCAATCCTCTTATTTGTAGGTAGGAACAACAGAAAGGACACAGCTGGATATTTGTACATTAGACTCAGCATTCATCTACGTTGCATAAATATTTTGCAATATATAAGGTGCTTTTGATATACGTTTCCCGCATGATGAGTCTAACAGCTTCTCGAACAATATGAATATGACGATAAATATCTGCCACCCATGCAGTTGACAAGGCGTTCTGCCTCTCTCTCACCATCAGTGCAGCAAGCTCAAGGCCACATGCCCTTTTTCATTACTCCGAACAGGCCAGCTGTATTGTAACTACAACCAATTTCCTTGCAGTCTATAAAGCTGTCAATCAAAATCATACGGAACAGGGAGAGGTGGTGGGGGGTGCAGGGGCGGAGCTGGGTGGGCTGTTAGGGGAGGGCCGCAGGGCTCCAGACCAGATGTCAGAATTTTTCACTGCAGGACACGATGGAGGGAAGTAAGGGAGGTGGGACCGGAGAGGGAGGGAGGATGTCATGTTTACCTGTAGTTATACTTAATAGGGAATACCAGAAATGTTTTAACTTGCATGGAGGTGATGTTATGTAGTGCTTGGCTGTCACTCAAACAGTATAAAATCCATTTGTCAGACAGCTATTTGTTGAAAAGATTAATAGAGAGGACGTATGAAGTAGTATGTAGAACATTAATCAAAAGAATAGTTTAATATGTTTGGATATGTGTATTTGCTTTCACATCGATGGTTAGATGAGATGATGGTTGGCCAATATTAAGATATCCTTGGCAGCTGGTTAACTTAGCATAACAAACAAATGCTACCATTTTTCTTTCTTTGTCGTTTAATCAAAGGTAACCAATTCCATCTTCCAGCAGTTCTAAACTTTCCAAATGATCACCTTGCATCTTGTTTTTTTCAAATCCACAAAAGCAAACTAACAAGGTTATACAAGGTTATCACACAGATTGAACAAACCAGATAACATGCTGACTAATGAGCTTTACAGGTCCTGATCTGATGGGCACAACTTTTTTTGTACTTTACTCAGCGATAGTCTAAGTTTGCTTTGTTTGTACATCTCCAGTCTTTGTAAGATAAGGTAAACTTCAAATTTACAATGTAGGATTTACAGCTTATCAATAATCTCATCTGATGCTATGCTAGAATACAAGTATTTCTCAAAACTATTTCTTTGAGCCCAAATCCCTTTGAAAACATCAACTCACAGCCAGACCAAAGCAATCTTTTTAAGTTTCCATTTATTAAAGTTATGAACAAAGAGACAAATAAGTTATAATATTTTTATTTGTTAGAATTCTATCAGTGTTTGAACATTAATATTTAGAGAGCTAGTACAATTTTCTACTTTCATGGCTAGCCTTTGACAAACCCATAGAAACAGTTGTCTCTCTCCAAGAATCAGAACATAATACTGAAGGGGAGGTGTTGATGTTGTCTCACAAGACAGTTAGCAATGAAAGTGTGCACCTTAAGGTTTTTTCTGTTATGGTATATCATTACATATAAACTCTTTAAAAATATACTTCTGTCAAATACCTTGACAACTACTATGTACACTACAAAAATAAATTTTCATATAAATAAATTATATGGCATACATTTATCTTTGTAACTGAAAACAGCATACATCCACGCCAACCAAGACCAAAATGGCAGTCTGGAAGAACCACTGATTTTTTTTCCTTTTAAAATCCTCTAAGAGCTATGATGAGACCTGTAGTGTAAAATGTTATATACTCTTTTTTTTCTATTTAACATTAGTAAGCACTTTATACAGATCAAACTCCATTAATGTAAAAACATTAAACTGTAATAGTGTTTTTTTTTCAATAGACATAAAAATCCCTGCATTTGTTATCCACTGGCATCACAATAATGAATGAAAAAACATGTTTTATATTACAAAAATATAAATATCACAATTGAACGTTGAAACAGAAACAAACAAAAACAAAAAAACATTTAAAAAAATGAATAAAATAGTTGCCAGCTATGATTCTCTCCACTACTGCCAATGTGACATTGGGAGAAAACAAAACGTAAAACAAACAGAACAACCTATTTCATGCAAGCAGCTGACGCGACATGGTGGACAGAAAGAGGGAAACTGCAAAGACTTCTGGGAAGATCTACACGTGTTCAACAGGAAGTGAGAGTGTAAAAGTGGAGACAAACTGAGGCGTGTGGGGGGGTGGGGGGTTAGGGGGTCAATGGAGCCCTAAGTCTAGAATTGGGGGGTGGGGTAAGGATGGTTACAGGTACGCACACTGACATAGACACACATGCACAAGTAAACTGGCCAGTGCTGGTATGAAGAGGTGCTGGCAGTGTAAACTCTGACCCCTGAGGCTCTGGGCTGTGCCATTTGGCAGTTGAGGAGGGTGGGGAGTGGAGGGGGTGGGCAGGTGGGTTATCCAATTAGTGTCACGGCGTTATGTTGTGGATTTTTATGAGCAAAGGTCATTGGGGACAGCTAAGGGCAAATTGGGGCCAGTTTTAGTCACAAAAGGAGAGCTGAGGAAGAGGAAAAGCCTGAGATATACTTGCTTTTTAGCAATTTGTTTACGTTGACAATCGGCTGCATTGTGAATGCTATCGCACACACATTTGCCTTTGTATTATTATATATTACCTGTAGAGGGCAGTCTGCAGAGCTGTGTGTGTATGAAACTACTTGTTTTCGATGATGTAAGCAATAACCATGGTAATTAAATCATGGTAACACCCAGTATTATCCCAGTTTTCCATATCAACTCCTGGTAATGTCACCAGCTAATCTGATAAATATATTTGTCATTGTGCATAGTTAAAAGCAAGTATATCTCTGGCTCAAGAGGTACATTAAAACACACATAGAGCAAATGTCAGGCCATATAGGGGTTAGCCCTAAGCAGGCTGCATGGGCTAGCTTATTGTTTTTGATAGAAATCAAGAGCTACTTGAGGCAAGATATTCCCGTGAATGAAGTTTAAATGCAGTCATATGCAATGTTGAATCGGGTCATACAGTATACAGTCTTTAGCTTATCCACTAGTTATAGTCACTTAGGGGGCAGAGGTAGCACCCCATGTTGACCCTGTTCCAGAATCAGTCAAGTGAATGTCCCTGTAATGGCAAAATGAGATTCTGAGGTGGGTTTAGTGCTTGTATGTCAATATACAAGACACAACCTGTCTTGAGCCTGCTAGGGTTAAACAATACATAACCTCTTACAGTAAAATACAACCAAAGAGCAGCCTAACAGACAGTGATACAAAGCTGAGAGCAGAAACAGGTTTCAATGCAGAGGCAATAACTAAAAAAACAAAACAAACAAAACATAAAAAAACAGCTTTTAAATTTTCTTCATATCTGCTCATCTTAAATAGCACGCATAGCGTGTCAAGTTAAACAGTAATTGTTTCATAACTACCACAGGTTTGTGATAAAAAATTAATAGTTTAACATGCGTACCTTTATACAATAATAAACACACACACGAACGCGCACGCATACTTATATACCATAGCCCTGTTTGATGATTCTAACAATTTCCCTCATGTGTTAAATGAGTGTAAATGTTAGTCTGTTCTGAGGATGTATCTGATGTATAAGCCAGAAAAAATGGGGCTGTTTCACGTCATACAGCCCTACACACACACACACACACACACACATATCCACACATACACACACATATATGTAGACAGATCACTTCTTTTGTTTAAAGAAACATTTGCATAGAGTATTAAATGTAAATTATTTAAAAAAAATCTTTTGAGCAGCAACAGTGAATGCTGACAGGTATTTTGTATCTAGATGAAGCTTCCTAATGGCACAGATCCACAGATGAGTGAACAGTAATCAGAGATCTATCTCTCTCTCATACGCATGCACACATTTACATACACTATCACACACTCATTTACTCTCTCACACACACACACACACACACCATATAAAATGGCAGCCCCAGTCTGTTAACATGAGGAGGTGTACGGCTCCTAAAATTATAGCTACTTTTTGTTCATATTTACATATGTATACATCTTTTAAATATAGATAGAATTATCTAAGACAATAGTCCACTGATTTACAGTAAGAATGAGCACCATTACGGCAAGATTGGCGAGTTTCTCGCTGCTTAATGCCAGGGGGTTGGGCCGGGCTGGGCTATGCAGGGCTGGGCTGTGCCAGGCCGGGTCAGCTGCTTAGTAATACAGAGTCCATCTTTGGCCATTGTACTTCCATTCCCCGCAACTGGAAACAAAAAGGATATTGTAGATTTAGTACTGAAGCAGATTGTTCTAAAAGGATTTTGTATATGGATCTAGTGTCTGAAAACTCACCTCAGCTAGCCCGTCTGCCATGGTTGCTTTCAGCTGCCTCAAACTCCAAATCTTGGAGCTCCATGGCCTCCACCTTGACTCCCCTGGCCCCTAGCTGGGTATCCAGTGGCACATGTGGGTCCTGGAAGGCAGGCTCAGGAATCTCCGGCCCTGATTGGCAGTAACTGTCTGTTGCAGTGTATCCTGGGTAAGAGGAAGTGGGGGGGCTCTGGTTGGATAAGGGGGCCGGGTGAACAGCAACAGTTACGGAGGCTGATGCTGTTACTGTGGTGATGGGTTGGCAGTATGGGGCGGGGTTGGGGTGGTGGTGGTGTGGGAGGTGGTGATTAGGTTGTGGGTTGTGAGAAGAGCGGGCTCTGTGGCCTGCTGAGTGTTCTCTATGGCCGTGTGAGCCGTAATGGCCCCCAGCCTCAGTAGCAGTTTCAAAAGCGTCCATGCGCGGGCGGGCTGGGGGCGGGGCCTGCCAATGCAGCTGGCTCTTGGGGTTCCTGCCGCTGTTGCGCTGAGTAGTTCCTGGCTGGGGCCCAGAATCACAACCCTGAGAGGAGACAGACTATAGAGAAAGATAATAAGATATTTATCTCTTTAATATGCGAAACAGGAGATAATCTGCAATTAGAGAATCAGCACAATGGGGGTTCTTTTCTTACCGAAGACACAGTATAGGCTGGAGGTTCATGCTGTCTGGCTGAGCGCCTATGTCCTGATCCTGCTCTTCTTTCCTCCTCTGCCCTGGCTGCTCTGCCTCTGCTGGTCTGGAGGTGGTACTGCTGCTCCTCTGCTCGAGTTTGTCCTCTGCGTGAGGGCAGGTTGTAGTTCTGCAGCTCCTGACTTATACCTGACACTGTGGTGTTAGAGCTGTACTCAGAGTCAGATGAGTCTGAGGCTGCACCAGAGGTGGTAGTGGCTGTGGTGGTGTGGTGAGGACGAACTGAGAAGTGGACCACGTGAGGAGGGGCCTCCGGGGATGGGGTGGGTAACCGACTACGACCATCAACTGGTGATACCTGTGGGTGACAATTGAAAAAGTGAGGAGGCAGCAGTAAGAGGCTTGTAGAGCTTGGAAGAAAAGTTAAAGAAGCTCTTGTATGACCAAATAAAGAATCACTTTGATTCTTTCCTTTACCAACATTGAGGTCTTACCTCAGGATAGGGTCCAAAATATGATAGTAATACTGGGAGAAGGACCAATCCATTCAGGACTCCAAGAACTGTGAGGATGGCCAACACAGCAAAGAAATACCTGAAATGAGACACGAAATATGGGTTATAATTTAGCAAAATGCAACATGACAGGATGAAACACACTACGTGCAAAACATTACATTTTTTGCTGGCACACAATGTGATACAACAGGAAAATATTTACTAAAAAATCTCAGCTATGGGGGAAAAAAAATCAAGTAATTTCATAATGGGAACAAAAACACGGAGTTGCTCAGACCAGCACAGACAGACAAGAAGAGAAACAAAGCAAGCCAATAAACAAAGAAAATACCTGCGCAAACCACAGAGGTTTAGACGTGGGGAGACATGTGCAAGATCAACCATCACACATGCCCGGAATAATACTTCCACAAAGACACCCAGCCACTCCTTAAACACACACATATATATAAACCCCCCACAGACAGTCAAGCATGCACTGTGGTTTTGAGGAGTGAAACAGAAATGTACCTTGTGTGTTTCTAAGTCCTGCCAAAGAGGGTTAGTCTTAAAGAAGCCACAGAGAGAAAAGAAAGGGGAAGCATAATTAGCCAGTACTGGTTAATTCAAAGGCACAGGAGGAAAGAAAAAAAGAAGGGGAGGTTATTGGGGGCAAGGGTACTCTCTCTTGGGTGTGTGGTGTATAAGCAAACATGGAGAAAACAAAGCGGTGAGGAATGTGAAGGAAGGGGGGGAAGGGGTAAGGGAGGGTAAAAAGGGGGGAGGAGAGGAGAGGCGGGTGAGGGGAACTTTGGGGGGTGGGGGGGCACAAGAGGACAGGGGCCTCTCTCCTCTCCAGCTCTAAAAGAGAGAGAGGGAGAAGCAAACAAATGAAGTGAAGGGTATAGAATTTAAACAATTTAGTCTAGGAAGAAGAGAAGGGGACCCTCAGAGCGCCACCCCTCCCTGGCCTCTCTCCCTCTCTTTTATTTCTTTTTCTCTCTTCTCTGCCTCAGTTTTCTCTCCCTTCTTTCTAGCTAAGCCCCTGTGAAATTCCCGGCCGCTCCACAATCCCCTCCGTCTAATTAAATCTCCAATGTATCAGGTAAGACCCCACCACCCCACCACCCCCACCCTCCAATCTCCACTCTTAACCCCCTACTAACTGTTGTTAGTTTGTGTGTGTGTGTGTGTGTGTGTGTGTGTGTGTGTGTGTGTGTGTGTGTGTTGATGTAGGCTAACTGAGGTGCAGATGCGCTGGCATAACATGCAGCTGCGTCTCAGATTAAGTTCACATTCGTAACCAATCTGTGTGCGTGTGTTTATAATGTAATGTGTATGTGCAGGGAGAAAAGCACTGCACACAGTGTAACATCAGCAAGTGAGGAGCACTCGGTCCTTGTCTACCCAGCATGGGTGGCCTCGCTCTTCATGTGGAAACCACGATGACAAGACCAGCCAGAGGTTTTGTTTCCACACTGTTGTTACTGGAACATTGATGTGACCTGAGAACAGGACTTCATGCTGTGAGCGGTCGTGTAGTGGACTGGATAGATGGATAAACTCTGACAAGATGAATCAAATCCAGGATCGTTGAAAAAGAATACATCCTCTAAATCAAGTCAGTTATTGGGTATTTCAGTGCATATGGGAATTGCAAAGCCAAAATTTGCCTTCATAGCTACTTGTACTTTAGTACCTTTCAAGTAAATGGATTATAGATATACAGTAGAGTAAGCACCTGATCAGAAACTTGCAGATATAATAAACATATCTTCAAATTTAAAGCCACCTAACCCATCCTTGGTTGGCTCTAGTCTCCTCTGAAACCTTCAACAGGATAAACAGTATAGATATTGGTTGGTTGGTTGGATGGATGGATGGATGGATGGATGGATGGATGGATGGACGGACGGATGGATGGATGAATGGACGGACTTTACTCCCATCTGCTTTTGTTAAGATAATCAGCCGAAGTCAAGCTAAAATAACTGTGTCATCACTATTGTTAGGATTACCATACGCACCAGGATGGGTAAATGCCACGTCACCTTTGGAAACATATATGCACATACATGTACACATGCACGCGTGCAGCCCACATACCAAGCACAGTGCCCCGCTAGGCTGTTTAGAGTGAAAACATTCACAGGGCTGACGGGGAAAAGTCAGGGAAACATTTCTTTCGGCGCAAGCAGAAAAATACGAGCTGGGCCTGTTGTTATTGCACCGTCTTGGGGCGCTGCTTTGTTTGCTCAGACAACAGCAGAACCTTTAAATGGAGGCCTGAGACTGAGCCAGACACCCGAGCACACCACTGGAGGTGAGGAGAGAAGGTCTTTAGGCCTCCCTGTGTTTGTGTGTGTATGTGTGTCTGTTTGTATGTGTCTCTCTTGAGTGTGTATCTGTGTGTACTCTACTGGCAGGCACGCCATCATTGACCCCCATGATTACAAGGTCATGGAGCAGGTTGGTGTGTGTGTGTGTGTGCACGTGTATAAGGGGCACTGTGCATGACTGTGTGGTTGTGCATGAGCACAGGCCTGTGCACATGACAGAGCTTGTGTTCATGCAAATCACATGGACTTCAGTGCTCCCTTTTCTTAAAGGAGCAGGTCAAACAAATTATATATCCACCTCATCCATCCACTACCAAGAATGTGTACATAAGTTGCCACAAGACTCTAAATTATTCACTGAGCTCAGTGGAAACTTCTCATAATACGCAAGGCTTGAGAATGTACAGAATCATTCACTTTACCTCCCTTGTATGGTGGCCAGTTGCTATCTTTCTGTCTGATTCTTATAAGAGCGTGCACACACAAAAGAAGCCACCGACGCAGAGCCCCCACAGTGTGTCGGCTTTAATTTCCACTTCTCCCGTCTTTCCACAACTGCCCTCTTGCCCCCCACCCTGTTACTCCTTCCCAAGCTTATAAATGTCTAGCGAGGGTAGTTAAACTAGCTGAAGGAGATTACAAAAGCCAGAGGACTTTCCTGTTCCCTCTCTTAGTCCCCCACCACCCCCAACTCTCTTTCACTTTGCTTCCCTCTGCTTTTTCGTCTTCTCCCTCCTAGCTCTCCCCCTTTTTCTCCTGACCTTCAACTCTCTACACTTCCCCTAGTTTCCCCTAAAATGTCAGGCATAAGACGCATTAAGGGGGAAAAGATGAAGATGAAAGAAAGAGGACAAGGGTGAAGATAGAAGGAAAATAGAGAAAGATAAAGGTTTTGTTTATGAAGTTTCTTGGAGATCAAGCCTCCTCAAATTGACAAAAAAATACAGATATGTCAATGTTAGCTGGAAAAAAGATGAGATTTTAAGAGGGGGTCTATGAAATGGAGATGCGGGTCGAAGGCAAGAAAGAGATAGAGGGAGGGAAGAGAGCGGCCTTCATGCATGATTTGTGTCTCAGGTAGATTCCTGTGTGACATACAGGTTGAGGCATGGTCTAAACAGTGTGGTAACGCCACACAGACGCCATACAATAACCTCTGTAAATGCAATCTCATGTTGGCTAAATCTATGTTCTAATAATGTTTGATTTGTCCTCACCTGACAATAAAGTCAAACTCAGAACCCGCAAGCATTAGGACACCTAATAAGGTGGAAAACGCTCCATCGAGCACTGGAGCGAACATGTGCTCCAAAGCCAGCACTGCCCGCTTGTGACGATCCCCTATGGCAGTCAGGAACGCCTATGAAAACACACACAAAAACATTTATGTTTTATTATCAGAAGATTAATTTTTTCAAAAACTATTTCAACAAAACGCACCATCTAATCTGCCCACATGGTTGCTGATATTAACGGTCACATTGGTAAAATGTTTTTTAATGATGACAAATTATTTGATGCTGACTAAAAATGACTAAAATCACTTTTTTGTGTTAGTGTGAATGATTACCAGGGCCACATGGACAGTGAACTCCACTCCGATGCCCACAGATGCGATGAGAATGACCACAGGAACAGCACTCAGCTTGATTCCCATCAGCCCCATGAAGCCAAACAGCTCCACAGTCATAAGAGAAAGCACCAGCACCTGAAGGGACAGGAGTTTCCGTTAGACATGAAGATAATAATTCTCTTTAGCCTGTTTGACTGAACACACAACAGAGCAGAAACAGGGTAGATTCAAGTTGGACAGGACACAAATTAAAAAATGCATATATTTCAAAACTTCTTAGGGAAAAAAGGTTCCTAGTTTTTTCTTCAGACTTTTTGTGTCACAAATACATTTGAGTCTTAATAATAGAAATAATATTAATACCCTCCATCAAAAATAGTTAAGAATATGTCTGTCAATAGATTATTATATTGCACATTTACCTGGTGACAGAGCTAGAAATCATATGTACACAAAGTACATATGTATAATAAACAAAGTGTTTTTCACTACTTGTGCTGTTTGAATTTACAGCTGAGCAAAACAGATAGGTTGTGATTGGGTGTGAGTACCGCTCTCTCATAGATGGGTTAAGTAATAGCCATGTATGTGTATTTTTGTGTGTGTAGGTTTTAGAGTAGAGCAGGATAGAAGCTAGGAGTAAATGCCATTATCAGCTGACAGGTGTCAGGTTACATGGGCCCCAAATCCTTTGAAGAAGGTTGAGGTGGGCACAGGAGGGAGCTGTGTGTGTATGTATGCATGTGGGTGCATATTCAAGTCAGCAAGAACAGGATATGTGCATGTGTGTCCACAAGGGGGTATTTGTGTGCGGGTGTTTGTGTCTGGCTCTGTTTACACTTTATCCTCAAATGCATTTTGTTCATCTGATCAGTGAAAGCATATACTAAGACATAAATATATACATACATTTATGTTTAAGAAAAACTCTTGGTCTTGGTCACATTCAGAGACATTCAGGTGCTTAGGCTGTCTTTTTAAGGTGAATCATAGACAATATATTGTGAAATGTGAACAACAATCAATTTCAAGTGAATCAGAAACTATCTGTATGAATCTAAACACAAGACACAAGCTTTAAACAAGTCCTCTGTCTATGTGGTTAAGACGGATTTAAGGGAACATAGCTAAGAGGGTTTGAGAGGGGTTAAAGGTTTGACGCTGTAGGGCTGGTGGTGGTCTGGTCCTGGACAGACCAAATGGTTAAACTTGACGCCTCTCCATAACTTGTCTTTTGATCTTGCTAGTAAAGCCTGAAGGATGAACATGAGGTCCCCTCCTCCTCTGTTTAAGGGCTGGGGTGGCCTGGCCACTGCCTGTCGTAAAATATAACCCACCAGAGAGAAAAACCAGAGCACTCTGTGTATGTGTTTCTGTGTAAATTATGTACCTGCGTGTTTACACATTCGTACCGTATGTGCGCAAGTATATACATGTCTGTGCGTGTGCTCAAAGTGTGTGTCTGCACGTGCTCTGTGAATGTGTGTTTGCGTGTATCCTTGGAAACTTGTGAGAAGAAGGGGAGCAGAGGATGGAAATAAAATCAAACTTTTTATAGGTTTAGAGTGGGAACAAGTTGCCCAAGCAACTTTGTGTCCTTTCCCCATTTATTTCAGCATTGGTGTCTGGGAGTGTTGGACTAGACTAAACAGACTGGCCCTAACAAAACAGCACAAGATAAACACTAGTGACTGGGGCTACAATAACATAGCAGCCCCATCTCTTTTCCGACTTTCTCTTCTCTGGGATGCCTTTTGGACACATATTAAAAAAAAAAGAAGTGCTTTTTAATAACTCAATGTCAGTGTTTCTCTCTCTTCCTTTTAAAAAGGCTTGTTTTTAACATGAACCTTTAACTTATCAGCCCAATATAATATTAATATTATGGTTATTAACCAACACTCACTATAATGCCGGCGGTCCACGGGTTGAGCAAGAAGAGGGCACAGACCAGAAAGGTGCATGCAAGCACCACACTGATGGACAGCAGGAGCCAGTGGCGCAGAGTAACATACTGCTCCCAGAACAGGAAGGGGTAGCCGTTGGGGTAGGAGGGCAGGCCCTGACGGCTGTAGTTGTTGCAAATAGCCCGCACGCTCTCGATGGCCTCCACAAACTGCGGCGTCTCCCGGAGCCCGTTGAGGTAGAAGGGGAACTGTGCGTATTCGATGGGCTCGGCAGCCGGGACTAAATGACAATGACAGAAAATTTCAATTTATAGTAGGTAGAAAAAATAATAATAAAAAAGGAACTTGATATTGATTTAACTGTTATCACCACATCATTTTTATTAGCCCACTGCAACAATTGATGGTGATTTTTCACTTTGGAACCAAAAACATTGCAAGATGATGAAATTTGAATTCAAAGAAACATATTATTGAAGGACCTTAAGGAAGCAATTAGATAAATCAACAACGGCAACGATGACATCTGCAGATGATATTTGTCTGTTCTGATTAACTAGCATTAGAGTCTGATCATTTAGCGAATCTGCAGAAATAATTTCGGACTCTTCAGCCAAACCACCAATATCAAGGCTTTCCCTCCCTAATCCAACCTTGTTCCAAGAGTAGCTACATCTGTGGACAAGTGTGTGTGCGTGTGTGTGTGTGGCGGGGGTGGGCGGAACAGTATGAAACAGAGCTCCATTGACTCAAACCCAGCCGGTCTGTGGCCCAGCCCGGCTAATGAGGGCCTATCAGTTCCAGACACAGCAGAGTGTCAGAGCTAACGTTGATTCACGGTAATTACAATGTCAGAATCACTACCATTACCACACCCTAAACTTAGCACTGCCGCATAAAGCACAATATAGATGCATAAACACGCGTACCTGCCTGTCATTCTACTATGAAGTCATCTTTGGTGTGTGGGAAAACAGTGTATTCATTCAGATTTTTACTTGCAGTGTAATTATTAACACATTTCTGCATCTGGAAGATTGAAAAACTTCTGTCTATCTATCTATATATCTATGTTACAAAAAATACATTTTTGGGCTGATGTTTGTGTCAGTGTGTATATTCCACAGTGCTGGCAGGGTCAGACAGGGGCACTTGCTAACATGGTTTGGTCCATTATAATCTCAACTATAAATTTCCATTAGGACACGGATTGGCTTTCAGCCAACACAGATCTGCTCTGGGGGGCTTCTGCACAGCCAAGCACTTCACGCTGCTTATCCAATCATATTCCCCCCCTGTAAAGGACTTCCTGCTTGTTATCCAATTGTGCCTCCCACCCAAGCCCAGTCTCTCCTTGTTATCCAATCATTTTCCTCCCCTGTGGTGCACTTCCTGACTTGTACCAAATCACAGGCTGGAATCAAACAACAATAATGACTGTACTTTTTATGTGAGTTACAGTCTGTGTGTGTGGTAGGGAAATGAGAACAGTGTGTGTGTAGTGTTTGGGGTCAGTGAGTTTTAATAATGTTTGTGTGTGAATGTGTGTGTGTGTGTGTCTGTATATGTGAGTGTGTGTAATGCTAGGGCCCCATGGTAGCCAGGATTATAGCATTCACCACAGGCACCATTAGGAGAACCACAGTGAGCCATGTCTTGGTCTTCAGCCTTGCAACCTGAGCTCACACATACACAAATGCACGCACACACACCGTAGTGGTACAGTAAAGTCTACTACCTCTCTTAAAGCTAAGAGGCAGACAAGGGGCAATAACTCAAACCACAAGAGGTAAACACTGCTCATATGTAGCAGCTGTCGTATGGAACCTGAAATAAGGAGTCACAGAGCTCCACCAAAGTTCAGCTTAAAGTTTCAATGAGCAGTGTAAATGCAATTTGTTCAATTGTACCACATAGCAGGTATGAACCTCAACATTTCAACATTCCTGCAATGCTTCAATTTTTGAAGCTAACAACATTATCATCAAAATTGAGAAACCATAGTCCGTCACACTGAAAGGCTTCCTGTTTGCAATTGTACCATATTTGTGAATTTATGGCATGCTGACTTACTGCTGAGGCGTGTCTCGGGCATGGAGTCGGTACGGTCATGGAGCCACTCTGGAGGGTGTGGGCGAATGTTGGCCTGAGAGGCAGCGTATGCCACAGGATCATTGCTGACCCAAGCGGTTAGGTAGATGTAGAAAGCCCCAGGGTTAATGATCCCATCTGCATCCACCAGCCTGTGACGAGTCAACTACAAACAGGAGAGAGGAGGTGTATCAGTGATGGTGTCATTATTATTAATAAAGACAACTGAGCTTTGCTCTGCTGCATGAAAACACAACTGTCAGACACATTCGTGAATTCTAGAGGGTTAAATTAAACCTTTCACATTTGTATTGGTCTAAGCCCAGTTTTGAAATTTGAAAATGGAATAATTAACAAATGGAAAAAATGCAATTGAGGTAAAAAAAAAATTAGGTGGAGCTTACACTGGAAATCATAATGTGGCTGTCAAGTATACATTGGACGTGAAAAGGTATTGTGGAAATAAGACATGTTGAACCAAAACATTCTACAGGTGAGCTGACCACAGACATGCTTATTTATACACATGCATGAGTGCAAGAGAACGGAGGAGTCAAATATTAGTCCCTCTCTCTCTTTCCAACCAAAGAAAAATCAACAAGTCAAACACTGGTCGCCTTTCTGAAAATTCCCGTACTTCTCATCACAGCTTCCCAGAATTATCATGCCACATTAAAACATGGAAAATGCTGAATCAGCTACTCCCTTTACATACGGTAGATATTGGCTGGCCAACCTCAGGCCCAATGTTCTGACCACTCTGAATAAATTTCTAATGGAAGACTTTGTAGCGCCTTTCTGTTAAGAAGCAGCTGCTCCTCTAACTTCTGATATTTCTTATGCGAGACAAGATAATAACTACCATTTTGCTTAAAGAAGTATTGCTTAAATTGTGTATTGCTTTTGTTTGACAATTCCAGGTAAATAAAAAAATGTGTTTGAATGGATTGCCACAGAATTTGGGATGACTAGGGAAACTCGTTCATGCTGACAAACCCAAAAGTGAAAATACCAACAGTCATGCCCAAAACATTACTGATAAAGTCTAGACTATATTCACTCCATCAATATTGCTCGACTTGAATTCCCTTGCACTGTAGTCACTCTCAGATCAAACCCACATTTCTGTCGATTTCCAGACTGTTCCCAAGTTCTGTTTCAGTCATTTGCTGTGATGCCTGTGGTCAGTGTGCAGAGAAGTATGGCAGTCTCCCTCACAGCCGTTACTTTTACCCTCCCATGTGGAAGCACAAGAGCGTAGCTTAGCATTGCTACCTCCTGAGAGGTAAAACCATTACAGCACACCGCTCTGTCACTCTCCTTTCTAGGAATCATAAATCCCTTCTTCACGGAGGCAGGGAGAGTTTTGGGGGTGAAGCTGGACTCATGGGGTTAGGTAGATGAAGAAAGGAGAAGGGCTTATTTTTGAAGGGGGGGTTAGGGTGGGGGGTAGGGAGAGAAAAATTGCTTGAGTTAGCGTAACAATAAAAAAATTGGCTGGAGTCCCTGAGCGCGTCTGTGTGCAGTTAACCTGGTTGTTAACACTGAAGGAAATGCCACCCAGCAAATGGAGTAGAGCTATAAAAATAACACAACATCTGTACAAATGTTGCTCACACTTGCTTCTCCTGACCCCTACGGGTACCCAGAATGCCCGGCGCCACAGAACAACCCAAACCCTGAGAAGAAAAGAGACCTTGATAGCATTAGCATGGCCCTTCCTTAGAAATTTCAAACGTTCCAGTTCTTTTCCCCTTACCCCACCTCCTCTAGTCACTCACTCAGTCTTTCGTGTCCCTAATTTTCACAGATACACGCATACAGACAACCAGCTTCCATATGAGTCCTAGGCCAGGACATAAGGAATGAATGGTCACCCAGCACATAAAGAAATGTTAGCAGCAACAGATCAAAGGCAGAACACCTCTGCACAGATCCATGGAGTGGCATATCAAAATAAAACATCTAGCTTTGCAATTTGCCAGGGTTGGAAAAGATCTGGTCCTCATTTTGAGGCACAAAAAACAGCTACTGCTGTAAGTGCACACACAACAGACAAAAGCAGAACACACACTCAAAACATACACATGCACACACGGAGCTGCCTCAAAGAAACCACGTGTTTCAGCTCCCCTCATTCAAAGAGGACACAGCAGTGGAGCACGGAGAGAGGGAGAAGGAGGGAGGAAGAGACGGAGAGAGAGAGAACAAGAGTGGTAGTGCGAGCAGGAGTTAGTGAAGCAGAGTGTGAGAGAGAGACAGAGAGAGAGGGAGAGGTGGGGGAGAGAGAGAGAGAGAGAGAGAGAGAGAGAGAGAGAGAGAGAGAGAGAGAGAGAGAGACGGATTCCAGAGGATCTGGATTGAATTTAACAGCGGGATACGCAACAACTGTATGTCTTCAAGCTGTCATGGGAAGCCCAGGCAGCTCTGCTGGCGGCCCCCACGCCTCACGGCTAATACACTTCCCTCACAGGCACAGGAAGTGATGTCACCGGGCCGCACACCAGGCCTACCTCTGCTTCCTGTTGGCTGGTGGAAATGATGGGAAGAGTGGTGTGCTACTGCAAATCGTGCTCAATGGTTAAAAACCAAAAGCCCAAGACAAACATCTAAAAGTAGGTGGGAAAGTTTTTCATACATGTCGGACATGCACAGCTCAGATTCAATTTATAAATATAAATAATCACAAGACACAGTAGAGCTATATGTCAAAGATAATTATCTTTGAGGAAAATAATCTCAGTGTTGACAGGGACATGGCTTGTTTTATGTTTGAGGTTTGTAGAAATCATGGCCAAGAATTTTGTTTTTATATTTCTCCAGTTCCTTATCTTCTGTTTTTGCTGTTTCCTGCCAAAGAATGCAGCCATGCAGCCATGCATCCGTGTATGTTGTTTTTTGGTGGTGGTACCAAACTAAAAACAGTAAGCAATGCCCTGTTGAGACTCAGCAAGTTTTCACGAACATAGTCTTTTTTTTCTCATTTTCGCCTCACTCTTTCTGTCGTTATCAGCTTGTTGGTATCTTTCTGCTGACAGAGAACAGACTTGAATGCCTTGACTACCCACAGACTTCCAAATAAATAAATACATACCTTTTCAGGCAATTTGTGTATATGTAATGAAACAGAAAGTTTGTTGCAATACATCAAAACACACTAACACACTACTGATGATGTGGATTTTTAAATAGGATGCAAGGGGGAAAAGGTTGTTTTCATTCTTTGGATTGTTTATTCTAACTCAAAATTCTTTTAAACTTTCTCCATACAGCTCATTGTGTTATTGTCTTTTTATGAAAATTACCATCATATCATTTTCAATGGGCTTTGATACTTAAATGACATACTAGTAAATTCCAGTGGTTCATCTGATTAAGCTGCACAGTGAAGCCAACCAGCTTAATATATCATTTACAGATTCATGTCAAAATATGCAACAAATATGTTGTAAAAATTCTGTTATAAATTCACATCTTTGTGATTCCAGTTTATTTTGACATTTCTAATTATTCTTTCCCACGAGGCTGCGTAATCCAGGCTAATTATTTATAGACCCATTGGGGCCTGCAGGAATTTCTCTGTTGTATCAAAACTTCTTTCAACCTCCCATACTGTGAACTGTGGCTGGAATCAGTGACAAAGTTTCAAACCGAAAGTCTTGATGCTAAGGAGAGTCACTGCAAGGCTCTGCACACATGCACATCTCACACACACACACACACACACACACACACACACACACACACATAGAGGACACGTGGTTTAAATGAAGAGTTAATAGGTTTTTCAGAGGCAGACTGCAGCCCCAGTGAGAGCTTTAAATTCCTGGGCTCGGTAAAGTCATCACAGACAGAAGATGAAGACAGACAGAAAGAGAAAAAGATGAATACAAAGAGACAGTTTTGAAGCTCAGAGTGACTCTTCCAGACCCAATTACTCACAACAGAACAGATATAATGCACTAAAGATGTCACAATACCAGATATTTGGTAAATGATACCAAAACCAATATCAATACCACAAAAACCTCAGCAAAAAATAGAAAACAACAGGGGATACTTCACAGCAAATGTGCTAACAAAGACTTTACAGGTCTGTCCCAGAACTATCGCTGTTCTTTTTTCTTTCTGACAACATCTTTCAAGTTTATCCTCATATTTGTAGTCCATGTAGTCTACATGGTCAGACATGAGCTTTATTCCTACACATACCAGGTTAATGTTGATGGGCTTTTCTCTGCGTCCTGTCTGCACCAAAAGCTTGTACGCCAGGACACCGTCATCGGAGCCGTTCTTGTAGCTGGTTGGGGTGATGCGGCCAGCTTCCCAGTCCTTGTCAAACGCCTGCTGGAGACCTGCAGGAAACCACAACAAGCCAGATTTGTTTGATGCGGATGTTTGAAAAGGTTGCATGCCTTGTTATCTTTATTTGCCCTCTGTCACGCACTTACAGATCCTAGTTCACAAGAAAACACAACACATAACAACCCGGCACAGTACAAGAGAAAATTAAACAACACTGTAACCTAACCCTAAAACTGATGACTATGATAACCCGGTTTCATTCTCAACCACCAAACAAGACTTCAAAAGCCTAAAATAGGCTGCTTTTGATTCAAAGCAATCATTAGGGAATATATCAGTAACATGTGTCTCCTTTTCTATACAAGTCTCTAATCCATATGTGTATCACTCCACTCCTCTCGGCTCTCCCCCAAGGCCCATGCTGTGGTCCGTCTGTGGGAGATGTTGTTTTGGGTCTCATTGCTTGGCCTGTCTGGCTCCAATTTGTCCCACCATTGCAGAGAGCAATATCAGACACAGCTCTCTCTCTGTCGTTCTCTCTCTCTGTCTCACCCACACTCTCTGTGTGGTTCCCAGCCGGCTCACACACAGACTCACACAATCTGTTTTATCGTTAGGGGCAAGTCAGTGAGTGAAAACGAACCCATTCTTGGACTGGGCTGACATGTGGAAGATAATATTCTTGTTCAGTGGCACTTTACAATTCTTAGGAGCTGTCAGCGCTGAGTACACAACCAGCATCCCATCCCGAAGTGGATCCTGCAACTGTTCAAAATTTATGTATCTGCAACTACCTCCCCTGCCGATGGTTCTAACATACTCTATATTGCCCAAACCAAAGTATAAAAATATGGCCTCCCACGCTTTCCTCCTCCGTCAGCTCCACTGATGGAAGACACAAGTGAGTTTAATCAGCTACTGCCAGTGTCCATTTTGCAATCCCACCTACTTTTAGGCTCTTTCACAACTGATTGTTTCTGGCAGATTCATGTCAAAACACACAGGGAAATTCATGAGAAAGTAAATTATTCCCATACCCCAACAATCCTGAATATTGACATTATATGAGCTGTTAATAACAAAATCGTTTGTGACATCATGTTTTAGTGTAGCATATAAGTGATCTAACCTTGACTGTGAATCACATGCTACATCTGACCCACTTTCTGTTGTAAGGAGCTGATAGAGGTTGTCATTAAATCCAGTTTGTGTGTGGTTGGGGTGGGTAATTATGTATCAAGATGAATTTTACCTTGTAGCCAGTCTCTGAAGTAGTGAAGCCACATGCGGGGCAGCTGTCCATTGTCCTCCTTCAACACATAACGAACTGTGTGGAACCTCTGGTGGAGCTGGTGCAGCAGCAGCTGGCTTTGGGCATAATCAGCCCGCTGTGTCACCACATACATGTTGTAGAAGGAGAAGAACTTGAACTGGGCTCCGATGAAGTCGTACTCGCTGGTCTCTCTGGGAACGATGTCTGTCAACTCCAGGCCATCTCTCACCTGGGTGGTCCCGTATAAACTGACTCCCAGCAGGCAGAGGAAGAGCATGATTACAACCACCTGGAAACAGAAGGAGGAAAATGGAGCTTCATCCATCAATACACTGCATAAAGTGATGGCAGGACAGCTTCAGCTTCCACTACTTATTGCTCAAACCATGATTCATATTCTGAATAAAAGCAACAACTGATAATAAGGAAATAATAAGATTTTGACAACATATTCCAAATGCAAAAGAGGAACTACTCACATAACTGGCCAAAACAAAGAAAACAGCAAATTTAATTCAACTCTCAATAATGTGGCTAAACTTTCCACTTGTTTACAACCTGTATCATCCTCTGACGACTTGTGTTTCTTGCTGTGTCAGACTTTCATTTCATTTAAGAATTCAGAATTCAGTCATTCAGAATAAGGGGAGTACAGGATTAAGTCATCAGAGGAGTACATGAAGTAATCTGCTAATATGTAGAAACAGTTGACAGTGTGATGAAAAGTCTACGATTTTCTGAGAAGTCAAATACAGGTCACCACATGATTTCAGTTCTGGTTGGTTTTGAGAAGCCTGACCACCCACTAGTCTGAGGTCAAACTGTGTGTGTGTGTGTGTGTGTGTGTGTGTGTGTGTGTGTGTGTGTGTGTGCTTGGAAGTGACTCAGATAGGACATGACTACAACCTCCACCCCAGATTTTCTCCTACTACTCTATCCGCTCTGGTGACTAACAGTCCTGCTCAAATTATCACCACAGTGAGTCATACACACAGGTGGCATGGTAGTGTAAGAGTTTTCTGCGGGTACTGCAGGTCCTACACAGTCCTACATGGTCCTTCTGTGGGAGGACAGTGGTTTCCTTCCATGGTACGAAGACATGCAGGCTAGGTTTATCAATGACTCTAAATTGTTGAGTTTGAGCTGTTGGTTGTCCATATATGCCGGCCCTGTGTTACACCCCTGGCGACCTGCCCGGGGTGTAACCCGCCCTCGCACACAGTCAGCTGAGATTGGCTCCAGCCCCCCACAACCCTTATCAGGATAAGCGAAGTGGAAAATGAATGGATGGATGGAGTCACACACACATACACACACTCTTGCTTCACATAGAAGCATGTCCACGCTTTTATATCTCTCTTTTCTACTATCACATACAAACAAACTAAACTCACCTTGGTGGTGGGCTGCAGGAGGAATGGAGCGTAGTGTTTCTCTGCAAAAGAAGCCAGGGTCCAACGAGAGCAGGGAGGTTCGAGGCAGCGCAGGCCCAATGAGCCTTCTCCGAACTGAGACAGCAGGTCCCGTGTGGAGCTGTTGTTCTCCGGGCTCTGGCCAGTCGTTGAAGCTGCATCGCCGTGATGAGCTGAGCTAGCACTTGAAGTTGGGGCAGGTGGAGGAGGTGCCGGATGATGATGGGAGAAGGCGGCAGAGCCACGTGATCCCCCATTATTTCGGTTCCCACTGTTGTTGTTGTTGAGATTGCCGTGATTGCTGCTGCTGCTGCTCCTGCTGCCACTGGCATTGCTGCTGTAATAGTCATTGTTAGGGTTACTCCTGGTTGGAGCTGGATTGATAGGTTGCACAGAGATCTGGGATCTGGGCTCAGCTGTGGTGTAGAAGGCCTGAGTTCGCGGGTCATACTCTGTCCTGAGCTGCACTGTGGACTGCATGGTGATTTCAGTCTGCTGGGCAAAGCCATGGCTACTATAGGAGGGAGGGGGGCTGCTATAGCTTGGGGGAGGAGTGCGATATGAGGGAGGAGGGGTGTGATAGGATGGGGGAGGGCTGTAGCGACTCCCGTCACCTCCATCCAGGTACGCCTGAGGCTCGATCTGGATCACACGATTGGCACATGGGCTGAAGAGACAAAGACAGTGGAAAAAATGTCAAGACCACAGACTGACGTGAAAGAAAATATATGGAAACTACGCAGGGGGAAATTTTAGCAGACATCATCAGATTTTGTGAAATGGTTAATAACTTCGTCTCTGGTGAAATATGTGTGTGTGTGTAAAAGTGATGTGTTAAAGTATAAAAGCCAGTCTTCTTCTTCTCACTGCCAAAGGCATGAAATGTAGAACTTAGACCCAACAAGGGAATTTAATAGTGTGTGCACACATCTGTACAGTCGCTGTGCCAGTAAGCATGCCCAGACTGGCAGGCAGACTGGTAAAGTTTAATAAAGACTATGACAGATAAACAGACAGTCCAACAAGCAGGCAGCCAGACAGAAACAGACAACTTAAGCAGTAATTAGGTTTTGACTGAGAGGGATTAAGGTGAAGATATCTCAGAGATAACTGTGTTTTTCATTGTCTGATCGCAGATCAAAGGGAAAACATAAAAGCCAGAATGAATGAACAGAAAAGCAATAACGTTCGTCATTAATGAAAGAACTTGTTTTTGTGTGCCTGTGTGTGTGTGTGTGTGTGTGTGTGTGTGTGTGTGTGTGTGTGTACGCACCTGTAGAAGCAGCAGAAAATGTCGAAACGTCTGTCTTCTCGTCTGTAGAGGTCCATGCTGAGGATGGCAGGGAAGATGAGCAGCACCATGGCAAAGTTAAACACCACAACCACTGCTGCCTGCAAGACACATCAAGAACATTATGTCATTATATATATATATATATTATCCTTAAAAAAGTACTTCTAGTGGTAAAAATGTAATGAAGTGTAATTAATGTATTTCTCAATTAATGTTCTGAACAGTCAAAACCACCACGACAGTCGGGACCTGAGATATTAGCAGAACATACCTAGAGTACCGAGAAATCTACATTTAATTTACAATAAAAGTTTGCTTTTTTGTAAAGCAAATTCAGCCATTATTGCTGTGGTCAGGGTTAGGAAGAGGCTTCAGAAGAGTGAGATATGGGAGAGGAGGACAGTAGCATGTTGGGAGAGTCAGTCGGGGCAGAAGCCACAGGCAAAACTGACAGCAAATAGATACACAGATAAAGCTGTATGTATTGTTCAGCCACTAGGAATGATTTACCAACCCCAAATATGTCTGTTTGACCCATGGGTTCTGAGGTTGTTATAAATCCATTGGCTCATTATCAAGCAGTGGCTACCACACTCACAAAGATGTGCTTTGCTTTGTTGGTTGTGCAATGAATAGCAGCAGCCTGACGGATAACACTGAAACATATTCCTGCATTTTATGAATGGAATGCATCTTGTACCACAGAATGAGAACAACTCATTCAACCGATCAGGACACTGCTTAATCAAAACACACTCAAAACCAGTTAAAGTTGAGGTTGAAAGTTTGATTATATTCCTTGCCAATCATTTTAACTATCACTCCTCCTAACTACTCCTAAACAAAACAATTTTTTCTTTTTATTTTCAAGTCCGTCCCCCTTAGAAAATGTTTGGCCCCTGGACAAATGTAGTCAATGACCCCTGTCATAAGGCCTGAAAGAATTTATTGTTTCTCAACACAAACATTGGGAAACCTTAAATATACCTTAAAATAACACAATCTGAATAAGTTGGCTTAAAGAAAAAATTGCCTTTCAACACATTTTAAATTCCTTTCAAGACAAAAACTCTGAGTGTGCAGAGAGCAGGCAAGGCATGTGTGTGTAATAGAAGCCAGTACAGTGTTGTGGTTAAGTATTTGAAGGTGGTGCACTGGAGCAGAGGGTGGGGGTTGGGGTTAGGTTGGGGCCCTGCCCAGAGTACAATCTGGATCTTGCGTAGTTGCCAGACCACTACACACACACACACACAGACACACACTTACACACAATCCCGTGTGTGTGCCAGACCACCCAAGGAGCCGGAGGCCCGCGGGGCCTGAGGTGATGAGCAGGCGTTGTGGCTGTACAGACAACACACACCCTTTACACACACACAAAATGCACATACACATATGTATCTGCTGCCAGCTAAAATACTGTACAGCCTCCTACTTAAACCACACCTTAACACCAACCAGACACACACTCACACATCTTCACCCTCCCTTTTCCACAGCTCAGAGAGAGAGAAATAATGTGAGAGAAAAAGGAGAATAAATAAAAGAGCGATAACACTGGAAAATATCCTCTGTAAGTAGAGTAGAAGAATTAATTCTCAATTGGCCCACTAATGTCCAGACAGATACAGTATGATTCCACTCATACACAGACATACACACACACATAGCGACCGTTAGCTGACCTCAGAGTGGGGAGATTTATCATCACATCTGTCCTCCGCGCATGAATGTGTGTGTTCCTGTGCGTGTTTTTGTGTTATCTGGACAAGATTCCTGATTTTTTTCTTTTTTGTCCATGGTGATGGAAGGAAGCAAATAAGATACATAACAGAGAAAAGTGAGAGAGATGAAACCATGTAGGAGTTAACAACAGGAAGTTTTTAATGGTGATAAAGACAAAGACAAAGACACACACACACACACACACACACACACACACACAAACACATATCTATGCTCTGATATGAGGTTAAGAGATGACTACAGTGACTGCAGCTGTAACGTGTATGTGTTTGTTCCATAATAAAAGATAGGTATCAGCATGATTGTCTACCTCACTGGAAGTCTGCCCTCCAACAGTCACAAAAACCACAAGTGCAAAGTATGTATGCTATGTGCATGTGTGTGTGTGAGATGCATGTGTGTGCCTGTCTTTAAGTGTGTCTCCTTGCGTACATGCGTGTGGATGAAACGAGGCTGCATGGATTAGACCCATGGGGTAAATGGATCATGTTTGACAGACTTGCTGTACTAAAGCCATCTATCCACACATGCTAATATTGCACTCACTCTGGTGGCTCTACTCTCTCTCTCTCACTCTGTGTGAGTGTGAGTGTGTGTGTGTGTGTGTGTGTGAGAGAGAGAGAGAGAGAGAGATTGAGGAGTAGGGCACAACATTTTGTTTAAATACCCTAGCACACATTTTTCTTATAATGCACTTAGAGTAACTACAAAAACTTACAAGTAACTACAAAAGTGTTGTTAAATTAATTAACAAACACTTCTGTATCACAGTTGACTTGTTTGATCATTGTGTTTCATGGAGACTGATTTAGAATTTTAGCTGCTAGTGGCCGACAAACTTTGCAAGTATCCAATGTTTTCCCTAGAAGACTTTTAGCAAATCGACAAGGAAAAGCCGCAGAAATAAGATCACAAGGTTAACTTAAAGACATGTTATGATTTTGCTTTAGACTTCTCTGCAGTCTTGTTAAAAGAGGCCTTAGTGGTGTTTTCCCAAGACTGTTACACCACATGCTGTTATAGGCTAAAGAAGAAGAAAAAAAATCTAACCTGATAAAAAAGACATAAATCACAGCTTAAGAAAAGGTTTTCACATTGCAGGTGATGTGATAGTTTCAGTGACCCAACATCACAGACAGTGGATCCAACACAGTGACAACAGACTCCTTTAATAATGAATAGACAACATGATACCCAATATCAAGTCCAACAGTGACCCAATTATCAAACTGGTTTCATTCATATTCAGGTTTTATATTTACATTCTATTTTCTTGTGGTGTTCTTCTGTTTCATAAACATATTCAATACAGGAGTCATCAAAAGTTTAATCGTATCATTTTTTTAGTTAATCATCAGTGTGACTGAGTTATTATTTGTATGAATTAACAAATAAGTGAACATTGTGGTATTTTGTCAGAATGACAAGACGTCTCTTTTTGTCCCAGATTTGACTGTTCTGGTGACGTCTATAATTACTGACAGATGTTAGCGAAGTCAGAGCTCCCCTCTGGATCCCCCCACCTTCACACACACACACACACACACAAGACCATTGCTTTTCAAACCTCCCACACAGATACTACAACTTTCCGCACTCACATGCACATGATTGCGAGAATATGCGAGTACGTGCGCATGGACACACACACACACTCTCTCTCACAGAGGGATTCAGTTACATGGACTTCAGCCACAATCTGGACAGACACTGGGCCCACCACTAAACAGCCTCAAAGAGGGAGGGAGAGAATTGGATGGATTTAACAAAAACACACACTCCTCCGCATACAGACACACACACACACACTTTCAGTTTGATGAATGAAATCAATAAAACTATGGTCTGAAGGAATCTGGAGCCAATGAGGAACAAGACTATTACTGTGTGTGAGAGCGACTGAATCCCCACATGACTGAAATCTCTCACAAACACACACAGTCACTACCAGGCATACCTGCAGAGAAAAGGCTCTGAGCGCCGGGATGGGGATGAGGGCTGCCATGAAGAATGCTGTGACGTTACTGATGGAGGTGAGAGCCACACTGGCCCCTGTCCTCTTCAGACACTCCCCTGTACGATCCTGACAGAGACACAGAGGAAGGTAGATGAAAGGAGAAGCAATGAAAGCCAACTCTTTTGATCAGATTTTAGCCACGGGCAAATGTGTAATACTTGAGATTATGTACAATTATCATAATACTGATATGATTGACAGTGATTGCAATGTTTCTTGACACCCTGAAGGACTTAGATAATCCACCTGGACCTGTCTACTTCTGTCAAGAGTTGAGGAAAAAGGTAAAAAAAGAACAAAATGCCCTGCTACCTCTCAAAACAAATTAAGTTTTAGTGAAATCATTGCAGCTGAACAACTTGTTTTCTATGTTTCTATGAGTAAATAGACACAAAAAGAAGAGTGGTAATAACTATGCACAAACCCCTGGAAGGTTTGGCGGCAATTGTAAGAAGGTTTGAGGACGTGCAGGACCACACAGGGAGTGTTTCCAGGCGTGTACATCTTTGTGTGCATGTTTGTGTGTGTATGAGTGTGTGTGTCAGACAGGAGACATCAGGTTTGGCTCTGTTTAGTTTTCATCTCAGCCACATAAAGGAAACTGGGGGATGAGGGAAGCGTAGAGACGAGGGCTAGGACGGGAGGGAAGCAGGGAAAAACAAAAACAAGCAAATACATGCCTGTGTTTTCCCCCTCTGGAGATGAAAAGTTATCCCGCACCAGCAAAAACAAACACACACATACCCATGTGAGATTGCAGATATTTGATTGAAGTTGATTTATGTTTTTTTCTTTTTGTTGCATTTCATTCTCTATATATACTTTGATATACAAATATTCTTGCCACTAATATAATGTAGACTTCAGGTTACCGTGAACATACAAAATATTTTCTTTTATTGTATTAAATTATATTATAAACAACTGACATGGACATTTATTCAATAAATGTGTGTGGTGCAGATTGAACACATTCTGAAAGCTATATTGTTATGTCAGAAAATATGAATTTATAACTACTGACAAGAATTCCATAACAAAGACTTTGAAGACGCAAAAGCTTTGAAGATGCAAAACAAGAACATTTTATCTAATACAGACTGCAATCGTTGCTGTGAACATTTAATGTGAAGATAAGATGAGCGGGTTGTGTGTGGCACATACATGTAGGTTGTTTGATGCTACATCACAGGCACAGACAGGCTTTCACACATTCCTCCACGGAGGAGATAAGATAGCAGAGGGGTAGGAACGGGGTGAGTAAGAGTGGCTGAGTTTGGATGTTTGGCTCCTCACCTCAAATGGGATCCTCTTGTTCTGTCCAGTCTCACTGAAAGCATGAGCAAGGAGGAAGACATCGTCTACTCCAACTCCCAAAGCCAAGAAGGGTAGCACCTGGTAACACAGATAGTGCATCCATTTCAGTTTATGCTTTTTGGGTGTTGAGGCAGATGAGATATGAGCCGCCAAAACCATAAATCACTACTGACGATATTTCAGATCTTGAATAATCACAGGATGTCAAGGAATGTAAGTGATACACTTATTATCTTGTTCTTTTTATGATTAAATCATTAGGCATCAACCTCTATCTAAGCAGTAGTATGAAAATTCTTCAATTTTTTACACAGTTTTAATCAGGCAAGGATTCTTCAATTAAAATGCAAAATGTGGAGATTCAACAAAAAATGTTTGATATCAGTACTGAAACTCACCTAAGCAGTCCTGCAAGCTATGAAAGAAACAAGTCTATAACAGACCACAAATTCTAGTCATGATTACGTACATAAAACAATAACTAACTATAACAGATGGAATCCTGCTTGACAAACTGACAGCAGCCTGTAGGCTTTGACCACTATTGGTAGTATGTGTGTGAGTTACCTGTGTTGTGGCAGCATTGAAGGAGATGCCCAGGAGAGAGCAGAGGCCAAGACCTGCTGCCACAGACAGTGTCACCAGTAGGACACCTGCCAGCCCTACAGCCCCCTGAGACTTGGCACAGTCCCACCGCAACATGGTCAGGCATGCGTAGGCCAGCTGGACACAAACAGCAAACGTGATATTAATTTATCAATCAATCTGTCCCATACACGAGTGAACCACTAAACATCTTCCCTCCTATTTGAATCCTTTATAAGGGCTCTTTTCTCACCATCAGCAGGTATCCACTAGCTACACGGATGACGCTGATGTCAGAGAAGGACTTGAGGATATCTTCCAGAGTGGTGGTGGTGAAAGACAAGACCTTCTGAGACGAATTTGCTGCTACACTCTGCAGCACCGCCTGGACGGAGAAACAAACAGGAACATACACAATGAGCACCAGATATGAGACAAACATTAATGCATGATAATTAAAAACATAATACATGCCACATAAATGTATACATTTGTATAGTAAATTGTTACTCTGCCACAGTGGAACAGCAGCTCAGTGTAATGAACTTTCATCTGTGACTCCTTGTAGTCAGAGATTGTGTTCATTTATAATGAGTTATGGCTTTTTCAAAGCCGGTCTCTACACAATACAAAATATTCAAATCCTGGTAGACTACTCCTTCACACTGTTTGTGTTAATTTGTTACTGTAGGAGGTATTTGGGAGATTCTGTGCAGCACTATGACCCATCCTCTCCCTCTCTCACTATCTTAGGGCAGACAGATGGCTTCAACATTGAACTGTAGTTACTGCTCAGTGGGGAGCAATGCTGGCTGACACACATTAGGAAACACGCACTAGATCACACACACACTCGCACCCATGTGTGAACTCGCACATGTGTCAATCACATAACGGTATGCATGCACGTACTATTCCTGCAGACACGCCTAATCGTGCATAATACATATCAAAAAGCGCGCGCGCACACACACACACACACACACACAGAGTACACAACTTGGCATCTTTTCCTTCTTTTCAGTCGCCATTGATAAAAACCACAGTGTTTGAATAAATAATTGTACCTCTTTCCTATCAGTGATTCCTTGGCCCCAAGATGAATGACGCGCACATGCATGCACATGTACACACACACACACACACACACACACACACACACACAAGGTCACACCATGTCGAACAGAGGTTGGGGCCCCCCAAAACAAAGACCAGATGATGTCACACATGAGCCACCAATGGGGCCACAGCTGGGAAAGCAATTGTGTGTGAACTTTTGAGTGTGTTTGCATGTGTGTTTGTGCAGGAGAGAGAGAGAGAGAGAGAAAGGAGAAAGAGAGGGAGAGATATCCAGCACTCCCTTAATGTATTCCAGACATGCTCTCCCTGTTGCTCTATTGCTCCTCTCTACTGAGCAGTGAGAGGGAAGCTTTAGCCCTTTACCACACACCAACAGTGGTTCTAGTATCTATCAGGGGCCCGGGCTTTGGATGGGGCCTTCCCATGTTCACCTGTATCCGGCCAGTGATTTACAATGTGGTTGTAGAGGATTTAGGGTAGATTTCATTTCCCTTTTCTCTTTCCTTACCCTCTTTTCTCTCTCTCTCCTTTCAGAGTGTTTTGGCCCTTACCTCTGAGTATCTCCTCTGCCAGGCTTCCAGTATAGCTGCAGCCTTTTCTTCATTCCAGTTGATGTGGGAAACCTCCTCATAGCCCCGAAAGTGCTCAAACATCTGCTTGGGAGTCATCAGCTGGAACATGGTCTGTAAGGCCTGGGCACTGGAAAGAGGGAAAGGTGGGAGGGTGGCAGAGTGAGAGGGGGGTGGAAGGGAGAGGAAAGGATCAAAGAGAGAACAAAAAGAATGAGGTCGGTGTGGTGCAAGGCTTCACTGACAACATCAAGACTGCACAGGAAAATCAACAAGGCAATGAAGGTTGCAACTTGCATCTTGAAAATGATGGGACACAGCAATTAGTATTTTGTTGGATTCCCATCACTAACTAGCATAAAAAGCTTTGGATTATTAGAACTCAGTTCATAGACAAGAACTGCAAGCTTTGAACACTTGTGGCTACACAGATTGGTTGCAGAGAAGATGGAAGACTCCCAGAAACTCATCAAACAAAAACCAGAAACTGAAAAAAACAACAAAAAAAGTTTTTAAAGTCGCTTAATTTCTAAACCAGAGGTCCAAGAACAGAGAAGGCACTAATTTAACCAATAAAAGAGGAGGGAAGAAAAAAATTACATCAAAACCACAGCAACTGGAACATATTGGATAGCCAGTAGAATAGTCATCATAAGTAATGATGGTAAACACACCTGCAGCTAAAGGATAATATTGTTCCATCTGATTTGACTGTTAAAAGACGCCCACAGACAAGGCTTACATAGCACAAACACCCACTTGTTAACCCACCTAAATATTCATTTTTCATTTAATCTCTGATTTCTGTCTGATTGGACAATTAATTAATTAGTCTATAAATTAAAATTTCATTTTATGTTTAAAAGAGTCATAAACCATTTACCAGACCCTTTACACAGCTATAAAATCTAAAAAAGACAGCAATATTAACAATCACTTCAATTTCATAAATGATGTATGCAAATCGTTTCAGAATTATTATTATCATTATTATTATTACTGTCACTAATATAGAAATGTACTGTTTCAGCATTCATTTAGACACTTTGCCAGCATATAATACAACTACATCTACTCATAACTACAGGCACATTACTCATCACACCTTTTTATGTGCAAAAACTATCTACAGGCACTCTTCTTCTTCACGTCACTAGACATGTACATGGCAGGTAAGCCAAGCTAACACTGTATTCCTTGTACTGATTTGGGATGGCAGTGATTTTATTTTTCACCCTGTGAGTTCCTCATGGACAGTTGGACATAACAGAGCAAACAGACTGTAAAAAAATATATGCTGCAAACTTGTTTTTCCTTTAGGCCAGACAAAGAAATTTACTAGTGCAAAAGATTCATATCTGAAAAAAAATGTATTGACTGAATCTGATAGTGACAGAGGAAGTGCCAGATCCCGTAAAATTGGTATCTGATCCCAAACTGCGAGGCTGCTGATCGTGTTCTGACAAATTTTCTGAGGGCCGTGGTATCCAGTGTGCTGAGGAATGCACACATTACGAAGTTAATAAAGAAAAATAAATGATTAGTCATTAAAAAACATCTGCGACCTTGAGTGCAACTTAAGAAAAGCAGGCGGTATCAGTCCCTCTACACAATTTTCTTTTCAAATCATCAGATTTTATGAACCATGGGAGCAGATGTTAGCTAATATTTCTCTTTATGAAGGTGATCTCTGTAATATGGTGATAATCACGGTAATGGTGGCAGTTAGTAAATATGATGTAGAATTTTAGAGCCAGCAGTAACAGCCTGGTGGACAGAGCAGCTAAGCCACACATTCACACTCACACAGGCAAGCGCACACACACACACACACATCCTAATGACCCAACCTTGCCAGGAAAAAACATGACTACAACGCACTCCACTGTACTGTGACCCGTTTGTGTGTGTGTGAATGTGTGTGTGAAGGTTTGCCTTTGTGTGTGCATGCAGCATCCAAACTGTAATTTAACATTAAAATAGTGGTCCATTAGTAAAACACTGGATAATTTGAGTTGCTTTCCCCGTTTAAGGAAGCTTCTTATTGCTTAATACAATGTTTATATTTTATGTTTTTATTTACACTAAAATTGGGCATAATAGAGTAATTGACTGAATGTAATGTTCTATAATTAGGGCATAGAGCTTATAGTGCTCACAAAACTGTATATATTATATGTCTGTTGGTATACCACATAATCTATAAGCTTAGTCCTTGCTTGTGCTGGAATTAAGATCATGTACCTCAAATCACTGTATATTTGGACAAACTAGCTAGGCAATAGATCACTCTACACACACACGTGTGTGTGTGTGTCTGTGTGTGTGAGTGGGCAGTGTCCAGAGCAGAGCAGGCAGAGCTGAGCAGGAACAGCTGGAGCTCTAAGATTTCACTGGAATCTGCTAATGACTGCAAGATTTACAGCACACGGCACACACGCACGCATGCATGTGCCGTTTCGGAGAGCGTAAAAGAACAAAAAACACACACTCTTTCCAGAATAAGCGCTGCAGTGATCGCAGCAGTGTTTATGAGGGTGTGTATGTGTAAGTATGGGTATGTTACCTGAGCAGGGGTCCGCTGCCGTTCTTGGTGGTCCCTCCTACGATCAGTTCCTCCTGCCAGTGCATGTACTTCCTGGATAGACCATGGCAGCCGCCAGTAAGGGCCCGTGCCACATCGTATGGCTGGTGAAATAAAAACAACGTGCCAATAAATAACTGTTAGCAGCTAAGACATTTTATTTCCCTAAACTATAGAAATGTTGCATGTATACACTGGCATTCTAAGTAAAAAGCTTGAGCCTACACATGGGCCTACCTTAGTTGAATTCTTATTGGGTGCTGTGAGGGGGCAGTCGGGGTCAGCAGGGTTCAGACACGGTCTATCCATGTAGCCGTGTCCGACGTCTGCTTTTTCCAACATGTCTTCAAAAGCTTCAACAGGGAAATTGGCACTTCGCAAGTCCTCAAGGAACTCCTTAGGGTCGAAGTTGGTCCACTGCAGGGGGTCTTTACCTCTGGAAATTTGAAAGTAAAAATGAACACAGTTGACAGTGACTTCAAATACGTTTCATTTATTGCAATAAGTTGTACTTGTACCCATCCCTCTGACTGGAAATAACAAGCTCTTATTCACCAAGTTAAATTAGCCCAACTTTTTTGGAAGGAAAAGCCTATTTTGCTCAAGCAGTTCATTTCGGTTTTCTCACTTTCAGGTTTATCTCTAGATAAAATGGCATCAGTAAATCACTCTTATTGATGAAAAAATGGTTTGGCTGATTAGATTCTAGGAAATAAATAGTGTAGGTTGCATTTGTCAAATGTTATGTGTACATGTGTATATGCACTTATCTCCAAATTTTTTAGAGCATAAACTAATCTCATTCTTGCAAGGTGACAAAAAGCAATAAATGGGGACCCATTCCCATCATGCAATAGCGCGGTGCTAAATTCCTGCTCCAAACCAGCCCTTGTCCCTCTATGCTCTCTATGCCTCACACATTCCAATCTCTCTTTCTCTGAATCTCTCCCTCTCTCTGTCATTCAGACTACATTGTATGTGCTTAACCAGGCTTGGGTTATTATTCCAAACCTCCCAACCAGAACATAGTAAAAACCTTATTTACCATTTAAGACCAGTGAGTAACACACACTCATACACACACATTCACATACACTGATGACAGCGATTCAAGCTGATACACTTTCACATATTGAAGAAATACACGTATGCGCTGATAGCAGTGACACACACACACACACACACACACACTAGAGGTAAAGGTCTGCTGAGTATTACTGTAGCAGCAGGCCATTAGCAACAGAAGGGCCAGACAATGGTGTGAGGCCCAGGACTGGAGAGAAACTATCGCCAGCGATACGCATGCCAGCAACCACTACAATAGAGCCTTTAGAGGGGATGAGTTCAGGACACCCTCTCTCTCTCTCTCACACACACACACACACACACACCGTGGTGTCTCTTTGGGTTGAGCGTGTTTGGGCAGAATCTACTAAAGGGGTAAAAAACTAAATCTAGAGATCCAGATCCCCTTGCCCTTTCTGTCTTGAAAGCAATCTACACATACTGATACTGTTACCATGTAAACTCATATATATTTCATATCAGAACTCATTAGCTCAGTGTTAAAGATCTTGTATCCCCAAACATCATTTTAATAAGTTCACAAACAGTTGAGGAAGTTAGTAGATAGGATTTTATTTTATCTTATTTATTTATTTATTTTTAAAATGATCATTTGATTTTATGATGCTGCATGATCAGTCTAATGACATGAAATCACAATATGACGATATGATGATACCATGTGCTGCTGCAAGATAAAGTACAGATTCGGTAAAAGGAGGCAAAAGGAGTTTCGCGTACTTACGGGAGATAGACCATTCCAGACTGGAGCTTGGCTCCCTCCCAGAAACAGTCCAAAGGGGTTATGATGAGGCAGGGATGTAGCTTTTCTATGATCTAATTAGATAGGCGCATTCACACACACATACAGAGCAAAACACACAAATTGACGAAAAGCAGTGATTAGTATTTCAATAATACTGTGTGTAGCAGTCTTAATAAAAAAAAATGATGTTCAAAAAACCTTTTTGCATCTTACCTGATCCATAAAATGAGTTTCTGTAACTAGTTCTCCTGATTTGTAGCATAAGTGTTCTAATTTCCAATGTCTGAAAAGGAAAACAGAAGAGTTTCTTTTTAGTCTTTAACATGAGCAAAGCAGCCAAAACACACCTGGATACAGATATATGGGTATATCAGCCCATTATGACATGTGAAATTAACCCAATATTGGCGACAACTGATTATTCAATGCAATATACAGCAGACCATACTAAATACTACACCACTAAGATTCCTACAGTTGTCTCTTTGACACACATAAATAGATGATGAACATTATGAGCTTCACACATTGGTTGGTCACACTGACTTGAATTGGAACTGTCTAAAACTGTCAAATTTGATGCTTAAATACAGACGGACAAGAACAAAAAAAAAAAAAAAAAAAAAAAAAAATGGCACCTGTTATGAAGGTAAACATGAACTCTGCTGGCTCGGATAGCTGACTCCAGGTGCTGCAGGAGCGCTTCCACCGTTAATACGTTGGCTCCCTCCTCCCGCGGTGTCTGGATCATCAGCTGAGGGTTAAACATGGCCTCCTCGCCTATCTTCTGTCGCGTGTACTTAAGTTCCTGGTTCACACGCCCACCAACTGGACAAAGAAAAACAAATATGTTCAGACTCACATGTTAGAACCCCTCCAGCGTAGATGCTTTTGTCTTTGTATGCATTTGTAAAGCTCAACATTTTCAGCTGTTATATATTTATTTTTTATTTTAACGTGCAACCAGGCTCCCAGATGTTGTGTTTTAACTACATCTTGAATGTGTGCTTCAAAATTTAATTCATTTGAGATTGTTTTATTTGACACAATGAGACACAGAACCTAGAACCACACACATCAGCTTACTGTATTTCTGTTGCTGGAGGGTGAGTGGTTAAGTAACATCATAACATCAAATCCATACAACAAATACATATATTAACTTTTGCAACCTATGCTTTATTTATATAGTTTTTTTTTAAATATATAATCTCAGCTGAAAATTAAGAGCAATAAAACAACCACAGTACTTTACAGGTACAAACATTTTTTCATCACAAATGTATCACTCACACACATGTACACTCAAAAGTAGCATCATGCGCTAAAACATCTGTGACTCAAGAAGTGAACCTCTGTTCTTTCTACAAAAAAAACCCAAAAAACATCTCACTCTGGCCGTGACAATGTCAGACATTGCTTGCACAGTGAGCTTGTACCAGCACAATGCTGAACATCCTAACTGCTTTGAATCCAGAGGACTTACATCCCTCTGACAAATCCACATTTAAAAAAAACAGCTCAAAGTTTCAGCTCAAATTTGCTAACAAGTCAGTAACACCACACCACATTGACTGCATATGTGTATGACAGTATGTGTATGTGTTTGATAAAAGAGGGACGCTCTCTTCCAGGCTTTGGTCCCAGTATCGTGGTGGGACTAAGCCCTGTGCGTGCGTTCTAAGCTCTGTGCTACCCCAAGCTACAAAAGCAGCCTTTCAGGTCCTTTAGCTTCTCTGCTCCACCCCAGTACAGCCAAGGCAAGTCTGGCAAAGTCTCTCTCACAAATATACACACGCAAACAAATGCAGGCAGTTGTAGTTATGCAAGCATGACTGTCAAATTTTCAGTCAAATTAATAAAAGAAAAGAAGTAGTTCACAATTTTTTATTTAAATTATATACAAAGGGTTAGATTAGATTATTCAGTCTGAGATTTGTTTGTACGCCTGCATGAGTATCCTTCAGTTCAGTGTATCTGTGTCTGATTTACAAGCAGAGGATTTGACTCCATCATCAGTGACTAAATGATCAATGAAAGATCAGGCAACATAAAAATACCCAGTGAGAGAGATAACTGTGTGAAAAATCTGTAACATTTTATTATGCCTTAATCCAATTTAACAATTTCGTTTGATTCATGCAACAGCAGACATAGATTGAATATTTTCAGCCCATTGTAATGGCATTAAAGTTGAACATAAGCATGCCTGTTCTGCTGGGATGGACCACCCAGTCAGACCAATGGAACAGGGAGGGAGGGGGCCATGTCTTGGGGCATTAGGAAAACACACTTGATTTCTTTTTTTCTGGACCCAAACAGCATTCCCATCTGATCCTGTCTGAAGGCATGTTTATAATACTCATCATTAATAGCAGGCCTAGGCTAACTGAAGCGACATGCTTTCCACTGCTAGGCCAGCTACACAGCTACGTTACACCGGCCCTCCCTTCAAAAGAGCACGCATGGAACTGATTTAGGTCCGACACACGCTGACAGTGCACTAACAAGTCGACTTATCTGGTACACGCAACGCTCGAAGGCAACTAACCCGAGGCTTTGTTTAATTGCAATGCCAAGAGGAAAAATGAGAGCACAGGTACAGAGAAAGTGGTGCATCCATTTTCAGTCTCAGTTTCTGAAGAAAAGGTCTGATTGAAAAAAATATAGGAGGGCCACCCTAAAAAGTGACAGTTTGCTCCAAGTTGTGGACTACCACCCAAAGACCTTGAGATTACAGCAAAGCAACAAGGACTGGGACAAGTCAAAGGAATGCACTCTCTCTCTACAGGAAACAGCACATTACGGCCTCAGGCTTTGAGAATTCCACACTTCACGAGGTTACAGCGTTTTGGGGTCAACACTCACACAGCCTCGGGGTGAAATTAACACCCCAGCTGGACCAAGAAAATATGTGCGAGTGTATGTGTGAGTGCACTGCTGTACATACGAGCATGTGCGTGAGTGTGTGTGTACACACAGCTGTGTTTCTTCAATGACACATATTCCCATATTCCTTCTCCTAAGAAAACTGGTTGACCCCAGCATGTGTTGATATCTTGAAGGTGTCCTGCTCCAGGCTCAGCTGCTGTGACCTAAAACAAAGTGTCACTGACTTTAAAATACTTCCCATACCAGCTCCATTTCTCACTCAATCACTCGCTCTTCCTTATTATATCTGCCCTGCGTCACTCTCTCCTCATTCAGCAAAATCTGAGCTCAAAGTGGGTCCTTAAACGAACTCAACCACTTTGATCAACAGCCAAATAATGTTGAATTTGAACTCCAAGTTGGACAAAATAAAACAAGCAATTGGAATATGTCAGTCTGGGTTTTGGATACTTCTGAGTCAGAATTTATTATCATTTCCTGATGTAGATTATAGAACACATGATTACTCTGGAAACTGTCCTTATATGAAGCTCTAAATAAGTTATTTGATCATATCAACTTCACTAACCAGCAATCTTTCTAATGTTTACATCTGTGGTGCATTAATGTGTTTTTCCACTGGTATATGCTGTCTTTGTAGATGTATTATGAGAGGAGAGGAGAGGCGAAGGCCTAGTGTCACTGTATTGGAGCTCTCACTGTGGGTATTCAGCATGTTGCATAACATTAACCCCTGGTCCCCCCTATTCTCAAAGTAGGGGAATGGGAGGGTGGTGGGGATGAAGCGAGAGAAAGTAGGTTTCTAAGGAACTGACATCACCCCCTCCCTCCTTTCAATTCTGATCTCCCCCTCCTCTTTATAGTCTCATTTTCTCTCTCTTTGCTTTATTCAGCTCAACTCTGTGATTGGCCAGATCAGGATGGCAATCAGCCCGGCCCCTCTGTCAAAGCCAGCCCACCCATCCCCACCCCCACACCCCCTGTCCCCTCGCCAACTTTCTCTCTTTTCCATGCAACACACAAACAGTGAAGCCCCACCCCCTGCACATCTCTTATGCCTAACAACGGAAGCATCTCGCACTCTCAAGGAAAACAGTCACCAGCAGCAAACAGCTAATACAACTCCTGAGTGTGACGCTGGTACAAAAACACCCACACAGACATCTTGGTCATACTTTGTCAAACTAACTACAAACACGTCTCAAAGACAGAAGAGTGATATGGTCTCTGCGAGAACTTATTTTAACAAATATTAATAAATAATTAAAATTACATTTGACTTTTAACAGATCTATAATCAGTCCGAAGCCCCTATGTCTTCTGGCAAAACAATAACAGAGGTCTAATACAAAACAGTGCAACAAAAAGCTAAAGGGATTAGCTAGGTATCGGTGGGACCTCATGCGTGTATATGAGAATATACTGTATGTATGTGAATGTGGCTAAACACATCTCGGTCAAAGTAGGTGTGCGTGTGTGTGAAAGGATTATCAGGATTAGGCCCCCTCTTCACAGAGACCCCCTGTGGTGAAGAGGAAACCCACCAAAACCAGGTCATCGGTCTGCCACCAAGTCTACAGCGACCTCCCATATCCTGGCTTCCTATACCACCAGAGGAATGTAGAACACCTATATGAGGATGTGATGTGGAAAACCATTCCCCAAAAACTTATCACACACTTTGGACAAGAATTCAGTCAAATTGACTTTTACTGCTTCAGAAAATCCACAGGCTGATTATTTTCAAATGACTGCTATCAGATAAGGTGTTTGGTGAGATAGAAATGGCATTGTCATCATTTACAGAATTGGATGAAATAATGGGTTTCATACGGGAAAAGATTAAACACATGTACTTGTGCTAAGACTGAGTTTCATTACAACTATATTGAGGGTATTTGACAGATGCATTTGCTTTAAATAAATCCAGATTGGACGACTGTCTCCTTTGACCTTGGATCTTGGTCCCTGTGAGTGGTTAGTGTTTTAAATATACCACTATTGGGGAAACCTAAGGCTGCTCAGGCCCTGCTCTCACTTGGCATCAATATATTTATTGTGTGGACAGATCACACAATGCATCTGAATGTGTCTCATCAGGCCTGTAAGTGACCACTTTCCTAGTCCCTGAATTCAAATACATGATTGGTTTTTGCAACAAAATAAATTCATTGCTGTTTAAGTGTTCCTTTATTGTGCCCCAGGTCACATAAGTGTACAGCTGTTGAAAGAATGTGACCATATGAGGTCAGCACCATTTGGGAATGTGTAGGTGTCTTCAATGTATCATGGGTGCAATAATTCCAACTGTCCACTTGTAACTGGATGAGGGCAGGGTATGAAACATCTGATATGAACCTCCAAGTTAATCAAGAAATGAAAGAATTCACAGAAGATTCACTGTTGGTGTATTTGTTTTATTACTAATCCTAGTTACCACCATACTCTCAAAAGTCTGTCATTTGACCTTACATCGTTTCCACCGTTCAGGTAGTTTCCCACGGTGAGTCTTTACCTCACAGTTAACACCTTCTCTTTTCTCCTCCTTCCTGTTCATCTCCTTTCAGCTGCCACCACCAATCACCAGACAGAGCTTTGATTACAGAGAAGAACCCACCTGTTGCCTTTTTCTTCCATTGTTAACCTGCTTCTACCTCCACCATCTGCTGTCCCTCTGTGTCCCTCCCTTGATGTTTATTTCTTCAATTTTCCTGCCAAGTAAGTATCTGTTTCGTATTTCCTGTTATCATGGCTATTTCTTGATTCAAAACTGTGGGTTGTGTTATCAATTTTCTGCCAGGTATTGAGAACTGATTATATTTTGAAGATGTAATATGTGTATCACCTCTAATTATGACCCAAAAGCTAGATAATAGGATCCAAAGTGCCATAATTTCCTGTTAAAGTAATAACTTGTTAAAGAAACAATCAGAGTTGTTTAGAGAATTTGTTTAATGACTTGGTTTTTATTAAACAACTGAGCAACAAAAGCAGGTTTTCCTGGAATCAGGATTATATCTCAATCCTTTTATCGAATGCTGGACTGCATTAGAAAAGGAGCAGGCGTGTGACTTCACCTTCCACATCAACTATTGTTTTCCTCTTCTATCAAAACCACAAAAGACTTGCGTAACACTGCAACAACCAGTCTCCCATTTAGCCATTGCGCCATTGCCATATCCACCTTTTGCAATAGTGGAGTGAAAGGTTTTACAGTCCCTCTTCTAGCACCAGTGGTAAAAGCACCAACAATAACAGTCTTAATGGTTGTGGGGGCAGCATACACTCAAGAATATATTGAAGTAATAGTAGTTTTGCTCTGTGATGCAGGTGTGCACACAGCAACAAATATGTGATGAAAGGCCTCACTGAGAACCAAGACCCTATCTGACCCGTGGTGAGTCCCCTTCACTCGCTTGCCTCACCCCCCTCACGTTCTCTCCTTTCAGCTTGCAAAGAAGAGGGAGCTGCCACACAGAGGAATGGTAAAAAAAAGAGTGGTAGATCGTCGGAGGCTGTGGAGGACGTAGGAAAAAAGTGAGAGCATGACGGAAAACAAAATGACAAGAAACAGAGAGTCTAAGTGCTCTGACATGCAGCTGTAGCTAACTGTCTCCTCATGCATCCACACACCCCCTTGAGCACACCGACCCCTGACACAAATGTGACACCCCAGCTGCCAACCCCCTACACCAACCTCGCACCCTCCCCAATCCTCACACCCTTACCACCAACCCTCACTCCCCAACCCCAGCATTACCATATGTATGGCTCCCCTCGCCCCTGATTATGCTAATCACCTGTCCAGCCCCTGCAGCCCCTAAAATGGGTGTATTTAGCAGTCGGCTGGCTCCCAATGCAGCTTCCCCTAGGCCCGAAGTGTACATTCACACACTCCTCAATGGGCAGATTCTTCCACGTTGCTGCCTTCATTCAGGTCCCACTCTACCCTCCCAACCCCTCCACCCCAACCCCCAAAAAATCCTATTCAATGCCAATGGATTCACAGAGCAGTGGAAAGAGTAGTGGGAGAAGAAAACGCTGACAGAAAGTGTGTGTTTGTAGCATGTGTGTGCATGTGTGCAGTGGTTGTGGATTAATTATAAAGACCCAAGGTGTCTGGCAAATGATGTATTAATTGTTATAGGCAACCAATGACAGTGTCCATCTCTCGAGCTCCATAGAAACTCTTCTTATGTTAGGCAAAAAGAAAGATGTTGAAAACAATTTTAAAAAAAACACAATTTTGTGACAAGTCTTTCATCAACTCCAGCTCTGTTGGGGAAATATATCTCATCCTGTATCTCCTGTCGGTGCCTGTCAAATTCGAGCCAGGTGAGCCTTCTCCCCAGCTGTATTTACTACACTGTGATTGGCCCACTGCCCAGCCATAACAGACTGTGACATGAGACTGAGCAGCCAATCTCAACCAGCCATCTCTGTCATTTCCTGGAAAGATGGCCCAAGATTTCAGGTATGCAAGAGTCACAGATTCCTTAGTGTGGAACAGAAGACACGGACACAGAGAAGGCGATTGGTCTCATAATTTTAGGGCCCCCAGGACTAGGTATCATTTGATATCTACCAATCTCAATGCCAAGAGGATTCAAAAGTTCGAACAATTTACTATTCCCAGTATTTACATTAGGGAACATAAATGAGTGCTTGAGTACTAAAAAAACCCCCAAAAATACTAAAAAAAAAATGAATAGTAAAAAACTTTAGACCTGGAGATCTATGTGGACATTCCAACCAAGACCTGCTGAAATTTAAGCACTACAGGCATTTAGTACTACAAGTACTATAGGTATCGCTGAGACAGTCCAAGATGTCCAGTTTGATTACTAGATCTGTGCAATTCTCAGATACCACAACTCCTTATAGTGTAGTCTACTGCTAATGTGGAATTGCATGCATGTGAATAACCAGTATCTTGCTAGATGACGTTGGATTGCATTGCAGAAAAAGTTGAGCCAGTTCAACTTTTGTGCCAGGAAACCCTGTGTTTGTTCACCAGAGCCCCCTGTGTTGCACCCTACTGCGTCACCGGACTGGAGTAAGTCCAATATTCACTCTTAGATTTGCCTTCCACGAAATGGCCTAAAATGTTGCAGACTTTTAAAAAAAAAATGGCAAAAATGTGCTATGGAGTTGTGAGAACTAAAAAGTTTAGTGATTACTATCTGAGTTTGTCACATAGCTTTTCACATTACACTCAATCTACAAACCAATTATCTGGTTTGTAGACCGATAAGGGCAGCTTTGATACAAAAAAGAAAGAGTCATTCCACATGACTACAATTGGCTTTTGGTAGTAAGCACTATTTCACTATTTCAGTATCCAGGTTTATTTACACTGGAACTCCAGTTGAATCTGCTTTTAAACTAAGTATGAAAGAAAAACGAATAATCATACTGGATTAAAACTTTTAAAAGATGTAAAATGTAAATGTCCAAACAGAGAATCAAGACAATACCAGGAAAAAAAACTGAGACACATGAAGCCTCACAGCCCTTAATAACACATCATCTAGTGGCGTCAAGTCTCAAGTGTTTCCCTTGTCATAATCCTTCAACTAGACTCCTTGGGCGGTCTCAGGATGGAAGACTAGTTTAGGCTGACGCATACTGACTCAATCCAAAGCTCCGAAACTCTCAATCAACCGGGAGAGGAAATGTTTCATATCTTTGTATCTTCATGCCTTGTGTGTGCATGTGTGGCACCAGATTCTATGACGTTGTGCTGTAGGAATTGCAATGAACTATATTGCTACGCATGTAACCCATGTGAGCCAGAGGGGCTAAAAAATTCCAGTCACACACACACACATGCACGTACACACATACAGTTTTGGAGATGTTTATAATATGTTTGCATGAAAAATTCTCCAAGCTGCAGTCTGAGAAGCATCAATCCACACCCTAATCTCTCTCCTGGTGTACGGTAGGCACTGCAGCCAAAACACAAACACACTACCGCTACTATACTCCTGCTTCTTCCCTCGCTCCGTCTCCCCTTAACACACATACACACACTCTCTCCCTCTGCTGTTTTGTACTTTCTCCACCCCTCTGGCAGTCAACACTGTGAGGGAGGGAAGAGAGGAAAGGGGGTAGAGGGAGCGGAGGGGAGAGGGAGGGAAGGGAAGGAGGGAGGCCAGACCACCCTGCTCTCATGGCAGGGCTGAGTGTTTACATTGCCGTGGCTCACTCTGTAATACATCTGGCATTCTGAGGCCACTCTCTCCAGCCAGAGATGGGGGAGTGGTGGTGGGAGCGAGGGGGTAGGAGGGGGGTTCGGGTAAAGAGAGAGACCTTTCTGGCAGAGAGGAAAAGAGAGGGACAGAAGACTGAGAGAGAGAGAGGGGGGGGGTGAGAAGGAGAGAGAGAAGGAGGTAGAGGGGGGAGGGTAATCTCTCCACAGTCTCCTGTGGTTGGTCATTCGCAGGGCTCTGGTTTTTGAATAAGAGCGCCTGAAAGAATGCAAAATGTAAACAGAGAGCTTGGAGGCATCTCAGGATGTCGTTTGTGAATGGGAGTACATTCGCCCTGAGAGCGCCTTACACAGACACGTGAAGCACAGTTAATGAGCAGACATTTTAAAAAAAAAAAAGTATTTCCGATTTACTTTTTCGCCCGCTAGAGCGAATACCACAATTCACAAACCTGCTTTCAAAAGAGGATGAACTAGCTTGAGAAAACAGCGCTGCAAGTCCTCGTACAGTACCAGAGGCGCAATGTTTCCCCACACTAAATCCCTCACCAGCTAGCCTGCACTTTTCATCAACTCGTAAAGTTTAACACAACACGCTGGAATGTTATTCCTTCTACAGAGGTTTAATCCTGTTTGTAGTGAACTGATAAACATAAACTTGATGCATGCGAGTGTGCACACGCTCACATTTGCGTGCGACAGCCTGCAGCTGAGTGAAACATATAGAAAAAGAAAGATAAGACGACTGTTGTGTATTCTATGCAAACTATGAAGAAGAAAAAAAATACTGGGTGTGGGTGCATTTGTGTGTTTGATTTCTTGTGGTTGCTGAATGAAAGCAGTTGGATGGAGCAGGAGGGAGATAGTGAGGGAAGAAAGAAACAAAAAGGAGCAAAACAGACGAATAAAAAGAAGAAAATAGCAAAGAGAGGCCCATCAAAATAGCCTGCTATGCCAGCCCTGGTCAACCACCTACTCATTCACAGAACCAAAACTCCAAAGCCTGTCTGCTGTATGTGAGTGTGTGCATGCACGCTTGCATGCGTGCATGTGCGTGCATGTGTGTGCATCCATGCATGTATCAATGCTCCCATACACATCAAAAGCTGGATAATTCAATCATGCAAACCACAATCCCCTCAGTGGAGACACCACATTCAGTCCTCCACCTCCTCCTCCTCCTCTTCCTCCTCCTCATCTTCGTCCACAAGAAAGGATGTCAAGACTTCTTCCGCATGCACTTAACATTATACTGCTCCCTTCTCTGCTGCCATTACCAGCAAAACAACAAAACAACCACCAACTCTGTCAACTCAGCTCTTAATCACACTAGATACAAAACAGACATGCAAGGCAGGGAGGGGAGTTGCTTTAGAAAAATCATCCTATCACACTGGATTCTAAAACCTTAAATCAGGCTCAGGATGCACACAAACAAGGGCTGGTACAATCCTAACTGTTACCATACAGTTGACAAGCTGGATGCAGTCGCTTTTCAGTCAAAAAAGATACTAAATCATGAACATTCAGGATATTCTGATTATTAGTTTGAATTAGCTCCTTTTTTGACGTGTCACTCCAAATAGAAGTTATGAAACGGTAAAAAAGTAGAGATTAAAGCAAAATATTCATATTACATTCACTGCCCTCTGCTGGAGGACAGATGTCAAAAGAACACATATTTATAAGATGAATTATGGACAGAGGGGGAACAGCATCTGGCTAATTAGATGCATACACAAATGCAAGCACATGGACACACACATGAACATATACAGGACGCAAACAAGGCCCGGTGACAGCTGCAACTTCTGCTGCATTTCTTCCATCCCCTCCCCTCTGCTGTGAGTCTTCACTCTGCACCCAGGCCACAGGGTGAGTATCAGGTGAGGTTTTAAATAGTGGGGCCTCTACAAGATGACCTCAGGGTCCCAGGGGTCTACCCTCGTGGCCCCTGGCCTCTATACTTATGCCCCCCAAGAAAGCTCTGCGGGACCAGGGGCCTCCCCTCAGTCTGTAGCCTTGAGACTACAATCTGTAGCCTTATGCCCCAGTCCAGGCCATAAATCTGGGGACCATAAACGCATTTCAACTTGAATCACTCACACATATCTCTGTGTAGCTCAACGCAAATCCATGTACAATGAAAACAAAAGACATCCTCTGAGCACAACAGGCCCCATCCTCTTTTTTGTCTGTGTGAGAGCTACAGGCGAACCACAACTCAGTCAAGATTACTGTACAGCTCAAACTCAGCTTCACCCCAGTTTAAACTTCAACCCTTGCCCAAATCTCAAGCTTCAAAAGCCCCATTCCCAAATTTTCTCCTCCCTGTACCCTCTCCCCCATTAAGACGCCCCATAACCACACAGCCACATCTCCAACCCTTCTCTCAGCACAGAAACAGAGTGAAAGAGTGAGGGTCCGTCTGACAGGAAGGCCAATGTTTACGCGATACTGTTTTAATTAGAGGCAGGCGGTGCTGCTATTTTCTTTACAATTTGGCCTGTGTTTGCCTTAACCCAGAATGCCAAGGGATGGCTCCATTTTCCATTTGTGGTCAGGAGGAACTCTAAAGGGGTCTTATTCCTCTGCTCCCCAAACGTGGCTTATAGTTAATCACATAGACTATATATAAAGAGTCATTGGTTAATCATCGTAAGATCATCTAGGATCATCTGTAATTTGAGACTGAGGATGTATCTAAAGTCTAAGAGGCCAACAAGCAAAGCTCACAATAAAATAGAGGGCATACACACACAGGGCAGCGAGCCACATTTGTGTGTGGGGAGGGCAAGATAGGAGACTACAATACTACAACTTCCTGTTTCGCCTAATAATTTCCTGTGAGGGTCACTCTGGACATTAACGCAACATTTAACTGCAGTGTGGATGCAATCTTCCCAAAATACACAGTGCTATCGTAATCATGTGGTCAAGATTGGAAAAAAAGACTCTAAAAATTATTACTATCAGTCCCTAAATGTTTAGTAAAACGCAAAACCTGAAGATAGACATATTCACCTCTTTGTGCAAGTGTGCACCTCACTCCCAATTGATCTCTGTCGCTTTGTCTAATAAACAGAACTTCCTGTGTCTGAGTGTTTATAAACAGTGCTGAGTGAGCACGGTGTGAGAAGAGACAATCCCAGAAAAGCTGTGGCACATGATAGAGCGTAGCATAAACACACGGGCTAACTCCAGGACGCAGTTAATGGTGGTTTCCTAAAGACCTCAGCCACCTCGGCACTACCAGAAAGCACGAGATGATGGACATGAAATAATAATAATAATAATAATAATAAAGAAACTTCATTTAATTGTAAAGGAATTAAGATATCCAATATGCAATGGATGTATTGTGTTTGTGTGTGGTGAATGTGTGTGTGTGTGTGTGTCCACAGGCCACACAGCTTCCAGGCGGGGTCGTCCATGGGTCGCCTGCGGAGGGCAGTTCCAAATGAAACATAAACAGCCGTTCTGTCCTCTCCTCCTCTCTCCTCTTTTTCCTCTCGGACGATGGGCCAGTCCCCCAGCACGGCCCAGCACAGCGTTCCCCGGTCCAGGCAGAACTAATCTATCCCTCAGCTGTGCAGTCTAATCTAAACAAACAGATCTCTCCCTACCAACATCTGGAACCCCTCACGTACCGGGACCTAGGAAACCACTGCAGCCCAGTCTCTTTGTCAGTGTCTGTGTGCACACGAGCAGGGCTCTGCGTATCTGCATGAGACAGTGTGAATTCATGTTGTACAGCAGATGTCTACTAGAGGTCACTAGACTTGATTCAACTTCTGTTAGGTTCGACTCTGATCTGACCTCCTCTGTCAGTAACGGTGTAACATCTATGAAAGACTATGAAACAGCGAAGGCCTGAAGGGAGGTCCAAGCAAGAGAAACTGCTACATCACAGGTTGATCTATGATTTATTTATTTTTTTTAATCATTTAGCACGCAAAATACCTAAGAGTGACATTTTAGTGTGGCCCAAAGTGATGTGCCAAAACAGAGCAAAGTAGCAAATCAACACATATGAGAAGCTGAAGCACCAGAACTTCTGCTACTCAATAAATAACTTCACCCAATACTCCGTCCAAGCTACATTTTTTTTTTAGGTATCGCATATTTCGATACATGTGGACTTTTAAAGGTGGTAATAAAATGTTTGCAGCTTGAATTGGTGTCAGTTATAATATACTGAAATGGCAAGAAAAAGTTTTCACCATGCTAAAAAGTATCCAAACATCTGTAAGAACTTAAACAATCACTGCAGGGTAATGTACTTCTCAGCTGTCCTTCTGAATGCTCAGTATGCTGCAAATAAGGAGCCAAATTATGGATAACTACACTACTTTCGGAGATGTTTCCGGAAGGGCAATGACGTGACATGGAAGACTGATGTTATGTCCTTCAGTTTCCCGTTTTGTTTTGTTCTCAAAAGGCTAAAAGGTATTCATTTTACAACATTAATCCTCACATTAGAAAAGAATTGTTCCCATGAAATACTTAATTATTTGTCAAAATAGTTCCTTATCAACTTATGTACTGATTTTTCAATTGCAACCCTCAATATCTATAGCAGCTTAGTAGTATAAGATGCTTTGTCAAGTCTGTAACCATTCAGTTTAATAGGGTGCCTCTCGCTGTAGTACACATGACCATGACCTGACATGTGAAAAGGGTGTGAAAACAGTGTGTTCCCCTCTCTACAATCATGAGTCCTGTACCAAGGAGGCTCCCTCTGGCTTAAAGTGCTGCCAACTGCGCCTGCGTCACACATTAGAGGAACATGCTGTCTGTCAGACCCCCACAGCAGCACACAAGGAGAGAACAGCCAACCCGAGGAGGAGGTGGGTTGTTTGATCTGTACAAGAATCAAGTGTGCTTTAATGTTCGATGTCATGAACTGTATGGTTTATATGTTTTTTCACTTGATGTACGGTCATTAAAATGAGGAGATAACAGAGATGGAATCCACCTACACAACAGCAACAACTGCACTGAGACCGATATGTTTGTTTTTGTTTCTTTACAACTAAAAAACATACTCTTCGATTTCTCAGCGGCAAAATCGGCTCCTCCATTCATGACTCTCACTGCACACTCTAGCCCTAAGTGCAGGAATGCGGATCAAAGGGAAAAAAAAAAAAAACACAGCCCCTTCCCCTTACCCCCCAAGCACCACCCATAAGCACAGATCCCCTTTTCCTTAAGAAAGTTCATTCTTCATGAGTTGTTTGTAAAAGAAATAACAAGTGAGTGGCCCATCCACTCCACAAACACGAGTTCCTGTCCTCACTCCGCTTTTTCCCTGCAGCCGGAGACAAATCTTTTTGGAAAGTTGAGAGCTGTCCAAAACGGGACCACACACAGTCTCTGAGCATTCAACTGCTGGGGGCAGGCAGACACACACTCACACACACTCACACACTCTTCACAAAATGGCGGCTTTGACAAAAATTTCCTCTACCCCAAAAGCTGCTTATGAACTTAATTACAACCTTACTTTTGCATGCAGTTACTGTCAGATTTTGCACATCTTGTGTGTGCATTTAACATAGTTTGAGAAACTTGCAAGTAGGATAAATAAAATGATTTGCAAGTTTCACTTGGCCACTTGCCAGACTCCACACAATAAACAATCACCTTGGCTTGTTTAGCAGCACCCACCAACTCTGTCTTCTTCCAAATCAAACAATCCAATGTGCTTCCCTAACATGCAATATCAAATTGTGTGACTTGAAAAGTACTGAAATGCAGAACAGGTCCAGCATCTTATATTCAAACACACACATGCACACTCAATAATCTTACAAAAAAATGGTATAACTTGTCAAAAACAGACAACAATAAACAAGCGTGTCTTACCTTCCACCCAGAGTTTCTCCACGTCCGTCTCCAAATTAGCTGCCCTTAAACCCACAGCGAAAGCTCCGAAAATCATGAGGCCCACAACCAAAAACTTTCCGCAGTTCTTTTGTATGTAACAGCCCAGCCTAAATAAAAGTCTCTGGAACTTCGCTCTCAGCCATAGAGGTGCTTTCCTCCCAGTCGCCTTCCCCTACAATAAGACAAGAATCCTAATGTTACTGGGAGTTAAACCACAAAAAACACAGTAGTTACTTGGACAGGTGAATCTGGAGGGATTAACAGAAAAAAGGTTTAATGTTATACAAGCAAATAAAATGACTTCTGCAGATGATCCCAAAAGTGTTCATATCAAAGAATCTTGACAGATTTAAAACCAAAGTTGACTCAAGGAACCTCATCCGAGAAGACCCGGTTGTTATGATCCACTGCGAGACTACAAATGTTCCCATAATGAAGGCTTTACGGGAAATGGGAGCTGTGATCAAAATAATGGAACGCAATCACCGTCTCACTCAGCTAACATCTAGTGACTGAAATATACACATCTGTGGAAGAAACCACTGGAGACTCCCCAGAGTGAGAACCACAGGTTCTGTCATATCAGTGACATGTATAAACTGTAACCTTAGCAGGATATATGCAAAAGGAAGATATCATCATGCCCCCCGTGGGCAACCTTCACACAGCCTCATCCATTTCTGTCATGTCACTGTTACAGTGATGAGTTATGATGATTCTGATAAGAACAAAACAAAAACATATATATTCTTTAACAAAAAACCCTGATTTTATAGGTTTGTGCTACTCTGCTTTATAACAGGTTTGCAGCTGGACCTCCAGAAAGGTTAGGGTAAATAACAGGAGATAGCTGTCAAGACACAATTATACAGTAGGTGGCCGTCTGATAATAGGTCTCCCTTGTGTGACTATTTCATACGGAGATATCCTTATAATTCAGATGCATAATGCTGCTGTGAAATAGCACAGTACAGTCCCTATAGATAGAATTTGGAAAAGCAATAAAGTAAATAAAGGCTGTGCTCCCCCAACTACACGAGAATCAGTGTAATACATGTTGGGAGTAGTGCAATTTGTCACTGAAGAAGCTTACATCAACACCCACGCACACCCACACATCACACTGTGATATTAAATACTCTGAAAAGGTGCGTGTGGTAAAAACCCACAAATACCACAACACAGACACACACATACAACTCCACTCCCCGTCCGGCAACCCGTGTGTTCCGGCCTGCATGGGGAGTGAAGGAGCCATCGCAGGGGGACTCACAATATTTGTGAACGAAAGAGGGCAGCCACATGGATTTTTCTTTTTTTCTTCTTCTTCTTTTTTTACACGAGTCGCCTCAAGTTCAGATAACTGTCATACAAACCTTTTACCTCAGCCAGCAAAACTTTTTTACGCAGCTGATGTGCAGAGAAACGTCAAGGTGGATGTTATGAAACGAGACAGTGTGGAAGTGTTGACTGAGTCAAGCTGCATGTTTTGCCCCGTCTGAGACCGTTATAGACTGAGGATGTTGTAGTAAGGAAGCGATCGAGTGGTTGGATATGTGGATACAACTTGTTTCGCATCCTAAAACAGAAGCCGGTTACGTGTGAAGAGCGTAAATGTTGCGCAAAATAAAACAAAACAACTTAAGGCTCACTACAACCTTGTCTTATCCCTGTATCCCCCCCTACTCAGCCCGTCCCGTTACCTAGCAGCGACTGGACATAGTTTGACCACTTTTTTCGAAGAATACAATGAAACCAAGAGAATAAAACTCATCCCCGGTTAGGATGAGAGATAAGCACCTCGGATATTTGCTCCAAAGCAAAGCCCGCATCGCAGTAACTCGGCCGCTGCAAATACTCCAAATCCAGCGGTGTGTTGCGGGTATAGTCCCCCCTGTTCCTCCGCGTTACTCTCGGCCGATCGGGGTCTCTGTTTTCCTGCTCGGAGGGCGCATTAGCAGCCGAGGCCATGTTGCGGGGACTGCGAGATGGTTACCGTTTCCCACTTTATAGTATTTCTCCGAAAGCGTGCAGCGATATCCCAAGGCAACAGAGTTTCACTCTCGGAGATCTCACACCCGTGAAGTAGGACTTCATACTCCTGTTGGAGACGGCGAGTCAAAGTCTGCGCCTTCCATCCCAACATTTCGTGATCCGGAGGTCTCCACCGCTTCCACCGCACTCACCGTGTCTCTTTAAAAAAGTAAGTTTCTCTCAAAAAGCGAGGTGCGCAAAGTGATTCCCATACACGAGTCGTCGGGTAAGAAACCTCGATGGTCGTGGCATTCTGGTGAGATCTATGTGGTCTTCCCCTGGGCCGCGCGTCACGGCCAACTCTGAGATTCAATAGAAGAGGAGAAAAGACCTCTCTCCATTTGGAGGCAGAGGAGGAGGAGGGGTGAAAAGGGAAAAAAAGACTCGAGATCCCGCCTCTGGGGCTGTCAGATTGCAGGACTTTCTTGCATCTGATTGGTTCCAGAAGGGCAAAAATTACTCAGCAAACACGACTATTATTAGCTGCTTAGCAACAGCTCACTAAAGTAGAGAGACCACCCAGGCAGAGAGACCTCATGTGTGCATCTCCAACTTCAGGGGAGGTTCGCTGAGAGCCAAACCAACTTGGTGCGTTTGGTGTTTTGGGTTTTCACGTAGTGCCCTGTCGCCTGAAAGAAACATTTCCCGGAGAGGACCTGAAGTCTGAAGCAAGGTAGCTACACGGTCCGAGGGGGCCGAGGAATGTCACAACTGGAATTTTTAACTTTGATTTTTCCCCCCTACTACCACCACCATGATGGTGGAAGGCCTTGTTGAGCCTCAAATTACAGCGGTTAAAGGGGGAGGTCCTATGGTATAGCGTCGTTACAATGTCAGCCTACGACAACACATAATGGATACATACTTCTGTATGCGCCGTTGTGATTTTAATGAGCTGTTTGAGAAAACAACAACAATAAATCCATAATGATTTTAGTTGTCAGAAGGATCAAATATATAGATGTATAGAATAAATAGTTCGGCTCTTAAAAATATGAAATTAAAAATAATCAAATTATAAACTAATCAGATTTAAATTATTATACAGCGCCAACTATAATATGTAATTTGCTTTTTGAACTTTCAACCAGCGTATTAACGATCTGTAAATTAAGCGCCACTACGCTTGGAAATGTTGATCTTTCATATTCACTCATTTAATCATCCACTTAAGGAGCTACACAGTGTTGTAAATTTACAGTAGGCTACATGTTTATCTAAATCAGAACAAATAACTTCATAGTAAACATCGATCAACTGCAGAAACGAATGTCCCATGTCATTTTTTTTTTTTTTTTTTGCGCATTGCGCATTCAAAGTTAAACCTAAAATGTCCTTAATCGTCAATATTGGACTAGAATTGACGAGTCAAACGGTAGGAAAGCAGTTGTTTCTCAGGTGAGTGTCATAGTGATAGTGTCATTAAATAAGTGCATTTTTCTTCTAATACATTTCATTTACTGTTACTGTTTACTGTTGTATAAAAAGACGAGTATGAGAACGAGATTTTTGCAAAAACAAAACAAACAAACAAACAAAAAGGACATTAAACTTAATGAGACACCTGCTTGTCAGTGTGTTCATTAATAACATCTAGGTCCCTAAATGCTCATTACCTTTAAAATGATCCAGAAGAGAATGGGATAAAATCAGCCAAAATAATACAGTATTTCAGCAACAAATGTCAGAAAGTGAAATTTCACCTCTAAACTTAGATTTAACTGTTCACTGTATGTGCATAGTAATAATAAATGAAGGCAAAAATACAAAGCGGCGATTAGATCGTGTAGCCCCCAGATGAAAGAGTCAGCGGGCCAGACTTCACACCTGAGCCATCCGCGCTGAGCTGCTGCTCGTCTGGCCGCCAGCCGCGCACACTTACCATCTTCAGTCCAGGTGGGGGAAAGCTTTTTGGACAAATCCGTGATATCCGCCCCCCGTGGTGCCTGAGCTTGTCAGTTATGATGAAGATAAAAAGAGCTGCTTTAGTGTTGTGAACAGAAAAAAGATGGCATTGTAATCCGTCTCTTTCGCAGGCATCCTGCTCTGCGTCAGAGAAGACGGTTCCACTCACAATTACATGGCTGTTTTTTTTTTTGTTTTGTTTTTTTTTTGTGGCCACGTGGGTGGTCCGGTCCCGTTTGCTCCACACGCAGGTCCTTTTTTTTTACTGTCACGTGATTAGCCCCAAATTGTAAGCTGTACCAACCGATTCACAACAGCATCCCGTGTTTCAGTCATCACAGTTGATCACACACACACTCACACATACGCAAACAGAGGAAGAGAGAGAGGGAGAGAGAGAGCGCAGTCATGCGCCACACACACCTGCACAAGCACGGGTGCACACACACACACACACACAACATGCAAATATGTAAACATATTTCTATGCTTTGCAAGGCATCAATACTCAGATATACAAATATATGTTAATACTGTATGGTAGTATGTTATCTATTCAGTCCCATCAACCTTTTGAATTTTCTTTTTTGGAATTAGGAAGATAGGGAGTGGTGGAGACCACCACTGGGACAGCAACAATAATATAATTTCAGTGGCATCAGATATCCCTGATGTGGTGTCTGAGAGAGTCTAAAGGAAACAATGTTAGGCTGCGATGCCCCCTAATGCCCCTGAATAGAACCAGACCTGTCTCAGTGAAACAAAAGCAAGCAGGAATCATAACTGCTGCACCGTATCTGTTCCTCGACACATTCAGGCTGGTGTCATGACGGTTCAGCTGCAGGACTCCAACAAAGTGCCACAGGTCATTGTGGAAAATGGTCCTCCCTTCCTCAATACTGTAGTGTATGGGTCGTAAAGATATGCCAGTAAAAATGTTCTGGGAGATTATATTGCAAGCATCTGTGAAGACTAATGAAATTCATATGCACATAAGATGCCCAAACAACCATGACAAAACATGAGCATATTTCCTCTTTTATTTCATTTACAATCACATGCTAACATGCATCAGATGGACTAATTGTTCACTTTAGGAATAATACCAAGCAGAGAGTAATGTAATCAGCTTCATTTAATATTCTGATTGTATGCAGTGGTTTAGATTTCAGGCATTTTTGGAAACTTTACTTAGGTGTCAGTATTCCTGAACATATATATAACAATTTACTGTAGAGCTGAATGGATTACTTTACTTTTTGTCAAATGTGTTGTGTTCAAACTGAACATGATTTGGAGTAATTGATGGTCACTAATAAATGATTGATTTAGAATAAAACTAATCATTAGTTGCATTAGTAGTAGAATGCATTGGAATAGAGTAAAGTTACTACTGCGCACTGTGTCTTTCCATGTCCTTGAAGTGAATGTGAAGGCTCTGGAACATAAATGACATGGGAAATAGCAGATATATCTTTTTATAGTTAATATATATATGGCTATCAACAGTCAGTTTGTACAGCATGCCAGGCCAACACTTTGATTCAAAGCAGGATTTCCTGGTGGGTTAAGAATGAGTTGTTATTGTCAGCTGTTCATCCGACTCTGCAGTGATTGTTTTGTGGCTCCAAGGATCCTGGTGATAAATGTTTGCCTCTCTGTGAGATCGTTCATATTTATCTAGTCCTCTTCCAGATCCACATGGATTCCTTAATGAGGAAAGGAGATGAAGTATTCATTTAGGAGCTGGAGGAATTGGGCATTAATCCCAGAATGACTTCATCAGCCAATCACCTTCTTTGACCCCTGGCAGGGCCCTTCACACCCCTGAAGGCTGGTGGCTGGCTAGCGTCCATGGGAAAAAGCGGAAAAACCTTGTCTAGTGGATTTGCTTATTTATGGTTTGCAGGTGGATTACTGTTCAAAGCAGAAGTGTGCCAACACATTAATATACTTGTGAAAAGCGGAGTCTGCCTTAAGCCAGCTTGATTGTCAGGTTTCATGTTGGAATCTATGCAGATTTCTAGTTTCAGTTTTGATCAGTTTTGTTACTATCATCTTGACAAACCTTATTTCCTATTTCTGTAATGTATTGCAACCACATCATGAGCCAAATTCATTGCGAATAGCAACATCACCCATTTTTTCAAAGGTATTAAAAGCACAAAACACAGGTTTTCAAAATCAGGAAACTTCTCAGTTGAGTCGTTATGGATAGAATGCCAGCCATCATGAGCTGAGGTGGAGGTGTGGTACAAGGTGATCAGGCAGCTACATCACCTCATATTTAAATTCAAAACGGTCTCAGTGAGGCACTGAAAAAAGACAACAACAGAAAGAAAAAAAAAACAGCAGAAAGAGGGAGTGAGAGAATGCAAACAAAGCACACCTCTTTATTGAAAACAAATGCACTCAGGATCCCAATTAAATTAAAATGTCCTTTCTCATTCCCTCTCCCTGCATCTCTCCTTCATTTTATTGACCAAGAAAAAAAAACAAGATGGATGCCTGGGAGTAAAGGATTCTTGCTTATAGAGCACACGTGGCTTTAGCTGCACAGTAATTATGTTAAGGTGATTTCCAGGTGATTTCGATTATTGCAATTTTATCATAAGGAATCGAAATGATTGCTAAAGTCATGAAACAAGAAAATAAGTTGTATTAAACAAGAATAATTGTTAATAACAAGAATGTAGTTTAAAGTGTGTGTTTCTATCTGTATGGCTGTACCTTTATACTCACTAGAAAATCTGCAAGTGTTAGTCCACCTCCAGTTTCCCCCCCTTTGGAAGCCCCATACAGGTACCTTTTCCAATATTTCTGCCAAGTCATAAAACTATCCCTTCCTCCTCCATCTTGACCCAGCTGCTGGTTCCCCTGATCCGTCATGGCTGCCTGTGAAGCCGTAGGGGTTGGGTGCACGACAAGAGCCTGCTGGGATGTTTATGTTCCAGCTCAAGGTTGTCTTCAATCATACACCGAGCTGTTTGACAGCTTGCAGCACCGCCTGGCCTCTGTTTACCGCTCCCAATTTCCGACTGGCTTTGTATGCACAATCAGAGCTGCTCAAAGAGGATCCAAGAGGGCAAGTCTATCATTCTCCATCAGGCAGCCGCAGAGACATGGACCAAAAGCATCCTGATGTGATACAGAAAATGCTTGTGTTTGGTTGACTTAATCAGAATAGGTAAACTCTGAAAAAAGTGGCACACATTCATTTAAAAAAAATGCATGTTTGGAAAAAATAGTTAGGTTGATTGTGTGTTTCTTGTGGTTGTTGAATTAGTGAACGCCGTTCACTTGAATACAATACATGACTTTCTGAAATCATTCTGATATGGCAAAAAAAAACTGATTTATTTAAACTTAACCACAGAATATTCCAAGCACTATTCCAAGAGTGAGTAGATTTGATTTGTCAGGTCTTTAGATGGTGGGTTTGTGTTTCATACTACATATTGTAACGTATTTTGAAATCCACACTAGTCATGTTTAAAAAAACAAGTTGACAGGATATGTGAAAATGTAGAAATGAGAATAAAAGCGTGTCTAACAAAGTGTGTGACTGCAAAATCAAAACTATTAGATATGAGAACATTTAAGAAAATGTATATCCTATTAGTTTCATCTGGGCTCCATGTAACAGTCCTCTTCACTGTTTGGCCAACATGCACTTGGAGATCAGGAAGAGACAATGCTGGAGCTGGCTGATATTTAGACAAGGCAGTGGTCTGGTCTGCAGAACTGGCCTGAGAAGCTGTAATTTTTGGAAGTGAGTTCAGTCTCCAATGTTAACAGGAAATGTGTGCTACTCTGAATGTATACACATGGCCTCAACAAATAAGCAGTATAATACAATATCAATGCTGTGGTTCCACAGAAAGATTGTGAGGGTGGGGGGTGGGAGTGAGGGTGACTCGAAATAGGCAGTAAAAACAGTCAAACAGATGGAGCTGACTCCTCAACAAATTCATTTTTATATATTGTGTGAAGAGAGAAAGGAAATTTTTGACTTGGATAAACAAATATATTTGTTATAAATTCTAACATGTGCAGTCTTGCACATTTTCACTGCACACATTCACCTTGGTAGAAGGTTTTCTTACATCCATCTGACCTGAGGTGGGTCTCTGTGGGAGGCCCACTGGAAAAAGTGACACATTTAAAGGTAAGAACCTCATAAGCTCTCCAGACCTCTGTTTACTCACCCAGACCTCCTGTTCAGTTGAGTCTTAACAGCAGCGGGAACTGTTACTTTCCTCAATGGAATTCAAGCTCATAAAGAAGCAGCATCAACCTTCATTAAGAGAAATTATTCCAGCACTGCAGAGCACGGATGCATACTTTTGTGCTCCTTAATCTACAACATGTCTCCTACATAATATTATGTATGTTTGATTTATCATAACTCTCTTAGGTATTCAAACAAAGCCATTGTCTTTGGTGTGTCAGCAAGGGTTTTTTTTTTTTTACATGGTTAGTTACATTTTTTTAAATAAATAAGGATAAAATGGGATTAAGTAGTGTTTGGAATACCAGAGCTATTCCAACATGTGTTTAATAGTTTTTGTGTCAGTTTTATAGTTTAATAGACTGAAGAACATAGTGCAAAGTGCAAATTGAAACAAAAATTCCATCTGTTATTACTTTCAATCACTCAACCAAAGAAAAGTGTCATGTTGTTATGACATGGTGAATATTTTTCAATTTAGCTGTGATTGTAACTGACAAATGAAGTAGCACTATATTAGTATAAATTTCATTAAAAGACAGGCCCAGAATCAAAAGGATAGTAAGTAGTAATAACGTATATTTAATTGGGTATTTTTTGATTTGACAGATTCAGGAAGACCTCACAAACACCAAGGAAAGAGTTACAAATTAAAAGTCTTTCACTCAGAGGCAGCGGACCAAATAAGACAGCATGTGATTGAGAGCTCCTCTCTCTCATAAACACTCTCATTACTGAGATCGGGATGTTCTTATAACTTTTAATTATGATGCTATTTGCATCAGTTGTGTTGGAATTTGGGCATTCTGACAAAATGACAATATTTCTGCTGGAAAATGTACTTTTGTGAGGCCACAGTGGATTCTAGAGTTCTGGATCTTTTCGACCATCCCAAGATATTTAAAAAAATCTGATGAGGACACATGAGCCTTGAAATGTTGGAACTTGGATCTGTTTTTGTAAATTGTTACTCCCCGGTTGAAATATGTTAGATACATCAGGGGAATGTTAATTTCGTGACGGCTCTGCTCCAACTCACATTTGAGTGTCATTTCCACAACTGATACTTATATTTACAGTCTTACATATATGGTGTGAAGATGAACAGGGAATAAATAAGACAAAGAGGAAGACGAGACAAAGAAGTGAGACATAAAATTTTTCCCTCATTTGAATATGACTGCTGGAGATGTGGTTCAGACCTGTAGAAAATGTGTTGATAGCACCTGTAGCCAAACCACAGGGCTTGCAGCAACACTCCTCTGGCTCATCAATACACCATCACACTACTCATCTGCTTGTTTTCCCCACAGTACCATGAGGTCATAGCTTAAGTGGCCAATTAGCCCAAACACAGTTTGATCCAGGGCATCTCAAGAGATAGCAAGAGCACAATGAGAGAGGCAGTTTATGGTCGCTTTGCAGGACATCTGTGAAGAGACTATTATGAAACCTGTTTAATTTATCCCTGTCATCCTCCTATGACACCTGCATTTGTGTGTCTGTTACTGTGTACGTTTGTGATTCATGTCTGTAGGTGTCTAGGTTGTTTTGGTTAAACGTCTGGTGGGCTTACTGTGAGGTCTTGAGCTTGAGCAAGGGAAAATAGCTGTCATAATTACCCACGCCTGTATCTTACGGCTAAAATCCTTGTTTCCTAATTACTGCCTAAGAACAATCTTCTTGTCTAATTTATGCATGTTGGTCAAGATGTGGGCACGTTTCCCTCTAACTCTCTCACAATCCAGCCAAAATTGTTAGTGGTGAAGATTCAACCATAATCTCTCTGCTGAAAACTTTAAGTTGCTATGCATGAAACCACAAGCTGATGTGCAACAGCATTTCTTTGTTTGTCAGCAAACGGGAAACGTTTCCAAAGCAGGTGGGCTGCAATGTGTAAATATGTGACAGCGATAAAATGAGATTAAAAAGTGATAGAGGTGGTGATGGAAAGAAACAGTCAGTATATGGAGAAAGAGAGAGAGTGACTTGACATTTCCAAAAGGAATGGTTGAATGTAAACACAGCTGGATGCAATGGAGAAGCATTTATTGGCAGCATTTTAATTATCGCTTTGACTTTCCATGGACTGCCAAACACTGTTGTGTATACACAGAATGTGCCGCTGACAGCTTATCTGAATCCAGGCTCGCGTTTCGTAGAGAAGGTGCAAGCTCAGAAGTCTTGGCAAGGCTGAGAAATGCATCTGTTCAGCTCAAAACCAGCATTGTTAGGGAATTTCATGGAGAAGTCAAGTGTGATGTAACTAGTGCGCATAAAATGTCTGTTGCAACCATCTCTCATGTCATAATATCCATGAAAAATAACATAAGGAGACTTATGCTGCTAATATGTCAAACAAAGAAATGACTAAGAATCCAGTTGTTTTTCAAAATAAAATGTTAAAATGTGTTTTAGAGCTGAAACATAGTGTTTTCAGGTTTGGGTCTGCAGGCAACAGCTGTAGTAAATATACATTCATCTGTGCTCTTACCACCATGCTAGTGTGTAGAACAGAAATGTCAAACAATCTGAAACAAAGTCAACATGTGCTTGTATACAGAAGTGTTTTCAATAAAAATTAACTTGCTTTTGGGACAATGGCAAACTGAAAACTGGTCTCACTTTTATCTGCAGTGAGTGACAGGATGATTAAGAACGCAGACCCCAAAAACATTTCAAAAATAAAATTCAGCAATTTTAGTTACGTCATACAAATTATCAGTGTTGAAGCATTCATCTCTGTCCTCAAGTCATAACATTTATTGGAAAACTCCCTGAGCCGCCCTGATCACGAGTTGTATGTGTAAACAGGCTTGAAAGACACAAAAACCCAACAATATTTCCCTTATTTGATTACCCCTTAGCATCTGGACATAAAATATACTTGTCAAGGATGAGATGAGCTAGTATGTAACCATGAAGTAATCTAGAAATAAACAGATCTTTGCTGATGTGCTGGTTTACCAAAACAAGAAAAAGATGGTGATATTCCACAGCATGGACTGAGTGCACTTCATTCCTGTATATGTGTAGGCTTGTTATAGTTGCATTGAAACTGTATAGATTTCTTTTAAACTGAAAATATCACAAATAAATATAATCACTAACCTAGCCCACTTTAAAACATTTTTGTGGGTTTTATTGAGGGGCTTGAGTTGAAGGAAAAGCTCATCAGTCATAAACCAGGAATGATGTGTTGATTTATCTTTTTTGGAACTTACAATCACATTACAAGCTCTTCACAAACAGATGGAGTGTGTTCATGATGGAATTGTAGACATTTGAAACTTTAAAAACATCATGTCCAAATTCAGTCTTGGCTGGGGAACCAGCAGTTGTGTTGTAATTTTGTCAGTACTTTACTCTAATGAAACCTTATAATAAAATGTGCCTCTTTTGAATATGTTTTTATTTAATCAGTAATTCAAAATAAATTCTAAGTACTTTACATTGCTAGGGGCTAATACTGGTTAATAGCAACCACCCAGAGGGGAAACTCTTAAATAGTTGTATCTTTGGAATGGACATTTGTTAGATACTACATATTTATACATCAATCTATAGCAAAGCATTAATAACATTTGCAAATTGTACCCAATTGATACTGTTGTGTGTAAAACATAGGCGTACACAGAGGTAAAATCAGGTAAGGTTTCCCCTCCCAAGTGAAGTGTGTCAGAGCCAGATTTGTTTGATACTCTGTTTCAGTAATAAAACTTTCAAAGCTTTCCAATAAATCTGGTAGAATATTCTGATGGCTGTTGTTGTTAAGTTGCTATGTTAATTATAATGAAAGGAAATATTACATTTTCAAAGCTCAACAAGTTCCAACTAGCATTGAGTTACACAACTGTAAACAGACACGCATGTGCATCCTGAAAAGAAGAGTGGCAAAGGAACATCTTTTCTGAAGAACACTTCCAGTAACTGTTGTGACATGTGAATGAAGAGAGTGGCCTCACTCCAACATTGTTTTGAGTGGTCATTCCAAAAGAGGTCACAGAGAACTTTAAAGGAAGGTCTAATCAAACGCACAAAGCCGTGTAGTTTCCGTTGCTCCTCTGACATGCACACACACACACACACACAAAAATTCAGCCGCGACATAGACCAGTGATCAAAAGTGCACTTGTGTCTACACCTGCTCATAGACACACACATACAGATGCACATACACACACACTTGAAAACAAAACATATTTGCGCACACACAGACAGTTACACATGCCTGACATACCACAGAATCACTCACAAATACATGAGTCACTCAAACTGTCCACTTCTGACAATTGATCAGAGACTGCCCTCACACACATTTCCAACAAACACACCCTGACTCCCCCATGACTCTTCTGACCTTTGACCTTAGGTGAAGGGGGTTGTTGTGTGACGGTATGGGCTCATTCTCTGTGTCTGAGGTCATTTCCCGCCGGAGTGACTGTTAGGGGCGAAGGGGGCTATACTGGTTGACCTCAACTGGTGGCACAGCATGGGGCTTGATGATGAGGGATGTAACACAGCAGGACAACATGATATTTTGTAAGAAATGTGTTTATTAATCACGGATTGGAGCCTTGTTAGAAAACACCTACTTTAGGGTTCTGATATACTTCACATTGAATACAATTTTGAAACACAGAAAATAAATATTTGTATTAGTTGATATTTTACTTAGTGGGTCAATACTGCTGGATGTAGATGGCTTTCTTATGTGTATTCTCAGAGAGTTCATCTTCATTTTGTCAACAGTGATGAAATTGTTTCTCTCTGTTCTCAAAATGACATAATAGGAAATAGTGTCATCTCTACACTGTCACTCAGAGCTTTCCGCTGTACTCTCCTGAGCAAACAGGCAATACAAGCAGACTTGCAAAAGCATCACCACTGCTGCACTGATGCCATAAACCGTGGCCCTGAGCTACATTTTTCTTACAAACAGAGTCTTTTATATGACAGAATCAAAATGCTCTTTGTTTGCAGTTTATGTCAAAATGGGAGTCTGTGTATATAGATTGGAGGGAGAGGGAGGAATAAATGCCAAAAAATGAGGAATCTGCTCTGAGCTGCGTTTGTAAACAAGACAAACACAATCAACATCTCAAGAGCCACATCTGGCTCTGGTCGTGCGGAGCCTGGACTCTGATTGAGGGGCCCGGTAGGCTACATTGTTTCCTCAAGAGCTGTTTTGTGGTGTGTCACAGGAGAAAAAACAAAATGAATGGTATGTAATATGCTGTCATTTTGTGGAACAAACGCCTAAATACAGGAAGCATCATTACCTGTCAAAATGCCACGTTTGGATATTAACAGCATGCTCATATTACAATCCATGTGTAATCTGAAATGAAGTGCCTGTGGCTATTGGTATAAAGGGAATTGTAGTTTTCAGTTTCCTGCAGCTTATGTTGTACTGTGATTTAAACTGAAGACCATTATGCTTAAATCAGGCATCTGAGCTGGATTATAGATTTAAAAAGCAGCATAAAGAAATCCATTTAGTGTAAACCTCTGTAACAATATACCACAATTCATTTTACATCAAGTTGTTTGGAGTTTTTGTGACTGCAAACCCATTTGTTTGAAATGTCCTTGAGAAACTTAAGTATGTGGGAGAGAGAAAATGGGTAGAGATATTGTGATGCCACCATAATATGTTGAATCACATCTGTTGAGGAAAACATTGATTTCTGTGCTGACGTGTACCATTATTCACAGTAACCCAGCAGTAACTTTTGGCGTGTTATTGTTGTCTGTTATTTTCAAGGTATTGTTACACAGAATTTCACTGCAACTTTCTTTTAAAGGGAAGTGAAACAGAACTGAACTTCACTTTTAAATGTTTCGCTATAAAACCCCAGCGATCATCAGATATGGTTTCTGGCTTGTATTTAGCAGACAGCGTTAAGTCACAGCATATATACGGTTATAGCTCTCCAGAACTGTGTGTAAAAACCATTGTGCTGCAAGGAGAGCCCCAAACTTGCCCCAGGGGAACCCTCCTTTTCTTCTTTTTATAGGAAAAGCCTTAATTCATGGAGACAAACTGAACCATCATTATATTTAACAGAGTATCATAAACATTCCTGCATGCTGGATGCAAATGGTAAATGTGTCTAGTTAGATGGACGGGTGAGTAAACACAGGGACGTGACCTTGCAACACACACATATACACATACACATACACGGGCAGATCTCCCATGCAGGCACACCTGTATGATTCATATAGACATAGGTGGGAATGCACCCTGGGCTACAGGCTAACCTTGTAAAACAACATGTTTTCTGTCTTTATGACGTGATAGTTTGAACAGAACCCAAGTGTAATATTAAATTTTAACCCATATTTACCAATGTGTTTTTTCATCCGGATATTTTCAAATCAAATGAAGTCTAAATAAGATTTTTATCAAAATCACTTATTTGAAAGTCAATTATGTTCAAGAGTCACTTAGGCATGTTAAGAGTTATGTGCTAACCAGTGGGCAGATTGTAAATGACATTGTTGCTTCATAAATGAAGAATCTAATGTATACAATAACCTTACTATGTTTTAAAATAGTGGTACATCACAGGCTACTCTAACTTGTAAGAAATCTTAGCTTCAGTGGTTCTGGACTTATTTCCATAAGCCATTCCTCCATTTTAACAGTCCATGAAACCCACATGCTACATCAGCTTAGCAGTTGGCAATTTACAGTAAAAAAAAAAAAAAAAAAAAGTCTGTTACTCGATAATGAATCAAATCCTCTTTGGCTTTTGGATTGAATTAGATTCCAATCCTCGGTACAGGTGTTCCTTAATAAAATGACTACTGGTAGCATAGAACTGTCAACTGGTGAGATGCTAATGTTTAAGAGCTAGCTGAGTGAATAGCACCCATGCAGATAAGTTACTGACCCGACACCAGCCTGCATGTCTCTGTGGGTTACTGCAGTAAAGATGAGGCCTTGGAGGAAAACTGCATGCCTGTGTGTGTGTGTGTGTGTGTGTGTGTAACTGTAACTTCTTTTTAAACAGGTGTGTGTGTGTGTGTGTGTGTGTGTGTGTGTGTGTGTGTGTGTGTGTGCATATAAATGTGTGTCACAGGTCACCGACCAAGTATCAATAGAGCTCATTACAGTCAACACTCTCTGCTCCCAACTATCAATTGCTCTGTTCTTCATATAGCAAACACAAGATTAACAAAATAAAGTAACAAAAATGATTATTGTCTAAAACAGACCTTGTGCACAGCTGCTGCGAGCAAAACCACATCATGAGGTCTCAATGCTCACCAGTATGGATGGAGGACAGGAAGGCTGGAAACCTGGTTTTGTGGTAGAAAAATAAACAGAGCATGTGTGGTACAAGAAAGTAGGCTTTGTCTGAAAGGCAGGGGGAATGGATGGGTATTGGCTCAGAGCATTGGTGCAAGTGTATTTGTGTGAATCCATGCATGTCTGTGCATATGTGCAGTATATAAGGTTATGTATGGGCAGCCATGCATGTGTCTGGTGTGTATGCTATTCTGTGTCTTTGCAGCTTTGTGTGTCACCAAGGCAAAGTGACTAATGACACTGATTATTTCTTGCTGTCAGACAGTACATCCTGCTTACACTGAGGGACATGTGAGGCTGTGGCTGATGACCTCAACACATGCTTTAACTCCAAGAAAAAGTCCTAACCTAATAAACACTGCATGCATACATCAATGCCCTCAACCTAACTGATTCTACATACATGTCAAATTAATGGGTTCAGTCCACGTACTGTGGACGGAGGTTGAGACGTTCCATGTTCTGAAGAATACTGGGTAAATGCTCTAGTGTATTTCTAGTGTTGCAGGTGGTTTTCTCAGACTGTGACGATGACCCATGATAAAAACCCTAATTAGTTATCTATGTGGAGCAGCAACACAGAAAATGTCTAAAAAAAAGCTGATACCTTACATATGACACCAAAACTAGATGAACTGCAAAGCCCTAAACCAGATGCCAAATAACAAATCACCTATATGTGATTGTTTTCCATTTAAGAATGTATCATTTCCACCACTGCAGACTGACATCAAATAATAAAACATAAATCCCAAAGTTTCGTTCTGCTGAACCTCAGTATGACCCTGCACAACCATCTTCCATCATTTGTTGTGAATGAACTTTACTGCATCTAAAGCCTTAGTCACATCTATCTTACCATATTCCAACAGGACAAGTACTGTTGGGCTAATGTTAGTAAGATTAACAGACTCAATCAAAAAAGACACTGCAGGATTCAAGTATTTCATGAAGTTAGTTTGTTTAGGTCAATTACATACTGTCTTTTCATTTTGCAGCAGTTGATATATTGAATTGATGCCAAAGTAGGATCTCTCTCTTTGTGTTTGTGTGTGTGTATGGTATATGATACATCTGTTTCCTCCTATGTTTGAAGGTGGAAAGACCTCTGGTGCAACCTCAACAAATGACTGATGGAGTCCAATCACAATCTTTATTTGTGAATGGTATATGGGTCTCTGTTTGGGGCACATTGCATTGGACTCATATGTAATCCTGTCTGCAGTCCCCGAGACTGAGATGCAGAGCACATTTCAATGGTGGGGCACAAAACGTCTCTGGAAATGGTTTCAGGGTTTGAGGCCTCACTGAGTGTTGATTTTAATTGAGCACAAGTATGTGGAGTTGATGTATGTCAGTATTGTGTTTGAGATTGTAGGTAATGCACTTACACATGTATATGCATTTCAACAAAAGTCCTACTATATTGCAAATTATTAGGGTATCCAGGATATGTATCTGGTTATTTGCTTGAAGTGAGTTTAAACCACACGGGTCCCATTCAAAATTTGGTATGTGTCATATATTAAACTATTCAAAACTGCATAAAAACTATACACTTGCATAAACCTGTTGTGTAAATCTATTATAAAACTCTGTTTTTTGCTGTTAGGCATGCATGCACGCCACACACACACACACACACACACACACACACACACACACAGTGCACAAGTGTTTTGAAAATCAAATGACAATATATGAAACTGTTTCATTCTATCCTGATGATGGCTCGATGAAAAGCACGCTGTTTGGCTCACTGGCTGATATATTTGCAAATAACAAAGTAATCTCTCCATGGCAAGCCAAACATTCCAGTGTTTGCTTGCTTACTCCACATAAAAGAACAGCTCACTCATTCGTTCTCATACACAAGCAAAGGCAAACATTCTCTTTATTGTGCAGACTTCTCTCTTTCTTTTCTTTTATTTTTCCCCTTCCTTTCTGAGCCCAGGAAGCACACACTCATACACTCATCCCAGAACTAGCCTGGAGGTCTTCAGACCACACACACAGAGCAGGGCAAGGATCTCTCTCTGACTCTCTCTCTCTCTCTCTCTCCTTCTCTTCCTCCCTCCCTGCTCCTATCTCATTCCCACTTATATGGACACTCTTACTCCATCACTCCCAGTTCTTTATAGATCTCCCCCTTTCTCTCTCTTCCTCCACATATCACCACCCATCATCCCAGTCGGACCATTGCTAAGAAGAGGCTGTGTGCCCGCTGTTGCATGTCTGTATCTCTACTCTGTTTGTTTGAAAATGCTGATGTGAACTGTTGAGAGGATGGTCATTTAGTATGATATTTGTGCCTGTGAGACCACCCAGCCAGCCAGGCAAAGACACAGGGAGTTTAGGCTTTATTTTTCAACGCCTCCACTGTTCCCAGGGCCTCAGGGCTGAATGAGATTAATCCTTCTCTGTCACCAGTATGTGTGATTATGACACAGCTTGGATGGTAGTCAGCTGTTTAACATCCAGGTGAAAGACAGGATGTGCAAACAGAGTGTATCTTTATTGATTAAGCAAAGAGGCAGAATGAAAAGCATGACTCACATGGAATAGGATTTGTCAATGCATGGCTGCAGATGAAAAGTCATACTTGAATACTTGTATCCCAGGTGGTACTTCTGCAATTGCTAGTTATATGGAGCAGATGGAAAACTAATGTGAAAAAATAAACATTCACTCATCACCTCCAGACTCTCCTACCTAGGTTTTAGGAAGTTAAAACAGCCAGAAAGAACCACTGAAAAAATCCACTTCTGTCATTCCAAGAGGCAAACTTGGCAAAAGTAGTTCACAATTCTCAACTGAATGAGAAAGAAATATTGTAATAGTATCTATTTCTGTAACAGTGTTTCAATTCAAATGATTTAATTTTGAACATGATGGGTGGCATGATGGGATACTTAACCTCATCTAACTGGGAACCATTTGTATTATATGTATTCCCAAGGTTTTCAACGTTACCACTGAGATAATTAAAATCCAAAGTAATTTCTCACGCAAGTACAGCCAAAAACCACTTGAAGATAGACAACCAGATCCACAATGCGTGGGTACACAACAGTTATTACATATAAAAGTGGTGAGATCCTGTCTTTTTACATAAGTGGAAAGAGTTCATTAAGGCTTCTTAGAGGAAGTATAAAGGCATAAACGGCCTTGACCCGGTTGGTCTGACATGGTAGCTGATACTGTGGATAAGGAGGCCTGAGCATCGTGTTGGGTGGCACCATGTGTGAGCTGAGGGATTTACAGTGTCTCTGGACCACACACAGACAGAATGAGAGAGGGATGGACGGAGGGAGGGAGGTAGCAAAAAAGGAAGAGAGGGAAAATAAGATAGATGGTAGGAGCAAGAGAGATGGGGGAGTTGGGTAACTACTGATATTAAGTCACTTATTGGAAGGGTATACTGTTGAACAGTCAATGTGATAATACAGTGTGTGCAGGGGTATGCCATAGATACGTATATGTGTGTATATGTCGGTGCAGCTTAATTATATAGAATTTTTCTAAGAAAAGCATATATTTTCTGGACTAAATTTGCTCGCTGTCTGGGCAAACATCACCATTATATGTGGTTGTCATTATGTAAAAAAATCAAGTTTGAACAAATGAGAAATTATATCATTCTTTCAAGACATTTCAAACACAACTATACCAGACCTAAAGTATATTGCAGAATTAATGTTGTTCATTTGCAGTGACTCACCTATCTTATTTGAACAAGTTAATGTTACAGTGGGACAGTCACAGTGTAGACATTGAAATGCTTTGTCCCACTTCATCTCAGCAGTTTCAGAGTCAGGATTATCCAAGTTGCTATAGAAGAGCAATACAATGGGCCATGAGAAAAGGTGCATGTGTGCAGTGTCATAGACCGAAAGTGGCACATCCTGTTAGCCTGTTGCTAAAATGACAATTTTGTTTTCCACAATATCATATTACCCAATCTAATTTTTTTTTTTTGCTTTGTAGTTGCTAAAATTTTCAGCTGAACTCATCATCCTGATATAAAACATATATACTGTCCAACTTGTATGACTAAACACTTGAGTTCAGTGTCAAAATTGTGGATTGATTAGCAACACAAAAGAAGAAAAAGAAGGCTATACAGTAGAGGAGTTATATAAGAAATATTGGACATTTTGAATGTGTAATCCTACAGGAAAGCTCAGGGTTTTACTATATCACTACTATCTAGAAACCATATTTCATTAAAGTTAGTGTATAGTTATATTTTATAATAGTCTGCCCTAGCAGGCTAGACTGCAGTACCACTGACAGATTTAAATAAACGATATCCTACAGTATCAAAGTAATAACATGAAGGAAAATGGAAAAATGGACAAATATGCCAATAAATACAGATTTGTATATCCTACGAGTTAGATCTGGTGTGCCTTATGGGGCCTCTCTGTGATTCACTGTAAAGTTTTCCAGCTGACTTGTGTGTTAGGGGGAGTGCAGTGCAGCCATGAAGGAAAAAGCAATGTGTGCTAAATGGTCCATAAGCGTGGCTTGGCCTGGCCCTGCAAACCCCTCTGGACCCCATATGTTGAATGTGTGCGCTACATGCATGGACGCATGGCCTAGCCCTCAGCAGGACTGCTCCCCACCGGATAACATCCCATAAAACACTGACACACACAAAGCAAACACACACATAAGGGCATTATACATACCACTTTTAAAAAATCTCCATATACATCCTAGTATCATATGTGACATCTATTAGCCTATTACTACACTTTTACTATTTCAGAAGCTTCCCCAAAGGTGTTAACATGCAGGATCACATAACCATATAATCTTCAGTTCACACAAACACACAGTTATCTTCCACATAATCACCCACACACACAAGTGCCCCATTCAACTTCTATCTCTTGTCACACTTAATCGTTCCAATCAAGCCAGCAATGTACTCTTGTCTCTACATCTCCTCTGTAGGAACTGAACTTCTACAGACACCATGTTGTACTCCCCGATCCTGATTGCGAATTGGGGAGTGGAGGGGAACATAATTGCATGCTTAAACGCCTGAGAAACGGACGTCCAGTTCTGCTGAGTTGGTGCTTTTTGTGTGGCCTCATTGTTGGGACGTGCAGTCATGCAGCTCTTTGAATCCCTGTCGGTGTTCATGTTGAGTTAGGGGTGGTTCGGAAGAGTGGAAGAGGGGAAAATATTGTCTAGCGGCCAGATATTTCATTCCAAGACCAAGCACTTTGTGCCTGTTCACCATGCCTGGCAGGAAGAGGGTAGCTGTGACCAGAATGGAGTAAAACAGACACAGAAATCAGAGGCTCCTCACTCTTTCTGTTGTATTTCTATCCCGTGGTGTCAGCCACATTTAATCAGATGTTTAAAAGGGACTACAGGGCCTTTTGATTATTAAGATACAAACTACACAAACACAAAGATTCACATATCGTACACACATGAAGAGACGCCACAGTTAGTTATAGTTTCTGGTTGATGTGCCTTGTGTGGCCAAAGTGGACAAACAAAAGACTCCTCTATGGGCTTGCAGTGTAATGAGAGGCGTTTTGATCGTAAATATGTTGCTCTACAAAGTTTTCCATCTCACTGCAAGACAAAAGGGATGAGCCCTCAAATTCGGGTCATCAGAGGCTTCTTCGTTGTAAATCAGCTCACTGAGCAAAATCAGTTGTGTCATATTGACTGTCAGTGGCCTAAAAATGGTCATCAAAATTAAGAGGATTACTTGTACACATAACCCATAAAATATGTAGGTGTCAGTCTTACTTAAAATATGTCTTACACTTGGATATATCCATTCTTTAGACATGTCATCCCAGACATAATGACATTAGTTAAAATGATTATTAAATAGGAAAATAGATAATTACTAAACAAAAAACCTATTACCACTGTGTTGTCACTGACACAAAAATGTGTAAATAAGAAATCTGTATTATTTCCTATGTAACTTACTTCAGGATCACTGTATTCAACCATGGTGTCATGCTTTCATTCATTTAGCCCTATAATCCACTTATAATTCGACTTTCATTTCAGATCCTGCTTTAACCCAACTCTCTTGTTTTTGATCTACTCTTCATCCTCCTCCTGACATTATTTTTTCCTAGTAAGTAGTAAGTAAAGACTCTTCAGTTTTACACCTGTCTCCTAAGTCCAGTGGCAAGAGATGAGTCGGAAAAAGTCGGGAAAAGTAGGTAAGACATCTTCACCAGTAAGATTTTGCCCTTTTAATTAAAAACCATAGGGGTTATGTTGTTTTTAGGATTTTTAAGTGATATTATATTAATCCAAAAAGTTTTTGGTTTTCTTAAGTGAAAACGCTGAATGAATGAATTGTATAAAAATTAATGAAATGAATAGGAAAGCAAGTAAATGGGAAAGCAAGAGAAATAAAAGCATGAATTATCAGCCTAATTTTCCATCTCTGCAATCAATGCTTATGAGGTTTAAACTGTCTTTTTTGGCATGGTAGTAATTGTTTTTGGCCTGTGACAGACCCTGTGACTCATGAGAGAGAGGTGGTGGACACAGATGGAGTTTTCTGAAGCTTCTGTGAACAGGACAAGACCTTCATTCAGGTCTTCCTCTCCAAACGCTGATTATGACCAACTGCAGAAGTTCAGTAAAGGTCTGGTCCAACACTATGTTTTATTTAAATCAAACTTCAATTCAGCCAAATTAACCTGACCGAGATGAAAACTATGGCTGCAGGAAACCCTTTTGTGCAGAGAAATAAGTTTGCTTAAGTCAACCCAGGTGGGTTTCAGGAAAGCCAGTGGGGAAATTTCATGGTGAATGCAAGAGAATGCACCCTCATGACCTGATTAGAATAAATTATAAAACAGTTCCCTTTCTGTCTTTAGAGATTATGTATGAATTGTGATCTTGAAAGATTTTATTTAACGAGGAAGAGGCGAACAAAGCTGATATAGCAGTGTTAGATATTTAGTGCATTTACTTCAGTACTTTAGATTTTAGGTAGTTGTACTTTACTAGAGTTTTTATATTTCGTGTTTCTTTATACACATAATCTGCCTATTTCAGAGGATTAGACCCACTTCGAACAAACACAACATTAAAACACTGTGCCCACTTCCACGCGTCAATGCTTTTAGAAAAAATAGAATGTAATTCTACTCATGAATACTTGTTTGTACTTGTTTATATTTTAAGCGCATGGAGATTTTGCAGCTTGAGAACTTTCATCAGTCAAAAATGTTTTTCAAGTAGTCTTTCATAAGTCTTTTATTTTTTTGTAAAACTGAATGGTTTTTCTATAAACCTCACAGGGAACAAAGTTAAGCACGTCATTTCATAAGATAAAACTAAATGCCAGGGCAATCCACTTGATGCAGTCACTCAACAAAATCAACAAGTTGTCTTTGAAGACGACTGTTGATGAGAACTTATTATCTGCAGCCAATTATCTACTTATCCCAACTCTATCAGCTTGAGGGGTAATGTATTATTATAAATGAGGCCAGAGAAGGCCCTTGTGGTTCAGTGAGTGAACAAGTGTGTATGAGATCTAGAGTATGTAAACCGTTTGACATCAGTGTTTGGGCTTTCTTTATGAGAACATCTGCGGCAGCTGCCCTATAAATTCCCAGTGTTGAGAAAACAGGAACAAAAAGTTCCTTTTTTGTATGGCAGTGTACCATGGCGAGAAGCGGACCTTGTCGTGCCTCATCTGGAGCACCACAGCCAGCGTTTAGGGAAAGTCAAATCGGGGATGAAGAAGTGAGACAGTGTTACTTTGTGTTTACAAATCTGTTCTGCATAGTAGCAGACAACCTTAAAATGAGCTTATTAATGGCCTTCATATCAACTGAAAAGGACAGACAAACATATCTCTCTCTGCCTTGCTTTTACGGTAATACTGCAGACCACCAAGTCTCAGCTCTTTTATGTAGTTCTGTTTACTGAATTGCTTCCATTACTTTCACCTTCTGTTAAGTCTTCCATGTGTTATTGTCTTGACTCTTGAGCAATATCGGTTGACATGATGATGCTGTTGTACAATATTTTCTCTCCAAGTATCTCTTCATTCCTCTGGCAACATCTGCACTCTACACTTTTACCCCAGCCTTATAAACAGTAAATATTTTTAATTAATCAAAGTTTTATTTACTTTGTCCATGTAATGATTAAGCCATATTTGAAGATGTTTTGTTGTTCAGTGAAGTTAAGCCAAATGCAACACAAGAAAAGCGATTGTGCACAAATATGCCAGCAGCTGAAAACATCTTCTGCTCAGAATAACCTACACAACGAAATTCTTGTGACAGGGCAAGTTAAGCCACAAGTTAAGGCATGGATACCTACATGTAAGACATGGTATAGTTATAAAATGAAATAATCTTTATTATTATTAATACTACTACTAGTAGTAGTACTGCTACTGCTACTACTACTACTACTACTACTACTACTACTACTACTACTAATAATAATAATAATAATAATAATAATAATAATAATAATAATATAAAACTGCACTATATGTTTTTCAAAGCAATCAAACAGTCGTAAAATAAGCTAGATAAAATACCATAATTAACATGCAGTAAACTGTTCATAACTGGGCATGGGCAGCATCACGTCAGTATTATCTATTATTAGTAGTATTTATTATTTGATGGTTTATTTATTTATTTTTATTTTCAGACATAGACATTATTTAATATTGACTACTAATACTGGTTTTACAACCTGATTGCCTAAAAATGTCTAAATAAAAAATGAATCACTAAATACACCCTCGTTTTGGTTTATCTGATTAAACTGTAATTTAGATCTGCGCAGCACATTCAATACTACTGCTGTGCTTTCGGTCATTTTATTTATAGACGTCTTCTGGAAGTTTTTTAATAGAGAGAAGGTAAAAATATTTTATATAAACCCTATATAAGTGGTTTATAATTTTCTGGGTGAAAATATTAATAAATTTGACTTTGGTGAAATGCTTGGAAAGTGCGGCGCTCGTTGTGAAAATAGATAAACATTGAGGAAGCTGCTGTGAGGCAGCTGCAGCTTCAAAACTGTCTCTCTGTGATGTCTTTGGTAGATAAATGAACATAAACAGAAAACGAAGTATTAACGACTTAATCACGACGCTATGACGAACTTAAACACCGTTTGCTGCTCTTTTTTGACCGAAGCGTTTTCCTTTGTTGTGAATCGAAGCTGAGCTAATCGAGCTAGCTAACAAGCTACAAGTGACTGTTCCTCCACAGAACCAGAGAGGATACTTAAAATGACTCCGGATGGCTTCAACTTCTGCAGCTAAAAAAGGTTTGAGAGGCTCTTTGGTTCATCTCTGTTAGTTAATTTTTTTTTTCCACAGCAAACCTTAACGATACATAAAACTTGCAGCGAGCCCATACTCTTACATACTAGCATTTGCTTTAATCAATTTTACAAGGATGTACCCTGAAAAGTGTTGCGATTTATTTGATCAGTGGCACAAATTAACTGCTTAGATGCCGTTAACTTGTGATGTTATTGAAGTGTTAATGTCCCTTAATCCCTACCTGAATAACTGTTCTTCATTATATTAAAATCAAGCTCATATTTGCTCATATTTATTTATGTCATGTCGAACTCAAAACCCTAACTACCTTAATCTAATACTAACCATTTATCTCAGTGTATTTCATTAAGAGAGCAGAGCTGCAAGTTCATTAATTGACCGAACTGATTCAGTCAAATTTATGATAATCATGATTAAAATAAAATTTACTTGTGTGTAGTTCTGACATCACCTTAGTGTGAGTGATTGTAACAAGCATTTTTCCCATATCACTAATGAAACAATAATGAAAATAATCATCTGCTGCAGCCACATTGCAGAGCATATTGTTATGTACTTAAGAAATTGTGTGCAACTAAGAAAATTAATGTTATATTCATAATTTCACAGGCGAGTGGCGTGAAGGTGACCGTTGTCTGGCTCCGCACCCAAGAGATGGAACCCTGCAAGAAGCCACCATCCTGAGACTGACCTCCACCTCTCATAATAATGATGCCACAGCATCAGTGATATTTATTGACTGCAATAAAGATGCTGAAAAGGAGGAAGAAGAGGAGGAGGAAGAAGAATCCATACTTGTTTCTAAACTGAGGAGGCAAGACTTGAGTCGCTTCTCTCAGGAGAAACCGGTGTTTCCCAGAAGCGTCACAGACCCGAAGCTATGTGTCCCTTTAGATCTGAGCGATGTTAATGGGCACAGAGTCCCTTACACCATCAACAGATACCTGAGGGATTACCAGAGGGAGGGTATCAGGTTCATTTACAGTAACTACATCCATTCCAGTGGTTGTATTTTGGGGGATGATATGGGCCTTGGAAAAACAGTACAGGTAAAATGTAACTTTTTTTCAACATTGCTTTAATTTGACCATTTGTTCTTCATGTGGCTTCTCACATTTGTTGTCTGCATCTCTTTGATCTTATCTTAGATCATTGGTTTTCTTGCTGCTATGTTGCACAAAATGGGCACATGGGAGGACATCAGAAACAACAGGCCACAGTTTCTACAAAGTCAGACCCACTCTAAGCAAAGTAAACCCAAGAAAGTGAGTACAGAAATAATTTGTATCATAGAAATTACTTGAAATGAAACAACACTAGGTGAATTCAATCATGTGCAGTAACAAAGTAAAGCCACAAACATGAATATTGATTACTTTACTAATGATTTTTCTATGATCTGGTCTAGGTGTTTCTCATTGTGGCCCCACTGTCAGTGCTTTATAACTGGAAAGATGAACTGGAAGCATGGGGTCATTTCCAGAGTGTGGTGGTCCATGGTTTGAAGAAAGAAGAAGAGTTGGCTCGCATTAAGAAGGGACGCATTGAAATCGCCCTTACCACCTACGAGACTCTACGTCTTTGTTTGGATCAGTTTAATAAGTAAGAGCCATGCTCAATCAACACAAATGAATGAATTTCACTAATGACATATATTTTATAAATGACGTGTTGTTAAATACCCAATGTATTCAGTTTCTTAAGGATTATGACTAAAATATACCTGCCTTCCCTGCAGCATAGACTGGTCTGCTGTTGTTGTGGATGAGGCCCACAAGTTAAAGAATCCAAGCTCTCAGATCACTCAGGCCATGAAGGAGCTGAGGTGTAAGGTCAGAAATCTTCTTGAGTTCATTATTTTAGTATGCAACTAATAAATTGATAGTGTTTGTATAGTCATTTCTTCAGTATTGAAACAAACTGATTTTTTTCAATAGCGTATTAACCTGCATGAATAAATCCTGCCAATAAACAATAATAAGTTTTAAAGTTTTGAACAAAGCTTTTGATACAAGCTGTACACTTATTTCAACCAGGTCAGAATCGGCCTCACAGGCACCATCTTACAGAACAACCTCGAAGAGCTGTGGTGCGTCATGGACTGGTATGCTAAGAGACTTTAGAATTACAACACTTTTGTTATTTATGTATTTACACACACACTTCAGTAATTTAGTTCATTGTAGTGGAAACAATGTTGTTGCAATTTGTGACTTTGTACCTCTTATGTGTCAGACCATGTATTTTCTTTTTCTATTTAGGGCCATACCAGGTTGTCTTGGCAGCTTAGGACATTTCAAGAACAAATTTTCAGATCCAATTGAGCAAGGCCATAAGCACAATGCAACCAAACGTGCTCTGGCTATAGGGAGGAAGATTTCCAGAGCCCTGGTGAGGAAGATTTCTCGTTGGTTCCTCAGAAGGACTAAATCTCTCATCAGTGAACAGCTACCTAAAAAGAATGACAGGGTAAGATTGGTTAACTCAAGCCAGATTATTTCTCTCACAGTATCCCTTAAAGTAAGGTCTTGTGATTTGTCCTAGGTGGTGTATTGCTCTCTGACAGATTTTCAGCAGACTGTGTATCAGACGGTGCTGGACAGTGAAGATGTGATGTTGCTGCTGAGGTCTTCAGAGAAATGTGACTGTGGAAGTAGACGCACCCGCGGAAGCTGCTGCTTTGAGGTTAGTTCACTTCCTCGTATATCACGTGTCATCAAATACAGTGAAATTTTGTGAAAACTGAAAACTTGTAGAAAAAGGGAATAAATGATAACAAATGAATTCAAAACTCAACATTAGAGTCTGATACATTTCACCACATGATTGGTAGATCCTTTAAATCCAGTAAGGAAGCCTTATGTTATTCTTATGCATAAATCTCAAATATTTGTCAGCGAAACAAAACTTTTTTTCTTTTTTCTTTTTTAAATTTGTGTTGCAGAAAAACTCTGATGGTGATAAAATGAAGAGACTCTACTTCAGTTACTTGACCATATTGAGGAAGGTTGCCAACCATGTAGCGCTTCTTCAGTCCACTGCAGGAACCAGCAAGAAACAGGTAGAAACATGTTGTCCTGAAACCAATTTACTACATTAGTTCATTATAGCCATCTCTCAGACTGATTCAAGTTCTGCATTTGGTTCACCACCACAACAAATTTGTTTCTTCTAGGAAAAATATGTAAGGGCCATTTGTTACAAGGTATTCCAAAAGTTTCCAGACTTTGTGCAAAGGTGTAAGGATGAAGCATTTGAGGCGTTGTCCGACCCGATGTATAGTGGGAAAATGAAGGTACAGTTTACAAACATAGATTCAGTCACTTGCTCATTGAGGGATGTTTCAACATATTTGTATTCCTTTCAGGTTTTGCAGAAGCTGCTGAGGTATTATCTACAAAAGAGAGATAAAGTCCTTCTTTTCTCTCTGTCAACTAAGGTGAGCTGTGTGTGGGTGGGTGTGTGTGCGCCTTGTGTGTTTTAAAATCATGCAAGTTTCTGCCATTAAAGAGAGATGTTTTATGAGAGTTTGATGAGCAGCAGAACTGGATGTTTCCTCATACCGAAGTGATTTGAATCTCATAATGATGTAATCCGGTCGTTTCAGATGGTGACCGAGTTGGAGCACATTTGTTGGGCTTTAGTTTTTTCCGCCCACTCAAATCCATTCGACTTTCAAAAATACAATGACAGGCTTGAACATATGCTCTTAACAGCCACTGCCATGGTTAACACATATCCTTGGGATTTTATATGTGAGATTTTAAAGATAATTAGCTCTGCCAAGTGAAATTGTTGCCGCCACCTGAGACAGCATTATAATATTTGCAAATGCTGTGAGGTCATATTTTCATGCTGTATGCTTTGCTTATTTGGGAATCAGAGCCCATATGGGTCAAATATCAGTATTGCACTGTAACCTTATAGTATTTATTTGTGTAACATCATACAAAGTCTACACTGTGGTGACGAGTACATTTGTAAAATACAGTTAGATTGTGACACTGTCAGATTAATGCGCTTGGAGCCATTTACCATTGTTTTATCATATTTTGCAACCATCAGCTGTTAGATGTGTTGGAAAGCTACTGCATGGCAGAAGGGCTGGACTACAGCAGGTTGGATGGAACCACCAAAGCCAAAGACAGAGTTCAGATTGTCAAAGAATTCAACAGCTCCTCTCACATCAACCTGTGCCTGATTTCCACCATGTAAGTGTAACCATATCAGTTATAGAGTAGTGTTTTCTTATATTTAATGTTTACATATTTGCCCTTTTATCATGTTTTTCCCTAAATTAAACTATTTTTAAATGGTAATGTTAAATGATACTATGTTCACTACGCTTAGTTCTGTTTCAGCATATTTTTCTTTTCAGCATGTTTGTTTTAAACACATAAATCCAATAATACATAAATAATATATAAAACACATTCATCTAATTGTACTCGCTGATAACTGATTCTTTGTTCTATTAGGGCAGGTGGGCTTGGTCTTAACTTTGTAGGGGCCAACATCGTTGTGCTGTTTGATCCAACCTGGAACCCAGCAAATGACCTCCAGGCTATTGACAGGTAGACTCTTCTCAGACCACAATTTAAAATTAAAGAACTTGATCATATTCTGATCAAGGCTGATAATTCCTAAGATGTTAATGTCTGTGTGTGTGTGTGTGTGTGTGTGTGTGTGTGTGTGTGTGTGTGTGTGTGTGTGTGTGTGTGTGTGTGTGTGTGTGTGTCCGTCCCCTTAGGGCATATCGTATTGGTCAGTGCAGAGATGTGACTGTTCTCAGGCTGATCTCATTGGGCACCATAGAGGAGATTATCTACTTGAGACAAGTTTACAAACAGGTACCAGACAATTATCACCATATAATCATAATGTGATCTAGGCAAGATGCTTTGCTGGATACATTGAGTTTACACTAATATGCTGTACACATATCGGAAGGATGGACATACTGTGATACAGATATAACTGCTTTACTATCTCTGATATTCCTGCTGCAGTATAAATGTGTATAGGGTAAATGAAGGAGGAGTTATTGACCTCAGGAACGTAGACTTGGACACACACATACACATATTTTCCTTCCTATGTTCCAGCAATTGCAGTGCTCAGTTGTTGGCAGGGAGAGCTCCCGGCGGTATTTTGAAGCAGTGCAAGGACATGGTGTCCATAAGGGGGAGCTGTTTGGAATCAAGAACCTCTTCAGGCTGCAGACCCAAGGGACATGTCTCACACGCAAGATACTAGAGGTTTGGTAGCTCACATGCTTTTTATTGTTTGATTGATTATGTATTTTACTGCAGTTCACTATTTCTACTCACCTCATCCTCACTGATTTCTTTCCCCAGTCACACTGCAACATCTCACAAAGCTGTCAGTTTTTATATTCACCTATACTTTGAATCGTTCATGCGGACATATGGTCACAACAGTAGTGATAGTAGCCCTTAAATTTAAATGTTTTTGGCTTGATGTATGAGGTGCACCTACTGTTAAAAGACTAAAACTGAAACATAACGAGGCCTTTTGCTGGTCATTGTGACAAAACTAAACTGATATGGCACCAATGAATGTTTGTGTTTTAATGACTGTGTTTTGTGTGTGTGTGTGTGTGTCTTAGCGAGAAGGACAAGTGGAGGCCGGTGTAATGACAACCAGCACACACACAGGGGAAAAGAAGGAGGAGGGAAGGAAAGGAGTTAGCGTGAGTAACTCTGTCGCTGTCAGAGACCCAGAACATAGGGCACTCATCTTTCCCATCCTTCACTGGGTCCTCTTTCCCAGACAACCCACTCATCCTGCCATTCCCATGTGAAAGAGGGGGATACCTCAAAGAGAGACCTTCCTGTCTGTCAGTCAACTAACCCACAAAATCTCATTTGACATTTCCTTCGATTCTTCTTTGTCTTATCTTCCTATTCCCTCCTTTTATGAGAAATAACAGCTCCTACTCTGAGGAAATCAGATAATTTATGTTACTTTTCACCCCACTGTAGGCTTTTAAGGTGGCTGTAAAAAGTTTGTAGTTTCCTCACAGCAGCTGCGGTTTGCTTGAGTTCAGGCAGTTAGAATAGTTTTCATGTGGTGGAAAAAACGAAAATCAGATCAATGGAAATGTGAGGCCACTCCTGCTCTCTGTGTTTCAGCAGTTATATATTCAGCAAAATATTTCTTTTATGTCACATTACTACTATTTTCAAACTGGAAACTTCCCCAGCAGTAGTGTATTTGTCTAAGGTATGGCTTTTTACATGGCTTTTTCAGACCTTTCAGTGGAGATCTTAATGGTTTTTTTTTTGCCATGAAAACCCGACACCTTTGGAGTCTATTGTAACTGGCTGAACTGAAGCAGACCATAGTTCCTGTTCTCTGCAACTGTTAAAACTACAAACTTTTTACAGCAACCTTTCAAACACCCAGGGCATAAATATTAAATAATACATTTCAGTAGATTGAAGTATCGTTTGAAGGCCTTGGCTCACAGAAAACATTTTTACACTCATTTTTTTTTTGTATTTTAGTGAAACTGGAGGATGAGGTTCCCTTTGGCCGCCTCTCACTTTCTCACCAATGCTGTGTGAAACAGCTGGATATAATTACTTGCTTTTTCTAATGGAAGGAGCAGACCACACTGAAGCCTATCATCTCCTTACAGCTATTTATTTACACAGTGATACCCCTTATCATCCAGTTCACAGCCAGGCCTGTGCTGTGCAGGACACTGTCCCTTTTTTTAAAACAGGGCTGCTGTTCTGCTAAGGCCACTGAGATTCTTACAGAAATGCAGAATACACTGGAGTGCCTTAGCATGCACAGAGAAATGCTCGAGGCATTTAAACACACACAAGCACTACAGACATGAGGAACAGCCATGTAGTTGGCAAATTTTGTGGAATTAGAATCACTGTTGGTGGCCTCTTCCATAAAAGCCCATTCATATAATGCCAGGAGATGTTATGACCTCTTTGTTTTCTTCATATTACATCATGATGGAGGGCATGTGTCGCGCTGATGTTGGTTATGATTCATTGTTGCAAACATGTGTTTTGTGTTACACAATAAAATGTCACATGGGCAGGTCCACTGAAAGATGGCATGAACAGGGGAAGTGTAGTCAAGTCTGTCTCACGCAGTTTATATACTGTTTATTTACATTTGTCTGCATCTTGTTCTCATGCTACCCTTCTTGTACCTTCTGTGATAATCTGTCCCTACTTTTCTTAAAATTGTTTGTTTCAACTGTTTTATTTAAGGGACCTGGAGATTTTCCACCTACAGATGACTTGGCAACAAACGAAGAACAAGCCAAAGACAACAGAGACACATCAAACGTTCTCAGAGGAGTTCTGGACTTCAGCAGTGGGAGTGAAGATAATGAGGATGAGCAAAGATTTAAGGCCTCAAATCCCTTTGAAGTCGATGGCAACAGAAGTGGGACTGGTTCTGGTCGAATGTGTCTCCTCCAGCACGGTTTCTCCAGATTACTCGAACAGGTCAAAGGAAGATCAGAGTTGGGTGAAGGGGACAGTAGTTCCGCTGGTGAAGAAACCTCCTCCGACACAGATGCAGAGGACAATGGCAAATTAGGAAAGAAAGGCATTGGTGCAGCCTGTCTCAACAAATCGGGAACAAAAATCTGTGACGCCTCCAGTGGTTCAGACAAAGACAGAAGGAATGGAGCTGAAGGGAGACAAGAGAGGGAAGGTGCTGTAAGAAAGACGCCGGGTCTGGAAAGATGGACAAATAAGGAAGTTACTCTACATGGAGACAGTGATGAAAACTCACCAAATGAAAAGCCCAACAAACTCAAAACTACTGTTCCCAAAGTGCACTGTTTTGAGGCTTACTCTGATGAATCTGAAGATTTCGACCTGGAGGCAAACACAGGCCCCAAGAAGAGCTCATTAAACTCACATGTTAGTAATAAAGACAAACCTTCTGACTGTAATAGAAAGCGGCAAACCACAAGTGTGAGGAACAAGGTCAGATCCAAATACACAGACGCCATAGAGACATACACATCCTCAGAGGATGAAGACATTCCTGCTAAGAAAGGAAGAGGTGTCCTCAAATCTCCACAAACAGATCAGTCAAGAGTTAATGGGCAAAGAGCTGCAACAACAGACACTATGAAGAGTCACACAGGGAAGCCCAGAGCTGTTTCATTTACAAGTCAGACATCTCCTGGACCCTCAGGAAAAGATGGGACAATTGATAGTGTGCTAGGTCAGATTCAGTACTTTTTTTAATGTGCCAATTACTACAAATTGGATTTGATTTCAAAATTAATGATATTTATTTTTATGTTTCTTGTTTGAAGGTGGCGTTCGGGAAGTGGTGTACACTCACTCTAACCAGCGTGTGGTGGGTGGAAGCAAAGCAGAGAAGCTGATCAGTAGAGCAGCCGTACGAGATGTGTTTGAACGCAAGATGTACTCCCAGCTCCCAGCTAATCACCTGCTAGGCACCCCTCTGGTATATACCACCTGAACACTCGTCTGTTTCTTCAGACATATGTCACTGATATCAATGCTTCTAAAAAAAGGCTTTTTTCCTCTCTTGTTTGATTGTACTAGAGCCTGTCAGAAAGCCCACCAGATAGTCTGCCCCACCCTGCCACTGACACGATGGAGAAGCTCAGTGTGGAACATCCAGTCACCTTCTCCAGCAAGAGTGTGCATCACAACGGCCACACCACCTTCATCATTGGAGAGACTCCGCAGGCCATACGCAGGTACTGAAAGTGTCAGAGGTATTGAGTAGTGGCAATAGCAGTTAGGATAAAGCGCAAAACGTGAAGAGGAAGAGACAAAGAAAATGGAAAAAAGTTCATTGTATAGGATGAGACATGATGGATTTACCATGAGAGGAAAAATGAGAGTAAAAGAAGCTATGCATATTAAAGGTAAATAACCTTAGACAAGGGAGTCTGTAATGAAGAGGGAAAGGAAAGACGTTTGAATAAAGAAGACAAGTGGATGAAAGGAGGAAAGGGGGCAGTTGTTAAAAGTGCAGTAGTCGGGAGGGACGGGAAGATGGGAAGAATTCCTGGCAGTGTAGGGAAGTAGGCCAAAACTCACCGCAGATATAGTGTTGAGCGCCCCCACCTGGGCCTCAGGAATTGTGTGTGCGTGCGTGTTTAGCGAGAGACCACCTCGGAGCTTTCCCTTCCACCTATTTCCCAGCATCAGGCCCGAAGATTGCTCAGTTATGTTCGGGCCCAAGGAGTGCAGCAGTTTTCCCTTCCACAACCACAGCCCTCCTGAGACTAACCAAAAATGATCGCCCGAGGACTTCCAAACCCACACCGATATATACACCCACACATCCTAACAAGCATTTACACATGCACACAGACACAAGACTCAAATACACATCTCTGTACTGCCGCATCACCTCCTCCCCATACCTTTCCCAACACTTGTACACAGATACACAGATGCCTTTGTGGCTCCAATCTCACTCACCAAGGAGAAGATTGTATCTCTGCCCAGAGGCTCACCAGGAAATGAAAATACACACAAGGTATATTGTTATCTCCTAAATTAGCCTTACTGTCTAATGATTCAAATCCACATGCATGCCGTGTTTTACTACCGTTACTTTTATTTATTGTTTTTCCAGTGAAAGCCTCAAATGGCAATAACACCATCATAATGCTGCTGCACAACCAGCGACTTTGAAGTATTTCTGTCCCCAAGTCTGGTTAGACCGACATTTTAATGACTGCTTAGGAGCTCAGGAAAAACACCTCATATTGCATGGCTGTCTGGATATGAGCCTGAATACATGGAGAACTATTCATCTTAGGCTGGGCCTGCTAGACCTGCAGAATATCTGAGTAATATTATAGCCCCTGTGTGATTTAAATTATCTTACAGTATGCATATATGTGTGAAAATTATGTAGAATTTCAGAAAATTAGCAACATTATTATTCATAAAACATCTTCATATGTGGATTGTCTGATACATTTTTCATGCATGCATGATTATTTAGTCATTTTCAGACATTTTCAGACATTTTTAGCCTTTGTTGTGTCTTTGTGTGCTTGTGTGCAGGCAACACCTGGAGGAAATGGCAGAGAAATTCAAATTTCCCTCAGTTCATCAGTTTGCAGTGGAGATTCTGAGAGGAAACTCAACCCAGAGACTGGCCTGGCTACGAAGGTATTACACTTCGCTGAACCACCCTGACCTGGCTAATACAATCACAAACAACTTCCCACAGCCTGATTTAGCACAGACTTCCTCCACTTCAGCTGCTACATCCTCAACATCCACCATAACATCTGCCACAAAATGTCACAGAAAGACCAGCTCTCCACCAAAGGATGTTTCAAAAGCCACAAAAAAGCCTAAATACACTCATAAGAATCCCGAATCCAAAACTAAGCCGGAAACTCCCCAAAACTCTGTTTCAGTGCCAAAGAAAAAGTCTGGGATTGTAGAAAATGCTATTCCAGAACCCCAGGCAGACCCTAAAAACCAACTAAATGATGTTCTAGAACCCCAGAAAAAGCAAAAGATCTTACAAAAGAATGTTCTAGAACCTCCAAATAATGTTCCAAGCCCTGAGTCAGAGGAGCAGGAGCAGACGGTCTGCAGTGCCAGAGGACACAGGAGGACAAAGAAGGGTAGTGTTTCTAGTTCTGGAGCCTACAGAGCTGGTGGTGGTCTTGGCGTGGATCAGTCCAGCAGCAGTGGTCTGGGGTCTGGGAAGGCTGCTGCTTTGCTGAACCGCACAGACAGAGATACCCCTTCTTCTCCGGACCTCAGCCATGGCAGGTCCACCACATTATCCAAACCCACAGCACAGGGAAAGGAGCAAGGGCAGAAATCGTCCTTTAGGACCAGAGAAACTTTTCAAGGGCAGAGAGAAAAGTCCCTTCCCCCTTCTGAACAGGCCCCTTCTACCTCAAGTAACTGCTCCTTCCTTACAGATCTGATTGGAGACACCTCAATCCTTGACGATTTGTTAAAACCCAAACCCAGAGCTGCACAACAGAGGAGCACCCAAAAAAGAACCCCTACATCTTCATCATCTGTGAACAAATGTCTCGACACACTTTCCCCCTCAACAGTCACGGTCAGCACTGATTCTGCTTCACCGAGCCTCTTAGACTCTTTCTCACATGCACCATCTTCACACCAGGACACTGCTCCAGCGCAGGCATCAAAGGGCATCCGCAAAGACTTCTGGGACATCCTAAACGAGGGGAATGAAGAAAGTATCAACAGGTTAACAGATCCGGCAGAAGTGCAGAGAGTTTGCGTCAACAAATTTCCAGTCAGAAATAAATCTGAAGAGGAGAGCAAGAGTCTCTGGAAGACTAATGAGAAGTTTCTTTGGAAGAAATAATTTAGATATATTTCAGATTATAGATTTTAGGTGACACTTTTTAAAGATCTAAAGCAGGAATATGAATTTATTTATTTCAAAATCGCATTTTTATGATGTACAGTATGTTTTTTACTTATCATCCAGTTTTTTACTGAATTAGGAAGTTTTTACCATATTGTTGAATGTTAACTTGAATAAACAACATGATATTCCCTTGTGGAATTGAACAAGTATATTATTGAATGCCTTGACTGTTTCATATTCCCCAGCTTTTAACACAGCATACACAATCCAGGGGGAACACTAATTGTCTTCACAGAAGCATTGTGTACAAAAGTGAAAGAATTTAGCCGCAAAAACAACAAATATGTAGTAATTAATTGTTAATTTATAATAATTTGTGGCTGCAACTAAAGATTATTTTCATGATTCATAAATCAAACGGACCCTAAAAAGAACGAAGAAAAACAAATATCCAGAGCCAAAAATTTCTGTTTTGTAACTAACGGTTCAAAACCCAAATATGTTTAGTTGTTTAATGTGAGAAGAAAAAGTAGCAAATTTTCACATGTGAGAAGCTGAAACCATCAGACGCTTGCCATGTTTCAATGAGCTGCTTGTTTCAGCTCCAATGTCATATAAAAACATGGAGGCCAGTGTCACTGTTCAAACTGCTGTTGCACATGATATGATGTTAAGTGGGTGATTTGACAGAGGAAACCAGCTCGATGTAGGCATTAGCCATTATCGTTATTGGATACCATGACCGCTACCCCAGAACTGTTGGTGGCCCTGCAGAGATATCACTTAAAACTCCTTAATGACTGTTGCATCTCTGTCACCCTGAACCCCTCACTGCCTCGCAATTCCCATAAGAATGTGCATATTGTGTAAATGGTGTGGTTACCCTTCACGGTAATCTGATAGTGTGTGGCTCTGCTTAGTTGCGCCTCAGACGCCCGTCAGAGTGGAAGCTGACTCCAAAAAAAACAAAAAAGTTATTGACATATTAAACCCATAATTTTACAGTTATTTGAAAATAAAGTAATCACTCTTCGTGTGTGTACGTGTGCTGAACCCCCACAGCTGTGTTTGACCTCTTTCAGCTGTTGTAGTGAAGTAAATAGAACCCCACAAAGAGAGAAGTGTTGTGTTTTCTTTAGCAGAAATGAGAAAGTGCTGATAGCTATCAATAAACAAGAGAAAGCATTGCATGCCTCAACAGGACACGCGGCTTAGTAAATAGTGTGTGTGTGTGTGTGTGTGCGTGTGTGAGTGCGAGTGCGTGTGCATGAGAGTGTGAGTGTGAGTGTGTAAGTGAAAGCATGTAGACCTTGTGGGTGGTAGATCACGAGTATCTTGACACACACACACACAGACTCACATACTGAGGCCACACATCTGCCACACCTGTTCAAATCACAGACAGGAGAATAAAAAGCCCTTTCTCTTATCCAAAACCCCAAACCCTTCCCTCTCTGCTTTTCTCTTTCTGTTTCCCCCACAACTGAGATTTCCAGATCCCTATCTGTCTTTTTGTATTCATACTCCGGTTCAAGTGAGATTGCAGAGAGGCTTAGCATTTTACTGACAATGGAAAGGATCACCAATTGACTGACTTGGAGGCTAATGGAGGCCAGCTAACATGGCTCAGTGGCAAACAAAGCTCTCTTATCCTAAAGACTAACTGCAGGGTTCTGCCAAGAATCTGAACTGAGACCATGAGTGATCAATGACAATGTCTCAAGCCAGTGTGCTGATTGCATTTTATGTTATTTCACACCATGTGAGCCAATTTCCCACACTTAGAAGGAGTGACGAGAAATACCACCAAAGAGACGTTATGTTTTTCTAGTTCTCCCATTAGTGTCTTGTCTCTTTGTGTCAAGGGCAGAGTGAGAAGTCTGTTTATGTTTCCTGCCACTATAACGTGAGTGTATGTGATAAACTGTCTGTCATAAACTGGACAGTCACAGAGCCACACAAGGACAGTCCTGGCTCTGTAGGTTTATTTGTAAAAGTCAGTCTCTGACACTTAGTTTGATTTGATTACTAAAAAGCTGTGAATGAGTGTTGACCCATGCTGACCTGCTCCGCCAGGCTCAGGTTTCCATTCATACATCTGCATTATGTTAAGATGGTCTGCAAACTGCCGCTGATTAAGAGCTAGTTGCCGTGCAAATGCATGTAAAGCACCATAACCAGATACATGGAAGTAAAGTAAGTTTTTAAAGTATTCTTTCGTAAGAAAGCAGTCTCTTTTCTTGTAGCATGTAACAATAGTTTTAATCTCTGTGGTATTTATATACATTTATTACTTGGAATTTGCTGGGACCACCTAACCCAGACCATCAAATAAAAACCACACTCGATGGTTAGCTTGTGGGTTGTAATATGAGAGAAAGTTGGGGTCAGAGGGGTATTTTTCAGTCAGCAAAAATTTTGTTTATATTTTCAGGAGATTCTAATTTTTAATTTCCCCTTTGTCCTCCACCCTCTGACCTAACAAATAGGTGAGGGAAGTGAGGTTGGAGGCCTTATTGCACTCACTCACTGCTTCTAAATTTCTCTTGTGCCTTACAAATATACATTCACATATTCCGTATCACTTTGGTGACATCATAAAAGCCTTTTGATTTATAACTTGTTTCTAATTTCCATGGTACTGTGACTTTAAGAGTGTAATGCTCATAAAAGCAGTTCATCTGCTTCATCAAGGCAGTGTGTGTGTGTGTGTGTGTTTTTCAGTCCTACTTGATCAACAGGAACTGAACCTCCCAGCAAATGTCATCAAATTCTAATTTGAGTTCTGCTAAATCTCAGTTGGGGTGAAATAGTGTGTGACATCACTTTTACAACTAAGGCCCATCTGCTTTAAACTACTTTAAACTACCATGAGAAACCAAACAGAAATCTCTGGTGAATAAATTGTTCGTATTTAGTCATAAAACTGTTCATGTGCGGCGTCATCTTGCATGGCAAGTAACTAACACAGAAAAAAAAAGTTTTCATTGCCTTAAACACTCAAGTAACGTATACAGTACATCTAGTGTATAAATATTTTAGGTCAACTGTAATAACGTAATTATCACTAAATTTAGTAGATGTATTTATAAGGCAACAGGATAAATCGTTTGTGTGTCCGGCCTATGAAAGAACATTTAGGTGACTCAGCAAGTAAACAACAACATTTGAGAGGGGGGTACAGAGTCCTCCTGTTGTTACGGTAACAGGCTAAGGAGGTCTCTAAATGTGAAAAAGGAAAAAAAAACCTCCCCCTCATTAGGAAATTACAAACGATTTGCCCCTCATTCCTATCCAGTTACCCAGGCAACTGTTAGCTGTAATTTGGGTTAATTCACTGGCTCCTGGGCCCTTCCGTTCCCCATTGTGCCCCATCATAAAAGAGATATAACACAGATGCACACAGACACTCTCATACAGGCTAAGTTCCTTATGTAGTAACACACTAAGTTAGAGCGGTTAATCCTCATTTTCTTTGCTTCAGCACGGCAAGAAACATGCCATGTGTGTGAATATCAATGAATTGCGCTGAAGAAGAGGCAATGCAAAACATAGCTAAAATCTATTCATCCCCAGCACCTGTATATAGCTCCAACTATGTGATGGTGATGGAATTCTAGACAGTCGTACAGCTGCTGAAAATACAGTGTCTTATTTCCAAATTCTGCACAAAAAGACACTTGTCCTCTCTGACCCTGTCCTCTCTTGAAGGTGGAAGAGATGGAGATAGAGGGAGGTCTACTCTTTTGCTCCTTTCAGAACAAAAGGAATGGAAAATGGTGTGTTTTCCCATGGGGTAAATATTGAGAGAGCACAGATATAAACGTAAGGAAGAAAGGCTTCTATGACCCGCCTGGGTCTCTGTTGCACTGCCAAAGGCCTGTGCGTTACTTGATCCATTGTTTAGTGTAGAGAAGTCTCAGTAAGCAAGCGGCTGCCTCCCTGCTCCAGCTGCAGCCTCTCTACTGTTTATGTTTGCAGGGCCCTTCGCCTTGAAGTGAGGCTATACAAGCAAAGCCTAGCCATATGTGAACACTGGGCCATCAGAGAAGTCACAGCCCTTTTCTTTTCCTTTTTTTGATCCATCTCTCTCACTGAAACTCTTCCCTTTTTACTCTTTCTCCTCCCTACCTTCTATCCTCTTTTATCCTCTGTACCTTTGTCCTTCCTCCTTCATCTTGTTTGCTTTGCCTTGCTGACAGTGCAGCCTGTTCATGACAGCCCACTCTTTTTGGAGATGATGAAGGGTTGAAATTATCTTCTTGAGTTTCAAAGACCTCCATCCTGGATGGGAGAGAAGTGGTAGGTATTATTACTCCTGTGAGAAATAATTACCCCTGAAACTTCTCTGTAAGAATGAATCTCTGTGTGCTCAGCAACAAAGTTTGAGAGGCAAGGTGGTAATTATGTCACAGAAATATTTCAACTAGAATAAATATTCAAATATTTATACTGGGGTGTCATACTGACAAGCGCAGCACATTCAGGAGATGGAAAACTCAAGAGAGAAAGCCGCTGAAGGAAATATGGAGTCAAAAATGCATAGTGTATGTAATTGGCTGTTGGGGTTTTAATATCTTTCCGATAATTCGCTCAAATATTTTTATTGGGAGTTCAGCGTTGTCCAGCATTGGAGGAAATGGTTATCAACATGGTCTGGGTTAGCAACAATTACCATGTTACATTGGATGATTTTTCAAACATCAAGGTGAATGAGTTCCAGTCTTCAACTTAAACTTCTGGTTCAACCTGGAAAATTATTTTGTGTGGTGTGTTTAGTGTATGAGTGTGTGTACAGTATGTGTCTGCAGGTTAGTGGTCCTGACCTTGGCTCCTGGGTGGGCTGCGGTGGCTGTGTGCTTGTCTTGGATCATCTCTGGACCTTTCTGTTTACTGAAACAACAAGCAAGCAGTGTCCAGGGAGGAGAGAGGAATCACACAGGGAGCATCCTCAAAGGCAGCACCTCTTGCTCTCTCCTTCTCTCTCCTCTGTTCAAACACACACAAATGTGCACAGAGAAACCGTCCTCAGTGCCCTGACCACCCACATAAGCAATGGTCATTCAGTGAAATGAAAACAATGACTTTCCACTGACCCCCTTCTTAATGAATCTCTCATCTGCTCGAGGCGTTCGATATGTTGAACGCCACTTTTACTTAATATTTCTGCTAAAATATGATCCCACTGATGGTAAAACCATTATTCTGCAAATGTAGTAGAGAAGCTCTCCCACATTGATGGTCTGTTAAAAGAAAGGAAGAGAGCTATCTTGGCTATCCGTAACCTGCTATTATGAAAGTAGTAATACTGACATATCAACTCTGAAAACCTCATTTGATGTCAGAGACTCTTTGAAACTGATAAATTAAAAGGTGTCATTATGTGTTTGCACCACTAAATTGCAGAGCTCCTCAGGTGAGGAAAGTCCCAGGTCTTGAGCAACCAGCATAAACAACTTTTGATTTCAGTTGCAGGTGACACACACACGAACACACACACTGCTCAGAATGCGTCTTTGAGGGGTGGCCATTGTAACTGAAAAGAAGATTACAGATAAAACCACCTTCTGGAAATTCCCAGTGTTGGAGAGGAGTGACATTACATTAAATTTGTGATTTAAGATCAATCTTTATTATTTTTTTTTAAATAGCTTTGTACTGTAGAGTCTCTCTTGCTTTTTCTGTTCCTTTATGTTCGTTGTGATGTAATTGGTAACAACAGATACCCATCTGCTTTCAGTGTGTCAGGCTGTTTGATGTGATACAAACCCACATCATTAATCAAAAATAACTTGATCCCTCATCAATTTGAATAACGTTTGTATGTGTGTGTGTGTGTGTGTGTGTGTGTGTGTGTGTTCTGCCTGCAGCAGCTCCATATTACAGTAAGAAGACACAATGAATTCTTTACATTTTGTGCCCTCTAGTGGCCATGTTCAGTGTTACCACAATCATAGGATTATTTATGATAGTGAACAGATGAGACTGTTTATGTGCTTGAAGTAAAGCGATACATTTTAATGCATCACAAACCTTGTTTTTCTATTATGCTTTATAATAAGGCTGTGAGTTATACATGGAAACAATCATTTATCATCACTCAAGCAGTATTTCTGGTTAATGTAAATCCTAAACTTACAAAATCACATCATTTCATTTCAAAACTTTAATGAGTTATGTCATACAATCAGCAGCAAAAATTCAAATACATAAACTGCTGTTTTAAATCTTTTCCTGCTTGTCTTTTCACAATATGTGTTTGTTTCAGTCAGTTTCAGATGGGTGAAATCACATCAGTGAGTGTATAGTCAGCCAGTATTTCAGTATTTCACAGTATAGTTAACGCTATCAGACTGAATGGAATACAATTCATTTTCAACCTTAAAGCCACTATAACGAGTCAATTAAGGATTTTCAAGGATCAAATATTCAACAACTTTAAAAACATACAAAAATACACTCCGAGTTTTTAATTGTTCGCATTCATATAAAAGAATCCATTGTCATAAAATAAAACAAATTCATATTTGAAACATCCTATGCATCCTGCCTAAAGAGAGTTAGATATCATGGTACAATAATACACAAAAGCATAAATAACTGTCTTTTTCCTTTTAATTTGCCAACCTACAGTGTCACAGTGTAACAGTGTGTATATGATGATCTTTAAAAGCCTTTGACCATTTTACTGGTTTACTGTTTAATCCTTTTTTTTCAGGTTTAGATACTGCAGCAGTCCTGTAACTGTCTGTTTAATCATCACATGAGATAAATAAAGACTTTTATGCTGATGTGGAGATGACGTATTGTTTGCCTGTCTCAAATGGTCAGGCCAGGCATGCATTCACTGGGTCACTGTGACCTTCCCTTCCTTCTCTTTCTCAAGCCACTTTCCCTCATTCCCTGCACTATCTCTCATGGGAAGGATTATTCATCACGGCTGACTAAACAACCCAGTCACCCCACAATTAGTGACTCTTTTAGGTCAGACGTCTCAGTAGCACATACTAATTCAAATGGTCGTGTCTGACTGGCTCTGTATACATGCGTGCACATGATGAGGGAACATTTTGTGAATGGTTTAAACACTGTACATCATCCTGTAAGCAGCAGGCTATCAAACCCAAATCTCCTGTGTATTCTCATTTCTCAGGAACCAGGTAGAAGCTCATCAATTCTCTTCCGCCTCCAACTGGTTTTGTGGAGATCAGAGTAGTGACTGACACCATAGCTTCGTCTGGTGGTGTACTCATCTGATCAACTGTTTCCTCCATCTCAGATGGGAAAGAAGGATGCTAATGACAGTTACAGGTGGGTTCGTGTTTATGCATGTGTGTGTCTTACAACATGATGTGTGTGGGGGTGAATAACATAACTGGACAGTTCCTACAGTTCAGAAGATAAAGTACCAGGCTTATTATCACTCTTTTTCCTTCTCAAGATTTATGACAATGGGGAAACTCACCATCAATTCACCTGCAACAACAGTTACAGTAAAACTCACATTTCCTACAGCATTTCCTTTAAATATTTACACTAAAATACAGTATATGAAAGTTTACGTACATAAATCCACAAAGGGAAAGAATTATATACACATACAAGTTTACTGGTGTCAATTCTTACAAGAAATCCAAGCATCAATTCCTATGAATTTTAAGAACTGTAAATATATATATATATATACTGTATATATATATATATATATATATATATATATATATATATATATATATATATATATATATATATATATATTCCAAAAGATGATTTCTATATGGTGTATCCACAATGTTGGAAAAGCTACAAACTGACTGTAATAGTTCATACTAGAACACCTATAATAATAATAATAACAATAATAATAATAATAATACTTTCACATGTTACATTAAATGAGCCCCAGAAAATACATATTTGTCGACACCAACTCCATAAGTAAACAGTGTTGGATATTTAGCTAAATTTGTTGATTCCATTTGCAACAAGTTCTCTTGTTGGGGAGGAACATCCGTCATGTGTGGCTCTCTTCCTGACATAATCTTTGAAGTTGTGCTGTGTAGACTTTGCATATAACATCTTAGGAGGAATGGATCGCAGTAACCAACCCTACATGCCCACATCCAAACACACACACACACACACACACACACACACACACATCAGATGTTACTTGATATTATTTGACATTATCAGTTGTTTGTGAGCAAGTCTTACCAAGATGATGTGAGAGATCTGGCCATATGTTTTGTCTCCAGCTCTGAGGTACTTCAGGGAGCTTTTTACAAAGTCTTCTGGTGATGGAGTCACTAAGTTGGTTCGTTGGTAACCTGCCATTCGAGTGGAGACCCCAAATGGAGCCACCACCTAAGAAAATAAAATTGATTGGAAAAAGATTGAGAAATAAAGACATAAAGATTTGAAGAAAAATCACTTTACATTTAATAACTTCTCATTCACTTTCACTGAAAGACCATAAGGTAGAATCTCAACTAGGGGCAAAGTACCTGTATAATAATCCCTCTATGTTTGTATTCAGCCTGAAGACCTTGAGAAAATCTTTCCACAAATACCTACAGGAACATAAATTAGAGAATGAGTGATATGAAATTTAAGAAGACTAAATGTATATCGGTGATATCATACTTACCTTGGATGCAACATATAGCGTATAAAGGGGAAATGGTACAGAGGCAATTCCAGATGAAATATTCACAATCAGCCCTTTTCCTCTGTAGCAGCCGTCACAAAAAACAAACAAACAAACAATTGTGATCTGATTAAAAACTCAATGTTAATTAGCATGGTAGGTTTTTTTTTTTTTTTATTGTATTACACATTACATCTAATGAAGAAAAGATGGGTAGGAAACCTGTTCTCCATGCCTGGAAGAATTATTTTGCACATCTGGAGAAAAAAAGAAAATATTTTTAGAGAGCTGTCAGAGTTAATTTGTTTGGGAAGAAACAAACAAACAAACAAAAAAAAAAAAAAAAAAAAAAAAAAAAAACCCTGCACTATCTTTCTTCATTAATGATGTTTTAATTCTCAGACCTTCATCAAACTATATGAACCGTTGTCGATATGAATTTGATCTACTGAACATAAGTTTATGAAGTTTTTTTCTATGCTCTTTATGATGAAGAAGAACTGTTCTGAAAGTACAAGTCTTACCTTAGCCATAGTTTTCACATTGCAGTTTATCACCTTTGTTATTGTCTGAAAGCACAAACATAATAAAGTAAAAATCTTTATTGATTGTAATTGAAGAAACAGAAAATGCCAGTGTGGATACAGTTAGAAAAAGTGAGGATAGTGACTGTTTGTAAGGATAAACAGCTGGGTGATCTGATGTGAAACTTATTACCACTTAAAGCCATTTATTGGTAATGCAAATTACAATGCAATGAAAACAGTGCAAATAGAAACAATCTGTAAGATAGCTGTTAAGAGTTCCCAGCTGTTTTTATACGAGTTGGCCCTTCTTTGTTAATCTCATTCATGCGCGCAACAATGAGCATGCATGTGCACATGCAAGTAGGTACTGTGGTGCACAGTCCTGCCAGTGGTTCAGTTTAGTTCAGTTCAGTTCAGTTCATTTCAATTCACATATTTATTGTCCCACAGGGAGAAATTTGGTTTGCATCAATGGTTACAAAGACATTGACAGCACAAAATATAGTGATACAAGACAGGACTCAACACACAGACATGAAGCACAAGGGTGTTTACAGGCAACTTAACCAACCTCAGTCACACAATTGCACTAAAAAGTCTTTTAAAAAGTTAAAATGTGACAATGGGATGATGAATAAATTATATATATATATAATTTATTGGCATCACTGACCTGATCCAGCTCTGTGCTCTCAAGGAACTTGTGAGGGATGAAGCTGGGCAGAATGCCCACATTATTGACTGTGGTATAAAAACAGAAGATCTTATTTGCGGAATGAAGGTGATAGGCAGCTATTACTCGATTATGATTGCGCATTAAAAATGATTATTTTGTGCATTGGGTGAAAAAGGATCAAAAAATCGAACCTAAAACCCCGATGTCAAGGTCCTTAAGTTGATCCTCAATCTCATTGAAGATATTTTCCTTAGTGAAGTCTGATACTATGACTTTCACCTTCTGTCCTGTTTTTTCACCTACACAGAATAAAAATGTGGTGTTGTTAGTTTAGTGGAAAGAAAGCAGGAACAAATGCAGCAGTTTTTACCTATTTCTTTGGCAACCTGGTCCAGTGTTACTTTGGTCCTACTCATGATCACCACATTCATTCCTTGTTCAGCCAGCTGTAAGGAGCAGTGAAGCAGTGGAGGAGAAATAACAATGTCATCCATGAAAGTTGACAAAGACAAAAGTTGCAAAATATTTCCACCTGCAATATGAATTGACCAAGAAAGAACTACAGATACTGTCTTTCTTGCCCAGGTTTGACAATTGCAGGATCAAAAAAACCCTGCAGTGATTACACATAAAATGTTACAATATATAGCAAGTTTATCATGAAGTATACATTCACTTTTGTTCTTTACATCAATAGAAGAGTAATATCACATCAGCCACTTACTGCAAATGCATATGCTCTTCCGATTCCTTCTGAAGAACCAGTCACCACTGAAACAGGGATACACGGATTAGTGTTGTAAATGGATTTCTATCATATTCTCCCTTAATTCCCATTTGAAACACTAGGGGCGCTGTAAATCAGAGCTGCACAACTTAATCTTTTTTCCTCTGCTGCCAGATGGAGGAAGAGGATTGAGTTTGTGTTTGTTTAAACTATACCAAATCCAGCCTGTACTAACAGGCTGTACTGATACAGTGTGTTCCCCGCTTCTGATAAAGAACTTGCTGAGAACAAACAGGAACTGCTTGTTTCTGAGTGCTCACCACTTTCCCATCTCCCCTCAGCCCCACGCCCCACCACCACAACCCTGATTACCAAGATCACATGGCTGTTTTCTTTATTTTCAGACATGGATTGATAGACACCCATAATTAACTGGACCTGGCCCAGGATGACGGTTTTAGATAAAGTAAAGCCAAGATAACTGTGAATGGGATGGGATGCACTGGTCAGCATGGGAATTAGAGAATGAGTAACTTGAGACTACCCAACTACTGCTCAGATGGAAACTGCCGTTAAGACCATTTTCTTGTGTTCACTTGAATGACCGAACTGAATTCTCCTGACTAATGTGAATGGAGTATTACAGGTCTCAGGTGACAAAGTTCTAAGTTCTAAAACTTCTACAAAGTTCTCACAATTAAAATTGAATCCATTAAATTTACAAGAACAAACAATGCTAAATGTATGCTGCATTCCAATTATTATTATTTTAATTAAAACATTGGGTTTTGGTACGCTGCCCTTCCTAACTTCTATAAAATTAAGTTTTCTGAACTTTTACCAACAAAGATCAATTGACCTTTTGTTGAACCCTGCATCTTTTAATTGCTGCACATGTCTAGATCTTCACTTACACTTGTGCATTTTCACAAAGATAAATTGTGCCACTACCCCTATACAATGGAAGTGCATGAGATGAATCTCTTTATCATACTCACAACAATGGAAGTAATGTTGGATACCCTGAGTCTGCAAAAAAAATGTTAATGGCACACCACAAAACAATATGACACACTCATTGTGTTGTGGTGTTTGTAAAAATCTCAGCTAAAGATATCTTATATCAAATCCTGGCAGAAAAAAAAAAAAAAAAAAAAAAAAACTGCATGACTAGACAGAATTAAAAGTTACTGAGAAAACACGTGGGATTCACTTGATATTTCTTTCTGATATTTTCTTTTATGATCTTGTGTTGTGTTAACATTTCCTCATAACTACAAGATCCCATTCTTTGTCCCAAATACTTATGATGTGCAAATAAGCGCTGGAGTACTGTGAATAGTTGGTAAACAATGTCATTTGTGTCTCTCTTTTGTAACCCTGAAGGCAATTCTTGTCATGTGCTCTAACCCACAATATTTTATCTTTTGGCATGACTTAATCAAATCTCATACCATAAGTTTAATCACAAGTTAATGAATGTAACTATGACAACAAAGGTCCATTATGCCATATCCAAAGGACAGAATAATTGATCTATATGGCTGCTTAGGTTGGAATGTTTTTCCTCACTTACTCTGACTCAAAATATACTTTACATAGAGAATTTGTATTTGTTTTGCATTTAAGTTATGAGCACAATAGAAAACCAGAATAACAATAAGGCATAGGTGCAAACCCAGTGGCCTATAAGTTGAAGTGATTTGTGGCATGTGATTCCCCATCTCATTTTCCCAAATATATAGTTATTGGTCCAAGTAATGGTCTTCAGTGTCTGTGTTAATGATTCAGATTTTTTTTGGTCAGTCAGTAGGTCATGTTACAGGTGTGGTGTGCAGGTATTACATACAAGCATCTCAAAGTCTTTAACAAGATCTCATTGTGTTTTCTAAACTAAAACCAGCGAACACTGAACCACCTGCAATTCATACTATAAAACTGGTGACTGGTTTTATTGTTACAATACACGATGAGGCAAGAATTCCCTATTGTAAACAGTGTTTGTCCTCTTTATTTTATTCTCTCACAGTTACTGCGTTGTACGCTGCAAGATAATCAGATAATTTCCTGTTTACACAAGAAATAATAATAGATTTAAATTAAACACCCAATCCCAAATTCAGTTACTATCACAAAATTAACTAATGTCGTCATAAAAATGGACTTGTTATTTAAGTCTCTACCCTGTCCTCAATTACAAAACTGAAGACACTGATGACTGACACACACACACACACACACACAAGCATACATACTGTAAACATCCACTTCCAGTATCCTTAGTTGGTCTGTACCAAACAATACATCAGTAGCCACAAACCAAAAAATGTGATTTAAAATTGTCAAGCCAGACATTATTTTAGTGATGGAGTTCATGCAGCCTAGAACATACTGTTCTTATGGGTGGTGTTTTTCCTGTGTTGGAATTCAATCCATGTGGGCTTTGGAAAGAAAGAAAAGAACAGTCCAGTATTCAGTGCTTGTTTTATGAGGCTTCTTTTAGCACTGTGGGAGACTGGAGACCTTTTCAGATGATGCAAAAGGGAAATCTCGTAAGCTGATGAGACTGCTCTGGGACCTGCAGAGGAATGTTTTGGCATAATTATTGAGAGATGGTCTGACTGCGCAAACTTGCATACAACTTACATAGTTGTATTTATTTCAAACACTAAGATATTTCCAGGTTTGTATGAAGGCTACAAGTTAGATTCCCTCCACCCTCTTATCATCCTTAATCCCCCCTGCCAACAACGCTGCAGGCATTGAGTTATAAAATGTTCTGGGAAAACACTAGTATTGTATTACAACTGTTTTTCTTGTCATCAGTGACACCAGATGTTTCATTAGCAGTGAACATCCTGCAGAAACAGTTAATGTTCTGTCATATCAAGGAAAAAATGCAACAAAGCAATATTTTTATAAATGTATTGGAAACGCTGATGACTTTGTTGCGTGACCTTTAAAGTTGAATCAGGTCTTTGCCTAAGCTTGAACTTGTGTAACGCTAAGGAGTCTCAACAAGTCCAGAGCTGCAGACTCTGCATTTACTGTTTTTTAGCCAATTTTTCCTCATGCATCAGTGCAAAAGCCCCTTCCAGCAAGCTGCTGTTTCTCTTGCACAACATATTCTGACTCTGGTAATGAGATCTTAAACATAAATTTTGTATTTAAACACAATAGTACTGTTTCTGTGATACAAAAATAAATAGATAAATAAATAACTGTAGTTGTGACTGTGACTAACATTTTAAGACCTAGAATGTATTAACCCCAGTATAACCTACTGTGGGTCTGATATATAACATAGATACAAACACACATGCATGCACATAGAGCTCACCTGCCCACTCTCCCATTGAGGTGAAGAATTTCTCTGACAATGGAAACCACAGTTTTGGAAAAAGCATCCTGCCGAAAAGCAGCAGTTTACCTCCATAGTAGACAACCACTGCTGCACCAAGAGAAATGAAAAACACTTCCATTAAATCCATGCTTTGCTTGTCTGTTCTGTCTGACACAATATACTCCAGCTTTAATCCTCTCTGTGTTTATGTTCGCTCTGAGGAAGAGAGGTTTTAGTTCACTGATTCACTACAAGCAAAGACTGACGGAGGACACTCCCATTTCAACAACTCACATGCTTTACCTCTGGCACACACACACACACACACTTGTATTACAGAGTACTGGGTACATGTTGCTCTGATGGTCTACAAATAATATGTGGGGTGATTATTTACCCTAAATACAATATATTTTTGCCATTACCATAAAGCACATCTCAAAATAGTGCTATGAAAATACAAAGTGCTTATTTTTAACTGTGAGCAGTCAATAGGTCCCTATAGGTGTATTGTATTAAAAACAGTTTAATGCAGAGTAAATTGAGCGTGTGTTCAAAGTCTCCCACCCAAAACAATATAGAGCAGTGAGAAATCACATATTTCTTACACAACTAAGATTATTCAAAATTCATCCTTTTGGGATGAATTTTACTTTGGGCTATTTCACTATGTTCAGAGGCACAGACGTTTTCCTATCTCCATCAGCGCCGTTGCATGTGAGTGAATGATAAGTAAAACCCACCTCTATTAAAGGACCTCATCTTCTGTTGTCAGATCAGTTTGTATGGGAGATTTTTCTTTCGTGCACACTTCATTAACATTCCTGAGATGCTGATAGGCCCGGTAAAATGGGGATTATCTTGATTTAGTTGATGAGGGCACTGCTTTTCTGGCAAAATAAATAAATTAAAAAATAGAAGTGATTGCAGTAACTACAAGTGTGCAACAGTTTCCACTGGAAAACATGTTTTGATAATGATCTGACCCTGATCTCCTGCCGAGTTGCTGGTGTCTTGTAGTTACTTGTCTGATGCACAAGCACCAAAAACTATTTGTCCTCAGTGTTTTAGTAGATTTACCAAAATACATTAGCTCAAATGATTAAATATATAATATATAGTGTGAAAATATATAATATATAATATATGCATTCGCTAAAATGGGACACAAGGTGTGAGGCCACTCTTGCACTGAGCGTGCAAAAGAATTGACAAGTTCACAAGTGAATTGAGGACAGGACTGTTTACATGCCATAGAAACACAAGCCATAGAAACAACCACGCAGACGTTGAAGTAAATGGAGCATGTAGAAACCCATCTGGTAGAACTTTGCTTACAAAGCAGAGCTAAAAGGGGACTGATACTGTTCTTTGATCAAAAACACTGCTAATTGGATTTTTGTGTCCAGGGGGAGAATTTTGCTAAAATTTTAACCATAGATCTTAAAAAGTATCTTAAGACTGTCTCTGTGAGTTTCCTTTGAAATAACTGCCCCTTAGAGGCTGAAAATTGCTTAATCATGTAGTTTAGGGATTATCATTCTATGGTGTTCTGTTAAAAGAATACATTTAAAAAACAGTAATATCTTGCCAGCTGGCATCAGAAAAGTACTGTTAAATTACAGAAATTAGTCAAATCAGTCACAGAGAGATCAAGAAGTAGTGTTTGAGGACATTGAAAAATATGTCTAGTGTCTCTGTGTCTTTTTGTCTTTTGCACATTAAATGTATGCACCCCGACGAGCAGCAGGGATAGGCTCCATCCCTAATTTGCTGCTGTACCCATTAAAATTTCTTATTGTGGGTGTATTAAAAGGTGATCTAATCTAACCTGACATTATTAATTGTTTATTTATTTCTGTTCGCACATAAGACTCAGACTCATACACCCATTAAAATCTCTCTCACAAATTGATAATGTCACAAATAGTTGTTCTTGTGCACAAAATACAGAATATAGAAGATTTAAAATGTTAGAATTTGTTGATTTAATTATGTGGGTTCATACATTCTCATTGTTATGATGCAGATGTTCTTGTATCTGACAGCTGTTGTGATTCACTATGATCCACCATGTCTTAACTACCGTACTTGTCTTGTATATGTTATTAAAAGATCTCTACTGAAAACTGAATGACAGGTGACAATAGACGGATCACCTTGTGTATGAAGAGGCATATTTGGTGCTGTTCATGTGGTTATGGAGAAGGAAAAGTCCTGACTCCTTAAGTCCGTAAGTGGATTGTGATGATGATGACCTCTTCCACCTCTAACTTTCTTCAGCCAGAAAAATGTTTTGATGTTGATATTTCTTTGATCTTAATATTCACACATTGAGGATCCTACCTGTGACTTAATTTTATGATGTTGAGTCAATAAAAATCTCTCAGGTGATCTACCTGTTGACAGATGGTCGTGTTATTCCCTGAAATAAACACCACTTGCATTTCCACAGACCTTTTTCATTGAAGCTTCACACATCCACAGATGTATTTTAATCTAAAAGGTGACAGATGAAACGCACAGGCGCTTCGTTTACGCAAAATATCGACACACACTTCATCTTGTGAAATGATGGGAAGCGATGACATCAGCACATGAACTGCAGCTGCCTGACTGACACAGTTTATGGCTACGCTGCCTACGTCATCAGCATGCGCCTACTGTGTTGCTCGCGCCATTCCTACAAGCGTGTGTTTCCATCTCTCATTACATTACCACTGGCAGAGCTTTAGCAGCCACTGTTACAAGCAACGATTCTGCTTTTCTACTGTCTTTCTTACAGGTAAGTCCTATATTATGTTTAGCTTTCGGGTAATTAATAAAGTAAAGACGCTACTGGGCATCACGCACGCTGTCGGCCCTTGGTTTCGCGTTGAATAAGTTTAGCTCGCTAGCTAGCACAAACTTAGCTTTGGTGTTGTGGGTATGAACGATTTGGAAACTCAGTCGTCCGTCCCCATTAGTTAATGGGCTGTTGTCATATTATACGAAGGGGTGACACAAAGAGAGGGTCATCAAAACGAGATGGACGATACTGTGTGTAATTCAGAGCTAATTGAACTCAGTTGTGAATGAAAATGAATTGTGGGGGAAACGATGCTGTTGCTGCCTCACTTTGACCCCTCACCACTGAGTTTGTTTACAAAAACAAACTAACCAATATCATAGACGTGTTTCTTAGCAGGTCAAGATGTTAAATCATCATAATCTTTCTGTGCTGTCATACAAACCCAGTAACGCACCTAGCTGTGTATTGTTAAATAAGGCCAGACAGAGGAATACTTGGATTTAGTCAAACGTGTATGAATCACACAACACATAACGTATTATATGATACAGCTAACGCCGCCTTTCAGCGTCCATTAGTTATTTAATTTATGCTGCCGCTAGCTTACTTGTTCACTCAGCATTTGACAACTAGCTAGTGTTAGCAACAGAGGCCATGTCATGTGGAAAAACACAAGACAGAAACTAGCTAACAACGGATGCCTCCCCTCCAGTACGCTGCGTTGATTTGACAGATTTATTCACACAGAGATAAGATGCTATATCGATACTAAATTGTACATGTTAGCCAGTTTGAAAGGAGGCTGCCTGTTACACGGGTGACAGACTGTAACAGCAGGCCGTCAACAAACAAGAGTAATGTTGTGGATTTTTTGCACACGTGGTTTGAGTGTATGCATTTCTGACCTGGTCACAGTTTATCATGAAAGGGAACAGGTGCACAGATGTGACACATTGTGTTTAGATTCCACAGCAAAGTCTTAGTGATGGGCCCTTTTCATGAAGGACATTTTTATATACATCAGTAGCAAAATGTCTTGTGTAAATGAAGAAATTAATGATGGCTGAATTGAATCTTTTTGCTCTGTTTTCAAGGTCCTGGTATCCCACGTGTTGCCTCACCATCTCACTGGGACATTCAGTAGAACAAAGCTATTGTTACTTTTATTAGAAATGTGGGTTTGTGTTGTCAATGTGACCTATAATGTTGGACATTTTAAAAAAGCAACACCAGCAATAACTGATCATATCTCTACTCTCTGTGGCTGCAGGAAATATAATTATCTCCCTCCAGCAGTTACAGATGCTTAATGCAGTTAAAGCTGTCAGAACCATCATGCATGGAAATGGTTGCCAGCTGACTGGTGGTGCCTGACACTTGCTGCCTGTCCTTCTCGAGGGTTACTCTTAGACTGTGTGTGAAGTACAGAAACATAAGAATTTAGATGATCATCTTGATTGTCAGCATGAGTTATTATTTAAAAAAAAAAAAAAAAATGACAGCAGTGACAATGACCAGCCAAATATTTTGTGTTAATGTGCAATATAAACATGGTTGACACTGATAAGATTATTCTACCTGTTTGTTCATGTTGACAGTTTCTCAAAATGTCAGACAGCTCCTTAATTACACTACAGCACGCTCGGAAGCACTTGTTCCTGGTGACACTCAGTGCTTAAGCAATCAGCTGAGAATGGGGGCATCCTCCAGAATCTTTGTTAGTGGAGTTGTTTTGGGTAAAAATAAGACAATGAATATATGATGTTTTGTGGGATTTGCAGCTGCGTCCGACTTCTTGAAGCATAAATTTTCACATTTTGCACATTCATGAGATGAGAAAGCCAATTTAATGCCACACGAAACTTTGTGCCACAATAATCATCACATCTATGAGTTGTTTTTCTGAAACAAAGAGTCACTGTTATCACAGTGTTTCTAGTAAAAGGTAGAAACTTGTCATAGCTTTAATACACTGCCGCTGTGATAAGAAAAATCACAAAACCAAGTAGGAAATGAAACAAAACAGGATCAGTCTGTGCTTGTGCAAGTCATGATTACATCTTTTAGGAATTATTGTGCTGGAACCAAACCAAATATATCTTTATATGAGAGATTTTGTTATTGTTGGAGACAAATATGGCCATCGCTTTTACTCTACTTCAGTGTAGTTTCCCCCAACTTATTTGATATTGTTTAGAGACGATGGTATAATAGACAGCAACTTATTTGTGTTTTTTTTTTGTATTGTGTTTGATTGTTATGCAAGAATCGCAACGTGCGAAGCCTTATTTTCATTCAGTTCACATTTGTGCCTGCGTCATTACAAGCACGTCTTTGACTCATTCAACCTCTCCTTGTTATTTCTACACCATTTATTCATCTCATAATTTTTCCATTTTTCTAGTAGTGATGAATTAAGAGTTGCCAATTAAAAACACAGCAGCGGCAGTTGACATTCTCTTGTTTTTTTTGTTTTTTTTTTACCTAAGTGTATGGTGTCTAGAACCAGAATGTGTATTATGGTTTGCAGGTAGATTATCATGAAATTATCATAATGTTTTGTACACAGTAAAATTATTCATGTGGACACTACTTCAGTGCAAGAGTTGTGAAAGCCACCAAAGACACAAGTGCCCTTTTTCCGGCCTCACTATCATTGAACCAGAAACATTTACAGTCTCATCATTGTTTTTGTTACTGGATTCAAAATTAAGGGATTGTTTGTTAAAATATCATTGTCTGTAATGTGACAAAGCTGTAATGTATTCAAAGCATGCAACAGTATTGTTGTGTGGATGTGACCGCAATGCTCATGTAATTACAGACGCACATGAGATAGTGAGGCTGAATATATAATTCTGGGCTGTAGATGGCAGTGTTGCTTAGTGTTTTTCTTCCACTCACACTCAATTCTAAAACTAGGGAAAGCTTATTTTCATCTTTTTGCATCTGTGGGTCTCTCAGATGTCACTAACTCCAGACAGTCGGCTGCATAGGACAATTAATTGTCGACTGAGATAAACTTTGTTTACTTTGTCTATGAAAAAAAAATTACCTCGAGAGTCGAGAAGAAACTTGCTTCCTGTTCCTGAGAGTTCCTGACTACAATTTTTACGTGATTAGTTGACAGACACAACCAATGTTTTTTTGTAGTGTTAATGTTTTTCATCTCATACTTATCAAAGACATTCTCTGAAACCGCCGGGAATCCACTCAGAGGCGAAGAGTAGGAGTTGACTATGTTTTGTAGTGGGGGAAATAAACAACCACGTTAGTGACAGACACCTCTGGAAATGTTGAGATATGACCTCATAAGGAAGGATTTATGATCCCAAAGTAGGTCTGGTTTATTATTCTGTGAATCTCTCTCTCTCTCTCTCTTGCTCTAACACAGGGGCGATTGAGGTGTTGACTCAGGTACTGCCCTTTGAAACTGAAAAACATCTTTGGACCTGTGAAGTGGGGGTGTTTGAATACTGTGTGGGACATAGAGCAGCTCTTTGTGTGGTAGAGATGACTGTCAGTATTTCTATCGGGTGTGTTTTTCTTTATTCTAAAAGATTTGCTTCTTTCTCATAATCTTTGACAGTGATTTCAGTACGGCTTGATCTATAGTAAAATACGAAAAAGGAAGATGATGCCAGACTAGGTTAAAAGAAAAAAAAAAGAAAATTCCTTGTTGTGACACTTTTGGTATCTGTAATTTGATTCCCCCAACCGACAGTTTATGTTTTACTTGTGCTTTTTTTTCCCCCAAAGGTGAAACTATTTTAAAACTTTTTTTCTCACAGCCAGAGCAATGAAATTCCTCTTTTTTTTTCCCCATTTGTTATTTTAACCGTGGCCTCTTTCATGTCCTTCTGCAGATATATCCAACTATGGATATGGACAGTGCCAGTTCAGTGGTGCTGCAGGCCTTAACCCAGGCTACCAGTCAGGACACAGCTGTGCTGAAGCCTGCGGAGGAGCAGCTCCGACAGTGGGAGACCCAGCCAGGCTTCTACTCAGTTCTTCTGGTGAGGGGTGATGATGGTGATGATAAAATAATTGCAATATGTCTGCTGTAGTGAAAACTAATAAACCTTGAGATGTTAATGAATATGGTTTATTCTGCAAAAAGCACAGTGTCATTAGGTTTGTGTTAATTTCCAAAAGGTTTTATGTAACTTAATTAAAATAATGATACATGAGCTTCCTTTTTTGATTAGCTATTAATGGGACGTTTTTTTGTTTTTTTTGCATAACAATAGCAGATTGCGCAGCTATTTATTCCATCCATGTGTTACAGTTCATCCTGGCTGTTTTACACAGTAATCGTAATCACTGCGACAAATCACATGATTATGAGAGGTAGGAAACCAGGAGAAAGAGGGCAGTGTAGGGCAGCCAGATGGAGACTGATTTGTGCTGAAGGAGTACTCAAATCTGCATTAAATGGTTTCATTAAAATATATTCGCAGATGTTTTAACCACACGTGGTCTTTTTTCGATGATTGGTTGAAATGTCATTGGGACAATGAAGAAATAAAATTCATTTGTGTTGAGCCGTCTCTGCCACGACTAGCTCCAAACTTTTGGTATATATTCACTACAAAGTGCATGTTTATCCATAAATGAATCATTTTTACATACTTTTTGTGAAATATATTTGTTTTTTCTTGCTCCTGGGCATAAGTGACGAGAAGGATTTCAGTTTCATCTCTGTGCATTCAGTAGAGAAATTGGCCCAGGATGCGTTCTGCCCAGCTAAGCACAAAAACCTATTCCATTTACAGGAAGATTTTGTTATTTTCTATATTTTTCACTCCTGGATACATTGTGGAAAAGATAGAAAACAGTGACACAAATGTCCCGTCAAGTTAAAGCAAATCATAGAAGACTCATCTCAAACATCAGCTGTAGCTGAAATTATGTATCACTGCAAGAGATTCCATTTTTATCTTTTAACACAGAGAAACGCAGCAGATAAATATGACTCCTATACCTCTTCATTACAGATAAATATACTTGTCAGAGATAAAGGGTTGTGTGCATGACAGAGTTCTGAAAACTTATGGAAGTTAGTTATTGTAGTTTGGCTCATTTATGAACATAGTCAGAAGTTTGGGCTGTGACATGCAGCTCATGGAAGGAGTTAAGGTATTTATCATCTGTATTACCCCAACTTTTGGCACAGAATCGTTCTTCTTGTTAAAACATAATTCAAAAGACGCTCCCTCTTCGGCAAGTCCAGAACTTGCCTGAGAATTATGCTATTTTTCTGTTTCCTTCATTACTGTCATTGATCTAGTGATAGCTGTCTGTACATGAATAGGTATATTGCTAAGAGGAACAACTAATTGCAAAACAGTTCATCATCACTACGTACATATCATGGAAATGTAGGGTTACAGTGTATTTGTTTTGAGTCGCTGTCTTTGAATCATGAATTCGTTTTGTCTCTGAAGTAACAGATGCTTCAACACTTCAGAAAAAATGTTCTCGACAGAATTTTGAAGTTGATGCTTCATTTTGGGTATCTGCCAGTGATGCAATAGTCCAAAGCAATTAGGCCAAGGTGTGAAAAGTGTCCTTTCTCATTTAGTTTAAGAGAATTATGTCTATGTACCTCTGTTATGATGTGCAGGGGACAGCATCAGTAACTCAAATTTCAGCCAGCCAAGCTAAATTCCAGTTACGCTGATGAATTTAATAAAAGTTTAGTGGCATTGGACACATTTATACTTACATGTTCAACTAAATAGTTCTGCTAATGGTCTTTTATTCCCTGGCTACTGTCTTATATCTGCATTAAAGCAAAAATAAAAGTGAATGCCCTTTGTCATTTAACTCAAGTGTTATCACACCTCCTAAACCTGCAAATATGAGAGCCAAGATTCCATCTCTGATATTACTGTGCTACTCTTTATGGAGGTTCTGCCTTTGCAGCCAACGGAGGAGAATGACTTTGAGAACTCTGTGACAGTACTGTGCCAGCTTTTCGAAGGTCATGGCAACCTTTTTTTAGCGGGGAAATTTTTAGCACTTATAGGAAACAGCTACTTTAATGTTTACAGCTTCATTGTCACCATGTTCTCGCTCCGTATTTTTCATGGAGCAGCACTTTAAAGTGTTGTTTGATGGCATCTCAGGCCTGTCATTATTCTTCAGGTTTGTTAAAGTTGTTGCTTTTTCCTCTCGCAAAGTTTGAACTGTCACACACCATCGAATCGAGTCAATCCTTAAACTGTCTGCTTGTACCCATTTGAGGTAACAAAACAATGTTAGCTGAGCCCATATTTTTCCCCCCCAGAATATCTTCAATAACCACATGCTGGATGTGAACGTCAGGTGGCTGGCAGTGCTGTACTTCAAAAATGGCATTGACAGATACTGGAGGAGAGTAGCGCCTCAGTAAGTGCCTTCTTTTCTCTCGTTTCCTATTTCTGCCAGACTTGCTCCATCTTAGGCTTTTCTGTCTTCTCTCTTCTTCTGCTCATCTTTATTCTCCCACTCGTTTTCTCATTCGCTCATACTCTGCCTCTATTCATCACTCTTAATCTCTGCCTGGTTTTTAGGCTTTGTCATTTTCTTCGGATCTTCTTTGTCACAGATTCATAGTTGCATTTTCCTGTTTTGTGTCTGTTCCTTATTGTGTTCATCTTGTCATAGTCTTTTCTATTACCCGTTACACCTTACGTCTGCAGTTTCTCTAACACTTTTCACAGCTTCCTTATTTCTTTCCTTTTTTTTAAACATTCAATCCTGGTTATTCATATCATTGTGCTTTGTTTTTATACTTAGTTTTTTTCTTTTGTCTTGTGTTGTATCGGCTTTGAGTATTGAAAGCCTACGGTGTTTCTGTGGATACCTGACTTGCTGGCTTTTAGTGGATTTTAAATGAACATTCGCTCTTAAATTTGCAGGACACTGGCTGTCCTAAAGTGACCAGTTCTGCCTCAGCACTCTGGAGCGTTTCTTTTACAGATTATTGCTATTTTCTTCTTACCAAAGTTTTTATTTCCTCTTGCCAGTTGTTCAGTAAGCTGAACTTCATCTGCTAAAGTGCTGTGCAAAGGGTTTTGGTCCTTGGGTTATTTATATGATTATTATTATTATTATTATTATTATTATTATATGATTACCTTTGTACCATTGCCATTAATCTGGGAGTTGGGTACTGCATGGGACTGCACAATGCATGTGGTATCAATATGCACAGTGAAGACAACATTACATGACTTTTTGTTCTATAATTACTATGATTTACAATAATCTATTGCAACTAACAATTAGTGTCATTGTCAGTTAGTCCGCCAATTATTGTCCTAATTAATTGATTATATAATCAGAGCTGGACACTGTGAGCGTTTCACTTGCATCTCCAAACCGTAAAATGTGTTTTAGGAGCAGAAATAAAAAGTATCGTATAACTGATCTCAAGCAGAAATTTAAAAAAAAAAAAAGTTTGACCCACTTGCCTTGGCATTCCTGCAGCTCAGATCAGGTTTGTGTTCAGACATGTTGTTTTATCTGAGCCACAGTTTAAAACGAGTTAAAAAAAAAAAAAAAGTGGTTACTATGATATTTGTAATAAGATATGATCTGTATTGTTCTTGTGCCTAACTTAATCTCCCCATCCCGATCAGATTTCCTTGCCCTTTTTACTTACAGGCACAAAACAAGTCTCTAGTACTCACTCACTTGTTTATGTTAATATATCTTTTAATCTTTCACCCCATATTTCCTCAGCGCTTGCTCTGCTCTGACATTCCCAAAATATGTGTGCGTAGTAAATCTTGTTTCACTAATTCTCTCTCTCTCTCTCCTCTGGTTAAATTTGTTTTCCACCCTCTCTTTCTCCCTGCTCAAGGTTGCAGTAATTCATTCTTAACTCTTCTTCACATCAAACACTCATCCGTGTCGAGGTCCAGCAGCTGTTGAAGCAGATAGTATAAATGATACATGTTTTTTATGTACAGATTCACACTGTCACCATTTTTGCAAACACTCCCTCTCTGCTTGAGGACACTCAGTTCTCCAATTCACACAGTAAGGTGTGAGTTGGAGTAAGACTATAGGGCCACTGAGCTCACTGATTAAATCAGGCGACTGGTAGATCCTGAACTATTGAGGGTTTCGCATGCATTTAATTTCTCCCGTAACGACTTGGAAAATTGATATTATACCCATATTTTCATCATATTAAAGTATTTAAGTGTGGGTTTTATGTCTTGACTTTGAAATAAAACTGTAAGAAGTAATTTTGGACACGAGCTGCATGTAGTTATGCCGGGGTAAGTGGCCCCCTGCTGTCATAATGTGACATAATGTCTGACCCTCAAGAAGAAAGGTCCTGCATTTTTTCAATCTGTCTTTAGTCTTATCTCTCACCGTACTTGATGGCATGTGTGTAAAATTTGATTCGGTAAATCTACTTCAGGGGTTTGCACATATCCACAATCGGCTCTAACTCAGTGCAATATGACAGTTATATATGAAGTTGGAAAAGAGTTTGTCAAGTGTTCTGGTACACGTAATGTCAAGTGAAAGCCCACAGCAGATTCAGTTTGGATAAATGTGGTTACTGAGGGGCATCAGCCTTTTCAGTTTTAACTACGCTCCTTGATTTATGTCTGTTTTTTGTGTTTCTGTTTTGTCTATAATCTCGTCTTCGTCTTTCTTCCTCACTTGCTTTCTTCCCTCTCCTCCGGTCTTTGCTTCCTCTGAAAAACTTTGTTTTGGTTTGTTCACAGCGCGTTGTCAGAAGAGGAGAAGACCTCACTGCGCGCTGGCCTCATCACAAACTTCAATGAACCTGTCAATCAGGTTAGTTTGGGGAAATCGGGATTTACCATGAAAAATTTTAAAAAGAAAGCATTCTATTTGAGCATTCTGATTAAACTGCTCACACAAAAATCATTATTAATAAAATCATTATTCCCTTTTACGAAAAGTTTTCATCTATTTCACATCTAGTGAACATTATTTTAGTTACATATACTGTCTTCTTCAGTTCAGGTTTTCTGTCTAGTTTTATATATATGTGTACAAGTTTTTCTGTTGAGAAAATGTCTTAAACAGTTGATGAAGAAAAGCAGGTTTTCCAGGAGAATTCCCATCATGCCTGTGAATGGGTTGATGATGCATCATGCCATGAAATAACACATTTTACTCTTGTCTTTAGAATATTAAGAAGTACTAATGTAGAAAAAACCTGTTAGTAATATATAATATATTGATATAAAGACATGAAGTGTGAGGGAGAGACATCATAAGGAAAGTTTTTAGTCTAACCTTAAATATAGAAAAGATGTCCGCCACCCGGACCCAAACTGGGAGCTGGTTCCATAAAAGAGGAGCCTGATAAATGAAGGCTCTACCTCCCATTCTGGTCTTAGAGACTCCAGAAACCACAAGTAAACCAGCAGTTTGTGATCAAAGTGATCTATTAGGATAATAAAGTTGTATATTTTAGAATTAAGGCTCAGTTTGAAACAAACTGGATTTATTGATTCTGTAACATGAATGAAACTGCCATCAAAGATTTGAGGAAGGATTATTTATGGCATCGTGGTATATGTTGGGGCTTGATAAGCCGTTTATTGTATAGCTGTCAGGTGAAAGCTGCAACAAACAAATAATACAGGAATCAAGCACAATGTGATGCATCCGACTGAATGCGCAAGAAAGTTGACCCTGAATTGCAGCTATACATCCTGGTTTCTACAGCTTGTGTGACCGTGAGAGGCAGCCCGCCAACACCAGGACTGAAAGAATCCATATCGCAGGCAATGAATACCATTTAAATACCATATGTCCCTGGAGTCAGAAGGCCCCCTTGTCGAGTCAGAATTCCATAAGAGGTTGTCTATGTCTGTGCCTGTGAGTGTTGTAGTGTGTGGGCAACAGAAAGTTTAAAGCTTTATGATGAAAAGTGAATTCTGTGAACTCACCTGGTTTTCTTAGAAAACACAATGACTTATTGATACTTGAAAATTAAATTAGCATGCTCATTAATTTTTATTACTCAGACAAATGAGACTATTGAGGTTTTGCAGACATACTCTATTTTGGCAGACTTTTATTATTCTATAGACGCTACAATAAATTGTCTTGTTTCTAAAAGATTGCAGGTGCATCAGTGAAATAATAATCAGATCAAAAGTGTTAAATGTGAACAAGTTTTGTATTGACAGAATGTGGAAAACAGCTGTCAAATCAATCTCACCAAATGCTCGCGAAAAAAAAAAAAAATCAGCTACTGAAGGTGGTGCTGTAATAAGCAACAGAAGCTTTCATCATCACATCAATCATTCAGTGAGTCATTATATACAACGTCCGCTAACTACTGACTTATAAAGTGCACCTTTGAGGGCACTTTATAAGTCCTCTCCATTTATACTGAATGACTAAGGTAATATCAACCTCTGTCTGTGTCAAAGACATGGGCAGGTTTGAATCACAGATGCTAACACAGTGCACTTAGTGTGAAATGTTATAACTGTTAGAACTGTAAAAGAAGTAAATGACAATGGCAGGTTTTGGAGATAGTAAAGTCCTAATGTAGTCTATTTTTGTGATGGTTTCATATTTTGTTTCTTATTTGTTCTAAAATAAACATTTTAAATGTGACAAAAAAGGATATATAGACTTAGACAAAAATGTATATACAGTATTAAGAATGTTCTAGATGTAATGAAATATCCATCTAATTTCCATGGAAATAACCACCTTCTGCTGTGTTTATGCTTCTTGCCCCTGGTCATTAATTTTTTTCCCCTCTGTCTTTTTCTAACAGATAGCAACCCAGATCGCAGTCCTGATAGCCAAGGTGGCCCGTCTGGACTGCCCCAGGCAATGGCCAGAGCTCATCCCCATTCTGCTCGAGTCTGTGAAGGGTCAAGATGGCCTGCAGCAGCACAGAGCTCTGCTAACCTTCTATCATGTCACCAAAACCCTTGCGTCCAAACGTCTAGCTCAAGACAGGAGGCTTTTCCAGGATGTAAGTCACCTGTAACAGCTATTTGTTGTTTTTTTTTTTTCTTACAGCTCTCACAGCTCTCACGGCTCTTAGCTTGACGTCTTCACAACCTGCCAGTTATTCTTGGTTATTCACTGTCCTCTTCCACCTTTTGCTCTTCTACACTGAAAGCAGTAGTTGTGTGCAAGGTGACTTAAGGTCAACCAGACAAGAAAAAATAAAACTTCTTCGCTGCCTTCTGAATTTTGATGTTTTTGTAGTTTTTCCTTCTTTTTTTCTCTTCTTGTGTTTGGTTCTCTTAGCTTTTTTTCTGTTGCTCCTTTTCCCCCCCAGCAAAACCTTTTGAATATGAATACATGAATAGTAAGATTATCTTGAGAGTTGCAGGTTTTTCAGTTTCATATTTTGCCTGCAGGAGATGCTGTTCAGCTAATGTGAGAGACGTGTCAAATTCAAGATTCATAGCAGCTAGATTCTCTGCATGCATGCGTGTCTTCATGCGTGACTCCAGCACGATCGGGAATAGATTTGTTCGTGTTGCTGGTTGTGCGTGTAAGAGAGATTGTGTTTGAAGACGAGGCGGTTTGCGTGAGTTAATGTTTTTTCCAAAGAGGCAGTGAATCAGCGCAAATTGTCTTTTTTTTTTTTCTTTTCGCTATTCATTGTTTTAAAGAACATACAACTCAAGCAGAAAGACGGCCGTGAAGAGAAGTGGTGTAGAGGAATTAGATGATCAAAGAGACCAGCTGTAAGAGAAACAGACCAGTGGACATCAGAGGCAGCGGCCAAATAGTTGGACATTGTGCAGAGAAATCCTCGGTTAAAATGTGCGCAATACGAGGAACAATGACAGTATGAGTCCCATTAAATAAATTAAATAGTAATTTTTTTTCTTTTTTTTCATGCCATTGTGAAGAGGTGAAGACACAGAGGACAATGCAAAATGAATAATTTCAGTTGTGATGGTGTCCTTTTCCCTCCAGTTTACACCATGGGACATCTTCACATCTTTTGACTTATTTAATTTGTAAACAGCGCCACTGTGTATCTGTGAATACAGTGATCCCTCACCATATCAGGCTTCACCTCTCATGGTTTCAATACATTGCGGCTTTTTGTGGCTAGTATATGTAAATTTACAGGAGTGGAGGTAGGTGGAGAAGGAACAGAGGGAATGTGCAGATGTCTGAGGAGTGAGAAGATCCTTGAGGTATGTGGGGGCAGTTCCATGGAGACATTGGTGGGTGAGGAGGGAGACCTTATACTCAATGCGGAGTGAGACAGGGAGTCAGTGGAGTGTTTTGAGAATGGGAGTGATGTGGTTGAATTTTCGCATCCTCATCAGGATCCTAGCAGCGCTGTTCTGAATATACTGGAGCTTTTGAATTCTCTTGCTAGGGATCCTGATGATGAGTGAGTTACAGTAGTCCAGCCTGGAGGAGACAAAGCCGTGGACCAGCTTTTCTACATCCGCCAGGGTGAGTAACAGATGGAGTTTTGGCGATTTTCTTGAGGTGAAAGAATAAGGTTTTGCAGAGTTGCTGGATGTGAGTATTGTAGGTGAGATGTGGGTCCATTTTCACACCAAGGTTGGTAACGGCTGGAGACAGTGGAATGTCCTGATCCGAAAAGGTGATACTGGTGATGGTGGAAGTACAAACCTGGTGTGGAGTGTCGACAAGGATGGCCTCAGTCTCGGAGCTGTTTAGCTGCAGAAAGTTAAGCTTCATCCACACCTTTATCTCCTCAAGGCAGGTGGTGAGAGTGGCACATTGCGACTGCAGAGTGGTTGGAGTGGTTAGATTCTGTTTTTAAATAAAGCTGTGTGTCGTCGGCATAGTAGTGGAATGATAGTTCATTTGCATTGACGACACAACCAAGAGGGAGTAGGTATAGGGTGAAAACAGTTGGTTCTAGTACCAAGCCCTGGGGGATCCCACAGGTGACCGTGTGGGTGTCTGATTTGGCTTCTTCCAGAGAGACAGGAGGAAAACCAGTAGATATTCATGTATCCTAGTCGCTGATTGGCTCAGCGACCGTCGCGTTAGTCTGCTTGCTTCTCTGCCAGCATCCGCAGCCTCCCACTTGTTCAGGTCGCATCCACGACTACATGCTGTGTGTAGCCTAGCTCTGCGGTGTTGAGGTTTGTGGATTGTGTATAAAAAATGAAATAAATATATGGTTACTACTTTGTGGATTTTCATCTGTCGCAGGTGGTCCTGGAACTTAACCCTTGTAATAGGCTCTTATGGTACGGCTTCTGTTCACCATCCCAAATACCGCAGCTGATTGTTCTATCAAGGGGTGAACAGTGGCAGGAAAAACTCATTATGATCCCGCACGACCTCCATCCCTCTCATTACATAAGAAACATGCAAGACTTTCAAAATAAGGGGACGTGGAAGAGACATCATGTTGTTGAAAGAACAAAGTGACGTTACAGAACCGTAACAAAAAAAAATAGTAAAACTTTCACATTTATGTCAGTCTGCATTTAACAGCCAAGTATCTCTTCATTTCAAAACTCTTCTACCTTGTTAACTGTGTTTACTCTGTTTTTCCACTCTCTCTATTTAAAATGGACATATTGTGAGCATAAGCACTATTATGTGTGTGGGTGTTTGAGTGTGTCTTCTCATCCTGGATGGGTGTTCACTTATCTCTAGTCCTTCTTCCCCAGCTAAAACAGTTTGTATACCACGCTGTCTTCATTATGGAGGATGAGCTGACAGCACCATAATAACAAGCTCTTTGTTTTCCTGACCAACTTGCTGAGGGTTGAGCTGTGAAGACGTTAACTTACCCAGGCACGGCGCTAAATGGATAATAGAGTAAAAAGGGTAAAGAGAGGATGAAGAGAGGCACCGTGTGGGTCTGTAGAGAGAGGAAATTGATGAAGTAACCGAGGGGCAAGACTGAAGCAGGGCTCACATAAGCAGAAATTATGGAGTAATGAAGAAAATGGTGTGGGGAAAAAAAAGTTGAGGCTGTACTCAATGGTGAAAGAAGATGGAAATGGGAGTGATTTAAAGGAACGATCTCTGCCTCACAACCTTTAGAAATCTGAATTATGGAAAGCATGAACTTTCTCAGTGAGAAAATGGAAAAAAGTGAGGGACAAAGCGGAAGGAAGAAAAGGGATAAGTGCCCACTACAACAAATCTAACCTGACATAATACATTTGCAGAGATTCTTAACAGTAATAGAGGGGAATAGATGTTGAAAAAGACCAAATAATAAAAAAAAAGAACATTCAAAAATAATAATAATAAAAAAAAAAAAAAACATTCATTTTGAAAACCCATCGACCTATGAACCGTCAGTTCTTGAGAAAAGCCTCACATTGGCACATAATTCATGCGTGGATGTTTCATAATGCAGTTGTGTAATTGAAAGTGACGTTATTGAGTAATAGACTCTAAAAGGGTGATTGTGCAGACCTGTACAGTCATACATTTCAACTGTGAATGATATTGCCTTGAGCAGTACCATGGAAGTTGACACATCAAAATGGATTTAACACCTTAACTCTGTATGTGACGGACCAGATCTAAATGTAGGTGTTTCATACTGGATCACACCAGGATGATTGGTGTCATCTGCTGTTCATCCAGTGTCTGTGCTGTTTGTCTAGTGTTTCCCTGAGGCTGGGGGATCAGATGTTAGGCAGGTACATTGTAATATTCAAACACACACACGCTTTTTATTTGTTTTTACAGAACCAGAAACAACAACAAACACCTTTAAATCCAGACTGGACAAAATATGACACAACCAGTCCACTCACAAAATCTGAAAGAAAGAAGTGTGGTTTCAGATTGATTAGTACATTGCTCCTATAACACAGCGGTTGTTATTATGTCTAATGATCAGCCTCCCAGTTTTTTTCCTCTTTATCCTCACATGGCTTACCTGCTTCATGGTAGATTTGTAGATTTTCTTTTTCTAAATCTAAAAAAAACCCATTGTCAGTTTTTGTCATTTAACGGATATATTTTTAGAAAATCTAAAAGTTTTAGTGGTGCTGTGAATGTTCTTGTTTTGGAGAGGCTTTTTTTTTTTTTTTTTTTTTTTTTTTTTTTTTAAAGAGAGGCTGTAATGTAAGACGTTGCACCGTCATAAAGACACTGTGCATTATGTTGAGCTTGGAATGGGGCAGGTGATAACCAATGTACAGCTTTGGGCTTTTGAAAAGCAATAGAGGTGCAATATTTCACAGAATGGATATTCATAAACAGACTGTCAAATGAAATGAACTGCACTTGGATGGCTTTGGTTTGCAAGCTCTTTCTGCTGGAATAGGAAATCAGTGTGAAAATGGAGGAAATTTTTTGCTATTATTGAAATTTGCCTCTGTTGTCTCTGTCTGCAGCTGTAAAAAAGAGCACACACATGACATGCGAAGATCTCGCAATTGTGGGTCTTTTCACACACGGATAGAAACACTCACTACATGGGTAGGAAAAATAATAGATTCTTAGGTGCATCAAAATTCTCTTGTGAATGAGTTAAAAGATACAACTCACAAAACTCATTATCTCCCCAATCTCCAGCTGCCAGTTAAATAACCAACAGCTTTTCTATGTCTGGCCAGTGGGTTTTATAACTTGTGGCGCCAAAAAAAAAAAAAGAAGAAACAAGATGGTGAGATAGTGTGAGAAACCAAATTGGAGACTTAATTAACATAATCATTGTTATCAGAAGAGTGGATTAAAGCTTTCAGACCACCGTTATCAAACTTTTGGTTACAGTGATATAATTTTTTTGTCAGGGGACAGACTATGAATGTTATCATTTCTACAGATGTGAAAATCAGTGTCAATATTCTGTGTATAATGTGCCAGGAGAGAGGATTACAGATCAGAACAGACTAATTTACAGTATGATGTCCACATTGTCTATACAGGCTATTTTAAACATGCTTTTGATTACCGGAACAAAATTTTTTTTATTTTTATTTTTTTAAAGAAATCTGTTGGTTGAGCTATAATTACAGTGTCTGGTTGGATGATAATTGTAATTTGTTCATGACACTTTCATTTAATGATGAAACGACTCTTGCAATCAACAGTTATGCAACATATTTATTCTATTCAGCCTTCGAGTTTAGTCTGTAAGTGTGAAAATCCAGGCAATATCTGTGTGGGGTGAGAGAGGTGATAGCTGAAGCTATTAGACTTATGTCAGACTAAAAGAGATTATAAAGATTAAAACTCGCATAGTTCATTGTGCAGTTGTTTCACAGGGCTGGAAATACATTCAGCAGTTGTTGAAAACAGAACTGAACTGAATATCATATAAGTTGTGTATGCAAAAATGTAGTCAGAAATTCCTCAGCATCAGAGGATGGGTAATATGCAAACACACCTTTGTAAGTCCCATAACATTTGAAAATCATAGTATATTGACCACCACATATTATTTTGGTCATAAGCACATAGCTGTGCTAGTTGCTGTCACCTTGTAGAATTCATTTTAATTGTCATTAATTGAGAAATTGTTGGCAGATACAGATTTTTTTTTTAACTTGGCCGATTACTGATGGGTGCTTATGTAGATTCTTTTGTCTTTTTTTTTTTTTTTTTTTTTTGGAAAGGTTATGTTTTATTCTTTTTTATTCCACAGAAAAATAACATTATTAACCATTATTAACCACACAATAACCATTATTATGCCATTTTATAATTGGCACATATTCTCTTGTGCAAATGTATTACATCTCTTAAATAACTTTATTTGGCCGGGCGTCATTCTTTTTACACGACCAACATTTTTCTTTCACTTTGAAGACAAGCCACTAGTGTGCATAGAAATGATCACCTTCCAATGTACAATGTACTATGACTGTTTGCAGCCAGGTTGAGTCTGACCGTTGGACCGATACTTATATTTGACTGATGTGTTGGTGCATCTCAACTTTATATCCCATAGAGAGGCCAGTGCACACTCATGTACCAGCCAATTGCCTGTAATAGAACATTAAGAGAAGAAGTAAAGAGAAGAATTTTAGATTGTTTGTTGCTCTTAGTTCATCACTTTTAGGTCCCATGTGTTAGATTATAGTTGGATTTGAGGAGTGAAAAGTGGCAAGCTTCAGAGAAATCTCTCCAAAGACAAAATGTTACAGCTTTGTAGTTTATTGTTTTAAAAAAAAAAGAAAAGAAAAGAAAGAAAGCATATGTTGTGCTGGTGAAGCAGGGATTTCTCTTTCAGCAGGTTACCAACCTAACCTCTAGTTCTTAGATGACACACCACCACATTCTGTAGATAAGTTGTTTAGTTGCTTTCTCAGATGTGTCAGTTCTCAGAGTCATTTTCATGTGGGCGTTTACTTTTAATTATGTAGCCTTTAAATATCACATTTTAACTGTTTACCAATGTCTGAGTGTTATTGTCTTTAGGCATAATTACACTTAGGTTCTTGAATATTGAACCACTGTGTTTGACTTGCTAATGAGATTAAATGTTTACCCTGTTTCTATCCTCATCTTCTGTTTTTTTTTTTTTTTTTTTCTGAAAAACAAAGCTCATTATAGCGCCATGGCATATTTATTATATTTTTTTTCAACCACTTTTACATAGTATACACTGCACAGATGATATCACTGAAAGTACTGTTGCCTTTGATTATTTTGTTTTGCTTCTACAGGCGAATGCCTTCATTGGAAAAAAATGCAATTGGTTTGGGCCCAAATAATGTTTATGGCAGTGAATGTAATGGGATGTTCATTCAGAGCTAAATGAGACCTGTGACTCAGAGGTCTCTCTTCGCTCCATGCGTTTATTTATTTTTCTATGTGAGCGCATTACGTGTAAGTGCTTTTTGTACTTGTGTCTGCATCACTTTTAACTCACTGAGTCTTTGCTGTTATATATCTAAAGTTTGCATTTACAACTGGTGTACATATATTTTTTGTGATTAATTTCATGTTTTTCCCCCAAAATGACCTCAAGAGCCTGTGGTTTAACACTGATCCAGAATAATGATTCTGTGTGTGATTGACTGTGCTCTTTATGTGTATGTTGACAGCTGGCATCGGGCATCTACAGCTTTGCCTGCTCCCTGTGGAGCCATCACACCGACTGCTTCCTCCAACAGATCTATGCCACAGATGAGGCTGCAGCACTCAGCTCGCTGGAGAGGACGCTGCTTTCTCTTAAAGGTAGCTACATGTCTATACAGCACAACTGCATTCTCATGCAGACAGGTGCATTGATCTACAGAATAGCAAGTGAATCAAGACCTTTAATAACTGGCTGCGCATTGAATAATGTGACTTTTAACACATGATTGCACTTATTGACAAAAACATAATTAAAAGGACAAGTTGAGAGGTGAAGAAACAACACTAATTAAATGGAGTTCCCTTAATAGTCACAAACAATCCTGTGTTCTGTTTTGTCTGTCTCTGTCAGTGCTACGCAAGTTGACTGTCCATGGATTTCAAGAGCCACAGCAGAATATGGAAGTGATGGTGAGTTATTTTAGCTGTGGCTGCTATAGAAGTGCTCATATTAGAGGAAAAAAGCTGATATTTTTCTTTTGGAGTTTTGAGTTAAAAATGACTCCAATCATAGTGTGCAAAAATGTGGATGGCTGTGATGATTGAAAGTGCCTTAAGCCTTGTCTCAGTTCAAAGAATAAAGAGTTGTGTATGAGCTCCTCTCCCACTCTCAGTGTGAGGAAAGTCTAAATCCATGAAACTGTTAATTCAGTCAAGTTTAAATCTTTCTGGTTTGAAAAAAAAATATCTTAAATCTGTGTTTGTATAGGGGTTTGGTTCCCTCATGTCTTAGATTTTAATGGAATCATTTGCACAAAATGTCCAAGTCCTTTGAACTTGGCTGCACTGTGGTTTACTTCCTGTTTTGAATAGATGGGAATGTTTTTGAGAGTAATGGTAAAAAATATATATTACTTTGTAATCCTGACCTACAGTAGTTTTAATTTTTTTATTTTAAGTAAGAATATATTAGTCAATTTGTCAATCGGCTGGATGCTGTTGAGTATTGAGAATAAGCAGCGCTGTTGCGCTCTGTACTGAGCTGCAGTCTGAGAGGGCACAGTACAGTCACATGATGCTTCTAACTATGCTATAGATGGGGAAATGCACTAAGACAGCTCAGTGTTTAATAGAGGCAAAGACTTAAATGCATTTATGATTAGATCATGTACCAGAGTTTCAAGCTGCAGTGGTCCACTGGTGTTACTGGAATCGGGCTTAGTAGGAAATAGGGGCTGTTAGACAAACTACTCTTTGATTGATTGATTGATTGATTGATTGATTAACTGAACTAATTCCCACCACTAACTAATGGCCTGGAAAGCAACTTAGACAGTCACTTAAATAAAATAATAAATAATATCAGTGTCATTCTCTTTAAACTACATTAAACATTTAGGACAATATGATTTAACTTATTACGTAATTGTAGATTTTTTACATAGACTGAACCGAACAATGGATGAATGCAAAGAAAGAAGAAAGAATTCAAAATGACCATTTTGTTGTCAAGTGGCTTTGAGATTCACTATATGTCATAGTCATAGAAGGTCAACACATCATTAAAATTAAAAGCCTGTGCAGCAAGTTGTATTTAAGTTCTGCCTGCCATTTCTTTCCTTTTAGTGGTTTATTTGTTGTTGTTTTTCTCTTGTGTTGAGATGGCAAGAACATTTTATGACAGGGGAAGGGGAAAAAAAAATCTGTGCTTGATTATTCCACTAATGAGACAACGTTTAGCTTGCAGGCTGACGTTTGTATAATGGTTGAAATACGCACATTAAAATGTCATTTGCTTTGAGCTGTGGCTGGTTATTCTGCCTTAGTGAGCAGACGTAATGGTTCGGAGTTAATATTTCATGTTAAGATGTGTATGCTGTTAATATCCCAGACTCACCACTTCCTGCCTTTCTTTGTTGACATTTTATTATTCAGCTGATGATGAGTTAAAACGTCAGTATGTTTATTGCTCTAGTTCCTTTGGCAAGAGACAGGTGAAGGCTGTACCTGTTTTTTTTTAATTTTTTAAAAACAAGTAATAACATATGACATTGGTATAAGTAGATAAATAAAGAATTCTAAGAATTTCTCAAATAAATTCATTTATTTATGAACCTAGACCTAAAATGTATATACGTAGTTATAAAGGTTAATCTGCTCTATTTCCCACATGTATCCTCACTGTGTTGATTAATTGAGTAACCCGCTGCTCTGCCGTGAGATATGATTTTTCAATTTAGCAAATTGGAATTTTTCCACAGATAAAATACCGAGAGCCATTTTTGAAAATTTCCTGTGACAGTTTAAAGATGCATCATGCTCTTTTTAATCTTACTCGCTCATTAGGCTTTTAAGATGTTGATGGCTTGTCATCTCTGATTTTGCTCTTCTTTTGGTCATGGATGTTTTGCTGAAAATAAAACAAAATAAACTTATTACATTATATAATTTTATTTCTGCTAGCAGCTTTAGAAAATACTCTGTTGGCTACAGTGGTCACTTAGCACCTGACAGAAAACTGAACCTACAGGAAAGAGTAACTGTTTAAAACACACCAGACCTCAACTTAAAAAGTGAATCTTGATAATACGTCTGTCTCGTATCTGTGAATTATGCATAATGTGGAATAACAACCATGTTGTGAACAGACATCAAGTTAGACATCAAGTAAAGACATTATGTGTCATTTTTTTGTACGTAAACCCTCAGCATAGTCTTTTATGTTGCATTGATGACAGGTAACTCTCTCTCACAGGAAGAAAGAATTATTTGCCAAATTTCAAATTACTGGGTGGCACATATCAGTTGTAGCTTGCTCCTGTGGTTTGGTAACAAGAGCAAATGCCATTTTCATGTTGTGATATTCTCAAGTTGCATGTCAAGACTCTTATCATATTCACAGCAGAATGACATTGACTTGTTAGTTTTCTGTTTCTCTGTGATGGTTTTTTGAGGACACAGACTTCTTACTAGTTATTTTCTGTCACACGAGCATATAATTTATGTGCATGTTATGCCCTGAAGTCTGCCGAGTGAGCAAATCCAACTTGAAGCAATGCAGCCATCTGTCTTTGTTGGCACTACTTGTGGAAACTCTGGTGTGTCAGACCTTTGATTTTCACACTTGGGTTTCTGGTAAGGAACTATTTTATATTGTATCTCTTCAACACAAGACGTGGCCACTCTGGACAGACTTGGTCTGAAATTGCCATCGTGAAATACTCACACTACAAATGAAGAATATTATCAGTTTTCACACATGCTGCCACGATGCACATTTTGCAGTCAAATTGTTCCGGTTAAGTTAGGATGGACACATCACTATATTGGTTTGCAACATCCAAGAGTTGTCAATCATCTGCTCTGAATCATGAAAAGCACAATCTGGAGCACACATACAGTTTGTAATCACACACAATTAAAACTTTTACCAAATCATAACATCATATTGTCACAGAGATTCTTTTTTTTCAGATCAAACTTTTACCATTTCAACTTTGCTGACATTCATTTACTTTTCACTTCATCCTGCGTTTTTTTTCTTTTTTGATGCAGTGCTCTCAGCTTCGCTTTTCTCCCTCTGTAGTTGTCAAACCTTTTTCATCATAAGTGATTTGGCTGAAAACCTCTGTCGAGCACTCCCCTTTGCCTCTTTTTTTAAGACTTTGCAGCAGTAGCTTAACAAGTATCTGCCATGTTCTCTGTTCTTTATTAGCCTCCTACTCTCTTCTCTGTCGTCCTCTTTTGATCTCCTTTTTCTTCACTAGTTATAGCTGCTGGCTAGACTGTGTTGGGGCTGGATGTGTGATTAATGACACATCCAGCCCTGTTGTTGACCTCATGGCTAAACATTAATGCAGAACTACACAGATTGCATCTCCATCCATCATCTAATTTCTCATGCTAAGCTGTAGCAGCACCAGGCTACAGGAAAATTGATTCTCTTTCATACTGTATAGCTGGCACTTTTATTTATGCTCTCAAATACAAAGGCAAGTGTGCCCACACATGCACACACAACACTCAAACTCTGAAGTTAATCCCTGTTAATATATCCACTTCGGGGCAATACTGATGAAGCAAACATGAGCAGAAATGTCACAGAGATGAAACTTTATCTCACTCTCTCTTCATCTCTTCCTTTTCAGGGTTTCCTGAATGCAGTGTTTGAAAGGCTAAAACAGTTCTTGGAATGCTGTGAGTACCTGTCTCTTTCTCTCTGCTGGATCTCTGATCCAAGGCTCTTTTCTAAACAAACTTGCCGGTGCTTGATCTAAGTCATGCAGGAGGCACCTCCTCAAAAATCAAAAGGATGTGATTGTCAAGACTCTAAGATTTTCACATTCCCGGTCTCATAAGCATAGCAAATTAAGCCAAATTAGAAGTGCAGGCTGAGTTACATTAGAGTTATCATAAATTCTTTTATTACCTCTAAGCACATCTTATGCACACTGTATTTTAAATCATAGATATGAATCTAAAGGAATCAGAATGGTTGTAGTTTTAGGTCTTGCAAGAGCTGGTTGAGGACACATGAAATGTGTCTTTTGGGAAAATATGTGACATTGACCTCATCCTGCTTCAGTCGTTGTGAGCAATAAATCTAAGAAATAAAGCTATCAAAAAAAATTAAGTAATCTCACCCTTATGTCCTATGACATAAGGGTGATGATCAACTCAGTATTTGTTCCCTTTTCTATGATTCCATTGGTTTGTGTGTCAAGTTGTGTCCCCACCAAGTTTTTCTCAGCTGAAGTTTTGTCAAATTTCTTCTCCTCTCTTCCCTGAAGGAACGATATTTAATTTTAAACGTGTTTTTCAAAGCTGATATCACAAACTCAAAATTCAATTAAAAAGGCCATTTAGCAGTGTAATCATTGAGCTGTTCACAGTGCTGTTTGTTTATTGATTTTACAACACATTCTTCTGCACTTGCGTGAGAAGATAAGTGAGAGGAAGTGAAGAAAGAGTTGGTCCTTATATATAAAACCATGTTGCAGGTTAAAAGGAGAATCCAACCATGCTCTGTTTTACATAGCGTTATCCTTTAAGCAGGGACTACTCCATTCAATATATAATATTAACCCCTTTAACACCAATTAGTTCTAGGTATTTAGAGCTACAAGAACTAGACTCGAGTGACAAACTAGAAACTTAAAGCCCCTTTTTTTTGTCTCCATGCTGGTGACAGCTGTGGTTAGAGACATTATGTTTTTGGGTTATCTGTCCATCCATCCCTGCAATGCACCATCTCAAGTATGCCTTGAAGGAATCATTTCAAATTTGGTAAAAATATTCACTTGGTCTCATGAATGAGCTCATTAGATTTTGACGGTCAGAGGTCACTGGTGACCTCACATGTTGTTGGTGTCTTGAATGTGATATCCACCTCAGGGGATGTTGTTGTTGCTTTGATTCCTGAGATGGAAACACCCAGTGAATGACACTAGTGTCAGCTCACTTTCACGGTCTGATCGCACCAGTGATCAGTGATCTGTTCTTCTTTTCCATGCATGTTTGTCATAACAACACCCAGTAAGTAGACAAATCTCAGGCACAGTCTCGATCTGCCAAAGATGTTAGCAAATAATATCATTTTGAAATATCAGCTTCGATTAACAAATCAAATATTTACTATGATGCAAGTGGAGATAGGGCCAGGGTCCTGCTGGTATTTGGGCCAGACAGATAGCGAGGCAGCTCATGGCCGGGCGGGAAATATCAGCTCTGCGCAGCCTGATAAGGTCATCTATATAAACTGGTGTTTTTGGGACAGTCTTTGTGGGCCATTGAGATTTGTGGCTCCTCCTGTGAGATGTTTGTCCTCCAGCTGAGGTCACCTATTTCTGTCAGTCACTACATTGTTGGACACTTTTCTTTCAAGGCAGCGGATCTGTCAGAAATAAATAATCCTTTTTAGTCCCCCTATCTCCTTTTAGTTTTCTTTATTTATTTTCTGGCTTCGTTTTTCTTTATCTGCCACTGTTGATGAGTTTTATTAGCGTGGTTCAAAATCTGTGACCTGGGTGAATTTGAATACTTCACAACAAACTGTGTTGACATTAACAGTTGTCACACATATGTTAACATGGAGCATGATTGATCTACCTGAGCTCTTATCTGTCAAACATCCAAAGAAGCTTGTTAAGCTAGTTAGTTGAGCTAGTTAACATCTTTATTCAGCCATGTCATTGTAGATCAATGGTTGCCTAAAGAAACAACTGTGTGTGTGTGTGTGTGTGTGTGTGTGTGTGTGTGTGTGTGTGTGTGTGTGTGTGTGTGTGTGTAGTGGAGAGGAAAAGATGACCCTGGCTGTTGGCAAGTATTTGGAGGAATGCCAGAGACTGTTATTGTCCCTGCTGATTTCATCAATGAGGGTGACAAGGAAGTAAACTACATGGGACATCTTTATTGGCTCTAGCATCATGAGTGGTTTTTACGGAGCCAAAATTTACATCAGTGGGAGTGAGTCATATTCATGGTCATTTTTGAGATGTTTTATTACTGTACCATATTTTATATACCCCAAAAACTGTAATGGGCTCACGGGGCTGTCACCAGGCAGTAGGGTAGATTGGGCATTTTGACCTTAAAGGAAGAGGAAAAGTTTATTGTAGTAAATCAAGATGTAAAGTCAACAGTTTGTTGGAACGTTTTCCTTCTGTCCTTCCTGTAGTCCTGCTCGTACTCATTCAGTGTTTGGTGTCCTTTTTCTTTTCTTGTATTTATGCAATAGACTCACCGGTTAAAATGTGATAATTTCTCATCTAATGTGCCTTGTCGTACAGAAAAAGGTTTCCACTGAATTAATTACAAATCATTTTAAAATCTCATTATCATCAACTGATTCAGTCATTTGCTATGCCTGTTTCTGTGTCTGCAGTGGATAGATTTATGAAAATATTGGCAAAATTTGTCAGGGGGTTAAAATTTAGAATTAAAAAAAAAAAAGACTTCACATCTATACATCTTATCTATGCATACTTATGCCGTTTTTTTCGTCTCTCAGGTCGGCAGGTCGGTCCAGATAGCACATGCAGAGAAAAGCTGGAGAAGACGATCATTCTGTACACCAAAGTTGTGAGTTGACACATATGTAATAATATATAATCGTTTGACTGAATTGGACCACAAACTGACTTTAATCTTCCTATATTTGCCCTTTTTCACCCCTTCTACACAGTTGTTAGACTTCCTGGAGTACCATCCGTGCGCATTCATACCACTAATCCAGCGATCTCTGGAATTTGCTGTCAGCTACGTGTTCACACCTGCAGGGGAGGGAGTCACCTTTGAACGCTTCATTGTTCAGTGCATGAACCTCATCAAGATGATTGTAAAGAATGATGCCTACAAACCTGCCAAGAACATTGACGGTAGGGAATGAGAGCTTTTGGGAAACTGGAAATTAGGTGTTAGTACAAATGTCAACATAAGATATGGTGGAGGAATGACTGTTGGAGACAAGGAGAAGGAAAAAGACAATTCACCCCACTAAAATGTCACGTGTTCTTCAAAGCTCTTCACTGACTCTTGGTTCTGAAAAGTACAACAGTAACACCATCATCAGCACCGTTCCTCACCATGGTTCATGTTTGTTTCAAGCTGTCAGTGGCATCTAGTGCTTCATTAGCTGTGGAGCACAGCACTTGGCCTTTGTTCTGCCAGCTACTATGGTCTTTGGTGTGTCTCCGCGACGCTGTCTCTGCTAAGCAATTATTAGAGGAAAAAAAAAAAGAGCCTGGGGTTTTTATGGTCCTTGTTGTTAATTCCTTGGTTTCATGTCAGAGACTGAATGTGATGAGCTGTAGGATGAGATTTTAGGTTTACTTTCCTTTTCTGGTTTTCCAAAAAGGAAAACTGAAGTCATTTGAGTTTCAAGGTTGCATAAATTGAGTTTTGACTGCCACAGCTTAGCTCACAGGAGCCTCTGACTTTATTAGGCCTGTGCTGTCAGTCAGATCTGAGAGTACGAGAAGAGGGTTCTTTTAAGCGCTGTACCAGTAGTAGCATGTGGGTGAGAGGCCACAGATAAAATTGAAGTTTTTATAGTGGAAATCACTCAGTCTGTTCGGTTGGATATTGGTTTTAGTTCAGAAAGTAATGATTAATACTTTTTAGATGTTAAAACAAAGAATCTTAGATCAATTCTTAAAAGCTGATGAGCCGCTGAGCGGACATGTTTTACCATTCCAACAGTAACAGTAAAGACTTTAATGAAATTTTAATGTTAGAACATACGCTATAGAAGATGGCTCACATTTAAATATTACTTTAACTGCTCCTTTTGCTATTTTGTAGTAAAGTAAATGAAGTGAACGAATAAAAATAATGAGTACTTTTGGGAAATACATGTATAAATTGTGAAATATTAAGTTTTTTATTTCTCCTCCCATTTTCAGACAGTAAACCAGAGAGTCTTGAGGCTCACAAGATCAAGACAGCATTCTTCACACACCCCACACTGACGGAAATTGGACGCCGACTCGTCTCGCACTACTTCCTTCTCACGGAGGAAGAGTTGGCAATGTGGGAAGAGGACCCCGAGAGCTTTGGTAATGGCACATCTCCAGAGGCTGAAACCATATGTCCAGGTTTATCTGGGCTTGCAGAATGAACAGAGCAGTGAGCGTTAGCCAGGTCTATAATTCATGGAAGATGATGTCAATGCGGGAGCGTTTGGTGTTTATAAACAGCTTCTCAAATTATGATTTTATGCTCTGATAATCCGATCACAGCTGTGATCCAAATGTTAAATTAACTGTTAAATCTGATACTTTTCAACAGTGTAGCATTTTGTTATGCATTTCAAACATTATAACTTGTGGTCAGAAGCTAATATTTATCTTAAGCAGCAATGGTCCATGTATTATAAAAACGCCAACGTGGATTCCCCCTCATAAATGTGCTCAATGAAACGTAAGACCTCCGTGTTGGTTGTAGTCTTAGCAACAGATTTTTATTACACTTGCAGCCCAGTGCCCTCGCAAAACCTGATGTAATGGCACTGACCACTCGCTTTATGAAGCTGAGACCACAAGGGCCTAGTATGATAGTTCAATATTGAACCAACATCGCATTCAGGTTGACATTTGTATTTGATTTTACAGTTGGACAGAATCCCACATAAGTGTGTAAAAAAATAAATACATTTATACTTGTACTGGTCAGACGAGATGTGCAGCCTCAGCCATAAACTTCATACCGACTTTTCTTAATAGGAAACCATTCTTCATCTTCTTTTTTTTCCCCCAGCTGTTGAAGAAACAGGTGGCGACTCTTGGAAATACAGTCTACGGGTAAGTAAAAACACAATGGTACACACACACACACACACACACACACACAAATGATCCTGCTGCATCTCAGTGATAGAAAGACTGAGTTTTTAACCGAAAGAAATAAAGAAATTCACCATCTCTCTTGTAGAGGCTTCTAAAGATGTCAAGTTCTAGGTACATAAATGCTAAGTGATGATAGTTGTTCACACTGAGATGTGTAAGGACAGAAAGCAAATAAAGTAAATACACCCATCACACATCCTCCGTCTTTTGGTAAGAAACTGAAGTTGCTCTTGGGTTAATGGGTAAAACTTGTTAAAGTTAAGTTAAACTTTGGTAAGGCAAATAATACAAGAGAAAAAAACACCTTAAAAATCATAGAAACAACAATAACAACAGATTTCTTTTCCGTACAATTACTATATTGTTGAAAATGTGTTTTAGTGGATGTTGTGTTTTCAAAAATTCTCAGCAGTTTTTTACTGATGATGACACCGAGTAGATAGTAGATAGTTAGTATTACAGCATCATAAAACAATTAATAGTCTCTGAGGCTTTGTGGCTTCGTCTCTGTCTTTTTGGCAGTGTCTGGTTAGTTTGCAGAGGCTTATCTGCAGCTGTCTTACTGAGTCACGGCATAATTTCTATCTACTCTCTTATTTCTTTCTGTCCAAACCTCATTTGTCTTCCATTCCTGCTCTGTTGAGCCTCATTCTCTGTACTTTCATCACCTCAAATGACAACCTTGTTCCCTGCTGTTTGTGTGTACTAAATCAGTCTCTCATTGCACATTCCTGCAAATGAAACACTGCACTGAGTTTTTCCGTTGGCTAATTACTTCATGAGTTTTCAGTTGACAAAGCAGAGCTGTTTCTTTTCTTTTTTATTGGACCCATGTTTGCTTTAAATCATTGCTTTTATAATATTTCAGGGAGTAATTTAGAAGTGATCACAGTTGGAAGGTTATAAAACTAAACATTGGTATGTTAACTATTTAGCACAAACATAGCATCTTAATTCAAACATATTCCTGCTTGTATATACACAAAAGTGATAATTCAAACATCAGTGAATCATGATGCTCACTGTCCTTTAATTCCTTCTATGGTGAACAATTCTAATGACTGATTAAAGATGGCCTTCTGTCAATATTACCACCTGGCTTAAATTTTCACAGCTGAGCGAAGGTATGTTGTTTATCCTGATCTCATCATGTGGGCTTCGCTTTTCAGAAGTGTCATGCAACCTCTGCCCTTTTGCCAATAAGGAGGAAAGGTTATACATGCTGAGAGATGTCAGACACATGAACACACGCTGGATCACACAGCATGTGATTGTGAACTGGCTCGACCTGTGGTGTCAGATTTCTCACACCTTTTATTCTATATTGATTTTTTTTTTGTGTGTGTGACATCTAAGATCAATCAACTTTGAACACATGCAGACACACACATGCAAAAATCCCTTGACAATTTTACATTGATTTTTCATTGAACTGAAAAGCCCAAGGTATTGTTTTTCATTGTTGTTGGGTAGGTGTTCATCATACTCCCATATATTTCTTAGGGTTAGATGTAACTGATTCATGTGAAATTTTCCTCCTCACCACTACTGGGTCCCCAAAACAGCAAAACAGGTGGCTGCTCAGAATGAGGAGAACAACAAATGATTGTGATGATTTGACAATGAACGTTTTCTCTCCGTCTCTTTTTGTTCCCTCTGCTCTGTTTCTCTATTTAGCCTTGTACAGAAGTATTGTTCCTGGATATCTTCCACAACTACAGCCAAACCCTGACACCGGTGCTACTGGATATGGTTCAGAATCTCCAGGGTGAGTTAAATGTCAATTGAAATATTATTACACATCAAAATCACCGTCTGCTTTCTTTTCAGGAAAACCATAAACATTCTTTCAGTGCAAGGAAAATATACTCGCTTGCCAATTCATTATGTACACCTAGCGAAAACTGCTGTCTAATGCAAGTCTGCTATAAATCCTATGCTCATAAAGGGTGTAAAGTTCAGGTTTGTGGGGGATACTTAAGTTCGATTTTATGGTCATCTCAGAGGCCGCCTGTGGTGCAGTTGGATTTTATTGTTATATGCTTATTGGTCTACTTTGTATTTTCTGATGTATGTTATTATTAATTTTTAATGCATTTCCACACCCTCAGCACAGTGCTATGAATTGTCTTTGAGTTTTATAACGGTTTTCTTTGTTCTTTTTTTTTTTTTTTTTTAATTCCTCTGCCTTGCACATATTGTACTGTATCCATCCTTTGTAACACAAATTGGGCCTTAGATCCCAGACCCCATTTCCCATCATGTACTGTTGTTGCGTGGTTGCTTCAGACCTAAGTGATACATTTTATATATCGGAAAACAGCAAAGCATGTCGGTTTGGTCATGTTGCCTTAAGCAGTCACGGTGCGTGTAATATGCAATTTATAGACATGACACCACCTTTTAGTTCTCTGGTGAAAACCTCCATCAGGACAATCACTCAACTCTCCACTCATTCCACATACGGCACAAACACACACTACTGGTCTCCTGGTGGTACTGGCAGGTAGCTCCCGTTCAGTCGCTGAATTTGCAGCATCATTGCCTAAATATGCAGATGCCAAGATCTCTTTCTGGTCTGTCTCCCAAACTGCTTTGGTTTTAGAGTGACAGACTTGAAATGGCCTCTGATGGAGCAAGGAAGGCACCAGGATGGGTAATTCTGTGGCTGAATGGAGGCAGCTATTGATTTTGAGACCTGAGCGCACAACAAGGACTAATAGAGAGGCAGCGATCAGACCAGTAAAATGACTGAGGCTAGACTGATATAGTGCCTGCTCAGGCCTCTTTTAAGTTGCAATTGTTTAAAGATGGAAATCACAGAAGCCATTAAACCCCACAGATTTTCTGCTTCCGTCGAAAAGTGTTGCACATTATTCGAAACACTTATCTTGTGAATGCAGTCAGTCTTTTTACCGAAATTACATCCAGTGTTTGTGTTTGTCTTGGCAGGCCCAACCAATGTGGAAGATCCTGTGCAGCTCCTAATGAAGGATGCAGGTGAGTTGAAGGCGTCATCTGTTCTTTCCGGTTCAATAGCGGCCATAATCAGTCATGTCAGGGTCAGCAAATGATTGATGTGGACTCAAAAGAGTCTTGTTTTTGGTGGCATTTACCATTGTGTTTTTCACACAAAATGTGAATGTTATCAGAATGGCTTTTGTTATTTAAATTTTCGAAGCACAACCTCAAACAATGGAAACAGAGGGTGACCAGCGTAAAGTGAGACGCATTTGAATAAAGAGAGTGACAGGAAGCAAAACAGTCATTTTGTCCTCAGATATAATTTATATAGAAATATTTTTGATCTATCAATGCTGCACTACTCTCTGTCACATCATCTCTTATGTTCATTGACATTTTGTTTCCCGCTATTTTTTTTTTTTTACTCTCTCACATCTTTTCTTTTCTCTCTCCCTCTCTACCCCTGTGAAGTTTTTACTCCTCTTTGTCAGGTTGGGGCTGACACTCTGGTTTTTGTGGCATACATAACTATATCACAGACAGTTAGGATTGCCTGCTAAGAGGGCCTCTGTTAAAGCTGGACACCCGTAGAGATCTCAGCAGCATCCTGCCAATGTTGATAAAACAGCAGACATCACTGTATGATGAAGCTGCGCTCGCAGCAGAAATGTAAGATAATTTTGCCTGAGAGGGTTGAGTGAAGAATCAAAGGGATGCTCAATAACCGCAGGTACTGATAATCTTCCAGAAAACAAATAAGTCACTAATTATAATAATAATGATAAAGTTATAGCTTTTAATTATAATGCTATAAGAAAGGTCCCAAACTCTTTCCAAGCTAGTGCCAATGTTCTGAAGATTAGAACAAGCTGCTTAATGCGTTCTATATGAAGATATTTTGCATATATAATAGACGGTGCTACATAATAATGTATGTAATGGTCCTCGAGGAAGCAGCAGCAGCATCAACTTCTTCCTTTTGCAATATTTTACATTAGAACTGGGTATATTTCAGCACATCATTAGCCCTCTGGGTTGAGTTCTTTTTAAACCACAAAAAACACATTTGAAAACTTACACAGGCATAATTTTATGGAGCTAAAATAATGTAACAGAGCTGTAGACCAGGGAATATACTTTACCCCAAAGGAAAGCTAAACTATGTTTTTTAACAATACACAGGGGTCTCTATGAAAAAAATCACTAAAAACAGTCATAATCAAAGCACTGATGAATAATTAATAGTAGTGGGAATCCACACACTACAGAGCGTTTATCAGCCACCTTACTTCATATCAGTTTCATTACTTTATCTATGAAATGTAACTCCTCAAAGCTTTGTTTTTTGTGATAAGCACTAAGGCAACTGCTTTAGTACCTGTGTGAGAGGTACTCCTTGTTTTCTCTGCTTTGGCTTCTCTCTCTCTCTCTCTCTCTCATGCACACACACACACACACACACACACACACAGAGTGATGGACATACAATACATTACAGAACATTTCTGTCCATTGGCAGCTTTGCATTATACCAGAGAATTAAAGTAATGGAAAAAGGGGGGAAATGGCAAAGATGGAGAAGAAACAAGATTTATCAAAGACAGACTATTATTTTGCACACTAATTTGTAATCTCACATGTTTTCCTAGGGTTTATACTGTCCTTTTTTGTCACAATTGCACCATTTTGTGTCTGAAGAGTTGCTTTTAGTTTTGTTCCTGTACAATGTTGATGTAGCCAAAATTGCTTTTATATTGTTTTTGCTGGCCATTATTGTTTTCCAGGACAAAATTTCATCAAAATATTTGATATGATTATTGTTAGTAGTGTTTTTGGGTGTAATTTCCTCCATATGTGAGTGATCATGTGCTTTATTGTGCTAATATTGTGATGAAATTTTATTATGATATATTCATATTTATATTGTTTTTTTATCTGCAGTATACAATGCAGTTGGACTGGCGGCCTATGAACTGTTTGACAATGTGGACTTTGACCAGTGGTTCAAGAATCAACTTCTTGGGGAGCTGCAAGTCAGCCATCACAGGTATTATTGTGTGGGGAGTGACATGTCTTTCTTCTGCTTTTTTTTTTTAAGCATCTATGTTTTATTTCATTTCATCATGTTGTTAAATATTTAAAAAGTAAAGCACACAAAACAAAGAAGAACCATGAAATATTTACTCTAGAAAAACTGTTTTCGAAATGCATCAGATTATCTTCATCGCACATGATAACTTTCTATAATTTATAACTACATAGAATACCTGAAATGTTTTCTGCATGGACAAAAAGAAAGAAAAAAAAGACCACAGAGTTGAGTTATCTCTTGTTTGATAGAGGTTTCATGTAAAAATGAATAGATGAAATGAATAAATGAATAGAAAATGAATAGTAATAGATTTACCCATGGAAGTTTTCATTTGTGGTTATTGAATTGCGTTATTGTATTGTGTTGCAGGTGTTCTGCAATTTCCCCAGCCTCATTGTGTGCAGTAGTATATTTAAATGCATCAGTATTAAGAGAGTGACTCATATTTTTTCCGCTGCCAATGTTATGCAGACTTGAAACCTGAATCAACTTGGGGGATTTTTTTCAGTGGGTGTTTGTTTAACCACATGAGAGCTCACATTAGGACTTTAGTGGCATCTGATACATTGCATAATTAACATTCCTTTCAGTGTAAGTCAAGCTAATTGACTATTAACCTCTGTCCAGCTATTGATTAAAGTCAGCAGCGCAGTTGATGCATGCCAAAAGACTCACAAGTAGCCAACTGATGCCTGGAGTCAATGTCTGTCACAGGCACATTAACACTGATGCTTGTATTCTCACAGTAGCTCTACAAGCAGCAGCCAAACTTCATCCAACATCAGCACTCAAACGGACTAATAAAACTATAAAAATGGTAGTACATACTAAAAAAGAACCCGATCATGGGTCTATGGTCAGTCAGCTGCAGTAACAATAAACAGTGAGGTGATAGATTAATGCATTTCAAAAGGGATGGGGATAAGAGAGAGAGTGACCAGACGTGAGGTGTTAGAGATATGAAGAACAAAGAAGTGTCCCGCGCACACATACAGACCCCAAGACAATCAAAATAAAAAGCCTGCAGCACTCAAAAGGTCGGCCAGCGAGGTTGGTGCTGACGTCAGAGTGCAGTCGTTCTGATGTCAGTGTGTCTCTGCTCCCACTCACTGCTGGTGTGAATAACCCCTTCACTTTCATCTGGGTCTCTTATTTCTTTGTTATTTCCACACTGGGTGATTTATACTTTCATTTTGATATTTCAACTTTTACTCAAAATAACAAACTGAGCTCAGCAAGACACAGGGTAAAAAGTGATCAGTTATGTCACCTAAAGGTGAAGGTGTGAGTAGAAATACCTGAGAAATAAATGCAAATAAACAAACAGCACAGGGATGCAAACATCTCTGTTGCTCTTTTTATCTCTTGTACACACACACAAACACATATACATTGATTAACTGATTCCCTGATAATAGCTGAAAAGAATAGAGGGAAATTAACTGATGTTAAATAACACTAGCTGTGTTGATGATAATGAGGGACTAGGTGAAGTCATTCACTTGTCTGGGTCAAGGCAGAGGTGTTATCAGCTGTGGTATCATAGTAGTTATTTGCAGGATGTGAAAAGAAAATACAATACTACTCTGCCCTTATCCTTTTACCTGCCAAATAATTTGTTTTAGAAACAAGACAATGATGATTTTTTGTGTGAAGCGGGTTTTTTATGTTTTGGTAAAGGCCAAGGACAGCGGATAATTATTTTCTCTGGACTGAGCAACTGAATCAGTAGATGTTTCTGTTTCAAGCTGTTCACAGTCATTTGAGGAGGTTGATTGAGCAAGGACATGGAACATGTTTGATAATCAGCCTCTCTGAGAGGAGTTTTTTTTTCTTCTGTAACAATCAGAGGCTTTTTTTCTGTTGTGACAGACTTTCATGCATTAACCTTTACCTAAGTAAACTTATCCTCTGGCTGTCAGTGTGGCTGTCATCATGTTTTACGTCCTGTCACAATTCAGTATCTCCTCTAAACTCCCAGTGGAATATATTAGTTGCAAGTGTATATGTACTTACTTCCTCGGGCATATGGGAAAAGCACTAATGGCCAAGTTTATGAAGCCGTCACATCGAGAATTCGCACACATGTGATTACTCTCTGACATTGGAACACAATCACGCAAAAAGTGGAAACTGCGACAAATTATTGCCAAGAAGAATGTTTTTTGTTTTTGTCACCATGAAGTGAAAAAAATGAACCATCATCACTAGATTTTGCCACACAGTTAAAGCCCTTTAACACCCTGTTGATCCTCCACATACCCACATATTGTAATAAAAACACAGTGGTTTTATTTGATATGCCAGAGAACAGAACAACATATTGTCTCTATGCATTATGTACACCGAGTAACTAGAAAGTCACATACTGTGGCCAACATTTGAAAGAGCCGTCACACTGTGGCAGTGACTCAACAAGGCACCTGTAGTGCTTTGGTGTCAAAGCTAATCATGCACACACCAGTGCTTTTCATTCACAACCACTCAAGGTTTATTGGTGGATTTTCCTTTGTATGGATCTTGCTTTCAAGTTCACCCAAAAGTATTCAGGTAGATTGATATTGGGAAATCATATATCATACATACAAATCGTGTGTGTGTGTGTGTGTGTGTACAAATTTCTTCACCACTAATTCTGATCCTCTAACCTTCCCAAATGATCCATTTTGGAACAAAAAGATAACACTTTTTTTTTTCCAATTTCTATTATTCTTTTTTTAAACTATTTTTGTACAAAACATTGAGTTACCACTGCATGTAAAATAGACTAGTTTGAGACCATGTTGAATTTCAAGTCAATCAAAAGTTTTGCACACATGTTGTAAATGAGGAAGAGACATTTAAGATTCTCATTAAACTCAACTTGCAGTCATTGTTCAGCTGCTACAATTAAACCTGCACCTCAAGTTTCCAGTACATCGTTGCTTAGTAAGTAGCATTATGTAAATGGGAGAAGATGGCATCAAAACTAGACAAAAGAAGTGAAGAAGTCAGAAGTGAAATTATTATTCTAAGATAAGAGGAGCTTTCACCGTGTCAAATTTGAGTCTCTTCCAAAGTGACACACAATGATGTTAAATCCGGAGTAATAGGAGCTGTGTTACTATGGCAACCCACGCAGATAGATTGGTGATGTCTGGACACACAAATCCAATCTGATCATTTACAAATAACTGAACACGACTGTATGTTTGTGCAGTGAATACTGTCTGTATACAATGGTGAATAGAAAACTACTATTGCACAGACACAGCTGAGTGAACAGTTGTAAGCAAACAACAGAGAAGATTAAATGTCTTTGTTGATGATGTTAGCTTCGGTTTCCATACATCATCCACCCTCTGGCTGCAAAGTGTCTTATCTATAATGTTTATAATGTATATCTTGCATTTATTCTGTGTCTGTTCGCTCAATTGTGTTTTTTTTTTTTTTTTTCCTCAATTTGTTCTAAACGCGACAGCATTGTGGGGTGAAACCCATATTTGAGTGTTGAGCTGAATTCAGACCAAGGATTGTTTGTCCAGTCTGTGTGCTTTAGATGAAGAATTGAAGGTGAATGGGGAATAAAGGCCTGGGAAATGTAGCCATTGTGCTGGAGCCATAGCATTACTGTTGCATTCTCTGTTGCCAACACGTTGGCACATGTTGCTGTTGTTGATGTATATAATGTCAGTTATAGACCATAAATGAAAAATGTACTTGTAATATCATTTTTGGTGGAAAAAATACAAAAAACCAAAACAATTCTAATTGTAAAATGACCTCTCAGCGAAGTTATATTTATGATGTGAGACATGAGTCTCCTAATTACTAATAAATCAGTGCTGTTCTGTGGCCAGGGAATTAGTTTTCAGATTCCAAAAGTATCAGCCAAAATTCATATCAACAAAAAAGAAATAAAACTGCTTTCAGTACGAACCAGTAAACCACACAGCCCAACCAAAGAGTGTTAGTTTTGATTCAGTTTCTGTCAGTGCTACTTTAAAATACTAGCTTTCACGTCAAACTGAAAAATACTCCCACCCCCGTCTGATCTGACTTGGTTGTAAAACCCTGTGAAACTGGTGAAACTTGGCGGTGTCTCAGGAAAGGCAGAAGGACAATACCTGTATTGGCATCTGCCAGAAGCCCTCATCCAAAGCAGATTTTCTGGTCAACACTGCCTGCCACTCTTAGCCCTTAGGGTATTGACTGCTGGAGCATGTAGAGTCTGTTTATTTGGACTTCGATCAACATTGCAAAGAACAGCAACACAATCATGCATTGAATAGTAATGGCAATACAGTAAACAAGGGATATACAATTTAATAGAAAAAATGTGGCTACAAGGCAAAAAAAAGTCATTTGTGCAGCTCAGTTATTGTCGTCCCTGACTGACACTGGGGTTTGGACTGGGTATCTGCATCCACCTGCTCCTACACCTGCAGGATTGTCAGCTGCCTGCTTTGCCCCCAGCTTATAACCTGCCTTTGCCAGTTATGTGCCTGCTGTTTCTTTCGGGTAGACTAGCATTTAGATTTTATTAATTCTGATCCTTCTAGTCAATTTTGGTCAATTTTGGCAGTTGTTTGCTTATCATTGTGTGGGGCTGGAATGAAGTCTGTTTCTGCTAAATCTCTGTCAGTTTAATAACAGAAGATTATGTTTTATTGATATAGTAATATATTTCCAGAATTGCAGGGATATTGGTTATGTTTTTAATGGTGTTGCAAAACACTTTTTTACCTTGTGTGGAAATGTTATGACATCCAGATAAAAGGCTTTCAAGCCCTTCACTGCAAATGTGCATGACAACATTGATGCCTCCCTTCAGGTTTGGGGAGAAAAAAAAAGCAAGAAAATGAAAGGAAATGATGATCTGCCATGAGTTTTATTGGACCTGTAGGCCATCCTTCGCCATACAGACCTTGTTTTCAGAAAACCTATTAGACACGGTGCAAATTTGATTTCCAACATGTTTGATATTTGCTTGAATGTTGATATCCAACTCCATCAACAACACCAACAACTAAAAGGGTAAAGGAATTTTAATATACATTTAGCTGCTGTACAGAAGCTGGAAGAGCTGTAAAGAAATTGGAGACAAGAAAACATAACTAAAATTGTACAGATAATAAAGAGATTTGGAGACGTTAGGAGTGTGAGGAGTATGAAAGCGAAAAAGAGATGGTCATAGATGGTTAGGTAGTTAACATGTTGAAGTGGTAGTCGTGTGTGAGACGGAGCACTGTGTTATGTCTTTATCGGAGGAGGTTTAATAATATCATGTAGCAACATGACACGCTATTCTCTGTTCTCTTTGCTAGTTATGTTCAGATTTTGAGAGCAGGTGAAGTTTTCCTTACAAAACTTGTCAGGATTTGGGTCGGACCCAAATATGCAAATCAAATTTTAGTTTGAACTCTGGTAAGACAACATGGAGCATGAAGAACTTGTCAGTCTTTTCCTCCTTTTTCTGCTTTAACCCCAGCACCTGTCCACTATCTGTGATGAGTCATATCTCAGAGTTGCAGAGATGACACTGTGTCATGTTGGAGCACATCGATAAACACGCACACGCAAACACACACAATTCATCCGTGACTTTTAGTTGGACACACACACACAGAGGCTCTCTATATCACTCACAATGATATCTCAAAATAGCCAGGAGGAGGTTTCTGTTACCTTGACACATACAGATACATTGTGTGTGTGTGTGTGTGTGTGTGTGTGTGTGTGTGTTGTTCGTTCCATCATCCATCATCATCCTACTGTCAAGACTCTGACAGCACTTTGGTATTTTGTCATCGCCTTTTGTGACTTGACCTTTTCTATTGGGTTTTGTTGGAAAAGTTGGATCCCTCTTGTTGCTTAAGCTTTAACTTTATTTTCCCTTATTATTTTATGTAATATGCTATACATTTGCCACTGTGGACAGATTTTGATGGCTTTAAACTTCAAATATAATAAAATATGGTCTATTCATGTAAATGGTTCATGACCTTACACTAAATAAATGTTACCTTTTTCAGGTCTATACTTTTGGGGTTTTCTAAAGCATGACTTTACTTCTGCTGCTTCTCTTGTATCTGCTACTTCTGTGACTCACAAGGTCTTTCACCTGCTGTTGACACCATTTAAGTGAATAGACTTTTCAGTCCCAGTGAGATACTGACATTTGCTCGTGTAGTTGCTCGCTGTAGTTAAAAGGCCACACTGAAATATTGTAAAATTCCACAATTTCAAACAGCAAAACAAAAATCCAAAATAGAAGAAAACCAACTTTGTTTTTGCTCTTGTGAGAAAACATAATATATTTGATTTCATCCATTTAATTGAATTCCACACACACACACACACACACACACCCCATGTGTTTGCCAGATGGATGTGCAGGCTTGTTGACAGCCGTTTGAAGTTATGGAGGACAGAGGTTTAGTGAGGATGAGTCATGTCTAACCTTTAACTGATGGACAAATACCCCTGTCAACCTGCCAGCCCATCTATGTTTCCATTCTTTTGTTCCACTTTGCCAGCAGCATTATTATTAAACACTATCAGTTGTAGCCTCCTCAGCTGAAGCAGCAGACATGCACCACTCTTTTATATTGTATGCAGACCTGGAAACACTATTGTTTTAATCCATTCATCTGATGCTATGAATAACCAGTAATCATCACATGGATTATCGTATGGATTATAATGTTGTTAAAAAAAGATAATGCTGGTGTTTCTAGGATTTATTTTGTGTACTCTTAAATAAGCACCCACACAAAAAAAAAAAAACATATTTACCAGTCGCTGCCTCCTCCACTTTGTAGGAGAAGAACCACAGTCTGTTTTCTTAAAGACATCACCAAAAAGCATCAGTGTCCAAAATCCTATCATCATGCTTGTATGAGTGTTAGTGTGACAATAGATAATCATCTGTAATTTGATTATTTACTTTTGATGTCACAGACTTGCTATCTGAGATATTTCGGTGCCAAACTGTTGTTTGGACCGTGATTATACCGAATGATCTGCGAATGTGCCCATGGCTGCTGTTTCCTGGCACTGCTCTACTTAATCTATTATGATGGAACCATCCATATGTTACTGTCCCCATAAACACTTACAGAAAATCTGATTAGTCCTGTTTTTTTTTTTTTTTTTTTAAAAGAAATAGATGTTAATGTAGTCTCCTTGTACGCTCCACTGCTGCTGAGTAGTTAAAGCAAGGAGTGTCTAAGTGCCATCCTGTGCTTTTAAGATGATGAGAAATCAAGTCCAAGTGGCATTTAGCTTAATATTTTAGTGGTAGTAACATACAGGCCAGGTTTATGTTCTCAAAGTGGTTTTGGAAAATATTTATTTAAAATATATTTGGGAAAAAAACTATTTTTGGAAATATCTAGCAGCATATCTAGCTCCATTACTTTTTTTTGATATCCTATCCTTAGGAACAGTTCATTGACATAATGCATCTCTCAGCCCCTCAGCCATCATAACCAAGTACTTAACCTTAAATCTAAACTAAACCTTAAACCTAAAACCAAGACGAGACTCTCATAAAGCAGACCTGACCCACGACTTTATCCACATGAGTCATTTCAGTCCCGCAGGTTAGTTTGTGTGTCTGACTGAAGATATAAAAACAATCCGAGACACACACTTGAACACACACACTGTTTGGCAACTACAAGTCCTGAGTCATGCTGTTGTTTTGTATCCTCTGGCCTGTGACAGAAGATACTAAGCAAGGAGTGTCATCCCCTATCCTTTCCTCTCATCTCTCCATTCCCTCCTCCCTCCCTCTGCTTATTTCTGTTAAGGCAGCCCTCAGACACAATTTCTGCTTCAGATACAAACAAGGGCAGATGCCAAGAGATGCTGTTTGAATGCCAGATACAACTGCTTTATGTTTAGGAAGTGTAACATACAGATTTTAATTCATATCACACACTATTTAGCCCCATGGGCTTTTTGATCAATCTAGATTTGTAGCCAGGCTCTTTCCCTTATTTAGTTTACACACACTGCTATCAGTATCTCTCAGGCTTTCTGGGTTTTGCTCAAGGCGCTCGTAAACAAATATACACTTTAATCATTTTTAACAAACCCTTCCTTCATCTGTTTTTTTTTTTTTGGTCTCTCTGATTGTGTTTTTGAGCCGTCTTTATACGTGAAGGATCATTACAATGTGGTCTCCAATATCCTGCGCAGTAATGCCACTATCTCTGCCTCTGTGTTTTCCGGTTCACACTGAAACGTGCACGACCAGAGTGTGCACTAAATTATAGTCTTGATGTTGGATATGGATAGCAGAGTAACAGTGATATGTCTCTTTTCCTTCAGAGCGCAAATGACTCTTCAGCATGCCTAAGCTGCTGATTTCAGTGTGAGCCATAAGTCATCACAACCTTTATTTCATTATTTCAGAAACTGGCCAAGTTGTTTCTAATGCGTCCATAAGCACTGTAGCTACATTGTGGAGATAAGATTATAGAGTTAACTGGCTCATTTTTTCTAATTATGATGTGGTTGAAAAGTGCAGGAATGCAGCCAAGTCTGTGAAAAATTTCTCTGCAAATGGAACTTATGTTTCCTTCTTTCCTTCTCTTTCCTCCTCTACAGGTACAAGTTGATCCGCCGACGAGTCATCTGGCTAATAGGACAGTGGATCTCTGTCAAATTTAAATCTGACCTTCGACCTTTACTGTATGAAGTCATCCTGAGTCTCATGCAGGATCCCGACTTGGTGGTAAGTTACCTTCAGACATGAAGTTTTGTTTCATAAACTGCTTTTTAATGGCTGGAGCATCAGTTTTCCCCCAAAAAGACTGTTGACTGAAACAGACTGTTAGTGAAAGATCACACACTCAGACACAGTCTTTAGGATGACAGCATGACGTTGTAGCTATTGAGCTGCGTTTTTCTTGTCTAAACATAGTTGGGGACTGTGAGAAAGTTTTCTCATTTGTCAAAATGCAGATTTTTTTTAAATTCTATTTAATTTAAAGGGAAATTTCCCTTTTGCAAGAAAAAACCTTTTTAACCACCATTAACATATTTTTGTTTTAGTCAATAAAACCAACATCTTTGTGTGGAAAAGTGGCTGCTATCATGCTGCAGTCTTCATTACGTTTCTTGTCTCGTGAGCTTTGATTGATGTGTTTTTCTTTTTACAGAATTTATATGAAGGAATATGGACAATTCATTGCATTATTTATATATATATATATATATATATATATATAAAAAACATATTTTATAACTATTATTTTTAGATAGACTAAATGAATTCCAGTTTCACTAAGAGTGTCCTGAATGACATCACTTAATGTTGGTTGGTTAAGGTTGTTAAAACTTGAAACTGTTGCCTTGGACTTAAAAAAAAAAAAAAAAAATTAAAATTAAAACAAATGTGGTTATTTGGCAGAGACTCTAATCCCTGATGTTATGACAGCTTTCTTGACCCAGTCTGTGGCTGATGTTCCTAAAATCTCTGTCTTTAACTTAATGAAGATTTGGACCTGATGTCTGAAGATCTTTTCAGAGCTTTGGCATTGACCTTGTCTGAGTGTTTTCAGCAACAAATAGGCTTGTGGGCAACTATAATAGGGCTTTGTAACAGAATACAGGAGTTACATGACAAAAAATGTTTGTATATTTTTCTTGATTAACAACTTATTTACAACCGATTTTAAATGGATCTTGTTACCAAAAGTTCTAATATATCGCTGTGCCTTAAAAATATAGATATCTACAATAAATTTAGTGTATAGCAATAGATTTTTGTATAATATTACAGAGCATTGTTTATGACACAAAGGCATACACGCACACTGCCAACAGTTCAGTGACATCTGTCAGTGAGCTGACTCATAGACTGCAAATGGCTGCTGCTGCTATTGTTCCACTTTTTTCTCTCCTCATTCCTCCAATACTTTCTCCTCTGCTCTCTAACAGCTGCATTCTTCTCTAGTGTTTACTCACAGATTCTAACTAGAGGCTAAAAATAATCTTAGTGACAAGTCTAACTCCTGTTTTCAGGATTTTTTGCTTTCCCAGTGGAATGTAATAATGTTTGTTTTGTGTTTTTTCTTTTCTAGAATTGTATTTTAAGCAAGTTTTGACACTATCAACCAAGAATGTTTTGGCAACATTTTAAAGAGGAAACATGATAGACATTTAGTTAAAATGAATTAATTTGTAATTGATTTTGGTTGGTTTAAATGCAGTGGCCGTCCAAAACATAAATATCTTCAGTGTAAAATGTTTAATTTTATAATTGAATGGTCTCGCTCTTTATCTCTTTATCTCAATGAAAAGCCTTTGTATTCCCAGTGATGTTGGTGATAAACCAGCTGTTGCTACAATTTCTGAAAATTATTGGATTTCTGAGGAGTTTGTGCATGAAGTTTTTCTTTGGCTAATTTAAATTCAGTGGTTAAACTTTCAGTCACCTTTAAATTTGGTTTGAACCTGTTGTTTTTGTTTTATCCCTCAAAGATAGTTTGAGGCTAAATTATAATGTGAAGCAAAGGCTTTGACTGATATTGTGTGTGTGTGTGAGTGAGTGTGAGACCTATGTGATTATTTCATCACACGACCTATTACCTTTTTTTTAAGCTTTGCTGGAGAACTGAAATGCATTATCTCTCATTAGTATTTGAGTTTCCAGCCAGACCAGTGCTGATGGCGACTGACGAACCTTGATCATCAACATGCTCTTTTTGTTGATTTTTAATGTAATGAGCAACGCCTCTAAAATATCATTTAATGTTTTATGATCTTGCCGACGCGTGGAAAAGAAATTGTCCAATTTGAAAATCCAGACATGTCAAATATCTGTTAACAATTCAATATAAAGAAGTTGCACAGATTTAAACATCATTATATGGATTGCACACACAAGTGTCAGAATGTGTCAATTGTGCTTAAATGACTCACTTTTATGTGACTTTATTTTTCTTTATTATTCAAGGCAAGTGAATGCTGCGTTTGTGTTAAATACTATGCATGTTGTCCTTTAACAGAGATGCATTGAATGAAGGTTATTGTAGTATTGTTGCTGGTTTTTAACAGATAGTATCACAGCAGCCAAAGAGTCTATTTAAATTTGATCGCTTCATTACAGTAAAAATGTCCTCATGTGGTTTAAAGCTGAAATTTATGATTTTGCTTCGTACATGGGAGGTGTTGGAAGTTATCAGAGGTTGCTCATTTAAAATGGTCCATCAAAATAGGGATGGATGGGGAAGTGCAGCAGTTAGTTAAGTATGACCCTCAAATATATCCTACAACTGACTTACCATGACTATACTGTCATTCAAAAAACATAAAAATGATCAAATGCCATATTAAACAGTTACTTTAATCTAATGATTAATGCAGTTGAAGCCAACCAAACTACAGTGTGATGGCCCAAAATAATTATGTTCTCAACATATACAGGAACATGCTCGTTTGGTTTTATAGATATGGAAATTTGGGAGACAACAATTCATGTGATTTATTTTTCCAGCCAGCATTAGTTGCTGGCTGAATGAATTATACAATAAGAATAACAAGTCGGGAGTAAATGTAAACAAACATTTTGCTTAAACCTACCTAATTTGATTTGGTTGCTTTAATTAGGACAATAAGAAATGATGTTGTTCTGCAGTGAGTTATTTAAAAAAAAAAAAAAAAAGAATATCCCTGAGGGCTCCCAGACTCTTTTCATGTGTGTTGAGTCCTTTGCCATCTTAAGAAACCTTAACATCCCCCTGGGAAAGACCAGGGAACAATTCATGGGACCTAAAGACTAGAATATAGTAGCCAAGAAAAGATCAAATACACTCAAAGATATTTGGACTGAAGCTTGCACAGAACTTTCACTCATTGGATAAGGTTGATGACTTTTGTCTGTAGCCCTGCTCACATACAGGCCTCACTGATCCACCTACAGAGACTTAGTTCTTTTGTACCAAAGATGTGTTGTGAAATTGAACTTTGAGTTCTCAGTCTCCCACCTTTTCCTGTCGCTTGTCACCTCACCTCCGTTGGATCACTTTCCCCCCAGTGTGCATCTCCACCTCCATCACTCTGACACTGCCAGATTACACTACTGGAGCCTATAAGAGTGGACAGACCACTTCCTTTTACAACACAAGGCAGCTTTTATTCAGCTAACTTGCTAAATGGTCACCCTGACAAGTGGGCGCTGGTTATTGTGGCGTTAAAAAGGCTGCAGTTAAACTAAAACGTATGGAAATAATGGTTTTGTGCAGCTGTGACAGTCTACTTTTTTATCCATTTATACATTTCTTTTGCTCTCAGTCTGTTTTCATTAACATGCTTCACTAGGGCAGTAATACTTATCTGTCTGTGGCTTTGATTAGCAAACAATCCAGAGTGCACTGGAAAGGTGCATTGTTTAATTTCTGAAATTCGTTTCAAAATCAACTAATTGATTATCTGTTTGTCTTTGTTTTCTTGTAGGTGCGAATTGAGACAGCTACAACCCTGAAGCTCAATATCCTTCCCTTGTGTTTTTATGAAGCAAATAAAGAATGATTTAATATGTGATAGTGTTTGTATGTCCATGTAAAGCTATTTGATTTCACCCTTAACTCAGAGCCACCTGTCGATGACTTTGAGTTCAGGACAGAACAATTCCTCCCTGTAAGTACCTTTTTTCTGAAATAATAATTCATAAAAGGGTTTTAAAGATGAAATCGAAACCTCACCTGTCCATTTTCCATCTTTGTAACATGTAACATGTCATCTCTCTCTGTTTAGTACCTCGAGTCTATCTTTGGGCTGCTCTTCCAGTTGTTGCAGCAGGTAACGGAGTGTGACACTAAAATGCAGGTGCTCCATGTCATCTCCTGTGTCATCGAGAGAGTAAACATCCAGGTGAGATTTGAGATATCAGGGCTATGGTTGGAATATGAGGTCATCACATTTCGTATCATTTCTTTACCCTTATAATATATAAGGAATTTTAGCCAAGCTTTGAAGGAGCCCTTGTATCTGACAGCTTGAGGAAAATATACTGCTGCTGCTTTGTGAAGAATGGAACGAGCACGAATCGTAGCCATCGACTTGAACTCTGTAGGGGACCTGTAAAGCTGTTAAAAAACATAACTCTGTACAGAACATCTGTCACACTGTACTGTCCCCAGACCACCCAGGTACCATCTGTCCTAGAGATAGCTGCACATTAATGATTTTTCACATGCTGAGACACTGGCATTCATCAAGTGCAATTCATGACTTGACTTTTTGTAAATCATTAGGCCTCAGGCAGCCCTTGTGCTGATGTCTGCTTCATTTACTATGATGATGCACTCTACCCTCTCCTACTGCAGTGCCTTTGTGGCCATATGGATTATATTTTATTTATTTTTTTCAAAATCCAATAAGTTGTTCTAATTCACTTAACTGCCAACCCTTAAAAAAGTAACCTTCCTCTTGACCCTCCCGTCTCTTTTCAGATCCATTTTTAACACCCTCCCCTAAACGATCTCCCAACTTAAATCTGTCACAGAAATGGTTTTCACTCTTGTGTGCTGTCAGTCTGGTTAAGTCTTACCTAGTCACTGACCCTGGCTCAACTTCTAGAGTCAGTAGAAGTCCCATTAATATTTCATTTGTCCAAAATCCCATTTTTTTGATTTTGAACCCACAAAGAGTGGCAGCAGCTGACAAAACTAGGCAATGAAACCACAAGTGCAGCTTAAGTTGAAATGAACATGATGGCAGATATGATGAGATTTAGCTCCTTTTTCTGCTGTCGGTCTCACAAACGTCATCTTAGGCTGGTTTGTGGCTCTGTTTTTCAATTGTTTTCTGTTTTTTTTTTTTTTAATCTTTTTCCTCGAGGCTTTTTGCCATGTTTCATTTTTACTGTTCGCTCATCTCCAAAGCAGCTCCATATAAAGGTATAATCGAGCAAAAAAAAAAAAAAAAATCCCAGTGCGGGGTTTAAGATTTAAGATAAAATAACTTCATTCAAAAGAAAAACTAAGACATTAAACCCAGAACAGAGCAAGGAACATTATGTACAGTTCAATTTTACTATAAAACCATATATTTTGGAAGGTTGCAGCATTATGAAGTCCAGGTTCTGATAAAAGAAGTTAGATAATCAGTCAGTATTCTCAGAGAAAAGAGAAGAAATATAAAGTCGTAGCTCAGCCACTCGTTAGCCCTTCAACAATCCATTGGCAGCATCCGTATTTGCCAACTATACACATGAGCAGCAAGTGTGATATAACAGGTTTATGTGTGAAGCTGGTGTGTTTTCAAAAGAATTAAACATAATTATGGAGTATTACACATGATTCCAGCTCTGGTTGTTGCTGCTGAAGCTGCCATGAAGCTACAGCCACGTCACATGTGAACCAAACTTTCATGAATATAATTTTATTGTGTGCAGAATTGACACCAGGGGATCGTTACAGTTATAGAGTTCTGATTTTCACTATCACACTAAAAAGAAACTATTGCATATTTGCTTTTTTTTTAATGATGTATATCAAATGACAACACATTCTCATTGCACATAAGCATCTGCCAGTTACACTTAAAATTGTCCCCTCTTTGTCAAATAAGACTTGTTATTCATGGTGGATTCCTACCACTACTTCTGTTTTCGTTTCAGATCCGGCCATATGTAGGCTGCCTGGTTCAGTACCTCCCTCTGCTCTGGAAGCAGTCTGAAGAACATAACATGCTTCGATGTGCTATACTCACTACACTCATCCACCTGGTACAGGTAAGACTTATTCCAAACATGTCAAACTGCAGCACCTACTGAGATACAGCTATAAGAATTCAGCTCCACAGATGTAGCAACGTTGACATTGCCTCTCGCAGACAAGGAAGTTATAGCTGCTACCCTTTTAAAAGTAGAAGTGCCTGCAGGCAGTATATGTTCTTTTTCTTATATTTTGCTGTGTGTGTGTATTTTGTATGTATGTGTGTACCACATGCACCACCTGTTGGGATGTAAACAAAAAATGACTAGACTACACAAGAGGACTGGAAGATCTTTTCACATGTCTCTTTTGAACACAGTGCTCTAATAAATTTGAGCCACAGAGCAAATTTGGCTGGTTTAATTAGCAGTAAGCCAGCTGTTGTGTTTCTTTCAAGATCACAAAAATAGAGCCCATTAACAAAATCTTGGGGATTAAAATGAGCAACACAGAAACAAAAAGCTGTTTCCAGGAAGAAAACTCAAGTTTAACTTAATCAGTTATGCTGATTGTTCATATTGACTACAGTCACCATGTTCTGCAGTGTGACAGGTGCTACCGTTGAGGGTTTGCCAATAAGTAAAGTTTTACTTGGCTGGCCTCATGTTGCTGAGGCTGAGTTCCAAAATGTCTGCTAGAGAGACCTGGGTCAGGTACATTTCCCCAAAACAGGTGTTTTTTTTCCCTATTTTGATTTTTTTTTTTTTTTTTTTTTTCCACCTTCCAGAATTTTTTTTTTTAACTTGGCTGAAAAAGAATACTGGCTCTGTCTGGTTTGTCTGTGTTGTTGCTCAGTTTCACTTCAGACATTTTTATATATAGTTAAAACCTGGAATTAAAGCACATTTCACTTGTTCCATTTATTTGTGGTTAGCGGTGTGAGTCAGATGCAGTGTGAAAATTCACTTTTTTTTTTATTTAAATTATTATTCTGATCTGATCATTTGCCTGAATAACAGTCAGGTTTATTACCAACTGAATTTAAGAAGTAAGAAGTCTGAGTCAGACGCTTCATTTCCCCACAGCACTGAAGCAGCCTGTAGCAAGATTTGGACCCCTGTGTTGCTGTCACTGCATTACTTCACTGCAGGGGATTGAATGCTGAGCGATTGACACAGTCCCTTTGAAAGGAATAACACAAGTACACATATGGAAAACCGCATGAGGCACTGGGGGTGTACAAGCTGAGGGGCTCAGATTAGTCAGCTGTGTTACCACAAGCTAATTGAGATTTAATATATACAGTACAGAATAATGCTGATGGTAAAGACAGGGAAAAAGTAAGTTTGGTGTTCTTGAGTTCCACTTACTCTGGATTCAGATTAGCTCAACTTTACCTACTGACTTTGTTCGAGCAGTCACCTACGAAGCAGTGGACGTACCTTTTGTGCATGTATTGGTTTATCTGTGATAGATGAAAGTTAAAATGTTGGGGTAGAAGATACCAAAGGGCAAATGTAGGTGATGTAACTTAGAACATTTTACAACTATCAACCATGTTTGATACAAAGGACACTTTCCAGTCCCCAGGAACAGCAGGGCACTGACCTTTTCACAACATGATAGTGGAGATTAGACCCGTCCATTGTGTATTTTGACTGTTTGATTTTATTCCATCTCGTGCTCACAAAAGCCAGTCACGATCCGGCAGCATGATGTCGGCTCTTGAGTAGGCATATTGGCTCGCTTGTTTTTAAACTTAGAAAATGAATTTTGCCTGCAAGAGACTTACTTGTTGCTCATTATCGGGAGACGTGGTCGTGCAAAGTGGGAATTGAGCCTGGCACTCTCTCATTCACTCCCACATAGGTGCAGGAGGGAGGATATTTAAACCATATTAATGTCATGCAATCAGTGAAATAATGTAATAATGTTCTGAAAGACTAACCTCCCCCCACACCACCACCACCACCACCACACACACACACACACACACACACACACACACACAGACAGACAGAGACAGACACCTCTCACCTGTATCCCTTGTGTTTATGAGAATAGATAACATCTCTTACTGTAACCAGGGTGCTTTAAAAGGGCATCTTGCCAGACAGTGGTTAAGTTACTAAGTTACTATTGACAAAAAGTTTAAGGATCTGTACGAAGAAGATGGAAATGATATTTCAAGGGGAAAGTGATTTCACAGGGCATTATTCATAAGCTTTGCTAAATGTGGTTGTCGTCACTGCGGTTTGTAACTTAAAGTATTTGTGTGTGTATTCAAGCTTTTTTTATTTGTGTTCTTGTGTTGACCTCTGTTGTTAGGAACTGTACTGACAGTTTTGCTCAGGGGTAGGTTATTCTCTGCTTTTTATATTAAGTGCTTTTTTTTCCAGCTCAGCCATCCTGGTTTATCATCACGTCAAGGACATTTCAGGCTATACGATGACGAAAATAATTCCAAAATTCATTTAAAAAAATCGAAGTAATAGGTAATGGATGAACAAATGTACAGTGGACAGAATGGACAAAAGTAACTTTATTTCAATTACATTAATATATTTATTCATTTATTCTTGTTTAATTTGAGGTGCAAAGACAATAGCCTATTTTTAAAATGATTTTCTTTATGTAATATTTCATCTTGTTGCTGTTTTAGTACTTGTTATTCTTAAAATAATGACAAAAACCGTATTAGTTATGCTGTATGTTGCCAAATAAACATAGTCGTTGTTGCTGTAGTAATCAGAATATGCAGATAATTAAAAATTAAAAAATCACTTAAATTCACTAAATGAATAGATCCACAGGTCTCTACATCCAGGACACTGAAAATACCACCATTTAGAGCCCAGTGTATTTTAAGGTGTGGTGGAGGCGAAGAGAAAGATTTTATTTTCAACTTTCAGCCACTACACAACTGATGTAGTAAATTTGATCAGTGTATTTGATGTAATGCTTTTTCAAAAGTGCTTTGGATTTGAAGCCTCAGTGTTCGTCCATGAACTAAAAGCCGAGTTTTACTGTGGAGGTCGCGATGACCCCGTGCATCTCAAAGCAAAGGTTCACATTCATGTCCAGCGCATGTGTAACAAAGTGGTTTTGTTCATTAGACTTAAGTGGAAGTCATTTTTTCCCAAAGCTAAAATTTCTCATTTGACTCCCCACTGCCCCTCATGTCACCTGAAATGCCATTAAAAAATGTATGACCAATAAATGGATAGTGAATTAGTTCTTGCAGTGAGACCTGAGCTTTTTCTCGACCAATCGAATTAAATGGGCTCTCACTGCGGGCTATAAAATGAACATAAAAATCCCTTTAACAACTTTTTTGCCTTGAGGCAAATATTTTGCAGCCAAATATAAGTGTTTTGAATATGAAAAGCTGCTATTTATAAAACCTTCTTGTTATTGAAAATGGCCTGCGGTGCGATGACTCTACTAGATCTCATCTTCCTCTTATCTTCCATAAGAGCAAAGCATCCACTCGCTGCAGTTGTGGAGTATGAGCACAATGTGCTCTGACAAAGTATGTATTGCTTGGAAAGGATGCGCTGTGAACGTCTCTATAAAGCTAACTCCTGCTGCTGTTATCTGTATGTCCTTACAGGGCCTGGGAGCAGAGAGTAAGAACCTGTACCCTTTCCTTCTTCCTGTCATCCAGCTGAGCACTGATGTTTCCCAGCCACCACACGTGTATTTGCTTGAGGATGGACTGGAGCTTTGGTATGGACCCAGTGGCACACGCAACACTGATATTGAGTTATAAAAACTCCCCAAGGCAGACATTTATAAAGCACTTAGTGATCTCATTTCCTCCCTTGCACTTCAGAACACACTCAACAACACACCCACATATTTATACTTTGACTATAGCACTCTCATTTCCCATTTTTTTCAGTTGCTCAGTTCACTAATTAATCTGTTTTTGTCTTTTGTCTTAAAAGTAGATATCTGTAGATGTAAATGTCTTTCACATCTTTTTCACAGGCAGCCACATTGTATTCCGATCAAGCTGCAGATAATTTTGTTGCTCACAGTTTCGCCTCAATTCTGTTGTCTTGAACATGTCGTATTAAAAAATCTCGCAAATCTGTTCTGCTTCAGTCATCGCTTTGTTTTTTTAACTGCCCTTTTAATCTTTTTTTTTTTTTTTTACTGTCTACCCTGGTGGATAGCTGCACTGTTCAGCATTCTGTATGTGCTTGTAGCATAAAGCCACAAGTCTTATGTCTCTGTCCTGCCTTTTATCCTGTCTGATAAAGAGCTGTGCCCTAAATATTTGGTTGCAAAGTCAATGCTCTTTTCTTGTCTTATCTCCTATCAGCTGGTTTCCTTCTTTTTTTGTGTGTGTGCAAGAGCCTGTGTATCTTTTTTTGTCCTATTAGTTTGAGGAGAATGCATCTCATGAGTTACTTATGTCTAATCTTCTAGAGTAGTCGCAGCTTTTCTAGGCTTTTTAATCATAGAATGTTTCTGTAGCTTTAATGTAACAATTCAAAATTGTTTTCCTATACAACATGCGGTTAAGTAGCTCAGAGCATTTTGATAGATCTTATTTACTGAATACTTACTACTGAATAGCGTATTGCTTTAGGAGTAGAGATGATGAGAGGCCTGTGAATTCATGTCATTCAATAATTATTTATTCTGTGTTCAAAACACATTAAAAAAATATGAAAAGCCTATTACAAGTTACAAAGTTTTACAAAGTTTGTCCAGAAGCTAAAATGCTCACAATGAATTCAGTTTCACTTTTCTTTATTATAGAATAAATAATTTAAAGTCACTGATTAATAATGCAAGTTTTGGTTCTTTTATGGTTTTATATATGGTTTTTCTTTGCCTCCTACATTTTCCTTTTTTCACCCACTTCACCATGTGTTATTTTTTGATACCTGCGCTCTCTTCTCTTATTCTTGTCTCTGTGATTTGTCCTGCTGTATTTCTCTCCCCATTTTCTTTTGTCACTTCTAATCTACATCCCCTGTACTCTTTTATCACAACTTTGTCCGCTTTCTGTTTTTTTTTTTTTTCTTTTTTTTCATGCAGGTTGGTGACTTTGGAGAACAGCCCAGCTGTCACACCGGAGTTGCTCAGAATTTTCCAGAACATGTCTGCTTTGTTGGGTAAGCTTGACAATATTCTGTTCCTTTGCTGGTCTTGTGTGGTGTTGGTGTGTGTGTGTGTGCGTGCGTGTGTGTGTGAATGAGTTTGGATTTTTTTTTCTTCCATCTGGAGTAACTTCATGGCGTTTTGCATTAACATAGAAATTGAATAAGTGTTAGGAAAAAGATTGTATCACAGTAACAGCAAGAATTTTGCAACCACAACGCATTTTGAATACTTTGTTTAGCACTAGGTCAATTTTTTTTGGCTTCCTCTGTAAGAGCAATATGTGATTGACAGAAAAAATTTCGCATCAAAATAGTGTCAGATGGCTAAAAGGCTTCCCAGTCTAAAAGACCAAACCAGCATCTTATGAATACTTTTAAATCACAGGGAGCCTAAGAGAATGTGGAAAGAAATTTGAAGCAATCCATGGAGATGAATGTGATTTCCATAGTTTTATCATTTTTTTGGCCAGATTGCAAATTGCACAATTCACCGTTGTGAATTTTCCTCAGCCTTAAGGCACCAGGAGCATTTCTTTGAGTCTGTAGGCAGCTGTGAGTGGTGGCAGATTGAATGGAACTGGCCAGATGATTTATCACAGGCCTAGAGCATTGGGGCACTGTACTGGCTGTTGTGTGTAGAGGTGAATGCGTGTGTGTTTGTGTGTGGCCTTCACTGCGATGAGGAACAGTATTGATTTGGCACTTCTGCACGCAACACATGAGTCAGACTAATACGAGCACTAGTGTGGGCCTGATTGGCTTACTGGAGCATTTGATCATTTGTAGCATGAAATGGGGGATCCATGGGCAGCAAAAGGACAAAGGAGTTTGTTATGGATGTATGAAATGGAGAAGGGAGTTGAAGCAGATTGAGAGAAGGGAGTGATTGGCGAAACATGACATGTCGGTGGTGGATGAAAATGAATGATTTAATAAGCAAGTGCAGGAAAATTAATGATGAAAAAGTGGCATAAAAACAAATGTTATGCCTTGAAGGTATGCTCTGAGAGGCTTGTACATGGATGAATAGAAAGATGAGAGAGCGCCTTTTTGCTTGTGTGTTGTGTGTCGAACACCCAAAGTAAACAAAGCAATGAATCAAAACAGAAAAGTGGAAGCCCTTTCTTCTTTTATAAAGCAACACAACCAGTCATTTTCAATTTAGACCCAGATGACAAAAACTACTAAAACAAAAACTAATGCATTCAAGTAGCCTTTGTACAAAGGAATGCAAACGCCTAGAATGGGAAAGAAAGACAAGACAAGAAATACTTTGAAGTCGATTTTCAAATATGTGCTATGAGGTTGTTGTGCTGTGATGCCAAAACAACAATCTCGACACATTTTGTCATCTTTTTTTTGGCCAGTAGGACAAATAACACAGAAATAGTTATTGAAGTCTGACAAGCAGGACTGAGAGAACATCAGTCCTCATCGTCTGTGCATGATTGATGAAGATCTGTCAAGTAATTAGCGCCCACTGATCAGCTGCCACAAGTGTCTTTAATGATGGATTGAAGGATCGATACCAAGAATCACATTTAGAATCAGTCTGAGATGTTTTTCGTGCAGCAGCTGTTCCCAAGGTCAAGAGTGACTTTTGCACTTCCACAAATAAGAGTTTATTTTTCGTTTGCACACATTTTTACCAACTCCTTCAACAAGTGGATTTGTGTGAACCGAGGAGTATGGTAGCATATGTTTTTCAGTATCATTTCAGCTTTATTATTTGTAGTAGTTGTAGTAGTATAAGTTTATTCTATTGCAACATAAACCTCTTCTGTCAGTAAATATTTTCACCTTTGCAGCTTCTTTACTACCAACATTACCATATCTGCAGTTGTTCTTGCGGTTTATAGTGTTAAATAATGTAGTAAACCAGCTCATATGAGTTGACCATTACTGCCACTTGTCAGCTTCTATTACTCTGTCAACCCCTTGTTCCAGTTCCCTGTGCCTTTTATTTTTAAAAGCACCTTTTACCTAAAGGTTAAAGCTCAATAATCACATTAAATGTACAACGATTATCATTCCAAGTCTTAAGCTGTTATGATGAATATAAGTATAATGGCTCAGACATGTGGTCATAGGTCAGAGCAAATTATTACAAAGTTATTTAAACTGCGGCCACAAAATTAATTGGAGAAAGATTTTATATTCAACACACCCACTTTATTTACATACCGATGAAAACTTTCTCAGTGAAAATGAAGCTGGCTTTTGTTTTTCCTAGTTGGTCTTGTCAAGCGTTGGTCAGTTATCATCTTTGGCTGGTTTTTACCAGAACATCCGGCAGTTCATTTATTTAGTCCATGGAGAGCAGTGGAGGGATGTGGGCCATTGGGAGAGCCTGGCTCGGCGTGGTGTCGCAGTGTGCCAGGTATGTGGCCTGGCCTGCCTGATAAAGAGCCCTGGTCCATCATCGCTAAACTAGAGCAGCAAATTCCCTAATTAGAATGTCAAGAGCCTGGTCTTGGCTAAATTATGAGACTAGCACTACGCTCTGTATCACTGCCACCTCTCTCTTTGAACTAGGACACATTTCAGCTGAGTGTGGTGCCCTGACCAGTGATGATAGAGTAGTTAGTTTTTTTTTTTCTCTCTGTTGGCATGATACCAGTTTATGTGAGCAAGTGGAAGAGCTAAAGTGTCCATTCATTTCCATGCCATTTTAATTTACTTGGTGATTTTTCTAAATGTCTGGAAACTCAAGGCTTTGTTGATGGTTTACATTTAGTTCTTTCCAAGGAAAGGAGAGCAGTTTGGCTACTGAATTTGTACATCGCTTCAGCCTGAAATAGAAACTGTAGTTTGTTTTACAAAGTATTGAAACCATGTTTACGCAACAAGATGATTTTAGAAAACCTAATTGCTCAACACTACAATTATTTTCATAACATGGGTGGTTAAAATTAAGTAATAAAGACCTTTCTATTAATAGCCTTAAGTGCTGCAGTTAATGATCATTTTCATTATCCTTCATTTAATTTTTCACACACTTGATTAGTGCTTTACTCTGTATACTTTTAGAAATTGTTGTTAAATGTCTTTAAACACTACAACTTTGTCCACATTTCAAAGACAGTTGGTTAAAAACAGGAAATATGCCTGATACATGATGAGTCATAAGTTTAACATACATAATAGTAGTTGCAACATATTAGTTTGGTATGGACAGTTTCCTCTCAAAGTGACTTTGCTGAAGTAATAACAGAACAAAATTCTAGAGTGCAAAAGACTGCTTAATAAACATTCCATAAGTTAGAAAGTAGTGGTGTAGCCAAAGATACATGAGACCATCCCCACAAGATCAATGATGCTATACTGAGAGAGGTTTCAGCCTCATCTCTTTCATATGAAAGCTCTGAGGGAATCGCTGACATCGCTCTGAATGTCGACTTATAGTTAACTGCCCAGCTAATGTGTTCAATGGATCAATCTGGACATCCCCATCAGAGGACAACCTTTTTATTACAGGCTTAGATTACTGTTCTCGCAGATGTTGGATATTATTCCACCATACGTAATTCACAGTTAGCAAAAAGTTTGTTCTGATCTGGGCTGACGGCGTATATCTGTATAGCTTTGTTTTTATAATGTAATGTCTGTAATTCATTAATTTGTTTCACTCTATGAAATTCAAACTTAGATTATGTAATGATCCATGAGCAGTAGTGTTTTTTTTCAGTATAAATCCATTGAAATTCATTTAACCTGTTTGACCTTGAGCAACCTTGGCGGTGCCAGTAATGCTCTGTCATCATTACCATCATTTCATAAATGGGAATCTCCAAGTAAAGTCTATTTTTGTCGCTTCATCGAATCCCTTAGTGAGCTCTCACGTCTCTCAAACATTATTATGCATGCAAGACTTGCAAAGGGAGTTATATTCTCATCTCGCAGCTGTATGAGAAGCTGAGGCTTCTGATGGCTGTGTTATGTTTTGTGTTTTTCCTTTGTAGTGTACAAAGTAGAAAAGTAAGCTGTCTTTGTGGTGCTGCAGCAGTTTTTTTGTAATTATATTATTGTATGTGTGTACTTTGGTATATATTTTGAGGCTGTTGAACCTCAGTCATTGTTCCTTCACCAGCTCCAACTTTATATATCTGGTTTTACTGAATGACATTGTCAAATCCATCACATACTGAAAAGCAAAAATTGGGTTGAGAGATGACCAGAATTTTAGCAGTGTCGCCAACAACCATTAGAGGCACTTCAGAGGCCATTATCACAGTCAGATGTGAGGCTCATTTTCCTGTTAATGTTGATAACCAAAGCGGATTGTGCCATATGCACCCAGGTTGTGAAGGATGTACTAGCTCAAGCTTAATCAGGGCTTTAGCAGCTGTTTTTATGACTGTTTGATTATAGTGAATGATGGTGTGTATGTGTGTGTGTGCGTCTGTCAACACACTCTGTGCTTTTGTGAAAATTTAATTACTTTTATAGTGTTGTTTTGGCAAAAGAGCCGTTTCTCTTTTTGACTAATAATCATGAGAAATTTTGCAGTCTTTGTTCATGAGCATTTACAGGCATAGTAGAGGAAAAAATTATATTAACACATTTCAGTACAATACAGTCCCAAAGCTTCAAAAACGATCATGAATTAATATCTCTCTCTCTAATAGTCCCAAAGAGAACTGAGCCTTATTGAGAATGTTTGCAGTGTAATACAGCAATATATTTTAAACTTAATTTTAAGTCATTTTTGGACACTGAGCCCAGAGAAATTAGATTTTACCTAATGAAATTGGTAGAAATGTGGAGAGAATTTTAGAAAATAAAGTTTAATTTGACACCTCTAAAATATAAAATCTTTATGAATATAATTTAATATTGCAATGTCTTTACTGTGCAAATCTTAAAAAAAATCAAAAACCTTAGTTGCAGCAGAGACCAAAAGAGAGTCTTTAGCAACAATTAGTAGACAAAGCATTTGCTATAGAAAAGAAACAGATATGCAGAACAGAAATCAAGTTGCTTTAAATCCACCTTCTTATTTTCCCTGTTGTAATACTGTCAGACTGAAAAGTGTGGGGAGGCTGTTTGGAAATGAAAGTGAAATCACTTTCAATAGCTAGATGCAGTGTTATTTTGTCAGACTGTTTGTATTCATACATGGACACTTGGGGCGCCTTGGGTTCAGTTGCAATAGCAAGGAAGGTGGTGGTGATGATGAAAGTCTTATCAAGTCCAGGGCTCAGTGCTGTGAGCCGTCTGACCTACCTTCAGCCCAGAATGAGAATTCAATTCATTTTTCCCTCCTTATATGAATGCTTGTTCCTCTCCCTCCTCTTGTATTGATACTCATACAAAACTCTCCTTCAGAGGATATTGCCACAGCATGTGCACAGCTTATCAGCGAGGCAAGTAATGACAGCGGCTGCCGAACATTATGGAGGGACAGATCAGAAAGCTGTCAAAAGCATGTATTTACCTCCCTTATCGCCTTTGTAATAAAAACAAGTAGAGCATGTGCAACTTTACCAGTAGATAAAAGATTAAGTAGTTTGGAGTGTAATCATATTGTCTCCCTCCGAAGCAGGGCTAATATTTCCTGAGGAGCAAAGCAGAGAACAGTGTGTTCTCTGATCCGTGTTTGCATAAATCGGACTGGTTTCCCAGTGGTTATATTTGCATAGAAAGAAATTATACAGTTCAATTATTTAAAAATTAAATGTCAAAATCAGAACAACTGGTTTTGTTGTGATGTGCACTTTTGATGACTTTTTAATTGTGAACTAATCATGATCTGTGAAGCCTTTGTCCAAAGGCTGAAGTTTTCATTCACCATTGCGTCATGTTCTCCCTCTTTAACAGCCATTAAAATAAAGCCAGTGGGTCTGTCTTACTGCATGTGCACTTGTTGAGGCACCACTAAATAAAATGATTTTCAACCAGCTAGTTGAGCACGATTAACCACTGAATTGTTGACTCATTTTGAATCTTTAATGGTGTTCAGAGAAGTCCATACTGTGTTTAACCTCAGTGAAACTGTCACTTGCTTTTGAGATCATCTGTCAAATGAATGTGTGTAATGTTTTTTTTTTTTTGCAGTGTCATGAGAGAGATCATGTGTGGTGGAAATATGATTTTTTTTCTTACTTGTTGCACAGAAATTGGTTGGTATTGTATGTTGAGTGGAGAAATAATGAGTCCAATCATCCTTTTTAAATGTAAAATAGAAATTAAGTCTTTTTTTTCCACAGACTAAATGTCACGTGTTTCCCTATTTTATTTTCCATTGAGTGGTTGCAGCAGATAAGCTATTGTATTCTACTATAGTCGAGATGACAGGCGGCAATATCATTTGCAGAAAGAAAAAAAAAACAATACAAGGAAAGGGAAAGTAAAAGAAACAAAGCGGTTATATCATAGAATAATCCAGGTGATGAATTGAAAAGAGACAAAAAAGATGAAAGCAATCAACAAAATAAAGTTATTAATTTCACTAACTGTTATTATAATCGTCACTGACAAGCTGTGCTTTTAACCTCTCAGGAAAGATCCACAGTGGTAAAAGCCATATTTTCTTCATGTTATAAACAGCATCGGCCACTGTTAGTTTGAGGTTTTCCTTCTGTCCCAAGGTTACCTTTAAGAATCTGAACCAGAGTCACCTCGCTACTGTTGGCATCTCAACTCAAAGTGATGATATGAAATGCTGATCAGTTGTTGCTTGAGGGTTGCTGTGAGAGCTGTTAAGGTATGTACCACCAGTGGTTTAAAGTTTCCTCTGCATGTAGACTCTCAATTTATAGCAGATGATTGATCACGGCAGGTTCTCATTACAATATGAATGAGCTTCTCGGGTCAATCAAACGGTAGCTGTCGTCAATTTCACTACCGCATCTTATGATATGGAGATCTGTCTCAGGCTTAATCAGTTATTACTTTTAAACGAAGTGTGTGATCCGTTTTCATTTATATTCTCCTCTGTGTTGCCTTTAGGTTCACAAGGTTTATTTTGTTTTTGATGTTACAAAAAATATGAAGATCAAAGAGTTGAAACTGGTTAATCCAGGTTGATTTTATTTATCTTAAGTAATCATATCAACTCTAGAAATCTGTTGTCACTTTATGACAAATGACTTTATGAGCTTATATATGATTGTCTGTTACTCTTCCATGTGTGTTGTTTCTGTTTGTGTGATTATAGTCGGCCTTAGTTTCACACATCTAAATGATCCTCTTCTCTGGGTGCATTATAATGCCATTTCTAAAGGGAGTGTTCTTGTGCGTGGGGGTGTGTTTGTGTAAATAAGCAAGAGTGTACGTGGTGTTTTTCTCATTGTTGTGCACTGTAATTTTCACTGTGAGAAGCTATTGTGAAGCTGGTGGGAATTGCTTTCAGTTGAAATTGATATAACAGGATTTCATGATGAATGTGTCATTCTACTGTCAAACAGAAAGCAGAACAGAACTCAGACATTCACCTGCTTTATTTACCTGTCCAGATCCTCTTATATGGAAAAAAAAAGACTTAATAGAATAGAATTCAAAATATTCTCAGTTGTCAGTTGCCAGCTGACACTGGGTGAGATGCCGGTGAGGCTAGACAGGTCATCAGTATCACAGGGCTGACAAGACAAAGGCAATGTGGCAATATTAAGAAAGAAGGATCATTAGAGCTTCTTTGAAAACACAAGTATGATCCATGATCGTTCATTCACTTCCTCTGCGGTACTGCAGACCTGTCGTGTTCTCCTTGTCCGATGACACTGCGTGTCCTTGTTCACCCACTGTTAAGCAATCTGGTGCCTTTTCTTCTTTCTTAAGAAAAATTAACAGCTTGTCTTGGCTCCGGGAATACGTTTGCTGGAGGGGAGATTTTTACCTTGGTTTTTGCAATTTGTAATTGTCTTCTCTTGATCTGTGCCTAACTAAATAGGCCCCAGGAATACACTGTGTACCTGAACCGATAACAGATGGTAGCATACATTATCTCCATTACCTTACTGTGGCCAGCAGATGGCTAGAGAAACATATTGCATACATCAACATTAATATCACCTGTATAAACCAGCATAGTCAAACTCTCCTCTACTATCACTAAGAAGTTATTGCAAAAAGAATTATTGCACTGTTGTTGAGACCTTGAGAAACAAAATGTTGTACATTTTAGCCGCGTTCTAGAGAATAATTTTATTTATGCATATTCATCATTCATTCATATTCACCCACAAATCTGGCACTTTTGTGCATAGAGAGGAGTACCTGCTATTATAGATGTTAGAATTAGCCACCCAACTTGTCAACTTGTATGAAGTAAACAATTACTCTAGGTTTTGGAGGCAGTTACCCTGTCAGCTTGTGTTACTTTCAAGCTATTCATGCAGATGTTCACTTCAGTGGCTGCATTGAGGCTGCGTAGGTGATTGTATGGGGCAACTGCGTCGGCATGCAGGTGTGTGTGTCTGTGTGTGTGTGTGTGTCTGTCTGTGTGTCTGTGTGTGTCTGTGTCTCTTTGTTCTCCTCTCTCCATGGAAGATCTGTTTCTTCTCAGTCTCTGCTCTCTGTCCTTCCCCACCTCTCATCTCTGTGTGAGTTTATTGCATAACTGTTTGTGTGCCATGCAAAAGTCATTCAAGGTGTTCAGGTCTGTTACCCTGTCTGTTGTGCATACGTTAGTTGTTGTAAACGAGTAGACATTATTTATTTAACATTTGTCCCTAGCAAGTGCCATGTGCACAGTTAAAGAGGAAACAACTATAAAGTATGCTATAAACTGTAAACTGTAAACTACAAAGTCCCCACCTACTGAGAGCCCTTTTATTTTTCCAATGGGCCACCCATACAGTGAGATTTTTCCTGATGCTCACAATGATCAGTCCAGCTATGATAAGCAGGTTCATTGTCAGTGTGTTTGCTAGAAACAGAGATGGATCGATATTGAGATAAGAAGAGGAATCACCATGTTCAAGACCTTTTATATGCCATGGTCAGCTGCCACAGTCTGAGTAACTAATAGGAAACGGTGAAGATGTTCTGTGTTATCACCAAGGAGGGGAAACTTGTAATATATCTTCTGCCTGTGGTCAATTGATGTGAAAGGATGAACAGCTCATGGCTTCTTGCCAAGTGGTTAATATCCGGTTGTTTTTGGGCAAAGGGCCAATCGTGAACCTTCACTTTTGTTTTTAAGAAAGCCATAAATTATCAACTTCTCTCATTCATTGCTTTTCCCTTCTGCTTGTCAAAAGTTATTTGTCCTCCATATATTGTACAACATATAAAGCTGAACCTTGTGTGTTTATTATGTATGAGTGTTATAAAGGCAAATTTGCACAAACACATTAAACCTATTATGCAACTGATCATGTAAGTGAGGGTTGTTTTCCATCTCCTCCATTGACCAAGAGGCCGAGTAATGGCACTACAGCAACTCTGGATTCATGCAGATATACTCTTGCCCCTTGCCACTCTTGCCTCTAGGGTCTAATTATCAGTAAACGGCTAAAAAAAATGTTATGTGTTATTAGTGCTACCATGAGGGCATTTTTCTTTCCTAAGGCATTAACATTTCTGTATGAAATGCCTCAGGGCAACTTTTTAAGTGAATTATTTTTGAGGTTACACTTGGTGAGTGTGTTAGAGTCCATTTCCTCTCTTATGATGATTAAACATTAGGTCTGTTCTAAGTTATTGTAGTTCAATTTGATTTTTGACTCTACTGCCACTATTATCCCCGTGTTTAAATGTAGCCTCCTGCTCATTTTAAATGTATGTCATGTACATGTATGTCTTAAACTGAGTGGTTAAAAGGTGGTTTGTAAATATACAGTTTGATACGATGTGATACGATAAGTCAGTTTCATTTCATTTTTCCTTTAGCTGAATTTCATTTCAGCATATGAGTGCACAACAAGAGGCTTTCAAATGCATGCTTTAAGAAAACGTCAAAAGCATCCTTTCAATGTAAAAACAATTGGTATCTCTTGAATTTTCATGGAAATGAGAATATTTCCTTCAGTTGTACAGCAAAGTTGTACTATGTCTACTCTGGACCCAGGTGATCTAGCTAATTACAGACCCATATCAAATCTCTCTTTTATGTCCAAAATCCTTGAGAAAGTTGTTGCTGCTCAACTATGTGATTGCTTACATGGGAATAGTGTGTTTGAACATTTCCAGTCAGGGTTTAAAGCTCATCAACACCAACAACCAACAACCTTCTTATGGCCTCAGACAATGGATTTGTCTCTGTACTTGTCCTGTTGGATCTTAGTGCTGCGTTTGATACAGTTGATCATAAGATCCTATTACAAAGACTAGAACATATTTTTGGTATTAGAGGCACTGCACTATCTTGGTTTAAGTCGTATCTATCAGATAGAATCCGGTTTGTTCATGTCATCAATGAGTCTTCCATACGTACCGTAGTTAGTCATGGAGTTCCACAGGGTTCTGTGTTAGAACCAATCCTCTTTGTCTTATACATGTTCCCTCACTCTACCGTCTCTGTCTCTCCCTCACACTTCAGTTTTTCCTCGACAAGCGCTTGCTTATTGTGGAAATGTTGTGTTTATCTATGTAAAGTGCCTTGAAATAAATGTTTTTATGATCTGGCGCTAAATCAATGAAACTGATTTCAATTGAATTGAATTGTACTCATCCATTGAGCTTATTGTCTCTTGTCATTGAAAATAAAAATGACCTTTTTTTATATGCAGATCTCTTTGGATCATTTTATTGGTTCATGGTACCACATTGTCATGGGTTAGTTTGTTCTGCATCGTGTTAAAAATAAACCATACATCCAGTATGCAATGCAGCCTCGATATGTTAGACGTCTAAACAGTTTTGTCCAGCTGGATGATTAATCAGCAAGTGCCTTTATTCCCCCCTCTTTACTTATTATGCCTCACATGTTCCTGCCTGCGTCAATCTATTAAATTGCAACATCTGATGCTCTGTTTCAGAGTTGAGCTCCGAGAACCTGCGCACCTGCTTTCAGATCGTTAATGCCTACATTTACTTGTCTGCCACAGAGTTCCTGCAGGTGAGACACTCAAACATTCTGTTTGTCAAGTGAGACACTTAAATATTAATAGACAAAGTCACCACAGTGCACATTCATTATGTACAGTGTGATCTTGATAATTGTGTGTTTGTGTATTTCTAGAACTATGCAGAATCCTTGTGTCGATCCTTCTGTGATCTGCTGAAGGACATCACGAATGAAGGACAGGTCCAGGTGCTTAAGGTACTGTCAGTCTGTCCCTCTCCCACATACAGATCTATATTTACATCTATTTATTCTATCTCTTTTTCATTTTTTGTTCTCACTTCTTAATTTACCACCACTGTGTGTGTTTTTTTTTCACTCATACCCACATGGCCCAGTGAAGAGCAAATGTAGTGGAAGTGCCATAAAATGCTGTATGAACAGACATACATACATAAACAGTCCTTCTTGTGAATCCACGCCAGATTATAATGCAAAAGGAACCTTCATAGTGTTGGAACCTATACATTATGAGTTATGTGTCACCCTGGAACGGCCAACTCAACTCTGTCTGAATAGATAAGTTGTTTGTTTCCAACAGACAATTTTCAATTTGGTGTCTGACCATGTAACAACCACAGAACTGCTCTGGTGAATGTACAAATGCCGGTTGTCTGAAGGCTGATATAAGACATAGTCTCGCTTGAGTGTTTGATTCTGCTGACCATGAAGTAGTATTGGATAGGCTTAACCTTCCAGGAAGAACTCCCTCAGGTTTTAATTCTAGTGCCTTTCTGTGATTAGTTAGGTTTTTTCCTTTTTGTAATACAAATAAAACCCAACCTCTGGTTCTCATTTTTCCCCTGAAAGGTAGTAGACTCTGAATTGTTGTTCTTAATTCCTTGTGATTTTATTTCACCTTCAACCTTTACATGTTGTGACTATTATGTCATTAGGTGTGACAGATGCTGAGCAGGACCATCCCTTCTGAATTGTTACGTCTCTTATCTCGGTGTGCTCTCTGACTTGTGCTTGCGGCGGATGTGTGTACATCTCAGTGCCTCGCCATTTGTCGTCTTTGCATTTGGCTTTATTCAGAACAGTCGTGAGTCCATAGAGCTTAAGCTTAGTACAAGCACAGTGGCATTACTGCACATCTGGCTCCTGCTAATCCTGTGTTCTGAGGAGAGGAGAGTCAGCAGACAATGAACCTGTCAGCCTACACAACGTGAACGCACAATAGCTCGCCGCATGTAGACACACAGAGAATAGAGGGATCAGAGTAATCACTGTGCATTTGTTTGAAAAGTTCATATGCATTCATCCGCAAAGAGGCAGATATGAGCATCTCACTGTCCGTTTCTGAGCTTCGCGTTCAGTCGATGACCTTATGTTAAATATTCTTATTTGAGGTTTTAATTTGTGAAAATGTCATATTAGTTTGGTGCAGTTTGGATTTGTGTTGGAAGCTAATGTTGAAAAAGTCTAGAAAGATCCGTTCAGTCTGTCCTAAAATATGATTTTTGTAGCTTTATTTATTTTATATGTCATACAAGTCAGGTACTTTTCTGAACATCAAATATATTACTGCATCTCTTTAATATGTATAAACATATTATAACATCCTTGCATGTATAACCATAGAAACATACCAAATGGCTTCTGTCACTGTTCTTTTAAAAAGATTTTTGATCTTTGTGCTTTTATTTCTGTTTTAAAGCTGCTATTTATGCTTACTTCAGCTGAACACCTAAAAAAGCTCATTGAAATTCCTCAGGAATTTAAATCTCGAGTGACTAACCTTGCTTGGCAGTCACTGAAGGGTCAGAGCCTTCATTAAAAGGAGTATTTCTGCACTCTTTTACTATCTCTCTCTTAAAAAAAAAAAAAAAAGCTCCTTCCAACTCCCGTGTGCCTTAGTGTGTCTTACCACACTTTGCTCTGTCATTACATTTGACCCTTACTATCTTTTCTGTTCCCTGTCCTGGTCCCTACTGATTTCTACCTGTATGTTCCGTGGTGTTGATGATTTTCCTTACTCTTCTCCTTTGAGTTGTGTCCCTCATCCACCCTCTCTCTGTGTCTTTTCAGGTGGTAGAGATAGCTTTAAAGGTTAGCCCCATACTGGGAGCCCACATGTTTCACCCCCTGCTGCCGGCTGTCTTCAGAGGTATTGTGGACGGAGAGGTGAGTCTTACCTTTAAACAGCTCTGTACCAGGTTTATATAAAATAAAAGGACAAACCTATAAAGTTGTGTTCAATTACCTGTGGTGCGCTTTTACTCATTTCCATCCTCTTTTACTGAACGTTTAAATATTTAACCTCATTAAACTTAAAGTACTTCCTTAAAGACTGTTCCTGTGCATTCTTCCAGTTTGTCCTTCTCTGTCACATAAAATAAGCTCTTACAGAGACCGTACTATATAGTGGAATTGGCCTTAGATCAGATAAAGGTCATAGTTTGCGTTTTCCACTGCGTCATCTTTTTTCCTCTTATCAAGCTCAATGACCTGTGCTTTATTTTAAAGTGTACATGGATGTGTGAGTGTGAATTAACTGTCTGTGGTGTGTTTTGCAGAGATACCCCGTGGTGATGTCCACCTACTTGGGCATCATGGGACGTGTCCTTCTACAGAACTCAAGTTTCTTCTCCTCTCTGCTCACTCAAATGGCCTCTGAGTGCAGCCAGGAGGTGAGGCTCAATGTCTGCCCTTCATTTCCGTCTTGTCATCACAGTCTCTTTGCTCTTTGTGAATGTCTGTGAGAGACATAACTGCAAAGTGCCTTTTTAAAAGGGAGTCATTCTCTACAAGGCTGGAAGTAATGAGCCAAGGATTTACAAATGGCTACTTTTGAAGCTCTAAAGTTTAGAGTCACCCCTCCTCGTTGTGAAACTCTAGTACTATTGTTTTTGTGACCCAGAGCAAAATTGACTTTTGCCTGGTTTGGACATTTCTGCTTTAATCTAAATAAATAGATGGCCTAGAGTTGTCTGTTTCAGTTGTCTCTTCCTTATGTCAAAGTCTTTCATAGGGAACAAGGTGGTCCAGACTTTTATGACATTTGTATAACAATCTTTTTAAAATTAAAATAAAATCTATCCTAATACTATTCGAGTTGTCAAACATTGTATATACAAACTGTCTATTCCATGTCTCTTCCCTCAACCTTCTTCCTCCTCATCAGGTGGACCAGTTGTTGGGCAGTGTGATAGAGATGTGGGTTGACCGCATGGACAACATCACTCAGCCCGAGAGGAGGAAGCTGTCGTCGCTGGCTCTGCTTTCCCTTTTACCATCTGACAACAGGTGAAAAACATTTATCATTCATATATGTGCAGATGGAACTTTCACCTGGCGAAAAGATAGAATCCATCCTGTCAGGCTAAATAACATAAGGCTACACAGGGGAAATGAGAAGGGACATGCTTGACAAATTATTTATTCAGCTCTGTTTATCTTCCTAGACTATAGTGCTGTATACATATATATTCTTTCTATGTTTTGCAGCGTTGGATATGTTGCAACTCAAAACAGAGTATATTATTTTTGGTTTTAAATGTTTGAGAAATGTAACAGATTTTGTCCTGCAGCTGTAATATTCTGCATAAAATAAACAGCTCAGGCAGTGTTGACTTCACAGCATATGGGTGTAATATGTCTCATTGGAGGGAAACACAGGTAGAGAGGCTTTCAGACAGAATTTCATGGTACTTGCTGAATGTAGAGTGTGTTGTTAGAGAGGCAACTATATGCAGGACAGTTCTGTTGACATATACACATACATGCTCCCAATTTGAAGCCTAACTCGCACAGGGTGATGTAGGACTTGAATCTGTAAATTGCCATGAACCATCATGAGTCATGAACCATCTCTCTGTGCCTACATCTGTGAGTTAAGTGTGTGTATGTGCACTTGTGTTCTGTTTTGTGCACGACTAGTTGGACTATATTGGATTTTGATGCTGAGAGGCAACACCATCTGGGCCAACATCTCTTACCATTTCTATGAGGATGCCAACATGCACCCACAGAGAATACCAGCACTCTTAGATCAAAAGTTTGGATAGTTTGTCTGAAAGCCTAGAAAAGTTGCAACCAAACACTCACTCGCCTTGCAACATATTGATGATAAAACACTCAGCAGCAGTGTAGATTAAATCTAAGGTTGAATTTTAACAAAATGTAATAGTATTAACCATATATCTTCTGCTTTCAATATATGATTCAGTCTGTTGTATGTTTACTTAGCTCAGTTGAAAAAGGTGTAATACTGAATTCCAGCCTATGTCATTACAAATTAGACTGTTATGTTATTATGTTATGTTGAGAATCACTCTGGTTTTCTTTATGTCTGTGTGGCAGTGAATGTTTTTATCAATATTTATCAAGATATCCAGTTCAGTATTCTCCAATTCTTCAGTTATTGTAATCATAAATGTAGACAGGCATGAAATCTCATTGTTAAGCAGCAATTGATTATGACAACGCTGGCTGATTAAGTGCTGCATGACAAATCAACTTTCATACATACAAAGAAAAGAAAGTCTTTGTTGTTTAATAGAAGATGAAATTATCGGTAGCCTAAATGATGACTCATGCAATCATTTTCACTGATAAATCTTAAAATTCCAGACATAGTCTTAAATGAAATAAATTATCGATTAATTTGCAAGCGTTTAGCACCACAAATTAGATTTTGTGTGTATCAAGCAAAAGATAAGATTTTATGAGAGCAGTTTAGCCTCAGCAAATGATTAAATCGTGTGGTGTCTCAGTTAGGATAGGAGGTTAGATACTCTTTTTTCTGCTGGAAACATATCTGTAAAAAAGAAACAGGACATCAGTGGCTGAGATTTTTGTGGATATAAAGATTATAACATTGACTTGTGTGAACCAGATAATGGTAAATGGTTATATATATATTACTGTAATAAGCTTTGCAGTGCTGATGAGAGAGAAAATATTTACCCGTATCATTCACTTGGTTTATACAATGCACCATTCAGGATTTGCTTCAAAGGCATAAAGTGTTAATTAGTCATCTGATGAGATTTGAAATTGTAACACGTGTGAAATCACATATTCATGTGTTCTTATAAAGTTCAGATGAATTTCTTACAGCCTCTGGCAGATGTTACTTTTTTCACAGTTTGTTTTTATTGAATCTGTCCACTGCCTTACTTTCTTTTTGAGATTATTTCTAATTCGTCATCACTTACACAACACAACCTTATTTTTGGGAAAAGCCTTAATTCCAAGCACTAACTTTTGTGGAATGTTTCTTTCATTTTGTATTCAACATGCATGACTGCTTAAGTCATCACAACCTTGTTTAGCTCTTTTCTTTTTTTTTTTTCTTCTTTTTTCTTTTTGCCATACTACTTCATCATCACTGACAGTTTGCTTTTTGATGGCAAAGTCCCTCGTAAGAAAAGTCAATACTCCACAAGAGTAAGGACATTAATAAATCAGTATCAGATCATCCTTTATTGCCTGGATCTGCTGTGGGTACATTTGATCTAATTACGATTACAATAACATTGTTACTCAGCATATAAAGATTAAGATGTAAAGTGTTGGAGTGTTCCTGACCTTAGCTCATGAACGCACACATACATTTATGTATCTCTGTTTTTACTTGCAGTTCCTCGTATATTTTTTTGTTTCAAATTGAAACTTGTCTCAATTTTGAGATTTTTCAATTAATTTCATTTATTTGTTTCTTGTTATATTTGTAGAATTTTTGTTATTTTCCGATTAATTGTTTGTCTGTATGGGGAAATTCTCTTCATGTCTTTATGTCCATGTTTAGTTTATTTATGCAACAGTTGTATCAAAATCTGATACAAACACCATCTGCCATAAACTGTTAATCTGTAATAGCTGCAAACCACAGAAAGACAATCTGAGTTCAATATGATGGGAATTTTTTTTTTTTTTTTTTTTTTTTGGCGTTAAAACTGTGGTGGAGAATTTTACACTGAAAATTTTTACTATTTTGTGTGCAGTCGTCACAGCTTCTGCAGCCACCTTTTGATCATGTAAAGCAATACAGAGACACTTGATTCTGATGAGGACTTTGTTGCTGTGACAAGTTTTGTCCTTGCAGCTTTCATATCAGGTTTCCACTCACGCTGATTTGAATGGCAGGCATGAAGCAGCAGCACTAGTCAGCAATTACAAAATAATAAACAGGAGAGGTGTTGGGCTGGAGAGAAATTAGATCTGACAAACATTTTTTAACGCAAGTTAAAGGATCTTTTATAAAAATGCCTTTTGTTGTTGTTGTTGCCATGGCTGCCTTAAGACTATATTTAGGAAATTGTGGGCAGAGATGTTCAAATTGTATTTTATACTCCCAAGACATTAATAGAGAAATGTTACTGGCTGAGCTGTACAACTATTTAAAATTATTTCTTGTTCCAAAAGGCAAGATAAACGCATTCTAGTTTAAAACTTAACTACAACTCAGTTAGGTTGTCAACAGAATGTGACATCGTCATTGCCTGTCTGACTGGACAGTTAGTTTGACCGTAAAGGAAAAGTGTGTGGAAAACAGAATTCTCCATTCCACGTATGATTGGAAACATGTCAACAAAGTGCCTTATAGTGAACATGGATTTGTTCCACTACGATGCAAAGATGAGGGTTGAAGCTTGTTTGTGAGTCCCAGAACAATGACGCAGCACGCTCCCATACACGGGGAAGTCCAGCAAAAACTTTTTTGATAATACACCATTATATGCCCTATTTCTTTAGGGAATGAAGTTGGGTAGTTCTTAAACATTGCTCTGTGAAACCAATTTAAAAATTGCCAGCAGTATTTATTGAGAAAATGTGTCTCTCTTCGATGTCTTATACGCTGGGAATCCATATGTTCTTGTATTAGTGTGTGTGTGTGTGCATGCATCAGTAAATTTGAATCGTAATGAACAGCCATTGGCTAATTTAGTGGATCCTTAGCTCCTTTGCTTTTACATTATTTCATTATTGATGGCAAGATTTACAATATAACTATCTATATTAAAAAGATTCCCACAGATAAGAAATAAGACGTGTGTGTTTACTGGCTGAGTATGTTTCTGTCATGCACTGATTTCACTTTTTTTTTTCACAGACTTCATGCTTAGTGAACTTCATGCAGCATTGCCTCAGGCTTCCTCGCCAAGTGCTGAAAATGACACAACCTTTAATGCATCAGTGCTTATACACACACATACTCTATTTATTTATTTATTTATTTTCCCCGTCGCTGCCTTTTAATTCCTGTCGAAAAGGGAAACCCTACTTCCTCACCAGTTCAATCAGTGACTCGGCTTGTCATAAGGCTCAGATCATATGTGTTGTGAGGCTGCTTTTTTTTTTTTTTTTTTTTTTAAAGATCTCAGCAAATCCAAGACTCCCTGATGTCTGGAAAAAAAAAAACACCAGACTGGCTATGGAAAAATAGAGACTCAGCTCACAAGGTTTTGATTAAATACAATAAGCCTCACTGGTTTATATCATATTTCATGCTTGGATGTTTTCCTTGAGCAAATAAATCCGCCCTTTACAGCTGGACAATCAGCCTTATCACAGGTGATTGATCAGTGTAATGGCAGCATGTTTTGTAGGATCATAAAAGTGAAAACACGTTTTCAATTCCCTGTTATGAACATTTTTGTTTGGCCTCTTTTCTTGAGCCTTTTTCTCTTAAACTTTGTCTTCTACTAATTGTGCACACAAAGAATAATGAACAAGAAATGTTTATTCCAAAAGCCTAAGGTAAGATGGTGAGGCAGAGATGCACAGAAACTGACAATCTGGACAAACATTGATGGATGGCATGGATGGTTTTTTATCACTTTTGCTGTTGCCAGAACTTAATTGGGTCTCTTGGTCTCTGTTGTAATTGCTCCTGATCACCATTTGCTACTTTGGAAAAATACCTGCCTTTTTGTATTTTCATCAGTCTCATTCAGACCCACACAGACACACACTCAAATGCACAGCTAGTGAATTAATGATCCCATGAGTAATGACTCTGTATCGTTTGTTTGTCGTCAGTGTGATCCAGGACAAGTTCTGCGGCATCATCAATATCTGCGTCGAGGCGCTGCATGACGTAATGACAGAAGATCCTGAAACAGGCACCTTCAAAGAGTAAGTAAGAATTACGAAAAATGAAATAAAAACAAATCTGTACAGTTCCAGAACAAAACTGGATTCACCAGTTGAGTTGAGAGGAGAGAAAGAGTCAAGACCAGGAACAGGTCGATATACTGTTATGTTGTTGTTATATCACCATCATCACCATTATTGTCATTATTATTATAGTCAGTGGCACTCTGTAGACCGTATACCTTCGTCAAAGACAAACAATCCTACACATGTCTGGGTTATTAACTGGATTTGCATCATTTTGCACAAACTCATAGATCTCAGTCCTGTGAAATGTCTGACCTCAGGTCTCTGCACCGTTAGAAATGGAGGCCATGATAATGCCATCCACGTTAATAATATGATTACATAATATTTTCCTGTGGTGCTTAGGGCTTTCAGTTTTGTATTTGTTTGTTTATACCTTGCATTTCTAAATGTGCTGACTACACTTAGATTTATTGAGAAGAAATGAAGGGATTTAAAAAAAAACTGGATGGATCAGTGTTGAGTGACAGTGTTGGATGGGCCATGTTTCTCTAGAAAAATAATGGCCAGTGAAATGGCCCAGAAAACAGCGGCTCACGGTGAAAGAGACATTAACACGGCCTCCCGTTTGACTCCGACTCTGCTCTACCCATCACTCTCTCCTTGTGTCCTTCTGTCCCAGTGGCATCGTAGTCATTTTAGTCATTGTTAAGCAGCATGAATACACTCCGTTGCCCCCGCTGTCAAAAACGTTCAACACCCTCCTCTAAAGTGTAGCAGTGTGAAATCAACTGCAAAGTTTGCCGCGTAGTCGTGTAGACAGGTAAGTGTCAGCGTGTCTTTATTTTCCGCTGGTGTGTTGAATAGTTTTGGTTTAGTGCTGTGCTGCATAATAGACAAAAGCGTATTTGTGTATGTTGGTTTCCTTTTAGATTTATACTATCTTTTTTGTTTTGTTTTGTTTTGTTTTTTTTAAATCAGTCAACCGAGTCAGGTAACAGTGGGTATTGTAATTTTCATGCCTGATTTCTTCTTTGATACTGTTCAGGCAACCTTGTCTCCTAAAATTGCATTTCTATACAATTCAGCTGCAGTGTAACATAACACATCACTGAACACATCAGTAAAATGTTTACAGACACTGTGTTTGTATCCACCTGTAGTGAACATAATCCAGTCTGCTATGACTTTTCCAGCAAAACGTATTTGTCGCAGTTTAGTTTTATAGAAACAGTCCTAGTATTCACACTGGAGGCAGGTAGGGCAGCGTTACATTTTACATCCCTTTATTTTAAGGCTGTCTCCTTTTGAAATTGATATTTCAATGATGACTTGGAAGAATTTTTTCAAATTTGATATAAACATGGTGGACTCAGAAATTATTACATTTTGGTGTTTACTGTAACTTCACAAAAACATATTTTTTTGCCATAACTCTTGCTATATGCTCCATAGAAGAGAAAGATTTGGGTAATAAATCTTCTTTTATCTACCACCAAGACAGACTTCCCTCTACACTCACCTTGTTCTCTTAATGTCATTTGATACATTGTTGTGAATTTTATTGCTTCAGTTTTATTGCTTCATAGATACTAAGCTCTTTATAAAATATTTCCTTTTCCCTTACACTTAATTTAAATGAGTTTTGCTAGTGTGATATTTCATTAATTAGAGATTGGTTTGTTTTTTTTTTCTTTTTTTTTTCTTTTTTTTTCTAATAAATTTATGAAGTCCTACATGTTTTAGTGAGGGCGTGATGTTCAAGAACTGCCCAATGTATTTCTAGTCACAATTAGGATTAAGTAACAAGGACGGATGAAATACACAGACTAAATACTGAGCACAAAGATTTCTCTTGCAATTCTCTCTGCATGTAAATGAATCAATACTGAGAGCAGACCAGGGAGTGTACACCTACCAGCTCAGAAATTGTTTCCTACCGTGGATGGTTACGTGTGCTTAATAATGTTGAGTTGAATATTATTGTGTTTGCAGTTGCATGCTGATGAGCCATTTTGAAGAGCCCAAGCTAAGTGATGATGAGGAGCCTCCAACTGAGCAGGACAAAAGAAAGAAACTGGTGAGTCACGCACATACATTTTTTTTTTCTAACTTTTTTTTTTTTTTTTCTGTTTTTCTGCTGTTCTCATTTTAGATTTTCTGAGAAATGGCTTCAATAATGTTTTCTATTGGCTTTATTATTCCCTGATGACGTATATAGTCTCTTCCCCTTGTCATATCCTTCATGCAACACTGAAACAGATGATACACGATTCAAACAATCGGCAAAAGATGAGACCCATATTTTAGGATCTTGAGAAAATGTATTTCTCTAGTAAGCACAGTGAACGTTGGTCACTTCATACACTCATTAGTCACACACACATTTAGAGGCACCTCTCAGCCTTAATAGCTGCTGCAGCTTTTCAGGGACAGAGGCATGTAATCACTTAAGTAGAGCCCCTTGATGCAGGCGTGTGTCATAGTACCAGGCTGCAAATCACTTTAGGTGAGCATGGATGTCGCTGAGTACCCATAAATGGCCTCTAGGTGGGGGATGTATACCAATTAAAAGTACAGTGATGTGTGTGTGTGTATAGGGGATGGATTCTTGTGCTTCTCTGTCACACTGTTAAAGCTCCGAAAGTGTATCAGTAACTCATATTATGAAAATATTGTGTAATTACGACGTTGCAGTCTCTATGGGTGAGTGGTCTTCTCCAGCTGAGTGCTAAAGCGAAATTAAATTAATATACAAATTAGATTTCCTCGGTGCTTGAATGAAGAAATGTTTATGTCCCAGTGTGACTTTATTTGACTTTTTCTGTCTGAGTCTGTATGTATTTACTGGGTGTTATCCAACTGTACTTATCGCGTCGGCCCAGGCTCTTCGTTTTGCTGCGAGGAACAGAGAAGAAACTTAAAAGTCGCTCATCTCTCAAAAAGTCAATGTCAGAGTCAGTTTTATTGTCAAAACCATGTGTACATGTCATACACAGGATTGAAATTGCAGTGCTCCCTTGGCCCACAGTGTTACACTAAAAACTTTTAAACATAACATATAAAGATCTTTTAAACATAATAATATAAACAGTATATCACGATATGACATGACAATATAAACATAACAATAAGAGGTAGAAAACTATTAAATATAAAAGTATGATACAAGATGTGATGGAAATGTTTGGTTTATTTTCTTTAAATGACACTCAGCTTGTTGATATGTGTGTGGGGGTGTTTTCATGGGTACGTGTATTAATGCGCGCGTGCAAAGTGACAGGCGTGCGCGCTTGAGTTTGAGGAGAAAGTTAATGAGGAAGGAGACCCGTGACGTTTATTGACTCTAGTTTGTCTTTCTTACGGCTTCTGTCATTGGCAGGTGTGTGTGTATTTGTCTAAAAGCATTCACGTGTGTGAAAATGTGGATGTTTGTGCCAATCTTAAGGACCCAGTAAGAGACTTTTCATAATAAATAGTAACCTCAAACTGTCATGTTTATGCATCAGAGCCTCGCATTGATTAATTTACTGTGTCAGTGGACTGGAAATGCATCCAATATGTGTGTCCCTAAATTAAAAGCAATCACTGCTGCTTTATTTAATGATGTTTTATGCATATGTACACTCAGTGACATTCAACTTATTTAAACCAGCTCTCATTTGTCATGTGTGTGTGTGTGTGTGTGTGTGTGTGTGTGTGTGTGTGTGTGTGTGTGTGTGTGTGTGTGTGTGTGTGTGTGTGTGAGAGAGAGAGAGAGAGCACAGTACAGTTATAGGCACCTCATGTTTTGTTTTAGCAGTGTTTTAAAGACCATACACATTTATCTCTCTTTCTTTATGCAGATATAAGAACATAGAGGAAATTTGTACAAAGTATTTAACAACACATAAAATGTACTACTGATTCTAGATTCTAGATAGACAACCACAAGGGGTAAGCTGTTGGTCACTGTTCCACACTCGGATCCTGGCAGATCCAGATGTGACGGGTCTCAACATCAGCTGCTGATCTCAACTTGGTCAAAATGGGAAAAGCCAATGGCTGATGAGTCCTGATGAGACAAAGTAGGGAAGAATCCCCCCCTAAAGCATGTTTTTGGTGGCCTCAACTCATAATGTCCTGCCAATATGCTTGTCACTGCAGCATCTCTTTTGGGTGAGCCAAAGTGAAATCAGCAGCTGATCCCAAGACCCGTCACATCTGGATCTGCCAACAGTTTCTGGGAGGCTAGGCATGTCTATCAGTGATCTGGCTGTGGAACAATGACTTTCTTATCTGCTTATTCATTGTGTTGGGTCACTGAAGCACTGCTGGGGCAACAAATCTGGGGGTGGCCAGAGTCTGAACCCAGAAACATTAGTACATTTTATATGTTCTTAAATACTTTGTACAAATGTCCTGTATTTTCTTATTATATCTGCATAAAGAAAGTGAGAGATTAATATGTATGGTCTTTATATATATATAAAAAAACCAACATCTGTTGGGCTAGGTGTACAGTTATGCTGCATTGTCAGTCAGGCAGCAGGTAAAGACTGGACGGTGAGCTGTGAAAACTGGCACTTGAGATGTGAAATGTTGCATCTCTGGGGATGACCGAACTTCAGGTGGTGAAGGAGGTGAAGCAATACCAAGTAGACGTAGTTCGACTTACGTCTACACACAGCGCTTGTAGGGATGAAGACCTGCTCTTTCACATCCTCGTTTTCGTAGGTATCTGGTAAAGTCATGATTCTCTTTATATTGCGCTGATATTAGCTCATTGTTTTAGTATTATAATGGTTTTCTTATATTCACAGTATAACAAAAAATCATCCAAGGAGGTGAAATGAGACAAAAGAAAATTAAATTCTAAAGTCTACACACAAGTTGCCCATGTGATATAATAATTTACCCACTTTGCCTCTGTTCTCTTTCTTTCACTTATCTCTCCTCCCTTATGTCTCTCCTTCCCATCATCTGTCCTTATTATACTTTCTCACTTTCTACTCGTATGCCTCCTCTCATCAAGCAGTCTCATCACAGTCTCTCTGCCTGTGGGTATTATTTGTATGATTGTGCGGTTTTGTCTCATTGAATTAGATTTGCCGCTTCCTTGAGGGCACCCGCATTCCTGCATAAAAGATGAATGGAGTGAATACAGGGAAAAAAGGAGAAATTACCTTGACTGATCCTCACAACACTCACTCCAATATATTCCTGGCCACTCTTTGTCCAGTTAGTGATGCAATGCAAAGCACTGCAAACTCTTGTTTTTCTGTCTCCCCTCTTTTTATTTACAGTTGCTATAGTAATTCTCTTAGTATCATCATGCAGTATGTGTGGTGTTCAAGTCCAGTTTAACTTTGTGGCTAGACTGCTTTTCACATCTCCACTACTTTTTACATATTCAAACATGGATGTTTCCAGGGCAAAGCTCTCTAGAGGCTGCAAACTTTCAAAGTTGCCAACACAGCTTATTGTATATGCATGTGCTCCGAAGTCAGAAATTAAACTCTAAAAGAAGACGCTCTTTCGCTGACTATTTTAGAAATTAAGTGGTCTCAGTATGTAGGTATAGTAGAGGTGACAGGAAATCAGATAAAGGCCCTCCGACTGGATGTGAACCTGGTATATTATGGTTCATGCTCGTCATTTCATCTATTAATTAACTCTGTTAATGTAATGTTTAAGTTAAAAAAAAAGAAAATAAAAGCTCAAGTGCTTGTAATTTACTCAAAGCTCAATTTCAAAGTGAAGTTCTTTCAGCTTTAGAAAACTGGAGAAGATTAGTTCACATTTGAAAATAGACATGTCACACAAGACATTTTTAATTAAAAACGAATTAACCGCAAAGTCAAGTGACATTTGCTGGATTTGTTAAGTTGACATTCTGGTAATTTTGACAAATGAGTGTAAATATATGAAAGGAGATAGATGTAGAAGGACATATTTTATTTTAATTTCATTTAATTTTATTTTATTTTATGGAAACTTATAATGAAGGGGAAAAAATGAAATGAGAAACTTTTATTAGGGTGTCCTGTACAGCTCCGTGGTCCTCCTCGTATATCATTTCATTTAACGTGTGCGTCACAGTCGCAGTCCTTTACGATTTATAGACCCTGTTGGAGGAGAGGCTGCCTCGCCGCTGCTGCCATCTTCTAATTTGTATCTAAATGTGACGTGACGTGAGTGTGAAGGGGGCAGTGGTTGGGAGATGGTGTTTTGTGTTTTGTGTCTCAGAAGCTATTGAGTTTTTCATTCTATCTTGTCTGAGATTTGTAAGAGTCACACAATTTGATCTGAGTGTTCTGGGCAAGTACACCAGGCTAACTGATGTGTGTTTAGGCCTCGGCACATAATGCATCATTTGATTCTTGTGCTTCATCTACAAGGTCAGCACCATCAAACAAGAGGAAGGATAGGCGACATCAAAGACTTTCTCCTCTGGGTACTAATAACATGGGCTCTGTCTGTTGTGCTTCAGTGGCACACAGCCACTTGAAGTACATTCTTTTTTTCTCCCCTCCTTTTACTACACACTCATGTACGTGCACAACATGGATGCAGGTGGCTGTGCCACATTTGTGTGAGTAGTTACTAAAACAATTATAAACAAAAGGAAAAAGATTAGACCGGAAAAAAAAAAAAAACTGTTAGAAAAAAGCAGACAAAGATATCCTATTAAACATAATTGTTCAGGAAAAACTGGCAAATAAAAAGGAAAAATCTTGTCCTTGGCAAGTGTATTGTTATTTATTAAATTATGTGCCAAAATAACTACTACTACATCACAATTTAAGCTTCTTTTGTGTGAGCCAGAGCCCAGATTCAACTAACCAAACGGGAACATTTGACTTGAGAGATTGTAGAAATCCAGTAATGTCCTTACAACTTAGTTTTAGAGCCAATCCCATTCTACCTTTAGCCCTACCCCTGGGAGATAGCCTTTATTTGGGAAGGGCTATCTCGATTGTGTTTTGGCTGAAGGGTGAGGGGCCACACAACGCTCCAAACAAAGCTCTTCTGGGACCGTGCTGATTAATAAACTAATCAATATATTTAACTTATTATTAAGCAACATATTGCTAACCGCTGATCAATAACATTCGTTAACGTTGGCGAGCAATCGCTAGTTGTCACTTTGCTAACATTTTCCATTCATCAGATAACAAGAGTCTTCTGATGGTGATTTCCACTGAAATGCAAGACTAATGTTGACAAATAATTTGTCCGTTTTTAATCCACCGCCAACTTGATCAACACAAACAAGTCTGTAGACGGCGTCTTTGCTGTTATTCGGTTGTCATGGAGACTTGTTGCATCGTCTTAAGTAGCAACTAGCGAAAACGTAGAGCGGTAAAGCAGGGCTGTCTCATTTCCTAGGGGAATATTTTCACCCCTAACCTCACCACTTTGTTTCAGGGGATAAGGGGTTTGGGGTAAGAGTAGGGGAAGGGGTAAAAAAGAGAAAAGGGATTTGTCATCCATTCATCCTGTACCATCATGACTTAGGAAAGTAAACTACATACTACTTGGCTGCATTTCCATTCATACACACTACTCGCAAAGATAACTGTTGCACTATTTGTGATTCAGAGTGCACATCTACACCAGTTTTACAGGAATGACTGTATTAATGCACAGTTAACGAGTTGTTTCCAGGCCTGAAACACTGCTGTGGAGACTATCCATTCAGTCTAATTGTGATGTAGTTCATGCAATAGCAATTGACAACCACAAAACTACTTTAATTATAAGACTACTCCAGAGTATTAAGTAAGTCTGTTAAGCATTTCCACGAAATGAGTTCCATTACTAACAGAATCACTAAAAGATTCTCTTGTCATAGATTTGTGCTAAATAGATCCCACTTGTGTTAAAAAGTCACATTTTGTGTTTTGTTTAATGTAGTTTCAACTTATTTCAAACACAGTTCTTGTTGTAGTAATTTACATGATTTGTTTATGATGTGTAACTGATGAGTTTCTTTGTTCCAGGCGATTAAGTTAATGATTCAGTTTTCAGCACATTTTTCTGAGATTGGTATTTGTAATGATGTGTACATATTATAGCATAATAAATGTTAGATTCACAGTTAGAATAGTTGAGTCAGATTGTTTATAATTGTTTATTTATCACTTTTGGAAATGGAAGCTCGCTTTAATTTTAGTGTTCACAAACTGAAATTTAGGACAAATCTTATCTATATTTTCTCTACTGTGCCCTTTTTTACCAAAAATAAATGGCAAAATATATTATGATTTATGACAAATTACTCTTTTGGCAGCTTTAATCTTAAGAAGGAATGCAAAATGTCATTCTTTCAATGCCATTAGCATTCTTTTGTTTCAAAATCCATGACGTTTACAACCACGTTTACAACCAGTATCAGAATTACTAAAAATCTAAGCGATACCCAACTCTAGGTTAAACTGTAGAGTATGACAAATATTTTGTCAGCCACCCACCCATGTAATCCAAATGGGGCTTAAGTTAAAATTCCAATTAGAAGACCTCCTCCAGTAAAACTTCTGCTGATGGAATGGCTTAGAAAGGGCATCTCATTAAACGTGCATGTTTTGAAATGTGAGAAGACGATGATAACGAATTCTGCCCACTGCATTGTAGCCTCTTGGCTGTTATTACTCAGAGTGAATGGAAAAAATATTTCTGAGACTTATTAGTTAGTCATGGAGTTGTCTTTCATTTTCATTACTTTTTTTAGATTAGGAATAAGACTAACTTATTGTGCTGCACGAAATATAACGATTCTCATTTGTTCAGCCTAAAGTGTATAGAGATATCAAAATTAGTTTCCATCTATGTTGCTTCACAACTTTGCAGTGATTTGTCCCTCAGAGTGCTGGCAGTCGAAGGCTTTTGAATATGACAGGATTGAAATATGTTTTAATTTACCTAGCTTACCTACCTTTGCTAGCAGGCTTCTTCAGAGATTCAATATTTTCTTTTGATGAGTTTAGCCTCTTTGTCAGTTAATTGAGGTTATACCAGGGTGCTGTGTACCTTTTATAAAAATTTGTAGAGGTTTTTTGTTTTGTTTTTTTTTGTTTTGTTTTTTTCAAAAAATTAAAGCAACTACATCACAAAGGCAAAGAAAAAAGATCTAAATGTATGTGCTGGTGATTTGCAGCCAAGTTCCATTCAGGTGAAGGATACAGGATCATTTCCAAGGCACTGAATGTCCCTTGGAGTACAATTATGGCGCTCACAATAAACCTGAAAAATATGGCACACCTGTAAATCTGCCTAGAGCAAGCTGTCCTCAACTGAGTGTTCTTGGGATAACAGCAACAGTGAGGCAGTTAATGTGATCTGGCTCATGTGGCCACAGTAAAGAGGAGACACACACCAGGTAACAGTTGGCTAGCAACAATTTATTTAACTAAATACAACATTAGCTATATACAACATTAGGTGTGTGTTGTGCATGAAGGCTGTAACTATAGAGGTTATTAGACAACACAGAACTGCGGTAACATAGAAGAGACTGGGCACAGCAGGAGTTCCAGTTAGCACTAATTAGCTACATGTAGAGCAAAGGAAGATGCTGATTAGCATCATATCAAACCCTAAGACTACCTCAGGGGTCATTACAGCAATACAGTGCAGGTTTTACAATATAGCTGCACTGCTGCATTTTCCAACTGTTTTTGATTACATTTTTATGTCATTGATTAAAGCTTTTTTGACTCATCTCAATAGACTATGACAGTGATCCAGTATGTACCGTACCAGGACCTCCTCTAAGTGTTTTGTGGTTTTCATTAATGTGATTAAAAGATGTGTTATGTCACGTCAAAGTGTTAACTTTGGCAAGTGTCTTCTAAAGGCCACACAGGCTTGTGGTAAACCCACACGGGATTTAAATTAATTTGGCTGATTACACCTCCAAGAATTGGACCCGCACATCATCTTTGTAGCTGTTTGTAGCTTTGTAGCTATTTGTAGCGGTCTTCCTAGCTTTGTAGCCGGGCAGGTGCTGTCTGTTACCATTCATCTCGTAAGTTGTGTTAGGTCAGACTGCTTGAACAATTAAATTAGCAAGTTCAGACCTTGTAACTTTATGCGCTTAAGACACTTTACAGTCAGCAATGCTCACAGAGAATTTAAGTTCTCAACCCATGGTTGGTTTTGTCCATTGACAGTTCTGTTTTATTCTATTCAGACCGGCCAACTGCATTTTCATTTTTCTTGCACTGATCTGGAGTCTTGTCGCAGTGGTAGCAGGTAAGGTAAGTTACCCCAAGGCCACAAGTTGGACACTGGCAGAAAACTTTTTTTTTTTTAATGATTTTTTTTGGGGTATTTTTTGTCTTTAATCAGAGACAGTGTAGAGAGACAGGAAACAGGGAGGAGAGTGGGGGAAGGACATGCAGAAAAGGTCAACTCGGTCGCAATTCCAACTGGCGAACAACTGCACGGCACATACACCAACGTGGTGCTCCTCATAGCCTCTCGGCCATCCAGGCACCCCACCAGAAAACTTTTAATGGAAGGCACTTATAAGATTTCTCAATCAGAACCACTTCAAATTGCTCCTTCCAACACGAGTGAGTAGCTACACTATTTCCTGATTTGCTCCTTATCCTGTCTGTACATCCTAGTGACCTTAAAAGAGGAAATCCATTTCAGCCACCTGTATACGCCATCTCTGTTTTTCCGGTCAAAAGCTCAGTTGTCCTCTTCATCACAATAGTCTGGTACAGTGTCCACAATACTGCTGACACTGCCCTAATCTGCCTGTCAATTTCACGCTTCAGTCATTTTACTTTCAAATGAAAATCTGATGAAATCTGATCTGATAGCATGACTTTCAGATGTTTGAAAAAAAAAGTTTGGTTTTCAGCACCCTCCAGCCCCCAGTCCTTTCTTTTATCCAATCATAGTATGGACATGATATTGTGTCAATTATACGATTTGACATAGTAATGGTTTGATCAACCACGTTTAATATTTTCATCGGCTCTTTATATTTGTCGGGAATTAGTCGATTTCGATTTGACAATTCAGTTGTTAAATTAGATGAAATACGTCTTCATTACGAGTGTGAAGTTTATTCAATCACTATGTGCCTCATTACAACCAATCACTGTGATTTTGATTGTTTGGAAACTCTGCCTGAATCCTTTCTCAGCATTAATTGAATTCACTCAAATTCAGTGCCTGTCAGAGAAATTAAAAAAATGACTGACTCATCAGACAGGTGGATTAATTAACCAAATAAAGCATTAACCTTGATTGATTGAGAGCAAATGTTAATCCACAGTACATCAGTCATAGGCATTTTGCTGGCAGTTCATCAGTTAGATGACACATCCAAGCTTGCAATGTACTCTTGATGCTATTTGTAAAATCATCCTGGAATTGAATGTTCCGTTAATATAATATAATTTTTTTTCATAATGAGCTGTAAGTGTAAGACTGGCAGCCACACAACAGACGCTGTTAGCTTGAAAGCTCACAGACTATTGAGTGTCCAATGAAGCAAACTCTCACAACATAGTTTGCAGGCTACCAAAAGAGAAGCAAAATTTTGATTTTAGATTACTTTTCACAGGTCAAATTACTTGTCACACTTCAGATTGTATACTATTCTCTAGTTGAGTGTCTAACTTTGAAATTGTACCCTAACTGTGAACAAATGCATTTAAAAGATTAAAACAAACCAAAAAAAAAAAGGGTATGATATTAAATCAAAATCATTAAAATAAATTTAGACCGACTTAATTACTTGTTTAATTCAACATTTCATGCATTTTTATGGAATAATCAAGTGTGTTCGTGTTCTGCATCAATCAGCCCTCAGTGCAAGAGTCAAAGCAATAAAATCCACAGCCTGATATTTTCTTAATGTTATTTCCTCTTCAAATATTCCCATGCATCAAAGCAGTCCCATTCATTTGTTCAGTGTATTGTGTATTTCTCAGTCTGTGTTATGTTTAGACTAGATTCAGACAAACCTAGGGGACTTGTCACATATTCTCTTTCTCATATGAAGTGTTTATTCACCAGCAACATGGACTCATCCAAGCAATGTATCCTGACCTAAAAAAACACTGTAGTTTATATCCTGGACTGGCTCAGATTTGTACAATGTCTTAGAGAACAATTGCACCAAAACATAAGTTAGTTGCTGATAGAGCTCCTTTTAATACCTTTATGTATTGTAATGACAGAAATAAGCTGGCAGAATATTAAAAAACCGTAGTGTTATTGTCAGAAGAAGTGAACTGAGCTGACTGTGATTTCTCTGTTTTTTTTTTTTTTTAATGCAAATATTGATTCAAACCACAATAAAATTCAAAACCACAATCCTACTGATGTGGCTGTTAGGAAAACACATAATAACCAGTCTCCAATCTTCCAACACACTGTTGGAGATTTTTACATAAACAAGTTCTGTTCATCTAACAAATACGTTGAATGCACCTAAGTGCCTTTTGCTGTTCCTTTTTGCAGCTCACGGAATGGTTAGAAACTACCAGCAGGTGTGTATCATGTCATGCATATGTGCACTGATGTATCTGATGTATATTTCAAAGGAAAACAAAGATTTTCTTATTGGAAAAAACAGCTCTTTGGCATCTCCAGTGGTCACAAACTGTGCAGGGTACCTTTAAGATCAGATGTCAAAGGCATCTTTTCATTAAAAAAAATATAAAAATTCACGGCCTTGAGACGACATCCACTTGACTTCATGTATATTTGATCATCTGTTGTATATCAAACTTCATCATCTCATGTAATTTCCAGCCAAAACAAATCTGCTTATCAAGTCAAAAATTAATGTAACGTAAGAATGAATCCCTAAATTATTTCTCCCTGAATTGTTCAGTCCTGTATCTGGTAAAGTATGATAGCATCTGCTGAGCTCTCTTTAAACACAGCTGTGTGTGCATGTAAAGTGATATAGAGCGGAAGAGGAACAAAACGTTTTTGATGATTGTGATCATTTTTTTTATATAATAGCTAATTTGAAGAAATACTTTCAGGTCTCTGAAAATGAACATTAGTCTTTGTTCCAAGGCACCTTTATCTTTCTTTGTTCTTGTTCAGATCACCACAGTTGAGTGACCACAAAAGTGATATCAAACGTTCAGTCCTGCCATTAATTGCAGTGTCCGATTAAACAGTCATTTCTCCAGGAGGAACATGGTGGAGGTCGTGTACCTTGGCGTATGCTTCTTTTGACACCTTTATTATCGGGTGATCAAGTTTGTCTGGAAACTCCTGATCATGTCTGAGGAGTGTTACAAAAAAGTTGAGATGGTCACTTAATGGGTCCACAGAGCTTGTAAACTTTGATCAAAATCCATCCATTATTAGATTGTACTACAATCTCACGAACTGTTGGAGCAGCAAGGCCAATTCCTTTGTTGTATACTGAAGACATTTGGGTTTAAGATCAAAAAAAAAAAAACATTTGCATACTCTTGTTATCTGGTATTTACATGTAGAATTTTTGAACGAGGACAGAGCACATTTTATATGAGATCTCAGCATTTTAATCAAGTACAAGTGAAGGAACAGATCGATTTAAAGGTACTTTGAAGTAAATAACATTTAAAATTTGGTTGCATAACCTTGCTTGCAATAATTACACCAAGCACATTGACATCATTCATCATTTGTCATGCTCTTCCAGCCTTTCACCACACCCAGTTCTTGTCAGTCTCCTATTCAGGAGGAGAAATTCATGATTGATTAAACTAAAACTTTCCACTTTTATCCACTGACAAAGTCCTCTTTTTGAGTTAAAAATGTGTTGCCAGTCATTGTCTTGCTGCATGATGCAGTTCCACATGATTAGTTTGTCTCTAAACATTTGAATTCATTCTGCTATTACCCCCAGGACCCCTATATCATATACTGCGGATTAAGCCTATGGAAATCTGTCTTCATATTTATTTAAGCTGGTACAAATTCTGTTTTCTGAAATCCTTACATGTGGCTTCCTCCAGTGGTAGTATAAAAAAGAGTCCTGTTTTCATGGTGGTTCTGTAACCAGTGCTTTATTTTCCCGATCAAGAAATTTGCTTTGCACATTGTACTTGTAGTATTTTGATTCTAAGCACAGTGCACAGGGAGGTGCAAACAGGTGGTTCATTTAAATGAAGCAGTGGAAAGCAAGGTGTTGATATCTTGGTGGAAAGACTTTTTGCTCTGAAGATAAAACCACTCTCCCAGAACCACATCTGTTTCTGATGCGAGAGAAAAATGTTAATAAATCATTTAACTAGTCACGCTTCATGACTGTTGGTAAATTAGTCATTTATATGTAACTTTCCATGGGTGATTCTTACAATATATGTATCTGTTGTCCACAGCTGCTTTATATTTAGGTTTGTTAAATCCTTGCAGCCATATGAAGGCGGCGGGTCACATATGTTGTCAAGCACCCACTGATCTGAGAATTACACTGCACAATGTAATTAAGCACAGTGGTCCACTGAGTTTACTTTTATTACATCACACATAAATGACACCAGACTGCTACCAAGTATGACTCGGTCCTCTTTGTGAAGTGGGAGATGTCGGATTACAGCTGCTCATTAATCTTGTGTGTCATTGCCTCATTCCCAACTTTGTTTTTTCACAAAGATATCATTTCATGTTTGATTCTAGTGATCCATTACAGTAATAACGCCGCTCTCTTACATTTTACAGTGTAATGTGAGAGTTTATGACATGATCCAGACGAGAAAAATAAAACTGCCGTCAGATTGATGTGGTCGTAACAACAGCTTCATCGACATTGTTGCATTATTTAGATGCTATTCAGATTCGTGTGTTCAGATTGTGCCGCTCTGCACCTTCCAGACGATATGATTTTTGGGAGAAGCTTCTTTCTATTTGTTGAGCTGTTGTTTTCATGCATCATGGTGAATGGCACAGCAGTTTCAGAGCGATAAGACCAGTGATGTGAGTTTATTAATCAGCTTACGCGCTGGTTTGATCAACCAACCATTTTTTTTTCCCTCTCCACCGTGCACTGATGCACCCACACGAACCAAAATAGCATGTGGGCTTGGAGATGCTAACACCAGACCTTCCACTTCGTACTTGTCTGTTTTGAACAGTGTGACTTGTGTCACGACACAACTTTCTTTTTTATCTGGGAGTTAAGAGCGTGGGCCTCCTTCACTACCACCATGTGTTTGGTATGCACCATTATTACACTTCTGGAGGGCTATAACAGTTACGCCCTTTAGTATAATACTACTTATGCTATTATAATTTGTGCCGCCTCATTTGTTGAGGAAATTACTGCAATCAAGTTCTAAACCTCCCTCTAAGTCAAGAGACCATGAACTAGCCAAATCTTAGAGAGACGGAGTGAGGTGTGTGTTTTGTTGCACCGACCTCCCCTGTCCTGTGCTTTTTTAAATTCCATGGTTCAATTCCTTGATGACTTATAAATGTAGCTGTCTATTTTCTGAATGGTTGATCAATCTTTGTCCCTGAATATAACACCACTGATGAATGTACATGACCTTATCTCTCAGCCCACTGTTCTGACTCACTCTGTGAGGTTTGTCCTTTATCTGGTCACTATAGCTCGGGATTCACTTGTCATTTAAACAATGTCCACTCTATTGTGAATACATTTGGTTCTACTTTTTAGTAATATGTACATAAAATATGTATCCACACCTGCATTGTCAGTGTTTTTGAAAAGTATGTCATTGATGCTGAAGTATCACGACAAGCAAACATTTTTAAATCTCTTCTTGTTTCTTTGTATCACTGCTGTCTGTCTTCTCAGATGTGGTTTTTGGACAAGCATGGGTGGTTATTCTGCTTTGTTATCAGGGAAAAGCTTTGTTCTCCTGCCTCCGACTGTGTGATTGTCTCTGCTGGGTTTCAGGATAGCCAGTTACAAATTATAGGTAGTGCTGTTGACATATCCTTCTATCTTTTTTAATGGTTTTTGTTTTGTCTTCTCTTTTTGTTTTAACACACATCTGCAAGTATAACAATTGTGATCTGGTGCATCAAAAAGTGCACTTTCAAGAAAGTGGGACACCCAGGGCCCCTTTGAAGCTGCTTTTTTGTTCTCGTGCTCTAAACTATCAGCAGAAATGTTAGCTTTGGCAAATGTGGTTTTATATGTATTGTGGTTTTATATTAATAAGCATATTTATTATTATAAATAATATGACTTATTATTTATTAATAAGCAAAAGTTCCTCTCCTATGTTTCTAAATGGTTAAGAGTCGTCATCTATGAATGTTTTCTAAAATACTTGAATCCTTGTTGAAGATTGAGCAGTGAACGAATTGTAATTCAGTTGTTCTGACGGGATCTTCAAGTGTGTAACAAGTGTTGGGGTAAGGTCCTTGAAACTGCTCACTACCAACATCTATCACACTTCAAACTTTCTTTTCCCATTCTGATGAGCTAAGCTATTGAGCCATTGAAAAAAATTGTCTTCCACACAGTTTTAATTTGACAAAATTTGCGCTGTGCAGCCGAATTAGTCTAAATTGAAATAAATACAATGATCATGGTCTGAGAAATGTTCATTTGAGTTATATCTTTGGGCAATTTAGCTCTGTAATACAGTCATGAGGATAACGGTTCTTATTGTAATTTAGATTAATATTAAAGGACGACTCTATTTTCACAAATTAAGATTAGTTTACTAGTCAGTTGGAGAAATACACTGTCTATGGAAATAGTCGTGTAATGTCTTTTCAGCCACAAGACTCACTCTGTCAAAACTGTAGAAGTGACCCCAAGGATGTCATTAAGGTTACCTCAGCTTGGGCGTCGGGGAAAGACTGACTTACTAACTTGGGGATAAACATTACTAATGCCTTTCCTCCTTTTCTGCTCTTATCACTGCATGGTAGCTCCAGTTTTGTCATTATCCTGAAAATCTTCTTTCAAAGCACTGAGCCACAAATCCAATGAGACGCATATCATTTTATAGCCCTGATACTGGATCATCTGAGAGTTTGTATTTGTCATGTCATTGTTTAATAATATCTAGGATATCTGTGCCCAGGAAACGTTTGTCGGATCTTTCTTCTTTGCATTTAAAATACAAAGAATATGAAAATAAGTAAACACTCACACAAGCCTGTGTAAACATGCTTGTATTGCCTTTTTTTTAAAGCAAATTCGTATGTCTGTATTTACCAGTATCTGTCCTTCAACCAGCACAGTCTATGTATGGACAAGAGGAGATAGCTGATATCTGCAGTAGCTGGAATGAGGAGAAGCCTGAGGTAACAGGATTAATGTCAGAGTCAACGGGCCCATTCCCACCAGGCCGATGCAGTTCTGCCAACACTTCCACACATGCAGACTTTTACTGTCATGTCTTCTATCCATTAGCTACAGTCTCACATATGCTTCCAGAAGTATTACTGTATATGCATCCCTTGATATTTATAATCACAGTCATGCCTCTGAAGTTTTCTTTTACATCAAATATTTAAGTTGTGATTTATTTAAAGAGTATGTATAGCAGAAGGCTGGCAGTGTTGTTTATTGTTAACAACCCCCATGAATAGAGCAAAACCAACAATGTGTCATCTTAGTATTTTTCAGCTTCCTCTTACCCTCAACTTCATTTGTTGAGCAGTAAAGTTTAGTGCAATTTGTTGGGAACTATTTTAAGTCCTGAACTTAGTCTGCTACTGAAAGTGTGTAGGTGGTATCAACTTAGAATTAACAACAGTTTCCATGTCCTGTAACAATGAGAGACAATTATACAATTTTAATATTTTTTTTGAGAATTTGAAACAATCTTGCGTTATTCTACCCTCTGCCCATTCTTACAAAACCTTCAGTTCAAGCCCAGTTTGTGTTGGCTGTCCTCAAAGAGAACGTGCTTAGCTTTGCAAATACATTTTGAGAAGACTAAACTTCACATCAGTGACGTGAAGCTGTGAATCTGTGCTGCTTCACTTGAGTTGATTGCATGACAACACGGGTCACAGAAAAGACGCAAGATGGACAAGTTTATTTTTTGTCAGGTAAAAGTGGACAGGCTGTTTCTGCCCTGGCTGCACCGCATGATCATTATCCTCATCAGTGACATAATTATATATTTTTTCTTCTCAGCATATCTTGCCTACTTCTCTATTCTGTCTTTGGTGTGTGTGTGTGTGTGTGTGTGTGTGTGTGTGTGTGTGTGTGTGTGTGTGTGTCACACTTCAATTGCTCAGTAGGCAACTACCAAACCCCCTCACTTTCCTCACATCTCATCTGTCTTTCTCTTTTCATCCTGCCTCTCATTTATCTTCTCTCTCTGAGGCTGAAAACCATTGCCTCTTTATCAGTGAGCCACAGTAGGGGGCATGTCAATCTCCCTCTAGCCTTTCCTCTCATCATCAGTCCATTTCTCTTTTTCCTCAAGCTCTTGTTGGTCTCAGCTTTCCTGTCACTGCTTTTTTACTTTGTATGGAATATTTGGTTTTGTGCACCATCAGGTTAGCCATGCTCTTTATCTTCATACAGATTGCTTTTGTGCTTTGAGTTCATCCTGTGGTTTATTTTTTTCCCCACTTCTCCTCTTGGGATGATGTCACAGCATCACTTATCCACAGGGTAAAGCACTCTTTACTATACTCTCTTCACTTCTCTTCATTGCATCTCTACTCCTCTCCTATCTTTCTTCTGCTTTTATCTTTTCCTCACAGATCCACTTGTCCTGATAACTTGCATGTGCCGTCTTTCTGACTTTCTGACTTTCTCTCTTCTGACTTTTTTTTAGTTTTTAAAATTACCTTCTTCATAAGGCATTTGTATGCTAATTGGATGTGTAAATGCACCGTAGCTGTGTTGTCTCCCACTCTTGTTTCATCTCTCCTTCTGGGCACCTGCTTAAAACAACCGTATTTAAGTGGGTGTGCCAGGACACAAACTGCCGCCAAGAGAATTTACTCTGAACATTTTCCGCCATGCACTGTTTGAGTTTATCCCTCTGACTGTAAACATCAACTCATCCAGACTGGAACAGACTCTAACAACCTTCGAAAACTCAAATCAAAGCACCTAAAACTTCTGTAATTGTCCATAATCACCTTAATTATATTGAAGCAAAAGCTTCCGCTTATGAGGAGGAGTGTTTTTCATCAGTCTAGCTCCTCATACTTCTTGTCATTTATTAGTATATTAGATAATTAGGTTATTGTATAATTGTGAAATATTGTCTAATGGTAGCAAGATTCTTCAAGGACCAGCATTGCAGAAATAGTCATGTGTCATATCTGCTACACACAAGGTTGTAGTCACTTAGTCAAAGATCTATTAGAACTTGGTCAACACAGCAGCACAAGTTATATTAAACATGATCTACAAAACCTCTCCTCATTCAGTTCAGATGCTGATGAATTGCATAGCTGTTGTCATTAACCTGTATTTATGTAGAGTCAGACTTGATCGCTGTCATAAAATCTGGATTTAATCAGCAGCCAGTATCTCAGCTGCAGGTAAACAGGTAAAATCTACGAGCCGCCACCAGATTTATTTCTAACTGGTTTTGTTGTCGATTGCGAACCGTTTGTCATTTACCTACTTATTTATGGTGTTTTAATCAACGACGCTCCGGTTTTAAAATAATGATCAGATTTTAGCTGCCAGCGTGGCACATCAACTTGGGGATGACATTTAACTGCAGTTGTATCTCTGGGCTATTTTCCTCCTCATTCCGTTGTCAACAGAAACGGAAGGAAAAAAAAATATGTAAATGAGTAGAGCTACATTGTGAACGGAGAGCAGAAGGGGAATTAAAAAAAGATTTAACAGGTTACAGTAACTGACTGTATATAGTTGCAGAGGCACAGTCGGTGCATAGCAGCAAAAGTTACGAAGGCAACCTTCTGTCTTCTCCAACTTTGTCTTTGATCACATATTTACATATTAACATTTGATGACAGTCAGTTGAAGTAATGTTAAAATTCCCAACCTTTTTCTATTTTTAAACAGCGGCATGGGTTTATTGTCCGTTACATCACTTGGATACCATTAAAATGTGTGTTGTGAATCACTTGTGATGGGCATTGTGATCCCTGGACTCAGATTTCACCACTTGAGAGCATCTTGCGAGTCTAGTCAGCGCTGCCGAAGGCGACTGGCAAGGCCCTGTAGATGATGTGTCATAAATTAGCTGATGAAATTTACATCTGCCCGCAGCGTAGCCCACCGAGCACCGCACCGTCAGCATCCCTTTACACAGCACACTTTCTGGTTTACACTTCAATACATCATACAGCTGTGAAAGTACGTGTTATCTCTCTGACACAGACACACTTTGCACACAAAACTTGCGTGCTGTATTTATATGTTTTGGACTTAGACATGAGGCACCAGGGGATATGAGATAAGAGCTAGAAACTACAGGTTACTGCATCATTAACTGCAGTTTGAAATTGCCCGCTTGACTTAATTTCCTCTAAGTCCTCTGCTACATTGCAAAACACTGAGTAACGCAGCCAACTGTGGTGAAAGAATGATCGAGACAAATGAAGTGCAGTGGAGAGAGCAGTGGAAATATAACAAAAAGAGGTTAGAAAAAGGTCAAAATGTTTAAAAAAAAAATGATTTTACTTCTGTCAGTTGATTATCTGGAGCTGATGGTTCATCTCCTAATGCTGAAGTAGTGATATTAAGCTGGTTTTGAAAACCACCTCAGTGAGAGTTGAAACATTGGTCACTGCCACATGTTTGTGTTTGTGAGCGTCTGGTTAACTTTGAACATCTCTGATTTTACAGTAATGACACTGGGACATTCACTTAATTTACCTTTGAAAAGGGCAACAGTAGCTTGGGAATTACATAAGAGATGAGGATTTTCACAGTCTCTGTCATGTCATCAGTCTCTTCGCTCCTCTCATGTTTCCCTCTCGTCCTCCTGTCCACCTCCTCTCTGTCCTAAACAATAAAGTACAGCTCTTTTTGCATCCTCCTCATCTTTTTTGCATCAGCCAGCTGTTTTTTTGTTTTTTTTATTTTTTTATTTTTTTTTGGAATTTCCTCTGCAGTGGCAGCATTATTGTGTAACTTTCTTTTCACCAGTTTTGTTTAAGTTTCCTTTTTTCCGCTTTATTCAGTCTCTTCTCACGTTTTTCACAGCCTAGAAATCGCATCCTCACCTCTTGTTGACTGGCGTCTTCTTTGTTTCTTCTCATCTCGGTTTCTGCTTTTCTCCAGGGATGTGTGTGTTTATTAGTTTGTGTGTGTTTATTGTTTGTTTGATCAAGGATTAACATAACTTGGTGGAGGGGTGAGGATAAATAGGTGTCTATTAAAATTCAATGCAGATCTGGTTAAAGGTTAACAATGACAAACAGGTCTTTTTTTTTTTTTATCCATGTAAGGAAATAATGTATGGATCTTGTAAAAATCAATGATGTGCACTGATCCACATAATCCAAATGTGACATGCATGTGTGAGATTGTTCTCAAAAAAAAAATCAGATACATTTAAAATCTAGTCATGTGAATTTTAGGTCTTAAATATCTTGAATATATAATATTGCTAGGTCTCAAAAATGGATCATAAAATGAAATGAACTTAATTTTCCCTGATATATTCTGACTGTGCAACCCAATCAGAATTTTATCAGAGTGAACTTAGTTGTGTGTTGTGATGTTTTTTGGGGGGCTAATGTTGTGTTTTCTTCCACCAAAATTATCCACTTATGGAAGTAATAAGGAGAAATTACTTCTGCTAAAGTTACGTTCACTTAATATGGGCAAGTGCAAGTTCAATAAGATCTGGCTCAGTGCTTGGTTGAATCCGGCTGCAAATGACAAATTGCCGCCTGCTGCACCATGTGCAAAAAAAAAAAAAAAGCTCAAATTAGAAACACAGTGTGTACACACAATTTTGCGTTGTCATACTCAGATGCTTATATGAATGAATGAATTTGCTATGGAAGTAATTCTGGGACTGTTCCCTCATATTCTTTTTCTGTGTGGATGTAAAGTAGGTGTTAGATTGGATTAACAATGTTCTTTAAAAAAGTCTCAAGTTGAACTAAATTAAACTTGTATTAACACTTTTTTTTTAAACTTGTCCCTCAGGCATTTGTGTAGAAGGCTCTTTAGTAAATATGAAACGCTCAGCACTTTGATCGGGTGAATTGGTGCTGAAACATTTTACACTGAACCAACAGATTTTTAATTACTTATAATCCTACTAAACCTAAAATAATATCTGATATTTATTTGGATTCAAACAAATACGTATCAACAGTGTTTCCCTAGTTAGACATTTAGGAGGATCATAGTCATTAAAAACACTTACAAAGGACACAAACACACACGCACACACACTGACAAGTCCTTGTGTTGAAGGTAATTATGCAGGTTAGATGACAGCTTTTCCATTAAACCACCTCTCAACAGACTCTTTACTATTTTGATTGCACTGTAATGACAAAGAACTAATTAGAATGACAAGTATGATTAACAGTTATTGGCTATAGACCACAAATTGTTATTAGAATATTCTGCTTCTCAATGTTATTCATTTTTTCCTTATTTTCCCTCTTTTTTCCCCTTGGCGTTTCTACTGGAGCAGTGTTAGACAGAGTTTACACTCTTGTCCAAATGTCAGGTTTTGTGTGTTGCTGTCACTGAGGGAGTTTATTGTAGCTCAGTGTTCTGACCCGCTGACCTGCTCTCTGAAGGTGTGGAGGAAGAGGGTTGAGCAGTATCAGGTAATAACAAAAATTAATCTGCAGGGAAATCACAGAAGACCTTAGTGAGAGAGTGAAAATAAAGGAGCATGCGCTTATGTTCACACACACACTGACACTTCCTGTCACTTTCTGAGGCTTTATTTGAGAGTGTATGACTCAAATTCATATTAAAAGTTGCATAATGAAGATTATATTTTAAAAAAATTAATAAAAAGGTAATTATCTTTAGAAAAAATAAGGTGACCGAACTGTACATAGGAAAGTTTTGAATGTGGAACAGGGTTCACCGTACTGTTGTGGTTGCCCGACTCACAGAAAATAAATGACTGTGTGCCAGTCAGTTGTGCCGCTTCTAGTGAAGCAGCCTCTTCTTACTTTTTTACTCGATTGTCAAGGATTATTTTTCCAGAGCTATCCTCAGGATAAGATGAATGGCAGTAGCTGTATATACTGAATCGGCCTATAGTGCACGCTCTGTGTCAGCTGAAAACATCAAACTCAGAAATGGTAATGTGTCTGAGTTGCCTTTTTATTTACAGTGCTATTTGTGAATTTCTTTTTCAACTACGTTTGCAAATATATTGTATTTTCAGCCTTGGCAGAAGTTGATAGAATCCAGAATAAATAGTTGATTTCCCTTTTTATCAAGCTGTCCAATTATATTAAAGTGGAAATAGCCCACTTTTCCCACCGGTGGTATTAATGTTGGCATAGCTGTTGGAAAGACCAAATTGTTTTTTATTTCATCAGCTACTTGGTCATAACAGAACGTAGTTAGTTTGACAACTGCTTTGACAGGTTTTTGTTTCTGAACTGTCAGAAATCATGTCAACTGAATATCAGTTTGGAGCTCTCTCTATAGTCATGATAACAGGACTAAACCCGGTGGGACGCCGCATCCATGAGCTGACAGACAATAAAAAAAAAAAAATGAAAAGAAAACATAAAAATCAGTCCAAGCAAATAAGTCCAGGACTGAAAGAGTGTCAGCACCACGTCTCACTCCATCATGTATGTGCCTGTCAGAGGTTTACTCTTACTTCACCTATCATTCTCTATCTTTGCCTCCTGTGATAACAGGGCTCTCTTTATTTAGCAGGATAGAGTTTCCATAGTTACTTCTGTTGTTCCGCCACCAACATTTCCTCAGACTTGGTAAAACCACCAGTATCTACTTTGCTGTCCTCTTTCTCTTTTAGTTGTGCACTTCCTGTGTACTGAAAAATCGAGCCTTCGTTTTTCTACAAATCTTTCAGGCTGGTGACAGCAGAATTTGCAAAATGAGAGTAAAGATTATGGGAAACCAATCTAAATGTAGATGGTATCATTATTCTTTAGCTATTACATTGTGCAGTCAACATTTACTTCATAATGATAAGTTAAATTGAAGGTATTGTTCCTTTAATTATATAATTACTTTAATTTTTTTAAATGATCTGAAGGTCACCGTGATTACAGTTTCAAAAGGTCGTTACTGTTGTCCATGTGGAGTATCTCTGTGTACACATGACTTTATCTGTTTGTTCCTGTCATGTACTTTATGTGTAGGGCTTCGGTTTATCTCTGTATCCACTGTTTACCGTGCAAACAATTGTATATATGTACATCATAAGCCATTGCACACATATAGAACACAGAGTAAGTAAATGAACTGCGATAAGTGTTTCAGTGTTTTTGAAATAATTGTAGGCTGAGTTGCATGTAGACCCACTTTTTAAGGAACTGACCTGCTAGGAACTGAGATCTGACTGACATATGTCAGTGTAGTGCATAGCTGGACTGGATGAGTTGACTCACAGGAAGGAGATCAATGTATGGAAAAATTCTACTTGACGTAAGACCAAAGTTTAGAGGAAGACTGAGGGGCTTCTGTCGACTTTTGCAGCGTAAAGAACTCCTCAAGCTAGACTACGTATCCATTGTGAGGTGTTGTAAAGTGAGATAACATGTCCAAGTTTTATTACTTCACATAAAATCAAACCTGGAATGTCCACAGAGCTAGAACTGTGTTAAATCTAATAACATTAATAAATTACAGTGGATTTGGAGTTAGTGCAGAAATGATGTTTGTCACAAACACTCTTTGTTTGCGGTCATATTATGTTCATGGAATAATTTGAAATCCCAAACCACACTCAAATCTGAAAAAAAAAAATAGAAATAAAAATAAACAGTAAACCGCTGTACTTTTACTCAGGGGAGGAAAAGGAGATGAAAAGAAATTGTGCTTCCCTGAGAATCTCTGGGTTTTCAAAAAAAAAATGTGAGATATGTATTTTATTTAGACAGAAAAAAAGTTTAAATTGATTTCATAGTGTGGCAACAGTGACAGGATATTTCATTCTGTCTGAAAACTCTGTGAATGCGACACATTTCTAACAACGTATGAGAGAATGTTAGGAGCTCAGTCTCTGTCAGTAAATGTTATATCTTAATAACCCCTGGCATTTTTCCCCCACAAGGCTGACTTGGAGACACTTCCTCAGGTGACATCCTGTCATTTATCTCACTCTCCGCTGTCTCTGTCCCACTACAGTTAGCCCTGGAGGACCCGGTGCACAGTGTTTCCCTCCAGCAATTCGTCTATGAGAAGCTGAAGGCGCAGCAGGCCCTGATGGGGGACCAGGGCTTCGGGGTCCTGATGGAGACTGTGGACACAGAGCTCGTCAGGCAGCTCCAAGAGTTCCTCCAAGGCCTTTGAATTTCATCTACAATCCTTCACTACCTTACACAAACATCTTTGCCTAATGCTACCCTCTCCCCCGTTTTTGAAAATGTACTGGAAAGGCTAACATTCTGCCTGACGTGTGGACTCCTAATCCAAACCTTCCTAGCCTCTACCCATGCTATGCCTTATCTATATTCAGACCTAGCCTTGTCGACTGTCCTCAGCTAACACCCCTTGCCCCTTTCTCTGTTATCTGGATTCCTTCACATCCCTTTTTATCAAGATGGGGGTTTATGTGAGTGCTTAAAAATGTCCAAGTACCCTCACATTTTTAAAACACCCACATAAAACATCACCACACTAGAGCTTCCACTCATTTCTTCTAGTTTCTTCTCTTTCTGTGGTTTTAACGTGGAATGGGTAGAAAATTGGAGGGATAGTATAAATGTTGGGGAGGGGGGGGTTGAGGAGTATATAGCAAAAATCATCTGCAGGTGCCAGAGCAGGAGCCTCGGACTATTTTGTATGGAAAAAAAAAAAAACATACAGATTGTAGCAGACTGCATTTCATTGGCAATGTACCTGTACTCTGCACAATGACAATAAAGTTAAAAGTAATCTAAATGTGGAAAAAAAAGACAACCTGAAGGACCTAAAGCAGTGTTTACAGAATCTATTCTTAAAAGTGAAAAAAAAGAAAAAAAAAAGAAATGTAATTTTGTATGTATGTAAAGTATGGATGATATTCTGCATGACAATATTTTACTTTTTAGTTTGTTTTTACGTTGTGTTAATTTCTCTTCCATTTTTAAGAAAAAAAATAGTTTTGTCATAACCAGAGGTCAAGTTGAAGTAACTACTGAGAGAACTCGAAAGTGTTTTTCTTTCTTTTTGAGTTAGTCTAGAGGGAATGTTTCATGACTGTAAAATGGGTGATTTTTAAAATGGTTGATTTGTAAGAGTGCTGAACCACATTTATATGTATATACATACTGCTGCTAATTGATGGTGTGGCGGAGCACTTTAATAACCAAAAACTGTTAAACATTTTTTTCATCTTTTCTTCAAAGGTACATCCTCACACTTCATTGTACTTAAACACAGTCGTAGAAGGCCTTGGAGCAGTGCAGCAGGATTGTGCAAATTCAGCTGAGGTTGAATTAAGACCCTCGTCTTGAGTTGTTGCCATTGATCTTGTCTCAGTGTTATCTTGTACAACAGGAGAAAAAAAAAAAAAACTGACTGCGAACATAACATGCTATTAGGTTGTGTCTTTACTGTTTCTTATGATGAATTCTGACTTAAGTGATAAGAGCCACTGTGACTTTGTTGAGTCAAAATACATCACTCTTGGATAAAGTTGTACGTAGCTGTCCTGCTGCCCTGCCTTGTTTTTCTTTTTGTTTTTCCCAATTTGACCGTTTTTTTTGACGACTTTATAGTGAATAGTAGATGACGCTTTGATATATTTGATTTGACAAAAGAACCAGTTTTCCTTCTAGGTTTTCTCAGAACAACTGATTATTGGGATGTTTTGCAAATATGTATTATGAAAAAAAGTAATAAATAACAACACATTGGCACTTAATGTCTATAATAGTATAATGAATACGTTGTGGCATGTGGAACTCAGTATGTTCAAAACTTAATCTATTGTTCATTGTAATTTGACATTCATAAAGAAAACATCACTTGTAATTTGACACACTTGTGGACAATATGTGATTTACTTTAGGTGGAAAAGTGAAAGTTTTTTTTTTTTTTTTTTTTTTAAGAAAAGCAAGCGTACACCTTTAATCAGTTCTTCTGAAACTTATGGATTACTGCGGTTCATTAGATTGGCCGGCCTGCCTGGGAAGGAGATTTTCTTGACACTAGCTCCTTTGACACTGTGATAGATGAGTAGCAGTCAGAATTACAGCCTTATGCTTTCAGCCTTACCTGTCATTGACTCAAAAGATCTTTCTTACTATTATCTTAATTTCTTATCTAGTTTAACAGTAGAAGACTTCTGTACTTGTGTTCTGTTAATGATGGCAATTATGAAGATTTGAACACAACACGCCATATAGAGGGATGTTTTTTTTTTTTTTTTTTTTTTTGATTATAGGTTTGGTTATGTTTTGATGGGAAATAATCCTTGTTGCTTTTTCCAAAGCCTTCAATAAAATGCAGTAATCAGACAAAAATGTTAGTCTGTGGTTTTCTGTAATTGATGTGAGTTTAAGATTCACACAAGTTAAACCAATACCAATAAAACCGCGTTGGCACTGACACAAACCTTGACTTTAATAACTGAAAACAGAATGTACAATGGCAATATCTACATGCACTGACCAGTTTAAGGGTGACCTTATACAACAGCGAGAAAACTGTGGGGAAGTAATTTCCATTCATTGGAAAAGTGCCATGGAAGTAACCAGAAACAGGGAGAGAGATTAATTTACTGGGGAATGGGAAAACAACACTGTTAGCACCTCTGTAACTTTGTTCTTAGGTACACTGCTTTAAGCAAAAAATGGTAACGTCAACATGTTTAGGAGGTGAAATGTAAAGCTGGGTCTGTTGGGAATTTCATTTGTGTTTGCACAATCTAAAGCACAAAACTAATTAAATTGAATTTTGGCCTCGTGCAGATGCTACAAGAAGAGTTAAGGGAATAACCAAAGTGATTTCAGCTTATCCTGTGGGGGACAGCAATGTTTGCAGAGTAACAACTTTAATAGCAGGTCATCTAATATTTGGCAAAACCTTGAAGATGAAGATGATTAAAGCCATGAGGATACATTATGTGGGGACCATAAATGTTTCATGGTGATCTATGAGTTGTTGAGATATTTCAGTCTGAACCAAAGGAGTGAACAACAAATTAACACAGCCATTGTTGAATCCCTGCTAATAAAGTGGCTTATAACTGATAACATCACGCAACTTCCATAGTCAGTACTGTGTTATTTACATCAGAGATATTGGGTATTTATTCAGGATCTTTCTGTAGCTATTACCTTGAACAAATATTATACAATGAAAAAAGGTATTTTCCAACTGAAGTTGAATATTCATTATGATTTTTGACAGATCAAAAAGGCAAAATTGCTTTCTCAGTACCCAGTACCCAATGTTGCAGCAGTCAGCAAATGTTGCAGTGCTAAACTAACTAAAGAGTTTTTAATGGTTATATATGTAGCAGTTGTACCTGCAGTCATGCTCTGTCACCTCAGGCTCTACAAAGCCAATAGATCTCGTAGACTTTTCCTCAGACTGTCAACCTCTCCCATAAGTTTTCCCACTGACTGTTTTTTTTTCCTGCCAAAGGACAAGAAAACAAACGCAACATCGGCGAACATCAACCCATTTGTCTAATGCTTGAGAATAAATGTACTTCTGGCAGCTGGTCACTTGAGTGGCTTAGAGAGTGCAAAGAAACGATTAAGGATTCTACGACCGTCTTCACTTCCCACCCTGTCTTTTCTTCCTCTTCAGCACCATTAATCCAAAGGACTCTGCCATCCATCTTTTTTTCTCCAACTTTCTTTCATCCTTACTTCCATTACACATACTACATGTATAGTCGTCTGAAGACCGATAAGAGACACAGGTATACTATTGGCTTTGTGTTAATTATCCTGTGGATTGGTTGACAGAAGAGTGAGAGGATAAGCTCCAATCTATAACTTGCATGGATTAGTTCTGTACTTCAAAGGTTAGCATTGCACAGAGGCATATTCCTCTCTTTAAAACTTTGGGTAATTGTTTATTTTTCTTTATAGATATACACTAATGTTGACTGAACTATTTTGGCCTTGATTAATGAATAACCTTACAGACTTTCACCAATGATTTTGATAGTATTTAATAAATGGAGGTCTGAAATGATCTGAGTCTATTTATTTGTGTTTTATTTCTTGTCTATGAAATGTCAAAGTATGCTGAAAGTACTCGTTATGATATCCCAAACCCCATGCTAATATATTTTTGTATTGTCTGTTTTATCTTGACCAATCTTCAGACACAATGATCTTGTGAATAGATTTTCTGTTGATCATCAGTATGAAAAGGTAGTATCAGTAAAGTAGCTTGCCTTTACTGTGAACAATCCAGATATTGATGATAAATTTGCAGACTGGACTTCAATCCATAGTGTGCCCTTGACTGTGTTTGAGGTTCTCTGTGCTATTTGTCTGGCTCCAGTTTGCTCTTCAATGTTTAACAGGTGCAGATATGCAGTTCTGTTTACAGATGCCTATTGTGTCTTTTCCTGTGATATCTGCAGAAGGAACTGACAGCGTTCTCAAATACTGGTACATGAGATTCTATCCACCCATCACTAGAACATCACATATCTGTCAAAGTCACTGGTTTCTTTTCTGTGAGCATAAAACAGGTATTGTATTTGTTACTGCAAAATAATGTCATTAAAAATAAATCTTTTTTTGCTTGCTTTAACAATGTCTTGAATCTGTCCTTTCTTCCTTATGTTTTGATTCTTGCCTGTCATTCTAATTGTGTGCAGGCTTTTGTGGCAGTAGTATCAGTGACAGTATTTGTCAGTGCCTTTTTGTCTCTGTGTATTGATTCTAATTAGAAGTGGCGGTACTTGTCTGCCTGAGAAACCCTGTAATTAAAACCCAAGGCTCCAAGCATGTGCAATCATTACCTGGCTGTACAGCATACCTTTCTAGTGGGTGTATGGGTATCATGGGTATTTGAGCTTTAATGTTTGCGGGTGTAACATCTTTCATCATGTTTGCCTCTAAAGAGTGTTACACAAATGTGAAAAGTCCACTAATTAAAGTGCCATGCTGTGGTCCACTGATTAATTAGTTTCATAGGCTAAGTGGGACACTTGTAGGGAAGCAGCCACCAATGGCTTTTAATCCCCGTAATCCATTCTCACTTTGTTCAGATAGCATTGACATGAAACATATTACCACATGCTGTGTACAAATGGCGTCCTGTGGAGTGTGTGTGTGTTTAACTTTGACTGACAAAGCCAAATGTTACTTTGATGAAATTATACTTTAACGAATCAGTTAATGGATGGACAGAAAAATAATCATTTTATTGGCTAAATGTTTAATCAGCTGTGAGAATTATCTTTAGTGTAGCCTTACTGTGATGCAGCAGGAGCTGTAAAATTTAAGTGGGTTCTTTGGGAACTATTTGACACCCATTAAAATGTCTAACACACGCAATAAAGGCTTTCATGTATCACCATCATTACAAGTGAACAAATGCTGTCACGCAACTTGCTCTTTGTGCCAGTCATCGGGAGTATTTCAGCATAACTGTATAAAAATAAATTTTTGATGCAAAGTGAAATTACTGGGTGATGAGAGGGTATAACAAAAATAAAATATCATATTCTGAGCAGAGACAGGAGCACAGAAAATGGAGATGTTCTTTGACTCTGCTTCTCATCTCGGAGTATTACAGTATTTATTATGCCGCAGGCTGTGGGGAGTGCAGCAAATACTAATCAGACAGGTGGCCACTGGTGTTCCAAAAGTAAATAAGTAGTTTTCTCCCTTCTGCTCATATAGTGTAGACTAGCAGTTGTAGCACAATCAGATTACTGCCATACTTTCTCCTTTTTATCACCACAATGCCAGTTATCTTGGGATATGACAAAACACTTCTTGAGGTGATGCCTATTGTGGGATATCAGCTCTCAATCAACTGAAAGAAATCTGTAGCATGAAGTTGTAAAAACAAGTAAAACATAAAAGTAATTTGGACATTCCTGGTCTGACATTTTATCTTAGTTTCTTCTTGGTGGTCAAAACAAGAAATTCTAGAATAGTAGAAATAATAGATGTAACATAATTCAAAGGACAAGCTTGAAGGTTATTGCAGTGTATATGTCAAGACTTGTGTGTTTTGGGCCATTTTAAAAGATTTTCATGACACTGGGCACCAGTGATCTATGGAATTGACCACTCTATTGATCATCTGTGAGGGCTGAGGGTGCTGGTGACCTATGGGATAGCTTATTTCCATCTGAGTGCTGATGCCTTTTAACCGTTGATATTCTCCAAAGCAGAAACCAGTCATGTGTTCCTTTGTCCTGCTGAACAGTATGCCAAGTTGCTTATTTGCTTTATTTATCTGTGTTGTTTCTTAAGTGTCAGAGGGGATCTCTGTTTTGAACACAATAATCCCCCTCTTTTGTCCTAATGACAAATGTAATGAGTCTCGTTGCACAGGTTTCACCGGACTGAATTAGATATTGACAAAGTAGTCTGTCTTCATTAGTCTTGACAAGTCTTCATCTCACCAGCTGACTTGTGAGTTTTACACACAAATAAAACCACCCACTGTGGTACATGTGAAAATATCAAAATGTCTGTAATTAGTATTAAGTTAGAGGGGAGAGGGGAAAAAAATTCACTGTTTTCATATGATAATGCACATTTTATAGAAAACCTATATAGACTAAATGTATTCAGAAATTTCTGAGTTACAATTAAACCTAAACTTGTATTTTAAGATAAATATAAATAGTTTGTTGTTCACTAGTATTCTGCCATCTCATCTTCTTCCTCTGTGGATGAAATTTAGAAATTTATTTTTAATTAGGTACTTTAGTCATTTAATACAAATCACTCTAATTGAGTTGAAGTCTTCAAACAGTTGAAGGCTCACGGGTCTCATATTATTTAAGTAAGAATGATTACCTGTATGAATTGAGATCCATCCAGGGATCCTATGATTCTTATGATAAAACATTAAGGCCTCTGCCTATGGGGCCTAAACCATAATCCGACTATAGGCCAATCAATCAAAATTAATTAATACAAGTCAATAACTATTTTAAGGTTTTCTTCAATTATATTAGGTCACTGTGTAATTATAACATTTAATTAGGTTAAGTCATGTACCACTCAATTATAATTCTGTCTGAGAGGGTGGGGGTGGGGGGGTGGTTAATTGAGAGGAGGTGGGATTTAATAAGTGTGAAAGCATCATCAGCACATTTTAAAAATGTCATTTTTAATTATTATTATTCATGTTAATTATGATCATCTCTGCAAACTGTTATAAATATATTCCTGTTATTATATTATTATTATTATTTAAATGTTCATATTCGAAATATACATGGATGAATGAATGAATGGAAGCAGCAACACTTCTCTCTTTGGCCTCTCAATGTACCACAGCTCACTGTCATGCTAGCTGCGCCTAGTTAGCCTCCAGTTAAGAAAACCACCAAACTTGTTATTATTATAATCATTATACAACTACTGACCACTAAACGGGTCGCTTCCTCGCGACACTGTTGTGTGTCAGACAGACAACTACATCGCGAGGAAGAGGAAGCGCTATTTCCCCGTCATGTCTATGTTGGGACCCGTTAGCATGTAAGCTAGCATTGATGCTAATTCAGACGCGCTCAGAACACGTGGCAGCCTGTGGACCAGAATCTACATGTATCCTGATGACTTCCGGTGGATCATGTTCAAAGATGAATGGCGCCTCAGGACACTGGGCGGTTTGGCTCTTCACGGTCCCATAACTGAATCAATCATTGCCTCACAGTCATCACAGGTGAGGTTTTATGAACTGGATTTGACTGAAAATGTACAAATGTACCTCGTGTTTGCTGAACCTCTAGGTGTAGACATGTGGTTGTGGTTGTCAGGTTGATACAGGCTGCTGTTGTGGGCAGATTGTTTGTTTGTTTGTGTGATAATACATTTGATTTACTTTGTGAAAGCCACAATATAATTTGTTACTGAACGACTACTGGTGTAAACTCAACTGGCTTTGATTTATCAGTGGAGCGTCATTTATACAGTGACTTCATAAAAAAAAAAAAAAAAAAAAGTGCAATAAACTAAGACAAACTACATCAGTTCAATATTTGTTGTGCCCATCCAGGTTCACTTGTGTACTATTTTTCAAGACACTTGGAACTCGGCAGGTATTTTTGCTCCAGGCGCCTCAGAGAACTTTCCACAGTTGGATTTATGCTGACTCAGTGTCTTCTGGCTCTACATAATCCCAGATGGACTCTGCTGTTGTGGTCAGGACTTGTTCCATCTGTTTTAGGACCCCTCAGTGACTTGACTCTGCCTGTATGTTTGTGGTTGTTGTCATACTGCAATATGCATGCTTCCTTAATGGCGTTGCCTCTAAACATTACACATTATATAAAACAGATTGCTGCCAAAAGAGAGAGAGTGTGTGTGTGTGTCCATCTTGAATGACTCAAAAATAAGCGCATTCAAACTCAAAATGATGTCAGCAAAACTTAGAGGTGCATCTTTCTCATACAAACAATTAAAAACAATCATGTTAAGTGTGCTCCTGTTTAAGGGCTTGAATTGATGCCAGTGCTCACCCCCAGTGACGTCAAAGATGGAGAAACCATCGACCATTATCTTCTCCTCTCTGCAGGGTTAAATCAGTTCTTCTGTTACATAGAAAACTAAATCGATGAGTTCTTGCCTTGGGTAAAATTCATATAAGTTTTTTTTGCTACAGATAGATATTTCAGCCTGTTAGTATCGTGTTGTCCCTGACATGATAGTGTAAAGGGATGGAATTCCGGAAGAGAGAATTAGTAATCCTCAAGTAAATCTGCCCTAATCCCCTGAAATGTCCGGAAAGGAATCATTGATAAGCGGTGGCCATAAAGGAAAGTAGATAAGGGCTGTATCTAAAAAGACTGGCCCTTATCAGCAGTGTTATAAAACTAAAATGCCCTCTTATCAGTTATTCACTGTTTAATGGTACTTAGAGCAAGGTGAATAAAGAAAAAACATGCATGGAGAGGGTAGAGCAGTCCTGCTTCAGCATGTGAAGGACACAAGTGAGCATGTGTTTGTTTGCTTGGGAAATTTGTGTAATTTCTGCAATTCAAGACCAAGTGGCTGTTAGTAAAGAGATGGATTGAGAGAAATAGTACTTCAGTGGAGTTAACATATAAATTGGAATCGCAATCCTCTATTGTATTACAAGGATGCGACGCCTGCTCCAGTTTTACACTGGCGGAAATAAGTACACTGGTAAATATGTGGTGAACATTCTACAAACTTTGAGTTTGTTTATGACAGTGCTGTCAAGTTCAAAGAAAACATTTACAGAGCAATTCAAAAATACACCAATAAATGTCAATGCAGTGACAGAACAGAGAAACACATTTTGTACTCGTCAGTAATTCATTTTCTCATCATGCACATCTACTGCACAACAGATCTTATCTTGTGTACAGTAACAGAAACATCAGAACATGATGTTTTAATGTAATTTTGTCTCTTTGGATACAGATATTGTTAATAAAGTGGCGTCTCACTAATAATAATTCCCAGCTGATGTTTACAATAACTGGCCTCTGTCTCTGACTCCATAAAGTTATCATAAAGTTGATTTGATATCTGTCAGGTTTTGCCAGCACATTGCTCATCACCCTGCCTCATCATCCACGTATTGTATGTGCTGATGGTATGCTATTTAGCCGAATGTCATCCCACCAAAGCCTGGGATAAAATTGTCATTGGTTAATTTCACAAACTCTTAATGGACTGCGTGTTTAACTGTGACATGACAAGGATGACGACTGTGAGTTTTTGTTTGATATGGCTCACGATAATCACACTGTCAGCCTCTTGACACATGTTTGACAGTGTGGTTACAGGTTCACTGAGGAACCCGTAACTGGAGTGCGTGATCAGACAGCAGAAGTAGAGTGTAAAATCACCATCACACACACGCACACAAACAAACTCACCATGTGCTCCCCTTTTCCCAACTCTGCCTTCAACCCTTCTATCATCCCTCATCTTTGCCTCTCTCTGCTGGTGGCTGATTAATATTGGATGGCAAAGCTATCATCATTTTTCCTACTAGGGAAAGAGATTATAAGGTTGCATATATGAATATTATGTATGCACTTTTCTACAAAACCACACGTATAAAGCCACGTCCTCAATGGCAGTAATAACATGGGTGAACCCATGTATTATAATTCCTTTCTAATCACAGCAGCTTGAAAAGTGAAGTGTGTTCACTGTGTTGCAACCGCTCACACTGTCACCACTGTTTAATATCAGAAATAGCACAGCAACCTTCCAATTTTCTCCTCAGTAAAGAGCACTGCTTTCCAAAATCCATTATGAGCTCCCACATGTCAGTTGTCAGGAGCCCACAACAGTGAGGAATCTTAACAAGGAATTTATTGGTGACCTGGGTCCAGACATCTTATTGAATTACCTGATTGTTGTCTCAATTTCTCATTGTTGTAGAAGGCAGAAATGGAGAAAAGGATTTGATCAGCAGCGGCATTTGCGTGTGATATTAGAGCTCTGCATGTTGCCTATTAGATATACATGTCACACAGTAGGGATGTTGTTATGCATGGATGCATCTGCTCTGTCTTTTATTATTTATTTGCAAATTATCACCTCAGTATGAACACTTATTACACATGACAGTAGATTATGGTTGACATGCAGGTTTCTGCACAGCATCTCATTCTGTCTGTCTACTTAAGGTGATTTCCTTTCTAAGGGACTGCAAGCCGTCTGAATTAGTTTTGAACCATGTTCTGTTGCCACAATGGCATGTCATGGTGCATTGGAAGGGTAATCTAAAAAAGCTGGTGTCATTTGTATGACACCAGCCAAGCATAATGAACTGGAATATATATATATATATATATATATATATATATATATATATATATGAGTCAGTGTAACAGATGGATGTGGAGAGGTAAAAAAAGAGGACATCAGGTAAATTTAAGAATAAAAAACGATGTAATTTGGTTCTGTAAAGTCTTAAATTCAAGATGGCAGTGTTCAGTAGCATTGTGTTAACTGAGCTGTGGAGATTTGTCCCATTATTAAAGGTGTTAAAGGTGCAGATTGTGTCTCTTTTATGGATTGTTGGATGAAGGACTACGTAAATGAAATCATACCGATCTGTTTATGGAAGCAGTGAGGAGAAAATGGCAAGAGATTTAGAAAAAATACTCAGCCATTCCTTTCACTTTATGATCCTGCAGAGGCTTTCTCTCCAGCTTTATACCTTAGATTTACAATGTCGACTGTCATGACCTGATCCTCTTAACCATGTTCTTTTCAAGTTAGTTTAGTGTAATTGCATAATGAAATGTTGTTGTTTTAAAATCAAGTTCTAGAGTGTGTAGGGAAGATTAAACTTCCAAATAAAACAAATGCACACTTTGACAAATTTTTGCAAAAACCTGTTGTTACACAGTGTTCTGTTGCTGATACTACTTAATCTGATTGTAATTGCTTCTCATCTTTTAAATATGTGTGAGGAAGATGTTTACCCATGCACTGAATACTGATACCATTTTTCCTCTGTTCTTGTCACCTCCCTTCCGCTCTCCTTTACCCTACTTTTCAATGTCTTCCTTTGCAGTCGCTCTGTGTAACTGTATTTTATTTTGAAGCCTTTTGATAGTAGAAATGTTAATTCTGCACGCAGTTCCTGGCCACCCATCTGCCACAGGAGTGTGCATGACATGTTTGGAAGATTACCACAGTGGTGGTTCTGAAATGATGCGCCAAATGACCGTTAAGGTTTTATGTTAATCAATTAAAAGCCGTAAGTCTTTTATATGACTACTGTCTGTGAACATATTCTTCACCCCACCTCCGCCCTCCTCCTCTGCTGGACAGTGTGGCAGGTGAATAGAACAAAAATGATTTGACATTGCTGAGAAAGGAGGGCAGAAGGTAAAGAAAGTTGTTAGCAGGGGGTTCAGTGATCATCTGTGACTCTGTTGTAAGATGAAAGAGAAGGAAAAAAAAAAGGTGGGCTGAGATAAGGGGGAGAAGCAATCTCAGAGGTGAATACATTAAAAGTTGAAGCACTCTGATGACAGTTATGAGAAGTTTATGAAATATATAGCAACAAATTGTTCGGCAGTTGCAAATCTGTTCTGCTCATCATAATGGATGCATAAACTAGAGTAAGGTGACTGTTGATGATGCTTTTAGTCACTGAGTTTATGTGAAGCATTTTTCCTCAAGTGATTGAAAACACGTATTCCGGTAAAGGGACTTCTTTATGTCTGATGTGGTGTATTTGATCCTCTGCTGCAATTTTGAGTGAAATAGTAAACATATTTTTAAGTTTCTGTTGATTAAAACTCTTTCCCATTGAACTGTGGGTATTTTTATGCAACCTCTATGTCCATATAACAGCCTTCTATCAGCTTAAAAACATATCCAGAGTTAAGGGCTTTATGTCCCAAACGGATCAGGAGAAGCTGATTCATGCTTTCATCTCAAGTAGACTCAACTACTGTAATGGTCTTTTGACTAGACTCCCCCAAAAAAGTATCAAATAGCTGCAGCTCGAGTTTTGACCAGAACAAAGAGATCAGAGCACATCACCCCAGTTCTTAAGTCTTTACACTGGCTCCCAGTTAGCTACAGAATAGATTTTAAAGTTCTGCTTCTAGTTTACAGTTTACTGAATGGTTTAGGTCCAAAATACATAAATGACATGTTAGTAGAATATAGTAGAGGGGCTCTGAGATCTACTGACTCAGGTCAGATAGTGGAGCACAGAGTTCAAACCAGACACGGTGAAGCATCACAGCTGGAACAAACTACCAGCGGAATTGAAATCAGCCCCAACTCTAAGCACTTTTAAATCCAGGTTAAAAACATTTCTTTTTTTTATGTGCTTATGGCTGAGCTCTTTTTTTTTTTATCATAATCATGAGTTTTAATCTTCTATTTTAATGATTTTAAATTACATTTGTATGCTTTATTAATTATTGTTTTAATTTCTATATATTTTTAATGACATTTTCTTTTCTCTCTCTCTAATTTTTTCTTAATTTCCAATGTTTTTCCTTGCCTTGGTAAAGCACTATGAATTGCCTTGTGTACGAATTGTGCTATACAAATAAACTTGCCTTGCCATTGATGCGGTAAATTATATTAAAAACAGACAATGGACTTCTGAACTCGCACATAAACAGCTTCATCCTTCCGTCCCTGTTTTGCACCATTTACTCAGGCGCATATAATCCCCCGCAACAACCTTCTCCTTTGATACATACATAAACATTCATAGTGAAAGGTTAAACATCAGTTCGTCTTTCTTGGGCAGCATGGGGTCAAATCAGCTTTAGTGGATTTAAGGAACAATCACAAACTAAGCCTTTGTGGAATAAAAGACTTCAGTCTGCTTTTTTGCTTGTCAGCTGCTTTATGTCTGTTTCTTATCTCCGTTTTGTGTGTTTTTTTGGTGTTTACCTCACCTTAAACCTTCTGGAAGAGTATGCATGGCCCATGAATTGGGGATAAAAGCGTTGTGGCTGTTTCATTTTAGTCTTCATTGTCATAGCAGTTACCACTTTTTATAATGTATAAAGCTTCAGATTCACTGGTGTTGATGCTTGGTCGCTGTAAAGAGTGTCTATCTAAACTAGGTGTAAAATTTGATATTGAAATAAAACCAGAATCTATTTTTGAGGTTGTGGGCATCCCCATCATCCTGCATCACAGGGGTGGAAATAAGTAGTAGTTAGGTTTTAATGTTAGATATATCCTCATAGATCCATGAGATACACTCTCAGAACAATCCATTTGACATTGGCAGCTACCTTGTAAACTAGAAAATGCATTTCCCAAAGAAACTGTGATAGTATTGGCTGGGTTCTGCACAAACTAAAGCCAGCCAAGCTGTATTGCTGCTTTGAATTTGTATGATGAAGTATTAGGAATTGGAAAGACAAAAAAAAGGCTGAAGAATGTAAACTATAAGCAAAATGAAACCATTTTCAATAAGAGTTTATTATATAACTACAATGCACAGATAAGGCTGAACACTTGGCTTGAAAGTTTTAGCTCCATAGGGAACTATACTGCGCTCTTTCACATAGCCTATAGCAGCTAAACCTCAATGATTAATGGATGACTGATATTCTGGGCTGTTGTTCTGCCTGCAACAGGATGCTTATATGCCTGTGTGAGTGTGTGTAGTTACAGTGCAGTTGCAGTCATACAGAGAGAACACCACCAAACATACTAATCAACCCAACTATAGGTTATGTTGCTGAAATTTCTTCACATAGAGCATCATGAGTCTTTGTTGAAGACCTGTGTGTGTATTTTGACTGCCTATATAAGATTATGAAACAAACAAAAGTGACTGCATGGATTAAAGCTGTGAAAGGTGTGAGATTACACGTGCTTGTGTTGTTGCAACAGCAACATGGCGCTGCAAATTGCACATCTTATCTACTCAGTACAACTACAATTTCAGTCATTTTCTGCTGCTGATGCCAAGCCTTTCTTTGATAATATATACAAGCAATATATGTGCTTCTGCATTCATGCGATCTGTGTGTGAATATGTGTCCCAGTATGTGAATAATGTTTGATGTATATGTGTATAGTGTACCAAAAGCAGCAATAATCAGTTTGCACCAGCAGGAGGTTTGAAAGTGAAATAATACACACATCATCGAGGGATTTAAGTTAAGTCACTGGCTAATATTAGTAGGCTTAGTGTATGCTGCTGGTCCCTAGATGCATTATTTCTCCTTCTGTATTTTCTTATAACCTGTTCTTTCAGCGGATTCAGTAAAAATTACTAGAATGGCAATTTCTGACAACGCACAACCATTGGCTGTATTATTGTTAATGCAGGTGCATTAACATTAAGGTGCAGTTTTCTAGTAATGTAAAAGGCAAGTTTAGCAGAAAATGTTCTGTCTCATGATGTGTCCATTTCACAAGTCATGTCCAAGAGTTCTAACTTCTTTACATTCAACGTTACAGTGACTGTTGTTTAACTCTATTAAGGTTAAGCAGAGTAGATATATTTTGCAACAGTGGAATTATGGGTTTGGATGACGGACTGGTTTGTGTGTATGTATTTGATTAGCATGCATAGAGAAACACATTTGAACAACAACCCTTTGTGAATACTGTAAGAGTACGGTGTCAATGTGTTTAAAAAAAGGTGCTTTCTGTGTACATTCTTTTGAAAGGCTATATCCAGTCCTTAAATCCACAAGGTCTTCAATACAGTGGGTGAATAATTTACCTCAGTCAAAGGTGAAGTTATGCAGGTTACTGGAGCAAGGATGGCAGCGCATAATGACTGTATGTGGGGCTTGTTTGGGTGAATGTTTCTTTTAAATTATCCTCCCATGTTTGTGGCAGGCTATACGTATAAAACTCTACTTGTGCCCTGTGAGGACTTCCTGTCTGCAAGTTGAGTTTAAGCAGCTGAAAAATGGTTCCTCTGTGAACTGTGGCTGCAGGGTACTAGTTTACATATTCATGTTTAATGATTCCCCACCCACAATGGAAAAAAGAATGGACCAGACTAAGGCATTACTTTTTGTGACGTTTGTAATAGCAATTCTTTCTTAAATTCAGGGCTTGATTTTATGTTTGTTGTAAATGTCTCTCTCCTGCATTCTTCTGTACTCTCATTGTTTATCAGCACCTGGCTCCTTTGTGGCTGAGGCTGAATATTATGAGCTATCCCTGAAAGTGGTTGTGCTACTTGTATAACAGCATGCTGTCTCAAACAACTCCAAATTACCATAAATCTTACAGAGGGGTGATAAACAAGCACACTTGTGGCTATAGATAGTCACTGTCAAAGATCCTATGATTAACTTCAGTGCAGTTTGCAAATCTTGCTCCCTCTTCCACTTGACAAGGCTCAGCCCTTGTGATGTGAAAGAGGCATGGTGCCCAAAAATGCAAGCGTTTGAAATCAACCAAGCTTTCTAAGACATACAGGTCTGCTGCCACCACAAATAAGGATGAAATCATTTGTGGTACATAACACTCTTTGTAAATGTCATGAGATGTAAATAACCAAGAGGGTGTTAGTTTTTTAGTACTCTTGGTGACTTAAGAAATCGCCAAACTATACAAGTCACACAAACAAACAAACAAAGGATTGTCTAAAAAGCTAAACATGTATCTAACTTTTTGATGTCAGTTGTTCAGGTTTGTTATTATATTTTACAAATGATTATCCTGTAACACTAATGTTCCACTCACTGTTTTGGTCAGAAGATATTTGACAAAATGCAATTGCATGTTTCCCTGCCCACCAATGTCTTTAAATATGTCAATGGAATCAGGATATGTTGCAGCATCCAGTGGTTTAAGAATCAAATTTTCACGTTTCACATTTATCTCATGCAATACCAACTTTTCAGTGTTGATTTTGCTTTGCAATCTCAGTTATCTTGTTGGCTGATCCTTCCATGAGAATGGATCAGGTTCTTGCTTTACTAAGAGGAGGACAGATGTAGACATAAGTGGTGGAATGCTGCATCATGATAGCAGCCTGTCAGTGAGAGGAGAGACTTTGAAAGTCAGCCCGTGTTTGCGTCTTGTCTCCTTTCTCCAGTTTGAAGGTTTTTTGAAGCCACCAGAGGCACACATGGATATAAAATCATCCTCACAGTCATTGTGACTGGTGGTAATAGAGACTGGTCCCCATTGATTTCATTATCAGTATGTAGATGTGGTGTGAATCCATCTGGTATCCCCACTCACTGGTCTCCATCTGCAGCTCCTCCAGGTTGTTGCAAGGTTGGTACCTTGCAACAGGAAAATCTCACAATATTTTAGACACAGAAGCTTCACACCTCGTGTTGACCTTCAGTGAGGGCAGAGGCATAAAACATCTTTCCTCACTGAGGTGACTGAAGAGTTTGATCACAATCAGTATGGCTATGAGCCATTCCAGTCCACTGTGTTGTGCCACACTCTACTGTCTGATGGATGGTGGAAAAAAGCTGTACATCACAGCAAAGGTCCAACAGTAAATGGTTTCTTTATGTTTCCTAAGTTATACTTGTAAGGCTGTGTGTAGCTCCTGGAATGATACAGTGTTCCGTTACGTCCTTCCTGTGAAACAACTAGTCTGTAATAATATTATGGCATACCAATGATGTTTGTGAATGAAGGCTGGATCGACTTTATAATTATAATGAAGACAGTTTACCCATTTTTCAGATGTTTTCTTGGAATTGGTAGAACGACATAGAAATGAATAGTTTTCAGAAGTTTTGTGGTTAAACATGATGCCAGTGCTCATCTGTCTCTCCTAGTCTATGAAACCTGCAGTCATTTATTACCTGTGATGCATGACACCTCTCTGATGCATTGTTCATTCTAAATGTGTTTGTGTATGTGTGTGTAACTGATACTTTCAGACTTCACTGCGCGCTGATCTATCTGAACGTCTCAGTGTCTCTCTCTCTCCCTCTCTCTCTCTCACACACACACACACACACACTATATACATTAGAAAAATCCACCTAATTCACCTTCAGGTATGTTTGTGTAAAACTCAATATCCATCAGTAGAGATAAATTAGCTTCTAGTTTTCCTATGTGGTGTGTGTATGCAGAAGTGTGTAGATATTTGTTTCTGGGTGAATGAGGGTATAGTATCTACACTGCTGCTAAATAAATGAACAGACTAAAATGGATTGAGTAGGAGAAATTGCTCACACTAACACACAGAATTAAACATGTTTGCCCCAGTGTGATTCCATTTAACAAAAGTTGCACCATACGGTCTGTGAGTGTGTGTGTGTGTGTGTGTGTGAGATAACAACGGAAACAGGATCCAATCCTAACTTTCACTGCACCAATTCTCTCAAGTATGAGACTCTCAAAGACTCTGTCAAAAGCTGTAATTGTATGGTCAACCTCTGTTATCTGTAGCCAGTAGCAGTTGTTCCTCAATGCAGGATCTTTAGCAAGCAAAGCCTTTGTTTTAAATTATTATATGACTACCTTCAACCTGGATTTTACTTTTTTTTTTTTTACAGAGATACCTGCCTCAGCTCTGATAACATCAGATATCTCACTGTTCCAATTATATATTGTTTAGAAAATCCCCCTGAGTCACAGGGAGGTGGCCGTCCTGTTGGTCTTAAAAAGCACATGTGCAGTGGATTTATCTCAGTAAAGAACCCTCTTAGCTTTTAAGTGCTCATGTTCAAGATCAATTGTGTTTAATGTTTCATCTATTGTGCTTTGCTATGACAAAATGTTATTGGTTAGTGTTGGTTGTTTTTTAATATTCATGTAAATAACGTAACTAATAGCTTTGCCTCTTTTTAAAGTACTTATAAATCTTTTAACCTTAAACAGCAGCTGCTGCTGTTATGGTCTATGGGCTCACCAGTGAATTCTCATTCCATGAATGATTTTGTCTCTGATTTTTTTTTTTTTTTTTTTTCCCTCCACGTAGCTGCTCCTCAAACTAGTTATGCAGTTTAAATGCGTATCTCTTACAAGAAATCTGCTAGTGACTTTATTACAGTTTTCTATGCACATTATAACTGTTTAATCAAGTGTAATGAGGTACGTGACCTGGTTGATCAGTTTAATGTTTTGTTTCTAATGTTTTAATGTGTTCATCTGTCTTAGATTGCATTCTTCCATTAGGAAGGTCAGGTGGTTAGTCACATCCTTCATCTTCATAGAAGAGATGAATGAGAGACACAACTTGAGAGTTACGTTTCAGATCACAGATCACTTCATAAATCTCGTGCTGTTTGATGATGATACGTTTTTGGCTTATTTTGTTCACGTTAAAGCCATTAAAGACCTCTATAACACCATCTACCTCATGCATAGCTTCCCCATATACCTCCCCCACATTGCTAAGGGACATCATCCCTCTTTCCCTGCATAATCTGTTTGATCACACATGCTCTTATTCTTTGAAGTCTTGACACTATAACCACCAGCTTTTTCAAAGATATACTAGAAGTCACTGTCCCATCTTCTGCTTGTTGTAAATGAGCCTCTGACCTCTGGTTCGTTCCCATACTAGCTGGTATTGAAACCCTTTTAAAAGAAACCTGGCCTTGACCCAACACTCAATTATAATTACATAACTGTCTCTAAATCATCTTTTGTCATAAAGATCATTGAAAATACTGGCTTCAAAAATTACTGCAAATAGTGGAAGCTAAGGTTATTTTTTACTGTGTACTGCATTGGCATTGATGGAACTGACCTTAGATCACTTTCCTCATGTTCGACTATTGCTGATTTTGTCTTTTCATCAGCTTTTGTGTTTTCCACAGTGTACTATCATTGGTCTTACTTTGTTCAGCTTGTACATGCCCTCCCTTGGTCGTATCATTTTGCCAATTTAACATTACTGTCTTCCATTGTTATGCAGATCACATCTAGCTTTATATATCATTCAAATCTAATGACCTTTAAAACTGAAAAACTAAAAAAAAAAAAAAACATTTAGTTTGGTGTTGCAAACTTCAAACTCAACTGCAAGCAGGGAACAGGTTCTTTAAAATGACAGAAACCTCTTCAGGTTTTGATTTATAATGTGTGACCATTGTCAGATTTCCCTAATTGACTGTTCTGCTTAATAATGCTGTGTGTATTGTACAAACTGTAGGATACTGCTGCCTCAGTGCCTGAAACCATCGATGAGCAGTTTGACCCGTGCGTTTTCACTCCCTGGTGACCCCTTCAGCTCTTTCTCAGCACGAGTCGTTATATGGACCTCGACTGATTCCAGATAAAGGAAAGGGTTTCCATAGAAATAGTTGAAAAAAAAAAAAACTGTGGAAACAAAAAAACTGACTGAGATACCCATGGAGTTACCAAACAAACACATATAGTTTATAAACAGTAAAGTGCTCTAAACATTTTGTTTTCATGGCAGAAATTACTTACATGGTTACTGTACACCTACACGTACATTCTCAGTATAAATCAGCATATGTATTCACATTTTGATGGCTAGGAATGGCTGAATTATAAGAAGGTGAGCCAGGGTGGCTGCTAGAGCTTTTTTTTTTTTTAAATAGGATAGTCTCAAGGAAAAAAAAAAACTGAAATAAACAAAATATAGCAGATCCATCTTGATAGAAAAATAGGTATTCAGGTAGGTATAGGTATATATGGCCTTAGTATCCGTGAGGGTCATTGTGACACAAACACTGTGTATCTGAAAGACAAGTGCCAGATTCTCTTAGAAGGATGCAGGTTTTAATATCACCTAACCATTTGAATAAGATTTTCTGAAAGAAATGCTGTAATTGTAAGTTATTAACCCTAACCCTCACCTCCTTGGCTAAAACACCATCCTAGGGGAAACACTGTTGTCTGCACCTTGGCAGTTCATTACGTTCATTAAAAAGTGTGGGACATGGTGATCCCACAGTAATACCCCCAAGAATATTGTACAATATGTCTCTTTTTTTTGTCCTAGCACTCCCTGGTTTGCAGTCTAATAATACCAGGACTCCTCATAATCTGTTGTTTCTTTCATTAGTTCTTTGTGCCACCAGAGACAATTGAGGTATTAAAGTGCTGCCTAAACTAATATGTCATATCATTTCCCTGAATGGATCCTGACGATAAGCTGATGATGCAGGACAATTAGGGAACTGTCTAAATTGATCAGTCAATGAGTTCCTGCCAGTTTGTATAACTTCATGTTTACTGGTGTTGGTTCTTTTTGAAAAATCCAATGTGATTCAATAGTATATTGTTTTTTTTCCCCCTTACCCTACACTATACATTTGACAACACACAATTTGAAGTTAAATACCTCAGTCATCAGGTGGGGCTGCCCTGGAAAATGGTCAAAGGTGACCAGTCTCTGTTGTAAAGACTATGCTTCTGAGAAACATTGTATGATTGATTAATGCTCCATGACTACTGTCCTCATAAATCTAAAGTTCGTTTTACATTATGAACTTCTTTTGAACTTTTCCTTCTTGTTTTTTTTTTTTTTTTTTTTTTACACTGTTTCACCTTTGCACTCTCCAAACTGTAATTGAAGCTTTAAGCCAGAAGAACTGAGTTGTCTAATGTTAGCAGCTCTTGTGTCAGTTAGACAGCCAAAGGGACACATATTATTAAATTTTATCCCAGGCATTTGATTAGTATTCAGAAAACGGAACACGCTTTTTCAAAAGTTGGCCTCAGGTACCATGGAAACTCGGTGTGTCCACACTTGACTGCAATTTATCCCAATTGATTTTTGCCAAGGCCTCTTGTACTGTAAGATCCTCTTTCCCAGAAAGATTTAATGTTGAAGTTGTTATTATGAGTCTGAGGTAGGACGGGTGTGATTTGATTCAATAAGGGCCCCCGTGGAGCTTTGTGAATTATGCGTGAAATGATTTACAGCGTGGGTCAGTAAGAGATCTAAACCTGTCAGTCATTTCGCTGCCTACCTTCTGTTTATCTTAATGGATGATTGTCTGTGATTTCACATGCTGAGCTTGGCATGTATTTCAAGTGATTATGTGTGTGTGTGTGTGTGTGTGTGCGCGCGCGCACAAGCATGTGTGTTTCTATGTGTTTGACCAGTATACCTGTCTCTTTTTATGTGTATGTGTACCGCTACTCGTTGGCAGAGGTGCTATTTAGTTGCTGTGATGAACCTGGAGGCCTTGCTTGACAGATTGACAGACTGAAATGATGTGATGAAAATTGCCTTGCTGACCTCCATCACCAAATGATGCACCGTGATAGACAATCAGCTGTCAGTGGTGGTGGGATGCTCCTGGCTTTTGAAGGTCCATTCTGTTAGGGACGCACGGCATCTTTTGAATTTTCATACACTAAACGGTAGACTTTTCACTCCAATGAATAAATTATTTAGCACAATTTCAGCAGCAAAATTTGAGAATCACAAAGATTTGCCTCTGGTGCTGCATTACCCATTTGTTATGCATTTATGCCTTTTCTATATAGAGTCATTCTATAAAAATAAAAGAACATTTTTCATTACGTCTCATCTATAATATTCAGCTTTAATCAAGAAAAATAAAACATCCATCCTCTTACGGTACAGTTGAGCCTCAAACAAAAATTACATTTATCCAAAGCGATAATTAATCTTCTCTCTCCGTATTGTGACATGTCTTTCAAGACATTAAATCCTAATTAAAGAGTGGTTGTCAAGCACATATGCTCAAGCACTGACATAGTGCCATTACTAATGTATTTGGTGGCCCAGCTGCCACTAAATTACAGACCATCAGCAATTGGCAACACTATCGCTACCTAATGCTACCGCAGCATCATATGATTTTTACTCTTCTGTTCTACTCTCACTTTTATAGCCTGTCTCTTGAGTATAATTCAGAAAGATTAAGACTGTTTATTAGACCCAGGCCTTTAACAGTCATACAATAATCAATCAGATACTTTATGAGTCCAGCACATTCTGACAAGGTAAATTACCCTTCTGATTTCACATTACCTTGACTTTAATATCAGTCATATATCATACATTAGAGCGAAGAGTGAATAGTTGAAGTTCTTAGAAAAGACCATGTTCTTTGAACACTAAAGTCTTAAAATACAAATTATAGTCATTTTAGTGAATCTATGTTTAGTTAAGGGGCAGAGATAAATCAGTTCCTACCAAAACAATCACATGACATAATATAGAAACATGTCTTTATAAGTTTATTTTACAGTTAATCTCACAAAACCCTAACCCATCTACTACAGGCGTAATACATGGTGATGTATGTGGTGTAAAGAGTGAGTTGATGTGTTTCCTTAACCAAACCAAAAATGATTTGGAACTGGCATCTTGGGGAATATCAGATTTTTCTCATAAATTTGACTCTTGCTCATTTCAGTGTGCAAAGGTGAAAATGCACACAGAATCACCCTGCCAAAACACGGGGATAGTCTTCCAAGTTGCACGGCCATTAGCCTGTTCGAGGACCCGTTTGTCATCTACGTGTTTGATAAGTGAGATGACTGGTTGCAATCTAATGCCACAACACCGTAAACTGTTCTTTTAATTTGTTTGGAACAATATCATTTAGTTTTTTTGGTGGTAATTTATTACTGTTTACCGGGACTCGTATATCTTGCCACCCACCTTTCTCACAGCTGGAAGGATATAGAGTCCCCAGCATGCTCGTTAACCACAGTAAGGTGAACTTTATTGGGATGCAGTGAGTTTTTCTTTTCTTGAAATTTTACAGACTAGGAAAATGTGTGGCACTCCCTATTCTCTAGCTTTTATGAGACCATAAAGTACAGTGTTTTATTCCAGCCAGTCATCCCTTTGTGTCCATCCTTATCACTTGCATCCTTGATTTGCAAATGACTCATCCTGTCCTCTGAACCTTTTGGGTTCAACACTTTCAGGTACTTTTTTTTCTGCTTCAGGCAAATATGCAAATGAGAACCTTTCTAATTGCACATCATAAAATGTAATTGTGTGCTTTTAAAACACTGAATCTTTAGCTTTTTTATTTTAGTCTCCTCATTTAAATTCTCTTAATAAAGGCATAAAGGCTGATTGGCAACTCTTAAGGCACACATAGAGAAGTATTTTCATTAAAAGATATGGATCAAAGAGCAGGTCCTGTTGTTTGAAGCTTGATGCAGTCACTCTTCCTGTTTTAGAAAATTATAGCACGCTTTGACTAAAAGCATTGGCTAAGGGAGGCAGCACTCCTCATCTCCTCGCATCCCTCTCTGCATCTCCGTCTGAATGTCTGTGTGTATATCTCGGCAACAAAGATGTAGTTTTGACATCTCGTGTTTCCACCCAGAGGACTTCGAGAAATTAAGAGGCATATGTGGAGGATGTAGTTATTTCTCAATGGAAATGGCAAAAAAATTTAACTTCTTTGGTTTGTTCTGTTTTTGTTTGAGTACCTTGATCAAGTGGAGTGCTGTCACCGTTGGTTTAAGTTGAAATAAATCGAAGTGGATGGAAGCATAGAGCAGAGTGGGGGCTCTTGAGTCATAGAGAGACTTTTCATAAAAAGCTTCCAGTGCAAACACTATGGCACAGAACAAAGAACAGACCTTGTCGTTTGAAGCTTGGCACAGACCCTCTTCCATCTTTTTTTTTTTTTTTTTTAGGAAAATTGCAGACACATAGACACAAACACGCTCTCTCTGCCCCACTTCCATTGCCCCTTTCTCTCTGTTTTGTCTGACTTTCTTTCACAGACATAAAAGTTCCACTGTAAAAAAAAAAAAAAAAAAGATCATCCAGATGTTTTACAGTTTGCCACAATGACTGTAAAAAAGGATGCAGTTTAAGACGATCCTTTCTATCGCATACAGGAAATATTGTAGCTTTTTCTTTTTCTTTCTTTCTTTTTTTTTTTTTTATTCAGGAAAGGCAATATTTTTTTCTTGTGACAAATGAAAAGGCATATTCCACTAATATGCAGCTGTGCATACTCTGAAAAATGATGTTCCCTTGCTTTAAAAAATAGGAATTTTATCAAACTCTTCTACTGGTGGTAGACTTGTTTGACCTTGTGAACACAACCCTCCCCTTTCATTCCTTCAACCACTTTACTGAAGGGACACGCTGTAATGTTTATTTGTCCAAAAAACTGTACAAGCCTTTTTATAGTGTTTTTTTTTTTTTTTTTTTTTTTTTGTACTTTCTGTTCAGAAATGTAGGCTTTACTTTGGTGTCAGAAAATGCTAAATTGAGAGCAAGGTCAAGATTGGAATACCCAGATGGATTGCTGTGTACATTACACATACCAAATTCTGAATATATTACTGTCAGTATCAATACAGGTAGAATCCTTTTCACAAAGCACGTGCTAAAGGCACTTCAATCTCTGCATTTAACCTATTTCATTCCCATGTTGTAGACAGTCACTTCAAATCTAAAACAGCCAAAAGCAATGACATGTACAGAACTTGCCTTTCTCTTAATATGACAGGAACACAGGAAAATCCGAGAGACTGGAAACACTTTTGGTTTGAAAATTAAATCATAAACAGTGCCTTTTATGTTCTTAAAATATACTGTAATAAATGTTTCAGTAATCAGCATTTTTGATCCTGTTTCCTGTTTAGAATGTGATAAACAGCCTGAGCTTCAATCCAGTTTACATCTGTATTCATTTCTAATCACATTTTAAGAAAAAGAATATTACTATATTTTCCCACAGGCATGTGCAACTGCTTTGATACATTTTGCACTAAATTCCCCTCAGGTGATCAAGGGAGAATTAAAAATATTACCTCAAATTAAACTGATGCTTAATTAAAAGGATGATAATTTCATGCACATTTTTCAGGAACTGTAGTCGATGTTGTGCTGTGAAATTTAATTTTATTCAGAATAACACATTAAAGTATCCGTTTTTCATACCGTATTCCGTATTAAATCTTGATGTAAACCTTGTTAGCTTTGTGATGGCTGTTTCAAGATGAGTGATGGTGATGTAGTTAAAATATCGTGCTCCCTTGTCTACTCAGTCATGTACGCTGTAAATATGGATGAAGAAAGGTCATTATAAAAACTGCAAGAGCAGCATTTGTTTAGATCTTGATATTGATTCCCATGTAAATATGCTCCATAGCCAGTAACAGCTGATTTATCTGATGTGGCAGCTGATCACAGACCAACTGTTGTTTTATATTGGTATTGGTTAGGTAAAATAAAATTAGTCATCAAACACTTATGAATCTTTTACAATTACTGTCTTTACTTCGTTATGTTTTGTGAATATAATAAATTTGCGATGTGATACCTAAAATTTGAGTTTAGCGATTCTTGGTTGAACATGCTGAGACTGCTTTTTTCTTATCAACCTGCATAGCTAATGAGACAAAGTTTGAACTCATAGTTGAAGTGCATGGTTAGATGTTTAATTAAGACCCCAGAGAGCATAATTTTGACGTTTCAGTTGTGTATTAAAGGAATTTACTTTTTGTAGATATTGGCTGTCACTTTTTTTATGTAAGTTATCCAGCAAATTTAGTCAAAGTCAAGTCAAAAGGTTAAAAAAAATGGACATGTAACTGGAGAGCTGTTGATCCGAAATTAAAGGCATGTTTTGGAAACTGTGTAGTATTTGAATACTTCAGCTTTAATGAAAGTGCCCTTGATGCATTTGATACACATTTGGCACTCAATAACCTTCTGTAATTACTGAACCATGAAAAGATTTATTAATATTATTTTATAGTGATAATTTATAATACTTATAATACTAACTTTTGGAATTAGGAATTTTGGAATTATAATACTATTTTGGAGTTAGAATTTAGAGCAGAGGAGAAGTTGCTTTGTATGGTATATAAAGACACACATTCTCAAGGCTCAGTGTGGTTTAAAGTATTCCTCTGATTCCATCCCACATTGTATTAGGTATATGTATATTGTGACCTTTGAGAACCATCATGACTCTCTCCCTTTCAAAGACAGAAAAAAAGGACATGCATGCGTCACACAAATGCAGACGTCAAATGCAAATGTGTGCTTATTTTAGTATCTGGTGGAAGAAGAAAAGGAGCAAGGACAGAGCGAAAGAAATAAGGCTGCAAACTTGAGATTATATGTACTGAGTTTGGAAGTGGTAATAGAAAATGGTGGTGGACAAATTGGTTCTGAAAAGAAACAGCACCGGAACATCATAAGGCTGTGGTTTGGGTATTGCAAGAAAGATTTTGAGCAAACAAGGGTTATCTGCCAAATAATAAAACAATTGCCACAAAAGGTAGCAATAATGCAAATTTGTTTCACCATTTGAAATGGCACCTAGTATCAAATGAAGACTGACTGAAAATCTGCAGATTTGCACATGGTGCATGTTCAGATATGGTGATTCTAATCGTCTCTGCAAAAAAAGTCACTTATTTACAACATTAAAAACACATGCTTGATAACATGTAGGTCCCTTTTGCTGCCAAAACAGTTCTAAAGTGTCTCGACAATGAGCACCACAAGACTTAGGTTTTAACATCAGATCCTTTAAGCTCTGTAGTTGTGAGGTGGAGGCCTGCACGAATCAAACTGGGATTTCCAACACATCTCTCATAGGCTCAGTTGGATTGAGATCTGGGGAATAAACTTAATAAACTTAATAAATTCAACAGGGCCATACCAGATGTTTGTATAAAATGTAAGAAGGAAAGGGTACGCTCTTTCACTGTCTCTGGCAATGTCCCCAAATAAAAAAGTTCGGGGAAGAAGTGAGACAATACATGGAGGACATACTAAACACACAAATACCTTTAAATCTTAAGCTCTTTCTATTAAGTATATACCCAGCTACCACTAACATAAGAGGGAAATAAAAACTGTTTCTAGATGTGGGCCTACTGTTGGCCAGAAGAGTCATTGCGTTGACAAGGAAGGAGGTGGATTGGCCGAAGATTGATAAATAGATTATAGAATTATCTACAACGCTGCCCTTAGAAAAGATTACATATGTTATTAAGGATAAAGAATCAAGCTTTGACAGTATTTGGGCCCCTTCTTACTCTTTCTAGAAAGATCTGATTTATCCAATGTGGTGGAGGCACCTGGAGATGAACCATAATGTAGCCCTCAGCAGTTCAACTGGACGGGATGTAGTATAGTATCTATATAATGATTTAGCCTTAACCCAACCAAATACAGTCCTTGATGAATAACTGTGTATGTGTATTTAATTATATTTATTTATTTAGTTTCTTTCCCCCCTTTTTTACTATTTTTAGCTGGTGTGTTTGTACACACGTTTGTATGTATGTATGTGGATATGTCTTTTTTGGGTGGGTGTTCTTTAGCGTGCTCTGTATGTTCTTCAGCACGTGAATGTTAAATTGTTAAAAGAAACAAATAAACATATTGATGGGAGAAAAAAAATAAATACACCAAAATAGCATTTATTAAAACCAGGCAACTCCTCACAAAGGTTTTTAACAACTGTTAAATGAAAAATGAATAATGGCGTGATACTGTCACAACTGGTGCCAATGTGGTAGCAAAACACAGGGGAAGGACTCGAATGCAGACACTGAGGCAGAACAGTTCAGCAGTTCAATGATTTGTTATAAAACAAAAAGGAACAAAGGCTTATTGAGTGAGGATGCAGGCAAGGGTCCAAAAACCAGGGAGAGAAGTCTGAGTTCAGTAAGCAGTGGCAAAAAAAGGAGGAAATTGGAAACAATGGCCAGCCAGGTGAGAAACTAAACCATGGGAGCACAGATTTGATTTTCAGCTAGTGATAAACACCGTTTTAAAGTTAGAGTCTAAACTGCTCAAATGCAAATTACTGATCCGCTGTTGTTCTTCATATAAATGTGATTGTTGTGGGATGTAGAAGTAGAAGTCGTCAACATCCAGCCACTGTCAACAAAAAAAGTTAACACCTGAAAATATTCACACGTCAGAATGTTTCTCTCAGGTTTTGCTAAAATGATATGTTAAGTATTCTTGACATGGTACCGTTTTAGTTTAAGCAAGTGTGGTAATAACAACTCAGATCATTTAGGAAACATCACAGTGTTGCTGCTCTGTATGTATTTTGTCTGTTCTAGTCAATTTCCCCTATGTTTGGTTTCTATCCTCTTCATATCTCCAGTCACAATTCAGCTTTTCTCATTTGCCCTCGTTTGACCCCTCTTGCCCCCTTGTTTTCTATCGCATCCCATCCTTCCACTTCAATGCCCAAAAGCATTGTTTCTTCCCCTCCTCCTCCTTCTCTTCACTCCTCCCTGCTCCTCGTTTTTCTTTCCCGCTTTTCCATTTGCCATCAAGTGTGAAATGAGACCGCAGTGAGTTGACTTTCAGCGCACATGAGGACAGAGGATGAGAGCGAGTGGTGTGTCACAGGAGACTGATTTTAACAGGCTTGTCCACCTCCAAATTCTCCACCCTCCTCCACCCCCTTCAGCCTCTGCACCACCATCAACACACACACACACTATTTGGTTCATCAGTCACAGAAAAGTGTACTGTGACAGAGGCTGTAGTTTGGTTATTGATCACAATCAAACCAACTATCCAGGCAATAGGAGTCACCTGTACAGTGGACCACACAGCTGCTCAGAACCCTTGATAAAGACTGTACAGTGAATTAGATAACAACACACACATACACGCACGTTTGTGCATGACGTTATCCATGCATGCACACACACATCAACAATTCCATCAAGGCCTCTCTCCGTTTTCAAATTGGTTTACCCTCCTGACTGAAATGCTAACTAGGAGAAGTAATTGGATTTTAAGGAGAAACACTTTCCCCTAAGGCTGTGGCTGCTAAGCAATTTCTGACTCCTAAGCAGTAATAAATATTGGTATTAAGTGCTGACCTAATACAAGAAGTCATAAGATGTGAATAATGAAGGGTGGCAGAAAAGAAGAGAGTAAATATAAACAAATCAAATTCTATTTTTGAGCTTGCCACCTGTTTCGTCTGTGAAGCTGATGAATACATCTGCTCCAAGTCTCAAGTAAATTAAGCAATTGCACATTACCATCCTACAGCATTTGCCAATTTTTTCTATGCCTGGATGATAACAACCTGTGGGTATCTGTTTCTGACTATGACACACAGATTTATTCAGATTTATTTATAAGACAGTAGTGTGAAAAGGTTAGCTTGATTTTTAGAGGAAGAAGAGAAAGAAAAGTCTCATATTGATCTAAATGTAATCAAACTGCTATTATTACCTATTCTTTTTTGTAAATTGTTAAAAAAAAAAAAAAAAAAAAAAAACAGAAAGGGCCTTTCTAAGATGCACTTTGAATTGTAACGTTTTAATGCTACATGCTACATTAGAGGTCACATTAGTGGAAGAACAAGAGAAAATTCTGTAGGGGTGATAAATGGTTTCTTCTTAACTTGAGCTGTGGTTCAAATAAAGGCTTGTTTATGGAAAGTTATTTAAATGTGTAATAATTTCTCTTTGTGTATGTCTTACACTATAATCCATGCCTATGACTGACCAGGAATGGCACACAGACTAATGATGGACATGTCCAAATTACATTATCTAGTCTATTTTTGCTCCATACATGCTATTGCAGTGGTCAGGAAACATCTGTCACCACAATGCATCATTTCAATAACCATAAAAATATAATATTATAGCTAGAAATTCCTCATGGGACATGGCTACCGGTATTGTGCTGACCCTAAATCTGACTTTGGATTTTCATCTTGATAATATTTTCCTACAATCAAAACCAATTGATATGACAGACCTCAGTCAACCCTCGATAGAATTCCTCTCTTGATGTTTTGACAGGCAAGCTGATGACCTTGCTAGGGAGGGAGGTCAGGTGGTTTGTCCAGGGACATCTTCACTCATAGATGTTTACAGGTGTGTAAATGAGTTTCCTGCAAGTGCAGCTGAGGTCGTACACTGAAAAACAGACATCAACAGTCTGTACACATCAGTATCTACAAAACACATCAGTACGTAAGAATCAACCATCACAGTCATAGTAAACACTAAAGTTAGACTGATAATATATAGAGAGAGCAAATTTTAGCTATTATTATTCAATAAGATACTGGTTTAAAATAAAACCCACATTTTTAGACCAAAGGATCTTGTTTTTTGATCAAACTTCAGTTTCTCCTTAAACCTGTCAACCTTTTGACTCTCGTCTGGCTTTAAAAGCCGGTTTAAAAATACGTTACAACTGTCTTCCTTTTTTCTAGTCTGTCTCCTTTCATTTTGCTCAGTCCCCTCTGATTTAGGCAGGACTTTGATAATCTGAATAATCAGATGAGCTGGGCCTCTGAGACTTGAAATAAGGCTCTGTCATTTGATCCAGTAAATCATTTTTAACACGGCTGTGAAGAGGGACGACTCAGCAGTAATGTCTGCTTATAGTACAGACCAGAGCAGTGTGATTTGAAGAACATACTGTGGAAGAAACAAAAACAGATCGAAATTGTATTTGTGAAGTTGAAACGATATAATTTATTTCATTAGGAAATAAGTCAAACTTGATTGTACCCTTAGAAAGAGGCATAAAGACAGTTTGACATGATCCGATTTCTCAAGTCAATACCACAATGCTCTCTGTCAAACACATTGTGTAGTCTGCCTTGACGAATCCCACACAGCTCATGGATTTCTCCTTGCAGAATAGGAACATCATATAGTACTTATTTAAAGAGTTTCGGGATCTTTGTCAATTAAAGGTACTGGCTTCAATTCAAACATTGACTGGAAAGTAGTCAGTCAATGCACCACTCCTATAATTTGACTTTGACTAACTTAATCTGTTAACTTTTCATTTTTATAACATTAAGAAACATCAGTAACAGATTGTTTTAAAATCTAAGAAGTGTCAGTGATGAATATTTCTTGGATGAGTCTGAGGGACCTGATAACATCATCATCTACCTTTGGCCACTGTCTTTAGCCTTTTTTTCTCGCTCTCTGCTTCACCCAGCTACACATCTCTTCCCACTCAGATCAATCACACATCCTATTGCATTTCCCACATCACACCAGAAAGTACTTCGGCCAGCCCTTTGTATCTAGTCATTGGTTAGTTGGTCAATGTATGGAACCTATTGTGCTAAATAAAATCTTCCCCCTATAACTTTTGTAAATGGTACCCTGCTTGCCTTCCTACCTCACCGATCTGACTCTAAATCTGTCTATCTTCATTAAAAGTAACTTCACCGTATCCAGTATGCCTTTGTGTGTCTGCTTGCCCTGCCCTATCCTTTAGTGGCTGTGACAGATGAAGCCTTTTTAACCCGGTGCCATCATGATTTCAAGCACTGTTCTCAGTGTGATGGACTGACAGTAAAGAAGCATTTATATTGTGATGAAGTTAAGCTGGCAAGCTCATGCATTAAACTTTTGCCAGACTCTCAGTGGCAGAGGGCATTCAAAAGACAACTCTGACACATCACTTTGATAACACCTGTCATTGTAGTATTGTATGACTTAAGCTGGAGTATTTAGATGACTTCATAGATGGCATACATTCTCTGAGACGACAAACACACTGCACATCTCTGGCTCTGGAACAGTGTTTGCTTTAATGCTCATCCATATTGTTTGAGAAATGTAACAAATGGAACACATGATCTCTGATTATTCTTCTTTCCTTCCTTAGCCAGAGCCAGCTAGGGAGAGAAGAGAAAGATACAATGTGACATGCAACAGCCAAGGATATAAAAGTAATTCAAGATTAGCGATGAGAGAAGAATGAGAAGATGACTAATTCATGGGTAGGATGAAAGAATTGTTAGAGAACTGTTAGCATTCTTATGGGACATATACAGTGAGAGCACTGCTGTAGGAAGAGTGATTAGAGTGGGAAACAAGAGGATGGAGTAATGAATGAAGTCATCTGGCAAAAGAGATTAAAGAGCTAATGTGTGCTGTGAGAATGAGTGTGTTTTGTGTATTTAATATGTTCTGCACATATCAGCTTATATATTGTCTGTGTGTGGGTGTGAACCTTTACACTGTACATACAATACACACTGTAAAGTGTGTGTATGTGTTTTTTCCTTATCCAATAATCCTAGTGATGGACAGTGCCATTAATTTTCTAACTGATTCATTTCATTATTGCTACTCCCTTATATTCACCTTATGAATATAAATTACAGCTGGTTGCACTTTAAACTTAAAGTCCTTAGGCATGCATGTAAAGAGAGAGAGTTTCATGAATAGGAGGATAGAGATGGTGAATATTCACTCGATAACACTTAGGCAAGAGTAGAGTGTAAAGTAGTTGGGGGAGGGGGGTAGTTGAGTTCCAACAAAATTACTCGTATTTATTTACCTACAGTGTTTTTTTCTCTTTCCATACATCTACAGTACATGAATTATGAATACATTAGAGTGTATGAAAGTGGAATGCTATTTGAGGAGCAACTGTATGTAGTGTGTATAGAGGGTATGTAGAAATGTATAGAGTGAAAAATCCCTTAAGGGTTCTCTGAAGGTTGGAACTTCCTGCCTTCTTCTGTGTAGTTTCTTATCAAAGGAGGGTTGAGGTTTATGTAAGCCTCAGACATGGATAATTTCCCCCATGCTGTTATTTATGAACCTGTTTCTAAATACACAATGATGTGCAGGTGTACTCCTCAGTGAGGGCAGAATTCTTGCAGTAAATAGTTTTAAGTGTGTGTGTGTGTGTGTGTGTGTATCTGCTGAGACTTTCCCTTCACCAGACTCCATCCGAAGATACACAACAGTGCTTGCTGTTGAAAGATTTTGTGTCTCTCTCAATATCTAGACTTTACTTTAACCCTGAGCTTTAGGGTAAAACACAAATTTATAATACAAAGCCAAACCACAATAAATGTCTTCACACATAACTTGGAGAGTAATCACACAAACACATTCTGTATAATTATGATTATAATGATACATGCATGTAATGATGATAATAAATAAATAAATGGATACAGTGTATGAGGAAGAGGTCTTTGTCAGCAGATCGTTCGTCAGAATTCTCTGTAAGTACATGTATAATACAGAAGTGTGTACACGAAGAAACCATGGATTAAACATCAAAGACACGGGATTAGTGCACGGTGCATCGGCCCAATCGCAGTGCAATCAGTGCAGTAGCTGCAGCCAACACAATGTATGCATTTTACATGTAATACTTTTATTTTTATTGCCTGTATTGGCAAGCGGGGGGTGGTTGTGGTTGTGGTGGTGGTGGTGGTGTCATATGTATTAATTATTAATAACACAGCTTCTAACTGGGTGGAAACTGGGATGAATAAAGCCTTGTAGAGTCAATATAATTTGAATATGATTCATCTGATGCTTCTCTATTTAATTTTTTATATTATTATTGTTAAATTTTGAACCTGTCTGTTCTTTATGATATTGTTAAAATGTTTCAATGACCAAGTGTCTTCCTTACTTAAGAACGAAAGAATGAGATCTTCGTTTTGTCTTAAAATATCTGTTCTATTTCTTTTTCTTTTCTTTGTTACATTTTATTATCTGTGTTGTTTTCATGTCTCTATTTTGTTTTTAAGTCAGAATAGATTTTTAAGGTGATGATAATGATGTCTCATTTGTCAGATGATTGTGTGTGAGGGCGTGTGTGCGTTTCAAGCTTTTTTCATTCACCGGACATCCTGAGCAGAATTCAGTCCTTTTACTCGAGGCCATTTGAACTTAAAGGGCTTATGAAATGTAATACACCTCTCCTCTGTGTAGACACTGTGACTAGCTGTGACTCAAGCTGCTGTCCTGGTAACTCATTTACATTTGATATTTTTGGGGCTTCATCCTCTGTTTTACTTGAGTTGTAGGAGCAGCCCTTTAATGAATATATTTATAAATTTTTGAAATGTGTCCATTAGAAAGCCAAAAGCAAAGTGACACAAAATAACCAGTCATAGTTGAATAGCAAAACAATTTCTGTGCAGAGAACCAGCAAATAGACAGGTTTGCTAGAATAACAAATCTAGCAGCCGTTTGAGATCTAGTGTAATCACTGCTGTACATTTTAAATCTTATGAATTACGAAGACGAATAGATGAATTTTAATATTACAGATTTGTTCAACAATGACCTTGAACTCTTACTTTCTCAGGATTTTGTTTATTCCATGACACGAATGAATGGATGTTTTTGAGATAAAATCATTTATCATGTTTTTTTTTTAAATGTTGTATAATATTTTATTCACCTCCTTTACAACTGCTAGTCTATTTGTGCATCTGTGACTTTTATTTGTGCACAAATCTTATTCAACACGCTCACAAATTTGATTTTCTGTTCATTTCTGTTAACGCCTGCCGACAGAAGGTGATATAATGCATCACAGGTGGAGAAATGATGTCTGAACATCACTTTTGAGCTGGTGAAATGATGTTCAGCCATCATTTCACTACCTCAGAATCCTTCAGGCCCTGTCGTGATCTCATTGCTGCTCTCCTCGGATTTACACCCTGCACACCTCCACAATCGCCGGACTCCTTCTTGTTATCCCGTAATAAACCTTAGTACTGTCACCATTTATTACTATGCTATTTGTCGTGACTTGAGCAGTTACTGCCCATACTCCAGAATCTACAGTGTCTGCGAAACCCTATGAACCTCAGACCTTGCACCATATGAAACTTTCAGACACAAAAATACAAGATACCCAACCCTCTTAATTTATTCCGCCAGTTTCATTCCACTCAGTGTAGTGTCCTCACGCTATGCTGGGCCAGTAACAAAATATCACCCTCTACACATCCATTCAAAGCTATAAAACGCTGAATGTAAATATTCAACATCTGTCAAAAACTTTGCTGTTAACTGTGACCCTCCTTGTAGCTGCTGCTCTCTGCTAAATCTGTTGTGTTCAACATCTGGTTGGATTAGACCCTGATTTATATTTTACTGATTTTCTATTTAATCTGTTTCAAGTTTTTTTTAAATTCATTACATGTTGGCCAACTGTAACTGCTCTGTTGCTGACATCCTTGAATGGATTCCACATACAAATATTTACTGTCTCCTATGTACTGGAGACAGGAATGCAAACCAGGAATGTAGACTCTAAACTGTCATGTTAAAACAGTGCTGCACACAAAAAGCCCTGATATTTACTGTACTATGAGATTGTACCATATCTGCCTTTGTTGCTCAAGCATGTGAACAAAATGCCTGGATTGTAGATTCTCTTTTGAGAACAATGATTTCACCATTACTCTTTCTCAACCGATTTTACTCAGCCTGGTCTCTCATATTTCAGTCTTTTGCACTTCACTCAGTTGTAGAATTGCGCCCTGTTACCTGACTATCATGACTCCACTTCAGTATTGACCTGCTTGATTAGGAAAAACTGCTCTCTGTAGTATCATCATTATCGTCATTCATGGTCCTTTCATGCTGTGTTTCAGTTAACTTTTCTTTTACTCTATGTGTCATGAATCTACAAAATCAATTTAGTTATCAATAATTCTGTGTCCCAGTGATGCTAAGATACTTTTCAATGCATTTGTCACACATGAAAACAGATCCAGATTCTGGGAAACTCCTTAGGGAACCAGACTGCAATACATTTTTCATGTTGAACTTTGCAGAAGATCAGCATCTCTTGGTTACTATAAGATTGCATCTTTGTGGACCATAAATTATTTCTGAGAGTTTTCAGCTCCCATGATATGAAAATGCCAGCCCAGCTCTTAAGGGAACAACATTGCAATCAATTTCCTAATGTTAAAAAACTCAACAACATTCAATGTTGATTTACCAAAAGCCCATGAGGTTTAGTTGAAGCTCACCGTAATGTGTATGGATTGTTAAGCTGTGGTGTAGGTAGCACTCATCCAGGGCAGAAATAGATTTTACATGTGGCATTTTACATATAACTTATCTGAGCATGTGTCATTTTGAGTAGAGCTAAGGGAGATTTTATACTAATTCACTGATCGCAAATGGCAATGTTCTCTCAGATGAATGCAAAAATTTAAATTACAAAAAAAAAAAAAAAATCTTGGATCAGCTTATACTTAAGCAGCTGTTCATATATCTGGGAAGTCTGCCCAAGTACGACTGTATGGATGGACACTGGACTCCCAGCAAGTATTCTCCTCTTTTTTTACAGTCCAAAAAAAAAAAAAAAAAAACACAGCTCACTCTCGCAAGCTCTGATTTCACATGACAGCCTAATAGAAAGATGATGACCCATCAGGCTTCCTGCTTATTTATATGTCATTTTGTACTGAGAAAGAACCAATGTAATGAATGTATGAATAAGAGAGCTGTCAGTTAATTTTATAGTGGCACAGATAAAGAAATTACTCCATCACAGCGTTTCTCTTGTGCTGTGCTGCAAGTTAAGAATCACACATTCACTCTCCTGGACCCACCAACTAAAGAATCATAAGTGGAGATCAGGTGCAAAGGTTACATGTAATTATTTCTATGCATACAAACAGTTTTTAATTTGAAATTAATCTCCCCTGAGTTCATGAAAGAGTGTGTGTGTGTGTGTGTGTGTGTGTGTGTGTGTGTGTGTGTGTGTGTGTGTGTGTGTGTGTGTGTGTGTGTGTGTGTGTGTGTGTGTGTGTGTGTGTGTGTGTGTGTGTGTGTGTGTGTGTGTGTGTGTGTGTGTGTGTGTGTGTGTGTGTGTGTGTGTGTGTGTGTGTGTGTGTGTGTGTGTGTGTGTGTGTGTGTGTGTGTGTGTGTGTGTGTGTGTGTGTGTGTGTGTGTGTGTGTGTGTGTGTGTGTGTGTGTGTGTGTGTGTGTGTGTGTGTGTGTGTGTGTGTGTGTGTGTGTGTGTGTGTGTGTGTGTGTGTGTGTGTGTGTGTGTGTGTGTGTGTGTGGACAGGTTGTGTGTGTGTGTGTGTGTGTGTGTGTGTGTTTTATTGCTCCTACCCATGTGGGAGGCACAATTACAAGAAACTCTAAACTACGTCCCATTTGTCTGTTGATCTGGCAGCAATGTAACCTTAAATAAAGCTTGTGACTTGTAAGGCAGAAAATCTTTCAATCATCGAAGCCTTTGCCAAAGTTCAGAAGTTTTATTTTGAAAAATATGAATGTGATGTTTTGTATCAATCCATAAAATCATAATACTGTAACCTTTGTGTGCGGTCATTAATTTACTATCTTAAATTGTATTGTACATCAATTAATTTAATTTAAAATGTGGTTTAATTTATAGTTTGTTTTGTACTTGCTCCAGCTGTGTGTAAGTAATTCTTCCTATTGGGCTTGTAACCATTTATTGTGATGGTGTAATTGCCTGTATTTCCCTGGTCTGTGTTTATAGACTCCACTGGAGCTGCTTGTCTTTCTTATTGTGTTTCATAAAATCCAGGTCATTTTGAGCAGAATGACTGTGTTTATATATTCGCCTCAGGCCCCTTGAGGTGGATACTTGTTGCCTGAAGCTGTCATCCTGGCTGAATAAGGTGAACTAGTCCCCCCTTTTCCACCTGCCTGTTAAATGGCTCAGGGCCCAATTCCCTCGCTCTGCCTTTTTTATGCCGTTGCCCGTCTTTGATGTCATCAGATAATTGCTCCTTTTAGAACTCGGAAAGGGCCACTCAGCGCTCATGGGATGGAAGTGTATCCATGGTGACAATCTTTGTTATTCCACACTGCAAACAACTGTTTATTGTACCCGAGGAAGAGGCGGGGATGCTTTTGAGTAGAGACACTGCACATCTGGGGCTGCGGAGAGAGGGAGCCAGAGACAGAGAAAGAGACAGAAATAGAAAAAGAGAAATGGTGAAGGAGAAAAGGAAGAGATGAGAGACAAGGTTAGTAAGTTAGTAAGAGACAGAAAAAGAGAGGGGCACTTAATGGATCGTAATTGTTTAGAGATGAGAGCAAGGTGGGAGCGTTCAGAAAGGATATTTTTGATGAAGATCATTGATTGTAACCAGGCAGGAGAGATATTGATAGCCACACTGGGGTAGATGGATGGATTGAAAGATGATACAAATTGTAGTCATGTATCCCAAGATGTACATGCAAAATTCCTTATATTATACATTTCTCTTCTTCTTTTGTGCTACCACACAGTGCACTCCTGCTTTATTCACCCGTTTTCTCTCTTATATTACTATTAATGAATGCACACACCCACAAAGCGAATGAATTCAGCTCAGGCATTTGTATGCTGTCATCCTGTGACATGCCTAAGCCCCATTAGTCCCCCATCATCTTTTCCTGTATTAGACTTCATGCCTGAGCAAAACTGTACTGTAAAATGCGTCAGAGCACTTTGAATTACAATCCTCCTCACATCCCGCTGTAACGATGGAATTGGCCATCTCCCATTTTGAACTCACAACCATTGGATGTTGCCAAATGCAATTATGGCAGAAAATGCATGGCTTTTAACTTCAGTTTGACTTTGGCTGCCTCATATATTGTATCTCTACAAGGTGATGAGCATCAGGCATATTAATGCACTTGATTGATTTAGGTAACACGTCGCTCCCAGTGAAACAAGGAGTGAAGCTCAGAGCTTGGATTATTCAGGATCACGAGACTGCTTTATCTGTCACACTTTTTGATACTTTTTCCAGCAAAAAGAGCACTCTGATATTGCACCTGTATTGCAAGCCCTACAGTCATGTGAAAGAAGATTTACCGAACAACTAGAAAGGTTGACTGCTGCTCACAGTGGGTTCAGATTTAAGGAAGAGTTTGATGGCGATATTATTTGTTAAAGTTAGAGGAAATGAACTTCACAGAGTAAAGAAGAGACTTGTGAAAAAGGGGATGGATTACGTTTAACCGCCATTTGTGAAAGATATGCCCACATCATGGTTCTTGTTGTGTATGCTGAGCCATTACCAGCAGCACTTATTTCAGCGGATCCTCAAAGATATCTCTGGGGTCTGGAGCAGCAATCACTTCCCTGCACTGCATTTTAATGAGAGAAGAGAGGAGAGAAGAGACTGTAGCTCTCTGAGGAGTTTGTAAAGGGTGGAGAGAGGACTTAGGTAAAACAGAGTGCAATAGAGGAGAGAAAGCTATGTGTCAGGATCAAGAGGAAAGTACAGGGATCATAATAACTGCAAATACGGGGAAGTATCTATGATCCTATAGCAGCTCTCAGTGCCTTCGACTCCATATTCATTTCAGATCTTTGACCTAGCCTTACCTTTATTGTTACCTCTATCTTCTCTGGTATGTGTGGTGTTTCCTCTTGTCAGTCCTGTGTGGTCGAGATAAGGTCATGTGGTTCAGGCCCAACCACTTGGAAGTTGATACTTGGAAGTTGATTGATATCTACCTACGTCCATACAAACAAATCTCATTTCATGAAATCCTCCTGTTTTGATCTTTTGAGTTTTTTTTTTTTTTAAATGCAACCATTACCCATAGTTCTGCCAAATCATGAAACTGATTGATGGAAAACAGTTTTGGAAGGCACAGTCACTGGATGTCATCCTGCCAACTGGAATTGGCAAGATGTTCTGAAAATGCTAGTGTGTTTGGTCTTGAGGGCAATTACAAACAATCATTTTTTTCTTTACTCTGAACGAGGAACAGGGATGGAGGACATCACATGCTGAACACGCTATTTTAAACATACTGTAAGATCAGTCTCCTTGAGAAATTTTTGTGTTATTTGTCTGTATAATTCGACTTGACCAGGAGACATCGGGGATTGGATGAAAATAGGATACAATTGGTGATAAAGTGCAAAAAGTTCTGGAATGAAGTACTGTAAATTATTACCGCAGCCTTAAAGAGAATACTAGAGAGTACAAGAGGGAGAAACAGAGCGAGTGAAAAATAATAAATGGAGAGTAAGGGAGCTGGAGGACAAAAAGCAGGAATGATAAAAAAAAAAAAAAAAAAAAAAAAAAAAAGAAAAAAGTTGAGAGAATTCCAGTGAAACCAGAATTAAGTGTCCTGTGTTACTACATCATTCTACACGTGTGTGTGTGAAAACCCTGCAGACATTCCAAGATCCAAACCTTTCTGTTTTCCAATTTACAGAAGTCTCACTTTCTCCCCATGGAGTTTCACAATACATTCATGTCATTTTATGAGGAGTTTGACAATCAATGCAGCGTATTGTTCACACATCTCTGATAGTCCTGCTCTGGTCCTCGTGGATTAGAGCAGAAGATTCAACTGGGGTATTGACTCTCAGCTGTATACGTTTATGATACTCTGATACTGTTTGATTTGGGAGGATAGAAAACGTTGTGGCTCAGCAGGAGAAGAATCTGATATAACTTTTCATTTCACTACATTTATTACTTCACTTCTGCCTCCGTGCATTTTCTTCTTGTCACTGCTGTTCATCCAGCTGACAACTTCTCTTAAACATACCATAAGATCAGTTCAGGTACGTGACGAAATGAGAGATGTATAAGGGCAGATGACTGCAGCTTTACATCACAAGAAACTAATCAGAGTAGATATGTGGTGTGCATGACCATATTCATGATAAATTATCAGTCATGAAGTGTGCCTACATTATTTATATTTTGTCAAACTGTATGTTTTATCAATCTTATACTTTGTCCTGTTTCACAGTTTCCCTTCTTGTCATAAAGCAAGGAAGCTTTGCGTGAAGCACTTTATTACAGCGTGTCAAGAATGAAGATTCATCCTTCTGCTGAGCAGAACATATGACCTTGAAATATAAAAACGCCTCTTTTTAGATTTACTGACATGTCGTATCTCCTGTAAGTGAGTTTCAGTAGAATATATTCATTCATCAGGTCTCGGCTTCTCTGGAAATGATCAAGTGTATAAGTCACAGCTTTAGTGTTATCAAGCTTTTCTTTTTTATACCTCCACTCTGGACTGGAAACAGCTGTAGCCACAGGCATTGTGTTTTCTAGTTGTTCATCCCCCTGTTTGTCCCATTCTCATGAATGCTGATATTGCAAGAGCACCTGGAGAGAATTTCTCGAACGTTCAGTCAAGGACAATATGATTCGATTTTAGTGGTCCAGTGTCAACAAGGCTAAACAGTATATTGTTATCATATCTTTATCTAGACGTGAAGTGTTATACTAACATGATAAAAAGCGATAAGGATGATATAAAACTTCTCGCCCTCACTCAATCCCTTCGTAACTCTGGTGTAGCTCAAACCATCAGCTTAAAGGACCATGTTCCATTTCCTGAGAAGAGTTTGACCATAACAGAGAAACAGTTTTATTTTTAAACGGATTTGTTTAATTTGGAAAAAAAATGTAAAAAGAAAAAGGTGATATCCTAATATCTCTTTGTTTTAGTAACTGTTTGTTTTAGTTGTTGTAGTTGTAGGGTTGTAGTTTTTTGTTGAATGAAATGAAATTATGTGTTGAAATAGCCAGAGAGGAACTAGATGATTCTGACAAGATCTAACTTTTATGCAAGAACAGCTTGGTGTGGAAACATGGAGAAGAGACAGCTCTGTGATTAGTAATTATTGCTCCTCCACTCTAGTCTCATGCCATGGTCATTTAGAGAAAAGAAAGACATCATCCTCTGTTATTTGGGAGAAAAAATGTAAATGTCTTGGCATAAATATCAAGGTGTGAAATTTTGTCAATTTTGTACTTGTTATGTACATGTTACGTTGTCAACGTATTTGAGGGCCCAGAAGTAGGTGAGGTGATAACCAGAAAGGGTCAGATAGAGTTTTAATGGCAAAAATAAAATTTGAAGAGGGTGCGATAGCAGGATGGAGACCGGCAGTGATGCGGTGAATGCAGAGCCACAGACTCAAGCGAGTGAGGCAAATTATGACAGGATAATGTCTTGGAGTAACAAAGGCAAATGGCACTGGAGGCAGGAAGGCTGGACCCTGTATTATAGGCACATAGAAACATGTTATAAAAACCTCAAGAGTAAATTCATGAGGAGAAAGGGGTACTTAAAGAATACCGAGTGGCTCAGAAAGTGTACAATAAAAAATGAAAAATAATATGTAGAAATGGTGCATATACTTTATAACTCCCACCATCTTATAATATAGTCATTCTTTCTCTGTCGCATTTTATGAAGTGTGCGGCTGAAATGCATTTACTCCATGGTTATTCAAATGCAGCCCTGTCAGCTTATGTCACAGGATAAACAGCTTAGCCACAGAACTGTGAATTAACCTCCTCAACCCCACTGCCTTGAGCACAAAGGGTTCAACCACGTGTCATAGGCATCATTTGAATATATTGTTGCATTGAATTAAGGCGCTGTTGATGGAACCATGTGGAGCACTAAGCCATGACAAGCTCACATTTGTAGAAATCTGACCTATCATTATTAAAAATGTCAACAAAACATCTTTTTTTTTTTGAGAATCTTGGTAACCATTGTGCTCTGTACATCATCACAGAACCATTAGCATTGTTGTACTATACTGACTGACTTTAAGAATCAATAAAGTAATTCTTATTTGTATGAAGCGTTTAACCAATACTTTATATCTACACACCCAAAACACGACCCAGCAGTGTTCAGTGCTGCAGTAGACAGCAGTAGTTATTTAATTTGATAAACAGTAACTTAGGACGCTTTTTTTCTTCTTGTCAAATACTATAATGAGAGTTATTGGAGAGTTATGTCCCGACTCTGTAGTGAAATGTACCCTTCAGTATGTAATACGCATCAAATAATCTTTAAGACTTTTCCACTGTTGAAATTTAGCAATCTTGCCAAAAGCATTTTGTTTTCTTCTCCAAACGTTAACCAGCTGTGACTCTTTTGCCATTTCTCATTCTGTTTGGTTGCCCCCGCCACCCCCTACACCTCCACCCCCCATTGGTAAATGGCAGCTTCAGTTTTATTTTCTGTTTCCTCTTCTTACCCACTGCTGAACTCAGAGTGCCACAACATGCTCTTTTCTGGACATAGTTTATATGTGTGTGTTTGTGTGTGTGTGTGTGTGTGTGTGTGTTATCCAAGCCCATGTCTCCCCCATAATGCAACCTGATTAGAGGATTTTATGCACCAGTATATAAGTGGTAGATGTAGATTTGTCAGTTATTCACCTTCTGCCTGTTAGTAAATAACACAACACCCTGGAGATAAAAGCAGAAACACAAGGATTAGCATACCAGCTGACTTACAGCATGAAATGTAAATCATAACTGAAATTCAAGTATGAAAAATGTATTTGTGTTTGTGTGTTTTTGTAGGTGTGCATCTCTGACGCATGCACAAACTGCTGTGTTCACAAAAAAAAAAAACGTCCCATGTAAACTTTCTCAGAAAGAGAGGAACAGGAACTAATTTGGGGAATTTTAAGTGTAAAGGTCGCTGTAATGATATGTGCGCTTTGCAGTGAGTCTGCAAACTTTTACAGCGTATTTCTCCTGAGACTACAAAATTAATAGGAGCTGAGGCAGGCATACATTATTGATAAAGTGAGTGTTCCATTCCCATTTTTCATACAGTGTTCTTTCATCCAAATTGTCATTTTCTTTACATTTAGGGAATCACAGCAATAATTACAGATTCAAAAACAAAACTAAGTTAAGTTTCTATCTCTATATAAACTCTAAAACACCATATACTGCAACAGTGCTCAGTCAGCAGAAAGCCACTTTATTTTGACACAAACTTGAATTCTTCTTAATAATAACACAGATGGTTAGCTTTAGTGAGCAGAATTCCAATATGTTTCGCTGTCAAAATGAAATATGTGTTATATATAATATAGTATTACTGTGGATTTCATATCTGTAAACAGTACACTTGCCACTCCTTTTAGTGATATATTATACAAAAACACCAACCAGCACCATTTTTGATGAAAAACATGATGGATTTGAGCCCAAAATTAGGAATATTGCATTTTTTTTATGTTAGCGGACAGTTTACTGAAGCAGTTGTAAAATACTTTTGAATACTTTTACAGTGCATGATATCAAATTAGGTCAAATTATTTGAAGCCTCTGGGTAACAAGTCTTTTCTTGACATCTCTCTCTCCTGCTGTCTCTCTCTATCACTATCCCTCTCAACAACGTTTAAAAGGTCTCTCAACATTCAAGATGAGAGGTCATCTGACAGGCTTCACTGCACATAAAAACGGAACAAGAGCGAAAGGTCAAGGATTTCTGCCAGCCAGACAGCAAGTGAGTGCTGCTCTTCTCTGACCTGTTTTTTTTTTCCCTGTTGATGTTAAGTGGAAAGTCTGTGAAACTAGACAGTGGAGAGTTGCTGAGGATAGTGAGAGTGGAACGAAAAAATGAAAAATGTAGGCAATGTGAGATGCATACAGAAAAGTCACGGGTGAGACAAGGTTCAAAGACGATAAAACGGGAAAAAAGAGAGTTAGGGGTTGGGAGGAATGTATATTTAATTCTACCCAGACCCAGAAGGCAAAAAGTAGGAAATTTAAGAGAAAACATATGGAGGGGAAATAGTTTTTTAATCATTTAAATGAACATTAAACTACTGGAATCAACTGCAGTTTACTGTGGTTTGGGACTCTGATGGTTCAGAGCAGGATTGATTAGGTGCCTTTTAAGATGCGTCATTATGAAGGTTTTCCAGGATTTCCTAGAAGGGGACCTCAGGGCAGACCCAGTGCACACAGGAGAGATTACATATCTGAGAACTCCTCAAGATCACATGTTAGATTTAATCATATCGATGTATCGTTCTGAAATGCAAAGGCTAGTATTATTGTGAATGCTGTTCATACTTTACGTATGGGTTTCCAATGTGTCCCTAATATAGTGTTGTGTTGTAAGTGTGAAGAAACACATGTTCTAGTTGACACAAACTACCATGCTTAGCTCCCCACTGAGCCTCGTGCCTGTACTGTCATACAGTACTGCTCTCTCGTTAAATGGCGTGGTCAGAGGATCATAAGATAAGCCCCCTGGCCGCTGTTAGTGCTGCATGTATCTAATTGGCCTCCTTTAGAAGCTCAGTTTACGAATGATGAAGTGTCAGTGAGCTCTTATCCTTTAGGAGCTGCAGCTGGACTGTGACAGAGACTAATGGATAGACTTTGCCATGGGGGCTGCTGTTGCTGTCCGCTAACATTAGTTTCATTAGTTACACACACACACACACACACACACATCAGTGTCGCATACAGTATACACAAATACTCCCGGCAGGCATCAACGAAAAGTACAAATGAGAGCATGCTAACTAAACTATACACCCATTCACTAACTTGTTTACCAAAGTCTGACAATCCCATATAGACATAGACACATTCTGATCACCAAGATACAGTCTACACTTGCACAATGTGAGTAAATACACAGTAAATATCAACTCCATGCTTGAAAGAGAATTGACTCCACATTAATTTTATATGAAGAAGCAACGGCTTCCTCTTGTGAAACCCCTAAGGCTGTCAGTATAACCATGACCCTGGACTGATTATCCTCACACATGTTCCACACTGAGGATGTCTCCCTCGGGAGACAAATATGCTTTCTGAATATAGTAGAGCACAAGCAACAGTATTTTAGCATCAAAACTAACTTTTAGATCTGCCCTTTTCTGTCTGTCTCTCTCTCTCTCTCTCTCTCTCTCACTGTCTTCCTGCTTTAATTTACAGGCAGATCAATCACAAAGAATTAAATAAGTGAATCGAATGTATTAGTGAAGACAAACAGCGATAGTGGTGAATGTAGCTCTTAATAAATATTAGTCAATCAATTACATATTTGACAGGAAAGAAGTAAAAAAAAAAAAATGAACAAAAAATTCTAACACTGGCCTCACTCCTGGTCTAATCTGGAAGCCAATTTTCATCTGCAGCCCCTCGGCATTTTGACAGTAGCAAACAAACAAGACACGAAAGCAGACAAAGAAAGCAGCCCGAGGTGTAGTCTGAAAATCTCATGTGGAATCTCACCATTTAAAATGTAGTTGTCAGCAATATGAGTGTTTGTCTCTCTGTGAAATGTTCTGCCATCTGTTTGTTAAGTGGTGGCAAAAATGTGTAAAGGCTTTTGCAAACAAGACCCAATTAAGAGGGAACAGACTATCAAAGGGCCTCGTGGGTATAATAGTATTTGTTTTTCTTTGGGAAGATAAGAACGTGTGTGCTTCTAAGTGCCCATTTGATGTGTACATCTTCTGCCAGTGTTAGTATCATGTTGGCAATTACAATATCATGAATGAAAATCACAAACCTTGTTCTCTGTGGACACAAAATAGCAAGCATGGAGATGATATTGTTCATAAACTTAAAGGCTTATGAAGCTGCAATCATTACTGAAGGCACAGATGCTTAACTGCCAAAACATATATACATTTTTATATATATATATATATATATATACACACAATATAAATGATAGACACTTGAGGAGAAAAAGTAAAATTAAAAGAATATATTCTAGTCAGACATCCCTGAAGCAAAAAACTGACACATTAAGTTATTTATCCTAAGACGTATATTTACAGGACACATGGTGAGATTCTGTGAAAATGCACTGCAAGAGTTGGCAACAGATGAGACAAAGACAGGGGGTCTTGTTTTTTTGAACAGTTCATTTTAAGGCAATAGATCTCACTCTTGGCAACATACTTTGCTCACTGACAAGTGAGCAAAGTATGATACAATAAGTTTCCTCTCCAAGATCTCTCTCTCACTCTGTTCTCTGACTCTAATACCATCAATGAGGTGCCAGAGGCTCTTAGGTCCAAATTAAAACCTGTGTTGACATCTTGTGTGAGAATCGCCCCCACAGTCTGCCACTGGGAGGAACACATTCACACATACAAGACACTTTCGTCCTGCTAAAACCTTGAAAATTTGGGGAATGATGAAGTGAATAAAAGCCAAGTAAACGCAGGTGTTATTGTAGGTATTCGTGAAAAGTGAAAAAGATGCTTTCATACTCATTTTGTGTGTCTTTTGTCAATGTATAACAAAACCTACCAAAAAGGAAAAACACTTTTTAAATGGTTTATACACAAAATGTGAAGTTGTTCAGCTCAACCAACCCTGTTTACTTAAATATTAAGGTATTATTTATGTTTTTTTAGCCTTTAACTTTGTACATTTTGATTGTATATTAAGATTGAACTTCCTCAGCAACTTTTATTTTAATTATTTAATTAAATCTTTTTTTTTTTTTTTTTGGTTTAGAGCAACATTTTTGATGGATTTTATCAATTCATCAGACAGACTGTCAAATTCTCATTGAGTCATCTGATTTCTGATTTCATCTCACTTAATTTGTGTTGCAAACTTATATGCTTTCATATTTGAAGCTACTTTCACAATATACATCTCTACAAGACCATACTAACTGCAAATTTTCAGTTATTGAAACTTTGATACAATAATGTGCCAAACAGTAACATAAAAATACCAGTAACATCAAATTGAGCGTGTAGATGTCAACATGATGAATCACTGCTGACTATGATTTTTCAAAAAAAAAAAAAAAAAAATGCTAATAATGGTAATAAATGCTTTTTATGTGAAAGTTAAGGACAGGAGCATAGGCAGAGGGCAGACAAGTTGCTAATTTCTTTGTGGCTCTACATGAAATTTGATGTGTTGTGGCTGTAGCTTTATGCCCCGCCATGATTCATTATTCTGCTTGTTTCCTTGACTCTTTAACTCCTATGTGCCATCTACCATCCTATCTCATTTTGTGAAGTTGTGTAATTAAGCTGTTACTGTGCCAGCAATTAGTTTTTAATATTAAAAAAATCAATGGCTTCTGCAATTACTTTCACCTCTAAAAGTCAAAAGATGTTCAATTAAAATTCAGATTTGTACAATATTAACCTGGCAGCCACTATCGCACTGCACTGATGGTAGATGACAGATGCCTTGAGGTGCAGTTCTTCTATATAAAGGGTCCAAAAAAGATCTAGTTTTATGGGTGAATAAAAAACCATTCAATTTTCTCCCAAAATGCAAAGACCATAAATTTTGCCTGTAGACTTTGACGTCTCAGAAGCATAACATCACATCTTATAATGAGTCATTTCATGGACATTTTGAATATTATTGTTTCATCAACATACCCAGTTTGTTAAGAAACCATTTGTCTCTTTGTTGCCTCCCTGACCCACCTCAGCTTTACGCCCTTATTCACATCTGGATTTTCTGGATACAGACTAAACTAATTAGTAGTATATGAATGTAATTCTAAGAGACAGATGGCACATTAATGGTGAGCAGTAAACCAATGTGAGAACTAACACTGTGAAAATGATCCTTCAAACACCTACCTGACAGTTTCCCCAACACTTCAGTGGAGCCACATATTCCGAGAGCAAAGAGCAATTTTAAATGCTTGAGTTATCATAGACTGTCCTGTGCTCATCTGGATGTAGGAGCTTCTCCCCTCTGGACAGAGAAAACCATAGGCCATGTCTACCATGGTGTAATGATTTCTCTTCCATGTCATTAAACTTTCATGATGAGTCAGCGAATTATTAGTCTTTCATGTAAAATGTATTCATAATGTTGACAATGATGATGTCAGTTTCTTGGGTTGGGTGATTATGATGCCTGGATGTAAACCACATTTATATTTGTGTTATATTGTTTTAGATGTGTCTTATGTTTAGTTGAGAGAGTGAGATGTTGTACCTGAATGTAAGATATTTCCTCTCGAAGATCATAAAGTTACAGATTGATTCTTAATGCACACATATGTGTCCTTGCATACTTTTTTATGGTATGCAGCACTTTGGTCCCCATTTTACAATTGGACTCCACAAGTACAGCAGGCTGCCAGGTGTTGGACTCCATGATTACTAGTTAAATAAGCACTCATGGACAAAAACAGATAAACAACAAATTAGTGCAAAGTAGTTTCTGCCTCTTGGAAAACAGAAAGGGTCTTGTTTTGTTTTGAGTGGCCTTTGTCTAGACAATGTTACACAGTTGGTCCTCCTCATCCTATCCACATACTTAATCCTATCACATTTTTAACAGAATGGCACTTGTTAAAATCCACCAAGCGGTCTTTTGGTGAAAGAGAGGCAGGAGGAAAACAGGCTAAGCAGCAGCAAATGTTTTTGTCTCGTTAACTGAGATGCAGAAGAGTTCTTCCAAATTTCAAAAATGGGCCTGAAGTGTTCCTCACCGGCTGCAGTGCAAATAGTAATGGCCACTGGAGCACGACTCTTCTTCTCTCTTATGCTTTTGAATTGTTTGCACAAGCAAAGAGTGGCAGAAAGCAGTGGACATTGTTTACTCTTACCTTTTTTTTCCTGTTTGCTGTTGTCCTTGAACATGTGTTCCCTGCCCTCCATCACAGTGATGAGTTTGCGTGTGTCTGTGTGTGTCTGTGTGTGTCTGTGTGTGTCTGTCTGTCTGTCTGTGTGTGTGTGTGTGTGTGTGTGTGTGTGTGTGTGTGTGTGTGTGTTTAGAGGAAAAAGAGACAGTCTTATCTATCAATGTTTGGGCTGTATAGAGAAACAGTAATAACTTATGCTGTTCTAAATGAGGAAAACTAACCTATGTTATAAAAAGTGACCATATCTAAATGCCACTTTAAGCCTCGTTCCTCCATGTCAAAGGGATTTTTCTACTGCTTCTCTTTTTTTCTCAGGCATGGGTGGAGAGATGGGGGCAGAGAGAGAAAGAGTGAGAGCGAGCCTCCAGTGTGTGATAAGCCGTGGGCTGCAAGATCCTTTGAAAAAACTCCCACAGATCAAAAGGGCCCTGAAGTAGAAGGGGGTGAAGCAGAAATCTGTGTTTTGCTGAGTGTTCAGTTATATCTATATGTCCTCATACTTTCTTGTCTTTTCTGTTTTCCCTCGCCCTGTTGTCTTTTAAACCATTTCCTCATCCCCATTTTTTTCTTCTCTGCACTTCTGTGTTTTCTGCTCATCCACTCATTTTTTTCCCAACTGAGCGGGCTCTGTCTTGCCCTCCAATCTACTCACATGCCCTTAGCACCGCTGCGCTCAAGTGTCCGTAAAAGCAAATACATCAGAATATGTACATATTTGGTTCAGTTTAAATATTTTATATTATCATTTTATTGTGTTTCCTTTGCTAGCATCACATCACATCTGTAACAGAATCATGTATGTGCTTTTAAGGAACAAATCTGGGTTATCTGGGTTGAGCCAATTAAATATACAATAATACACAACAAATATTTACTCTACATCTGGGACTTCCCTTAAAATAGTTTAAATATTGTATGTTTTCACATTTCCACCTGGAATATAGAAATGAATTGCAGCAGCTTTTATCTTCAGTGTTGGAGAGAAATCCCCATGCGCTAAATATATGTTAGATTACGCTCATCATTTATTGAAATATTTCTGCGGCAGTCCTTATTTGAATGCAGCCTAAATTTGTTGGTTTATTTTGAGATTTCCCTTAGAGACTCTTCACTTTGACAGGCTTGAGTTAGTCAAGTGGCCTCTGGTCCATTTTAATCAGTGATGTTACTTTGAAATCTTTATAAATATTCTTGTTGTCCTTAATGATTCTGCATTAAATCCTTTTCAGGATACAGTAGATGCAAAGACTATACAACTCCAGGTTTTCTGAATATCTAAAGGAAATATTTATCTTTTACCCATCCCATTTACAAAGTCCTGACCATAGTAAGTATGTTAAGAAAGTAATATTAAGAATTTTTTACTTTGTTGATTATGCTTTATACACCTTGTTCTTAGAGAGCTTCACTTCTAAATGAAAGTCACAGTGCTATGTTGTGACATTTTTTAGGTGGCAGCTGTTGTTTGATATTGATTGGTAAATATCAGTTTCAAAAGTTGCAAAGTGAAAAACTGCAGTTTATGTGGCCATATTAAATGTCACTATAATTGACATGGTTGCTTTTGGAATGTTTTTTTTTTTTTTTTTTGCCTTTATATTCAGCATCTATAAATTTTTTAATGTTTCCTGTGTTGTTACACAAGGAGGCTGTACTCTACTGACAGCCTTGCTGAAGTGCTCCTATAGAAGCAGTGACAACCTACTGTATATAGTCTGTATGTATCAAAGAGTTTCTCTGACTGCTGGGCCAGAGGGCAGTGATACACATGTAAATAACTCTGTAATCCATCTGTTAGTGATACCATTTCATATAATCCTCCTTTCCCCTCTCTCCTCTCCTCTCAGAGTTGGATTAATGCAGTCCTGTATTCCAAACCTTTGATATTATGACATTGTTCAAAGTAGGTCAGCTGGTTTTGTAATCCCATATATCAGGACCAAAATATAAAATAATGATTGTAATAGTCTTAACATTAGAAATATATCGGCTCACAGCACATTCTTTGCAGGCCAGTCTGAGCCCGTCATAAACCCACAACTTGACCTTTAGGTCACAGGTATGAGATTAATCTCCCAAAAGCATTTTGAGTGCATTGATGTTGCACTGATGCACCACAGAGCCAGAGTGATTAAATGAAAAATAAAAATAAAATCTATTGTACCTGTGAGGACAAAAAAAAAAGGATTTTAAAACTTATTCTATTTAGACTCAAACTTCTTTTTATGACTTAAGGTGTGCCAGTAATCTGGTGTGCTCTCTGGATTTAGGTGATAGTAAATGTTTTGTGTGTCAGACAAAAGCGAGAATTTAATGTTTCAACAGTTCCAAACATGAAGATATTCACTTTTCTATCATATTGTATTTAACAGAAAAGAACATTAAATCCTCCTACTTGAGAAGCTAAAATGAGAATGTTTGATTGATTGTCAAGATAGTTGCAGAATAATTTTTGTCACACGAAATAATCAATTTTAACTTTTTTTTTCTGAAAACTGAAAAAGCTGAAAACTTATTTCAGCTCAAGTCCAGTTAAACTGAGACCTCGGCATCACTGTCATATAATATGATATAATCTTTACATGGATGATACATTTTACCCATAACCATAACATTTTACCTATAACACAGTTATTTACTGTATTCAACAATTAATTGGGGTAGTTTTATAATAATTTTATTGATAGGCAATTGATTGGTTGATTGAATGAATGAATGATGAATACAAATCACATCTCAGCAAACAAAATGGCTGAAAGAATAAGAAAGAAAACTCTAGTAAATGAAACCTTAGTTAAATTTTTGTCTTACTAAACTGAACCTTCAAGATCAATGCGCTTGAGGCAGTTTTAAACATTCATTTTAATTAATGAATCCCAATACACTAACAATATTATAATATATATCTTTCAGTCATTCATGTACTGTTTAAACTGTGGTTATAGATGCTGCATATGAAGGCATAGGCAGCCAAATTTAATTACAGCAACAGCTCTTAGGGTGTTATAAATCATTTTTTAATGTTCTGCTCATAAATTGTTAGCCCCAAACGAACAGTGCTGCTCCCATCAATTAATTATTAAACAAGAAAATCTTGTTATTGTGTATGTGTGTGTGTGTGTGTGTGTGTGTGTGTGTGTGTGTGTGTGCTGTAACACACATACACTGCACTGAGTATGATGCCAATGCACCAGGACATGTCTGAAAGCCACAGGTGTCGTTTCTAAACTGTCAGGGTGTGTCTCAAGTCCCTGTCAGTGCTGACCCACGAGGCCTCTTTGGGCTCAATGTGTTGCCATGGCAACGGGCCAAATAGCCACCCATCTCTGGGAGCACACAGGCCTCTCTGGGGCTTCTTCCTGAAAGTTGTTTTCCTCCTTTCCTTCCCCCTTTTAATGTCTGACCACCTCTATCTCTTTATCAGCTGTAAGTGGATTTGTGGATTTGTTTGATGGACGAGAGCAGTTACACACTGAGCAGGTTTCATCTAACTCTTTATTATGTGGTTTAGATTTCCAAGTAAACCTCCACATAATGTGTTATTATGAGTCTTTGTAGTAAATTGAGTGCTGAATTTTTGTGATGTTAATATCGTAACAAGCCGTCTACTGAAACACTCGGTGCACAGTGAGCCTTTATCGAGAACGGTACTGTACAGTAATCTAATACAGAAGACAAGAGAAAATGTTTGATGTTCTGCCTTGATTTTTCTCGCAGGCAATCTGTCTTTCATGGTCTCTTGTTCCCTCTCTCTCTCTCTCTCTCTGTCATACACACACACATACAAAGGGCAAAAATAAAAGAGAAGAAAAAAGAGAGTGAGATGCTAACATATATCAAAAAATGTAACATCAGCCTCCATTTTAGAAAAACCCCCATCTCTTCTTGTTTTTGACATTGATAAATAAACAGTGGAGTTTGTTTCATACCATTTACTGTAAGACCTTAAATACACCATGCATTGATCAACCCCCCCCCTCCCCCTCCCATATTATTATATTATTATCAGCCTGAACCTGTCACAGTATACTGATAAGTTACCCACTGCTTTGTTTGCTCAACAACACAATAAATGATTAATTCTTTATGGTCTATATGAAGATGTATGATAAGGCAGTTCCCCAGTGAGACTGTGATTTTTCATACTAGGCCCTGATCTCCTCTTGGCTCATTACTTTCTGTTTTCTAAATAAAAATTGACTCATATTTCTTAAGGACAAACTTTGATTGCTTTTATTTGTTTTCAGTGCTACAAAGCTCATGACGTAGGACGGAAACCACGCATGTGTCATGGTACAATGCATGGAATCAGCACATGACTCGTCTTGTATAGTGATACAACGATGGCTGCCGTCGCATATAGACTATATACTGTAGCTACAACACTTAATAAACATGAGCTTGTACATTAAGAGCGAAAGTTTCAGTCTTGTCTCATTTCACCAGCGGCAACTGAACCCAGATTTTCTTTTTTATTTTTTTTTTCCCCTTTTTTTTACACGATCCTCAAACACACACCGAGAAGAGACTGTCCCTGAATGAAAGTCTGTGTATTACTTTTTGCAGTTCCTTTTTTGTTGAGTCCCGTTTTCATGACTCCACGTTTAAACAAACGCACATTGTCTCTGTGTGTGTGTGTGTGTGTGTGTGTGTGTGTGTGTGAGAGAGAGAGAGAGAGAGATATTACGGTCTGTGGAATTTGCATTTTACTATCTTCTTGAAAGCACTTTGGAAGTCTTTGTTGAAATAGGCATATATGATGGGGTTGAGGAGAGAGTTGGAGTAGCCCAGCCAGTTTATGACAGCGCTCAGCCAGTCGGGCATGTAGCAGCTTTCTGCACAGAAAGGCAGCACCAAGGCGACGATGAAAAAGGGCAGCCAGCAGAAGATGAAAGTTCCCATGATGATCCCCAGTGTTTTTACCGTTTTGCGCTCTCTGGCCAACGCGATCTTCCTCTTCGCCTCGGTGTTCTTTTCATTCATGTTTTCGTAGCCATGTGAGGAGGACTGAGGGGTGTTGGGCAGAGGCAGGTGCGTCTTTGAGTTGCTGATAACTTCTATGATCTCCAATGACTCGCCCTCCTCTCCGTGCTTTATTGCGCCGTTTACGCACGGAGAGCTCGTTTTCGACTCGTCGCAGCGCTTCCAGCCTATGCTCCCGGCCTCTCCATTCGCTTTCTTATGAAATATGGCCGGAGATACAGTCAAACACTTTTCTGATACTTTTGATATCTCTGTTTTCTTGACCGTTTTTCGAATTCGAAAGCGAGCGGCCTTGAATATTCGCCCATACAGGACCAACATGAGAATAAGGGGAATGTAAAAAGCCCCAAATGTGGAATAAATGGTGTAACCTGGGTCCTGGCTGATGTTGCATTCGTTGGGTTTCGCTCTGTCTTCGGCGCTTCTCCAGCCCAACATAGGCGGAATAGAGATGGAGAAACCAACGAGCCAAGTAACGCAAATCAAGAGCGCAGCCCGCCTTGGTGTCCTTTTATTTACATAGTCAATAGGGTCTGTTATGGCCCAGTACCTGTCCAAGGCAATTGCGCACAGATGTAGGATGGATGATGTGCAACACAGTACATCCAGAGAAATGAATACATCACAGATCTCCTGCCCCAGTGTCCACTTGTTCAAAACCTGGTACAGGGCCGCCATTGGCAAAACCAACACCGATACCATGAGGTCTGTCACGGCCAGAGATCCGATCAGGTAGTTAGCCACGTTCTGGAGAGATCTCTCCAGGGCGATGGCTGCCACGACGCACGCATTGCCAAATATGGAGCAGAGGATGAGGGACCCCAGGAGCAGAGAAGTGATTATCTGGTAGCTCAGATCCAGATCTGGCGGTGAATCAGGACCTGTGCCATTCTGACCTCCGTCCCAGGCGGGATCCTCGTCCAACCCGTGCGGGTAAACGCCGGTCGCGTTGCTGTAGTTGCTGCTCGTGTTAAAATCCATAATGTGACCACACTTAGCGCGCAACTTTCCCAGAGCAGTGGGGGACACGCTGCTGGACAGATAAGCAGGACGCGTTCAGCCCCTCATAAAGTGCTGCTGCGGCTGTGCGTTTTACCGGGGTCCATCGAAGTTGCCGAGTTCGTGCCGTCGCTCCCAGGACGCATGGCGCAGGCGTGTTTGTAAGTGTGTATGTGTGTGTGTGTTGTAGCCTGTGAATGTTGACAGTCGGGTGCGCCCACTGGTACTGCGAATCATCTGAGCTTGGTGACGCCGTGAATTCATTTATACCAGCAGCTTTGGGTACGTCAGACCGCGAGGAGGTCGCCCTGGAGTTTTGTGCCTCTGCTCTGCTTATTGCTCAGTTTTTCACAGCAGACAACCGACGAGGGCGCAGAGCTCTCCTCTCCTCTGTCTCTCTATTTTACTCCTTGGACTCATTGAAAAGAGCTTCAACATTGAATGGATTACCTTTTTAGTTAAATGGTAGATGTAGACTAGGACTAATACTTGTAAAATGCTTTATTTAAATAAATAAAAAAAGAAGAATTGTAAGGAACATGTGATGGCAATATTAACCGGGGCAATATCTTCATATTTCATCACTTAAATAACTTCTCGATTAATTTAGCTTCATTTGAAACATCAATGTTTAAGTAAGATCAAGAAAAAGGAACTGAGAAAAAGGAGCGGACAGGATGTTTAAGTGCGCAACATTTGGAAGCAGGATAGAGAGGAAGGTAGTGTCCGGAGCGTTGAGAGCGAAAAGTATGTTCAGGACCAGGGACAGCGCCACACACGCTCAGAAAAGGAAAGCTGCTGCCATCTGCTGTCCACATCCGGTGCTGCAGCGAATGAATAACACTTTAAGTTGAGGTTGAAGTAAGATACTGAAGCAAGGATGAGGAAACCCGGAGGTGTTGGAAAGCCCAGGGCAATGGATGGTAGAAGTGATGAAAAGAAAACTGTGTGTGAGCAAAAGAAGAAACAGTGTGAGATTGAAGAGGAAATATCCTGGAAAATAAGTAAAAATAAATAAATCAGTGAATTGTTTTGCCTCATGCTGGATTGTTTGAGTTATACAACCTAGAATGAATAAAAAAAAAACTGCTGGATGAGAGAAAACAATAATACTAATACAATAATAATTTACTAATACAATAATACTTTAGAAGGGAGGGTGGAGGGTGAGGGGTTTTGTTATCTGAGGACAGAGGGTGGAGAACAATTTAATTCAGAATTAAAATGTAAAATCATCAAAATGCACCTAAACTGACAAAGAATGTGAATCTGAATGTGGAATTTAAATTAGAAAATTACAAAAAGGCTCAATTTTTAATCCTTATATTATAAGTTAACACACAAAACTAAAGAGAACAGAATTTATTGAACTTTTTGTGATGTTATGTTCTCAATAGCACCTCTTTCTGTAGGCACAGGACTGGAAATATAACATAATACAATATATTGATTTAATTAAACCAATGAATGAAAACCAGTTCTTACATTGTAATATTGGGCTCCTGGGAAAATCAGCCTCTTTTGATAAAATGTTAATCTTCAGCCATAATTACAAACAGTACCCAAAATACAGAAGAAACAATTACTTAAAAGCCACACTACAGAAATAGATTTTCAGAGGTGATTTGGCAGCCTTATCTCCTAGGACATTCCAAAGCTTAAGGGCCTTAAGCGCTACGGACATTAGTCTTCGGCCTGGGATTAGAGCCAAATAGAGAGGCTTTATTAGAGGATCTGAGGAGCTGTATGCAAATGAGAAATTATTTCTTAGATTGGGTTATCGTTCACATTTTTATCACAAACCAAAGCCCACAGAATCAAACAAAGTTCACATCACTGCTACTCTCCTTTGAAAGAAATAACATGACAGTAATCAGTAATTTGGACTGTTATATAAACTAATTACAAAAACTCATTAATCAACAGTTGCTGAAATAAAACACAGAATTGAGCATTGGGAATTATATATTAGATCGTCACGTAATATATATATATATATATATATATATATATATAAAATGTATAATAATTGGATGTTGAGCTTTTTATATATATATACTTTTATATATATTATATGAAATTAAAAAAAAATATATAATGTACATTAATTGATGTTGAGCTTTTTTGCCCACTTTTTTCTTTTGAAAATTAGATTCTTTATTTCAAATCCATGAAGCTTGACGGGAAACTAAGCATCACTCAATAGTTACACTGACATTTTTCATCAAATGCTTCTAGACTTTCTCTTGAGTTCAAGAGTTTTTTTAGACAGAAGTACACCGGATGTCTTTGACAATGATGCCCCAGTAGAAACAACAATCAGAAATTAAATAAAAGAAAAGCCTGAGGGATGATATTTTATATAACTAGATACAGACACACACGCATACACACTAATGCACACACATATACGCGCGCACACACACACACACACACACACACACACACACACTGTGCTCTGGTTATCAGAGTGAAAAAGCTGACGCCGTGATAGTGAGTGTGAGGGGAAAAAAAAGGCTCTGGCTTTTTCATCTTATTTTTTGTGTTCAGTGGTTGCATAGCGATGTGTTTTCTATAGGTCACACAGGACAATAGTGAGACCATGAACAGTGCACCTATTGTAATGGGGCTCACCCGAGGGACTTTGTCTTTGTCAACAGTGTGGAATGTCCCAGGGGGCTAACAGGGGCAGGATAGGCCAGGCCACAGGGCTGCATTGCTCACCTCCTCTGCACTGGAACAGTCTGTCTAACTCTTAAAAAAAGAGCTCTACTCTGTACATCCAGAAGAAGTGGGGAACAGAAACAAGAAGCATGGAAGGATGACAGAGGAAAGACCAGGATAACTAGTTGAAGTTGCACTAGGTACACTCTGCCGGTGGCTGAGGGGCTTGAAAGCGTCACCATGAGCTCCCATGTGGGAGCCTCTGGTATCAACTGCTCAAGCAGAGTTGGAGGTCGTGGGACTGAGGATACCAGTGAAGACAACACCAACAATGAGACTTACACCTCTTGCTCAAAGGCAGTGACAACTAGGCCAAGGAATGCAGATTCAGCTGGAGAGGGAAGGTCAAGTAGCGTGGAACAGCTGGTTAGACCTGCCCTGCCTGGGAGGAAAGCACACAGGAAAACCTGTAGCGAGGACAACAGAGGAAGATGGAGAGATGGAAACCAAGAAAGACATGAGGAAAGGCAAAATGTTGAATGTGTAGGAAGTAGAGAAGGAGTGAAACTAAGGCAGAGAAAAACTGAAAGAACTGAGACATGTGGAGATGGAACCCAAGAAAGACAAGTTAGAGGAGGCAGTGAAAGTTTGTCTAGCAGTAATTCTGACATCCAGGTGAACAGTGCTTCTGAGGCTGGAGAAGAATCGAACAACTTACACAGAGGACACATGTGTCCTAGACCTTACAGCGTCAGCTGCTCCCGGACCAACACCAGATCCCCTCGGCCTAGAGTGAGATCCACATCTGCTTCTGTTCTACAGCCTGCCAACCAATCCACATCCACACCTCTGTCACCTCAGAGACTTTCATCCAGGACAGTTGCAGGGGTCCTGCACCGCTACCAGTTCAGTTCATCCAGAGACTCTGATCCATTTTGGGTGGAGGTGAGAGCAGGGGCAGCAATCGGACAATCAACACAAAGCCATCACACTCAAACACACATCCCACCTCTCACCAGCTCAGAGTTAAGAGGAGAGGAGGGAGAGGAAGAAGAAGAAGAAGAAGAAGGAGTGGAAGTGGTAGATGGACAAGAAGAGGGCAGTGGTGTGATGGAGGTGGTGAGTCAAACCATGACCCCTGTGGTGCCACCTTCTGTTCCATTTGTGGAGAGGAGGATGAGTAAAAGAGAGAAGAACAGGATCAAGTGTCTGAGGAGGAGGCAGAGGAGACGAGAGAAGTGGAGACAAAGTCAATTACAGGTGAATAACACAATTAACAGCCTTCAAAATGACAAGCACAATTTTAAACATCCTGTCAGTGAAGAAACAGATGAAGACACTAAAGTTTCTAAAGGGACGGCGGGAGATTTATTTGTGACATAATTCAGTTTTGAATTACCTAACCAGTTCACTAAAATATTTATTTACAGTTTACAGTTTATGTATGGAGAGCTACTGCAGAAAAGAAAGTGTGTGTGCTTATGAGTGTGTGTGTGTGAATACAATAGGTACAAAAATCATATTTAAATATTTTCGTTGTACTGCTTTTCACAGTATTTATTTATGGCTCTTTTTATGACAGCCTGTGTTCATTTCATCTAGACTCTGACTCTCCACAGCCCTATCAGCGCCCAGCTCATCTCAATAGCCATTGTCTGTGTGGTTTAAAGTGGGGTTACATCTGAATTAGTTGCATGATGAGGCTTGGGCAGAGAGCCCTTCAAAACCAAGCAGACAAAAGAGCAGATTCTGATTTGATTGGCTGCAGCAGAGCTGTAGTCACGTTGGTGGGTTGAAATTATTCTAACTGTAACGGTGTATTAGACAAAGCTGAATTGAATTAGCTGCTTTGAAACTGAGAATATCTGTGTTGTTAATTCTGTGTCCCTGTGCTGACTGCATTGTTTTTGGTTAAGATATTCCTCTCTCCTGCTCATTAGAGCTGTTGTGTTAATATTCAGCCACGATGTGTATTTGGCAACGTGACAGTTTGGCGCATTTAAAAGTTCAAAAATATACTTGTCATCACATGAAGAAGCTCAAAAAGCAAAACTTGACATGAATGCTGCACGTTTGTTTATAAATGCAACGAACTAAGAGATTTGTTAATTGTTAATTGGTCACATTTGGTGGTTCTGGTTGAGAGAAGCCGTGATAGCTTCTCTCCCCTGCTGCCAGTCTTTACACTGTGCTAAGCTACCTGTGCACCCAAACTCAGCTCCGTATTTAATGTTATTGATCTTCTCACTTAACTCTTTTATATATATATATATATATATATATATAGGTGTATTTTTCTAATTAACTTTTCCTGATTAACTTAAGGGAAACTGAATGAGCTCACTTGCTCATTTATCATTCGCACGGTTTATTGAATATTCCTTTTTCTTTTCTCAGCTCTGTTCAACTTTGCTCTCACACAGTTACATTTGTTCCCTGTTGGGAGCAGTTCAGTACATCCACAGCTTTTCTGCTGTTTGCCATTAAGACACACTGCTGCACTTGCTGCACTGCTACTGGCTCATTCTGGCTCATTCATACTCTCATTTCACCATACTGTTTTTAGTCTTTTCAGCCTCTGCTCAGAAAGTCTGGTTAACATTTTGGATATGGTTTATTTATTTATCTCTCTCCCAAATCGCCCTTAACATTACTGCATCAATGTGACTTTGCCTGTTTGGTTTGTGGTAGGCTAAAGGCAATTTTAGACTCTGCTGGAACCTCATGCAGCTCCATTTCTGAGGACAATGTTCTGCAGTAGAGGCTAAAGGTCTGTGCTGGTATTATTGTCATCCCACTTTTTTTCACAGGAAGTCTTTTCACTCTGTGTCATGGAGGATCGAGTAGTGTTGGCTCTTTCAGATACTTTATCTATGCTCTATATGTTTAAATAAAACAGTACAGAAACCTAAATGCACTTTTTGTTACATTTAGTTGTTTAGTAGTAATATAGTTATAATTCTTTTAAATATTAGTACATAAACATTTTACTCAAGTTTTTTGGTCAGATCAGGCTACTGTTAGTGACACTGGTGATTTGGAAGTTTATCCAATGACTTGTGGATCTATTGGTTTATTGTTCTCTTTGATATAGAATAGGTGTTAGAATAGGTTATTTATTTATTTATGCATTGACCATTGTAACCAAGACAGAAAGCTGCCATGTTACAGTGCATGTTGCCAGGGGGAAGCCTCAATGCCCATGATTACCTGGGAACTGTGCGCTCTGTGTTGTCTCCTCTGTGTTAATAACACACCTTGGGAGGCAGGGCTGGTGCGACAGGAAGTCCCTGGAGCTCCCCCTGGGTGAGAAAGTGGTAATTACTCTGGCTACACCCCTGGGTTTTCTCAAGACTGGAGTTTCAGACACTATTCCCCAAAGGTCTGCTGACACAGGTCTGAGACTGAGGTGAGAGGTGGGGGACTTGACGGGCCCCAGATACTGTTCTCAAAACAGAGTTTTGGTACATCCTCTTGTATGAGTTCTAGTTGGGATATGAAAATTGGAAGCTGAGTGTAGATTTAGGTGCAGAGTCACAAAACAAGGGATCTGAGCAGTGGGAGCTGGAGATCTGTTGTGCTGTAGGATGTTAACTAGATTAAAATAACAAATGATTGGCTGGCTATAGTGTAAACAAAATGGGGTTTTTTGTTTGTGTTTTCAAATCTTACAGAATTTGTATGCATGACTCTTACTGTACCTTATGGAAAATCTATGATAAGATTGCTTAGGAACTATAATATCCTGACATGTGCCACAAATTTATGAATATAGCCAACTTCAGGGTCAGCTCGATCCTTCCATGTTTATGCTGTACAGTAAGAAGTGAGAAAATGTAGGTTGGAAGACATTTCACTCTGCTGAACTCACACCTGACACCCACATGTCCTCACACATGTTATTATAGGTGTCAAAAACATTTACACTTATCAGACAGGGTTTATTAAAGAGATTCTCAAGGACAAGAAAAGAAAACATTTTCACATATTTATCACCAACTGTGTCTGTAGTAGCTCATTGTATTTTGAAATGACCCTGCACAAATAGGTTTGCTGTGATGCTTATTGCTTGATAGCTTGTCATTTCTTAAATATCTTTTTACAACAGAACTCAGGAATCTAAGTAATCTGAATCAAGTTCACTGACATGTACAATCCACTAAAAAGACAATCAAACTTTCTACTGGAGTTGAACTGAATTTTTGAGGCAAAAGTAAAAATCTTATTAAGTTTTTGCTCTTTTTTTCCATTTAAAATAATGTCAGCCTAACTAATCTAATTTAATTTAAATCTCATCCAAAATATTACAACAACATCTGTCAATCAAATGTTTCAATCAACTTGTTAATTAACAGCATCTCTTCTCTACACTCAGAGTTCAACAGGGAACCCATCCAGCAGCAGCAGCAGTAGCAGTGGTAGCAGCAGCAGCAGCAGCGAGGATGATGAAGACGTAAGCGCTGGTGACAGAGAAGGTTACATCTGCGCTGTGTGTCTGGATGTGTACTTCAGCCCTTACATGTGCCACCCCTGTAACCACATCTTCTGTGAACCATGCCTGAGGACGCTGGCTAAGAACAGTCCCACCAACACCCCCTGCCCCCTCTGCAGAACAATCATCACACATGTCTTCTTCCAGAAGGGTGAGCTAAAGGGGCAAAAAGCACTTACCGCACTAAACACATGATCTGAAATACTTATCACATCTACTTATGATTCTATTCAGTTTTCTACATCATCTAATATGAGATAGATATAAACACAGTTTAAAATTGGCAAAGAAGATGTGTATTTATTTTAGATTATGATCATCATAGCTCAGTAATATTCAGTAATATTTAATAATTCAATTGTAATGATCACAAGGACAAAGAATTACATGTATATTTATGTGTGTGCATTGTGTTTGTTGGTTGACATCTAAGCTGAGCACAGGGCCCAGCTGCAGATGTCCCATAGGGAGCAGAGTAGACCTTTAGTTCAGCTTTGACCAGATGAGTCACCCAGAACTGAGAAGACAAAATCAAACACATCTGAACATTTTTATTTAGTGCTTTATGACAGGAATAAGAAGCGCTCTTCCTAGAAACTGCATTGTGCTATGATAACAGATGTTTTGGTTTTTTTTACCTACAAAAAGAAATGAAATTCTGATGCAGCGTGTCGTGCCTTCATGCACCAATTTTCACAATACACTGTAATAATATATGAATATGATTTTGCATGTGCTGTATACTGGTATACTGACATGTATATTTTATGCAACCTCATGATCACTGCACACTGATTACACAGGACATAGTCTGATTTGGACAAATCCATGAATAAGTAATGAAGTTCCATGATTCACATTGACCTACTTCTAGACGTATGGAGGAGAAAGTGAGCGGCTGCTGTGGCCATAAAAAGGCAGAGTGGCTGTGGTTATGATGACTGTAGACACACTAAGGACCCTTGTTAGTGATTAGGTGACAAGTATTGTAGATGAGATTCTTGTGTTGATTACCAAAGCCAAGGTCACACTGAAACAGAACAAGGAGAAAATGAGAGACTCTAGTGATGCTGTTTTTTTTTTTTTTTTTTTTTTTTGTTTTTTGAATATATTGAATAAATCAAACATTATCTAACCAGGCTATCAGGGAAGCAAAGGTATGAATTAGATGTTTTGCTTTTTTATGACAGAAAGTTTATCTTTTTGTCTCTTTCTTACAGAACTGAATCAAAGAGCAAGGACTTTCTTCCCAAAGGAATACCTTTCCCGGAAACAGAATTTTCAGAAAGCAAGTTGTGCAAAGTGGCCTCTCCCAAGCTGCAGGAAACTCTTCCGTATCTTTGGAGGCAAGTTTTTTATTCCCCATACATCAAAACACTCTCTGTTTATCTTCAGATAACCACATTCTTGATTTGTCAGTGATCCATCATCCCCCAAAATGAATGTCTTAATGTACCAATGTCCAACTAAAGAAATTTAATTATAAATCAAAGTAATTTAAGATCCAATATTTAAGTATCAAATACTCATTGGTGACCCATTGTGATGAACAGCAAGAAGCAGCTTGATATAATACATAATATTTAAGCTGAGCCCCACAGCTTTAAAGGAGGCAGCACAACAACATGGAGTAACTGTATAAAACCACACACTGGAAAAGTTATAGTTCTTTGAACTGGTCTAAGCATATTAATGGACAGTGGAAAATCTGATAACCTTGCAAGTGTGGATTGAAATATTTAGTTTGACTCTTTGCTAAATTTTGCAGAATCACACCAAACCACTGGCAAACTATTTATTAAACTTTTCAGTAATACTTTAAATATTATAACATTTTAAAATGCATAAATTAATGTAGGGAGAAAACTACTTGGAAATGTTTTTCTTGACAAAATTAAGCTGAAGTTTTATTTTCATGAACGTGACTGGATGATATTCCAAACCAGGTTTCCAGAGACAGTCCAGTCCCATCGCCAGACGCCAGTTCCCCCATGGAGGAGGCTACCGTCTGGATGCTATGGACTTTGAGGATGACTCCCGAGGTTGGCGTTTTGACATGGACATGGTCATCATCTACATCTACTCAGTCAACTGGATAATTGGCTTCTTCCTTTTCTGCTTCCTCTGCTACCTCTTCTTTCCTTCTTTTTGACAAATAACGCCGGAGGAACTATGAAAGAAGAAAGGTTAAAGACAATCAAGGATGAGGGTAAAGTAAGGAATTTAATTGAGACAAGACCAGGCAGGTAGACAAACATATACAGGGGAAAAGGAAGAAGTGAGCTGCAAAGTTTAAAGAGAGGACAGTAAGTGAAGTTCAGGCAGGTGGGATGGTGTGATGGAGGGAAAACAACAGCGTGTTGTCTCTCATTTCACTCATTATGAAATGAGTGAAATGGGAGGATATAGGGTAGGAAGGTGTTTGAGAATCTCTTCTGTGTCTCTGCATGATGCACATATAATGTGGCTTGCACAGTATGTCCTGTTCCTGAATGGATGCGAGTTGAAGTTGTAGTTTTACTCTCAACACAATCCTATTACAGTCTATTAACACTTTTTTGGTTAGGAGCACATTCTGTCCGCAGCCAGCTGGACTACTTGAAACAGACCAGCTGGCTGTGGACTCCAAATATCAACTTAAATGAAAAAATCCAAATGACTCCTCTTCAGTTGTGCTCTTACTAACCAAAACAAAACCTCATTTTGAGACGTTAAAATACACCTTAGATTGGTATTTAAATTTGACTACACATTTTGTGTTTTGTTTGTTCCTATGCACCCCTGGAGGGCGTAAATGTTTGGTTTTTACTAAATGACTGTATTTTATAGCAAATAAAGTTCACACAAACACACTCTCACACATAACTACATATATATATATATATATATATATAGTTTTGTGAGTGTGGCTTTAAAATTAATGTGTACATTTTAAGGGATTTACATTTCTTAAGTCAAATAAATACATTATTCATTCTTGAGACAAGTTTTTACCTTCGAAGTCCAAAAGATTTCATTCACTTTCATTTTTCATTTTCAATTTGCATCCATGTAAAGTATGAGGTGAATCTCTGTGTTCATCCTCATACTTAATCATCTTCATACTTAATGTAAATTCATATGACATAATAAATGCATTGATTAGTAAGGAGCAAAAAATCTACACAATTTTACGTACATTTGTGAAATATGAATAAATTATCTAATGATATCATGGACTTATTGTAATTTTTTTTAATGATTTAAGTAGGTATCATGAGATAACTTGTAGTGTGTGTTATGCTGAGCTATGTGAAGTTAGATGAATGGGTTTTATGTTGTTGGACAGCAAAGCAGAGTAAGTGACATCCACCTATATATAAAAACTGGCATCTGGAGACCCAAAGTGTCAAGCCTGTGGATACTGGAAAGTAGTCAGAGTTGGTGAGGAGCTAAGGATAAGGATTAGACTCTGTCCTTTGTTTTAAATGTCCATGATTTAGACACTCAAGGCCCTAACAGAAGAGCCTGTGGAGGACTTGACAAAGGACTTTTAGTTGGTATCTTGATAAGACAGAAGCATTGAAAACTGAATAAGTACTGGCTAAGTTTGTAATGTGTTTGTTTATTAAAATTGCATGAATGTTTTGGAGAAAAGGCCATTTGAGAAGAATCGATGGCTTATTAAAGAAAGCGAGGGATTGGTTACAGTGCTTCTAAGAGATCAATACTAAAACCAACACACAATCACTGCAGAATTTGATACATTTAAACAGACATGAAACACACACTGTAACATTCCCACTCTGCACTCTATGTGTCTTTGTGTGTGATTGTTGCTGTGGGTGTATATCTAAAACACATACACAGATGGATTTCTGAAGTCTCCCTCTGTGCCCACAATTAAAAAATAATGCAGTTTCAGAAAGAGCACTCACCATACACTGAAATGGACTTGTAATTTATTCAGAATATCCACCAGATAGATACTTTCCTGTCTGTGGTTGTGAAAATCAGGGATGGGCAAATAGTCAACTTTAAAAGCTGCCAATGCAAATTTATTGTTGTTTGAAGTACCATGCTGCCAGGTCTATTAAAAATAATGTACTATAAAAAACTCACCACTATAAACAACTTAAAATATATTTAGGCTATCTATTTAAAAAAAAAAAAATCTTAACAACAATGTTATGTATTGATAGACATTAAGTCTAAATGGGCCTACAGATAAGTTTTATAAATATGCCAAAGTCTAAGTATTCAGTCAATTAAAACAAGGGCTGTTCAATACTGAAGTTTAAATTGACCCACATTAAGTCTGCGCTGTAATATCCTACTGAATTAATTTGATTGTTCTTCTTAACTGGGTGGAGACAAAGTGGTCAGTATCCTGAATTAGACGTTTAGGAGTTCATATAGAGCTCAGGGCGGGGGTCTGACTTGATGGGCCCTATTAGTATTCCGTCCTTTGGGTGCGCAGTGTTTCCAGCCACAGAGCCACGTCAGGCCTGTAGCAACTGCTCCGTCTTAACTGCCTCTCCAAGGTTAGAGACATAGGCCCGCCTGACCGGCTGGAAACACTCGAAGAAACGAGAACTGGAAGACGATTGAAGACCTTGATGCCAAGGAGATAAGTTGTTTTTTTTCAGTTTTTTTTTTTTTTTTTTTTTTTCATGATCGGCTTTTCTCCGGCGCAAAGGGTTTAAGGGTCGGGCTGTGTGATTGTCAGCGTGGGACATATAGGAAGCATTATTCGGTCTCTGTAAGGAGGCTGTGCAGCTGAAAGGGAGAGAGAGAGAGAAAAGGAGAGCGAGAGAGAGAGAAAAGGAGAGAGAGGAAAAGATCGTTATCGCTCCGTCTTATTTGTGCTTAATGGAAACGCGCAATCATAAAAAATGGTTGCATTTGGAGCATATCCGTGAATGCGATCGTCTTCTTCCGACATCGGTGCGTCAGAGAAGACACCTCAGCTAGCTGGACTCCGGGTTGGGTGTGAAGTCTTCACTGTGCACCGTGTGCTGCTGGAGTGAAGGTGACTTGCGCCCCGTCGCAGTCGAGGCAATGCGGAGAGGAGTCACAGGCGCTCATCCGGTACTTTTTCCTGCGCTCTGAGGCTCATCTGTGGGAGAGAGAAAAAATTGCTCCCTCTTCCACACCAAAGGGGGGAAAGAACGAGAGAAATAGACGGAGCAATAACAATAATCAAAGGTTCAGTCCAGCCGGTAGTTGGCGAAGGTGAATTGAGAGAATAGCCTAAGGTGAAGAGGCAGAGAGGTGCTGGGTGGAAAAAGCAGAAAAGTGGTGGAGTTTGGTTGAAGGTTGGTGTTGGTGGGGGTGCAAGATAAAACCGTTCAGTATTAGGGCTGTTTTATTAGTGGATGTGTATGCATGAGTTCTGCATCGAATGGGCGCAAAAACCGCCCCAGATCCGCCGGGAACATCTTCCAGATCGGCAAGCCTCCTCACCGAGACTCACAAAGGAGGGAGAGCACCGAAAGTACCCGCAAAGCCCAGCGCGCTGTGGCCGACTGCAGAATGGTAGGTTTGCGACACGTCAATGCCTGCATGGTGCCTGTGATAAGGAGCGCTGTGTTATTATCCCAACCTTTCTTTGTTCTAGGACGTTTGACTATCCCGTGGATGCAGGATGCGCAAGCGACAGCTGTTAATAGCTGCAAAAAAGACTGTAACCCGGTTTGGGAGCCTAAAAATAGCCATATGCATTTGCATCGCTTTGTCGGCAGTGAAGACAAACATATGATGATCTCGGCTTGCAGACTGACTGTGTGATTTGCATTTGGAGTGTCGAAAAGATGCTGGTGATATACGTCTGTGTTTGTGTGTCTATTTATATATATATATATATATATATATATGTGTGTGTGTGTGTGTGTGTGTGTGTGTGTGTGTGTGTGTGTGTGTGTGTGTGTGTGTGTGTGTGTGTGTGTGTGTACATACATATATATGTATGCTCAGTTGTTGATTTCAATATAAATTGCTTGAATTACAAGATGAATCTCCGGAGGTGAGGTGTGCGTGATCGTTGCACAGATGTCCTATGTTTTGACAGATGCTGGCAGGACTGATCATATGTATAGTCCTCGCTTCATCCTTTCATATATCAGTGCACGTCATGGACACTAGCTGGAGTACAGCAGGATGCTGTGCAGGAGTTGCACAAAATGAACGAAATATTTTTTATTAATTTATGGGGTTTTTTTTGTTTGTTTGTTTGTTTGCGCCGAAATCCCAAGATCTGTGGCTGTGCAAACAACCAAAGTTGGTACGATGGGATCATTTAACGGCAGTGCTTCACCTGTATGCTTAATCACATGTTTCTCTCGGTCATCACTAGGCTTTGTGCAAGATACTAAAGCATACTTCATGCACTTGCACCAGCAAATTATACTTAGTGTGGAAATAAAACAAAAAGAAAAGAATAGTAGCCTAAGGCTGCTCAGCTTTTTTCAGTAAAGAGACACAGGTAAAGGATAAGAGCTAGAAAAAAGAAAGTCATGCAAAAAGTTATTTGTTATATTTGTAAGATGTTTTCTTGACAGTGTCTTATTTTTTCTTATTTTTAATTATACAGATCGTCCAGGAATTCAATACGCTTGTGGCTCTGTATCGTGAACTGGTCATCTCCATTGGAGAAATCACTGTGGACTGTCCCTCTTTACGGGCCGAAATGCTGAAGACCCGAACTAAAGGTTGCGAAATGGCACGAGCGGCTCACCACAGTCTCTCCTTGATATCGGGGTGAGTTGGCACAGATGCTGTCCATGGTGCTGAAAGTGGGAACAAGCACTATCTGGGACAGTTCTTACAATACTGCTGCACCCAAAGTTGTAAAGTAGCAAATTTTACCAAAGCACATCTCTAATTTGCATAAGCACCCCCATCCTGTCTTATTTTAAACATGTGCAAACGTAAGCCTGTTACCTTACACTTCAAAGACATCAGCCAAGTGTCTCCTCCATTAGTGTGAAACTAGTGAATTTAAAGTGGAGGGAAAGAGTTTGTGAGAAACGGAACATGAGATCAGCTTTTAAAAACCATGACATTTCCAATAGACAGGAAGTTAGGAAGCAGCTTTACCCGCAAGCAATCACGACAGTATACTGTAACTGACCACTCCCCATTAGCTGGCCCTAAAACGTTAATGCATAACATGGAGTGGAAGTGGAATGAATGCCAAGACCAATATCTGAGATAATAGAACCAAGAATGTGAATTGTTGCTTTTAATGCATTATGAGCGTTGTTGTTGTTGTCATTGTGTGTGTGTGTGTGTGTGTGTGTGTGTGTGTGTGCATATGGTTACAGATATTTGGACATTTATATATTTCAGCACTGCAGTGATAATGGAGACAATGTTTCTTGTTTGTCAATAACTAAATATTCTATGATGAAACCAAGAAAGACCAAGAAAGTTTTCATACACAGATACAAGAAGTTTGTAAAAAAACCTTTATGTTTAAATATACAGGAAAAGCAGCAGGGATAGAAGCCTGACTCCATTGAGCTGAACATCTCCTCTCTACACTGGTGCCAGTGGAAGAAGGGCAAAGTGAGGCTTGGGATTTGAAGGTCCTCAGTGAGGCTAAGATGCCAGCTGACTTGGCAACCTCAAACTTACTTAAATAACAATCAGACAGACTGAAGCCAGTGGTGAGGGGGATTTGGAGGATGTCTGCAGTGCTAGTTTCTTGCCAAAGCTCAGGCACTGTTGGAACAATAGCAGCCCCAGGTTTACACTAGCCATAGTCCTCCCTGTAAATGGCATATATATATATATATATATATATATATATATATATATATATATATATATATAATACTCTTCTACTAATAATATTTGTAAGGCTGAGTATCTAACTCTAGCTCTGTAACCTATTTCCTGGCTCAATAATTAATCCACTTCCTATTTCTAACAGTGATTTAAGAATGCACACCCTTCACTATCTGTTACATGCATGACAAAATCTTTCCATTTAATGTATGGAGGTTTTGAACTACATGTGCATGACACACTTGTATGCTTAGCCAACTAAGTATGTCTGGTACATGTTTCCTGTCATACTGAGGCATGAATCATACAACATCCATCACACAGGGGCATCACAGCTGCTTTTTATAACAAGACTTTAATAATATCTTTCTGTGCAGAACCTTTATGCTCTGTGCTATTCTTTTCCCCCCCAATATATAGTTCATAATTATATAGCTAGATACAGTTATACTTGTCTCTTCAAGACAACAAGTACGATCCATTATGGTCCTGTGGTTGAATTTACTGCCACTGCTGTTATGGTAATAGACATGGTGCAGCAGCTTTAGAGAGAAATCTAAGTTCCCACTGATATCAACATTGTTGTTATAATCATCACCAGCACACTCTCTAAACCTCTTTCTCTAAAAGCTCTACAGGCCATTTCAGTGTCTGTCTCCACTACTATAGACATAGAGCTTGAATTAGACAGCACAGATCATTCCCCTTTAATCAAATAAAGCCAGTGTGTCTGAATGGTTTGAGTGATGCGGGGCCTCTCCAATGTGCTAGAGGAAAGCTGATAAGCAGGATAGCATTGATGACAGCTGTGCTTTAGCAACAACACTGTAAAAGGCAGCGCTATGACAAAACAGGGATGTGGATGGAGAAGCTCGCCAGTAGAAGAGGGCAATGCAACAGCACGATTTGGGCGCGAAATATTTGTACCAGGTGCAGGTTTCACACCTCTCATCGTTGTCACTTTCCCATGCGATATCACACCCACTGAATATCACCTGCTCCAGTTTCCCCTTGAACACCAGATTTATATGGTTGTGAAGCTACTCTGGTGTCTCATAAGTCAGTGATCAGCTCTGAGTAAATAAAAAAATAATAAACTTGTGAAATAATGAACTATATTTGAACTTTATTTATATATTGTTAGAGTGTTAAAAAAAAATAAAAATATGGACACACTGCTCTCATAACAAAAACAATGAGAAGTAATTTTGTCAGATTGCTTTTATTTTACTCATCATTCATGTAAATGACACGGCTAGGATTTGTAGTTATCGAGCAACATATGTCCAAGACATATGTTGCTCAGTTATCCAGTTAATGAGGTTAAACTTACTAGTCAAAATTATCAAACTGTACACATCAACAGGAAGACATTATCTGTGAATCTGGAGTTTGTCTTGTAGCCAGTAAAAAATGCTGTTTTCCCGCTTTGTGCCATTTCAGGCCAGAGGACGGGGAGATCCATCCTGAGATCTGTAGGCTCTTCATCCAGCTGCAGTGCTGTCTGGAGATGTACATCACTGAGATGCTCAAATCTGTCTGCTTGCTTGGCTCCCTGCAGCTCCACAGGAAAGGTTAATACACAAAGAAGTCCTATTGTGATTATAGCTTTTTAACAAGGTTATGGCTAACTATAAAGTTTCTATATAGATGTGTGCATTTGAGTGATAATTTCTCCACAGCATGTTTTTGTTATTTATCTTTAATTTTAATACATTTAAACAAATCAACTAAGAAAAACTTAAAATACTAGAGGTACCTAATATATCTGGAGGCTGATTGTATAGTATGTGAACATATAAAACTGTTTAATGAAGTTAACAGTGACAGCATGATCTGATGATTTTTGTGTGCTTATGTTTAAGACAAGCTGCTCTCTGTGTGCTTTAGGTAAGGAATCCTGTGGTGCTCCTGGAGTCGACATTAAGACCGAGGAGAGCTCAGACATCCCCATCCTGGAGGACACCTCTTCCTCCCCCACTGACTGTCCTCAGCTCTGCTGGCTGGTGGCCACTGACATAGAGAACATAGAAAAGTAGGTGGACAAAGAATGTTTTCTGTCTACTAAGTAAATGTGTGTCCGTGGGCGCACATCTTAGGAAATTTGTTTTTAGCATTACGATTTAAATTTACCTTTCAACATCATCATCACCTACAGTTTAATAGTTTAATTCCTTACTGATTTATCACTCATTATTGATTGATTAAAGAACTGTTTTTATGAAGACATTATTGCATCTCAGATTTATTCTTCAGTTTAAATATTAATTCTTAGAGGACATTATACAATGACGTGTTTAAACTAGAGAATTAGATATTCATATTTCACAAGTTTTTATTCGGGCTGTTACAGTATAGTTTGTTTTAACAAATATTTGAAATTTTGGGTCACACCTAGAGATCATCCGTGCAGACATGAAAAAACAAAGCATTGTACTTTATAATACACATCCTATTATATGCTATATATTTTAGACAATGCTGCTAAAATAAGGCAAATGAGTATTCTATGAAAATGTACATTGTGATAGATGCTATGGTAAAACTGCATAATAAAAGCTGTTATCTGTGTTATTGCAGAGACATGAGGGAGATGAAGAACCTTCTCAGTAAACTCAGGGAGACAATGCCTTTACCACTGAAGAACCAAGGTAAGATTGAAATGTTAGTCTTATATTTTCACCTCAACCCCATAAAGTTGGGACGCTTTTGAAATCTTTTATTATATAGAGGGGTCTTTGGAATGAAAAACAGTTTTATAGCCAAAAACTAGCAAAAAAATATTTGACTTGGCAGTGGTGTCTGTGTGCTCTTGTGCCCAGATGACAGCAGTTTGCTGAACCTGACTCCCTACCCACTGGTCCGACAGAGGAAGAGGCGGTTCTTTGGGCTCTGTTGCCTGGTAACCAGCTAAGGGCCCCACCTTCGTGGGTAGGAGGCGGCAACAAAGACACCATTACCCACTGTCCTTCACCACTTGTGTCTCCCACCAATCTATTACTGCCATTTTCAAATAAATTGTCTTTCTCTCTCTCTCTCTTTTTTTTTTTAAAGGCTGCCCATTTTATAATTTTATTTTGTAATACAAAGAAGAATTGTAACTGCAATGTAATGAAAACAAAAGTCATGAACATATATTTTAAGATATTTTGCAACAGATTTTTTCCCTTTTTTTTGGTAAACGAAGTCAGATATCTGCTTGTCCAATGTAAAAGAGAATGAGAGATCATTTCAGATAATGTCGGTGTTCAATCACTTCGACAAACTTGCGTGAATGACGTGACAATTTGTGTTTTAAAAAAGGGAATATAATTGTCCGTTTTTGTCAGACATAATGTGATAACTTATGACTAGACGCCGTCCGAATATTTGAGGACGGCACTTGCAAAGACAAAGCTATACCTTCGTCTGTCTCAGCTGAGGTGATGGGATTGTGCAGAGTACGTTTGTTGTGTATTCCAGTCTCTGTTTTCTGTTTCTTGCTGTTTTTTCTTCTCAATGTACTTAATTTAGTCTTCCATAAACCAAGAACCTGTACCCAACTTTAACTTTCCAGCTTCAGAATGGAATATATGATACAATACTCAAAAAGAAAACTTCTTTGCACACAATATCTATAAATTGAGACATTAGACTTGTATATACACATAATCTTTACGCAATGCTCTCTGAATTATTTTCAAAGTTGGAGTTGGTGAGAAAAGCATCTGTTGGTTGGTGTGAGAGGGGAGAGTCTCCCTCTGTCTGAGGCAATCAGTGCAGGCAGAGGGCAGGCAGCATGAGTCTTGCTTATTTATGATAGTTATCAATGTTTAGGGCACGGTGACAATACAGTAATCAAAGCTGATATTGGTCATTTTACATTGTTAATAAAACTTTTGTTATTAAAATTTATTGACGTGTCTTTTTGTGAGCTCCTACAATGTCCACTGGGTGGAGACAAACCATCAAAAGACAAACTAGTCTGACATGTTGATGCTAATTGCAAATTAAGGGATGAGTGATATATATATATATATATATATATATATATATATATATATATATATATAAAATAGCAGTGCAAACATTTCAGCTTTTATGCAATTTTAGTTTTTTTTCCACTTAGAGACAGATTGTCCCACTGTTAAGCTTCTTAGTAGAGAAAACATTTTATCTGCAAGGAACACAAACACAGAGATAAAGGCAGAAGGGGAAGAACTGCCAAACAATTTTAAACCAACAAACAAGTTTTGTCTATACAGTATTTTCTTTAAACACATGACTGGAAAAATTAAAAATGGCTGAGAGCCAGAACTCAGTCAGGATCAAGTTGGTCACCTACTTTTACTGAATGTCTCTGGAATGACGTGTCAAAGTTTCCTTTGCATCCAGTAATCACTGAATCACATGGTTTCTTCCAAAAAATTTTTATCAAACCCCTAAAATTCTAAAAACTAACATGCACACAATTTACCAGTTTTGAAATTTAATATAGGTGAATTAATACATTTTCACCTGGGAGAGACTAAAGTTTCACTTAAACCAAAACATCAGCAGCAGTACTGAAGATGGATTGATACATGGATACTAATATTGTTACATTAAAACAGTAATAGTATCAGTTCATCCATGTAGAATTTAGAATATAGATATATACAAAAATTGGTCTTAATCCCTTCAGTAGAGTTTCAGAGACTATGATGTAATTTAAAGTGCAATGGCATTTTGTTATATTTTAGTTCCCAGACACATGACCAGTTTTGTTTTTTTCCTCTGTTTCATCACCCATTTGTATATTTATTTTAAGTACCTTAGAATTAATGAGATTTAGATCACAGTGGGAGTGACAGCTTGCCTGTACATGCCTGAATATTCTTTCTCTCGGATGAAAAACTTTTATTTTTTGCTGTGTTTAAGAGTGTGAGCATGTGTAATCGCTCTTCGGCGTTTAAACACCTACTTCTCACCTGTCAGCCTTTGTATACAACATGGTGTAATCGAGGGACGCACATCTGCTGCCAAAGCATTTTGGTGTGATGAAGAGACATTTAAGTAGATGGTGTTTTCGCACACTTTCACAGGCAGTGCGCACACACACACACTCACACTGTGAGAGGGCAGCGAGCCAGAGGCAGGAATAGATTGTCAGCAGGGGTTTGCTTGGAAGGCAGAGCACTGTCTGCTTTAGTAAGCAGAGGACATCTTTTGGAGAGACCATCTCAGTCCAGTTCCACATATTTTTTAAATGTTACTCGGAGAGACATTTATGTAACTATTCTCATCAAAACTAAGGTGCAGCTTTTGCAGTCTATTGTGTATGCAACTCTTATATAATATTTAAAACAATTCTTTACAACACACTGTCTAGAAAGGCTTCTATTATCTCTATGATAATTATATAAACCATGATTCCTTATTTATGATTTTGGGCAAATTTCTAGTTCTCAATACACCGCATTAGATCAATAGTACAGCAATGGCAAGGAAATGAGCACTGCCAGTGCTTTACTCTTCATTTGATGTTTTGTGCTCTTTTACATCTGCGTAGTCCTGTTTCACATTCACTCAAAGTTTCAGTGGCTGCAGTTGTATCCTCTCTAATACGAGCACACACATTTAATCCCGGGGTCAAGGAATCTGCAGCCTTGCAGTGGCACTCGTTGGCTTTTGGAAAGATGGTATGAAGATACAGAGAATGAAAAAAACTATAATACTACCTCAGTTGACATTGGACTGAGGGAACAATGACTTGTTGTGGTGCACTGACTGTGGAATACATTACATAGATTTGATCATCTGTGGAACAAATACATAAACTCATCTCTCACACTGGTCCCTATTTTTTCCTTGTTTTCTCAAATGTGCTTTGGAAACTAGATTATTAGTTTTACCAATGGATGTAGTTTCCATGTATCTAAATCTGGGTGTGGATTCTTGTATAAACTGACTGATGTAAAGGCAAATTATTATTAAAGCTTTGTTCCACAATCAATTAATTAAAGTTTGGCTTCATCTTGACCAGGATGTAGCCGTTGATTAGGGCAGGAGGAGTCCTACACTTCTGACTCACTGGAAGAGTTTGGTCAAAGCACTGAGGCTCCATGGTTCTGCTCCTACCATGTATCACTCCTTAAAGAAAAAAGTGATGGTAAGAAAGTAAGGTCCATATTACGGGTCATTTGATATTATCCAACACATTGACTAAACTCTCTTCTCATGTATAATACTGTAATTATCCTGTTAAAAGCACCCACCACACAGACAAGTGATTTAAGGCAACTTCATTAATACCATGTATTATGTACCTGAACATTGCTCAGAAAGAATAATCATACATGTCCACACCAGATAGAATCCAACTACAGTATTTAAACATGTCAAACGTCCTCCACTAAGTCCAAACTGAACAAGCTGTCCCTCCACTTCAGTTCCCTGATCACAGGCCAGCCCTGATCCATGACAGCCAGACCATTGTTGGTGCAGGGCCTGTGTTCCAGGTTAACTGGTTTTCATGTCAACTGGTGATTCCTGATGTGCATCCGCAGATTCATCATTTTCCTGAGCAACAGGCCCATGCCAGTAAGGATGAAGACTTTCCCAAAAAAAATGTGAACATCAGCGATTAATGAAAAAGTAAAAACCATGTCAACATCAGCTACAGGTGTGCAAATTATTCTGGGCACAAAATAATAATAATAATAAAAAAATAAAAAAAAAAATTTTAAACATATAACACATCTGTTCACATTTTCAATGGGTTTCAAACTCTGTTGGTTACATAAAACTGATATCACTGATCCACAAGCTGCGTCACCAATTGATGCATAAGTCAATGTGCTTTTTTTGTAGGTATTTAGTTTAGTCCGTCAGTTGTTGGATGCATGTTGATGTACTGAGAGGATAAATTATATTAACAAGAAGATAAAATCTGATAACCATCAAAACAAAAAGACCCATGAACACGGTTGATCGTAGACTATGGCTTTAATCCCAAAAAATTAATTAAAGTGGCACTAATAGTTGCCTAAACAGAGAAACGATAGCTTAAGTGTTTATTTACCAAATTATCCTCCTTACCTGTAAGTTGGTGCAACCATGACACTCTGACAATTCAGCATAATACCCCTACTGGCAATCAACTCTCACCTTGGAAACACCTTGGGAATTAAATTTAACTTAAATAATGGGAAAAAAATACACTGGAACCAAAAAAAGAAATTGCGTAATGATGTGGAGAAGAATAAAAAGGGGAGGATAAAGAAAAAAAAAAAAAAAAATATATATATATATATATATATATATATATATATATATATATATATGTATGTATTGTTTTAACAACTAACTAACAAACATCTAGTCTACTGTCTCTTTCTGGTCTCCCTCTTTTCTTCCTCCTCCCTCCCTTTCCTCTGTCTCTTCTCTTTATCTTTTCTCTGTTTTCATCTCACCCAGCCGGTCAAGGCAGATCAGACCGTCCACTCTGAGTCTGGTTCTGATGGAGGTTTCTTCCTGTTAAAAGGGAGTTTTTCCTCCATTGTTGTCAAGTGCTTGCTCATGGGGCAATGTTAAGTGACTTGAAATAAATGTTCTTATGATCTGGCGCTATATAAATAAAACTGAATTGAATTGAATATATTTGCCGTTGCAAGCTGTTACATCTTGCTGTCATATTAACTAATGTGTGACATATTTCATTAATAATAGAAATAAAATAAACACAGAAAATTAAATATCCTTAATCCAGATTTTTTTAAACCAATAATATAACATTAAGCTTAACTGGATGGCCTCATTCTCAGATCAAATTTTAACCTAAAGAAGGACTTGACACACTATAGTCAATATTTACAAAACTGAAAAGTAGTCTTATTTTTGGAGTCTTATGCTTTATGTAGGGGTCTGTTAGACACAGGTCATTTGTCTCCAGTTTGTCACATGCAAAGGAAGTGGTCACTCACTGTGCTTTGATGCTGCTCCTTCAAGGTCTTACTGGTCTCTGACTTTAGGATGCCTTCAGTGTAGATACTGAAACCTGACACTACTCTGTGAACCTATGACCTAGGTCATTTGCATACTAGCCCAGTCATTGGTTGTTTACTGAGGACTGAGGGGAGGTGTGTGTGTGTGTCAAAGTGCAGACAGACAGACATGAGGAAGGATCTGATACTAAGTGTTTTTTCCTGCTATCTGGCGAGCTTGTAAAAAGTTATCGTGGCATCATACAACCATTTCGGCATCATATGAGATAGCCACAATTCCTTTAGCACATGTTGTCAGCACTGTCCTGCCATCATGTATGACAAATTTGAGATGAATCAGATGATTGGTTTTAGAGAAACTGATCATGTGATCAAACGCAAACAAACGCCAATATCTCACTTCCTGTAGGGTGTAGCTAGGGTCATGCAGCACGAAAGTTGTTCATCTACATCGGCTCTACACACATATGAAGTTTCTTGTGTCTATTTCAAATGACACATCATTTATAGCACTTAGAACGTTTATCACAGTTAAATTGCTACTAAATTTCAAGGTGGCACCATATCGCCATAGAGCGGAAATTCAAAAATCCCCACACAAATTATCATCAGCAACATCTTGACATCACGTACGCCAAGTTTGACGGCAATCGGACGAACCGCCTAGGACCAGTACGTTAAATTCCATAAATGTTGACCCGCAAACAAACGCTAATAGCTCACTTCCTGTTGGGTGTGGAAACAGACATACCTGCGAAAGTTGTCCGTCTCGATGAGCTCTACACACATACCAACTTTGGTGTGTCTACCTCAAACTATGTGCCGACCACAAGCCTTTGTTTAAAAATTTCAAAAGGGGGTGCTCTGGAGCCCCTGAGCCACACCCGGACTCCAAAGTTGGTCAGAACGTGCTTTGTGGCAGTTCTGATCTGTGTGCAAATTTTGGTGAGTTTTCATGGATGGGAAAGGCCTCAAATGGCCTGGTATGCGGCAGGAGGACCGGAGGTGCTTCGGGCCCTAATAATAAGAATCTGAGCAAAAGCAATAGGGTCCTCGCACTGAGGTGCTCGGGCCCTAATAATAATAAGAATCTGAGCAAAAGCAAAAAGGGTCCTCGCACCAGAGGTGCTCGGGCCCTAATAATAAGAATCTGAGCAGAAACAATAAGGTCCTCGCACCGAGGTGCTCGGGCCCTAACAAGAATGAGCAGAAGCAATAGGGTCCCTGCACCGGAGGTGCTCGGGCCCTAATTAGATGTTTTGCAAACACCTGAGAATGTAGTTGTTATTTCCTCTGCTACTGAATGTTGAATGCACTTACCTTCACAGTGAGTGAAGAGCAGCAAAGAAGAAGTCGTGAACAGACTTTGACCAAGTTTTGTTTTTAATAGGGAGCAAAACTTTGGAAGACAACCCACATAAGGAATCAGGTTACATAAAGGAAAAGATGTGTGTGTGTCTGTGTACTTGTCCTGCTATCCTTGTGAGAACCAGTTTAACCAGTTTCACTGTAGTAAAAAGGACATCTTGGGAAAGTGAGCACATTTTATTTTGCTGGTCCTCACAATTTTCAAATGGCTTTTTAATGGTTAAGATGTGATTATAAGGTTAGGGTTAGAGTTGAGTATGTTGTGTGTTTGTGTGTGTGTGTGTGTTTTAATGAAACATACTGATGTCTTTTTGTAAGCTCTTACAATGTCCACTTGGTGGAGACAAATCATCAAAAGACAAACTATTCTGACATGTTGATGTTCAGAATCTGAAAGAATTTAAAGTGCAAGTCAAAATGATAAAATGTTTTTTAATGGATGGATTGCATTTAATTATGCAGGTAATGTGACTAATGCAAATTAAGTGATGAGTAATATATATAAAAAAAAAATGAACATTTGCGGTGCAAACATTCATTTTTTTCTAGACTGAGACAGATTGTCCCACTCTTTGTGAGAAAAACATTGCTATCTGCAAGAACCACATACACAGAGATAAAGAAGGAGAGGTAGAAATGCCAAAATAATCTTTTAATAACAAGCATGTTTTGTTCATATTTTTACAGATAGTTGGAAAACAGGAGTGAAAATGAGACAGAGAGCCAGAACTCAGCTGGGATCCAGCTTACTTATCCACTTACTTTTACCTCTGGAATTACATCATTGACCGGAAAAACTTCAACGTTTTCTCTGGTTTCTCTCAAAAATCCTCATCAACCCACTACTAAAATTGTAGATGTATTAAATATTTTATCTTTTTAACATTCAGTGAATTAATTAAGATGGATCGATGGACAGATACTATTATATGTTAAAACGTTATGTTGTTAAAAGTGGTGGTGGCTATATATATATGTATATATATATATATATATATATATATATATATGTGTGTGTGTGTGTGTGTGTGTGTGTGTGTGTGTATATGTGTATATATATATACACACACACACACATTTGGACTTATTTTCTTCAGTAGAGTTTCAGAGACTATGGTGTAATATAAGGTGCAATAGCAATTTGCTATGTTTTAGTTTTAGTTTTAGTTTTGACACATGACCAGTTTTGTTTTTTTCCTCTGTTTCATCACCCATTTGTATATTTATTTTAAGTACCTTAGAATTAATGAGATTTAGATCACAGTGGGAGTGACAGCTTGCCTGTACATGCCTGAATATTCTTTCTCTCAGATGAAAAACTTTTATTTTTTGCTGTGTTTAAGAGTGTGAGCATGTGTAATCGCTCTTCAGCGTTTAAACACCTACTTCTCACCTGTCAGCCTTTGTATACAACATGGTGTAATCGAGGGACACACATCTGCTGCCAAAGCATTTTGGTGTGATGAAGAGACATTTAAGTAGATGGTGTTTTCGCACACTTTCACAGGCAGTGCGCGCACACACACACACACACACACACACACACACACTCACACACTGTGAGAGGGCAGCGAGCCAGAGGCAGGAATAGATTGTCAGCAGGGGTTTGCTTGGAAGGCAGAGCACTGTCTGCTTTAGTAAAACCATCTCAGTCCAGAACCACATATTTTCAAATGTTATTTGGGGAGATATTTATTAAGCTATTCTCATCAAAACTAAGATGCACTTTTTGCAATCTATTGTGTATGCAACTCTTATATAACATTAAAAAAAAAAATTATGGTTCTTTACAACACACAGCCTGGAAAGGCCTCTATTACACGCATGGAAAGGAACTGAGCATGACCAGCACATCATTATATATTTGCTGTAATGAGGCAGTTATAGTATGTTTTATAAATGTATAATAATGTATGTTTACCATGCTTAATACTTGAAAAAATATCTGATGATTTTCATACAAGATGTGAATATAAGAACAGTAAAATGAGTGGTCATGAGGTCAACTCTCCCCCTGCAACCTTAGGAAGTGCAGGGAAGGATACTGACAACTGACACCTTTTCTCCTTTACATCTGCGTAGTCCTGCTTCACATTCACTCAAAGTCTCAGTGGCTGCAGTTGCATCCTCCCCAACACGGACACACACATTTAATCCCGGGGTCAAGCAATCTGCCGATTCCTTGCAGCGGCATTCATTGGTTTCTTCTGGAAAGACGGTATGAAGATACATAGAATGAAAAAAAAGCTATAATATTACATGTTAAGTATATATTGTTGGTAATTCCGAATGTCCTTACCATCACAGGTCTCCCACATGTGACACTTGGTGCATCCTGTTGTTGTGCGCTGTGGCCACTTGCATTCACTGTCATCAGCCACCGCGTAGCTCCTCCCTGCACACTGCAGTGCATGCATTTTGCACACATCCAGAAGGATTGCCTTTCTGCTGCGCACAACAGCAGTGGCGCACAACTCCAAAGAAGAGCTGGTGTCAAAAACAAACATTATTATTATTTTAATCAAATATGCTTACAAGAACAAGAAACTTAGGCAAATCATTTAAATTGGATTAAAAACAAATAAATTAAAATATAACATACCCGCACTCAAAAGGCATTTTGCAAACACATTTTCCTCTGGCAGACTTTTGCCACAGTTGACATTCAGCAGAAGGAACTATGACTTGTGGTAAAGTGACTGTGGAATAGATTATATAAAAATTAAAATTAGATTTAAAACATGTATTGATGAAGGAGTTAAAGAGTAAGTGAAAAGTCGTGTACATTATACTGCATATACAGTTAAATCTGGTAACACGGCACGTTAAGTTACCTGGGTTGCATTTAACATCCATTGGGTTTGGTGAAAAATTCAGACTGGGGTCACACATAACTGTTGCCTCTCCTTGTAACTGTCTACCCTCTGGACAGGACAAGGTGATACTCTCCCCGATGGCATAGACGTCCTTTAAAGGAGAGGCTATGACTTCTTCAGCGAGGGAGGGTATTGTGCACGCCAATCCTGAGACAACAATCAGAGTTAAACAAAGTTAACTTTTGTAACTGGTTGTAGTGGACTGTTAAACTTTGGTTATGGTTACTCACTTGTGCACAATCCTGGCCTGGTAGACCAGGTTAGGTCAGCAGTGCATTCTATGATGTTAGGACCAGTAAGATAGAAACCTTGAGTGCAGGTGTACTCAGCCCTACTTCCAACAAGGTAAATGTCCTTAGGATCCTATGGACCATGTCATAGAAAAGAAAGTTTTCCAAATTAAGATATTAAAATATATTCTTAAAAAGTGTAGATGAATCAAATATTGAATTTCAGGACTTCTGTTACTTAAAATCCCAATTTAATTCCTAAACATTGATCATCTTTGGAAAAAATACATAAACTTGTCTCCCACCCTGGAGCCTGTTTTTCCATGTCGGGTCTTAAACTCATTTTGGAAACTAGATTAGTTTTACCAATAGATGCATTTCCATGTATCTAAATCTGGGTGTGGATTCTTGTATAAATTGACTGATGTAAAGGTAAATCACTATTAAAACTTTGTTCCACAATCAATTAATTGAAGTTTGGCTTCATCTTTACCAGGATGTAGCCATTGATTAGGGCAGGAGGAGCCCCGCACTTCTGACTCGCTGGAAGAGTTTGGTCAAAGCACTGAGGCTCCATGGTTCTGAAGAAAAATAGTTTAAAAATGACTTTGTATAACTACATATGGTAAAAAAAAAAAAAAAAAAAAAAAAAAATCATTTTGCACAATGAAACAACTCTCTCTGACTTTAAATATTGCAGCTCTTGGTCTTCACAGTCAGATGTCTCAGTCGATTCTCCAATGCAGCTTTGTCCTCCGTTCTGAGGAGCAGGATTATAGCAGGAACGACTTCGTGACCTTCGACCCCCAGAACATGATGACCAGGTTGACCAACAGTTCCAACTACCATGTATCACTCCTTAAAGAAAGAAGTGATAGCAAGAAAGTAAGGTTCATTTGATATTATTCAACACTGACTAACCTCTCTCCTCCTGTACCATTCTGTAATTAGCCTGTTAAAAGCAGCACATTATATGCCACTGAGAGCATGCACCCTCCACCCAGACAAGTGGCTTAAGGCAACTTCATTAATACCATTTATTATGTACTTGAACATGCTGAAAAAATAATCATACATGTCCACACCATGGTGCAATTTCATTCTTTAAACATATCAAACCTCCTCCACTGAGACCAAACTGGCTGCAGAAGTTTAAAAAAAAAAGAAAAAAGAAAAATGCAATACCCACCTTGCTGCCCCTCCACTTCAGTTCCTTGTTCACAGGCCAGCCCTGATGTGCCAGGCTTACAGATACATTTGCACTGATTTCCATCCATGACAGCAAGACCGTTGTTCTGGCAGGGCCGACAGTGGCAGGGGTCACTTTCAGCAAGATACTGGTCTATGGCTCTGCGAAGGTAGACTTTCTTTAATCCTGCACACTGAACCTCCTTCACCAGCTCAGATACTGGTCGCAACTGTTGACAGAAAACTTGGGATAAGAAAAAAAATGCAAACAAGAAAGTAAATCTGACATTACATTTTTTTTTTTTTTACTTTTCCGCACCTTTTGTTTTGTGACCTGTGGAAATGATCTAATTGAATCAGCCCAGTTAGAGTACTTTTCCCAGTTCTTGCCTGGATCAGAAAGCTGTATGTTTTTCAGTGCTGCAATGTGTTGGGTACCTCCTCCCTCTACAAGCACTTTTTTGACTCTGTTTGTCCTGGAATCTCCTATTTAAAAGAGAAAAAAAAGTTGTTAGAAATGCTCAAGGACAAAGAGGCGCTTTCAGGTGCTTCTATAAGCTCTACTATGTGTGTAAAATTAAGATCAAATCATACCATTGCTTCTTGAAGAGATACTTTGACCTTGCTTGCATTTCACAACGGTAATTGGGAATATAAAAACCCAACGTTTGGTCCTGTCACATTCATTGTACTCGCTTCTTTCAGAAACTTGAAAACACAGGAAAGTAAAGGTGAAACAACAGTTAATGTCAAAGATGAACTACAGGACTTAAGCAGCTCTTTATGAATTTTGATTGAGCCAATTCTTGTGTTGGTACAAGAAATCTATGACTACTAATGATTCTGATGTAATATTGTTGCATGTGATTACAATAGCTAAAGTTTCATTAACCTCAGTTTATGAAACTGAATTGTTTCATTCATTACTTTTAATTCAGTGTTCACTTTTTTCACATAGAAACTGTGAACTAAGTGATGTCATCTTACATTTAAAAAAAAATTCAGAACATTTTTTTCTGAATTATGCTGCATTTACATTCCTAAATATATGAGAGAATGAAACTGAAAAGTAATTGTCATTTTACAGATTTATCATCTATCAGATCACATCACTTATCCTGGTGATAATACATGGATCCTCACCTGTAGACCTTTGACTTTCCTCATCAATCATGATGACAGCTTTGAAGGAGCCTCCAAGGCTCCCTTCAGACAGGTAGTGTGTTCCAAACCTCTCCAAAACCTTCCTGTAGGCAGAGTAGTCATAGACAGATGGGAGTTTGGCCAGTGCTTTCCAGAACTCCTCAGATATTGGGAGGTACCGAGGAGAGTTACTCTGGAACTGAGCTACCTCTATTTCACTCTTCAATATCAAAAGCTTATGTGCCTGTAAAAAAAAAAAACAAAAATAAAAAAAAATCAAGTAACCGTCTTTTTTTTTTTTAATTTTGTCTTTGATATTCCTATTCAAAATAAAACACTTTGTCATGGGTTTAATGTTAAAGATCCACTGGCTGAATATCAGATTCGTACAAACCTGAGTCCTGTCATCTGACTCATGAAAGTCGTAGTTGCTATATCCTGTCGTTGTCCCTCTCGCTGTCTGTCGCCTGATGATGTCTTTAGCATAGTGCCATTTACTACTGAACATCTCATCACTGTAGTCACTCTGGACTGTGACCTGAAAACAAACATATCTGGTGCTTCAAGGAATTACTTTTATACATTTTTTTTTTTTTACAAATACAGAAGACCCAGCTCAGAATAGTCGGCATTACATTAATACCAACAAATGCAAACGAAATCTAATAACAAACAGTAATTTGACCAGTTAGTGGAGGCCATAACAGAACTAGAAGGAGAGTGACTTTGGGATTTACTTTAACTCAGGATGCCAGAAACACCGCTCTGAATGAATGTAACTGTTAGTATTTTGAGAGTGACCAACCACAAAGCTGTACTGGATGACACTGAGCGGCAGCCGATAGAGGTTAAGGTGAGCACCACTGAAGATAGTGCGACATTGACCCCCGAAGCTCTTTGTGTTGATGACACTGGCTCTCCGCTTGCCTGACACCACATCAAATCTACAAAGGAAATACAAATAATCCCAGTGGTAAGTGAAGGGTAGTTGCTTGTGTGTTCTAGTAGATACAAAAATACAAATACATTTTCTTTAATATCTTTAAGTTACCCTTGTCCTAGGAGTTCAATGTTTGGTGGGGGAGTTGAGTGAGCACATGTAATATATTTTGAAGCCTCACAGGCACGTTCATCATGTCCATCTTCTTCACAGTCCTGATCTCCATTACACACCAAGGACTGGCTAATACACTTCCCTGGGGGTCAAGAGAAAGACAGACAGACAGACAGACCATTAGCTCATTGATTGTTATTATTTCTGTATAATTATAGGAATGAACACAATTTATTTCTAACCTGATCGACAGCGAAACCTGTCACCACACCCGTCCTCTAGAGGGCAGCTTTTAGTAGTTTCACAGGGTCTGGTTTCTGTTGGCTCTCCACCACAGATGCTCCCTCCAAACTGTGCATAGACAGCCATGGCTCTGCTTCTTGTCTGTAATTTATCACATGTATTGAAGGGATGAATTATATTAACAAGAAGATTAAATCATATAAACATCTGAACAAACAGACCCATGGACACTTGATCGTACACTATGTCTTTAATCCCCAGATTGTGGAGAGCTACATTTGATACCTAATATTGTTTTATCTAAAGTGGCACTAATAGTAGCCAAAACAAAGAGATGATAGCTAAAATGTCTACTCACAAAATGATCCTTCTTACCTGTAATTTGGTGCAACCATCACACTCTGACCATTCACCAAAAGGCCCCCACTGACAGTCAGTTCTCTGGGCACAACACCTTGGAAATTAAGTGCAGCTCATGAAAAACAATATTTAATGGAACCAAATCATAATTACATGCTTGTGTTTTTTACTATGTGATTCTTTTAATATAAAACAGTGTTTTACCCTTTGAACGTTAACAGCAACAGCAGCCATGGCAAGACTGTTAAAAAGAGTTGCACAATAGTCTGAAGAAGTGAGAGAGAAAAGAAAAAAGGACAGGAAAAATTCTATTCAATGTTTTGCAAATGTGAAATTGAAAATGTGTTTGTAATTTCCTCGTGACTGCATGTCAAATGCACTTACCTTCATAGTGAGCGAAGACCAGCAAAGAAGAAGAGTTTTGAGCAGACTTTGACCAAGTTTTGTTCTTTTATGCGGGAAAAACTTGGGAGGGCAATCCACATCAGGATTACATAAAGGAAAAAGATGTGTGTGCGTGTGTGGATGTTGCCTGCCAAAAAGTTAAAGTTCGCCCTGAATCATTGTGAAACTGAAAGTTTAGACTTCTCAAGACTCGCCTCTACAACAAAGTCACCAGCTATACTTGCGCTTATTATTCAGTCAACACAACTTTCTTACCACAGACACTGTCACCTGTGACAGCAGGGAAAGCTCCTGTGCAACTAATAACATTAATTAGTGCACTGTTTCCTTTAGGTGTGCTGGAAAAGCTAGTGAGTGAGCGCTGATAATGTCATGAGCCAATCAGTGTAATTGGAATGCAGCCATAATTAATGTTATTAGTTACTATATACCTGCACTTGGCAACTCAAAGATACGTTGTGACAAAAGCTTGTTCCCAAACAAAGTTAGAGAAACTTTATGTTTGAAGTCATACCTTCCAAATCAGGCTGGATGTGTTAGGGTGTACCACTATCCTTAAGTTATCCACTCAGCTCATCCACACTGGATCTATTTTTCTGGGAACGTCCGTAGTTTTAAAAGCTGAGCCAGTTACCAAGGTCAAGAATGAAATCTCAGCTCTGCTTTTGAACAAACGAAGATGAGAAAAGAAACTTGTCCTTGTTAAGTCACAAAACTTCAACAGACTAAGGAATTAGTAATATGTCTGAAAGCCTCAGAAAGTTTACAAGACTACACAATAAAGCATAAAAACTACGCTAAAATTATACAGACGACGTTTACAGAAGTTCAAATGTTTAATATTAATCCCTTTTTACATATTACTCACTATCTAACTACTATCTAACTCAGTGTCCGGCAGGGTATCATTCATATGACCACCAGTGATGAAATGAAACCTGGTGTATCTGGTATGTCAAGCACTGACTTGAGCTGTGATTCAGTCTAACAAACACTGGAGGGCAACAGTGATTTGAGAACCATTTCCTCCTCATAGCTGAAATGTTGCTCAGAGCTGAGCAAATTCATCTCTGTAGTAAATAGAATAGATTCTATATTCGTTGAGAAAAACAACCCACTTCATATTTTATGGCAAAAGGATCCACCTGGACATTTTTTTCTCTCACATTTTGGGGGTAGACATAAATAAAAGTCTGACAATCAGGCTGCACATCTGCATGTCTTGCAGCCAAACTTTGAGATTCTCTGCCATTTAATGAGATGTTCCCATAATTATAGGTGAAACCTACTTCTCTGCCTAATTATAGGCATATAGGTGCTGTCACAGGCAGACAGGGGGCCATATTTATACTGGCTCAAAGTGGGAATAAAGCTTGAGTTTGAGTGTTTTTAGCAAGTGTATGGCAGGCGAGGTGGTGTTAATGAGCATTAATTCCTACTGCCTATCATTTTTAGAAATAAGCAAGGAAGAGAAAGTTTGGTTCTGCCTACAAATTTATAATGTCATATCAATGTGGAGCTCAATTTAAAATGTCTTGCAAATGACAGAAAATGTTACTTTAAGTGCAGGGGCAATGACATTTTAGAAAGGGGATACTTCAGTCTGGCTCTAAACCAAGAGTGGAGATATAAATAAAAGAAAATGAAGAAACACCAACTCAAACAAACACATTCGCACAATCTTTCACACCAGAGTAATTGACATGAAATACATTCTGGTAAAATATATTGTTGCATTGTGCATTACACAGCTTTTATCATTTGGAAAACAGGGAGGAAATATCACAACATCATTTCAGATAACAGCACATTGACAACAGACAATGAAAGTCATGCATACTTTGAGCATAATAGACTGGAATAATGGTTTCCTGTATTTGTGAAATGACCACCCGATGCTAAATGACTCAGCTACTGTACAGCAACAAGCCAAGTCCCAGCACTTCAGGCTGAAAAAACAGTTGGCTCAGACAATGGGCCACCAGACCGTGCCCTTCATTAGTGCCGTCTCTATGGTTTTCATGGCGTTCGGAGGGCCATCTTTGACCACCATCTGCCCTTCAAGTTTGGTCTGTGAGAGAACATGTCTGCAGGGTCCAGACAGAGACTGACTCAGTCAATGAATATGAAGCGTATGTCTTCCCTATGTTTACCGTCTGTTTTGCCTTCTACTATCCAGCAAAGAAAGTGACAAATTCATATTAAAAGCTGCTAAAACTGTGTAGCCACACAGAAATTAATAACATCTACGATAACTTTGTCTGCTTAAGCTGGTTACACTGTTGTGTTTTGTGTATTGTATAGTAGCTTATGTTGGCAGACAAATTACCAACCTCTGTCATTTACCCACATAAGTAGACACTGTAGCGGCTTTTGAAATGACTCCTCCTCCTTCTCACACTCCAAACCTTTCTGACATGGTGCCTCTTGCCGCTGCCCCTCTTTAAACTGTCTGAATGCCATCATCCATCTCTACCTCCCACACCTCTACCTCCTCCTCATGTTTGTGTTCGCCTGAGTGTGCCAGCGTGACAGAGAAAGACAGACAGACATGAGCATGAACACACTCTTATATAGACAACTGTACCAGTGCATTTTCTCATTTCTTAAACAACACACTGTCAATGAAATGTAAGGATGTATATAAACGCCTTCTCTTTTGTTTCCATGTAAAGCGCTATTAATGATGTTCAGTCCATTAGTACATTAATTTTACAGAAACCAAATAACAGACACACTCACATCAAGTGAAAAAATCTGCACAAAGAACATAAATGTGTTTTGTCTTTTCCTGATCCTGTGCAATCGAAGCTCATTATACCCATTGAGCTGTGGTTACCACCATAATATTGAAAGTTTGCACAGTCAGTTAATGTGTCTCATCAACTGTAAACTGTAATATAAACACATGAATATTTTATTCAGTGATTGGTTGTTATAAAGCTACATGGTTATGCTGCACAGGACACATGATGGAGGGTCAGAAGAAGTCAATAAAAAACATATTTTCATTTTTATGCAGAGCACAGAGCTGAACTAAGGTGCACAGACACACAGACACACACACACACACACACACACACACACACACACACACACACACACACACACACACACACACAGCCTCTCAGCTTCAATGTCATCTCTGTTTCCTCTACATGAGCAACACCTGGCTGCAGAATGACAGATGCTGAATTACAAAGCACAGTCTCAAGCAAGGTCACCCTAGCTATCACTGCCCACTTACCTCCATCCTCATCACCCTGCAAATTGAATGATTTTAGGATGCTCCTCTGCATTGATAGGGAAGACAAAACGGTATGTTAGCTTAAAAGCAACAAATCTGCTTTAGATTTGAGTTTAAAGGTGACAGAGAATGGTTGAATGGGGTTTTGATCTTTGTTCTGTGATGTATACACAATAAAATATTGGTTGGATGTGTAACACTTCAGAAGCTTCATAAAAACCTCTCTCAGAACACTATTTTAGGGTGAGGATTTTAAACCTGTGGTCTGGCATCTTTTTAGGCTTAACTGGCAACCCAATTATAAAATGTAAGCACTTGACACTGATTGGCTGCCTTCACTGCCACTCAAATGTATGTAACTTTGCCGGCTTCAGAACACGGACTGACCATCTTTTTACAGCTATCCACCTTTGAAGGGGAGAGAATAGAATCAGAGTGGGGGGCAGTGAGATATAGTTTATGTCACAAACAACTGTTTTTGAAATTGACCCATTATCTAGTGGACATTTCTAAAAGAGGAATTACTATGAAAAGGAGATGTTCAGAATTTCTAGCACTTTTCACATGTTCCTGAATGTGGGTGGACTACTGTTCTTCAACAAAGACAAGATAAAACTGGTTTTTGATTCTCTGTCACCTTTAAGAGTACTGCCATTTGCTGTTTGAATTAAAGTACAGTTTCATAATGGCTTTGTTTCAGTCAAGTGCCAAACCAGTTAAACAATCAATCATCACTCAATAATGTTCAGGAAATGATACTTTGACTAGTCACTGAGTAGGCATAGAAGCTTTATTTGATCTGCCATTTTCCACTTAGAACAGAGTCACTTTCATTGGAACGAAGGTTGTTGTTGTTTTTTTTTTTTTTTTTTTTTTTTTTTGTTTTGTTTTAGTTTTACAACAGCAAAGGGACTCTTCACAACAGAACATAAAGGCAACGACAGAAGTTTGGACCAGTGAAGTTCCTCGCAACACAATTTGCAAGCCTTTTCAAGTCTGCTCATTTGTGTGGGTTCATTCTTTAATCTGTACTCGGGTAGAAGCAGTGCAACATTTAAAAAACAAATTAACTTGGAGATTTGTTTTAAAGGGTAAAACATTTACGGCTGAGATGCTCTAAGGAACAATACGTTCAAAATAACAGAAGTTGTGCACAGATGTCATGAACCTTTGTAAGGTATATGTCGAAGTTTTTGGTTCATGCACAAACATGAAGTACCAAATAAATATGAGAAACAAGAAGCTCTGTGATAGCTCAGTTAAGACATAAGTTAAGTATAAATTATGGTCAATGACTCTTTGCAATAATTTTATAATTTACAATGTATTGGCAGTATACTATTTGCAACAATTACAGTATGTACAAACTTTCCACAATATAAAACACTTTTAACATGAAACCACACTGAAGTCAAAGAAGTACTGTTGGAACTCTAAAACTTGAACTCATTTTTCACATTGAAGCATACGATACAAAGACTTTCTAGCTGATACTCAGTCACTCAATCACATGAGACTTTTTTTTGTTTTGTTTTTTTTTTTTTTTTTAGAAATGAGACACATACATTCACAAATCCAAAGAGTTTGAGTTTCCTGTTTTTGGCTTTACATTACCAAACTAGACGACAATGTCCTCACAGAATACATTCTCTGCAGAAAAATGCCACACTGATCATACGGGTGTGTGGATGTTTGATTACTATGTGATTTTTTTTTTTTTTCTCTCTCTCTCTCTCTCTCTCTCTCATGCATAATGTGTAAGACCTTGCAATAGAAATATTTCCATTGTCTTTCTGGGTGTCACCATTTTAAATGAGACATTGCAGGAAATAAAGAATAAAAATGCATTTAACATAAACGTAAAAATGAAGTAACTAAATGTTTTACACCAGTGTTGACAGAAAAAAATCAGAAATTCGGAAACATGAAACACTGAGTAAGAGACACCACGTAACATTTACTAAACTAAACATTTACTGTATTACCTCCCATGTTAAATCACTGGTGTCACATCAAGACCCCCCCACCTGACTCTGTTTGTGATGTTAAACCTTCTCTGACTTGACATGAAATGGTTGTCGGAGCAAGAGTGTCAAGCAACTTCATCACCTGTTATTACGAAAGACACGACACTGTGATACATCCCATGATGACTCATATATGTATGTTTATATATATATACACTGCACTACATACAGGAGGCAGGCACTCAGCAGTGCAACCACAGACGGCAGAGACATTCTCGTATCCAGATGCACTGTATTTTTAAACTTGGTTATCACGACTCAGCACCCACTTTAAAAATCCAATAAATTTGTCACGCTGTATTCTATCCCATTAGAAATGACTTGTAGTGTTGATTACATTTCTATCTATTCTGAACAAATTATTTTTCCTATAACTCCCCTACCTTGCAGCGACAGCCGATTCTTGCCATGAAAATGTAAACACACCGACACTGTGAAAATTATTGTTCAATTGAGATGCACAAAAAGATTAAGTTGACATTTTTTCCCCCTTGGCTAGCAGAGCTGCACTGTTTGTCCATATCTTAATTTTTTGGAGCAAGTGAATCAATGGTCAACCAGTGCACACAGATGTCTGATCAATGTTTGGGCTGCAAGCTGATTTCACTGGAGACTATTAGTGGGTGAAAACTCCATGGGAGATTACTGCTCCAGACAGAAATGTAAATGGTTAATTTTGGCCCTGTGTATTGAGTAAACACACTGTTCTAAGTGATGTGACCAGGGATGTATATTTTAAAAAAAAGATGACGACTGAAGAGGACAAACACCTGTTAGTTACTAATTACACAGACTCATTTAAAACAACCTCAGAAAAAAACTGTTACTGTCACTAGAATATCAAGAATGATGTACCAATACATTTAGCAGAAAGTTTTTATGCTCTGATGAGGTGGTATGCCTAGGAACAGTGCATTAGATCAGTGGAAAAGCAACTATTTTTACAGCACAAGAAGTAAAGAAAACCAACATCTCACTTGAGAAAAAAAGAGATCCCCAAAAATAGGAAACAAAATCTCTTTCTCGCAGCGTTCAAACCAAACACCAGTGTTGTTTCTACGAATCCCTACTTGTCTTCCCTGGAACCCCCTTCTCCATTTGTTCTTTCAATTCACTATAGCCCTAAATAAAGTGAAAGGAGCAGTGCAGCTCCCCTCCTGAAATAAATGCCAAAGACAAAAGAGTGAGACCACAGATCTAACCACTGGCAGCAGTGGTGATGCCTGTGCTCCTAATGCCCCTACAGGCTCTCAGGTGGCATCGTCATCATCTTCATCCAGGTGATAGTTGAGGGTGATGACTGCGCTGATGAATTCTCCGAGCTCCACAAAGTCAGCTGTGATAATGTTGATACCGCTCTCCCCCGGTCTTTGTGATCGGATCCATTGCATCATGCCTGGTAAGGCCCTAAAGAGGATGCATGGAAACACAGATGCAGACAGATGTTAGAAATAGAAAGGGGTGAACAACAAAGGGCAATAATGTCAGATATCGGAACAGAAGAGGGGATGATTCACGGTTGGTCGGTTTAACATAGAGAAGGGGACACTGCAATAAAAGATCTCTGTTAGGCAGCATGGGATGTCTGCGAGCCAGACACCAGCTGCGAGAATGACACTGAACACTCACTGGACATGTTCATGAGCCGAGCACCGAGGGAGAGTGTCACTCCTGCAGATGCCTCACCCAGCTTTCTGCATGACAAAACTCTACGAGCTGTCTCCTCCTCATGGCTGCTACGCTTTCTTCTGTGGAGTCCTACGCTGGCAGTCCGTGCGGCAAAATGAACGTATGGAATATTTTTGAAGAATGCCTACTTCAAAGTAATACATGCCTGGTGAGGATGGCTGATAGTGGAGTTATCAAATGAATAATTCATACTAGGAAAATTGATGGTTTTGACGCTTGAGGCTTTAACAAACTGGTGACATTAAGATGGAGTGAAATACACTCAAAGCTACGGGTAAATCGGGGAGGGAAAAAAAAATCCTCCACCGTGACTGAAAAGGAGAGATACTGAAAAAGAGGAGAAAGATGAGAGGCATTGCCTTAGGTTTGTGGCAGCTGTGAAAAAAAACTTGAATGAGGTCAGTGTTAATCGCCTGAAGATACCTGTTGAAACCAACATGCCTTTTGGATTTAAGTTATAAAAATACCACAATGACTCACATGTGACAGTTTGTATGTGTGTGTGTGTGCATGCCCATGAATTGTTGTGAGATGTTATGGGTAAATCATGTAATTTCTCTGGCTTCTGCTCACTCTGGGGGTGCTGTAATTTTAGTCCGACAGCGTCTGTTTATATATTGAATGCCAGTGGTGCTAATCCTTCCTTTTATCCAGTGTGTCACTGTTATACTGAATGTGAACATAAAACACGCACAGAAACAGACACACACACCTTTCTGTGATCGTCTCTCTCAGTCCGCTGGCCACACCCTTCATCACAGTGCTGGCCTTCGGTGTAAGAACCACCTGGGAGACAAAGAACGTTCCCTTCCTCCTGCAACAGACACATGAAGCGTTTTGTCTATTTATATATGGCACATTATGACATCAGCTGCAGAGATGCTACATATACAAATGAAGTTGTTAGTTAAATGACCCAACCCATTGGCCTTTATGACTTTTGTAAAGCTATAATACATAAAACAAAAGTGATGCTACATAAAGCAATATTCAAAGCAATAAAGAAAAAAAACTCATTAGAGTTTTGTATGGTGCATATTGAGCGCCCACAGTGAAGTAAAATCAGTGGCGAACCTGCGGTCAGTGACAGACGCCTGGAGAAACTGAACCAGCTTCTCTGGGTCAGTGGTGTTGGCCCAGGGAGCGGGCATCATCTGTCCTGGCCACAGAAAGGGCACCTCCAGGGCCATTGGATGGTGGTAGAACACCAGTACTTGATACTCTTTCTCCCACAGATACTGCAGAGTGACCTGGGGGATGGTTGGAGAAGTGTGTTTAACAGATCATGAAATGAGAGAAATTATTGAAGTTGGATAAAAAAATAAATTAATTAAAAAAAAATGTTTTCTGTCTCTTCTGCACAGAGAGACAGAAAACATTTTAACAGGTTGCTAATATGTTCCTGGTAGTTATTTAGAAAGCCTTCTATTTATATAAACCAAAGCAAAAAAAGAAATAAGTGGATAATAGTGATAATAATGTTATTTTTGACAAGACTGTCTTACAAAAACAACCATTTAAAAAAGGAGTGAATTTCTTACTAAGACAAGCAAAACAAAAAGAGCTGGAAATGCTATTTAAAAACACCTTTAATTTTCCTGTCAAAGCAGTTTCAATCTATTAAAAAAGTTGTTCATAGTGTTCAAAACTTTCAAGAATTTTGGATTACAGACACTGAGGATGAATGGCAAGAAATGACATTTCAAGCAAATAATTAACATAAATATTTTGTGTAGTTGTGTGTGTGTGTGTTAATTTATTCATCTTAAGTCATCTTTTGTTTTTATGTAAAGAGCTTTATACATTACTCATTTGAAACATATTTTTATGATTTAATCTCTGCTGACAGGTTTCAGGGGGTGGAAAACTTAAGGTCAGTGTCTTTAGCTAGCAACAATTATAAGTAGAAACATGGCATTGATGATGTAATCCTCCTACAAACTAATCTCATTAGATCAGAAGAGACCAGAAAACATTACGATGTTATCATGAGTTTGACCTTTGACCTTTAGATACCAAATTTTAAGCAGTTCATCCTTGAGTTGCTTTAATTAAATTCCCTCCAGGAGTTCCTGACATATCTGGGTTCAGAAAAAAATAAATGAATCACCTTAACCTTTAACCTTTAATCACCAAAATCTAATCACTTCATCCCAAAGTTCAAGTGATTTTATCAAAAAAAGCAAGAGATGAGACAGTTGTAGGAGGTCTAGTTCTACTTGACTTCTGTGTAAAAGGGCATAGTCTGAGTGCAAAAAATGAAGAAAGGATGCGATAACTGCCATTACACATCTTAAGTGATCAAAACAGAAATCACTTGGGCTGAGAAAACAATAATCATCAAAAGCTTTCTGAACTTTCTTTTAATCTTTCTCTCTCTCTCTCTCTTACACACACACACACACACAAGTGAAAGAAGCATCCCAGATAAAAGGTCTGAGACCAGCTTCTAACGATTTTAATTGTTTTTAATCCTGTTAAGAGTTTAATGTATTTAAATTTGACCTCCAGTACCTCCTGAGCGAAGACAACAGGGCAGAGTTTCTCTCCAAACACCTCCTTTAACATGGCCACCAGTTTTTCATGGTGCAGGTTCTGCACCCCATAGAAGTGGTTGAAGTCGAGGAACACCACCTCTCTGGCATGAGCTGACAGGAAGCTACTGATTTGCTCTAGACCTTCTTTGACCTAAAAAAAAAAAAAACAAACATGAGCACAAAGTATTAATAATTTCTTTAATGACATAATGATATAACACATGGGCATAAAAAAGTGTAATGTACTTAAAATCTCTTAAAATAGACAAAAATACTCAAACATCACTTAGCAATGGCAAACATTGCTAAATATTCATCACATGAAAAAACATCAAAACTCTGCTGACCGTGGCACTAAAGAGCCCGTGGGCGAAGAACAGCTCGTTGTCGGGGTCACGGGGCTTCGTGGAGATGCGTAGGTCAAAGAAGCGAATGCCAGCCTCCAGTTGGCTGGTGAAGTTCATAGTCTGTGTAGCTAACCACTTCCTCATTAGCTTCTTGGCCACTGTGCCAAAAACAGAAACAAAGTTCTGCACCGTCTCTGGCTGCTCAGGGCCCACTGGAGACGCCTCGTCGATATAGAAGCTGAAAGAATCATGGGAGCCTGGAAAGGACACAAACATGAGTCTGCATTGCAGGTATTGAGCGCTACATGTTTTATTTCTGTGGCGGGACATGGCTTGTAAGAGTGGGGTCAGTGCTGGAAACATCTTGGTGCCATGGCAACAACATTGACTATGCGAACAACAGCATCTGCGGTTCTTAAGTCATGAACTCTGCAGACTTGAAAAGAAGCAAGTCTGTGCACACATGCACTGATATTTTTCATCCTTCACATTTCTCAAGTGGAACAGACAAACCTGGGCTTATTTCACATTTTTAGTTGTTACATTTGACATTACTTTTTCTTAAACCACACAGTAACCTTTATTTTCGTAGTTCTTATTTTAGTGAATTTATATTTTCTATTTTAATGTTTCTTAACTTCTTTTATTATTACACAATAAATTTTTGTATTGGTGTGTTTTATTTTCCATGTAAAGCTCATTGAATTGCCTTGTCATTGAAATGTACTATACAAATACACTTACCTTGCCTTCTTATAAAGAATATAATAAAAGTGTATTTCTATAGTGACAATGCAAATGTTACTTTCCAGCTTCTATCTATTTGTGTGCTTCCAGTTGCCTTCGCCTTTAGTTTGTTGCTAAAATATTGTTAAACTTTGACCCTCAACCACATTGTGAACTTGATCAACAGATTAAGTTGCTCAGATGTCTCTGAGATAATTAAGCTTTAGCAAATTACTTAGTATGCAAATGCTATGGAAAGGAATAAGATGTACTTTAAACAATAAGTTTAATCTAAGTCAATGGATGTGACTATCTTCTTTCACAAACCAGTTCACCTTATTCCAGTGTCATCAACGACCCAATCTCCAAGTTTCATTACGATTCCTGTTCCACGCTCTATGATACATCCTGGTAGGTTGCAATTCTAGGTACACACTTTCATTTTTGGTAAAACCTGATACCAGTGTGATCATCTAATTCTGTAAATAGAATTTCAAAATGTGCTAAATTAGTCTGGCCCTCACTGACTCAGTTTGAAATTTCAGATCCCTGGAGATTTTCTAACCCTCTCTGAAGGACTTGTTTGTTTTCCACAGGTCTCTCACACTTCATAGTAGTATTTTATTTCAGATAACAGGAACACGCTTACACCTTACTTAATAACACAGTTGGTAAATCTAACTTTGCTCATGTTGTCACTGGTATTATTTTAATATAGATAGTAAATCCCAGCCAGATGGGAACTCAATTCCTGATGGTCACTTTCTACTAAGATTTTATTTAAGATGGATGTTCTGCCAAGTGTGAATACAATCTTTGGATATCTTATCATTAATCTAATAAGAACGTTTAATAAGAATGTTTTTATTTGGTATTTAAGGTCAGATAATATCTTACACAGCTTTTTTGGGGCATTTTTGCCTTTTTAGTGATACAGACAGTGTAGAGAGACAAGAAATGGGGAGGAGGGTGGGGGGAAGGATGCCAAGGAAAGTTCAACTCGGTCAGGATTCAAACCAACGAACAGCTGCACGGCATATATACACCAACATGGTGCGTTATAACCATTTGGCCATCCTGGTGCTGATATGTTGCACAGCTTTTGACAGAGAATTAAGGGCAACAAAAGAAAAAAATAAATAAACTACTGACAGTTCTCTCTTTTGAGGTTTTTATAAGGCAAGAATAAAAGTGGAAATGTCTCAATTCTGAGGCACAATTATTTGTTCAAATTTGTACGACCATTAAAAAAATCTGTTTTCTGCACAGTTTAAACCCAATCCCTGGAGGCATGGTGCAGTATTAAGCAAATTATTTCATAACACAAATAATAATTCATCATTTTTAGGTCTCAGGTACTTGGTACACTGTGTTGAAGCTTCTTACAGATGTTCTGCACATATGATGTTTGACCCTTCAGGGTTGATAACATCTCTGTGTTTCCTGTGAGACTGTTTTGTCTCTGCAGTGATGTATAATGCACAGGCTGTTTTTGTCCACATATTCAAGGCAATGCTTCCTGGAGATGCATACAGAAGCTTTATTACTTTGCCTAAGGTACTCAGTTTTCATAAAAACCTGATGGAATAAGTTGGTTGTATTTCCTAGGGGACTGGTGAATTGAATTTGTATAAAGTACATTTCTTTCCTAAAACATGTCAAACCAATAAATTCCCAGCAGGTGTACAAGTGTATGTGTATTGTACAGCACAAACAATACATCAAAAATATTTTTGAGCTGTTTTGTATAATTATTTAAGCAAAAAAAAAAATGTTACCTTGATCCAGGTTCTCAACTTTGAAAGTTTGCTCTTTGCTCTTTCTTTGTTTTGATATTAATTGTTTTCATTTATTTTTTGTGGTATTTTTCTGACATTTTACAGCCAAAGTGATTCAATACCTGAAATAAAATACATGGTAGAATAGTGGATGACGATTATAATTCTGTGATAATTATGATGTTTTGTAGTACAGATTTCAGAGCCAAGGTGATCGTTGTCTGCAACAACAGCAGAGCCAGCTGTTGCGACTGCTGTGGCAAAGGTCATACTCTGTTACACTGTGACTCTGCTGGTACAAATCAGCCTGTAGAGATGCTGCTCGCTGCCCTGCCCCAGGATTCAGCTGTCTGCCCTGCTTATGGTCATTCTCTGGGCTGACTGCAGAGAACTGGCATTAGAGTATAGATGGCTGAAGGTCAAATCAGACTCTATGTCTGTTTGTTGGTGGAGGAAGGATTCTGTATTTGTCTGCTGCTGTTGTTGAAAGTGAGGGAATGTGATGAAGAGACAAAAAGAGGATGAGAAATTGATTGGAGTGATGAGAGAACGAGGTGGATACCAGAATTACTGTCAGCCTGATTAGCATTACATGGGCTCGCATCCACACACACACACACACACACACACACACACACACACACACTTTTCACACTCTCAAACAGCACAGACAAGACTTTCAGTATTAATCTTCAGTCTAAAGTAATTGCCAGTAAGGAATATATTAGTAAATTGACATGATATTTCTTTTGCTTTATTTTATTCTATCTACCTTTCCAGAAACAGTTCCATTATCTTGATATAATCCATACAACAGTTTTTATCTGCACTACTTTATAAAGAAGAAAAAAAAAATTAAGCATTCTTAATACTATCCACAGTACCACAGTTGATATTATAGTGATTTGTTGGCAGGTCTGCTTGTTCATGACAAGTGCTTGAGAATTCAAGAGGCAGTTCAGCCACTTTATCTGTTAGTTATTCTATCCAGTTCTGCTTCTGAAGCTGCATGTCCTATATGATATTCTATATATTTGATATGACACCAAGAAGCTGATGTACTGGGCCAAAGAAAAGAAATTATGAAGAAAGTGGAAGGAGAGAGAATAAGAGGAAAAAAGAAGGACAGATAAAGGCTGAGACAAGATGAGACAAAGATAACACAGTGATTCACTTATTGTTGCTGTTGATGATGATGATGATGATGATAACGATGATGATGATGATAGTGATAATGGTGATGGTGATGATAGTGATGGTTGTGGGTGATGACTGTTACCATAGAGAACTGACCTGTGTTAACCGAGTCATTCTGACTGAATGAGAGCAGACCATTCACAGGACTGCTGGTGGTTTATGCCCTTTTTCATTACAAATCATTACTGCTCACCATGCACTCTTTCAAGATCTATTTTAAGGATGCTGAGGAAAGGAGAGGAGAGTGGAAGAGAGGAGAGGAGATGAAAAAATGAGAAGGAAATGGGAAGGAAAAGGGTGGAGATTAGCTAAATGATAGTAAAAGACAGATATGAGCACCAGATGCCACATCCTTTCTCGTCCACACTTTCCATGCATAAATCATCCTATATGATTTTACAGTAAATCTCCATCTTCTTTTTTTTTTTTTTTTTTTGCAATCATCTATTCTTCTATACCTCATGTTTCATTTGTTTCAATCTCGCTCTGTGTCATCCTTCCATCTTATTTGAAAAACAGTGGCACAAAGCACATACATCTCGGATGAGGCTGCATTACTTGATTTCGTCAGACACAATGTATTTGGTCAAGCTCAAATGGACGCAAACAGAGATTTAGATGGGTCCTGACTCATGGGAGCATATCCATTTACAGAAAATAGCTGTGCCATTCCCACCTCTTTAACCACCCATTTGCTTCATTTCTCTACAAGTTTTTTTCTTCCTCTATAAATCTATTTTCCTCCTCCCTTGTTTGTTTTGAATTTTACTTCCTCTGTTTTTTAATAGCTTTTAACTGGCCGATTTCCTGCCCTTCAAACAACTCACTGTACTGACAGTGTTTATCCTGGCATCTGATACCATTCATCCTCCTTTTCTCCTGGGGCTAAGTGGCAGCAGAGTGATCTCGTCAAGGGAATGATGGACAGAATTACAGCTGAAAGTCTCTGGCCTGCCTTTTCCTCTACAACAAGGGAGCCAGAGAGAATGACGATCCCTCTACTGCAATGTATTTGTTTTTATTGCCCATGAGGCCATCTTAATTTAATACATTTGCCCTCACCTTTCCCCCTGGCCAAAGGTATGCTATTCATTTCTTACCTCTGGTAGCTATAAGCCATTACAGTCTGACATTGGAGAGGCCAAATATGACTCCCTTGAGCCCTCTCATGCAAATGACACTTTGGTTTAATGTGGCCACTGTTGCATCTCTAAGGTCAGGCCTCTCATCTCATCCAGTAGTTTGCCTGCTTTGAATGTCAAACTAAATATAATTTCACCTGAAAGCAAATGGATCTGTTTTATTTAGATACAAGCCACCGTCTAATTTAAGATATGTTTCGATCACCACATGGTGATTTTACTAAAACATCACAAAAATATCATGATATTTTCTCATCATAACATGAACCAAGACAAGATAGCAGGATAGCAAGACAAGATAAACCTACTTTGCATCACACTCTCAACCTTTTTACATCCACAAGTAGTTTTAAAACTTTATTGATCAACATTAATTATATCAACTATGAATCAAATTGCAGTCTTTTTCTCCCACCTCGTTGCCAAAATGCATTCATGAAGCCAGAATCTTAAAAAATCTGGATTATTAGAAAGTGAACTTCTCATTGAGCACACTGATTCAGACAACTAATTCAGAGAGTGAATGCAAATATTCTATTCCTATTCTTATTAAAGTTCACCACGTAGTTGAGCGCTATCAGTGACCTAGAAATTGAGACATTCAAATATACATTTAGTCACTGTTCACACCTGTAGCACAAGGATACACCTACACGTTCGTGTCAGACAGCATATGCTCCAAAAATGCAGAGGATCCAATTTAATTAGCCTATTATGGCAGTGAAATCCTGACAGTCGTTCACCTCCTTCCAGCAAAGCTTGTTTCATGGTGACAGAGGCACGGAAAATTTGATTCACAGTATCTCGGGAAGTGCACCTTTGCTGACCACCTCAGTGAGAAGAAACATGCAGCCAAGGTCTAGCACTCTCCTAGTACATCTAACAATAGGCAGAGAAAAACACCCCCCCACCATGTCCCCCAATGGTCAGCTTGGGGAAAGTAAAAATGTGAACTCTCTCCTCTCCCTTTGTGACCTCCATCTTTAATCTGCTACCACTCTCTCACTGCCTTTTATCTCTTGTTCATCCCCTCGACCTATTCCCCAATAGGTTGTAGTGTAGTACTGGTCAGTTCAACTTACTTGTAGAAACAAAAGATTTGGCACCTTATGCTAAGTCATATCCAAGTAACCATGATTTTATCTCATAAACAATAATGTTCTGACCAGCAGATGACCATGGGGATGTAGAGTCACATGATGGGCAACTTTATAACTTTGAAATTATCCTAAATAACTCTCGATTAAGCAACTCACTAGGCAGCAGTTATGATAGTTATGATCCTTGACCTCTGATTGTACTCAATTATTCTTTAAATTAAAAGAAATGTTGTTTGTATTTATATTTCTAGAAAAGAACTCCTTCATAGGTTTTCTCTTTTGGGGAAAAAGTTTCTCAACAGACCCGTCAGCTCTCCTCTGGGTGACAAGTGTTTTTACTGGTGTCTTGGACACCAACAACCATGCAGACCTTTCTGCTACATTTGACAGTGAATCAATATTTTCACTTCTATTTTATCTCAGCCTTATTGATTAGGCTTTGCAGTTGTTTACCTCTTACCTAGAAGACTGATCAGTAAAGGACAGAACTGATAACTTTTTATTCTCCTCTGCACCTTATTCTTTGTGGCGTTCCACAAGGTACTATTTTAGAGCCTGTTCTGTTCTCATGCAATGTCCTTCTTGTGGAAATTCTTCTACTTAACACCGATAGAAAAGAGGTCCAGCCATCAAAGTCTTCAAAGTAGCTTCTAAGTGGTAGATTTTAAGAACTATTGAGCGATAAAAAAAATACTTTCTCTCATTTGTGGACCTGTAGACTTTTTATATGCTTTTATCTTTTTGTTTATTGATTACAGTAACTCTCCTGAGCAGTATTTCCAATCAATTTTTAACAACCTGTAAAAATCAATAGTTGACTGAACATTTCAATTCCTTGTCTGTGTAACAGTTTAACCTTTATTATCAAATCTTTTTTACATGTTTTTGAGTGTTAACAGAAATGTAGTAAACATTTTGTGGTATTTCGTGACATTTTTTTTTTTTTTTTACTTCTCTATAAAGCACTTTGTCAGCATTTCTTCTTTTAAGTCCTCACTAGGCCCCATAATGGAAACTGAATTTCAATATCTCCCTGTAGGTTAGTGAAATGTATATGGAGCTAGGTACCCTTGCTTAGATTAGCCAGTGCTCACCATTACTGCCACCACTTCAGTGCACAAGATGTACTGAGGCAATATCCCTCAGTCTATTAACCCTTTAACCTTTGTTACTTTGTCATTTGAAAAGCAATCTTCTTTTTAACTGCCTACATTGGGTTACACACACAAGCTTTTACCAAAAACAAATAAACTCACTTTAAATCGTTCTCCTCTCCCTTTCTGATTTAAATCATTCTTACCAAGATGATTTAGAAAAAAAAAAAGATCTTTATTCCACACATGTAACATATACTACTGTATAACATATATTTCATTGGTAGATCGAAGTCAAAGCAAGAGCACACATGGTAAGTAGATAATGTCACCTAACAGCTGCTGCTACCTTCAGAATCTATCATGTACAGCCATATGCAGTATTTTCTTCAAATCACTTGGGTGCACTGGCTCATAAAGCAATTACTTAAACATGACAAATAGATGCTATTAAAACATCATAAAAATCTGATACTAATTAAGTCTTCACTGTTACCACGGAACCTTGAAATCAACTCATTGGCAATCATACAGAAGATTATGTATACTAATGAGTACAGCTGTGCAATGCTGGCAACACAGAAACAGGGGCAACTGCTTTTTGGCAAAAACATTCAGGGTACCATGCATCACATCAACCCACACAGTAGGGTTGCTCCAATAGCCAAAACACTATGGCCTGGATCATCCAGGCTGTCAGCTGGTAAACTATGTTTTTCTCAAAAAATAAACAATATCACTGAGTTACAGGGAGGATTTTTTGGGTGGTGATGATTATAAAGCAGAATTTTACACCAGAAATATATTTTTACTAGAACTAAGAGGAGCAGATGAAACAGTTATCCCTTTTGTTTCTTGTCGATTCCAGTTTTATTCCTGCTTGAACAAAAGCTTGAAATGCTGTAGTCCAAGATGAGACACACTTCTGAAAGCAATCAGGCATACACTCCAGTAAACAGATGGTTATTGATGAATAAGCTCTGCTAAAATACTGTGGATTATGGTGTTTATCCTGACAAACATTGCATGGTATAAGTGCACAGATCCCCAAGAAAGTGCAAAGAATAGGAGGGTATTTACAGAACACGTATACAAATCTACAATGATCTGGCAGAAGCTAAGATGCAGGCTGTAGGAGCCAATAAGAAGTAATGATACTCAATTAAATGGGACAGAGCATGTTCCCATGCTGCCTTGGCATGGATGAACTGTGGTGTAATACAACACGTCACGTGATTCAGCAAAATTACAAGCGTGAGGTAATACATGCTGTTTCTAGCTTTCATTCAATATGTGATTGAAACTATGATAAATCGCAAGTGCCCTGGTGTCCTTAACAGCTGTGGTCAATGTTGATAATATGCCACGCCTCATTGGACACAGCACCAAGCCATCTGCATATGAAATGCCATCATTGCACTTGCCAACCCAAAAACACAGCAGGTATCTATAGTTCAACAGCAAGAGAGAAGGTGGAAAGAGTGAGACTAAGACAGAGAGAGAGAGGAAAAAAGAGGTGAAAGAGAGAAGCACCGTGAAGCAGAGGATTAGAAATGGAAGAAAATGAAGAATGAAATCGCTTTTGTGTGGATGTGTGATAATCACCAGGCAGCAGATATGGAATTAACCGTCTGTTAATAAGCCATTCCATCAGTCAGATCAGTGGTAGGCTTTACAAACAGCATTTGCACATTGAATGGAGTTGAAGAACAACTACAACTGATTGGCTACAGGTCCACCAACTCATTTTCTATCACAAGCCTTGTGATCAATTATCTGAGTGCAAATACTGAAAATCCATCCCACTCCCTGTCTTTTTCTCCTCAATGGCCACCACCCCAGTACAAACGCTTGAAGTGCTATAGAAAACAGAACAGCATGGTTTATCTGAATAACCCACTGTGAATCTCAAACAGTGACAACGATTTCCCTCTTTACTCCCAAGCAATCTAATCGTTTGGAGTATTTGTGTTGAGAAGCTATAAATGATGCTGAGACGATACACAACCTGCATACACGAGGAGGCTCAACTGTTCAAAAAATACACGGCACTTCTCACGTTGCGCAACAGGTCTTACCCTTTGTTCTAACAGAGAATAATAAAGTAACGGCACATTTTTAAAGGTTGTAGGAGTTGTGCTTATACGCACAGAAAAAGATCAAAGTTTGTAAAGCACTTACACATTTCGAGAGTCAAAACTCATAGCACATTTGTTTTATTCCTCAGATATCAGCAAGAATGCGTCCAATACGCATGGATAAAAAGAGGATGGACATCCTTCTCAACCGTTTTACTCTGCGGAAACGTAAACAAACACCTACCGGGAATCGCTAGGTTGGTGAGCGGGATGGTGTGCATGCTCTGCGGTAAACTTGCCATCCAGTCTGCGAACCGCAAGTCGCTTCTCCCGTGAGACGAAGCCATGCTGCCGCCGTGCACAGTGCTCCTCTCTCCCTGACCGGTGCCTGATCCAACCTGGAGTGTGCGCGCGCTCTCTCTTTCTCTCTCTATCTCTCTCTCTTCACACACATCCACGCGCGCGCACACACACTCTATCTTTCTCATACACACAAACACACACCAAAGCCATCGAGAGCCAGTCCACACCCCCTTGAGCACCCACCCATAGGCGGCACAATTATGAAAATGCGGCTGGACGGATCCAAGTGTGGCAACATTTGGGTGGTTAGATTTCCAGTAGCACGCTAGTGATAACGTCACTGTAACGAGGGAATGTGTGAGTTTTACAGTTAAATAGGCCTACCAACACCAAAAACCAAGGGGTCATTAATAATTCTAGCTTCCAGTAGTTATTTTGTACAATGAGGTTAGGTTACTCAAAATTTATGCTCTTTTTTTTTTTCCAGAGAGGGTTTTAGACATGGCGGTCAGAACAGCCACCAATTGACTGCTGTGTTTATGTATTTATTTATTTATTTTTTAACATAATCATGTGGAACAATGTCAAAGGTCCACAGAGCTGATTTCATACACTGAAGAACGATATTTTGCCTTTTCAAGGAGGTGATGTGCTCACACATTATTTTTGATGAGCTTTTGTATGGAAATTAGAAGAAGATTGTCTGTAAATAGTCATATTCTATCTAATTCCCCGTTGGCCTGGGAACATGTCTGGGGTCATGCACTTTAGAGACTAAGAGCAATATGGAAGTGACTCAACCGCTGCTAATGACAGTGAGGATGAATAAGTGACATTTTTATAAATTATATAACTGATATTCACTGTGATGATAATCAGCTGGCTGGCCATCTTAACATGAGTCATTTAAAGAAATAGGTCACATTGGTATAAAGACGGAGAATATATGAAAATATCAGTGCAGTTTTGAAAGCAAATGAGGTAACGCTGTATGACTTTGTTCACCTAATTGTGTTTCTGCAATCATGTTTCAAGAGAAGTGACATGCGAGGAAGGCTTGATCATATTAAACCATTGTGGAACAACAAAATCGATACTGACAAGCCATGCTGCATAATCAGAAATCACTTTCACTGCTGTGTCCCCAAATACATATATATTGGACTGCAAAATGACAGACTTTTCTCATATATAGACTGAACGTCACGGTTTATTATCATTGATAACCCCTAGTTCCTGGCTGGATGCAACATCGGAAAATCATTTGAGCGGAAAACTTGGTTCAAAGCAAAATGTACCCATAATTGTTTCCTATAAACACTAGAGATCAGACTAGAAAAAACAAAGCAAAGGAATTCATGTACGGAGGGATATTGTCTTATATATATTTACACCATAAAATCTTATTCATAGTTATAGGGACATGTTAAATTCAAATCTGTTGTGGCTATTAATTTAGCAATTTATCATAATGGATACAGATTTGAATGGAAGTTTATTTATTATAAACATAACTGTCATGGTAGTACAAGCCTTTCTGTTGTTTATTTCAGCTGTTCTTTTTCTGCGGTAGAATAAGTGTATAAGTAAGTGTATAGGTGTAAGATTGTTTCTGGAAAAAAAAAAAAAGATTTTGAGATTTTGGGCAACAAGTTTTAATTTATTAGGGAAATTACCATCACCAGCTTTGATGTGTGTGTTGGAGGTACATGTGTTGTTGGAGCATCCAGCTTGAATTGTTATACTGAAGAGATCTGAGGTAGTCTTCCTACGTCACTGTTACATTTCATTTTCTTTCCTGTTAATGATATATGCTTTTCACTCATTCTACTCCAGATTAAAAACAGGTCCATGAGTGTATAGGAATTTATTTAAATCTGTTAAGTTTATTAAAGATCTTATGTCTGAGTCGAATGAGTCCTGAAGCTACTTTTCAAGGTAGCTTGACATAAAACTGAGCATCCAGTAGAGCCACGGTGACACCTTGGATCAGTTCATCTGTTCAGTGAGGTGGTGTGACATGTACCTGACCTCTTTAAATTACAGTGCTTGTGTCCACTTATTGTATTTCAGAATCTGTGCCAGTTCGCACCTTGTTCTCATTTGTAACAACTAAAAAGTAAGTTTGCAATGTTTCTCAAATTCCCTTTTTTCAGTACATTGCAAAACAATTATGAGAAATAGGTTGCAAAATGTAGGCTTATAGGGTAATGCTCTGGTTTGACTCATTAAGGAATGTGCTGGATTAACATCAATAGCCGATGGCAACAGCCCCTGTCACTTTCATCCATTTTTCTGCTTGACGATCCAACCCAGTTCATCTACTTGAATCTAAAAGCCCACTGGCTGATTTTTCCAGTTATGTAACAGCCCTCAGGTAATGGCAGTGCCTCTCTACTCGAGTGGACAAATCACATCAAGAATGTCACCGTAAGCCTACCACCCGTGTACAGAAAGCTCTAACCTGTAGAGTGTCAGAAGCCATCACTCTCAAAGCAGTCATTTGCTTTCAATTATTGTGTGATTATATGAACTAAATCATTTGAACACAAAAGCCAATACTATTATCGGTTTATACACTTTATCCAGAAATCACAAGATTCAGACCAAAGAAACAATAAAAGTCCACTTGTTCCGATCAGCACAGGGGGTTGTGTTTTATTTTATATACAAAGGCAGCGAACTAGCAAGTGTCTGTGTAAAACTATTAAGGCTCCATGTTTTCAAACTGCAGTAGCATGTGTACTGAGGCTGAGAGAGAAAAAGAAAAAAACAAGATGACATAGTTCATCATCAACAGTCATTGCGGTGGAGGTGATATTTTATGTTGACTGCATAATTCCAAGAATATTTTGTTTCTTGGTACAGCACCAAGTCTAAAAACACACATTTAGTTAAACGCCTTTCTGTTTATCACAAAATCACTTGACCTTTCACCTTTCTCTAAACTCACTACATTTTACCTGTGTGTACGATATTCTAGTAACTTATTGATTTCACAGAAAATATGACTCAAAAGTTGGAAGTTATTGTATAGTTTCTCTTTACAGTACTAGTAAAGTTGGATTTATTAACATATAAAGAATAATTACAGTTATTTGTGTAATATCAGATGGCTTATTTGGTAATAGCTGCACAAACATCAGTAAAAATTAATAACTTACTGGTGTACTTGGCAACAATATGGTGCTCTGTAATCATTTGTCAGATCACATAAAGAAGAGACATATGTATTGGCTTCCATGTTGAAGTCTCTCACTGTTATAATTAGTGAAGACTAATCCCTTTGATATCCTTTTTGCATGCTGATTATCAGAGAACTGAACTGAAGTAGTTGTGGTTTCTAAGCTTATTTGACCAATCTCAATTTGCTAAATCACCAACCATTTTATCACAGAAAAAAGAAATGACACAAACCAAAAAAAAAAAAAAAAACACATCTCATTTGCAAGCTTCTTTAGATTTGCTGCATGGACTTGAGGTTGGGAGACACCTAGAAAAGAAATGGATCATGGTTAGGACCATTAATGTTTACAAACTGAAATATGATCATGGTACCAAAATTATGAAGTTACTCACCGTGAAATCTGTGCCAGTACATGCCTTGATATCCTCCAGAGTGAGTCCTTCCCACACTTCTATCAGAGTCAGGCCTTTTGTCTTATCCACATCAAACACAGCCTGGTAGAAAGAAAGAGGGCAGAAGGAGAGGAACAGAAAAAAAAGAATGAGAGATAAAATGATAAAGAGGATTATTTTCTGAATACTTTGGTTTGAACTCTATCATGTGTGGTCAACAGGGTCACAGACAAGAACCCTAAGATACCAGCCTCAATTGGTATTATTAAGTGACATAAATGAATAAACAAATAATATCAGTGCCACAGGGAAGGGAGTGGTGGGGTGGGGCAAAGTTTCACTCAAGTGTCATTAGTAGATGACAAAATAGCTGCAATTATGACACATCCATGAAAGGCCTCAGACAGAGGTCTAGTGGTCCTCAACTCTCCGCTGTTGGACCTAAACAAAGTAAAGAGCAATTACATTTTAATTGTTGCACCACATTTAACAGCTGAAACTTTAAAGAAAATCAATTTGATTAAGAATAATGGAAGTGAAATGTGAAAGTCCATTATTACGACAGAATGATTAAAGCAAAATATAATTAACAGATCCATTTGATTCTCGGATAAAGGTCCTATAAAGCATGCTGGCTGTGAGAGCTACATCACAGGGATATAGCGCAGGAGAGAGGTCTTCTAGTCGTAGCAACAAGAAAGAAATAAGAAAGGTCAATGTTAATTTTAAACAACTGAATAACACATTATCCAGTATTTCCTCATTCTTGAAACACGTCAAAGTGAAGTTCGTATCATGTTTGATTTCACAGCAAAAATGTACAGATTTACATTAAAAACAACTAAAAACACAATCGAATTACAACATAATTAACAAATGTTCTACTGCAGTGAGGGTGAAGCGTTTGTTCAGCCACAATAGTTGACAGTCATCTATCAACTACACTGGCACAGTTTAAAAATAACATTCTGAAATATCTGTGGTTGATTTGGCAAACTCTTGATCACGCTTCTCTGCAACTAGGGATTTGTCCTTGAAAACAATGAAAAGTTATAGTTTTAAATATTCACAAACGTGCCAGCACAAATTGACAAATTCGACTCTGAACTTATACAGATGAGCTTACACATGGTTTATGTACAAGACTGAGTCTGTGTATATTCTAAATTAGGTCTTGGGAGATTTCAACAAAGCTGAGCGTGACGAAATACTATCGTACAACAAATTGCCAAAGGGATCAGTCCTGTAGAAGAGAGAAGGTGGAACCTTTTAGTAAATTACCATGAAGAAAACCTATTATTTACACAAAAAGGCAAAGTATCACAAATCCTGAAAATGTGTCCAAATATAAACAAAGTTGTGCTCTCATTTCTAGAAAAGAAGCAACAGCAAAAAGAAGATCAATGTGATACATTGACATGTGTTCAGGATCTTCAGGGAAACAGACCTGTTATTACTTATTTTATGAGCCAAAATAATCCATTTCATCCTATGAACAATATCTGTGATTATAATGTGACAGTGATATAGTTTGGTCTGTTTCAAAATGTCATCTTGTCTCACATTTTTTCATTCATTTTTGCATTCATTCGTATGCATTTGGCGAATAATAATCCTCAACACTGTAATTATCAATTGAAACTGGTTGTTTCCTGCTTTGTCTTGTCTTTATCATTGGTTAAAGACTGGAATAGATTTGCAGAACAAACACTGTCTCTGTAACACTACACACTACAACACACTGCAGATAGTAGAGAAAACAGAACTTTTACTGTCTTATTTAAACATTTTCAACAAATTTTAGGGTTTTATTTTGGGAAATGGTGTTTAGTGAGAATGGTGAGAAATGTTTTTGGAATATATTAGCATTTTAGCTGGCTTATTAGTCAGTTTAGCAAGTCCATAGAGTCAAAAAAGTTGTAGCAAGACTATTTAAAAAAAAAAAAGAATAACAATATTATTATTATTATTAATAATAATAAAAAAAATAATAATAACTGCTGTGTCTCAAAACCGGTCTGCCATGGCATATTAAGTAGGTGTATATCATGTAGAGCTTGCAATAACTCTTTAAAACTTACCCTGGAGAAATGTTATCCATATTTATGCACACAATGCAAAAAATACTTTTTTTTCCCCAGACACAGAGTCAGCAGAGATGGGACCTGTAGCTTCTCTCAGCAGGGACTGACAAACCAGGCCACAATCACATCCAGGCGAAACCTGTCAGGACTCTCAGCTCATTAGAACCTCACACACAGTGACAGGGCAGGAGGCTCATATCTCACTCCAATATAGCAAGACAGATGGAATGTCACAAGGAACAAGGGGTCTATGGATAACACAGACACTGACATGCATCTCTAATTGTGACACGTGTCCCAAACGCTTAGGGTAAATTTTAACGATTTGTCAAACTGTGCCAGTGGTGGTGGATACAAGTGCAATGACAGTATACAGATGTGGAAAGTACTGCATTGTGCCAGTGTGAGTTATCACTTTGATGTGCTCTGCTTTAAAATCTGAGTCCTTGACACCAATGGTCTGCATAGCGACATTTTAAAAGCAATTAAGTATTAAACGGCTGAGTTTATAATATCCACATTTTACCACTGAAAAATAAACCGTCTCCATTTGAAAATCAACCTTTTAGAAGCTGGCAGTCATGTGTTGTCTGGTGAGGAGCGAGCTGAATGTCATGTAACACTAATATGCCACAATCATTCAAACCAATATAAATGCTTCAGACAAATGGGACTACAGATTAACACTTTACCCTGCGACAAATCAAGAATTCAAGAACATACAGTGTCCTGTCTATGTATCACAGTAATTGCTCAAGGACTCGATTTTCAGATGTGTTCAGATAAAACTCACAGCAGGATCATAAAAAAATTTCAATTTGACTTGCTAGAATAATAATCACTGTCTCTGGCATTGCCTTCATCACAGTAAATGCCACAGGTAACACTTTACTAGGCGCATTTTGATGAATAATTCATAAATAAGTAATAAATAAGTCGCTCTGCTTCATCTGTGAATGATATGGGCAATTATTTCGGATTTCTTCTCAGGAAATTATAACTTAAATGATGTTTGAGGAGAAAACCGCAGAAAGACTAATGTATGTAGACGTTTGCCTTGGCAGCAACTCAAGTTCCAGGAACCATGGAAGTCATGTGATGTATTTATCTTAGATATGATAAAATAAAAAAAAAAAGGGAAAGAAAAACACACACACGCACACACACATCCACACACGTAAAGCACAATCCATCAAGTCAATGACAATGCTACAAGAGAACAAGCATCGAAACAGGGGGACTGTGGTTAAGAGACGAGAGACGGCAACATGCTGCAGAAAATGGTCCATCCATATCGAAAGGCGGCAGAGACATTGCCTGAGGCAACAGGTTCCCGACCATCATCACAGCAGCACTATTTGGGACTGCGCTTGAATTACAGTCCCTTCAGGACATCACAAGCCAACGAGGCTGCTGCGTTTGTGAGAATATATCGTCTATGTCAGCATCTGTGCATTTCATGGGTCTGCGTAGAGGTAAAAGTATATTTTTTGGCAGGTTTAGAAAGTCACAATCTCTGTTCTTATTTTGGAAACGAACTGGGGCAAGATTTTAATCACATAACAATGAGAACCAGTGGAAAATAAATGTAGGATAACTATTATCGGGCTTATTAAAGTCACTGTTTGCCACCAGGTTTGTAGTCCCTCATTTTCCTCTGTTGATGACTAAAACAATAATTTTCTCACAACCCACAAGTAATTTGCCCATTGTGGAACTAATAAAGGATTATCTTATTATATTATGTTTTGTGCAGTGTTGTGGTGTGTCAACACAGGAAACTGAATCATGAAACTGACTCACTTTTTGTGCTTGGAGGTCATTTTTGAGGCCAGTGTTTATAATTCCATGTCGTACTTTGCTTTTTTAATATCAACTGAACTGTAGAGTATAGGTCATAGTTTATTAAATGGCAAATAATTTGCTGTTCACCTCCAAATTTTACACTCACGCGCAATCTACAATAATAAGCAGTGATCAACAATACAGGCCACATTTCTAGATGATGAGAATGGTGAGAATTTTGGTCAATAGTTAAATGGAACAAAATTCTTATTCAGTGGATAAGGTTCATTACTTGTTGAATATAACCAGAATAACACTTTCCACTTAGGAATAAGTTAGAGCAGGATTGCATTTTGCAGGATTGCAAGACACCAAGGTAGTGGAAGACGCCCTGAGGAGTAAACTGACTGACTGTCTCAATTAAAATATATAATATATAGATCTAATGCACTGAGGAGTCTACAGGGTTCTTAAGTTCTGACAAACTTCACTCTGATACAGAGGAACAGGGAAGAAGTGTGAAAAAAGAGGCCTGAGGAGATTTCGGATGAGTGTTTGTGATGAACTAAAACCAACTGAGCAAATAGAACATGAACTGAGACCATGTCAACATCGGCCTGACACCATGAATGTGGATCCAAGCGACCCAGGCAGAATTTTATTCACCCACTCGTCTCAAAATAAAACAATGAGTGTTTCTTCATACACAACATTTTCAGGTCTCTTTAAATCTGCTGCATGTATTTAACTGTAGCCAAAATATTTAGGGTGAATGGACATTTTTTTAAGCAAAATGTGTTGTTGTGTTGTAAACCTTGTTTGGTTTTCATTCTGTTTTCTTGCTGGTTGATTCTTATCTTGCTTTTCAACAAAACTGGATAGGCAGTGTAACAGGGGTGTTATCAACTTAGTTTTCCATTTTTGTTGTTTTTGTCTGTCGACAATAACAGCACTTCATAACTGTAATAATCGTAATTTGACTGATGGTCTTGAATACTACCAGCAAACCAAGCCAAGAGTAATTCCTGAGCTGATGCTCTGACACCCGCAATCAAATCACAATTTTATATTTGCACTGCTTCAAAACAGAAACAGAAAAAAAAGATAAGAGCTTTATTATGCAAGTTGGGTATATTGGTTTTCAGAACAACAAATCACTACCAGCTGGAGGTGAGAAAAGGCTGGGTTCTTAACATTACTGCCAAGTGTAAGTGCTTTGGCAGTATCGGAGACAAGCTGACAGTCACACGTCAGTATTTTTGAAAAGCCCTGATTTCCCCTTGTCCAAACTACAAAGAGAGACTGGCACCATCGCAGAAAGAGCGCTTTCAAAATCCTTAAACTCAGGAATAGACAAACGATGCTTTAATGATCTAAATGGAGAGAAAAATATTTTCAAACTTATTCACAGCACAACAGACATGGTCTCAGGTGAATAAAGTGGAGGAGGAGGGATGTGGAGAGAAGAAATGAAGTAAGGAGGACAAAGATATAAGAGGAAAATATGTTAATAAAGATGGAAGGACCTGAAAAAATAAAGTCATAAATGATGGAATGTAAAAAATCTAGTGAGTAAAACTAAATAAAAGTAAAAGTAAAAGACTGGTAGTGTAATATGAAAAGGGTACTAATGGATAGAGAGGAAGAGAAAGCAGCAGGGGAAGAAATGAAGGAGGGTGGAGAGGAGGTGGTGGTACCAGTGCTAGCAGGGCAGCAGAAAGAGCTTTAACCTTTATAAATGTTGACAGAAATCTGCTTGCTGAGAAATGTTGCACAATCACAACAAGAGCCATTCGAGCAGAAAGGAAACACATATGAGGGGGATGGGAAAAGGAAAAAAAAAAAACATGGACATGCTGTCTGACTTTGCCACAGTTTTCAATGAGTGAGTTTCAAAGACAGCAACCACTGGAGGGAAACAGAGAATTGACCAGAGCACACAAGGACACAAAAACTACATGAGTACAAAGCTCTACTAGCTATTGGAAAATCTCTCAGGGCTTTTTCCCCCTTCTTTATTACATTTTATTACCTTTGCCCTCCAATCATTAATGTATCTTCTTTTTGCTCCATCACCCTGTTTATTTCATTTTTAAAAGACAATTCCACTTTTCTCACGAGATAAGCTTTATCTGTAAGTGGGACATTTGTTAGTTAAACCCTATTAGGTTGAAAATACACTCTCAGAGAAATGTGATTGATTCTTGTCCCTTGAAGACTCCTGCTCCTCATAGACTTTTTTTTCTTCACCATATGTGCTGCCAAGTATGACAACGTATTATTGTAAATGGGGACTCTTCCTACCAAGATAGTAATAGTCCTCCATCATACCATGCACCACTTACGACTGTGGGCAGTTTATGAATCTCAAAATCAGAGAATTGAGCTTTTTCTTCAGGCTAAGCTCCATAAGGTTTTCAATAGAGGATTGAGCACAATCTAACTTTTTAAAAATGGGAAACAACAACTCCACTTGTCTGCCAATGGGCTTGTCCCCGGTGTACAAGACTACTAAACAATATCAAGAGCCTTGGGCTGAATCTCTTCCATCCTCTGCAGAGGACACATCAGTAGAGTTCAGTTGGGTTTATGCATTGTCCTTCCCTTGCCTGAGTGATGACAGCCAACTTTTCAAACTCTGTACACACTCAAATCAAGTCTATTCAATTTTATTTCTACCAAGCCTAAATTACTGGTATTACTGACTATGTTTCTAGTTTGATATTACTAGACAATAATGTTTTTAAGGCATAAAACAGCTACGACTCCGTCCCTGCGTCAGGTTCCTGCTTGAGGCAGGAATGGGAGTATAAACAAAACACATGATATCGGAAACCCAACCTCAACCATTAAAATTAAAAAAAAGAGACAAAAACATAACAAAATCAATAACCAGCCTCCTTACAGAAATCTACAGATTGAATTAGTTTTAATTTAATAAATGTAATTTCCGTCTACCCGTGTCACTGTATTGCATCATACCAGTCTATTAGTTGTGTAGCTGCTTGTGTGTGCTTGTTTGTGTGTGTGTGTGTGTGAGGGAGATGTAATTGAAAGATACAGCGTGTGTGACTTGTGTCTCATTCGGCTCATTGTCTCCATGTGCCTTGCTTGTTGCTCCCATATTCAGAGAAGTGATTGGCTGTGACAACATAGGAATGCAAACAGACTGATTACCAAAGTTTACTGATTCAATTTTGGTTTCAGTCAATCACCACTGACTGCAAGGTAGGGTACTGCCATATTTTGCGAGGTGAACAATCAGTCTGTGACTAAATGCAAATAAACGGCAATTAATAATTAATGTTTAAAACACAAACACGCAGAATCATTCTATCACAAAGATTAATTTGTCATGAAAAAAGATTACCAGGGAAAAGGACTGAAGTGAACAACAGTTTAATAAGAACACATTTTTATAATTAAACATGCTAGTATGACGATTTATCAAATATATTTGCAATTGATGATTGCAAAGTGTATGAGGTCCATCAGGCCAACAGCTAGACTGTAGTCTGTATGTGTAGGATAAACCATGCATGTCACATTTTGGCCTAACTACAATCATAAGTATGCACTTGTTTGCCAATATATTTAGCAAATATTTTTGTTAACGTAATATAAAATATAGTACCTCATGATAGCAGCATTGATGTCTTTCACAGGCCAAGAGACCTGCTCAGACGCAGCTTACTCATTGGTACCGTCTATGTAACAACCATGAGTAAGCAGCCTATGTTCATGACCCATATTTCGATGGCTCACCCATCCATTCATGCATGAATCCAATCTATCCACCCATTCACTTCTATTTAGAATAATACACAAACAATTGAACACACCTTTTCTGTGATGATGCGATCCACACACTGTTTCCCAGTCAAGGGCAGGACACATTTGTCCAATATCTTGTGTTTTCCTCCCTGAAAGAAAAGGGCAACCAGTTTTAAAAAAAGACTAAACTAGAGGTCAGGCTGAGTATTCACAGATGCATCTTAGATGAAAGAAGGAATGCAAATGGTTACAAAAACATAGCGAATAACGAATACACTTAAATATATTCCATTTCAGCCTATGTTTGTTTGCCCAGTAGTCATCTTTAAGGGGGAAAAAAAGCTCACATCTAAATGCCTCCAATGCTGCCTGAGAGGAAAACATCATACATCACCCCCCACCTTCTCAATCATGAATGAAAACAGGCTTCAGGGCAGTAAATTTATGCTCACCTGCTGCACCATCTGGACTATAGCTGGGCGCCAGACAGGCTCCCATTAGCAAAAAACAGCATGCTTCTGTGAATGCAGAATGTTACGTTGCCCTTGCATCATATTGGCCTGGACTTTCTAAAAGTAAACCACTTTAGTTGGATTGCTGTCAGCTATTGTCAGGAGCCCCATGGGGTTATTCATTTCCAGCTGGAGCACCAGTCTAACTAATCAGCTGTTCCTGAAGCACTGAGTCCAATTCTAGACTTGTATTTAAATTAGCCAAAAATGAACGAAGGCGAGATGGCTTGTGTGCAAAAGCCTCGTCAGGATGAGCTAGCTAGTAAAGAGGCATTAAGCAATCCATTAACAGAATTATCCTTAATCAGTCGTAACACTCAAACTCATTATTGTGGACGTTGATACAGGGTATTCCGGTGAAGGTGCTAACATGGGAAAAGGAAATTGGCAATTTAATTTGACCTGGATCCCTGGGAAAGGGAATAAGTCTTTTGAGGCCATTCATAAAAGCAGTGTTGGTTGTAATGGCTGTAGTGAAAGCACACACACACACACACACACACAAACACAAACACAAACTTTTACATGTGTATGCACCTTAGCTGAGTGCTCCATGGTGACCACCACCTTGGTTCCAGCGCTAGCCACCAAATCCATGGCTCCTCCCATTCCTTTCACCATCTTACCCTAAAAGTGGAAGAAGGATACAGACTGAAGTTTCAGGTATACGATTTAAGGGTGGACAAAATGGTACAATCTAACCCATTCAAAGATCAACAATAACTACAGGCTGGGAGTTCAATTTTAAAGTTAAAAAAAAAAAGAAAGAAAGACAAAATAACAGCAAACAAAATAAATACTATAAGCTTTGGAAGAGTGGGAAGAAATGGCAGCTTTATCTCTGTTCTCCTCTATAGCACCTATTCAAGTGGATAACTCTCCCAAAAAACAACTTAATCAAAAATTCATAAAACTTTATAAAGCTGCTCTGAAGCTTGGTGCCATTAGTGCAAGGTTATCTCCTAATGCTGATTTATTCCATGCATTGGAAAAACCTGAGAGAATTTCACATGTTGAGGTGGAGGACAAGAGGAAGCTATTAAAACAAGAAAAAAGAAAAAAAAAAAAAGGCAACATTGCAAAGATTAGAAAAGGCACTAGTAACAACCATTAAAAAAGAAAATTCAGAGTACCTCAATTATGTTAGAAAGTAGCAGTAATGTTTGTCAGTTTTTAGGATTAAACTTGGCAGCAGGGAGCTTGTTTCTGGTAAGAGACACAACTATCTATCTTCTATCCTGTGAGCACCAAAAAACTCAATTATATTTGCCATCTTAGTAAAAACGTTCAGGCAAAAACGTCAAAGACTAAAATCTCAGAACCTGAGCACATTAAAGCCAAGCTATCAGAGCAGACAGATACCACTGAAGGTGAGTGAAATAATAATATGTGTTTTGTAATTGAGTGAATCAAACCTCTAAGTGTAAAAATCAAAAGCAAAATCTTCAAAACTGATGGTTCTTGGTACAATTTAAGAAGCAGCCCTCAGCATGTACTCAAAATGCATTTCAATATTTAGTTTTCTGGTAAATTTCATACGATTGTAAGAGTGATCTTGGTGCTGTGATGTGTGCTTTCTATAGAGATTGCTTTCACAGCCATATCTTTAGGCAGGCAGAAAGACATCTGCAGTGAAGCAAATCTCAGGAGGCATCCTTCCAATAACCAGTGTTCACCTTTTTCACTTCACCTCTTAAATGAATAATATGGTCAAAATAAGGGCTGTAAAACATGTCTGAAAAGATAACCAGTGCATTAAAGCTTTGTCTAGTTACAATTCAATGAATAAAAAGATGAAAATCCTCTTCAAAAAAATAAATAAATAAATAAATAAAATAATACGATTCTATCTGAAAAGCAAACGATCGGAAAAGATTATCACTGCAGCAGTACTGCCAAGTGAGTGAAAAATTGTCTTCAAAGTCCCTCATTGTTCCCAATAAAGAAGGTCTCCAAATAAGGAAGTCTGACATGCAGATATGGCCACAGGGTGACGGCTGAGTAAGTGAATTAAAATCCCATTTGCTCATCAATCATGTGAAGAGCCTGCTTTGCTTTCTGCTTGATAACCAGAGGATATATATGCCTTGTGTGGTACATCATAAGGATACTGTCTGCCTCCGGGGAGGCCAGCTGGGTGGAGAAGATATCAACAGAGAGCGGAAGACAGGCTGGGAAGGGGAGGTGGGGTAGAGGAAGTCGGGAATAGCCTAGATTGAGGTTATGGGAGAGGCTGCATTTAATTTCACTTACTTTACTCTATCTTACAGAGCACTAGTTGAAAGTGACCAGCCATAAAGGCTCACATAACATCCTTATATAAAGCCACCGAAATCTGTTAATAAAATAGGATACATTTTTATATTTAACCCTCAAACAAAATCTGTCCAATCTGTTTCTTCAGGGTTTAAATCTAACACAGTGACGGTGATTCTCAAAAAGGAAACCATGTCCTTTTTCATATGATCAATGTTAATGCACTTTCTGACGAGATGGTGTGTGCACAGGCCCTAGGGGGTGATACTGTCTGACCTGATAGTAGCAGGCTGGATTTACAGCTGTGCCTGTGCCAGAAGCTAATGTACTCCACCTAGCAACAAGGCAGCTGTTAATCAAATGAGGGATCTATTTTTGAGAATTTTAAAACGTGTTAAATTTCTAGTTTATGTTGGTTTCTTACTGGATGTGATCTGTATGAGTCAGTATAAGAAAATAAGTAGGCAGTGGGTAGAATGACAATTCTACTGGAACGTTAAGTGATTTTATACTGATTTTAGAAAAATTAATTCATTTTTGTGCTAATATCTGATAGTTGTTAGTGTATAATAATGTGTAATAATTTATGATCTGTATGTGTGTGATGAAGAATGAATCGATCAAATGGTCTGATTGAATAAGCAAGTAATCTATTCCATGCTAATTATTAATTATTATTATACTGAGTTATTCTTTCCAGTCTAATCCGAATGCCTTAACCTGTGTTTGGCTGGATGTTAGCTTTGTTCTGTCTCTTCTGTGTTCTTGCTGATGTACAACCATGGCAGACAAATATTGAACCATTCTTGATTACTTTGCTTTGTAACACTGGAAGCATCCCAGATTTAGAGGATGTTATTTCACCAAATAAATCATTTTACGGACACTCAAATATGAAGGTTGTCATACTATCTGCCTTCAAACCAGTGGAATCTGTACAAAAACATCAACATGCACAAAGATATTGTCAGAAGAATGTCTATAAAAAGAGATATTCTGTGGCCAAGGTTCCAATAAGAGCTGTGTAATTTAGTCATTTAATTAATAGCTTAGATGAAATTAACCTCACTGGTCAGACATCTGAAAGTGTGCATCTACACACATTTCATCAGCAAAAACACAAGCCACATACACACACACATATATAGGTATATATATTTTCAACTATTAAGATATATGCTGTTGTAGATATGAAGTCTAGTATTGTTGGATAACATATTACAGATGACCTAATTCTATTCTAATATGAATTTCTGTTCAAAGACACTTAAATGTTAATTTTGGAGCTATTTTTTCCACTGTTTCACATTAGAGTCAGTAATGAGAAAATGTTCTTGTGCTAGTTCCTACATGTTACTTTTTTTCTTGAAACATCCACTTTACTCTCTCTCTTTTTTTTCATTATTACTGCTTATTGAACCATCTCTTTGAAACTAATCCTTACCAAGGGCAAATGTACGGTAGCCTACACATATGCTAATTAAATGGGCGTTAGAGAAGATGTAAGTCATGGTACATCCATTCATATAATGGTTTTAAAAGTGAGAGATAATGTGGGGGACTGCAGGAGGCAGTATCAGTGGTGCAGAACCCAGAACCCAGAACCCAACGCACAATTTCTCAAGCTGAAACTCTGCTGAGGTGATACCTATCATAACGTGAGAGCAGAGTCACATCAATAAGGTTTTCTCAGAGAGCTGCTAGTGACACACAATTAAAGTTTTTCCTATTGTACATTTTATGAGAGCAAGCATGTGATGGAAATGGAATGTGCATGTATGCATCAAGGTACTGTGGATGTTGTAGATACTAGAGATGTGATTCTTCCAGGACTGATGACAATAGTAATGATAACCATAAAAGCACTAATCTGACATCAAACTCAAAGGGATGTAAAAAGCAAACAGGAAGTACAGTTGCAGCAACAGGTCTGCTGTGACATGGAAAAAAATATAGCGAGATTAGTGTATGAGGATGTTTTACGTTAGTTTTGGACCATCAGGGACAAGTTACAGACAATCGAAGTCCAGTATGCAAACAGTTCCACAAATTTTGTAACAAGGATTGTGGAATTTCATTGGCTTTGGTAATGACTACCAGACTTTAATCATTCCCACATTCCTAGTACATACAGCGTTTATCTGTGAAGGATAAGGGGCTATTTTTTTAAGTGTTTCTATCCTCTGCTTCCAGATGAAAACAAAAATTCTAGTTCTGAAATATGCTGCTGTGGCACTAATGCAAAAGAAAATAATACTTTCACTTGCACTGTATTTCTCTAACTAGACTTAAGGGATGCTTGCATTTTTTTGTGTTGCCATGACAACAGAATACAATTTCCTCATTTGTTGTGCAAGTGTTCACTTTCTAGTCAGTGGCAGAAACGCCACAGAAAATGACCCCCTTCACAATCCAAGAGTTCCCACTTACCAACTGGCTTCCTCTCTCTCCCTCTCAAATTCTCTGACAATCTCCGCTGTCTGATACAAATGGATCTCTATTTAATAACATAGCGACGGACCGCCACAAGCCTTCGTTACCCAGACAACTAATGACAAGAATCAGAGGGTGAGACGGGACTGACAGGAGGACAATGGTAAAAGTAACTGGGAAAACAGTGCATAAGTGGTGGATACAGTGTAATCAACCACAAAGAATTAACACCATTGTTTTCTTTGCCAACATTGACCAATGAGACTTAAATTCAATTTCATGTGAACTTCTAACCAGAGATGTGGGAAGCCTAGAGACTGTGAACTGTAACAACCGTTAGCTTGTAATAACAGGCAATAACGAGTAAAGGTTAATCTCTCATAACCTCAGATTTTTTTTTTTTTTTTTTTTTGACAAAAGATGCCAAATATGGTGAAGGCAGCTCACATACATTTGCATTCATATGGAACAAAAAACAGTCAAACAGTGGGAGATTTGAGCTACTACAGCGACCTAATATGACATGTTTAAATGATGATTAGCTGGAAGCCACATGCAGGTAAATCTGTTTTTGATGCAGGAGAAAAGCCAGTTAAGTTCTTAGAAAAACCATCACACTCTTAAGCAGCTCCTTCATTGAAGCTGCCATCAGGCATCATCATGAGTACTTGAGCTAGTAACTGCATTTTAATAGTCAGCAGCTTGAGCTATTGCAGCACTTAAGCTACAGTTATACTAAGCCTCCAGCGGTTTGGAATCTGAATCTGATGTAGTGCTCCTTTTCTTGTTTAAAGTCAGTGATGAGCAGCTGAATACTGCTTTGGAAAACATGCTCTATTTGACTTTAACAGATACATTTCAATTAATCTGGTTAACTTGAATAACGTATTATTTATAATGTCTTGTTTGTTTACTCCTGTCAGATTTGAAGGTGCAAGTGAAATTTTAAGTAGCAACACTCAGACATCCAAAATCAAAGTCGATGCAGTCAAATATGGTTGTCATTTTGAAAACAGTGTGCCACTGGTTGTTAGAAATCAGTGAGAAGTCACACACGAGAGGAAACACCAGCATCTGCATGATGCAGGACCCCTACATTTAAGACAGCTTGATAGCAGTAAAATGATAAAATAGCACATATCCAAAATGCCATCTTTTATTCTATTACCCCTCTCTCTCTGCCTATTGTTTTTTTTCCAGATGTTTCAGGCTGAGTGGAGATGTAAAAGCATTTCTGAGCCCTCAACTGGAAAATGTTCATCTGCATTCTGCATATTAAAAGCATTCAAAATCTACATAATCACGCTGAGAGGACTGCATCCCTGACTCCTACGTAAAACATTTCCAATTTCACGCTATGTACCCATCTTTAGATAGTGAATAATTTTCATTATCACAGAAGGTGGGAAATGTAATTCTCTTCATCCATCCTTTCAAAAGAGGGGATAATGAAGATTGAAGCGTAGGTGAGGACAGTAGTATGTGTGCCTGTGTGCTGCATTATTGTGTTGTTCAAACTGTCCGACACTAGAATGGCTAAACAACATAAATTCCCTGCCTCTGTAGAACAGCTCTACAGCTGCCGTTTAATAGCTGTATAACATGTTTAATGAAATATCGGTTAATTATCAATTTCCACGGACAAACAAGTACAACTGGAAAGGTTAAGTAAAAACAAACGATGTTCCAAAATTTAGAGATCACAATCAACAACAGTTCTGTCATGCATATTGTTGCATAAAGTGATATATATATATATATATATATATATATATATATATATATATATTTTATTATTTATTATTATTGTGTTATTTTTAATGTCTGTAGATGTGATCGTGTTCAGCACTTGTGACTGTATCCACTTGGCTGCTTAGAAGACACGCATCTATAAAATGATGCACTGGATGAAATAACCTTGCATATACACTTCAGTCAAGCAGAAAACAGCGGTCAGCCGGGGGCATTCTGGCTGAGCCCTTCCACAATGTGAACAGCTTTTTAATAGGTTCTTGACCTCAGTAATCACCAAGGACGACTGTGGCCACCGTGGTCTTAAGACCAATTGACCTGATGAAACATCTAGCAATAATGTTGTCCACCCATTATACTGTGGCGCTCGCAAAACCCCCTTCCTCCATTTCCCTGACAGACAATCCTCTTGAATAATAACAATCAAGCCAGCACCTTTATGAATCAACGCAGACCTTTGGCCCTTTGTAGAAAAGTTAGTAATACATTTAGGTATAAATGAGTCTTTATTAATTCATTTTTTTTTTTAAATAATTTTTTGCCCAGTGAATCTGAAGAAATCAGGTGAATCAGTAATGACTGTGTCATTACATAAAAATAAAGAATTTAAATTAGAAACAATAAACCAAAGAGTTAATCAACTGAGGGCTTCACTGCACTATATGCACTATTCTGATGATTAATTAATCTGTTCGGGTTTCGCACCGATGTCTGGACAAAATGAGGATTTTTTTACCCAAATATTTTTGTGATTGATCCCAAAACCTCATATTAAGTGTATAATATGAGCAGCAGTCAAGCATGTGATTGAAAACTACATGTTTTAACTAATATTAAATCAGTAACAATGTCAAGTAAGTATTGCTGGAAGTAGAGCATTCAGAGCTTTTAAACAGACAGTCAGCTATCTAAGATTAACAGAGAAGCGTAGAGATATGCAGATAAAAGGACACCAGTTCCACCTAAAGTTCACCAGTAAAATATCCACATAAAAAACCAACAGAATAGAACTATTAGTTTTATATAACTACAGCATGAATACTCCTCTGCCAACGCTTCAAAAAGCAGACTATTGTACTGATGCTATGTTGACACCCAGCAGATGGAGCAGAAAGTATGAATTTGGAAGAGAGTAATACATGTGTGTCTTTGAAGCCTAAACTTACAGGAATCATCCAGTTGGCAAGATCTCCATATTTTGACACCTGCATGGCTCCAAGCATTGTCAGGTTGATGTGACCCCTGAAGAGGATGACACAACAGAGAAAGACAGCTGTCAACTTCAGAATCTCTTTAACTTATGAACTCACATGTGCACAAGTAAATTCATGAAAATGAATGCATATAGCATAGCTGCATGATCCTGTTTTTGCAATGAGGCAATTAACACCTGACAATATATAAAATGTTAGTATTCATATCCTGATTACCAATTGTATTTTGCATACTTACTCTAAGGTTGGCCTGGACGAATCCACTCTAGCTACCTCATTAGAAGCCTCTTACATACAGATGTACCACATTAGCACAATACATTTAAGTCTGATTGTGTGGGCAAGGTGATTATTCCATCTCTTTATTAATTTGTAAGCCTTTGTCCTCAGAGAGCTATTTGCCTACAGTAAAGTCGTATTTAGTATCTTAATTCCTTGTTGTTTCATGATTGCATGAGCCAACAAAGGTGTGAGGCCACACACAAATGCATACAGAGATGAAGAAGTGATATAAGTTTTAAGATACTTATCACAAGTATAAGTCAGAATACAGAATACACCATATGCCGTGTTGTTATTTTTCAGCAGACCTGGACACGACTGTGTCTGCACACATGTACACACACACACAAAGTCAGGGAGTTTCCGTTTGGTCCCCGCCAGTGTGACTGGACAGCGCTATTTATGAGCTGTATTGGATTTCCACTGGGTGGACAAACAGAACTGATGCTGCAGGGAGTGCGGGTGGGCAATCTCAGACAGCTGGCAAATCAATAAGAACCAGGGACCCTGGGAATATTGGCAATGCTGCTGTCTAGTTGTACTGGTGACAGTGGCTATTTATTAATATTGAGTGTCACAAATTGTGGAAGTGTCCTGTGGTCAAATCCAACCTAATGGTTACAGCCAGGTTAAGGTGCAACGAAAAAAAATTGTTCTAAATGTTTTAAAAACGTTTTTATTTTTGTACAAACAGAACCTAGAGGCTCGCTGAAGTGAGTGCTGGTAATATGAAAATAATTTTGGAAAGTAATAATAAGCTGTCGACATGTAGATCCATGTAAATGTCAGGCACATTTTATTTACAGTTTCTATCTTTCACTTTTAATTTTCAGAGCTTATGTCTTATGGCGTTACCCTCGGATCATGGCAAATGATTCATCACTGGAGAAGTAGGCAGCACCAGGGAGCACGGTGACGGTCTCTTTTCCTACAGAACAGAGAAGTGACACGTTAAGATTTTTGGCAGAACATTGTCAACAACACACTCATGCAAACGAAACTTAGTTTAAACATCATCATCATCATGAAGAAAAAAAATCACCAACAAAAGACATTAATAAACAAAATACATAAAAATGATGATGTTAAATGATTATGACACTGTAATAAGCATTAATTTCTGCGCACAATGTAGATGGCAGGAAAAAAAAAATCTTCATCATTACAAAGATTAGTGGTTCCTCAGCTTTTGATGTTTTATATTTCATACACAGTAATGAATCATTGGGAGGTACAGATCAACCCTCACCAGCATTAATCAGGTCTGCATCAACTGCATCTTCAGTAGGGTATGGGCCCTAAACAGAGAGAAGTGAGGACAAACATGAATGTGCACACAGGCAGGCAGGCAGTCACACACTCACATGTCACTCAGCCTGACCAGCCATGATCTTTCAAGGGGGAGACAGACACAATCACATTTCTCTGATTAGATGAGACATTGATTTTCTCTGTGTTCAACAAAGGGAGCAATTCTTTTGGACAGAAGGGGAGAGCACAGGAGAAAAGAGGAGAGAGGAGCCTCTATATAACTGGCACTTATAATTAAAAGAAACTTTAACATATAAGGCATTAGCATAGGCGATTACGTTCTCCTGTCAACACAACTGATTGGAAAGTCATTTCATAGCAGCTGCAGCAGCAGCAGCCTTTGTTGAAGCCTCAGCTACCAAATGATGATTGGGAGAGAAAAATGGAAGAGGTGTCAAACTGACACAATCTGTTACATAACAAACTCAGCACAATTCAAATCAGGGCCCCAACCAGCAGTGATACTGCTCAAATGGATGCCACATGCTTGTGGCACAATTCACTTTAAATACGTTTACAGATGCTTAAAATGACTGTCTACAACAAGGAGGGAAGATAAGCTGCTTTTTGGCTTGTTTATTTGGGATTCGAAGCACTGAAACCTGAGGGGGTAGAAAACTTCTTTCTGTGACTTACCAGTCCCAAAATTCCATTTTCACTTTGAAGATGTACGGTGATGTCTGGCTTTATAAAGTTACTGGCCAACATGGGGATGCCGATACCAAGGTTAGCTGATTAGCTCTTTGTTAAAGACAGTATCTGTACAATTTGTAACCATGCAATAAAACAAACAGCCCCCTCTTCAACATCCTTTGTCCCATTATTCATGTTGTCATATTGTGTGAACAATTCATAAACAATGCATACATTTTTCAAAATACCAAAGATATCATGTCATTCCACACAATATTTTCTTTGTTCCTGCTTTCTTCTGTTTTCTTTGGATATAGATCAAAACTTGCTTTTCTTTTACGTGCTGTGATTTATGATGTGATTTGCTCACTGCTTGTGTTTTTTTTTTTTGTTTGTTTGTTTTTCTCTCCAAAGGATACCATACATTCCATCCTCAAACTCCAGAGCAGCCCGGCGAATGATCCTTTCCCGAACAATATCTGAATCCTTCTTTGGTTTGGGCTTCTGTTCTTGGCTTTTCTTCACGGTGCATTTCTGGAACCATGCAGAGATATATGAGAACAAAGGAGACAACATCTTGAGAGGCTATTTCTGGTCGAGTGCAAGGACACATAGGGATAACAGCTAATATGTGTGTTTCTGAACTGTGATGGAAATGTTAAACCCTGCTACAAACGCTCAGTCTGAAAGGGTTTAACTCTACATTTGATTATTTACAGATTAATTATGTGTCATCAACTAATTGGTTAATGGAACATGATCTCCAATATAGTGACAACCATGTAACTATAATCTCTGCTCATACAAGCTCTGTAAGTGCCTCGTTTTGTACCTCAATCCTCTTCTCATAGCTGGCTCCCTGGACAACCCTGTGAACATAGATGCTGGGTATGTGGATGTCCTCTTCAGCAAAGGTCCCAACATCCACCACCTCCTCCACCTACACAGAGACAGAGAGAGTAATGTACTTCGCCTTCGCCTGTAAAATGCCTCACAAGCCCCGAGATTAAAGTTCAGATAAGGAAACATTGCACTGATGTAATTACATGACCAGGAAATAACCTCTGCCTACCCTGCTATGAAATTTAACAGATTATCTGATATTTTTTTCCCCTACTGCAGACTATCCTCCAGCCATTACCTTGGTTTTTACCACGATTTGTATGTTATTTGGACCTTTTCAAAGGCCATTCCTGATTAAAAGGAAAAGACAAGAAATTATCAAGTGTAATTTTAGGAAGTTTTTTTTTTTTTTTACTTTAGTACATATTCATTCTTCAAATAAAATTTCACAAGTTTCAAAAATTTTCACTTTCACAGGGAAGAATGGATAAATATTTGTGGGAGAAGGTGTTGATTTAATTTTTTTTTTTTGCAATTCCACTGAGTTCGACTAAAGCATCTGTCTACCCAAAGCCAGAAAACACAAGAGGATCATCTGACATGTGCCCAAGAGATGTAGCTTGAACCTTGGATCAAAGGCAATGGAGAGTCACAGTGTGTGAAGGAGATTGTTTCGGTTTTGGTGGAACTTCGGTCAAGACAACCTTTTTACATTTTACTCCTCTATGTGGAGAGCAACGTTCAGCTACATCTTCTTTTTATTTATTTATAGGTCTATTCCAAAAGCTCTGCCTCAGGACTCTGTTCCAGGTTTATTTTTCAGCTCCGTTTTACTTCGACAAGCTCAGAGGAGCTGCTATATCATTGTGCACGTAAATGGTCTAAATTTACCCTCATAACACTTTAACCACTCTCACATTTAATACAGCAGCTTAATAATAATGGTTTGTGTCTCAGAACCACACAATATATTTCTGACTCGGAGACAGAGGTGCATCACCTTTGTGTAGAAAGTGTACAGCAGCAGGGGAAGAGTGTACATTAAGGGTTATTTTTGTCTGACTAACAAGACACAGATGGAAATGGCTATTGATTTAAGCAGTGTTGGGTCAACATGACTGGGATAGAAATCCCACCACTAGCGCACCTGCTCCCTCCTTCTTAGGTAACATTAGGAACTGCTATTCCGAGCCTCTATTATACAGGTGTTCGGGAAGAGTTGTGCAGCATGCGTGGGCTTTACACATTCCTGTGGGCCCACTTTTAGCTCCAAAAAATTCATATGTCATGTTCATATTTGGAGCAGGCTGTAATAATCTAAACTAAATTGGGAGGGGAGCAACACACAGAGAGGAATCATTTTCAACAGAAGAGACTCTAAAATGGAGGAGGTGCAATTCACTTTATTCCCGAAGGTTCTCCAAGAGGAGAAAAGCACTTGAGATGACACAAGTGTTTAAAAGATGAAAAAAAGAGAGGAGCAAGTAACCAAGTACCAAGAATTACTATCACATCTCTGGGGACCAAAAGGTGACTTAACTGTGGCGACATGATTCTTACCCTCCCCTCTATTTTTCTGTGCTTCAGTCCTGTGTATCTCAGTGTAACCTACTTATTCCATTTACATGAGGGGCAAGCAGCCGTTCACAGCAAATTGAATTGAATCTCTCCTCATCTCCACTTCCTCCCTAAGCACTCAGTGCTGACTGAGGGGAGTCAATGGCTAAGTGTGGATCCAATCTTAGTGTTGTCATGGATACACAGGCTTTGGTCTGTAGTGAGCTAGGGCCACTCAGGACCATAAAGTGATTTTAGTCTCTTTTTCTGGATCCCCTGGTTGGGTTAGGGTAAATCTCTGATGCTGAACAGTGAAAATGAGGCCATGCAGGATGATTTCAGTAGCTCAAGAGAATTGATGCAGCAGTCCCACACATCCACCCACATCTTTCTCGGGGGGCTTGATCTGTCTTTTGCGAAAATAAGCATTTCCATAAACATCTTTATCAACAGTTACAGTAATAAAACAGAGAATACTGGGGACAGGGGAATCACTATAAATAACATACATGGTGGCAAGATGGATTAATTAATTTAATTAACAGCATCAATCTATAATTTTAGCTCTCACACTAAATGTGTCAAATAAAAAGCCTCAACACAACCACCACCACCACCAACAACAACAACAAAACACACCTCAGATCAGGTTCTCTGTGTTTGTTGGTCTCTTACACACACACACACACACACACACACACGTAAACAAACCATGTATTCAGCTCAATTTTCAATTATCCCCCCAAAGCTAAGTCACAACACAATGACAAGCTCATACAATTTAAATGTGCTGTGTACATAAAAAAAAGCCTCTGTTCCTTTCATCTAGGTGATGTGTCCCGGCTGCACCAGTGCTCAGATGTAGTTCAGACAGGCGGTGCAGCGGACGAGGAGGGATAAAGCATTCAAATAAAACACACACACACACACACACACACACACACACACACACACACACACACATAAGAATAACACATAGACACACACACAACCAAATGAGCAGGTGTGTGAAGCAAGCAACCAGGCACACGCGTAGACACACACATTGATATTCTCATATCTGTAGAACAATTTTCACATCAATGAGAACAGAGCGAGGCATGAAGTGAGCTGGCAAGAGGATAGAGGGATTCAAAGTGCCCTCTGGGGACACGGCAAGCATTTTTTTTTTGATTGTGTGCTTTTTTAAGGCTGTAAGCTTTGTCAGATCCTGTTAATCTCAAACTGATTGGTACACAATTCTAACAGATTCCTAGAATAAACCAGTAACAGTGGTGTTAGATACAGTGTCCCTGCTACAGTTGTTAAATAAAGCGGGTAATAAATTGTGTTTGGTTTTAATGTCTGCTTTACAAAATTCTGAATGAAAAATATAACAGTGCTAAATTTCCAATTTGACCACTTGAGGGGCAGCAACACCAGCATATTTTTCAGGGAGAGGTTTAGATGCATGTACAGCCTTTCAGTATTTAAGTGAATGAAGATGCTCATTTGAACCAACAGCATTCTTATTGAACATTTACACTCTAATCACAAAATTAACAAAATGTGTTGTTGTTGTTTGAATGAAATGTTAATAAATAAAACACCTCTACAGGCTACAATGTTAATTTTTAGGAGCCTTAATAGTGATGAAGGCACAGATGTGAAATTGGGTTGGGTATTTGCCTTTGGAGCAACTCAAAACAAAAAATAGTATTATCTTTCTTCTGATGATCCTTAATACCTTTGGCAAAATTAGGTTATTCCTGTGCACAAAAATATCAACACCCATAAGGCCCGTTGTCATAAAAGTTATTGAACAAACTTTTGTCTGACACTTTATAAGCCTCTCAATTGTATCTACAAGTGGAAATTTGGCCTGATGGGGTTAAAGCTAAATGTTGTTAAAAAATAATTATCGGGTGTCTTTAAAATTATAAGGAACTGTCTTCAAGAGAACATTAACATCTGCAGCAAATTTCATGACAATCAATCAATTGATCAACAAGAGACTCAGATTTCTACCCTTTGGCTGCAATTAGCAGGGCAATATCTTTAACTAAGATGGAATAAAAACTTTTTGTGTAACTTGAGTTTAAAAGTGACAGAAAATGGTTGAACAGCATTTTGATCCTTGTTCTGTGATGTGACAAACACAATAAAATGTTGGTTGAATGTGTAACGCCTCAGGAGCTTCATAAAAACGTCTCTCAGAAAGATATTTTAGGGTGGGGAATTTAAATGCCTGGTTTTGCACTTATTTGGCATCTTTTTGGTCTTAACTGGCAACCTCATTATGAAATGCAAACACTTGACACTGATTGGCTGACTTCACTGTCACTCAAATGAATGTAACCTCGCCGGCTTCAGAACACAGACAGACCATCTTTTTACAGCTAATCGCCTTTGAAGGGGAGGGAATAGAATCAGAGTGGAGGCAGTTAGATACATTTTACGTCACAAACAACCGTTTTTTAAATTGACCCATTTTCTAGCAGACATTTCTAAAAGAGGAATTTCTATGAAAAGGAGATGTTTAGAGTTTCTAGTACTTTTTACATGTTCCTGAATGTGGGTGGACGACTGTTCTTCAACAAACGAGGTAAAAACGTTTTTTGATTCTCCGTCACCTTTAATAAAACTGAATCGGCTCAGAGAGATTTCAATTTCAAACCAGATTACCATTAACACCTTAATTAACTGGGATATTACATACAAGCCTCAGCGGCTAACACTTTAATTGTGGAGTAACCTGAGCTTATAATCCATCATGTCTCTATTTTGTTTGGGTGAGTGCGCGTTTGTGTGCGTACTGAATACGCCAGCCAGGAGAAAGAGGTGGCTACAGGCGACAGAGCATGAGGATGACAGCAACACCACACTCTCATTACCCTGTGTATTTATAGCCTCTCCATCTTCCTCCCAGTGTGTGCGTGTGTGCTTTTGTGTGTGTGTGTGTGTGTGTGTGTGTGTGGGGCACTTGGCCATGCTCTGCTGCCATTTTTGGGGCTCAGCTTGGGCTTTATCCTCAAACCTAGAATACAGACAACATGAGCAATCCGTTTTCTCTCAGTGGAGGCTTACCTCAGCTATGGGAGCATTTATGGTACCAAGAAAATGAGAAACAGTGAAGCAGTTCAAACCCTGGCAACATTATAAGACCTAAAAATATATACATTTTTTTTTAAATCACACATGCTGTGCATCAAAGCATTTGGACAGGTCTGTGCTCAGCTCAAATCATAATCTTAACATTTCAAAGAACACATACGGCTCCATGCAGTGTACTTCTAAGGCTAATGATGACAGTCATCAGGGAAGTTTGAACTTACATATCAGTGGTGAAATAAGTATTGAGACTGATACACATACTTAAACCACTGACAGATGAAGTGAAAAAAAAATGACATCTCGTCACCGAGGGTTCTGGCATTCATCTGGGACTTCGACAAACAAACCCTTCCTACGCATTGTTTCAGACCAAACACACAGTCCCACGGTGATGGCACGCTCTGACAGTGATGGACCACCACAGCAGGACAATTCACCCTGCAGGGGAAACTGCTAAGAAATGGCTCAAGAAAGAAACATGACAAAGAGCCAAAGGTGATGACAGAGCCCCGTAACTACTCAGATCCAAGTTTAGCATCTGTGGGATGTGCCAGAACAAGCTAGACCCATAGAGTCCTCATCACACAATGCAAACAACCTAAATAATTTCCAGACACTTCAGGACATCAAGTCAGTGTTGTTTTGTGAGGGATTATATACAGTATAACATCAATAGACAATTAATACTGAGAATCAATGTGTAACGAACAGTTCAGAACTTGAACAGAACTTGATATACTAACACAAGATAAACTACTACTGCTGCTTTATAACACAGAGGCAGCAGATGGTGTAAATCTGAAGGGTTATGAGACAATTAGCATCGGAGGAACTGATACACAACATTGTTCGACCTTTGTTGGTTCAACCCTAGCTACACCCTGCTTCCTGTCGGAAGCAAAATAAGTTTCAGAAATAAAATCTTTACAACAAGAATATGTTGTATTCGAAAGTCCAGTTCCACTCAATTTCATCATCTCTCATTATTTTTCTGTCTCATCTCTGTCAGCTTTTCTGTCTCTCTGTTCAACCTACGACTATTATTGAACATTAGCCTTTGAGTGTGTCATCGGCTTTGGTATCAGTCATATAAGAGTCAATGTCATCATGGCATTTGAATTTAAGTCCATGCCAACCTGTCAAACGCCTACACAAGTCAATGTCAGCCTAAGTAATGCAATTTTCCATCTCAGATTATATGATGATCAAAAATGCTCAGTATGTCCTGTAATGCTCACAAAGAAACATTTTAAATCAGAGCTATCTTTTAGTAACGATTACTGGCATTGCAGATAAGCAAATAATGCCATCAACAGCTAAAAATATAAGTCGATACACTGGTTATAAAATATTAATCTGCTTTTCTATTCTGCTCGTGATGCTTTATGTTCAAACATCTGATTTAATCTAAGAAAAGCCTTATTCCAAGCAGCTCCATTCAGTTGACTACTTTAACCAGAAACCACCACTAAAACCTAACGGCAAATATTTATAAGGATTTATCTTAATAAGTTACTAAGTGGACATTGGACATATTTATTTATCACACTGTTCAGCTTGACTTAGATTAGATATACAAATACCGCATATGAATAATTATATCAGAAATATGAATTAGATATACTTTTACTCACCTCTTGACAATCTGCGTCTTTTAAAGTTTTATTAAATTATTTTTTACATCCATCACTAAAGCCTCTGCTAAATGGATGTGTAACTACAATATTAATGCTATTATTGTCACTGTGATGTATTTTTTTTTATATACATGCATACAAATGAGCTACAGACATTTTTTGTGGGGAGAAAAAAAAAAAAAGCCAAAGGCTTTTATACCCATCTGTCCATTGATATTAGAGCTATTTGCTGCGGTTGTAGCCAAGCCAGCCCTGCAATTACCACCATTTGCTCTGGAGAGAATTCAGCTCAACGTCAAAAAAAAAAGTGACACTAAAGTGAGAACTTTGTTGCTGCACATTGTTTACTGTGTCACGAATGAGGACTCAATATTGTGCCTTTATAGTTCAAAACGAGTGTCATGCAATATTCCACAGTGATCATTTTCTAATCAATTAAGATTCAAAGCTGCGTCATCCTCTGACACATCCTGTTAAATTAAAGCTTGAGACTACGCCTGTGTCTGCAACATCCTTCCCAAATGATTGACATTCATTGCACTTTGACACAAAACTATTTCATAAACCTCTTTAGGCAGGAAATGATGGGAGAAGTTTGTGGATTCGTAATTATTCACCGACAGTGGCTTTAGTAATCGAGTTTGTCAACAGCACAAGTTGAGAACAAGGCAAGAAAAGTTGGAGGCACATTTCTGTAAAACATAATAGAAAATGCCTAACTGAAATTCCAGCAGTGAACAAACAAGGCATTGTTATATACACAGGAAAATACTTCATAGTTCATGCCAACACTTCCACTAACACATGCTATTTGGTTTCAACACAAATGTACAGTTCAGGGCTGATGTTGGAGAACCCCTGAAGACAGAGTTCATATCCAATTATACCTCCAGCCTGGTTAAAAGAACAACACACGCTTACAAATATATTCAATGAATTCATGCATGAATGGTTGGTTGTGCACAAATAACACCCACACCACTACTGTGTATTACAACAGTAACAAAATATAGTCATTTACTGTGGATGATGGTCAAACAACAGCAGAAACCACTGCTTTTATTCAGACTCTGTTGTGTTTTATCCCACAATGCACTGGGGCTTTTCACTTTACCTGCGATAAGGGAATAACTGGACCAGCTGGATACCATGGCACATCCAACAATTGAATAGCCAGGTTTGGTTGCCTAGTAACCATGGCAGGAGCTAGTGATGATCTGGTAATTTTCAAAGTGCTTTTGTGTTATCTTTTTTCTGACACTATTTTTGGTTCTTGTAGTTTAAATTTGTGTAGGTTTTTTTTTTCTTTCAAAGTAGATTCAAGTATCAGAATTGGCCTGTGGTCACAGATCTGAAGAAATGAAGCAGCAGTGATTACTATAATTGAAGTTCATCCCCATTATTAACAGCACAAGTTCTGTACAAGAAGGAGTAAATGTTAATCCATTTATCTTGTACATGGTAGTTGTGGAGTGGAGTTTCTTGTGTGTAAAGAAGCTGGCTTGGCGACAAATGCAGTGTTATTGTTAGACCACTGGGAGATCGTTTGAATTTGTTTTGCACGAAATTCCATTAATGTCTTAAAGAGGTGGAGTCACAAGGTTGCATATCTAGACGTCTTTTTGCCCTTCAGGGATTTAATGCATTACACACACTCTGAGCAGGAGGTGAAAGAGTGCAAAATTTAAATTTTTAAATTAAAATGAATACCAGTGACTGACAGTTAAATGTGTAAAGGATGAAAAATATTTTAATTCAAGATGCCTTTTAAAGAATAAAGACTGACAACAAGAGGCAAATGGACACCTGCTTTAGTGATGTATCAAGTGGAAGCTCACCAAAGATTCAGGGATTTCTCTGACTCTGTTTAGGGGACTTAATTTCACAGTTCATGTTTTTTGAACTAATCTAATGTGTATTGAACCTAATCAATGTAGTTGTTTCTGGTCTAGTCATAATTGTTGCCCTTTAAAAATAAAATTGAGAGGAGAGTCATCTTCTCTTGGCTCAATTTTTCCCTGGTCCTATCTGTCTCCCACCATAATCTCCTAACATTTTTACTCTTTGATAAGAAATTGCTCTATAGCTTAACCCCAGAACAATTTTAGCCTACATGGCTGTGTAAAGGCTACACAGAAAGAAATCTAGTCGTGCAGACAAGCAGTTTACTGTGCAGCATGATCGTGTAAAGCTGTGTTGCACACTGGCTGGAGCTGCCAAGCTCAGCTGTAAGGTAAAAGACCTGTTCATGTCTGTTGGATCCTTTCCCCTGCCTTAACCAGCACCCAAGACAACAGGGTCAATATTGACAGCTATCACCAGATTTATGACTGAGCATGGACTGAATCCTAGAGACACATTTATTTTCAGAGACGGTAATTGCTTCAGTATCACGGATAAAAGGTTCTTAATGGGTGCTGCAGTGCAGGCCTATCACTTTATTGTCACCAATAAGTAGGGTTTCTTGTAGATAATGTTTATATCTTATCTCTATATATCTAAAGGCATATTCAGACAGCTATAATGGGATTGTGGACATAATAACCATAAAATACTGGCATCAGGTTAAAGTATCTGACTGATAACGTTAGTGCTAATACATGTCTAAAATATTATTTTATTATATTTGATATTTATTTTACCTTTGGAGACATGTTTATTTATCGTTTCGTACAAGGAAGAACACCTACTTTTCAATTATTTATCACCCTTTCAAAGCGCAAGTGAAATACTATAAATAACCACAGAACAGACAGACAATTGTTTTGAAATGTAATTAATTTAAATTCAACCTCCTGTTTTATGTCATTTGTCTGACTGCAGCACAATCTATGATGAATGCCCAGAGAGAAGCATTTATTTAAAATGTAGACGACAGGTGTCTGAAAGCACTATTTGTTATAAGAGCATGGGACAGAAAAAGCAGTTAAATGAAAATCTTAAAAAGACTCGTCTGAAAAAGATACAGTTGTTTGACAGTCTGGTTTTAAAGCTGGTGGGGAACATTCATTTCCATTTAAAATGGATTCATTTAAGTTTTGATTCAAAGGCAGAACTCTCCTTTCCTAAAATAAGATAATTTGTGTCAGGTTGCAGAATGTCTTTGGGTGAGGTTAATTGATTGAGATGTGACATTAATTCTTTTCATAAATAGGTCATTTATTAGAAAATTTCTTAAGGCTACCCACCTATGTCTGGTACTCTACTTAGGCAACTGCATGTGCCCGTGTTTTAACCATCAAATAAAGCAGCTATTTCTCAATCTACAAGTTTGTGGATGTTGTTTTTGTTTATAACTTTTCTCAGACCTTGTTAACTAAAGTATGTCAAATACATCCTTGACAGCTTCAATACTACAAGATCTGTCGGCCTCAACTTGACATATCAGTCTTGCCACTCTCCACTCTATGGAAGTGGAAGTGTCACAAAAACGATCTTTGAAATGCACCTTGAAAACACAACACTTCTATTTGTCAGTATGAATGAAGCCTGTATCTCTAACATGTTTTAACAATTCTTTCATCTCCTCCACTCACCAACAACAACAACAAAAAAACACCTTGTGCAGACGACTCTCAGTGCAGAGAGGATGAATCAGACAATTAAATTTAACCAATTATGTTTGCATCTCATAACGCAGCTCTCTAAGCAGAGCTGCATTATCATTCATGTCACTGCCGTCTACATCACAACTCCAGCGGACGTCACAAAGACACATTTCTTGCTGGCATCACTGCTGTCAGAGCGATTAGTCTCATTACTCTTGCAGAAAAAAACTGGACAATTTCTGTCACATCACAATGCTTTTTGCCCACAATTCATAGATATGGTGCCAGAGTCTGCCAGTCTTTATAGTTCAGATGTATGTAGAATGAATTTCTCTACTTAACACTATAACCAAATTTTTAATGATCAATCAACCTTAAAGCCTCCATAAAACTGTATAGTGAGAACATTTACTCTTTGCGTTTGGTCCCACACATTTATAATTATAATAACAACCTAAATCTCAAATCCAGCCCCTGTGGAATAATTGAAAATGCGCTTTGTGGAAGTCTATTACATTTATGAGAGCCCCTTTGCTACCGATTTATTTTCAGACTGCGTGTTTTACGGTTCTCTCTCTCTCTCTCTCTCTCACACACACACACACACAAACTCACAAACACAGTTTTCTCTCTGCTGTTCTCTGAATCAAACGGTGCCTATATGAGAGGTGTGAAGCTGTTTCTGTGTTGGAGGGGGGAAGGGAGATGGAAACAGACACAAACACACACACGCAGAAGGAAAAGATGAGCTATCACATTTCTATGCCATCAAATGCCAGATAGGTGGGTAAGCAGACAGACACAATGAAACTAGGAATGACACAGACACGGTCATTACATCTTTGGGCTGGAGGTTAAGATGTTTAAACTGTTTGTTTATTTATAGTATCTAAGAGCCATATATAGCATACTAGTAACAATATAAACTTCTTCAAGGTTATCTTTATAGTCCACAGACATACAACACCTGGCCATTTTCCAGTGATAGGCCTGTTTTGCATGTCTACTCTTGACGATGAATGTAAAAAAACAGGAATAATCTTTTATTCCAGTGTCCTTTGAAGGTGGTTAGATAACATCAATGTCAAAAAAAAAAGATGTCAAAAAGACTTAAGCGCTATTTTGTGTGTCTGGGTTCAGATCTCCCTTGGTTTTTTTTCTTCTCAGGACTAGAGAACATCCCAGAAATGTTGTTTGTTTTCACAGGTTATTTGTTGATGTAGGAGGTGGGGTGACTTAAGCTGATTGAAACACAAATTAATTCCAGATCAGTTCCATTCTAGCTGTGGTGTTTTTAATTTAGCATGTTGATATCATTAGATATGGATAAATTCAGCTGTTTGAGAGTTTTTTTTAATAATATTTGTATTTTGCCTTAAGGTCCTATTTGCTATTTGCACCAGAGTAGCTAAAGAAATAGTCAAGAAAATGAAATCCTACATAATGCATGAAAACTATTACAGAGAGGCTGTAGCCTTGGGTTTAAGGTGGTGATAACTCTGCTGACTGATTTGTGTGAAAAGTTGCAGGCAGACATACCTCAACTATGGTGGTTTTGGCAGCCTTGCACATGGGCTGATTGAAGTTCCTGGCTGTTTTTCTGACAGAGAAAAGAAGGAGAGAACTTCTCAGAAAAAGTTGGTTGTTCACTGGAGGATACTGCTCTCTTGTGGAGAAAAACTATACTACATCTACTAATTAAAAAAACAGCATCATGTGCTGTTGTGAAAACAGTCAAGGTGATTAAGAAAAGTCTTCTGACGTGGGGGAAAAAGCTGAATCCTTTATAAAATAAATAATGGTATTTCCATACATAACATTGCTCTTCTAATGACATGTGATGTGTTCAGATGAATTGTGAATTCAGCAGTTACCTGAAAACAATGTTTCCAGCCCTGTCTGCCTTCCATGCTTTAATCAACGCAAAGTCTCCAGTGATGGCCTTTTCCATGATGTAGTGCCTTCCATTGAACTCTTGCACCTGTGTACAATGACAACGAAACTCTAAGAATGAGTGACACTGAATAGAGTTGAATCTACTATTGGTGACCTGTTTTCATGTTCAGACTTGTGTCAAAAAGTTTTAGTCCAGACCTAGTAGGAGTAGTCATTAGTATGATAAACAAACATTAAAATTTCTGTTAACGTAGAAATCTTTACCACTTTTTCCTCACACAAAGAAAAGCCTCTACTTCATACAGCTAATTCTGAACTGTTGATAATATTTTGAACAGATTCAGAAAGCAGAAAAGTCTAATCACAGCTGAAACAATTTTTTTTTTTTTTTTTTTTTTTTGGAGAAAAGCTTGTCGTCAAGCGAATCTGTCACGGCATATTTGACAGGTACAAAAATTTGCACAAAAACAAAGAAGAGAACAAAAATAAGGAAGAAGAAGTTGTCAAAAAAAGGTTTAGAAAATGAATGGCACATCATTGATTACAGTGGTTGTGCTTAGAACCAGTAGAAATGCAGACTAGTTTTGCATAAATTTAAAATATGATCATTAAATATCTGGAGCCAGTTTGGTGGAAAAAAGGTATCAGCTCTTTTGAAGCAAGTCATAGTTTGGAACTGAAAGAAGATACTGAGACATTAATGTTATTTATGTATAACTTATCATTTTATACATACACATAGACAACCTGGCTTTCACTTCTACAGAGAACAGTAGAACAAAACCGAGCACAAACTAACTCCAGACAACTACTATGAGCTGGATACAAGAATGCTGCTACGTATTCTAGCCAAGCTTGACAGCAGCTCTAAACCCATCAAAATAAAACTGGCTGGGAAAGAAGCCATGTGTCTGGAAAAATATCTGCAGTCATCACAGGCAAACAACAACTCTGCACAGTCTTCACCATGAGGCTCTGTGGCACAATTATAATAAGGAAGACAGCACTCTCACCGGTCTCTTCTCACTGGCAATAGCGATGCTGCCATCTGTGTTGTACTTGATTGGAGAGCCTCCTTCTTGGATCAGTGTGCCATAGCCGGTGGCTGTGAAGAAGGCAGGAATCCCAGCACCACCGGCCCTGATCCTCTCAGCAAGAGTACCCTTTCGGAGAAAAGATGACAAATTAAGACATGAATACAACAGAAAGTTGTCAGTCACATTTTTTTGTTTCTATTGAGTATAAATGTGTGAGTGTTCATGTGGGTATTGTTTCTTTTTTATTGTGTAAAAACATGTCTGTATAAGCCTTTCATTGTGTTTTCTAACAAACCTGTGGCGTCAGTTCTACTTCCAACTCCCCCGACAGATACTGTCGCTCAAACTCTGCATTCTCTCCCACGTATGAAGAGATCATCCTCTTGATCTGCTTAGTCTGGAGCAGCAGGCCCAGGCCAAAGTTATCCACTCTAATGAAAACATACACACAGTAGCAGTGACTTTTCAACAGGAACAATAGGGTTACAGTATATTGAATAAATACCAAGACAGACTCCACCAAAGAAAGACATGTTTCATAAAAAGTCGTTAAGTAAATTCTGTAAAGAATCACAAAATTACAGAATTTTACATGTAAACATTTTTGTAAGTTTTTTTTAAAATGTTTTAAGGCAAAACACACACTAACTATAACCCACCCACATCTGTAATCACAGATGAGGAGCCACAGTAACACAGCTGTGGAGCCTGGAGCGGCCAGTGGTTGTCATTTGTGAGCATCTCTTTGTTTACTGACTACATAAACTGCACAGAATGATTTATTGTTATAATGGTCACCAACTGAAAACTGCACATCAACAAAGTTTCTTTTCCACATAGTACTATGGGATGTCACACAATTAGAGATACCTCACAGGCAAACCGCCATGATTTTACAGAAAGAAAACCATATTCCCAAACACAATAGTGTGAGGACCTTTCCGTTTTCAACAGCCAAAGAAAGTTACTGTGTCACCAGGGTTGTTGAAATACTCCTGAAATGGGTCGATATATATATGAGAAGACTGGTCATTCATTAACCTGTGAAGGTATAGTTTTCATAAAACATAAATATGCAAGAGCTGTTTAACAGAGTCGTCTTATGAGACAAAACACTGCACTATGTTGTCACCTGCCTGGTGACAACATAGTGCAATTAAACCATATTGTTAAATCTGTATTGTGTATTTTACACAATATTCATGTATTGTGTATTCTACTTTCTTTTCTGAGCTTAGAAAAAGAAATAAAACTGAACTTGTTGCTAAATGTTAAAGTGTATAAAACGTGTGTCTCTGGTGCTGCTCTGTCACTGCTCCTACTAGTCAAAAACAAGAGGAAAGATGAGCTTTGCCAAAAGTGAGTTCTCCCTCTTTTCTTCTCCCTCTTTTGTATCCTAAGAAGCTGAGAATCAAGAGCTACTGCTGTGTCCTTAACTCTAATCTCAGGTCAGCTGACAAGACATGGTATCTAGGTCATGTGCACTCAGAATACCAAAAACAGATGACCCCAATAGCCAGTGTATGACACACACAGTGTTATGACACATCATAAGTAGTTTATGAAAGGGTTCGGCAAGTTTAACTACTGTTCACACTTTGTGATCTTGTGTGTGAAGCTAGTAAAATGGCGTTTATGTGCAGCATGTGTGCCTCAGGACTAGAATTTTTAAAATGACACTGAGTGGATAAAATGGTGCACTTCAATGTAGAATCAAGAAGCAATCTTTCCCTGCTATATAGTGCTGCTATATATATTTGCTGATCAGAGCAAATCCAGGCAGTGATCTTGAGCATGAATGCCACTGCCTGTAATCTGGAATCTGTTCTGTTTGTGTAAAATGCATGAAGCAGATGTGTATACAGTAAATATGAAGCTACAGGGGGTGACGGTTCTGTCAAAGCCAAATAATCACCTTTTGTATACAGCAAAATCCTTCTCATCTCATATTACATGCGTAATGAGCCCACTGTGTCGTGTACTGCAGGGCAAAATAGCAGTGATTCACTCCACTTATGCTCTTTTGTGATGAGGCACCACAGCTAGAAGTTTCCAGGAATGCTACAGAACTCAAAAGATAAAGAAATACATCCCTACATGTATTGTTGTTGTTTTACGGCGACAGTGACAGAAAAGAAATTCAGAATATTTCATCCAAATTAAACCAGTTTGAGTCTCTTAAATAAAATAGCTGCCTCTCACTGGTACCAAACATAGGTCAACAATGACTATTTTACAAGCACTATTATATTATTATTACTCTTTATTTTTAAGTAACTGATATGGCTGTTAGTGTGAAATCAAGTTGCTGAGAGTACAAAGCATTATTAGTTTGGCAAGTTTACATGAGGAGGATTAACAATCAGTTCAGGAATTCAAGAAGAGGCAAGCAAAGGAAGGGGAGTTCTCAGCTGCAGGAAACCTCTCTCAAAAGTAGTAACTGCTTTTTGTTGTACTTTCCAGCCCTTTCCTACTCTTCCCTGCAAAACTATGAAATGTTAACAGGACAAGAAAACACTGAGTTGACAGTACATAGGCCTAGAAGCTTTTCTAAGACAAAAATAATCAATTTGAACAGTCTTGTGTAATGTATCTCTGATAATGTGATGTAATTCTCAATTTTCAACTCCCCTCCCCTCGTTGTAATATGAGCCAGAGGCATATCCGTCTCTGTCAATGAGCCCCAGTTAAAGCAGTTTTCACAAAGAAACTGTAAAGAAGACATGTACAAAGGATACATCACAGACACTATTAACAAATGGATTTCAGTCTCCTCCAGCAAGTACAGCCTGCAGTGAGGAAAGTATTTAGAGAACAACAATTCCAAAAATCAATATCCACCAAAACTCAAAGTCCACAAGAAAACACTACTAAAGCACACACTTCATAGGTCAGTGTTTGTCAGGCTAAAACAACTTCTGGTAAAGAGATATGCATTCAGTCGTTATCATGAACTGAATGGTCTATGCAACTTTGACCTTCCACTAACTGCACACCTCAGTGTACAAACACAGGTCTGCAGGATTGATATATCCAAAGCCGAGATTGTAACAGACATCCAAAACTGCATTCTGTATTTAAAGTGTTAGATTAACGTGTTAGATAGTGTTAGATTTAAAAAGATTGTCTTTGTACATATACCTAATTCGATGAGATTTAGTCATGAGTTAAAGTTTCAGTCAGTAAACAACTGAGGTGAGTGTTGGCAACTCACTGGGATTTGATTACAGAAAGTATGTAAGAGAGATTTTGACAAAATGCTAAAAAACTGTCCAGGAAAATTGGGGTGACAAGCTTCAGTTATTGGTTTAAAGTTCAATGTTACACGTATTAAAAAATATTGACCTCACGTAAGCTGGCTATCTTTATTCAGACTTGTTTTCTTCTTCACATAACCATGACAACAGCTGTCAGAATAAATTGCTGCAGCTCTAGTTTGAGATACTACAAATTAGTGCGCAATATAAAGACAAAATTCATAATAAATGACATTAAGGTCAGGAGCAACTGACTGCAAGATGCCAAAATCTCTAAAAGTCTTCCTCACTGGGAGCAAAGATTTCTGAGCGCACCTTTAGTTATGCCTTCAGTTCAGATAACTTATCTGAACTTCATATCCGGGCATCTCTCCAGGTCAAAACTGGCTGTTTGATGGAACAACAAGGTCAACAATGCCACTCCGGTATGAGCTTAAATCAGGTCTGTAACAATATGTAGTGACAGACTTCACCACCATTAGTCCAAATCAAGACAAAGAAGGATGAGCTGAGAGTCTCACTCACTGAATCTACCTGCCGCTGCTGTCATTTGCAATAAACACTACTTTGATGTTTAAGTGAAACAGTAATGGATAATTAACTACTGCAGTAATGAAATTAGACATATCATTTATACTAGGTGATAATACAGGTGTCATCAGTACTTTCTTGACGCTAAAATATTCAAGAGCAGTTATCATCACTGTCACTAGCCTGTGGTTTTATTTTCATAAGTGTAACTGCTTTAGTGCAACACCTTCTGGTGAAACACAAATGACACATGATGCGATACGTGATGCTGCCAACATTTCCAGGTTCAGATCTGAGTCCAAATATAAAAAGATGTAAATAAAATCGTCTTTTTCCACAGGGTTGCACTTGACAGAGCTGAGGCACCCGTATGTGTGCTAAACATGGGTGTATTCACACACGCCACATGCACACACACTCTTACCCTGCATTATTGCTGACGGCAGTGAGACCCTTAACACCAGTCTTCAGTAAACTGTTGATAAGATTTTCTGGGATACCACATAATCCAAAACCTGAGTTAGAACACAAAAAAGGAATTTAGAAAACAGGTATCTACAAGTATCACATAGAGTAAAATTAATAACATAGTAAACCTTGGATCAAGCTTCAGGTAATTCAACTCCTGTGGGTAGGGTGTTAGTTAACATTTCTAATATTTCCCTGAGTCTACTTGTGTGTTTTTCCACTCAGAGAGAAGTGTGACACAGTGGAAAAATGGTTAACAATGTCACACTGAACTTGACTATAAATAAGAGCAGAGGAATTCGTGTGTGCTCTGGGTGTGGATAGTAATCTGCATGAGTTCAAGACAGAGACAGAGTTAAAGCTCACTTTGTTTTACAGCGATCATATCAACTTTGAATTAAAAGGGTGTGTGTGTCATGATCCCACAAATGTTGTGCCTCTGTTTGAAGTATATTTTACCTCCCACCAGAATCGTAGATCCATCAGGGATATCTTTTACTGCCTCTGTCGGATCTGTGTAGAAGTGTGAACTCCTCTGGTTTGAGGTGGAAAAGTAACAGCCACAAACCTGTAGAAAGCAGAACAAGTGGTACACACAAATACAAAAACACAATGTCAATTCATTTTCAGAGAACAGAAACTCACTGTAAGTGATTCTGGATGAAGGTGTATCAGTTTAATGCTTAAAAATGTAATAAAATAAATAAATAAATAAGTGTTGCAAATTATAAAAATTAAAACAGCCAAATGCCTGCAGTTAGCTGATATCTGCAGCTGAAATGGCAGATCTAGTTTGTTCAGCCAAAGAAGGGAAAGATAAGCAAATCTGCAGAGCAAATCCTACAATAAAAGGAGTGGAGATTTAGAGCAGCCCACAGCTCAGAGTACCAACCCAAAACAATTAGCTGAGGACTCAAACTTTATATCCTCTGTGTCAACAAGAGCTCAGTGAAAATTCTACCTGAACCGATGCCCAGAACTTTTATAAAAACATTAAATGAGACATGCAAGACTTCCAAGTGCCTGCTGTAATATATGTGTGCTGCAATCGTGCTGTAAATCTTTTTTTTTTTTTTTTTGGAATATTCGACTATTCAGAAACTTGACGGTCAGACACACTTCCTCATTTCAACAAAGATGCAAAAGAAGAAAGAGGAAGAAAGAAGAAGAAGAAAGAGAAAAAATGGACTGGAAATTGATGAGATGGAGATAAAACACTGTGATGAAGGCAGAAGAGCGCCTCTTCTTCCTGCAACAATTTGTCTCCAGTTCTCACGTTAAATATTTACAGAAGCACAGTAGCGAGTATTCTGGCATATTGTTGCACGGTGTGGTACCCTGGCTGCACCAGAGGAGAGGAAGAAACTACAACAGATAGTGAAGACAAAGACAACTCAGTAGATTATTGGCAATCCTCTTCCAAGTCTGGAAGATGGCAACTCAAGTCATCTACTCAGACTTGCAAACAACATCACGAGTGACGCTTCACATCCTGGTTACCCTCTATTTACCACACTTCCCTCAGGCAGGGTTGTGAAGACAAGGATTGGTTTCCTCATACAGCTTCTTTCCAAAAGTGCAATGCAACTTATTGCATTTGACATAATTACACCAAATTAACAACAACAAAAAAAATCAGATTCCCTTTGTCTCTCCTGATAAAAATGCATGTTACTTAACAAAAATTAAATATTTAACTACGCCCTATTAACTTTAGTGTTGTCCTTGTGGTTTAGACATGGTGAAAAGGTTCAGATAACTGTACCAACTACAAAAAACATGTGATGCAAATAATTAATAATCAACATTATACCACTGGTGTGTTTGTTTATTCATCATGCAACATACTGAATTTAAAAGAACCATATACATTTTGCCACTCTAACCTAACACTAAGTATTCCCTGAATTGTGTTGGATAGGCTTTTTTTCACACCTCGGATAAAAAAGGAAAGCTGGTGATTAAATGTGGATAAAAAGAAGTTGAGATCATTTCACCTGCTACACCTTCACACAGGACATGTCGAGGCTCTTGTTTGACTACTGAGGTCCACTCCATTCATACTATGCATTTACTTAAACACAGTTTATAATACTGGAGCAGTGTCGATGAACATGCTTAGAACATAACCTCAGATTTAGAGGTCGGTTTGCAGTACGATTAAAAAGTAAACAAGTAAAACAAAAGGCATATGCGAAGATTAGTAAAAGAACCAGCTAAGTTCACTTTATGCAATGCTGGACGCGAAAGGGAATACAGGCTCCAGATCATTGTCACCTTATCTTTGTTTGCAATAATCTAGCCTCAATGTAGCCTACTTATGTCTGTACCTAAATTAACATTAGCGTTCAAATACCGACCTTGCTCAATTGCTGGTTGGCGAGGTTTAATTTGATTCTGCGGGGACCTGAGAGGTTTTTCAAAAATATATTCTCCGCTCTGCACAAAGCTTTGAGAGCCGCCATGTTTTGAAGCTACACACGATAGGATGAGGCGAGGAGCAGAGTGAAAGCCCCAGCCGGAGGACGACAGATGATGCAGTGTGTGTGTGTGTGTGTGTGTGTGTGTGTGTGTGCGACGACCGCGCGCTGCTACGACATTGGCTGTGTTGCTGGTGTGTCAGTGGGCTGGACTAGACCAAGGGGAAACCGACACCCGACAAGCTAATTTAACTTTAACCCTTTCACCACCACTACGCTATTATACGGCACTTAGCTTACTTTGACCGAGATGTTACTTCAAAATATGAGGGTGGGGGAAAAAAAGTAAATAGGCACAAACTGTGGCAATTATTTGACGGAACAATTTAAATTTGTGTTACAACTGCCGCCATGCGCGTGCACGCACACAAACACCGATGCCTTGGAAACAGAAATGACATCTACGAGCACGTGAGTAATCCGTCGCTCACGTGACGAATAGTTTTAGTCATGGCCGACGACTACAGGCGACAAGGGTTCGAGTTGGAGAGAAGGATATTTGAGTTAGACATCAAGTGTTCTAGTCTCAGAGCCGAAAAGCAAGGTATCGACAATACGTTTTAATGTTTTTTAATCTTGTGGCCATTTTTGGCACCTCGTATACGCGGTTAACATTCTTGTTCAGTTTATTAGCCAACTAGAGGTCTAGCTAACGTTATCTAACATAGCTTGCAACCATAACAACAGCTGTTATCTGATGAAATGTTGCATGTCGACAAATGATACTTATCCTAACAGTTAAATATCAGGAGGTGAAACCTAAACTTAATAACGTTTTAATAACATATGTTTACTGGGTGGTGATTATTTTTGAATATACGCGTTTCCGAGTTAACGGCTAGCGTAACTTTGCTAATGTTAGCTAAAATGTATTATTGTTGTCAAACGCGTAGCTGATCGTGGAACATAATGCTGCGTAATGCTAAATACAGCAGAGTTAGGAGTAAATTTCTTTAGTATCAATTATAATCATGTCGTGTTCAAGTTTACCACAGTATTTGTGATTATATGTGAACTTTATCAGACGCTCGATAATGTTCGTCTGCGTTACTTTCTATCGTGATCTACTGTATTCTCGAATAGTTAATCAGCCGTTAACTTTGTAACGGTAAAACAGTTCGATTCTCAGCGTCAAACGATTTTATTTTGCATAACTAACGTCTGTGTGTTTATGAAAAATAAATTTAAAAAATGCACATAGTTAACTACGATACCCTGAAATGTGTAACGATGACGAATATTTTTTTTTCTTTAACTTAGGTGTGTAAATGGTAATATGTTAACATATCGTTTTTCCATAGATGATGACTATTTACAGAATGCATCTGCCATACTAGACAAGTTGAAAAGCTATTACAGGCAAGGAGGGGAGAGTAGCAACCTCTCCAAGCTGCTTCAGGATTACACACAGGTACTTAACATCAAATTGTATTAAATGTCTAGAGCTGTAGTTCGTGATTATTTTTCAATAGTGATCAATATGTGATTCTCATCTCAATTAATTATTTAGTCTGAAAAATATTTGATCATGAAAACGTCCTTCTCAATTCGACTGCAATCAAGGTGAACTTGAAGCTGTGTGGTGCATCTGGTGCAGTGTTGAAAACAGAGGAGTTTTTTTTTTTTTTTAGTCATGTTTACTTATATAAAACAGGAACAGACAGATTACCCAAATGTCATAATGCAGAGGTGGGAAATACCTGGCAGTTTTTCTTCATGAATGACATCAGCAAAAAAAATAACAGAATTTTTTAATTTTTTTTTGGTTTTACTTTTTATATACAAAATAAACTGTTGAGGCCACTCAGTTTAGCATGATGTATGCAATAGCTTACATTATATGTGACAGAGTGACAACCATGACTTAAAGGAGTAATTGGTTAGTTCCTGATTGGTTTAGGTGGTTTTGGTGATGAGGTGAAGTGATGATCAGTAAACACTTGAAAGTTAATTAGTTGTGTGTAAAGACAGTTCTTGCGGTAGCTTTTGAGATGATGTTTACTAAGTTTGGAGAAGAGGCTACATCTGTGGCTACCACTCTGTGGCAGATATATCATCCTTAATTTACCTTTTATAAATAAAGAATGAAAGTATGTAATCATTGAGATGACTATGGTATATGTTTTTGACGTTTTCAACAGACTGTTGTAGTTTTGAAAATGTTTTCTTGGGCGCTCTATTCACTGTTGGCTCTCGGTATATATTTGTTTTTCATCGTTAGGTGATCCTAGATATCACATTCTATGAGGAGAATAAACTGGTGGACCAGGAGTTCCCTGAGGACAGCTCACCATTTAAAATCCAGCAGCTGCTGCAAGACCTGACTGAGCCAGAAGTTTTGGCCGGGAGGCTATCATCATCACAAGAGGTATGAGTTTGTGTGGTAATGTGACTGTGTCTCACTTTACTGGATGGATCAGTAAAGCACTTAGCATAAAATCAAGATTAAAGAGAACCTTACTGCACAATAGGCAGTTCGTTGTCTGAGGAAAAAAGAAGTATGAAAGAAATGTAAGCACTATCAGACTTGTGAACAATGTATTGGACTCTGTATTTTCCTTTTGTGGTCCATTAGGAAGCATTCTCAGTAAAATGTTTATTCTAAATTAACTTTCTCTTAGTTTTATGGTTTCAAAAAACACATTTGCACACATTTATGTTAGTCATTGTGTGGCACCTCTGTTTGTGTCTTGTCTCAATGTTAGGTGCAGTCCGTGTTGGGTCTGGAGCTGTTAGAATGTCTCTACTGGAGACGTGGAGCTCTGCTGTACATGTACTGTCACACTCTCCATCAACGAAAACAGTGGATCAAGAAAAACAAGGACACATTCCTCAAGGTATTGTAATGTGAACAGATTCTTAAAAAAAAAACATGAAAACAGCCGTCTGGTATCTACGATAAGCCTAACACATATCTGACTATTTTTAATCCAGTGTATTCAGGAAGGTGTGCGCTACCTGATGAGAATGCTGCAGGTGAGAAACTCTGTGAAGCTCAACGATGGGGTGGTGCTCCATGACACTGCTACAGCAGGCTTCTTATCTGAAGGTAAATATGCGATCACTCACAGCTGAATAACAAAGAGTCGTGTTGCTCTGCATTTGCTCATATTCACAACTTGCTCATGTTTTCTAACAGGCATCTTCTCAGACACACATCTGCTGACGATGATGTACATCGGGGAAATGTGTTTCTGGGCAGTCAAGTACGAGGACTGCAGCGCTGACACTATGGATCCGAAAGAAGATCGCCTCCAGTTTCGGGACATTGGCACTCAGATCCTCAACAAATACGTGCTCGCCTGTGAGGGCCCCCTGCAGGGCCAGGGCTGGAACACAGAGAATGCCAAGGAAATCCTTAGTATTTTACAGTGAACCAAGCTGCTCCTGTGTTGAAGTTGCCCTCAGGCACAGATCTAAGTCCAGTATTCAAATGTGTGTCAACCACAAATAAAAATTGAACTCATCAGGTGGGGTGTAATGTTGTGGAAGGTTAAAGGGAGGCACGAGGAGTATATGAAGAAAGGAGTCTTTGGATCAGTGTCTACAGGCAACCTCATCCAATGCCAAATGGCCCCTGGCCAAAGCAGGTGAATGAGGGGTTAGAAAGTATAAGATTGGTGGTGTAAAACTGGCAGGGCCTGCAGACGAGGCTGTTGAATAATTGTTTTGCCCTGTCCTGCTGAAAAAGCAGTTATCATCCTGACAGACTGTTGACTGGGGCACTTGTTTTGCTCTAAGAATGTGTTATAATAACATTAATATAAAAAAGGTTATTAATAAAATTGACCTTTTTTTTTTTCTTTCATTTTTTTAAGATTGTTACAAATTTAAAGATAATCCAGCTGGAAATGAGACATTGCACAGTAACATTTTATTTATTGTTTTGTTGCCATTTTGTTATGCTTTTAATATATTATAACTGCATATACATTAAATATGTATGTGTGTATAAAAATACACACAAGAGGCAAAGAAAGGTGTTTGACAATGATGTATTCATGACCATTTGAAGTATGTTCACATTTGTTCATACCAGCTTTGTAATGTGCCACTTGTATTCCCATCTATTGCAAGTTCCATTTTTCTGCCACTTGAGTAACTTTGATAGTATAACTATTAGTAGAGAATCTGTGTTGTTTGGACAAAAATCATTTTCTGTTTTTTATGTCCTTGCTGACAATAAACACGCGCGTTGTTTTAAGAAAAAAAAAAAATCACGTTTGTTGTTGCATTACGACTTTACAGCTCTGACTTAAACGTCACTTTATTTTCTCATTTATTTATATATAGTTTAAAAAAAAAAAAAAAAAGAACTACAATACCCATAATGCCGCGCTGCCGCCAGCAACGAGGAAGTGAGACGCAGGGAAATGTAAGATTTGTCGTATCCAGTCGGCGTCACTGCCCTGTGTGTTTTTCCTCGTATATTCTCATACGGTTTTACCACTTGTTAGCAATAGTGTCACATCACATCAGGAGTCATGGCAGGAAAACTCGAGTCGCTCGGTGAGTCTGTGGTGATCCGCAGCCTCAGACGCTTCAGAGACAGATATTTAACAAACAGTGTCAAAGATGACACAACATCTGATCTGGACATGGGAAATGAAGAGCAGCCACAGCCGGGACTGTTGGATAGTTTACCGGTGAGTTTGACTCGTTGGAATATTGTTCAACAATCTGAAAATATTATTATATATTATTATTATTTTGAAAGTTTGTGTCTATAAATCTTATCCACCTCAGGATATAGAGATTTAACCTTTGTCATAAACATATTGTCTATTTAATTACTGTGTTCTTCCTACTACTAGAGTAAGAACATGTCATCAACTTTAATAATATATTTAAGGTATGATATTACTTTACTGATCCCAAAGGGGGGATTTGAACAGATTAGATATAAAAGGTGAATATAATGAAATACAGTGCCAAAACATAAGAATACAATAGCTTTCAAAACATAGCTAAGTTTAAAAAAGTAAAAGTTGAAAACCCTAACTGCTCCTTTTGAGGAAAAAGAAAACAACTATATACTTTTTTTTCCTTACATTTGTATGTGCATTTGCAGCAATTGTATGTTCAATTGTATTTTTGTTTTTTGTATTTTTTTAATTTTATCAATGATAAATTTACAGATTTGGATTATCCACTGTTTCTTGCCTGTGTGTTCAGACTAAAAACACAGCATCAGGATATTAAATCACATATTAATGGTCTCAAATTATACGTACAATACTTACATGTATACATCCTCCCCACTGAAGGTGGACCTGCAGTTCCTGATCATGACTTTTCTGTCTCCTGCTGACATCTGTCGCCTGGGAGCCAGCAGTCGCTACTGGAGAGCTATGGTCAGAGATCCATTACTGTGGAGATACTTCCTCCTCAGGGACATGTCATACTGGCCCTCCATTGATCATGTGAGCATGCCCCAACTGGAGTTGCTGGATGTACCACTGATCAATGAGGATGAGAGCTTGGATGACAGACAAGAGGGAGATGATAAATGGGTGGAATCGAAATTCGACTACATGTCAGAGTAGGAACCTCTTTTTTTTCCTGTTTTTCTCTCTCAGAGTGACCTAGTGATATCTGGTTGGACACAAAGTTTTTCTGACCACTGATTTCATCTCATCAGATACCTGAAAGGTTGTCCGTCCTGTAGACAGCGGTGGCTTCCTTCACGGCGAGCATACAATGTTGTGACTTTGTTTCTTCAGTCCCTGGTGCCCTCATCTGAACCACGCTATGCCATGTTTGGGCCTGGCATGGAGCACCTGGATGTCTCATTAGTCACAAGGCTCATGCATGCGCCAGATGTGCTTCCTGTTTCGGGCACTCCACAGAGACAAATAAATGGTGAGACAAGAAGATGATTAACAGGTCAAAACTAACCTCAAATTCTTCATAAATATACTTCAAAAATATACTCAGCCATGAGGCAGGTTATTATGGAAACGTGTCTTATTGTAGGTTTATTTTCCCACCATTAGGTGGCAGTACAAGAATATGATTTAACTAACATCAGTCTTTATCTGTCTTAGGCATCGGCTCAGGGATCAGTTATATGTTTAACAACCAACACAGATTTAACATCTTGACCCTTTACTCAACTAATAGGTAAATAATTGTTTTGTATTTGAAATCGCCACATAATATTCCCTCTTGTATTTGTTTGTATTTTACCGTCATTTAACTTTGTGCATCTGTAGGGCAGAGAGAGAAAGAGCCAGAGTGGAGCAGCAGAGTGTCAGTAATAAACTTTTTACCCTTGAAGGATCTGATGAGTCAGGTGATCCAGTCTACAGACCTGCTACTCAGGTCCAGCAGGTGTGCCAGGTAGTGGATGGTTTCATCTATGTAGCCAATGCAGAGCCTGGGAAAGGTGAGATAAGACATTTAGTATTTGCAGCACTATGTTAAACACAAGTTGTTGAATGATCAACACCGAGCTTTTGCATGAACAGTAATGTCTTGAATAGATGGAGGCAGGTCTGAGGTGGCTCAGATCCAAGCGGTGCTGAGCTCTGCTGGAGGTTCCACATCCAGGCCTCTGCTGGTTCTATCCTGTATCTCCAGAGAAGAACCAGAGGCGATTCAGACTGACAGGCAGCAAAACAGTACGTACAGAAATGGACCTAGGCATCGAACTCCCTGTGTTGACATGGCAAAGAGACTTGGCCTTCCACAGCTGGCTAACCCCTGGATGGTAACTATTTGTTATGCGGTTCAACTTTAAGGCCTTAACTGCCTTCATAACCATCCAGTGTTGATATTCAGATGCAGATTTTCAACCTGTATTTGTGTTTGTCTTTCATGATCAGGTGCAGGATACAGTGGCAGAATCTTTGTCAGGTCTTCTGGACGGTATTTCATGGTTGCTGAGATGTTCTGGGGTCAAACTCTATGATTGATAGTTCCCTAAAACTGCTGCTGCCGCCAGATGGATTCAAACCACAGACCTTGTTGCTGCGTCATCCCGACACCAAGACACACTACAGCGTTTCCCGAATAATATCTACCACATGTGCACTGAATATCTCGGGACTGGAGAGCTGCCTGCGAAATGTAATGAATTGAATGAGCAGCAGAAGAAACGGGACGCTGAATATTATTCAGTTGAGAGACCAGACAGAGGCCCTGTTCTTGTTTACAGAAAGAGACATATGAGTATGAATTATACCAGGATAAAAAGTTATACAAATATGTGGGAGGTTCACAGTAACCCCAGCTGCTCTGGAGAAGGTTATATTAACATTAGTTGTAAATGTATGAGTGTGAATGAATGAATGTGTGAGAATTTCATCTTCAGTGCAGACAAGTAGATTCTTTTCTTTTCAGAAATTATGGGGTTAAATAATGGCCAGAAATGTGAAGTTGAACTTTGACCTTTAATTCAGATCATCATTTTTGTCCTAATTTGTCACAAAATGTGTCAAAAACTGGCCCATGAATTCTTGAGTTATAGTTAGTAGATGGAAAAAAAAGTTGCGTTAAAATAGTTTCTGTTTGTGGAATTAACATTTTTATGCCAAAAAACATTGGTTGTTCTTTTACTCCCAACCTCACTTGTTTATAGTTAGGAGCGTGTGCCAACAACATTCCTGCAACAAAATTTAGCTTATATAACTTTTCAGACAAAACCCAAACCCACAGCGTTCTTCTGATCCAGGATCTGCAGTCAGGCAAAGATCTCATTTTTGGAGCTAAACTATGATACAAGTAATAGAATAGAATTTATATTTTGAATAATTTACCGCATTTTAATTTAGAAATGTTGTATTTTGATAAATCAGTTAATGCCTTTTTGATTTGAAATGTTTACTTTATTTTCGAAGCACTTTGTTCTTCAATATATTCAGAAGTACAGTTTTTTTTTTCCAGTGTTGTCGAATGGTGACTCACTCTCTCAGTCTCAGACGGCACCGATAACTCAAGATTAAATGTTATGTAACTATTAAATCACTGCTCAAAAATGACATTAGAAAAACAGAACTGATCTTGTTGTATATTTGTCACGATTTTCTGGCTTTCTTTCTTTTCTTTTCTTCCTTTTTCTATCTGCTGCACAAGTTCACAAGTTAAAAACCTGTGAGTCCTGGAAGCTATTTACTTTCTACTCATTTAGCTAATGCGTCTCACTCTTGCCCTGTGGTTCCTTTCCTCTGAGGTCAGGATTGGCATGTGAAGTTGAATTCACATCTGTATGTCGGTAAGAACAGAAGATTGTCCTGCTCTGGCCACCAGGGAGCGCTGTTATTAACTGTCTGATTCAGTGCAAGGTTAACAAATGACAATATTTTTTTTTTTTCAACATTTAAAACATGTTCAGAGTAGCATTACTAAAATGATGGCCAAATGCAAAAATCTGGGCTAAATGTTTGACAACACAGATAAGAAATGCAGTAAGTAGCTCTTAAAAATAGTTTTGAAATAATCACAGAAGAATTCAAATTTCCACATCATTTAAGGTTTGTTTTTTTTAAAGCTCTCTCTGGATGAATCATATGCACAGATTGACCCCAAAACTCTGTCTCTTAATTACAGCAGCACGTGTTTTTTCTTCTCTCTCTCATCTGGAAAGCATTAAAAAACACACAAACACACACACAAAAGATACTGCAGTGTTCAAATGAATGTACAAACCCACATAAAGACATTAGTCATTTTAGATCTGCCTCTGTTAAAAATAATTCAGTAACACTCTTCATGCCTGCTTTTCTATACTTTTCCTATTAATCTGAATTGTAGCGCAATTGTGTCACTTCACTCAATCATGCACTCCCTTAATGTGTTGAATTTGTGTTTGTCCACTGAAAATTACCAACTGTTTCATATTCAGCGTCCCCGGCAGCGGTGTTCACATGCCAATAGGACATGACAAGATAATGTGCTTCACCGATGCGCTTTTGTTCTAGTCCCCTAGGTAACCATAAATCACTGGTAAAAAAGTATATTCCCCCCATGGCCCTTCCACCAGAAGGTTCCTTATTCTCAATAATCATTTTCATAGACATGCAGAGAATAGGACCATGATTGGTGCAATTTAGGTACATTAAGCTGACCTGAATACAGCTAAAGCGGAGATTTATTCTTGTTTTTTTTTCCCCTTCGGTGAAATTTAAAGAGAAATGATGGAGGTGCTACTGTGTGTGTGTGTGCGTGTGTGTGTGTTTGTGCGCGTGAGTTCCTGTGAGATAGACAAACAGACAGAAACTGACTTTTCATCTCAACATGTCTCTCTGATCACTGTAAACAGGATGTCTATCTCTTTGGTGCTCCCTTTATAAGTCATTTACCTACATTGTGTGTTTGTGTGAATGTGTGTAAGTGTGTGTGTGTGCGCTTGCACATGTGTGCATGCATGCTCACGCTTACACAGACTGTCCAACAATGAAAGTGGACCACAAAAAAAAAAAAAAAAAAAAATTATATAAACCATGGGAACTTGTTTTTAGGGCATGAAGGGAATAAAATCGCCTGATCCCATGTTATTACTCTATGATCCTGATGGAGCCAATGGAGGCGGAGACTTACAACTGAACAAGTGCTGATACTGACAATGTGGATGGGTACATTAAGTGGTTCCAGTCTCAATGAATGAAGAAGTAAATGAGCTGTGGTGTGAAGAGGGAGGTAAAGGAAAATAAATTTCATCCAAATTAAAGAAGTTACTGTGGGTTTTACAGCCAGGATGTGTTGGATCCACAGCTGGAACTTGCTGGGATAGGATATTTTCAAGGTCTGTTTATTTAGTCTGCAGACTGTGGACTATTGGCACACGTCTCCACATAATGGTGGCTGGGGTTTGGTAGGGGAGGTTCCCTTGCAGGGGTTTTTGGAAGGGTGAATGAGTACCAGACCTCTAACTGTCTCTTGTCTTCCATAATCAAAAGGGGCCTCATGTTACAAAGGAAGAAAACCCCCTGTTTACTGACCTGAGACAGTTTACAGATGCAAGAATTCAGCTGAAACATACCTTACACGTAAGATGTGAGACGTCAAGATGTGAGATGTCAGACACCTGGATGCAATACTTTGAATATTAAACACCAAATGTAGCTCATTAATCTAGTATTTAGGTTTGGTGTAATGCCTCAGGACAGATGGAGGTGTCTGTATACAGCTACATTTTAATAATATTATGTTTTTAGTGTTCAGTGTCTTCATACAGCCTGAGGCAAAAGAAAGAAATAATCAGCAGTTTACTATGTAACATGAAGAATTTTTTGGCAGTGCTATTTCCTATATATTCCCTGAGGTTTTTCCATGCTCAATGAAACTTAAGTTTCCCCACTGTTGGACATATATAAGGTCTCATTTTATGCCAGCGACGGCCTTATTTAACCCGTTTAACATAAAGCTTTCCCCATTTGCAGAAAAAGTCAAATATTGAATTTAGAGACCCCTGTTTACCTGGAAGTTTGGCTCAACTTGCAAAATAACGTATGCCCAGAAAGTGAATTAAAATATTCTGTCTGTTGAGTGATTTTTATATGCACCCACATAAAAACAGGTGTGGTGTGCACACTAATAGCTGTACAATATAAATCTTAAATTAACAGTCACTGTTGCCTTGTTTAAGATGAAAATGTCTCTTGTGCTTTCCGAGGCTGCAGTCGGCGATGATGTAGCATGTGTAATCAATTGCACTCATGTCAGTGCATGTATTAAAATCAGACTGTTTTAATCAAGCACCATTAATGTTATGTTAGGGCAAATATATTGTAGAAGCGGAGTAGATGCAATAGCGTGAATAAACATACAAAGTCACAGTGTCGATAAATGTCGGACCTGAAAGAATGAACTTGGCTCTTAACACAGCTCAGGGGTAATCAACAGCAACCTGCTCAATCCAACTATCATTATCTCTGACTTCTTTTTTTTTTACATCACCTTCTCCATCTCCTGCTGTCCCTCTTCCTCGTCCATCCCATTCTTTTCACTCTCTCCTCCTTTCATTAGAGTTAAGTCCCTGATTTGTATTCCACGATAACAGCCAAGATTAAAGTGGGCATTGAAAAAAAAAACATCATTTGCATGATGCATTCACTGATTAAGCTAAGCGTCCCTCTTAATTGTGTTGTTTTGCACATGGTGGGGCTCTCATGCTGACACTCTGTGGATCTAACTCATCCCATGCAATCTCACCAGTTCACTCCAATTTCCTCCCTACTTCACTGCATCCATCCAACGACCTCCTGCTGTTATATATACGGCAGGTTAGAGACTCATAATACTGGATTAGGGTTTAGAGTTGTTAATGGTGAATTATTTGTGAATCACTTTGTGCGTATCAGCACCTCCGTAATAAAGAAGATATGGAACCAGGCACACAGACAAGTGTTCTTATGTTTGCTGTTGTTATTGTTATTTCTCTCTCTCTCGTGCTGTGTGTGTGTGTGTGTGTGTGTGTGTGTGTGTGTGTGTGTGTGTGTGTGTGTGTGTGTGTGTGTGTGTGTGAGTGTATCTGAGTCTTTCCCCTGTAGCCATCTCATCTCTTTTATCCTAATCCAATAGGCACCAGGGTGCTGACACAGTTGTGAATGGTCACACTTGCAATGTGAGCCCATGCTAAATGCATTACAGGTGACTTGAAGGGGACGACACAAAGGGCACTCTTTCATTACATGGAAAATAAAAATAGAAAGAGCAAACTCAAACAGATCTTACATGGCTATTGAAAGGTATGCTAGTGTAGAAAAACACTTATGGCTTATGGCTTTGATGTTGCCCAAAGCAACCTTGGCCAGAAACTGAAAACCACAACAATCTAGTAAAACTTCTAATGTTATTTTGCAATAAATGCATTAATTCTGATGAAAATAATATTTTAGAATTAATATCTGGAAATTTCTGGTTTCATATTGTTAATGGGTCCCATTAAAAAACAAACACAAAAGCTTGATAATAATTTGTTCTTCTGTGCCATAGACATCCATTGATGTTCAAAAAGCACATAAACATAAAACATAAATTAAACACATTGTTACAGTGGTTAACATGTCCCTTGATGACAATGAAATTAATTGCTGATTGATAAACTGATCCTGCATTTACCATCTCACACTACATGTTACTACAAATACTCACATTCAATCTGACACGGAAAATAATCCAAACGGTACAAACACTTTATTAAAAAAATAATAATTTAATTTAGTTTGACTGACTTTTGCTAAGTGTAGCTGAAGGGAGTACCTTACAGACAACTCAGTTAAAGCCCTGCAGCGCATCGGTGCACAGTGGCATCAATCTGCAGGTCAGACGTATTGTTCTGTTGTCACATTCACTACAGCATACATCCACATGATCACTCAGAGCAGACAATCGCAGGAATGAGTATTCCATAACAAAGGAACTAATTCAATGGACGCCCCCGCTCTCCTCCAATCAGAGCTCTCCATCCTGTAACTGACCAACACATGGACATGTTCAAGGATCATCCAATGCATACAAATATTTTCACTTCTGCTTGTCTTACTGAAAACAAAGTATACAAATATTTCACAAGTGAACCTGAAGTGAAGTTTAAATATGAAATAAAACTAAAGAAAGTTGTTGTGCGTATTGAAATATGGAACACAACACTTTTAAACCTCATGAAATATATTTAATTTTATAGTTTAGATTTTTTTTTCCCTTCAGTGCTACAAGTTATAAATTACAGTATTTGTGCATGAGAGTGGATTTGGTGTCTCATTGAGTGTTTTTATGTGCTCTACAGCCGGTGGGACTTGGAAAAGCCAAGCCATAACTCGTGGACCTTGTAAATGAAAAGGGGACAGGGATATAAAAATAGCCTACAAGGACGGCTCTGCTCAGTACAGACAGGCCAATTCCATTTCTTTCCCTCCCCGCATCACAAATTATGTCAACACAGCATCAGCACATTGGCAGTAAGGGGGAAAAAATGGCAGAAAATATCTCTTGTGTCATGTGTGTTGTCAGTCACTTTGCCTGTCTGTTCTGTCTCTCTTTGTCTTTGTTTCTCTTTACAGTAGATGGTGTTGAAAACTACTTCAAAATCAGCCATTAAACTTGTTTGTTATTTTATTATAGGCCTGCATGGTCTAATTTCATAAGTACAAGTACTCACTGTGGTGTTGAGGCGAGTGAGAGCAGGATGCAGGTCCTGCACAATCCTGCTGCTCTTCTTCCTTCAGCTTTAATATAGTGTTTGGTTTTTGTTTACGCTGATTGATGTCTTTGCCTTTGGACGGTCATCGATTGGAAGTTAAATCCTGTAAAGAACACATACAGATAAATACATACATACATACATACATGTGTAGGAAAAATCCTACAGCAACAGCTGAGTGCATGGGTGTGTTTTGCTCTCACGTGTCTGGGCGGGACATCCATACTAATTGATGGTTCTGGAGGTTGAGGGGGTGTATATCCATTGACAGCTGAAATTCTGGGCAAGCCTCTTGTGGCGTCACTTCTCTAGTGGACCTTCCACGTGAGCACAGACACATACATACACATACACGGGGTATATAGTTTCCAGACGAACGCAGCCATTCACAATATGGTGTTTGTAATTTTCAATGGGTGCAATTAGCATTAAGGAAGGAGGGCTATGTGTGTTGTGTGTGCTGAAGTGTGTTTTGAAACAGCACATACACAGGAGCAGCGTAGTCTAAATTGGCCCATGTAGCTGATATTAAAAACAATAAAAACTTAAGTATAACTGATTTTTTTTTTTTTTTTCTCTCTGTATACATGCGTATGTGGCCACTCTGTCCCATCCAAATATTCAATGTGCAACCAAAAAATAAATTAATATCTAAATATATTCAAACAAGTTTTTCCAGAGTTTAAACTCTGTAATTTCACGCAATGACATCAATAGAATAAAGTGTTTAATTGCCACTTATTCTGATCAGAAAGTGGCAGCAGGTTTTGTGTTAAGCAGCGGGTTTTATTTTGGAAGTTTGGCGCTGCAGGCTTTCTCCCTGGCTGTCCTCTCTGTGGTCATCATGGAGTGGGGAGTGAATTGCTGGCGGATGAGGGCGCTTCACCGCCATGTGTAACACATACTGGCTCAGTGTCAGCGACGTAGTGTGTGTGTGTGTGTGTGTGTCTGTGTGTGTGTGTGTGTGTGTGCACAGCCCTTGAAAGTGGGGCTAGATGATGAACAGAAGCAGCAGATAAAACAGAAATCGTCAATAGGAAACCGGCACACAACCGATCCAATGAGCGTGATGTGATGTGAGAACATTTCTGATCGGAGAGATCTTTTTGTTTTTTGGGGCCGAGCAGCAGCAGCGGTGGTTGTGGTTGTGAGGTGAAGAATCAGGAGTTTTCGTGCCTGTTGGTGCTCACGCTGGCCATCAGATGACCAAGTTGTGAAAAGTCGATCTACGCTGTCTTTGCAGTTTTTCGGCTCCACGCCTCGTAATAAGTGAGTACTTTAATGCATCTTTATACGGTTTCATGTTTCCAAAACTCCGTTTTCGGCAGCTTTACGCACGACTCGCGAAACTTTAAAAAAAATGCTTTACATTTTTTTCCACCACTCATCCAAAGCGACTCATTGTGATTTATTTTTTTTTTAAATAAAATATTTGGGACCAGTCATAAACTTTGACATGCTTTGCACACTGCTTGACACAGCACGCAATGTTATTATATAAAAATCACGTTAAAATCACAGCAACTTGAGGTGGTTTAACAATTCCGCTACGTGTTTTTTTTTTTTTTGCGAGAGCAGCTGGACAATGTGGGGATGGGACTCATTGACAGCAATGGTTGGGTTTTTTGACGGATGTAGCCTGGAAAGTTATTTCTCTCCTCAGTGACAGCGTTTTAAGGAGCTTTATTTAGTTCGTTAAACAACATAGTGATACATGTTAAAACCCCCGAGGGAGAAGCTGAAACAACAGAAATGTTGACTAATTTAAATAAAAATAATAAATAATAGTAATAATTTAAAAAAAAAAAAAAAAAAGCTCTGAAATGATCAAGTATCCAGCTGCAGCCAGAATAGAGAGCTCACATTTAATGATGCCTAATTGCTGACACAGGCTGATGTATTAATCTGTGGACAGATGGAGCTCACCTTGACCCATAATTGCTTCTCTGACCAAAATGCGCAAATGCACCAGGAATCCAGTTTATATTGAGTTTTTTTTTTTTTTTTTTTTTTTAATTCTCTTTCAAACATGTTCATTAACTAAACCACAAACGATGAAAAGTGTCTGGCAGAAGTTCCCATGTTGTGCTCACAGTGCTCAAAGAAATTCACTTTGAAATGATGTCAACATGGGGACAAAAGCAGTTTCAGGAGGAATTCAAATCCCCTTAGTCAGCTTATTTATTTATTTATTTTTCAAATAAATAAGATAAATGACTTTAATGACATTAATTCAAATCTTAATTCACTAAATTCATAACTCTCATTTAGTGTAAAAAGATCATCACCCATTCAGAGTTTGTGTGTTGCATGTTTCTTCTTCCTTTTTGTCTGCGTGTTTCCACACTGGCCGCTTCAGCTTTTCACAATGTCTCAAAGCTTTATCATTTCATCTTCTCCTCTTAAGTTTGTTTGCTCTTCATCAGTGTTTGGCTCCACGCTTCACTGACTACAGAACTACCTTTCCTGTTGTGCTATTTTAATTACGCAAGCTTCACTGTGATTAGATACATTGTGCAATCTAAACCAGAAGACCATGTTCAACGCTGCCACTTATTCAAGGATTTATTATTACATTTTCTTACTGCAGATTGAGCAATTCAGGTTTCATATTGTATTTATTTATTTTTTACTTAAAACATTTGTTTTCTGCTGTGGTAATAGGAATAATTTCACTGTTGAATTCCATGTATTCAGTGATCTGGTTGTTTATTTGCCAACATTGCTTTCCTCACAGAAATGGCTCCAGGTAACTGGGAGCAATCTTCTCAAAAGATCATATCGCAAACTTTTGATCACACAGTCATGTTGCATAATTCATGCATGAATATTCTTTTTTTCTTCTGAGTTTTGACATGCACTGTCAAGGATATCAATCCAGCTCTGGATGTATTTACTTGTTAGTTGTGTCTGTGAATGAAACTGTGTATTTGTACTGTGTGTGTAAAAGCCCAACAAGGGACAAGAACTAACAATTAGCAATAGTTACAGAGTTTGCACAACACATCCGATCCATAGGATGTACGATGTAGATGTGTTTAAGATCATCCAGGCTAAAACTGTCACCACATTACACAGATTTATTGTTTCTCATGTCCACTACAACTGCACTTTCTCTTTAAGTTAGCATCTTTTGATGATGATCACCTGAATATAGCTGAACCATACATAATAGGATTTATTGTTGGAATGCTTACCCAGTAAGTACTAATGTAGAGGAAAAAAGCATGACAAGGAACATGCATTATGGCAGCCATTATAGCATCCACCAGGCAATGGAAGTAAGGGATGTTTTAATAGATGAAGCGAGGAGTTTTAAGAGACGTTCCATCAGTTTCTGTCTCTGTTTGCTACACTCCCACATACGGCATTAAGTACAGCCGTTATGTTCTACAGGCCTACCCTTTGACAGCTCAACAGCACTTTGGAAACCATTAGATTTAACACACATCCATGTGCACTTGGTCTTCAGTGATGTGCACTGTTGTCAGATATGTGTGTTCACCTGACAAAGAGGGAGAAACTGCAGGATTTGGAGCTAATTAGAGCGAAAGATGCTGCACATCTATACTTAGTCTTCCAAAACAACAAGTGTGTTGATAGTCTTTTATGTATTTTTTTTTTAAATAGGACTGAACACAGCAACCTTGAAACAGCTGTTCAAAACACAGTAAATGACAAAAATACTTGTGAATTCACACAATTCATGATTAGTTTGAAATGATGTACCTGAAATCACAGATCATATTAAGCAGTAATTTTACCTGCTTCACCTCATAGTGGTTTAGATATCGCAGACAAAGTGTTGCACACACACATGCACACAGAGTGAAACGCTGCAAAGGAAATTTTCCACAAAGATTAATTTTCAAATCTGTACAGCTCCCTCTTTCTCTTTCTCTGTTGGACTCAGTCTCTCGCTTGTACTCTTTACCTTTCCTGTTCTCACTCCAATACACGCCGCTTACGAATTTGTGTATACACACGTGCACGTTCACATGCACTTACACAAACTCCCACTCTTTTCTTTCGGTTGACTCCCACACACACACTGTAGCAGAGTTTGCAGATGTGTGTCCTGATCTGCTTCCAGCAGAGACTCTTCTCATGCCAGTGTGCTGACTCTGAGTTTTCCACTCTCTTATGAAATAAGAGTAGGAGACATTAGAGCCATCCAGTAGCCAGATCTGAATGCCTGAGAGCGCGCACAGACACACAAGCACACAGGTTAAAAATGCAACCTGTGTCTATACTTGCATAACCCTTTCTACAAACACAAATACGTATATGTGATGATTGTATATAAATACATGCAACAGTCCAACGCTGTAAGTAACGGCTGGCTGCTGTCGCTTTTGGGCCACAACTCTCGTCTGAGTGTTTCTGCCAATGCAGACGCTTCTTCACCAGTGTCTGGTTTAACTTGCAAGTTCATGTTTAAGCCTCTGGTATGTTTACTCAAATTGTGTTTATTTTAAAGAAAGAGATTAGTGGTGAAGGGACGGGTTGAGGGCAGAAAAATCTATTTGCATGATTCTTGTGAAATTACTCTACTAAAGATCCAGACATGGACCTTGGACCTCTTTGTGTGCGAACACTCTCAAATGTGATAATTTTGAATGTATTAAGTTAAAGTATACTGTTTTCTGATAGTTTTTTTTTTTATATGAAATAATACTGATTTTCATTGATTTCAAGCTGTTTTCAGAAATCAAAACATTAAGGGTCCAGTATTTATTTCCAGATTATGATTTTTTTTTAAAGCACCTTTCTGTGTTTCCAGCCTCTTTGCCGCCACTTTTACAAGTGCATTGGGACAAAATTATGCTTGTCAGAGTTGCTGTTCTTAGCAATGATACGTTTCACGAACTCACAAATCACATTAAGAGGACTCACAGTTTAAACTGGGGTGATGTAAGAAAGAACACAGCTGGACTCACTACTAAAGCTTTGTCCAATCCCGACAAAATCAACATTTTCAATAAAGCCTGTAACGTTTTTGTGTGAACTTGTCGAGCTAAATGCTGGCCACACCACCCACTTGATAACTTAATCATATTTTAATTCCAAACGCTCACTACTTGCTGATCACTGTGGTTTCCCGCCCATTAAAATGACTTGTGGTGTCACAGTTATTATGTATTCATATGGACTATTTGATGGCCTTTGCTACCAGGCTATCAGACCCTGAATAGCATGGGATTTTGTTAAGTAGGTTTGGCTTGCGGTTCAGTGACTGCTTCCAATGTAATTAACAAGGTCACGCTAAATTGATTCATATCTTTCTTTAATTCTCTTTAAGCTCTCAATAAGCCCAGTGAGATAAGCACTTTGAGCTTGGACCACTAGAGTATTTGTAGCGATATACTGAAATGAATGCGAGAGAGGGGCTAAATAAGAGAAAGAAAAGACAACGAAGAATTGATAGTGAGTGAGAGAAAGGTCAAGAAAGCACTAATGGTTTACATTATATTCATATTAATGCATCGTTTCAAAGACTTGAAGAATTATTACATTCTCTAAAATCACTGACAGGTTAAGATGTCTTGAATATTTTTAAAATATATGATATTTTTGTAAGCTTATTAAACTAGAGACTTGGATCCACTCCTGTATTTACAGTAGTGCATCATCTCTACAGAGAGGACAGAGTCCGTTTTGGAAAAATAATTAGAAACATGCAGGAGAAAAAAAAAAGAGTAAAAAGAATATCGGAGTATAAAGAGTTGTGTGCCGTAGTAGAATTTTGACAGAAACAAACAAAAAAGGACAGATAGAAAGAGAAAGAAGGCTGCTGTTAATTATCAAGCAAACGCCCATCTTCAAATTTAATGAGTGTGTGTGTATGTAACTGCTTCATATGAGTGTTTCACACAGATCGAATCTGACAACTCACCGAGGGTTGTTATTGTAGAGGAAGCTCGTCACAGAATGGGGTCATAATCCCATTTAAGGGTGACCTTATTTTTTTGGTGTGTGTTTATATTTGTGCATGTATTTGTATAATCATATTAATGAATGTGTGATGTAGAATTTAGATGTGTATTTTCTCTCTTAAGTAAACTAACTAAACCTAATGAAAGTAAACATCCACACACTCACAACCCTCTTTCCCTCCCCCAACAATAATTTCTGCTCTTCGGGTTTTTCAAGATGTTAAACTATGTGATGACAGCATTTCTTAAGCATCCTTTTCTGCAGTATGTGTTGGTAAAAAAAAAACAGGCTCTATATTAGTGGTATCAACATATAATATCACACTGATACCGATCTGCGATAGACCACATCGGTAAATAGAAATAACTGAAAGATAAAATTGCAGGGGCTCTAACTATCACTACTCCGATATCAAGTCCGCTACCAATCAAAAACGATTGTGTCATTTATCACAACAGCTGTGTCTGTAGAATGGCATTTTATGGCAATGATTTTTTCTGACATGTTGGATTACTAAGGTGCTGCGTCTTTGTTCAGTAAATGAATCCAGGCACGGGATCATTAATCTTAAGATATTAAACTCACAGTACCTCAGCAGGAAAATATGGACTGACTAACACTCTTTATGGAACCGTGAAAATCTGCTGTGTCTTCCAACATTGTGTACAAACCTGTTCCCAGACTCACACAGTTACAAGTATAAGAGTACAATTGCTTAGCTCTTATTTCTTCATAGGTCTGACTGTTTGGAAAATGTACACACTCCCCACATTTTTCCCCTGGGTCATGTGCAATCTCATTGCCAGTTTGAGAGCCACTGCCCTATCAAATTAAACCGCTCACTGCAGTCTTTCTGCTTTCTCTTTTGGTGGAACCTCAGCTAAACTTGGCTAGCAACATTGCTCAGTGTTTGTGTGTGTGTGTGTGTGTGTGCACATATTTTTCTACTGCAGCTATAGAAGGGGACTAACACAGACATGATGTGACCTCTCACCCTCTAACCTTTCTTTTTCTTTGGCTTCACCCTTACAACACCATCCCATCTGGTCTTAACCTCCTCCTCCCTCCCATGTCAACTCCTTTTGAACAAACATGGATGATTAATAGAGATTTGAAGAAACATAGGAAAAGCATGAAAAACATGTTGCTTGCAGTGGGGTGCCAAAGGAATATGTGCATCAGCTTGTGTGTTAGTATGCATGATGTGCTTATGTTGTATGTGTGTGTGTGTGTGTTTTAGGGTAAAGGTAGTGGAAGGAAGGTTGACCACAGAGGCCTTAAATGTTTACCAAGAGACCCCAGGAGGCCTGAGCTGAGCCTCCCTCTTTTCTTATTGGCTTAGGCAGACTACCCGCGAGTCTCAGAGCCTGTAATTGGCTGAAAGAAAGAGAGGAATGGGAAGAAACGTGCATGAGCTGGAGATGAAGTGCCAGCCTTGCCAAGGTTTTCAAAGAGTCTTTCACATGAGAGAGGGAGAGACTAATGTTAGGATTAACATGAGGCCACATGTTGAAATGGAGGGGCTGTGTGGCCCACTTTTAAAATGCTTTGGCTCCTCAACTTAAAAACTGTTAGACTGTTAAAAAAAGACAATGTGGGAGGGTTGGGGGTCCAAAGACCTAGAAAAACTGTTTTGGAAGTGCTCAATGAAGCGTTCTTAAGAACTCCATAATAATGGCGCCTCAGCTTTTGATGAGGGAAGGAAAAATATTTAAATTATACATTTAGAATAAAAATTTGTCAACTGTCAAAACTTAAAAGACGAGGTAGAATTGTAGCCAAATGTCAAATGAAGACAATGAGCAATAATTAACTGGAAAGTCAAAAAAATCAAGCTTTGTATTTAAATTCTGACAAGCCCACTGTGTGACAGCCTCTACCATTGATTCTTGCATTTTAACTTGACTTAGACTGTGGATCAACTGTGTATGCTCTCTCTCACACACACACACACACACACACAGATAAATATTAACATTGAGAGAATTTTTTGTTACATTCAGACAAATTCGCATTATTTTATTGTGAGTAATAGTTTTTTTTTGTCATTGTGTGTAGGATGCAATGTTTTGTTTTGAATTTGCTTCACTTGCATTTTATATGGATTTTATTTTAAATCTGCAATAAGTCTAATCCATGAACTTTGCTCAGGTATTTTTTGCCAGTACGTCTCGCAGGCCTCTACCCAATGCTTGTTGATCTCAAAAAAATGTGTCTGAGATGGTTACACTGTTATGCTCAGTAGTTGTCACAGAAGTAAATATGCTGTGAAATGATTTTTTGGGTTCTCATTCCTCCTAGGCCTAAACAATTTTTTCCTCCTATAAAAAAAAAAAAAACCATCAAGAGACAATCTGAGATACTGTATATGACACTATAGTTATATAGCATTTAGAACCTCTGTCCTCAGGCCACAACAGAATTGGAGAAATTACTGGCAGAGTCGCCTTCAGAAACATAGCCTCCATGTTTGGGGTTGCTGGCTGCCCAGCGAGCTGTGGAGACACAGCTGTAAATAGCCAAGGGTGCGGACAGAAAGTTTGGCCTATATTTAGAGGTTGGACTTGACTGGTAGAGCTTGTCCGCCAACACCAGCTTATTGACCAGGAGTCTCTGTTTTTCTATACCACTGACCATATAGTGTTGAAAAAAAAAACTCATTTTAAATGTAGGTTATTTGGCCTAGATGAGAGAAGACCGGGGAATATTTTTCTGTGTCAAAGGTTTTATTGGGAAATTCAAGTCCAGTTTTAAAAAGAGGAGTCAGGGCAAATGTGACCGTGTTGGTCTGTGGTACACATTTTTCACCAAGAAGCCATTCCACATTTTGCTAAATAACGTGATAATGTGATGACACGGAAAGCAAACCCCACTACTATGTGTTAATGTGAAATTGATTTGATTTGGTATTTGAACAGCTTAACGCAGCTGTGATGATGAACCCACAGATAATTATCACTTGACTCTACTGTTCTTCTCCACTCATGCTCTCATTGTTTTGATTTTAATGCTTGCAATTTTTATTTTGTTTTTCGTCTCACCACAGTCATCAGTGTCATTTTCTACTAGTTCCAGGCAGATTTAGTTTTTAGATGAAAGGTTCACATAAATCCACTGTACACTACATGTATAAAATCAAACCACAGACAGACAAAGTTTTCAATTAGCTGATGAGGGTGAGGGGAAAATAAATGGGCATAACTTTGAGGAGTTATTAGATTTTTTTTTATCAAATGGTGAAAATGACAAACAAACAACAGAAGTACACTAAAAAACAAAACAAAAAAAAAAAAAAAAAAAAAAACATGCTTGATACATTGAACTTCCAGTTGTCACAGCAGCAACCTGGGTCGATAATTAATTATGCCCTGTCTCGTGTTGGGTTTCACATACACCAGCTGAAAATAAATGACAGCCACAGTTTGTACTCATAGGGCAGAGAAAGAAATGGAGAAAAGGGGGAGGGGGTCTGAGAGTGAGGGAAGGAGGGTTTTTTCACATGGGCATGTCATCATGGCATCCATCTGATAATTATAATCACAGTGTCTCTGTCTCTGTCTCATTCCCTCCTCTGTCTCCGTCTCTAGCATCATGGCTGTCTCGTCGTCCTCCTCCAATCTCCTGCTACTTGTCCTATTCTCCTCCTTGGATTGGCTGTCCAATCCAGGATCTGCATTTCTCATGGACCGGGACCACGCATCATCATCATCAGGTGGGTGTTTCTGTTTCTTTATGTCAAGTTTAAGTAAACTGATATGAGACAAGTCATTCCTCAAACAGTTTATCAAATTCATGCATCTCATCAAACATTAACAAATGTGATTCGGGGTTTTGCGCGCAGCGTGCTGTTGACACTTGTTATCACGTCTTATGTCAGACATCAGTTGCAGAATGCTTTGTTTGCTCAGTTACATTTGGAAAGGTTCACTGTTGAGCAAATGTCGTACTTTTGCCGGTTTGGCTCGTCAAACAGGGTAGTGATCGATAAAGCCAGGGTAAATATATAGTCGAGACTTCTCTACCAAAGTCCAGGGACAGAACACTGCTGAATGTTCAGCCAGCTAATCCAGCTGTCACTGAACCATTTGAAATAATTAGGTGAAAGAATGTCGTGGCTGAGAAAGCAAGGCCAAACTTAAAGTTTGAAATAAATAATCTTTAATAATAATAATAGGAGCCAAAGATTGGAATATCAGAAACAGCTATGATGTCTTTTAGCACACCATTTACACCATTTCAGTCACAAAATTGACTGTGAGCTGAGAATGAATTGGCATCTTCCTCAAAGAACAGGGTGAATATGTGCAGTCCAGTGACCTTTTAAGTTTCCTGATACCAGAACAGCTCATGATTTAGAGAAATTCTCACAGCCAAGATTCTGCAACTCCAAGAACAGATCAATTCTGCTGTTGACTTTGTCTGCAACTGTTTTATTTTATGAGAGATCTTTGGAAATGATCAATCATTTTTAAAGACTTTACTATGGTGTTACTTCAGCTTTTACACACCTTTTAAGTTGTGCACACCATGCCTTTAAAAACTATGTTTCTTTCAAACTGAAATGGTGTGAAATCAGGTTATGGTTATATAATAAGCTATATTTTTGAGACAAAAGGTTGAAGTACCAGCTTATCTCTATCCCATTGGGTCATTGATGGTATAGAACATTGAATTTGCATGAAACATGGCTTGAAACATTTGATATTATTTCTTCTGGTCTTCGTTGTATCTGCTCATTGCCATTAATTGAGTCATGTGACATTAGTCAGACACCTGAGAGGTCTTCATACCACCAAGCTCCTGGAAAGTACAATTGTTACCAGGTGAAACACTGAGGGGAAATTTTGGCTGTGTGATATGGACTCTGAATGCAGCCACTCCCATATGCATATACTGCGTACGTTCACATGTGTTTGGCACATTTAAATAATTCTCAGTATCTTCCATTTGCATCTGTGCCAGCTCTCTGCAAGATCACGTTTACCAAATGAATAAATGACAGGAAATGTCTACTTTATGTGGTTATGGAAATGCTCTGCCACATTGTGTCATTAATGAAGCATGCATTTGACATTAAAGAACAAATTATGTTGCTCTTCTTTTTATTTTTTTATTTATTTATTTCTCAGTAGCCACAATCTATTTGATGTAACTTACATTTATGCATTTGCACTGTTTTTCAGCTGTAGGCATTTGACCATAGGGCTGTAATAAGTCCAGAGTGTACAATTGAGTGCCACTTCACTATGGCCCTTTGGTTTTTTTTTTCCTTTGAGGAAGGTTTAGTGAAAAACAGTTGGAAATAATTATTTTGGCATCAACAGGAAAATGCCAGCTCATCTTGTCTTCTTCTGCCAAGCTCACAAGTCCACACCCTTCTTCTTCTCTGCTTTTTTTATTTATTTATTTTTTGGGTGGGGGGAGGGATGGGGGTCCATAATTAGTGCTATATTATTAATATTATTATTATTATTATTATGTTGAGGTCATAACCTTTTTTCATGGTTCTGGTCACTTACATAACCTGCTGTTTTCTGAAATCCATTTATCAGGGAATAATAAAGTTAACAGCTTCAAGTTGGTGATGTGGAGTTTTAAGGAAAATGAATTTAGTGTGCCAGTATGGCGCAGAAGTTTGTTCTTTGCGTGCTCTGGTGTTTTTATTATTCAAATAAATTTTCAGTCTTTTGCAGCATTAATATTTTCTGAGCCAGACTTTTTTGATTTACAGGTTTTAGTTGTGAATCAGCCCCTTCTCCTTTCTGTAGTTTCTGTCCTGCTAAGATTTCGCCACAGGCATGTCATAACATGAGACGAGGCCCATCAAATATGTCTATGAAATGGGGGCAGACAATCATATCAGTTATTTTGTATTTATTTTATTAATTATGCTAAATTATATTAAAATCAAAAGGTTAAATTAGATGTTGTACTGTAAATTGGTGAAACTGTAGAGTTTTGAGCTCTATGCCTTTGCCCTCAGGCTTTTTGACTTTGTATTTGCTCACAAACTGCAGCAAATGTCTTTATCTCAGTGGGTTCACATTACCTTTCCGATAAGCTCACAGACAAACCACTGATAACTATTTGAGGTCAAACCATCAACCACTGCCCGGTCCACCTCTTTTAAACGTCAAAATAGTGTGGCCCGAGCGCTGTGGTAATGTAGCCCTGGTCTTCCTCAACAACCATTAAAACATCTGTAAACATGAGGCAGTCACACTGATAGCACGAGCAAACATACACAGCCTGTGCCTTTCTCAAGTTTACCTCTGCATAGCCTCTGATCCTAACACCTGTTTTCTCCACCTGCCTTTAGAGTTGAAACGTTCTATATTAGACCTTTTGCACACCACGTCCTCTCGCACACATCTACTGTGTTAGAGCAATCAATGAATCTCGTTGAGTACGTGAGTAACCCTCAACACCGTGCTGTTGGGATTGTTTAAACAGTTTCGCTGTTCCGTTTAAAGACTAAAAAGAGTCTTCCTAGGGTTTTTTTTTTCCACTTGTACTTCTTATGCCACATTTTTATGTCCCTTGTCAGCCGAGCCGCATAACAAGCTGAGAGTAGAGGTCTGGAGATGCTCCTATATATTTAACGGCTCACCAGAGTCATTATAGCCAGCGGTAGTCGTTTGTCTTGATCTGATGTCTCACACACAGAAGCTTGCTTTCCTTTTTCTCCCTGTCTTCCCTGAGTGTCTGCCTGTGTGTCTCAGGAGGACTTCTTAGGCTCATAGATTGATCCTGTTGTGTGCGGCTGTGTTCTTGGCCACAGAGGTGGTAACCAGTGGTAACCGTGCAGAGGTTTGGTCTGCCTGGCTTGTACACACAATCTACAGTTACATCTGCTTCAAAGACGAGCTGTGGGTGTGTTTGCTCTGTGCAGCGAAATTGGGGCCTTGTGTGGGATATGGTGTCTGAAGTTAAACATAAAGTTGGAAACTTAGAAGGCAAGAGAGAGAAAATGCATACTGTTAAATGGAGAGAGGGAGAATACGTGGTTGAATAAATACTCTGTAATGGAAGGATTGCTGTAAAGAGGCAGATCCCACAGCAGTGTTCTGCATATAGAATACATATGCTTAGTTTAAGAGAATAGGGGGTTTAGAAGTGGCAGAGCACCACAGAAAAAGTAAAAAACAAGTAAAGTTGAAGCCGCTTTTGTACACAGACTGCAACTCTGAATGTATCTAGACATTAACTGGAGGAGCTGCATATATAAACACAAATGTCCAGATCAGTTGAGCTGGACATTAAACAGATTTTACCCTGCCAGGGGTCTGTGTAGTGTCCAACTGAGAATTTCCAAGTGTGAAAGTGTCTCACAAGATGAGACTTTACATGTGTGAAAGAGAAGCTGTGGAGAATATTTTAGGCTTCATATATGAAGCCTAAAATATTACCATGCCTATAGATGTATATAACTTACTAATGAATACATTACATTTATATTTAGCCCTCATCCAAAGGTATTGACTCCATTTCACTATGACCCTCAAAGCATTCATGGTATATGTAATGGATAGGTATTTACATTTAAACATGTGGCAGATGTGACTTACATGTCAGGGACAACACTAAAGCTTCAGTGCAGGAAGTAAACAAGCGCTAGATCAGTTTAGTCATGTAAAGTGGAAGGAAATCATGTAAGAAGAGCTCTGGTTAAGTGATAGTCACGCATGTTAGGGTGTTAGAGGGTTTTACAAGACATGAGTTTTAAGAGATTCTTGAACATGAAGGACTCCTTAAACTCCTAAAAGCTCTGATAGCTTTTGGGAGTTTGTTCCATAAATTAGAAAAGTTTTGAGAATATCGACGGCAATGCCAGATAATGCTTCTTGGAAGAACACAATGGTCAAGAAGGAGCACAAGTCTACATCACTAAATAGATGGGTTCAGACGCAGAAGTCACTCTGTAGGCGAGTACGAGTGACTTGAATTTGGTTTTGGCAGCCATGGGTGGCCAGTGGAGGTCAATGTGCAGGTCAAAGACCAGATGTGCAGCTGTGTCCTGGACCATCTGTAGGGCTGTTGGTGTGTGTGTGAAGGGAGGCCTGCCAGAAGGACTTCGTAACTGTAGTTTAGGCGGGAGATAACTTTAGCCTTTACCAAGTGTTTGGTGGTGTAATGAGTTGGATGGCCTGGTTTTTACATGTGATACAATTCATTTATTTATAATTTATTGTTTTGTGATTTTTGAAGCAATAGTTGGCCAAATGCTGCATGACTACATGATTGGCCTTTGCTCTTTCCAAATAAATTGATACAAACAGTTTCTACTAACACACCAGGGGGCTTTCACAGTCAGTATTGCAAACTCAGAAACTTCACCACTAGAGTCACTGACTTTTCAGACTCCTTAGTGACATTTTTCCAAAAAAACGTAGTTAGTGCCAAACTTTAGCAACATTCCATAGCCACCAGTACTGATTGCATCCCCTAGCATGCCTCTCTGTATATCTGAGTCAGTTGACTCACATGACAGCTAGTGGACATGAATGACTCTCTCTCTTCTTCTTGACTGATCTGTTGTAATTGTCCAAGGAGGAGATGAATCATAGAAAGACAATTTCACATAAAAATGAAAGCTTTGAAATGAGATTGGTCTGTAATTTTGGGACTGATGGATGGAAAATTTTGATTAAAGGGTAATTTACATCATTTATAAATCAAGCTAGGACATAAGCATTTACCCGAGAGCCAGTGTTCAGTAGATATGAGGGAAAACATTTCCAAAGGATGCGTACAAGGGTTTAAGTGTGTCGAATAGGAGAGAAATAGTCACTAGTATGTAGTCATGACAGTTTGTAACTGCAGGGTTGAGAACCATATTTACTGTATTAGATTAAATTCAGGGTGTGGGTGTTTTTGCAAATGATATTAGAAAAAAAATATTTGATTGTCTCACTTTAGCATTAAACTTAGAAATGATGCCAATATTTCAGCTCTTTGTTGGTTCTCAGTTAAGCCTTGAAGTACACTAGAAAGTAAAGGATGTGTGTTGATTTCTGTGTGCCCATCATAAACAGCTGAGGATCTCACGCCTCAGAGTGAGGACACACAGTTAGCGCACGAATTGAACATTCATTCTTTTGTTGCCTTGTAAAAAAACATCGGCAAGGTAGCCAAGTAAGCCACAATACAAAAAGACAGTAAGAGAAAGGTGAGGAGATAATGTGCACGTACACAATGTGCAGGTGTCCAGACTGTGAGCCAGATACTCCTGCTCATCTATATTTACTCTCACTTGGATATAATACGACATAACTAAGGCAATGCTATGGTCTGTAATGGCATTAGAGGAGCTTAACATCATTAGTTCAGCCTAATAAATCGCTGGGTCCAGAGTAAGTTGACTGGGTCACTGCTTGCTTACGCAGATTGTGACTTTTAGACTTCAAAGCTACATGCGCTGATAGGAATCATGAGAGTCCGATGGAGTGGCAATTTGACCAATTTGACTTGTCCCAAACTCGAATAGAGAAAGAAAACCATAGGTCCCGTTGTGTTGTGTCGTGTCAGGAGGAAAGGCAGGATATATTCAAGGAATTGGACAATGGCACTTTGATATTCTTTGTCGGGTTTTGTTTTGAAGGTGGAAGTTCAGCGTGCGCCGCGTGCATTTGTGTGAGCTTGTGCACTTATGTGTAAAACCGTGCGTGCGTGTTGGCTGTTATTTATATCACCTGTTTACATTCCCTTGTTTGTATCTTGTTGCAGTCTCTCAGCGTTCTCCCCCTCTCTTCTGGCTCACTCCTCTCGCACTTTCTGGCTCTTTCAAATGCCACATAGTCTTCTGACTCAACATTTAATATCCACTATTAAGTTCAATTTTAATCTTTTTATTTTCTCCTTCAGAACAAAAAAAAAAAAAACAAGTACATGCGTTATAATGAAAATGAAAAATGAGAGAATTTGTGAGATAAATTAAATTCATGTTTGAATTTTCTCCCTCCCACTCCCATGTTTTCTCTCATCGTGACTCCTCAGTCTTTTCTCTCCTCATCATCTGAGACGCGTCCCCTGTTGAAGACAAACGATATCGTTAACACCTCGACCAGTGTATATTACAGAACACTTTGTGCGTTCAGTGTGTGTGTGTGTTTTTGGGCGGGGGGGGGGCTGTGGTGAACATATAAAATAGAACTTTGCGTGTGCACACTGACAAACACTTTTACTCGCACACTGTCAGTGCGCGCTGCCAATTTCTCCATCTGGTTAACAGAAACACACAAACACAAGAGCAAACACTGACTGATCGTGGTGCAGGAAGTGATGTAGATCATTTGGTTTGGTGCTGCAGTCAGTGAAGTCAGTAATGAACATTAGTACTGAACAACTTTATCTAACAAAAAGCTGTGCTTTCCTAGTCTCTAAACATAAATACAGGATATTGCAAGAATATAGCAAATCTAAGTCGACTGTCATATTTTTACCCTTTCAGCTAACTGCATCAAATTGAGACTTGCACAGGCAACTTGAATTTGAGTGTCACGTAATTGTGTTTACACAGTTGGTCAAGAGCAGAACATGAACTATGCGAGTGAAGTGATCAGGGACAACAGGTTCTACTATTCAGCATCCGTGTGTGTGTGTTCTCTTCAACCATAAGCCAATCGAATCAATTACGTGCTAATACCACAACGAAGAGACACTTACAGTCTGTGTATCTAGTGTTTATGTGTCCCGCCTCTGTGTTTGTGTGTGTGTTGCATAGAAAAAGATAGGAAAAAAAGACTTAAAAAAAAAAACAACTCATAAACCTGGTCAAGCTGTACACAACACAGTTCTCTAAAGTAATAGATTAGTTTATTTTGTGTGACACGCAAATTCATATCAGACTGCTTTAAACTCAGAAAACCAGCTGCAATTATAAAATCTTTTTTTTTTTTTTTTTTTTTTCCGAGGCAGTACTTTAGGAGCAACATAGTGTGCTAGTTGTAGATGGAAAATAAAAGCCTGGTAAAATATGAAAAACAATGTCTTCCAGTTGTCAAGGCCGACAGGATATTAAGACACAAAGAGCTTGGTCAATGTCATATGTGGGCAGTGAGAACCTAATTATAGAATTATAGAGCCTATGTATGACAGTTGACGAATCACTTCTAAAGACTGAAATTATCACTGAGAAGTGTTTTTTTTTTTTTGGATGAACTGAATTATAAGAAACTAAAGTTGGATGTCACATGTCTAAAGCTGTTTAAAACATCCTGTTTTCATTAAGCGAACTGTATCATCCACTAGTTGTATGTTGTATAAGGACATAAATTTGATTCTCAACATGATTCTAGTTTTGCAGCCAAATGTCTCGATATTGGCTTCCAGTTTTTTTCTAGTGTTCCATCATAATCCACATACTCTCTCTCTGCGACCGTTGTTGTCTGTCTCTCCTTCTCTCTCTCTTCCTCCTTATTCTTCTTCTTCTCTCTCCTTTGAAGCGTTAGTAACCACAACACTAACTAAATTTGCAAATGAGGTGGAAAAGGTGGCAATTCATAGCGTCATAGCCTCATTTTCCTCGCGCTCCCTCAGGACAGTTAAGCATTTCTCAGTGCGACAACTGATAAAACCTATTTGCACCTTTATCACCGCCTTTTTAGTGCTGTTTGCCAGCTGGCATGAGAGGTTCGTGGGGGAAGAGTGCTTTATTTAGGCTTTTTAGTGGATTTTAAACCTTGATGGATAAAGCTGACATCAAGGAAGATAAGTGGTTTCCTAGCTCCTCTGTATGTTTTGATGAAGACAGGACGTGAAGCTAAGAGCTGTTGATCAGCCTCAGCTGCACACGCAGCCCGCTAGGACCAGCAGCTACATATGGACAGCCAGGACGGGTTCACACACATACACACACACACACACACATGAAATTAGTTCTTTTTTAGTTCGTTTTTTTTTTTTCCAGCCAAGGGCTTTCAACCGCGCTGATCATTTAATAGCAGCTGACAGGTACAGGCAGGATTTAGCTTCTCATCAGTTAAACTCTGTGACGGTTATATATTTGTACATATAGAAGTCAGCAAGTAAGGCCCTACAACGAATTACCTGGCAGGTAATCAACATTCAGCTGTCATGATGTTCCCCTCTGGGTTGTGAGCCAGTTACAACTTGAACAATTCTTGAAAAAACAGGTTTTTTCACAGCAATGTATCATTTTAAGCCTTATGCTGTCAGATGTGCAGAACAAAAGAGGAAGTATGACAATCATCATATGAGTAACAAAAAGAAACTTTTATTTTTTTTCGAGAGAATATGAAAATCCAGGTGTGACTGACTATTTTCCCCCCTTTGACACAGACCCAGACATGTAAACAACTTTTTTTCTTTTAAACTGATATAGTTTCTCATCTTTAACCAGTAGAGCTTCATTCTTTATAAAGAGGTTCAAAACACTGTCTGTGCACTTTTGAGACTCCTCCACCCAAACTAGAGCAACAGCTGTGAGAGGACAGACCCAGAAAGAGTTTGTCTTATAATGTAAATAATTATACGTGAGCAATAGTTGTGAATCACTGGAAGTAGCAAATGATGTAAGTATCAAAATGAATTGATAACACCTTGCACGAGGACAGACATGTTAACATTTTAAATGTCTGACTGAGCTGTGTGAAATATTGCTGACTTTGACTTTCTCAGGCATCTAGAAATACCGTACATAGTAAAAGAAAAAAGAGAGAAAAAAAAGTGCATATCTGGAGGTTATTTCACTTTTTTTATGTAACCTGTCCTACTGCAACTCTAGGCATGCACTCTCTGCAGAAAGGTCTTTGATGGTGGCAGCTGGAATTTGTTGGATGGGGGTTGTGGTTGGGGTGGGGTTGTGGGGGGCAGGTTGAAATAGCAAAGCTCTGGGAACCACGACAGTATGCAGAAGATGAAGGGAGGGGGGCAGGGAGAGAGCTAGAGGCACAACTGCATTGGAATGTGATGAATTATGAGGTTACACTGGCAACAAATGGAGAGCAGGCAAAGTGATCAAAGTAATGTTATGTATTCTGTGTGAATAAATGCTGAGTGTCTGTGTGTCTGTGTGTGTGTGTAGTCTGACCATGCATGGGGTTGGACTGTGTTTGATGTGTTATGTGTTATGTTGTGGCGTCTGTGGTTAGAAGTGTGTTTATGTTAATTATGGATGTCTGCTGGGCTGGTGTATGACTGTGTGTGTAAATCGCATCTGTATGCACAATGATATTTAGCAGCTTTTAGCGTGTATGTAGAAAAATTTAGTTTTCTGCTTTAGCTTAAACTTAAAAAAAAAAATCAACCAAACATATCGCACACATTGCTCCGGTCTGTGTTTAATCCTTGGCCTTGTGTTCTGAAGCTTGTTTACGTTCAGGTTGCGTGTGTGATTTATACTACGGCCAGAGAGAAGACAGAACCGGTGGAGAGTGGGTAGAGCAGAAATCAATGATACCTTCAGCTGTTTATTTATGGTTGCACCAAACTGGTGGCGGGTGGTGGTGGGGGGGATTGGCGATGAGGAGTGACAGAGTGACGAAGGAGAGATGGAAAGGGCTGAGTCAGGGCCTCAGGGGCGGGGTGGGGCAGAGGACAAATGGTATGAAATGGGCTATGATACATCTAAAGGTTATAAAGGCATGGTGACTGAAATTCAATGCAATGTCACTCGCTGCAAAGTGGAAGTTAGTCCTCGATCTCCTGCCGGCAGAGACCGTTACTCATGTTGCTCATTAAACGCATTTCATCAGGACTGGTGTGTTTTTCTCAAAGCAGTTGACAGCCGTGTATTAGTTTAGTCAATGCCAATGAGAATGTGTAATGATTAATACAATGCGAGGTGTTTGTGCAGTAAAATTATTAAGGATGCTGACTAATTTTACAGCTTGTTTTGGTGAAATCATTCAAACGCACGGTGTCGTCGGCTGCACAAGCATCTTGCATTTCTACTTTGTACAAGTTGTTGCGCAGCGGTAGTGATAATTTAAAGAAGAATGGAAGCTACAGAGGTGAATCGTCATTATTCTTGTGTGGATGAAACTAAACCCCTACAGTGGTGATTCATCAACCTAATGCAGTTCGAGTTCTTCTGTTTGTTCTGCCTCTGATATTTACCTTTTTCTGTTCTCTCACCATCATTCAGCCCCCATCAAGCCTCATTTCACTGAGTGCATTTCGAGGGACCAGGAGACATTCCGCTGTTGGTGGAGTCCAGGTACCTTCCACAATTTTTCCTCCCCTGGAGCACTCAGAGTCTTCTACCTCAAGAAAGAGTGAGGGATCACTTTTACTTACCTGCCAATAATTTCTCACAACACTTGATACATTTATGTGCACATATATGACAAATAATTGAATCTTCTAAAGTCTTCGATTCTTCTTCCTCTTCCTTCTTCCTAACAGCTCTCCAACTAGTGAATGGAAAGAGTGTCCAGAGTACATCCATTCAAATAGGGAGTGCTTCTTCGATGTAAACCACACATCTATTTGGGTTCCCTACTGTGTGCAGCTCCGCACCCAAAACAACGTCACCTTTTTCGATCAGGATGATTGTTTTACTGTAGAAAATATTGGTAAGTAACCAACATACAGTATATGTATATATATATATATATATTTTTTTTTTTTTTTCCAGTAAGTCTAGCGGATTTAACTGTGTGAAACATGTTCTCGTCTGATAGATTTCCTGCACAGAAAGCTTCCAGGAAATGGTTCTTATTGCTACATGAAAAAGCAAATGTCACATGCTTGTCAACAGTGTTTACATGGCAAATGTTTTGCTGTCAGACAGTATTTATCTAACCAGGACTATAGACGCGGCTGTATTATCACATGGCAGTATCATATGTTTGCTAATATCTCTTCCATGGAAAATTGGCTGTTTATTATCTCTCTCTCTTGTGTGCAAATTGATTACCAGAATGTTTTTTTAAAGATAACATTTGGATGTTGTCTCCTTAGCCACTGAGACCACAGTATGTGTAGAATAGAAAGGACAGTTATTAGTTGTTTGGTCTGTTCATCTGTTTAACAATTTGTCTCTAGAGAAAAAAAAATCTCCTCATCTGCTGGCTTCATGTCCAGGCAGTATTCTCTTGATATTATTTCCACCAGATGAGTCATCCTTGTGTTTTTAATTACCTCCCTGCCTCTGTTGGTTACCATAAGGCCATAAGTTTCCACTTTGCCTTATGATACCTCCAAGAAATATCCATTTCTAACAGGTGGCTTCCCAAGGTTGACCATTTTTCCGTCGACCTCCTTGTACCAATCTGCTAAAATATCAACAATGTATGCAAAAAGTTTAGTCATCTAATTAAAGCCACGTAATCTGTTGTTGCGTTGTTTTAGTGTGAACGACTTTACAGTTTTCCTTTCCACACCGCAGACACGCCAGTCTTTACATGTTTAGCTTAACAGTCGCTAACACACGCTAAGACCAGAATACTCAACAACATGTTGTCGATTATGCTAATCGCTCGTTATCAAAGGACACTAATCAAACTCTATAACATGTGGCACATAACACGATAAACGCATACACAGTACGTGACTTTAAGTGCATTCAAGGCCATTAATGATTTTTTTCCCCCTATGCTTAGTAGTATCAGTAGCTTTAAGTGATTTTGTTTTGTTCGTGCTGAACTTTTGCCCTTTTTTTTTCCTGGCAGTACGTCCTGACCCACCAGTGTCTCTAAACTGGACCGCCGTGAACATAAGTCCCTCTTGGCTAAGTTATGATGTCATGGTCAAATGGGAACCCCCGCCCTCTGCAGACGTTGGGGCGGGCTGGATGCGCCTCGAGTACGAGATCCAGTACAGAGAGAAGAACACCACAAACTGGGAAGCAGTGAGTGTTTGTTACTTGCTGTTAAATTCTCTCTCGTCCTCTCCTGCATGTTACGCACACACACTACTGTGTGTGCTAATATGTGTGAACACACCTTAAAACTGATTGAAATGCCTTTGTGCACACACAAGCTCACACAAATACAAACACTCATGCACCCTCCGCAAAGTAAATTGTAGGTAGGTCATAGAGGCAAAGTGTCGCGTTTCCTTCCCCTCCCCCCCGAAGTCTTGTGGCTAAAATGCAATGTAGCTTTGTTGGCAAGGCAGTGGAAGTTGGAGCACGGCCCTCTGGGAAAACACAGCCTCTGTGAAGGAAGTGAAGGGGAGGGATCTGTAGGTCAGAGGCCATGGGACCCTGTACAGGCTCGTATTCATTACCGCCTGACCAGCCAGCCTGACAGATGCAGCCTTGGAAACTGTCTAAGTGTGTTATAGTCCTCTATTATAACAGCATGTCCTCTGTCCTAATGACTCTGAAATGACTCAACAATTGCACAGGTACAAAAATAAACATAGGGCTCTTGACACACTGTTGAACCGAGACGTTTTTTTTTCTGCCAGTATAGACAAAAGCTTCTCTGGTATGATTCAAACTAGGAAAATCACATTTTAAACTATCATTTCTGTGTTTCTCTCTCTCTCTCTCTCTCTCTCTCTCTTTTCCTGTGTGTTTCTGTATTTCAGTTGCAGACCCACCCGCACAACCACCAGACAATCTACGGTCTGCACATAGGAAAAGTGTATGAAGTTCACATCCGCTGCAGGATGTTGGCCTTCATTAAGTTTGGAGAGTTCAGTGACTCCATCTTCATTCAAGTGTCTGAGATTCCCAGCATAGGTAAAATCATGGTGGAACAGAAAATGTCTTGGCAGACTTGATAAATAAATATGAACGGCTTGGTTCAGTTCAGACTGATTAGGTGTAGCACATCATAGCAGTGATAATAATGACGTATGTATTCTGTTTTATGTTGTTTTCCAGAGACAACTCTCCCACTCAGACTTATCCTGATTTTGGGGATTGTGGCCGTCCTCATATTCATTATGCTGATCATCATGTCTCAGCAACACAGGTAGGAACACTTTCTTTCCCTCTCTATTATGTACCAATGCTAGCCAAAGGACATTTAACACTCTAAAACCACTCCACGCAAACACACATGCACAGGCCTTGAGCAGATAACCTTCATCATCTCCTCCTCTTCTAAATGCTGCTACAGATTCATGATGATTCTGTTGCCACCGGTTCCTGCACCCAAAATTAAAGGCATCGATCCAGAGCTGTTGAAGGTAAATTTCTGTTTCATATATAGATACTCTCCTTACGTATTATTAAAAACAAACGTATAAGAACCCAGTGCTGCATTGCTATGGTCTGGCTGTAACTAGCTTGTCACAGATATACTGTTTCTGGTGTATATGTTGGCTAATGTGTAACGTAAGTTGAGATGCTAAATATGCCAAAAAATAAAATAAAATAAAATAAAATAAATAAATAAATAAATAGTGCCACAAAACTAATATCATCTCATGTATTGTGAGCAGATATTGTGATCATACTCTGAAAAATTCAATGTTTTTTGGGCTTTTATTCTCTTGCACTGCATTATATACAAAAAGGTGAAACTGTAACCGTCATTTCACAGCGGTCGACACATGGAATCGTGGATTGTTTATCCAGTCAAGTGATTATACTGTATGAAGTGCTGCATAACCACTGTTTCTGATTACTTTTCCATTGTAATTCTGATTAAAAACAGACGCTCCTGGGGCGCCCATGTGCCTCAGTATATTACGCATCACCACACCACCCACTTTCTCTTATCCCGATCACTGATTGTTTATCATTTGTGTCAACAATCAAACAAAAGCAAAAAAATATCCATAAATAATCTGAAAGCAAACAGGCTCTATTGCTGTTTTAAGTTAACAAGGATAAGAGGGCCACTGAGGGATAATAAAGATGTGAAGAGCTTCAGCACTGTGTTGTGAGTGTATTATTGCCAGATGATGTGGGATGCATTAAAGAGGCTGTCTCTTTTCTTTTAACAATCCAACCACATCCCTGAACCTCAGAAAAACTGTCGTTATTTAAATAAATAAAATAGAAAAGAAAAAGCTTTAAATATGATGTGTACACATAATGTATTTACAATTTCTTCTTCTTTTTTTTTCACACATGCAGAAAGGAAAGCTGGATGAGCTGAATTTCATGTTGAGTGGTGGGGGTATGCCTGCTTACCCACCAGATTTCTACCAAGATGAGCTATGGGTGGAGTTCATTGAGGTGGATGCTGAAACTGACACCGGGGATAAGGAAGACAACCAGAGCTCAGACACACAGAGGCTCCTTGGTTTGTCCCAACCTGTCAGCCATCACGTGAGCATAGGATGTCCCAACAGGTACTACACAGATTCTCATGGAAATGCTGTGTGTTTCTTGCTACCAGATGTTTTTTTTCAAATATTTGAACTTCATCTTTTTTTGTCCTCCTTCCCTCCTGTTTCACTCTCCTCCAGCTTCCCTGATGATGACTCAGGCAGGGCCAGCTGCTACGACTCAGATCTGCCTGACCAAGACACCCTATTGCTGATGGCTACCCTGTTGCCAGGCCAACCAGAGGACGGCGAAGCTTCCCCTGATGTTGTTGAAAAAGTCCCAAACCCAGAGAAAAATGACAGGCCTCTCGTTCAAACTCAAACTGCAGGGCCCCAAACTTGGGTCAACACAGACTTTTATGCCCAGGTCAGCAATGTTATGCCCTCTGGGGGTGTGGTACTGTCTCCTGGCCAACAACTGAAGATCCAAGAGAGCACCACAGCCACAGAGGAGGAAACTCAGAAGAAAGGAAAAGAGAGCAAAGACAACAAGGAGACTGAGGAGAAGAAGCAGAAAGAGCTGCAGTTCCAGCTGCTGGTAATGGATCCTGAGGGAAGCGGTTATACCACAGAGAGCACTGCCCGGCAGATAGGCACTCCTCCTAGCCCCCCCGTGCCTGGTGAGGGGTACCAAACCATAGACCCTCAACCGATGGAGACCAAACCTGCAGCGACAGTGGAGGATAATCAATCACCTTACATCCTTCCTGACTCTCCCCAGCCCCAGTTCTTTGCTCCTGTTGCAGACTACACCGTGGTACAGGAGGTGGACAGTCAGCACAGCTTGCTCCTCAATCCCCCTCCCCATCAGTCTCCCCCTCCCTGCCTGCCACAGCACCCTCTTAAGGCTCTACCCGCTATGCCTGTGGGTTACATCACCCCAGATCTGCTGGGGAATCTCTCACCATGAAGTGACAATTTAGACCTTTAGGTTTTAAGGTTAATTGACCAGGATGTTCCCTGCAGTCACAAAAGCCTGATCCTACCTGATTCCTGCTGGAAACCAAATAACTCGTAGCACACAGCGTGGGTGAGCGTGTACAGGTGTTTGTTTTCAGAAGGTGCTGAAAGGGAGACATGAAAAATCCGCAAAAGTCGCGTTCTTGACTCTTTCACATCTATTACATCAATTAATTTGATGCAAAGGCCACCAAAAGAAAACGGTTGTTGTTGTTGTTGTTGACATCCGTGCACACAACACATACACACACACACAAGTAACAGGCTAAAGACTGTGATTCTATTGAGTCCATAAAGAATTAGCTCCCTGCTAACCTTCCTTGGATCTCATTACATCTCTAGCTAATTGTGTTTAGAGCAATGACACTGCTGAAGTCTTAATCTTACAGAGAGATGGCAGTGTATAAATGATTGGGAGAAGACAAGCACACTGTAGCCATGTTTTTCACACCGCACCATGGAGAAGTCATCGCTGTCGTTGATACCTCTTGCTGGCAGAGGTGTTTTGCCGCTCAGTTATGCCTTATTTTATATTCTTAAATTTCTTATTTCATCACGTCATCTTATTAGTACTTTGCTAGAGATATATTTTTATACAAAAAGGCATTAGCTATAGGAAAAAAAAAATCCACCCTAAAATACAGTTGAAACACACAACTATGCAGTTTTACCTTGCATTCCTGGCTTCGTTTTCTTTTAATGGTATCCTGTTCGTATCGTGTTTTCATGAATAAGTGGCCAAACTGATTATATGAGATCAGGAGATTTTTCTCCAATAGAAGAGAACACACAGTACAAAAGCACACGCAGACACACGAATAACCAGGTCAGCAAACATTATCAACAACCAATATATGTACACTGTTACTATCACATTACTCTCCTTCCCCCTGGGGGACGCTGAAAGGTATTCTGGGAAGTAAAGAAAATCACCTACTGATGTAGGAGTAGAGGGAAAGGTGACAAATGAAAAAGAAATGAAAACATTTCATCAAAAAATAATATGTGGAATGGACTGATTTATATGTCCCAACATGGAATTTTCCTTGAATCCGATTTTATTTATTTTAATTTTATTTTTACATACATACTGTACTGTGAACACACACACACACACACACGTATCACTTTACAACACTGAACAGCAGTTCTCAAAGAAAGAGGAAGAATTCATTCAGACCTGGTCACAGTTATGAGCCGATCAGTACAAACAGCGCCGTGGTACACTGAGCACCACCAGTGCCTTGCTCAAGGGCACACTGATTCAGTTATTAGACAGAAGGTAATGCCCCAGAAGTTCAAGAGAAAATAGGTACTACTACTATCCTGTAACAGCAGCCTCTTCAACCAGCACTCACTCATATTCTAGCACTTAAGGTGAAACCATAAATAAGCAAGTTTTCTACTTAGGAGTTTTATTTTTCAGCAACTGGAGCAAGTTGAAAGACTGTGAAAGTATGTTATAGCTGTAATTAGCTAACTTTTTATAAGTATTATCTGCCAAGTAAACTATATTAACGACCTGTGCCTATGATAGTGTTATTGGCTCACCACATCTGTTGAGGTATGCTTGTGTACTTAGGATTTTGTGCATTTAGCTATATACAGACAAGTACTGCTATGTAGGTAAATTTGTGTAAAGCCTCTCTGTGCGTAAGTTCTTTCTAAAAAAAAAAAAAAAAAAAAAACTTGCATGTGCACTAACTCAGTAACATGCATGCACACACACGCACACACCACAGCATCAAGTATTTGCCTTAATTGACTGATTTAATTTTTGCCTTCCTGACACAGCCATAAAAAGTTACGAGCTGAAAATTGTCGAAGAACATAGTTGCGAGGGTGAACATTTTCTGAGGCCATTCGACTGTAATTTGCACGTTTCCGATAACGCTCATAAAACTGACCACACTTTCCAAAACCAGAAATGTTGATCGGGGCTTGCAGAGTGGAGTTCTAGTACGTGGTCTAAAAGAGCAACGAATACATAAATACATAGAACGTGTAGAATTTTTTCCATCCTGAAGACCTGGGTCAGATACAAGAGGCATTATTTATATTTAATTAGACACATATGGATTACTAGTTAGGTTGCCCCCATGATTTTTCAAATAAACAAATCTAGGACATTTTTTTAGGCCAAATGTGTTTTATAGTCAATTATTAGTCACATTAGCTCGTGCACCAGTGTAAGCTTTGCCTTGGTTCACTGATAGTGGAGACTTTTTATAATGGCAAAAGAAACTTTTTGTAAAAGTTATAGGCTCCTCATATGTTTTTCATAGTATGAATTCTATCACAAAGATTTTGACAATATGCCTGTGGCAAAACACAGCAGCATAGCATCCTGTATACAAAAAGCTATCTAAGCTTAGGCTAATAAAAGAATGTGCGAATGAATGGTTTTGTCATACAAAACAATGAATTTCAACGTTTCAACGAGTGTATGAATGAGTCAGAGATGAACACGTCTCATTATAAACTAAACGTACTTCACAGTGCAAAGGAAAAACACCCCGCCTTTCTATTATGTTGTTTAGGGCTCATCCTTGAGATAAGCAGGCTAGTGACTCAGACAGAAGAGTGCTTTTGTATGAAACAATCCCATGATGAAGAGAGACAAAGCAAGAGCCATGAAATTACTTTTTTTTTTCCTTTAAAAAATGTGAATATGATAAATATGTGCCATTTTTTTCTCTCTCTCTCTGTTTAAAAAAAAAAAAAAGAGTTCAGTGTTCGGTTGTTGCTGCCTAGTGCAGAAGATACCAGCAAGTCATTGCTGTTGCAGATATGTCTTAATATATTTTACTAGTGCTGTAAAAACTACAAGTATATATTTTTCATGTCATTACTGTTACTAATCATAACATGTTGCTGCTCGGTACATGTATTTTTCCTACATTTAGCCTTACTGTGGTGAGACGGGGGTCATATAAGAGATCAATTTGGTTTCTACAAGTGTAAATTTTGAGGTGATTAAAATCTGTCATTTCGAAGACACTGATTTGGTCTGTGGCCTGCAAGGGATGGGATGAGATGAGATGAGATGGGGGGAAAAAAGCAATTTGGTTCAATGATCTATCTGTTCAGTCATCAGAATCAAGATGCTCATCCAACTTTCAGGTCCCCAGAAGGCTTCCTGTGTGTATGAAGGATGATCAGAGAAAGGGATTTTTTTTTTTTCAGATGTACTATTGTGATTGTGAATGTGTACAAACTGGAACATGTGATGCAATTATGATACGGAGAAAAAATTGTTTTAAAAAAAAAGGAAGAAAGACAAATTAAAAAAAAAAAAGTGGTTAAAGTGTTATTCAAAGGTTACAGTGAGAGGAGAAAAAAAGACAAACTGGGAGGTGCTCTTTTTTGTGTGTAGGTGTTTACTACATTGTGTCTGCAATTTTTTTTTTTTTTTTTTTTTGTCGCCAGTTCACAATGAGCCCATTCTTAATGTAGTGTTAAAGTTTGCAACTGTTATTTCAAGCTTATAAATGTTACAGACACTTTAGAGCAAGCACTTTGTACACATATATAGATATATATATAAGATAGTAGTCAGATTTTGTATCTTGGACTAAATCAAGTCTATGAATTACCTGTTATTATGAAACTGCATTATGTTTTTTTTGTTGTTGTTTGTTTTGTTTGTTTTGTTTTATTCAGCACAAAAATCAGACATTGAGGACCCTTCAATATCAATAAGCTTCGTTTTTGTTCTACAGAGTTTATGTTTATGTTTATAAATATTTTTATTTTACACTACCAGATTGATAGAATGATGTACTGTAATGGAGTATTTAATATTTGCTATAAGATCTATTAGCTTTATGGATAGATAAAGCGTATACACACACACAAACATATATATTTACACACAAATCTATGTATTTGTGTGTATATGTGTATTTACATGTATGTATACACACACACACACACACACACACACACACACACACATATATATATATATATATATATATATATATATATATATAAAAAAATAAAAGTATATAGGGTGAAATAGTTCTACTGTATGTCTACACTCTTATGCTATGTGATTTCAGAATTTCATTATTAAAGTGCATTTAGATGGGGCTGCTGAAGTGTTTTATAATGATGTGTTTTGACCTCCAGCTTCTTAGTTTGTTAGTTGCGTTAGCTCAAGAGTGGATTTTGTCACTCTGTTAAGCCTGGAAATAATCGTGTGTGCTGGACTTTGTGCTTGTTACAACTCTTTATCAATCAGTTATCAAGGAGAATTCGAATATTTTTTCAGCTTGTTGGGGAAATAGTTCTATTCTTGACTTTGAGTCACTGCAGTACACGGCCTGTTTGTTTGTTTGTTTTTTTCTCATTAATAATTTGGACCCAATCTATATTTCTGTTCAATTGTAATTGATTTATTTGCTCAGAGCCCTCACATGTCCCCACTACTTAATCTTACTGAAGTGGTTGGGCAGCATGACTAATATCTGTACTGTCAGTCTCTCACGTGTGTCATCCAGGCTTTTCAAAACTAAAAACTGTTCTGCAAGCCAGAATTGAAAACAGCTGCTTTGTGGTTGAAAACCTCAACACCATAATTTCTCTGTTTACAGTGGCTAAATTATTTGATATGACTTTGCTCTATACGTTTGTGCCTCGGGCATATTTTAAACCCCACCCCCAAATCTTGGAGCCACTGTCCTCGCCTGTTGTTTTATTTTAAGGCCAAGAACTGTGTTGATCTTTGATGATTTGATATTGTTCCATGACCATTTGAGCCCCTCTGGTGTTATATGTGTGATCAATAAGCTCTCAACAAGTTACACAATAAATGTATACACTGCAACTTACAATTATCTTGTGCCTTTTTTTGATTTTTGATCTTGAAAAATAAAATGTGTTTTTAATTGTTAATGATGATTTCCAGAGCATCTTCATGGGTTTCTACAAAGCTAATCACTCCCTTCAATTTACGCACCATAAATTGTGTCCATCATCACATTTGGCCCAACAACTAGACATTATGTTCTAGTGATTCCAAAAAATATGAGTCCAAGCAGCCAGATGGTGGTGCTATAATTAAACCCCCAGAAATTTTTGTTTGAAAGGTCACGAGCCTTACACTTACACAATCCAGATAACTAAATAAAAGCAATAAAATCCACCACAGTGGATTTTCTATCATTTACCATAACATTTTTTTTTTCCTGAAAAATGCATTTTTGGCATTTTCTCCTAAACCATATGTGCGATTGCTTCCAAACTGTCTGCATATCACTGTTGGACCAAGCTTATCAAAAGCTGTTTTAATGTTGTTAAAAGCTGGTTTATTATAAGTTAAGATACATTTCATGTGACGGGACACAGTAGGAAAATGGTCAATAATTTATTAACTATTTGGCATCATCAGTCACTCTGAAGCATTTTGATCCCAATAGACAGGTGGCGTCATAAATACAAAGAAACATGCTCCTAAAGAGAATTTCACCACTTAATCAGTATAAAGTAATATTAAGTAAAATCTCAGGTTTCTTATTAATTGGCACAAGTGGAAATTATATCATATATTTGCTGGAATATGATCAGCAACAATAATCAATATCACACAAAATTTCATTCAAATCCAATGAAGGGGGACAAATGGAGTAACACTCACTGCAGTTATTGTAATAATGAAAATAGAGTGTTATTAGTCTTATTTTATAAAAAAAAAAAAAAAAAAGGATCCCAAACTAGAAAGACATGTTGGCCTTTTAAGATTAACGTCGCCAACAGCTGTGTAGATGTGATATAAAAACACTCAAAATGTTTTTAGTTTCTATTTTTTGACTTCCGCCATTGTTGTTTATGTCTCTGTAGGTAGGACTGATGGTTGTGTCGGTGTACGTCCAATTCTCTTGACAGTAAGATGAACACGTCTTCTGTGAATGTGCAATTTGACCCTGAACAGGTTCAGGAGGACAACTGGGAAGTCAAGTAAACAGGAGGACGACGCAGTAGACAGGACTGGAAATGTACATTAAAAAACAAAGGCGATCAGAAAAGTGAGGGAGCGAGAGTGAAGCAGAATCAATGGCATCTATGCGGCCTCTGCTTGAGAGGGAGGGTGTCTGTTGTAAAGAGCTACACTTCCTGTCAACAGCTGTCCAGGGTAAGAATATTGATCAATCTATCTTATGATAAAACGAATAGATACAATTTTAAATGTTTACCTCAGTGAGTTTGGTCCGTTGTTCCCGGATAGTGAACATCAGCTCCATCCGACTTGTTGACATCTGTTTCCTCCATGATCGTAGTGTCTGATGGTTCAAATGTAGCAGCGGGTTGTTTACATCCTATCAGGAGATGATCCGGTGTCTCTTGTCTTTCAGGTCTTGTCCTTAGCGCAGCTTTCACTCGCTATGCGCGACCGTGGTGAAGTTAGTTTCAGGTTGGATATTAAGCGAACATCTAACCTGAAACTAACTTCACCAAGCCCTATGACCGGGGGGTTAGATTTGGTTTTAGTCTTCACTTATTATACTCCGTCCACAAACATCTTCTTCTTTTCTCATCTTGATGGAAACAGCTGTGAAGGTTTACACTTCTTCTCTTGTTGCCTTTCGACTGGAAACTACAACCAAAAGCCGCATAATGTGGCCTTAGTTTCTTTTTTTCAACAGTAGCGACAGGGCCTTAGCGCCATTAGCTCACCTGGCAACACGACTCAACCATTTAACGCCATCTTCCCAGAATGCATTGCGCACCCCAAATAATTACTGCCTCCATAGCTGAAATTTTGCCTTAAACTATGACGATTTTCTAAATAACGAAAACTGATTTTTACTGCTTTTAATTTGGCAACTTTCTACTGTTGAGAAAAATGGCTTGAAACTGGAAACACTGATTGTTATTATATTTTATTTTTAAACGAATAAACTAATATTATTGCTGGAAGTGCAGCAGCAAATTTACAAAACTAGATTCTGCTGTTTTATCAAGATCATGTTATTATCATTTAATTATCATTTAAACCAATATTCTGTCATGGTTGAATTAAATATATAAAAAATACTTGCCAAACTCTGTCCACCAGACCATAACTCACTGCCAAACTGTGTCATTAACAGTACACGAGCAATGCAGCGCACAGTAAAGGTCAGCTCAGATCAGCACTCTGTCACATAAGGATGTTAATGAAGAAAATGTTGTGCCCACTGTGGTTGGAGAGACTGAATATAAATTGATGTGTATGGTGTTTGTGTGCATGTATGTGTGGTGGTTGTAGTGTGAAGAATGTGTACTTGTTTGTGAGCAACACAGAGGCACTTTGTGTATGTGAATGAGTTCACAACTGTGTGATTCTCTCTCTCTCTCTCTCTTCCCCACTCACTCTCACTCTCTCGCTGCCCGGGTAAGTGAAGAGGAAACGGCTGCAGAAACAGTTGTGCATCAGGGGAAAAGCATATCGGACAATTAAGACGGAGGCTGTGTACTGCACTGCTCTGTGTGGGGCTGATTGAATCAGAGAGACAGCCACTCACAGCTCTTCGTCTCAGGACATTGCAGGTAATTACCATAAGTCACTGTTCCCCTGTATTGGATCTTCAGCCCAATTACGCCCACACATGCAGCCCGCCTCAGCCTCATTTATTACCTCCGGTTGCTTGTTGACCTTTTCAGACACAAAGTCTTGACAGGTAATTCTGAGCAGAGGGTGTTACTCTTTAAGTCTTGAAGACGATTTCACAGGTTTTGAGCTGGATATTGAGATTATTGTGTAAGGATTAGCAAAGGAAAAATTATCATAAGAGTCTCCTCTTGTGATGGCACATTTGTTAATGGCATACGCATTTAATTTTTTTATAACAGAAATAAAACACAAACAAATGGACATAAAATACTTTTTTCTGATTGTGGTTTCTCTTGTTTTGCAGTATAACATCATTGTAATCAATACAAAATTGTTAGCAATATGTGTATAATGATTCTGCAATATGTGTTTACATATATGTCACAAACCAACAATATATTTGAGTTTTAAAAAAGCTACTGCATTTCATCATTTAGCCATTCATATAGGTCTCAGTCTCAGAAAAGCAAAACCAGTATCGTCTCTTATCTTATGTCTTTCTTTGACTGAGGCCTGTTTAGCTGAAATATATGATTTCTTCTGTGGAGAACATTCTGGAAGGTTGCTCTCACCTGTATGCATCACTCTGGCCTCTATCAGTCACATGCACAGACATGCACGCTCAGCTGGACCAGCTACTAAAGCAGAGAACAGAGGAGCTCAAATTACAACACTGACAGTGTAGAGTCTGACTTATTTCTCTGCTCAGGACGCCATTACTCCACCATATGTAGAAAATAGTTGCTTGTTGCTATATTAATGTCAAATACCAAACCCTGTGAGAGTGAAATAATTTTATGTAATGATCAGAACTTACTTTCACCCCTTACAGGTGACTGCAGTAATCTAAAACTGGCTCTTATATGTGACACATAGCATGTGTTTCCCATGTTGGGGCCAAATCATGATCTTTTGAGTAACTAGACTTGAAACTGGATGTATTTTTACACGTGTGTTGACAGAGAAAGGTAGCTAATGTACATATTTCATAAACATGCAGTAATTCATCAGAAATAAAGTTTCTTAATTCAACAATATGAACTCTATTTGAAGCTCATCTCGATGGACTTGACTTTGAGTGGGATAAGCCTGTGGTGGGTCAGTGACTGTGAGAAGTACTTAGTAATTAGTTGCTGAGAGTGTGGTGGCCTCTGTTGTGTAGACCTTCACTGCTCTCTGCTGACAAATATGGGAAAAACCATTTCCATGCACCCAATTCATAAATCTTCCTCCCAAATATTTTAAGTGACAGGGAATTTAACAACATAAGAGACATAAAGACGTCATATTTGTATTATATGTGTGTTACTTTGATGACCTGCTGCAGACTTCTACCAGGATCATAACTATACAAGTATTGAGGGTAATATGAGCCTTATGTTTTGTTAAAGTCACATGCATCCAGCTTCTCAGGCATGTGCAGGATAGCTGCCAGATACCACCAAGATTCACCCCCCTCTACAATCCATGACAGACCCTGCAAATTTGAAAGATGGCACGCCTAAGTATACATATTCTCTGTCAACGTTTGGGTTTTTATCTTTGACAAGTCAAGAAGTTGACACACGAACACACATACTTCAAAAGCAGCTCTACCATCTTTATTCAGCTAATTTTTTCCATCTATGGCAACCAAAACACAATACAGTTCTCTGTACAGGCATCAGGTTTTCAGGGTTATATCTTTCCACAGAATCCATCATTAAGTACAGAGTGTATTCCAACAGTCTTTCATTGTTTCACTCTCATTTTCCCTTTGTCTTTTCCTTAAACAATAGAGCTTTGTATTTTTTAAGTCTTATATAACACACAAATCTCATGAAGGGAAAAAAATCAAACAAAACAAAACCAAAAAAAAAAAAAAAAAAAAAAAGAAAACAGGAATGCCAAATATTCAGCATTTAAAATGTGTGCAATGCAAAATGGAGGTGAAAAAGGATACACCTTGGATATGTCTAAGCTTGCAGACAAGAAATACAAAACAAGAAAAAGTGGTTACTGCCATTATGTGTGTTCACGAACAATAATGAATCAAGTAATGCCTTGTAGACAGTGGTACAAAATGTTTTGGGTTTGCTTTAACATGTTTTTAGGTCTTTGGTTCTCTTGGCCTAGGTTTTGTAGCTACTACAACCCTCAAAGATTTCTGGGGTTTTTTTTGTTTTGTTTTGTTTTTTGCAGTATTTTCAGATTTTCTCATACCGAATTTTTAAAAAAATCTGAAATGTTTCAAGCAATTGTCATGTTCTTAAACTGCCCTCTCCGATCTCTCCTGCCAGACTTCAAACAGACGCCCCTAGAGCATAGTTTCTGCGCCTGTTTTCATAAAGGTTGGAGAGAGCAAAATGGAGGAGGCAATTTTTCAACATGACAACTACCTACACTCCTGAGAAAGGATGAAAGCGATCCACTGACAGACATGCTGAGACAGGTCAAACACAGCATTTATGCTTTTTAAGGATCAATCAAATTATTTATACTTTTGTAGCCAAATATAACAAGTGACCAATTCATGTTTTGGTTTATGTGTTTATCTAACTTATTTTTGTTTTTATCAGCATAATGTTGGACTATGTGTTCCTGTCTCCCACGTACATGCTGTCAGGGATTGGCCCACCCTTTCTTAGGGTAATACTTGTTGGTAAAAAGAGCTCTTGGCCCTGGTGTTGTTGTCTGATGTTAATATGAAGCTGATATCAGTCAGCTTACAGCTGCTCTCATCCTCAGCTCACAACACCTGGGGGTCAGGCTCATTGGGCTGGCTGAGGCTGTTGTCAGTCAGCAGGAGGCATGCGTCACTGTCAGGTCTCTCTGACATTATTGGTCACATCGCCAGTCAGCCCGTGTCACTGTCAGGAGGTGGGAAGCACCTCGTCACAGTGTCAGAGACCGAGCGACTGCTCACTCCCTGCGTCGCCAAACAGCCTGCGTCAGTGTCAGCATCAGCTGACCTTAGCACAGCCTTCTGTGTCAGAGCCTGCTGTCAACTGTCAGCTGTACTTTGACTTTCACCTCACCTTCTTTGGTGCTCAAGCCCTCACGGGGCCTCCATGGGCCTGCTGAGACATATGGTGTGTGTGCACCGCTTGTTGCAAATCTGCTAAATCTGCATGTTGTTGCATTTGAGCCACCCCTCCATCTTGCTCCTGCCCCTGCTGAGTAAGATCATGCTGACTTTGACTTTGGCCATGATCATGACCGTGACCACGGCCCAAGCCACGGGGATGAAAATCATGATTATCCCCATGGTGGCCATGGCCATGACCCTGGTGATGTCCATGATGGTGACTATGCCCGTGACCATGTCCTGTGCCTTGTGCTACAGCTGGAGCACCATCTGCCTCAGGCTGTGCATCTGCTCTCCCTGTGCTCTCCTCTGCAGTCCCAGTGTTCTGTGGGTAATACAAAACCAAACGATTTCAGTGATCATCTTCCTTTAAACCTGTTAGCAACACATTATCTGAGGACTTATTTTTGTTTAAATGAATGTGTATTCATACAGATATGTGTGAGTTATACCTCAGGTGTACATTCTCCACATATACGTCTGTTGTAGGTGTTTGTGATCGCAGTCTCAACATGGCCATCCCCAATGACGGAATATGGCAGTGAAATGTGGTGAGTGAGACGACCACACCTAAAAAGTTATATAATAGCATGTAATTAAATATGTAATATTATAAGGGTGAATGAATGATCAACTATGGGGAACAAACCTGTCATAAATGAAGAAGTCATCCTTATCTCCGCCCAGTGTTCGCCAGACATCAGGCTGCTGCTCTTCTTGTTTGTACAATGTGATTTTGTCTGACAGCTTCTGAGCCAGCATGGGGTGCAGGCGCTGCGCTTGCTCCCCCTGGTGGTTTATGACCATATAGGTCACATCCGTCAAACCCTGACTCTCCAGCTTCTGGCGCAGGCCATCCAATCTAGTCAGAGAGAAGCAATCACAGATCGTGACTTTAAAAGTCAGTTACAGAGAAACAAAGTTGTTGATTTCTCTGGATAGCTTAACAAACAAGTTTGTGCATTTCTTTGACAGTGGAGCTGTCTGAGCTTGTTGTACCTTGCTGCCAAATTGGCAAGTCTCCCAGAAACAGGTTGTTAATTTCAACTGTCACTGTTACCTAGTACCATATCTAAGAATGTCATGCTTTGCCACTGTTTTTTACATGAATGGAAAAAAGTGCCTGGAAGTACCTGGAAGCCTGCACCAAACAGAACAGTCAGCTGGCCTGGAAGAGTGCCACCACCGTCACCTGGCCGATTGCTCCCTTCATTGGATCAATCTCCCCTATCTTCCAGGCTGGTGGCCGCTGACAGTGAGGCCCACCTCCGTCGCTCTCTGCTCCGCCCCCATGGAGCAGGCAGAGAGCCAGGAGCAGGCTGAGGCACGCCCACATCTCTGTGGTGCCTCCTCACTGCCCCAAACTGCTGAGCACAGAGAAAAAAAAAGGTAGCGTTAGAGAGGAGGAGGGACAGTTTGGGGAAGGGGGCTGCAAATGGAGAAACAAAAGACAGGAGAGAACCACACATTTGTCAAAGTCAGCAGACAAAGCTGACAGCATTGTTCAAGAGGTCACAGAAGACTTATCATTTATTTATATATTCTACATACAGTTGTAAAGAATCTCACCAAACTATATAGATTATATACATATACACTCTCTCTTTTAGCGAGTGTAAGTCAACAAAGCCATTTATTTTAAGTTACTGTTTTCATGCTGTTTCTGTACAAATTTATGCTCATTGATAAACACGCTGTTCAACTATAGTTATGTAACTATATTGTGCTCGAATCTTGAAAGCAAAGTTTACATTGTCTGCAATGTATTATCATATGTACGATGGGAAGAAATAAAATTGTCTCGATTTTGGTTGTCGTAGGACACACGGACACATTGCATGCACAGTAAAAGCACTTGGTGTTTGACAAGTTCAAATATAGAGCATTGCAAAACACTCATGGATCCCATGTCTCAACATTAATCTGTTTATTTATTGAAGCTGTAGAAGGGAACGTGAGCAAATACAGTTTTCTTTCTGGATATTTACTGCCTGTTCTATAACTGGATAAAGTGTAATAAATTCTGTCACATACCCTTAAAAGTTAAAAAGTTTCCTTTCCCCTGCTCAGTTCTTCGTTGCTGCAACTCCTTGAACAAAAACAAGTCTCTTCCCCCACTGCTCCCCCCTTTTATACTCTGCCTGTTGTTTTTCTATCTGGAAGGAGGACAAAGTTCAGTCCCACATGTCCGCTGATGCACTTTTTTTTTTTTTGCAGACTGATGGACATTTTAACAACAGATTTATGGATGTTTTAACAACATTTCTGATTGATGATTGATGTCTTCAAATGTAATTAGCCTTGTACATTGAATTCTTTAACCTTGTGTGACATATAGAGTTGTATTATAAATTTCCAAGAATATTAGGGAACATTGTGCAACTCTGATTTTTTCAGTACTAAGGGGAACAGAGGGCGGTTCTCTGGTTGGTGTCCAGCACGTCTCTGCACAAATACAGATAAACAGGATACATTCAATATGCACAAGTGGTTTCATTCCTCAGAAAGTATCCTGCAATTTTAATACATGCAGACGGGATATTAAGAGGGTACTGTTCAGTACTGAATATGGAAGATCATGCATGAACAAAGAAGATTTTTATCTCAATAATGTAATGCAAGGAAATAAAATTATGAACTGCGTACCATAAAGATTTAACAGGGTTAAAGAACCACTAAAGACTTAAGCACAGGCAGCTTCAAAGTCCAGCCAGGTAGATTGTCTGTCTGCAGATTAGTCATGCGGTGAAGAGTGACGAGACCACTGTTATCAGATTACTTGGGACAAAGGACCAGTAGACATTTAACTAGGTCACTGAATGACAATAACGGACAATGTGACATAACGAGAACTTTAAATGCCTTTAAACACACGCAGCAGCGTCAATATAACCTATCGTCTGAGCAGTACAATTAAAACACCGTCTAATATCAGACAGATATCACATTATAAGCATTATTTGCATTTTTTTTACTATATTTGGAGATTAATGTTGTGAATGTTTTCATGTGTTTGCTCATAGCCTCGATACAGTATTGAACAACTTATGTTGCTTGTTCTGCAACAACTGAGTCCTACTGGGAACACTCAAGCTATATGCTGACTTGGTAGAACAGATGTAGTCTGAGAGATAAAATTACACTGCACACTGTATGTGACAACATGGAGGAGGCTATACCAGGGCATGAGCTGCACGTACAAGTAGCAGCACAACAGAACAGTAACAACAGAAAACATGCATTAGTGCATAGACTTATTGAATGTATCCATGTCTATAAACACTACCTGGTCGGTGCAGAATGATATGATGACTTTGGGATACCAGTTAGCCGATAACAACTCACATGACATGTGAGAGTACCCTGACAGGGATAGATTATTCTGTGACCCGGTGTTACTTATTTACAGTCTCTGGCAGCATACTATACCGTCTGAGGACACGGTGACCTAAATAAACTATATAATTGCATATCAATTTCAAAGAATATGAAATGATAGCACTGATCTACACTAAGCCTGCCATATAATTAACCTTAAAAGTTGATTGACAGGTAATTCATGCTTGAATTGTAATGTTGTAGGTTTGATGTAATTGGCACTGATAAAGATTCTGCCCCAAATTAACCCACGATTTTAAACTTCTACCCAGCTGTTTAATTATTTCTCCAACTTCAAATATAAAGCAACCTAAAGAAAACTCACACATAATTTTTTTAATCCATGTTATTTCTATGTTGTCACAGTGTTAGACAAGATAGAACATGTTTTTTTATTGCTGTATGTCCACTTTTTTTTCTCATGTGTTACACAATCTTTTGTACTTTGTACAGTTGCATTTATTTCATATAAATGTGAGTTCTTTTTTTTTTTCTTTTTCATTAATTTGATTTCATGAGAAAGAAAAAAATCATTCAGGGTGAATATAGTACTTTCATATATTAACTTTGTTTTTCTTTTTTTAATTCTTTAAATTAAGTCTATCTATCTATCTATCTATCTATCTATCTATCTATCTATCTATCTATCTATCTATCTATCTATCTATCTATCAACTTTCACTTTTACCTCACTACATTTTTCTAACTTAATTGCATACTTTTACTCTGATACATTTGTGACTATTTAGACGATCAAGACCATGATGTTAGATGATGTTAGATGTTGATGTAGGCGGATGGATGAATAACTAAATAAAAAAAAAAAAATCAATATCAAGCAGAAATTTTGGGAAAAAAAAGAACAACTTTTGTACTTTTTTTTTTCCCAGACTCAAGACATTGTCTATGAAGAGTGTTGTAGGCTCAGTGTTTTAAAGTGTTGGATAAAGTTTATCATATTCACTGTTATGACTTTCTTTTGTTTTGATTAATATATATTTGTACCTTTGCTTTCATTACTTAAGTACATTTAATTATAGATTACTTGTCGTACTTAAGTACAGTAGATTACTTGTCGTATTTAAGTACAGTGAATATTGTCATTAGGTCATTTTTAGTCAATATCTGTTCTTCTGATTAAGTGTGACTTTCTACTTTATTCACCTGTAGGCTACATGACGTCATATATTGAACAGAATACACTGCATTAACAGAATGTGGAACATGTTTAATCTGTTTTATCGTTTATCTTCGTTAAGGAAAGTAAACAGAATATCTGCATGTAATTATATGATGACAAATAAATGTGAAAACACCAATAACGTTAATGTACCTGGTTCGAAGCGGCTCGTCGCCATAACATGTTAACGCTTGTCACTTGACGCTGTCACTAAGCAACGCTTCTCGGCGTCCTTGGCTTTGCAAAGAATTCTGGGAAACTGAGGCCGGAGGCTTGAGCGACCGCCCTTTTCTGAGTACCGAGTCTAGAACAGCGCTACATGCGTCGAGGGAAATAATATCGTAGTACAACTTTCTGAAGCAGTATAGCCGAACTCGAGGTATGTATACCGATGGTTTTTAACGCCTACTTTGACCCGTGGTGGCTTTAATTAGGGAATCTGTCTAGGAAAAGTGTATTTTAATGCGCGGTTTGATGACGTAATGTTGATTGTCAAACGCGAAATGGCGAGCGTGCTAAGAGGCCCGTTACCTGTATCCCTTTTGGGCTGTATCATTTTTATTGCCTTCATTCTCTACTATCAAAACGAGTACATGGGCACATCTGGTCCCGGTAAGTTCGGCTGTGGTTAAATAAATTTGTCAGATTTGTGATAAGGCTCGTTTTGCTGAGCGGCTCCCTGTGTTTGCTAGTTAAGCTAACACCGAGCCAGACAAGCAGAGCTGATAACCTAAGTGAGCACCATGTGTCGCATCATGGTCAAATTTATGTCCCTATTTGTCGTGTGGCATGTCAGGAGCCACTAATAAATTGTGTGGATGTCATTTTGTTGTTTCTAAACATGATCTTTGTGTAGCTCGCATGGGTCCTCGCCTAAACTTCCTTATTCTTTCTGTGCAATATTGTTGCCATACAAGGCCTGTCACTATTTTTAAAAACAATTTTCTTATTCTTTTTTAAGAATATTCCTTGCTCATTTGCCTCTTTTCCGGCATCATATATATATGTGTGTGTGTATGTAATTATATATGTATGTATTTATGTATGTGTGTATGTATATGTATATATATTGTGTTATGACATGATCAAATTTGTAAATACATTTTCTTGAATTTGTTTAAAAATGTCTTTGTTTAAAAATTCTCTTTAATTTGTCATCACTTTAAAAGCAAAGAGAGCATTTCCTTTATCTGCTCTTTCACTGTGAAATGTTTATTATTAATAATAATAATAATTAATTAATTAATTATTATTATTAATAATAATAATCAGTCTGAAGCCACTTTTAAAGGGTTACCTGGTTTTGGTTGCAAAAAAGGGAACCAGAGATACTGGGGAATGTGTTGTAGGCTTCTGCTAATGTATGTCAACAAAATGTAAGAAAGTGCTGCAGTTGATTGTGTTTTACTATGTAATCTTGGTCCAGTTTGTGCAGTTTTTAATTGATGTTTTGATAGTGGTTTAGTTTAAAAATGGTCAGTCGAGCTACATGGTCACAGTATCAGCTTTGTTGATTTTGTCAAAGAACACCACATATTTTATGTCCATTTTTGTCTTTTATAACAGAGAAAGACCAGGTGAATAATGGCGGCTGAAACGGAGGTGGATGGAAGCAATGAATACCCAGCACATTATAAAGTCATGATGGACAAACTTAATGAACAGCGACAGCTGGACCAGTTCACAGACATTACTTTAATTGTGGATGGTAAGTGGTCATGCATTGCAGGTCATCTTTATGATGTTATAATGAAATTTCTAAGCAGCATTACTTAGTTCATATGTCTTGTCTGGTACAGGGCACCAGTTCAGAGCCCATAAAGCAGTGTTGGCAGCCTGCAGTCAGTTCTTCCACAAGTTCTTCCAGGATTTTACCCAGGAGCCACTAGTGGAGATAGAAGGTATTATTTGCTTCATTCTGGAAAACAAACAATCAGATACCTCCTCAGTGGAAATAAGGAGAGACTACTGCTTTGCATTATTTTATATGTAAACACTTGTGTTGCCTGCTTTTGATACTGATATATTTTTTTATAAAATAAAAAAAAAATCACAATGTGGTTTTATATAGTAGTACAATATGTTTTACTGAAATAACATTTAGTGACTAATAGTTATCGTGCAACAAACTAAATATGTTTTACTTTCCAGATGTACTTTCCTGTCTTTAATATGTAGAACTCACCACTACTGTTCTGTCATACTCTAACAGGAGTGAGCAACACAGCCTTTAGCCAGCTGATGGAATTCACATACACAGCCACACTAGCTGTAGATGGAGAAGAGGAGGCCTATGATGTCTGGAAGGCTGCTGAATACCTCCAGATGCAGGAAGCCATTAAAGCACTCAACAATAAGTGAGACATATTTAGTGTTAATTCATCACCAGTCACTGCTGAAGAGGCTTGACAGACTTTTGTCACTTTAAGTTTAAACTTTGTAATTTACAAATGCACCGGAGCAGTGTTTTATGAGCTGGAATGAAATTTGTCTGTGTACACATTGTTATCTCTGAACAAAAGCTGTTTTGTCTTGTAGAATAAATGAGAATACCTCAGTGATGGCAAAGAGCAAAGGTAAAAAGAGGAAGATTGCTGAGACATCTAATGTTATTACAGAAACCCTACCCACAGTGGAAGGGGAACAGGTCAGTCTGTTTACAGTGGCATAGTTCCTTGCAAAATATTGGACTCTGAAATGTCTGTGTCTGTGTCTGTCTGCCTGTTCGTACCACTCAAATTTAACTCTCTAATGCATAAAGCAAACACAAATGACTGTAAATATTTTCAATGTTCTCCAGGTAGAGATTGAGGTGATAGGGGAAGGGGCCATTGAAGTGGAGGAGTCAGGTGTAGAGGAGGTGGTTGATGCAGCAAAGAATGCTCAGGCAGCATCAGACGACTCTGCTTTGGCTCTTCTTGCTGACATAACCAGCAAATATCAGCAAGGGGAACCTACGCTACAGGTGATCAAGAAGGGAGAAATAGAGGAGGTATTATCACTCATTCAAAACAGAGGTCCTTGTTGCTGTATTTTTTTCCATCGGAGTTCTCCATTTTAAAGTATTAAAACATAGGTTTGTTATTCCTGTGGTTTGCAGGAGGTCGTATATCAGGAGGAAACAGTGACCGCCTCCAAGGTACTGGAGAATGTTGAGATTGTCGAAGTCCAGATTTCCCAAGTGGATAACATGTTCCGCTGCAGCAAGTGTGACCGTAGCTTCAAGTTGTACTATCACCTCAAGCAGCACTTGAAAACACACCTGGGCTCACTGGAAAAACCGCATGTGTGCAACCACTGTGGTAAAGCTTACACACGGGAAGGTGCCTTGAAGCAGCACATCAGCACATTTCATTTTGATGCAGAGGAACTGTCACGAAACCAAAAACCCCAAAAGAAAGTGCACGTTTGTGAATACTGTAAAAAGCACTTTGACCACTTCGGACACTTTAAGGAGCACTTGCGGAAACACACAGGTGAGAATTAAAAAAAAAAATGATTTTTTTGTTTATCCTAATTTGTTTGTGTGATAAATACATAGTCTTGTACTCATGGTTTATTATTCACTTGTAAACCTGTTATTACATCTCCTGAGATGCATGTTGGTCTTTTATGTGTCTTATTTGTAGGTGAAAAACCTTATGAGTGTCCAGATTGTCATGAGCGTTTTGCAAGGAACAGCACTCTGAAGTGCCATATGGCAGCCTGTCAGAATGGGGCTGGAGCCAAGAAAGGACGCAAGAAAGTCTATGAATGCCAGGTACAGTTTGTCCAGAACTGAGTTCTCCCCTACCACTGCACTATCCACAGGGAAAATCAGGGAAAAAAGGTTGTCCAGATACATGTGTTCACCTAATAGAAACATAGATACTTAATTAATCCGGCCAGGGAAATTCTTGATAGATGATTAAAGCAGAAAGACATGATGAGCAGACATGCTGATATGTCTCTTTTAGTCTTCAGACTGCTGTAGTAAATATGTTAAAATGTTGTATATTACTTCCACAATACAAACTGTAATCATCTTTACCATTGCACCAAATTCATTTTGACATTTAAGGTAAAAAAAAAACAGTCTGATAACTGGTCCATAGTAATGTCAAACCCTTTAATATTAAATACCTGTATACACCCGGTAATGCGGATTTCAGTAAATTTGAGCCACTATAAGCCTCACTGACATAAAGACAGTTCATATCCTTGGACTCCAGGATATTGTAATAAACAACGATCTGACATTTTTCTTGATAAATCCTCTGATCGTTATTAGAGACATCCATGTTTTCTAATCAATGTAGGATCTTTTCTTCTATGACTGCAACCAACTGTTTTCTCTACCACCTCCATCAGGTCTGCAGCAGTGTGTTCAACAGTTGGGAACAGTTTAAAGACCATCTTGTGAGCCACACAGGAGACAAACCCAATCACTGTACCATGTGTGACATGTGGTTCACCCACCCCAAAGAGTTAAAAGCCCATCTCAAAGATGTCCATTCCATTGAGGACAAGTCAACCGAAGAACTAGGCATTACTGACTCTGCTGCCACTGCCACCGCCGCCCTCGCCATAGCAACACAGAGCATAGAGGGAACTGAAACGGTACTGTTGGACGACGGACTTCAGGTCGAACACGTCACGGTGGAGCCTGTAGATGTAATGGAAATGGAGGAGACTACTACAGTTGTGGTGGACGACGGAGGGGTGGCGGAGATGTGTGAGGAGGACATGGAGAGACTGAAGCAGGCTGGGGTCCAGATCCAGGTGGTGCATGTGACCACAACTGAAGTTGATGGACAGCAGGTGGTTAACTCTCAGGTGGAAGTAGAGATGGAGGGGGAGATGGTGAACGTTGAGGAAGTGGAACAAGCAGTGGTTGTATGAGAATGTGAAAAGGACTGTCTTAAACTACCTGCAGGACATGCTTGGCTACATTATCCTGTAGCTGACATCTTAGTTTCCACAAAGAACATTGCATGTGGGATACAGCATGGCCCTTCAGTACGTCCTGCTGTGTGCCGTCACATTGAATGACTCCGTTCCAGCCAACATCACTCTCTGAACTCTTGACTTTATTTTATGGACATGTGCAACTTTCTGCTTATGATGCTGTATTTATGTTTAAGGTGTTTGTCATCATATCTCATGTTGTTGACGACTCTTCGATGCTTCATTGATCCATTTTCATCCTTTTATTTGTGTTTTTATTTGACCACAGATTTATATTTTTTGCTATTTTAATTTGGGTCACTTGCCAAGACAGTTTGACAGTGAGTGAAATGTTGTTGAAGCTCAAATCACAGCTGTCGCTTGGTGCTGATGATCCTCAGCGCTAAATGCAACAGTGTCGTCCAAGCAAACTTTCGTATTGACTTCTGGTGTTTTTGTAGGAAAAACTCTGATATGGAATAAAAATCAATTTCCATAAAGGGGCTACAAGTCTTACATCCTTTTGTTAAGATATTGATCCTAAAATCAACAGTGAGATACAGATACATTTACGAATGATGTTGTCTTCTACACTCAGAATTTATTCTTTTCTTTCCTTCTGTGAATAAAAAAAGATTAATCACTAAAGGTAATGAATTAACAGAATATTATCATCCATCTCTGCAGTTCTCCTCTGTGTCAGATCACAGTTTGAGTTTTACAGTCAGACAACTTTAATGTCTTGATTAATGTCAGGAGCTGTTGGAAAGCAGAGCAAAGCTGAATGGAAAATGAACATCAGACATGGATTCATTAGGTGGCCAAAAACTCAACACAGAATAAATGCTAGTTACTCTATGTGTACAGCTGTTTAAGAACAAATTCACCCTTTAAACCTTGTACATTGATTTACTGTGTCATTGTATTAACAACCTGATTCTACTGCCCCCAAGTGGCTAAAAAAATCAGTTAATGTTAGTCAAAGGATGTTAAAACACAGGTGGTCTAGTGGCCTAATGCAGATTAGTGATCATGAGCCTTTAATGTAATGAAGAAAAAATGCATTTGTAGTGAGAAATAAAGCTGCTACTAGGCCACTGTAATTAACTTTACTGGTTGAGAAATCACAGGGATAAAAAAAATCTCTCAGGGCTGTTTTATTACAGGATTCTATCACTGATTAGTCCATTGGATAGTGTTGCTTTGATATTACTTTGTACAGGTGATGAATGAGAATGAAAGAAATTCTATTCACAGAATATCACTCATAAATCAAATATGTCTCTTGAACACATGGGTGTTATTACAGCTAATTAGAATATGGCAGCTTTATTGTAACCAATTAATACCTCAGATTAATGAGGTATTAACTGAAGGAATTTTATTCCCAAAGTAAAAAGAACCCACTTGTATGTACGAAACATGTATATGCACATGTCCTGCAATCCAATAAACACCCCATGCTGGTGCCCTGACCCCACCTTGACCCCCCCTACCGGTGCGTGACTCTACCGGGTCAGGTTTCCTGCCAGAGTCCCGCCGCCTGAACTCCCTGCCCTCTGCTCTCTGGACAGCTCCTGTGGTACTGAACTACATTGATCCTGCGGCTCTTGTCTGTAGCTTTTTTGCATCTGATTGGATAAGACGCTCACGGTTCGCTCTCCGGGGCTGACGCTGATTGGTCCATCCAGGTGCCGGTTAAGCGGATTCCCTTTCACAACGAGACTTAACGGAGAAGAGAGGGAGAGAGCGGCTGCAGCAGAGATAGAAAGAGAGAGGGAGAGAGAGAGGCTGTGTGCTCAATGTCACCGGGCAGCGGAGAGGGAGATGGGTCCACTACGAACCCGTTAATACACATCGTCACAGACCCAGGAAGATAGTCATCCAAGTAAGACTCATTCATAAATGTGACATCTGAGAGGGAGGGTGGGTTGTTTTCGTTTTTCTTGTGCTGCTGCTAGGCTTGTGGTAAGAAATGCGCTGCCTCATAGGGAATGGCCTGCTGCTGCGTGGAGACGTAAACTGTTGACTGTCATTGAAGACGCATTGACAAATCACTTAACTGGTGCGTTTTGCGTTTTATTTACGCTTTAAAAAACGTGATTTAGAAAAGAAGAAATATAACTCTCATTTTTAACACATCGCAGTCACAAGATGTATCCCAGCGTTGGCTCGCACATCAATCTCTGAAGGTGTTAAGAGCTCCTTTAAGGACTGGAATTACACAACATGTGTAGGTTAATGTCTTGTATATCTTAAAATCTTTAATTGTAAATATATTTTGGTAGTAATCGTTGTTTTTAAATCAGTGCATCACTTGTTAAAAGGATCACCTGGCATTTACGCACGCACGTGACGCACGCACACGCACAGTGTAGGCTGATGGGTCAACTTTTTAGGGGATCCACATGACTCTGTTTAACCTCCTTACATGTATCCAGCTGATGAAGGTGGGTGACATAAGGCTGTGAACAAACAGGATGCTGCACCTGTTGCTCTCTGATGGGGTTTCATCCGTCTTCATCCAGAATCCATCATCATCACTCATGTTTGTTGTTGCCTGTCTGCTACTGTCATCTCCCTTCTGCTTTTGAGGTGTGCTGCAAAGATTTCTACATAAACAGACTGGCCCACAATGTTTGTCATTGGAACAACATGTTTAAAATATTAGAGAAATTAGACATCAGAGCGGCCATAGGAACAGAGGAAGAAAGCAGCTTGAAACTGTTTATAGTGGTTATACACACACTGGCTGATTTACTCTCATTTTATGCTTTCTGTGTTTGCTGATGGCAAAGATAGAGGGAGGGGATTTGAATGACTCAGCCACCAGATTTAGATAAACAGCCATCATGATGCCTCATATTGCATCCTTAAGTAGATGATTTGTTCTGTTTTTCAAGATGTACATAACTGGAAGCCATGTGATGGATTACCTCCTTGTAAAAAAAAAAAAAACTTTTAATGTATTCTTTAATGTATTGCATCAGAGAGCTAATCTTTTCAAATTGCCTTAATCATTCCTCTTGGCGTAGACCTAGACTGGAAGCTGAATACATTTCCATGTTTTTTTTAAAAAACAAAAATAGTCTTTTCTGGAGTCTGTTTATTTCTGCGTGAATGAAATTTGTTCTTGATTTTCATTCTTTTGATGGTCAATCAGTCAGAGCACATGAAACATTGTGCTTCATGTGAATTTTTGTCTTTGATGCAATCCCCTTTGAAGTGCCGACTGAATAATATGCAAACTCAGACGGCTTTTTAAAGCAGGAAGAAAGAAAATAGACTAATAGATTTCAATTTCAACCACCAGATGCAGGATTTGCAGTGTGTGCTGAATTGTTATGTTACTGTGTCCCCTGCTTACAACTGTCATGGTAACTTTGTTGAGGCCTCAGAGACACATGTTGCTCTCCATGTACTGTTCTCCATGTACTGTATGTACTGAGAGCTATACAGTCACATACTGTGTTGCCAGGCCGTGAAAATAACACTGTGTGATGTACTCTTCCTTCACACAATTATAGTCGTGCTTGCACTGATGAACTAGAAGGTGTCAAAACACTTAAAAAGACAACTGTAATCTAAGACAATACATATAAAACTGGCCACGCAAAGAATGTTGGTGTTGAACCATTTGCAACGCCAGGTATTGTGTTTTAATTATTTCCAAGTGCTTTAGTTTTAATGCATCCACAGAGGTCTGTGCAGCTTTGCTGTGGACGCTTTGTGTATGTGTGTCAGGCGAAAGGGATTTAGAGGTCACTTTGTTTTTTTTTTTTTTTTTTTGGAAATGTGAAATATTTGTCCCATAGATTCCAGAGAGGCCTGTCTCTGTGTTCCTAGGGCCCATAGTCTTCATTGTCGCAGCTCTTTCACTGTTCAGCTCTTTATTCTTGTCAGCCGTGCGTCTCAATTAACACACTGGGGAGCTTTGTGTGAGGGAAGCTTGCCGTGTGTGTGTGTGTGTGCAAACCCTGGTGTATGTGTGTTTACACGAGTGTACTTGTGCACGTTTGTCCTAAGAAAAGGTGTGTGTAAGCGTGTGCGTTGTCTTTGTGCTTGAATGCATAATTTGAACGGTAAAAAACAGTGATAAAGAGAGAATGGGACACAGGCACGGGTTTGACTGAGGGAATGACAAGCAAAGCAAGAGGCGTTTTTGTAAAAAAAACAAAAAAACAAATGAAAAACAAAACAGAGAAGAGAAATCCTAGCTGGTGATGAGGCAGCTCCTCTCTGTTCTTATCTTGTTTAACTACAGGCACAAACAGGCGTTTAGGAAAGAGTGACTAATTCTTGATTCACAGCTGCTGTGGATGGGCTCTTGTGTTTTCCATTGCTGGAGTGTGCTGAAGCTGCTGATGCTAGCATTGAGATCAGCAGCTAAGTGCACTAGGCAAGCTCCCCTCCTTACCTGTAGGGATCCTCACACAAATGATTGACTGTATGGTGAAGAAGAACCCACACGTAGCAAAACTGATTGTGTTTACTCATGACAGGCCGGCTGTTTTCACACTCATACCTGTCGATAATAGGTATGAGTAAAAATATGCAGAATTTTTGTGTTTTACAATCATAAAACCACCAAAGTGAGTGGACCTGATGTAGCTTGTGCCTTGAAAAGTCCCAGTGATTATTCTATCCATACTACAGAATACATCTGCACCTAATGATTGTTTATTTAAGATTGATAATATTTATGCTTTAACAGACCAAGGTGATATGTAATGACTTTTATCAGTAATATAAGCTGTCTCCATATTCTATATAGTGAATAACAGTACAGTACTAAAACTTGTTGAGGCAACTGGGGAATTATAAGAAGATATTGAAACCATTGAGTATTAAGATGTTTTTGATTTTTGAATTAGAGTTTTAATTCATAGCTAGCCAAATATTTGTGGCAGACAGCGGTTCAGGTAACAACGCAAACATACTAACATTAGCATTAGCAAACCTATCTGAATAATAACATTATCACAAATCACATTATATCACTATGTCATTATATCACATTATCGTGAGACCATCTCTGGCAGTATATGTTATTTTGGCTTCCACAATAATAAGAAGAGGAGAGATATGCTGTTTGCAAAATATACCACAGCAAAATCAAATAGGTGCAGAATGCAGAAAGAAACACACACTGCAGGGATCCCATTCAACCCAGTCAGTGTAACATTGTCTGTTTCCCTATAGAATCTTACAAGCACTTTTTGGCATGTGGTATATTATGAATATGACCCTTGAATTACACTTTAAAATTGCTTTGTTATTGCTTTATTTACTGCATGACAGAATACCCTGGCATCCTGACACATATGAGATTTAGATAGATTCTTGCCGCTAAACAGCCCTACAGCATTATTATATTTGACAACATCAAAATCAGATGCATAAGCTGAGTAGTGAAAGTAGTGAACAGTTTCCTGAGCGTCTTATAAGGTTTATAAGTTTTGACCTAATAGAACAACAGGCTCTGACACAGTCTTTCACAATGTCCCAGCCAACTTCAAAATACCACTAAAACCCCTTTAATATGATTATATAATATAAAAAGATAATTAGGAAATTATATGAAGCTGCAATTCCCATCGATTCAGCTTTAATCCACAAGCAGACAGGCACACTATTGAGCTTTTTAAATATATATATATAAATGTGCTGGCGAGTGTATAAATCCATCAGTCCACTCGTGCACATAATTAACACTTGTGCTTTCAGACTTAATGCAGCACTGTGTAACTGTCAACATCGCACTGTGTGCTCTCTTTCTTGACACACAGTGCCAGTTAATGCCTAATCCTCACCCTGACAGAAGACAAACAAACATGCTCAGTCAATGTCCATCACCAAGCAACCAGGTAAATCTGTTATCCAGTGGAAGCAAAACACAAAGCAATGTGAGTAACCACAGACCATCTTCTGAGATACTCTCCACTTGAAGTAGGTTAAGTATCAGTCAGTCTTTCTATTTGAGTTTAGAATGGTTTTATTTTTGGTCAAGGGCAGGGCAGTGATATCTCTATGTTCTAAGACAGTTAAAAAATATAACTTCCTGATGGTGGTTTGGTTGCAGAAATCTTGGTCTCCTCTCAATAATTATTGCATTTATTTCATGCATGGCTCTCCTTTCGTCTTTTTATTTACACACATAAAAGGATGGTATTCAGGGCTCATTGCTTTGTGCTGTAAAGCGGGGCCCTCTCCTCTCTTAGCAAGTCCTTTTAGGCTGCCTGAGATCAATGCTTAGATATTCATGGTGCGATGATAGGATGGTGTTTGAAGGCTGAGAGACTGTAGACCTGACAAAAGAGAATTGCTTTGATTTGCCACTGAGGCTTTAACATAGATTCATCAATCTTGATATAAAGACAGATGAGAGAACATCTTCCAAAACACCACGTTGCACCATTAGTTCACGACGATGTCCTCCGAACACATTAGCTCAATTTATGAGAGAAATCTTGTGTAATACAAATTTTCTTACTGCAACTCCATCTTTATTGTTTCTTTTATTATTCCATACATATCCAAATGTTGATTAGTAAAGAAAATACCACCTTCCTCAACTCAGAAATTTGCATACACGTTAGACAATCATTTTGCAGGCTATGTTTTCCCTACACTGTCAGTGGCACTCAGCTTTGTGCCTGTTTATTACTACTGAAGATGTAAGTGTTTTTTTTTAGATTTCCCCAAAAATTGGGGAATTAAGTTGAAGTTGCTGCTCAAACAAGAATAAATTGCATTAGTAAGAAGTAGCAATAGTTTATTTACTGGGGACAATTTCCTGGTACAGGTCAATGCACATGTTTTTTGAATAGTCTTAGTAAGACATTTATACCACTCATCAGTTCATTACTGATTATTGGTTAACAGTTATTGGATAGTAACAGAATTCTCAGTGATACAGTGGTTTCACAAAGTATTTACACTCGTTCTGTTTTTGGTAATGTTCCTCATTCGGTTGTTAATTTTTTCTGATCGATTTACATTTACTATCCCATAATGACAATGTAAAAACATGTTTTTAGATTTTTATATCAAAAGCTGAAATCTGTCATTTAGAAAAGTATACAGGCTCTCTTCAGTGGCTACTTTAGCTGCAATTAGAGCTTCAAGACTTAATCAGTCAGTCTCTTCAACGTTCAGCTTTACACATCTTGATTTGAGCAATTTATCCCATTCTTCCCAGCAGAATGGATATTTAAGAGCCTGTGAGCTGCTATCTCTGGGTTGTTCTACACACAGTCTATGGGCTTTTAGCATGTGCTCATATGTTGTCCTGAAGGTGTTTTATTGCCTGTATGTTTCAGATCATTGTTGTGGTGGAAGGTGCCTCTGGGCTTGTACACTAAAGAGCAGGTTTTATTCAATGATGTGTCTCATGTCTATATTTGGCTGCATTCATCTGAGCAGTTTCCCTGTCCCTGCTACCAACAGGTATCTCCATAACATGCTGTTGCCACCACCATGCCTCACTATAGATATAAGGTTTGGAGTTTCCCTTTTGTCTCATCAAACTAGGGAATCTTTTGTCTCATGCTCTTAAAGTGATTTGAATACCACCAGTCCAACTATTATAAAACTCATATTATTTTTACTCAAGATTGGCCATCCCGCCACTTGAATGTAAAGGTCTGATTAATGGAGTGTTGTTAAGATGGTTAACCTCCTGGCAGTTTCTCACTTAGATTGGCCAGATGGCCAACTCAAGACAGACTTTTTGTGGTTCCAAATTTCCTCCATTTTGTACTGGGCACACTCAAACCTAAAATGGTTTTATACTCCTTATAGTACCGAAACAATGCCTTGGTACAACTTTATTGCAGCAATCTACACAGTTTCTTGGATTTCATAGGTTGTTTTTTGTCCTGACATGCAGCATAAAGTGTGTGTCTTTCTAGACTGTATCCAATCAATTTCTGAAGTCACTGTATATCAGATTCAGTCATATTTGGTAATATGATCAACTCACTGACGGTTTTAGTTCTGTGTGAATGATTAAAAGATAAATATACAATATTGACAGTTCTGTTTTTTACTGCATATGCAACATGGGTTTAAACTGAATGTGGCAAGTGCTATAAAATCAAGGTTCACCCTAAACTCAGATTTACCTTTTTTCACAATCTCATGGGACATTGTTAGAGTCTTGCTGTCAGAGCAGCAGGCAGTTATCACCTAATTACAAACTCACATCACATTACTCATCACACACACATAAGGCAGTGACAGGCATCACTCATACACTACAGCAGAAATGAAAATAAAAACAGTTGGTTGTGCTGGTGATTCAGGTTGTAAGTATCCTCTTGTTGGTAAAGAGTGATGAGGATTTCACTGATTTGTTTATTCCAGCTCTCATGACAACATCAGCGTGCGTCATCCTTGAAACAGGAGTTAAGCCACTAAATTAAGTTAAGGATTACAATACAAACACACACGCGTGGATACTTGTGACACGTGCACGCTAACATTTTCACGTTTTAAACAATTTTATTATGCTTAAAAAATCTACCAAAGTGTCAATTCAAAAAAGAAAATCAATTATATGAATATCAGTATTTTATACGTTAATACAAAAGATTTCTCAGAGAATAGAAATGAACATACATAACATTTATTTTTATATCTCTTTTGTGCTTCATTCCAGGTTGCGTCACTGAACGCCCCATGGCTGTGCCCTGACACTATCATCTGTTCAACCTCTTTCCTCCAGCCTCCCCCACCTTCCCCCTCACCCCATCCAGCTCTTCTTCCCTCCTCCTCAACCTGTGGCCTATTTATACCCAGGAGACTCAAAAGAGCCCATTAAAGCTCAGCTCTTGAAGCAGACCTCTTCAGAGACAACCGTGAGCATGAATCCAATAACACATTATCTATTTGATCTCCAACCTCATCAGTTTTTCTTCTATATCTGCAAATAAGGAAGAAATTTAAACTACTGGAAATTCTTCAAATGCAACGAGACTACAACTGTTTTCAGCTTAAGATGACAAACCGTCCCCTGATATTCCATCATTGAAGAAAAGACAAGTTGCAGCTGCAACACAAATTTTGGGAATTTTGGATGTAGCCTGTGCTGGTCTGCCAACTGGAGAGACTGTTCTGTTTAGTTGAAATACTTAAAAAAAAACCTCAAAAACACAACATTTGTTTATTGACTTAGCTGTCTTAACAATCATGGGATTTGGGCAACGACTCTGAAAGGATTAACCTTCTAAATGGCTCATATCTGAAGGTAAGTCAGTGTTTTTGTCCCATATGAATATACTTTATATCAGCTTATACAGTGTCTGTGTAATAATATGGCATTTAAAGCAGTACTTACATGAATGGATTATAAATATGTTGCGGCTTGCTGCTGAACTTATGCATTTCATTTCAGATGAAGTGGATTATGCGCACTCTCTGTTTGTCTTACACTGACATTGGTGCTATTGTGTACATATTCAGATTATAACTTATATAATGTTTTAAATTACATGTATATTTAATATGCAAAGGATAAGGACAAGAAACATAGAACACATATTTTTTTGCTGTGCAGACAAAAGAAGTTTTGAAGGGGTGGATTTTAAAAGGTGCTTTCATAATAATAAAAATAATGATAATAATAATAATAATAATATCAGGAACATCAGTCATAGTGCACCAGAACACATACACTTATAGATAAAATAATAAATATTCAAAACATGTAAAAAAAAAAAAACTAACAACAAAAATAATGGATTTCTTTTTTCTTTTGTGTATTCAGTCATGTCCCACTCCCAGCGATGAGCTAAGCCCACTCCACCCTGGGTGTCCCTTGCAGGATGACTGCTGTCTGCCCCGCTGAGAGCAGCCCAGAAGGGACTGAGGCTGGGGCTGGAACAGCAGGCTCTAGGGGGTCAGGTGCAGCAGGCACTGCCAGGAGCAGCTCAGTTTCTGGACCCGAGACTGGCGAGTCTAATGGAGACTCTTTCGGGGGCTCCATCGGAGGCACAGCTGTGGGTACAGGCGGCCAAAGATACAGCCGCTGGAGCCGCCAGGACAGTTCTGACATCAACACAGACGATGAGGGAGCTACCGTCCGCCGCCTCACTCCGTTGGAAAGGCTGAACTTGGATATGTGCCAGGATGAAAGGTATACATCAAGAGATGAAGCAGAAATTATTTCTATTCATTTGTGACTTAAAGTCGTTTTAGAATATTGATCTTTCCAGGTGGTGTGCGACTCTACTCTAGTTCATCACAGCATTTTTTTGTCATGTAATGTGGTCACAGGGTCGTCCGTGAGCTAACTGTTGGAAGAAGAATCGGCTTTTACAAAATTCGAGGAGAGATCGGCTGTGGAAATTTCTCCCATGTCAAGCTGGGAATTCATGCTCTCACCAAAGGTAAGACACTTTGTGACACTGATGAATTGCAACATCACACGGAATAAACACAACTGGCTGCTTAGACATTTAAAGAAACCTGGGCTGATTGATTATTTCTAAAAGGAAGTGTAAAAACATCCATCCAGGTAAACCTCCCATTTGCTCTTTGCTCTGGGTTTTTTATTAGATTTAAGTGATAATTTGGCTGATGAGTTGTTTCCATCATTGAGTTGCAACACTAACAACTGTGTCCTTATGTAGCAATTCACTAACAAGGCGATGTGTGCCTGGCCAGGGGGCTGAATCAGCCACAAAGAGACAGACTGTCTGCTGCCCTTGAACAGATGGATTGATTAGAGATCTCCAGTTTCCTTAGCGACGGCTAAAATTGCTGCATGCCTCATCAAAGGAGGAGGAAATAGAGGGGAATAAGTGTGTAGCCATGAATGTGTGTGTTTGTGTACATGTGTGTTTTTAGGGGTAATATGTACTTTAATGTATGTTTGTGTGTGCTATGCTATGTGCTGTGCATGTAAGTGGTATCATTTAGTCCTTCAAAAACAATATGAGCTGCGATGCATTTTAAATGCTCCTATTGAATGCTATGTCACAGCTGAAAGGAAGCTTAATACCACCCTGAATAATGTATACTGATGCACAATTAGATATCTCAACACCATTTTGCTGCTTAAGAACTTTTCTGTATTCAGTTACCTGAGGTCTATTTTATTTATCTGTATGAATCATTTAAAGGAATACAGTCAAGTTGGTCGATTGTTTGCGGCTGCATTTTAAAATCTGGACCATATTTTTTCTCATGTTTTTTTTAAAGCTGTTAGTTGAATTTGGTTTCCAGACCACGAGGCTACAATAATTCAGCTCTGTGTGTTCTCGTCATCCTTAATCTTCACTGACTTGACCGTCCATTTCTGTTCAGACCTCATGTCACTGCGGTGTGGCAATTTTCTTTCATTTACAAAAGTAAATTTCCTCCTGAGATGAAAGGATGAAGGACTAAATGTGAGAATTGACCCCTGAGAGAACATAATCAAGAAAATTAATTTCTTAAGGAAGCTAATCCTCCCATCAAATTATCTAAACCAGAGTGTCAGGCCTGGTCACTTTGTATCTGCTGTATGTGAAAACAGTCTCACAGTTTCTTCATATAATTTTTGTAACATTTAGAGTAAGTCAAAGTGTTTTAAATGATGCACAATGTTACAATCAGTGAGAGAACCCGCATCTTAAAAAAAGAAAACAAAAAAAAAAAAAAAAAAAAAAGATTCTACCTGTGTATTGTAGCCTTCATTACAAGATAAATTTATAGTTACAAAAACTCACTTTCTACAATATGGGACCTTTAAAATATTTATTTTCTGCGTGGTTTTTGAGCAATCCATTTAATCTGTAGAAATGTGTGTGTCTATTCCATCACCAGACAAAGTGGCCATAAAGATCCTAGACAAAACTAAGCTGGATCAGAAGACCCAGAGGCTGCTGTCCAGAGAGATCTCTAGCATGGAAAAACTACACCACCCAAACATCATACGCCTCTATGAGGTTTGGCTCTTTAAGTGCACACACTCATATTGATGATGTACAACCTTTAGCTGATCCCAAGGGATTTCTCAGTGTTTGTGGCATCCAGCCCACATCCAGTCTTCTTCTTATTAATGCACTTTGACATACTTGTCACTTGTACTGTCTTTCTTTTCCTTCTTTAGGTAGTGGAGACCTTGTCACGGTTACACTTGGTGATGGAGTATGCAGGTGGAGGGGAGCTCTACACTAAAATTACCACAGAAGGGAAACTTTCTGACACTGATAGCAAGATTGTCTTCGCTCAGATCCTCTCTGCTGTTAAACACATGGTTAGGATATATGAATTCATAATGAAGCGTCATTTTTTTAGACAGAATCATTTAATGTGTTCTACACAGGATTTGCTTATAATCATAATGGCCATAACAATGTTAGCTATTAAGAACACAGCCCTTATTGTTTCCTATGGTATGTATTTTCATCTGTATTATTCCCCATTCTCTGCTGTGATCTGTGCTAAACTTAAAACAAGAAGTTAATTTGTGGATTAAGTTTTTTTAGATAGAAATCAAATCAATAATAGAAAGTTCTATGTGTTCTCTCTTCAAACTATGATAGATCAGCTATTTATGATATTTTTTGAGTTGTGGTCCCTTTATAATGACTTACATGAATCTATTTTTTTTTTCCATTTTTCTCCAACAGCATGAAAACAACATTATTCACCGTGACCTGAAGGCAGAGAATGTTTTCTACACCAGCAGCTCTTGTGTCAAAGTGGGGGACTTTGGCTTCAGCACACTGAGCCGCCGTGATGAGACACTCAACACGTTCTGCGGTTCTCCACCTTACGCCGCACCTGAGCTCTTTCGGGATGAACATTATGTCGGTATCTTTGTAGACATCTGGGCTCTGGGTGTGATGCTGTTCTTCATGGTGACAGGCACCATGCCATTCAGAGCGGACACTGTGGCCAAACTGAAAAGATGCATCCTGGAGGGGGCTTATATCCTGCCTTCCTGGGTACCACAGGCGTGCCAGAGGCTCATCAGGGGAATCCTCCAACTCATACCATCTGACCGTTGCACAGTAGAGCAGATGATGGGCTGTGAGTGGCTCCTCCCTGTAGATTTCCCACGGGCCATGGAGCCCTTCAAACTAGACCCATCCTACCTGGCAGAGAATGTTTCATCCGATCTGGGGGAGGAAGAGATGGAGGTAAAGGCTGCACTGGAAACATTAGGAATCAGCTCTGAACACATCCTTAACAACCAGGGGAAAGACTGCAGGAGCTCCATCACAGGAGTCTATAGGATCCTGCTACATCGTGCTCACAAAAGACGGGCTGTTGAGACCATACCCGCGGTCACACAGGTAGTCGGAACGACTTCAACAAGCAAAAAGGAACGACTAAAAGTGTATCGTAGTTTACGGCACACGTCTAAGCTCTGTGTGATTCTGTGACAAAATGCTCTGCTTCACTCTGGAAATTAATTGACTTTATAGTCTTGGATGAGATTGCATGAATTTTATTAGAAATAAAAACGTGCTTTTCAGTCCAGCAGTATAAATTGAAATCATGGTACATTACCCCACTCAGCTCCTGAAATCTGGGATTTCTTACTTTAGTATCTTTCTTCTACTAAGTAAAATTAGTCTCTGTGAGAATGTTGCTAACAGTGAATCATTATTGTCTCCTTTTTTGACAGGGACAGGGACCTGTAATCCTGACATTTGTAAATGTTTTGGAATATCATCATTTAAGTAAACATAATAATGATTAGATGGCATACATAACTTTTCTTTTCAATAAACCATATGAGAAATGTAGCATAAACCTTAAGGATGATAGTTAGAAATCCACAACATTATGCTGAGGCGGTAAACATGCAGTCAGTACATGAAATGTGGCGTTTTTTTTAATGTTAAATTGCACTTTTCTTCAATGCCTTAGTTTTCTATAATGTTATGAAATCAAAACAGACTGGTTTGATTATACTCCTTAATGTTTGTGATGATATGAATAGAGTTTTCACATTATCCCCTGTGACCTTAACAGGCCAATAAATTACCAACATACCAACCACTGAAACAGTTACTTTATCATGTGGCAAAAAATTAATTTTCAGTTCCGTGTCAGACTATTTCATTATGAGTTTAAATGATTTGTTGTTTCTTTTTTTAATCATTCGATGCCATGTTCATGCTAATGTGTTGATTTAAATAAATTTCAAATTCAAATGCATCGGTCTTTTTTTGCTTTTTGGGTAACACATTATCTGAGAGGTTGTGCATAACTAAGCATCAGCAGTAGAGAACATTGATGTATGACTGTCAAATGCAACTCATCAAGAAAAGGATTGTAGCAGGACAACAACAACAACCCAGTCAGTATATAAAATAAATAAAAACGAATGTGGTCAAATTGTTTCTTAATGCTGCCAAACAACCCCATTATGTTGACATTGCAGTTTCACCCTGTCGATAACTGACAGAAGCTCATATCTTTATTAATGCAACAATATAGCATCATTAGATTTGCATTTATCACAGATCACTGGAAACACAGAGAGGTAACAAGTAACATTATCTATAATAATAATAATAATAATAATAATAATAATAATAATAATAATAATAATAATAATAATAATAATAATAATAATAATAATAATAATAATAGTAATAGTAATAAAGCTTGGAAATCACTTTAAACTATATTTAAACATGTTAACTTTGAAAATGGGAAAAGTACTGTTTTCTATATTTTTTCGGGCAAAATGATCTTAAAACTTCGAAATATTCAGGATCTTTAGAGAAATTCACAACTGTCGCAATAAGATTCTTACTCTGGCTAAAAAGAGAGCGATTCCTATTTTTTTCTTCCCCACTAAATGGAAATTCCAATCATTACAAAATTAGAGAGATTTGTGTTTAAAGTTTACTTAACAAAGTGACACAACCTCGTTTAAATTAAGTTATTTGTGAGATCATATTTAAATGTTGTGTGTTATATAAGGTGCAGTTAGTAACATGTATTGTAATCACTTGTATGCACAGCATGCATACATTTGTGCAGCACGTGACAGAAACGCCGTACTACATTTCCCAGAAGACCCCCTGAGAAGGCACGTACGCATTTCCGCATTTACGTGATGACGCATTTTCTGCCTTGTTGGAAGGTGGTTTCAGGAGGAAGCGCTGTGACGGGTTAGACTGTAGCAGAGAAGAAACGCTGAGATCCTAAAATAACCGGACACACTCACTTGAATGGTATTCGGTCTCCTATTGCCAAACGGTAAGAAAATTAACTTCGACATTATCCGTATTTAGTGTTTTATCCCAGTGTGTTTTAATGTAACGAGGCACCACGCCCTCTTTAATTGTAGCTTATAACAGGATTGTTGAGGTAACGTTAACGAGCTGGCTGCTCGGTGTTTGGCCCAACACGTTTCCTCATTTCTGTCTGGTGGAGTAAACAATGCATTTATATTCTTTCAGTTTTTAAAGATCAATAGCTCATGGATCACATCGCCCGCTCGATGTAGGTCATATCGTCTGTGTCTCAAATGGCTTTGCTGCAACACAAAACTCCTTTTCATGCCAGACAATAAAGAAAATCTGCCCCCGAGCAGCATCCGGGTGCATATGAATGGGAGTTTCTACAGAAACTAAACGTTACACGTTTGATTTGTTTTGACACTTGATGTTGTATTCAGATCTCGTGACAAAGGCTTGTGGGGGGCGGGGCTCCTTATAAGATGAGGTCATGGTGGGAGCGTGGCGCTGATGCAACATGAAGGTGTTTACAAAGCAGTACAGTGTACGTGTTATGAGGCCATTGAAGGGGAAGTGGCATCCGTCATATTTTAGATCCCTCCTCTAATATTGTAGTTGTAAAAAATCTTTTAACCCTTCACAGTAATAAAAAGCATCCACATGAAGGAGATCAGTCATTTCAGTTTGACTGGAATAAATCAGATTTTTTTTTATTATTTTATTATAGCACAAGTTAGCAACTTTGATCCATTGCTGAGATACATGGTAGCTCTGATAAGTAAGTATATGAGAGTTAAAGTTCAATGTTCATTTCAGTCCTTTCAGTTTCTCCTCATTACAAAATCAACATTTAAATGCTGATCCAGTCCAATATCCAAATATTTTTCTGTTTACTTATAGTATTATGTATGTATGTATGTATGTACAGTGTAAATCAGATTTGTTTTTACCACTTAAAGATTTTGACAGCTTATTAGTCAGCAACTTTCAGTCTGAGCTCTATCCCAAAAACTGTGAAACACAACACCTCTGACGATGTTAACTTAACCATCATCGTTCATGTTCCATGTTTGTTTTTTGTTTTTTGTTTGTTACAGATGTCAGTCGCTGAGGACCTTTCAGACATGGATGGAGCAGACCTACTGGGGCTGCTGTTCCATAACGGAGAAGATGGATCGACTGAGCCTCTCTTTCCTGATGAGAATGGGCTCGAAACTTGGCTGTCTGAGCAAGATGTAAGACTTAACTTGCAGAAAAAACTGATATGATTTTAATAAAGTTGGTTAAATCCTACTAATAAATATCCAAGGTTTGGGAACAGCATGAGCCCAGTCAAAAATTAACTGTGTGTAACTTTGTGTGTGCTGAGTTTAATACTGTCTTTTTATTTGCCAGATGCTGACAGGCATGGATACTGAAGACTTTCTGTCTAGCTTATTAGAGGGAGAGGACAACGTGGGGACAATGTGTCCCTCTCACTCTCCCTTGGGCAGTGACAGCGGCATTTCTGATGACAGCAGCACTGGGATTGGAAACAACAATCTTCTGGGATGCCCGAGTCCCCACGGCAGCGATAGTGACGTTGTGCCCAGCCCGAGTTATTCCCAGCCCAGTCCTGTGCACTCGGACCCTGCTGTGACTCCGGGAGAGCTGTACACAGAGAGCCCAGAGGCCTTAACAGTCCAGGCAGATCACAGCTACTCTCTGCTTCAGAGTGGAGAGAGGGACATGGATATGCTGCAGAGCGTGAGGGCAGAGAGGCCAGATACAGATGTTTTCATTGATCTGGGTATGTGCAGTCCAAGGATGCTTGAATATCTGTAATCTGTAGCCTTACTTCAATATGTTTTTTGAAGTAACTTAAATTCTCTTACAGAACATTGATTTGGGATTAGTACACTTTGTGGGAGATGCAGTGACAAATGGGGACACTTATTTAGTCTAGCAGACAAAACAAATCTGATCACTGATTTTAAATGTATTTTTTTCTTCATGTGACAGATGACCTGGTGAGCGAGGCAATGGAGGAGGATGTTGACAGTGAGCCGCTTTGCACACTGGCCATAGAGGACTCGACACCAGATTCACCACAGCCCAACAGCACAGACCAGGTCAGTTTTTCTCACTGTTTTAGCCTGAAGAGACTGCTTTCATTCATTCATTTAATATGCTAGTATTGCATTTTGTAATATTGTACGTGATGCATGTTACAAATTGGCCAAGACGTAACTGTTTGTGTTAAAAAAACATACAAGTAACATAGAAAACATTGTGTCTCTTCCCTTCAGTTTCAGTTTAAAGAGATTGTGCTCACTGAGGAGGAGAAGCGGCTGTTGGCGAAAGAGGGAGTAACCATTCCCACACACATGCCTCTCACAAAGGTAATTGATTGAGATTTTGTGTATTTCCTTGAGCTGATGGTGTTGTCTTAATCATGATCACTATGCAGCTACACTAGACTGAAGTTTCTGCAAAATACTGTACATTAGACTGACAAACACAATCAGGAATAGATTTAGAGTTTTAACAATGATCTAAATTATTGTTATTATTGTATTTATTTTTTCAGCAGTTGCACAATAATCCTGAAAAGTGTTAGTATTTTTTTTATCATTATTACTTGGCCACATCTGAATGTTTTTTTATCTTGTTTGATGTTTATTTATCTTTTTATTTATCTTTTGCCGTCAAACCCTGCTGGGTTTTCTGTTTGGTCGTTCTGGGGCTCAGGCTGCTGTATTTTATCATATGTCCACAATCTGGTAAAAAGCATCCTCATCGCTGTGTAACAGGCAGAGGAGAGGACCTTGAAGAGGGTCAGGAGGAAGATCCGCAACAAGCAGTCGGCTCAGGAAAGCCGCAAGAAGAAGAAGGTGTACGTTGATGGACTGGAAAACAGGTGAGATGCTGAGACTAGATTTTCCACAGTCCAGGCCAACATTTTCAAACATCTTGTTTTGTCTGACTAAAACAACATCCAAAGATACTGTTTGCCATTTTGTGTATTTCCTTATATATGAGTCTTATGTGATGCACACTGCAGGGAGCACTTAAAGGACTGAGCAAAGCTCATTTAGCTCCCTGCATGGATTAATTGTATGTTTGTTTCATTTTTAATACTTGAGTTTTACGATAGGTTAAATATTCTACATATGTTAAATATACTAATTACTTAATTGATGTCGGCCTCCTGCAGAGTTGCCATCTGCACTGCACACAACCTGGAATTACAGAAGAAAGTCCAAATGCTTCAGAAACAAAACATGTAAGAACTCTAAATTACTGCTTATGTTTTTATATGTATTGTATATAACGGCACATATCCAGGAAGTGTTTCTGAATCTGTCGGCATCTGTTACAGTAAATGTTTTGTCTTGGTTCTGACAGATCCTTGATAGAGCAGCTGAGGAAACTCCAGGCTATAGTGAAGATGTCGACGATGAAGGCCAGCACAACCAGCACTTGTGTTATGGTAAATTTGTGGTTTATATTAACTTCTTTTAATATGATTATTATTCTAATAAGTGTCAAGTTCTTTGTGATGCTATAATATTTGTCCCTCATTTTCTTCTTCCGGTCTCTGTCCAGGTGTTCCTGCTCTCCTTCTGCCTCATCATCTTCCCGTCAGTTAATCCATTTGGTGGAAGCACCAAAGAGCAGAAAGAAGTTTACACACCCTCCTCCAGTAAGTTGAAAGAAAAAGTGTTTTTCTTTATTTCATCCTGTTTTGCTATGCCTTTTTGATGCACAGAATATGTTTTCTTCTTCATCAAGATAGCACGTATTTTGTGTGCTAGGAGAAAAGTACTATAACAGTGTTGGTTCCGTTTGCTAACAACATTTCTATCTTTATTGCAGTCATTTCCCGGACCTTGCGCTCAGTGCCAGAAAGCACAGATGCCATATCCTACACTGAGCCTGAAGAGGTTGAGTACACCTCAGTGGTCCAAGTAGAGTTACATAATCCTAAAGCCATCTTTGCCGGAGGTCAGAACAACCACACTCCCGACTACCAGAGCAGAGTGGAACAACCCGACTCTGAAACAGGCGTCAACAGCAACTCCTCGGCCGACTTCCCCAATCCCGTTCAGGCAGCAGAGATGAAGCCGGGGGCGGCCAGTGGAGAAGGGGCCTTACAAGAAGGAGCGATTGATGGTGTAGTGGCGTCTGCTGTGGCGTATGAGGTCTCAGGATCCAAGGATAACTGGATAGAGCGGAACCCGCCGTCTGTCATAATACAGCAGCACCGCTCAGATGAGATGTAGTAAGGAGATGTTTATCTATATGACCAGCAGAGGGAGCCATATTCCTAATGTTTTGGGTATCAAAGGGAAACTTAAACTTATAAAGGGAAATTTAGAATGGGAATTTACTGATAACCGTCCAGATATAGAAATTATCTGTCTGTCCCATCTTTTCCCCTATAACAGCCTTCAGATGTACTACTGTTACTTAATTTGCACTTTCTTTTGATTTTCTTGCACCAGTTGGCAAAAAGAACTGGAAAGAGATTTCCATGTATCAGCAGTGTATACTACCTAAAGAGTAGGTCATTGCAGCAATATTATGCATGCTTGCATTGCTGCAGGCCACACGCTACTGAGGTAGCACTGACGGCTCTCATGTGAAGACCAAATTTTTCTGAACCTGTTGGCACCACCACAGGAAATTTTATAGGGAACCTACAGTAGATTACTTCGAGAGAAGTTTTAATTGCATTATTATTTAGCACCACATTTTAGGGTGAGCTCCGTTCAACTGTCATCTGTCTGACCACCCGTGCACTTCTCATAAATGACTCTCGCTATAAACCATTGTGAAAATAAGTAATCCCAACAGTTTGCACCGCAAACTAGTCGGCAACATCCATTGCGTAGTAGAAGACATGCTGCTTGACTCTCATGAAGCTTGATTGAAGTGGTTGTTAAACCACCGTAATGCTTAAGCCATTGCAGGACATTTGGCCATTTAGAAGACTTGTAAAGTTTGTTAGTATTTCCCTTGTAGCAAGGGTATCCATGCTCCTTTTAATTTTGGAATGCATCATTTTTTTTATGTTGTACAGTTAAAGTAAGTAAAAAAAAAATCTACAAAAAGTAGAGCAAGACACTGAATCCTTGACTTTGGTCTTGTTTAGCCAACCCCAGTCTACGCCTGCAATCACCTCTTTGAAAAGTTCATGGGACAGTCCTTTTACCTTCGTAAACACATCCAAAGTAGCACCTGTATGCACACGAGAAGGGGTTTGATATATTTGCTCAGTAGACCGTGTCGCAGTTAAATATACTGAAAAATGTGATGACCTGTTTTGTCAGTGAGGCATTTTTGTTATGATTTTTTTTTTGTGTATATCTCACGTTACTGTCAGTAATAAATTGAATCTAAATGGTATTGGAACGCTGTTTGTTATGATTAATGAGTCAATGAGATTTTAAATGTTGCTCATGTCGAACAAAGGCACTGACATTTGACACAGTCCGAGAATGAAATGTAAATAAGCTTAAATGATTGTAGCTTTTCTGTACATTTGACCTCTTTATGTATAAAACATGTCTGGATATCTATGATGATAATAATAAACTTTTTATATATCAGAATGACTGTAAAGTGTAAAGTATACATGCTCATTCTTGTTTTGTTTTGTATTTTAATATTGAACTTTGAAATTCTCTGAAATTACATAATGACTTATGATTTATCTCAATGTAATGTACATACTTTGCTTGCATGTGTCTTGCACTTTCACTTTTCTCAGAAAAACTGGTACTTCCAAGCTAACTGGCAAATGATAAAACAAATAATTTCAAACTGTTTGCCAAGCCTTCTGACACTTTCACTTCACATAGGGGCTGTTTTTTATTTACCCACCATTTGTTCTTCACAGCCCGACTTGGGATTTCCCCTCAATGTAGCCAAATAGCTAACAACACTCAGGAAGACACAAAATTCCAAAAGTATGCAGACAATAGAGGGTGATGTAATATTTATAAATCTAATTAGGAAGTCACAGTCTATTGCATATTTAAAAGAAAATAATGTGGTCATATAATATGTGTATTATATACTTACCTGTGCGGATAATATGGGGATATTTGAGTGTTTTCTAGGTAAGACATGGTTTATCAAAAATCAGTTTATACTTCATTTTGTAAACTCAATCTGTAACTGTTTTCACTCAGATTATTTCACATTCATTTTCCCGCTCTGTGGTTGGCAAACAGTATTTGTCTGACTATAAAGTAACCTCATCTGTGGGGGGAAATAACGGCAAATGGGGGCCTAGGTCGGTGACTCACAAGCGTGAGGGTGGAATCATGAGTCACTAGCTCTTCTCAACATGTTGAGACTCATTGTTTAATAGGGGGAAAGGTCGCGAGCTGCGTGACCAGCAGGTGGCGACGTCAGTCCATATTTCCAGAGAGATTTAGATTAAAAGTACACACTCCCTTTACAAGTACACTCTGTCTCTCTATGGCTCTGCATATTTCTTACACCGGGCCTTGATATTGTGTGAGCTGCGACTGAGCATCTCTTTAGATGACAGTATGACAAGGTTAAAGGTGAACCTGTTAATGTCATATCAGCTTATCTTTTGACTCATCGTTACAACAGGAAAATGTTAAAACAAACAAACAAACAAAAAAAAAACCCTTTTTAACTCGAGGGCAATATTCTGGTAACTAAGCCCACTTTGTGGTACTTCAATAGGTGGTATGATCTGATATGGTAGTAGAATGTTTGTAGTGAAACATTTGAGGTCTGTGAGGTAATTAGTTTTCAAAATTTCAGTTAAAACATGCTCCAGACCATTGCATTTACTATTATAGGATGTATGGTCTCCAAACAGACAGGACCAGGCAGCCTGTGCGTAAATACGCACAGCATGCATCTGTCTGAATAGCGAGAGATGTTGAGTGTAAACTACTAAATAAGCACTGATAAGATGAATTGGCCTGAAAAAAGAAAGAGACTACTAGACTTGGCACGTGGCGCTTTTGGGGAGGAGGGGTCACGCGCATCTGTTGGGCATCTGCCTCAGAGCAATGAATGGAGTGGGGGGTGATAGAGAGTACGAACACACACACTTAATCACATCAACCCCCCCCGAGCTCCATAAAAAGACCGGGGGGCAGGTGGAGGACGTGAGTATTGTAGTGACACAAAGTCGCCCTTTTTTCCCTGAACGACACGCGTCGAGACAGAACAGCAATTAAGCTCCCCTTTCAATGGACGGACAAAAAACTGGCGTGTGCCGGCCACAAGCTGTTTTGGTCACTCCTCCCCAAACACTTCGTCACTAAGAAAAAAAAAATCTCACCTAATTCGGGTCAGGACAAGCTTGCAAAGTCTCGGGTGAGCTCCAAGACAGACTGTAAACACAGCCGCATCAGCAGCAGCAGGCTAAGTAACAGGTTGGTAAAGGTGCACAGCCTGTTTATTATAAGGCCTCGGCTTCGGGGAAAGTTTGGATGCACTATAAATATCCTGTCAGTGATTCCCCACAAGCTTGGAAAGTCCAGCACTCTGATGGTTGTTCTAGAATTTAATAGATTCATTTCAACACTGATCCCATTATTCTCCCTTTGACTTCACTGATCCACTGTATTCCCACCTGAGATCTGAAATGTGTTGGTCTGGTTTTATAACTGTCATGTAACAACATTATTTGGTGCATAACAATTATATAACCTACACAGCACACAAGGTAGGCTTCCTGTTAGCAACACAATGATGAAAGATAAATCAAGTGGGGGAGAAAAAAAGTCCAGCCAAACCTCTACTACAAACAATCAGTCTAATAATGGAAAGTAATAAGGATGATTTGTTTTTTTAAGATCTATTTTTAAACGTTTGTGTTATGACATGATGTTTGTGTCCATATTATAAATTTAAGTAAAACAAAACATGTCAACATATACCAGAATGATATCCGCTCCCTAACAATCAGAGCTGGGGAGTGGGGAGGAGGGGGTCACAGTCAGTGGGTTCAAACTCTTTTGTGTGAGTATTTACAGTGACTCTGAAAGTCCACCGTAAACAGGACTTTTAGTTTTTTTGCACAGTGATGATGTTGGATGTTGACAAGGCAAGGACGACTTGGTGGTGGTGGGTGGGTGGGTGGATGGATAGAAGAGGGGGATTTCTTGAAAGGTTGTAATCTCGCCCCACGTGGGGTTGTCAACAAGCTGTGCGTAACTGCCCGGGGACTTTTGCTTTCCTCACCCCGTCCGCTCTGAGCCAATGGTATGAGGCAGGAGCGGAAAAGACCGCCCCTGCCGAGAAACAACGCAGTGCTGCTATAAAACCTCCCACAGCTTGTTCCGAGCCCAGAATAACGCAAGAGACTACACCAGAGACACACTCACTCACTCACTCACACAGCTCTTCACTAGTTCACTGCAAGATCCTCCGATCGCGCTTGGATTATAACTATGACTCTGGAAGAGATCCGCGGACAAGACAACACAATGGAAAACGCAGATAGGTAAATATTTAACGCACGGATGCAACATTATTCGAGATTGTCTTGCTGATGCTTTGTAGATGTTAATGAAAACGTACCCAGTGTGCTGATGATGTGTATGTTTCTTTGTGAAGGGTGCAAAGTGCAGGCGCAGCCCTGGAAGACCTGCTGGTCGCTGCTAAGAAGCAGGACTACCTGACAGTTGGAGTTTATGAATCTGCTAAAGTCATGAATGTGTAAGTATTTAATTTTGTGTAATTGTTTGATTACAGTTGGACATATATTTATATGTTAAATTGAATTATACGGATGAAAGAATATTCTTTTGACCATCTTCCTTCTTTTCCTTCAGTGACCCAGACAGCGTGGCGTTCTGCGTCCTGGCCACCGATGAGGAATACGAGTGTGATATTGCCCTTCAGATCCACTTCACCCTCATTCAGGCTTTCTGTTTCGATAACGACATCAACGTGGTACGCGTTAACGACATCGAGCGTCTGGCAGACCTCGTGGGTGCAGAAGAGACCGGCGAGCCCAAGGACGCACACTGCATTCTTGTCACGGTACGTTCCCCCCGGAGCACCCACTCAGTCAGGAAACCGGCAGTCGGTGAATCATGCATGCATCACTGCTCTGTCTGAACTTTTTCCTTTTTTGCACACGCCTCGCAATCCTGTATCACTTGCATCGTGTCTGACTCTAATCTCATTTTTTTCCTTCTTTTTTATGTTTAGAGCCCCAGTGCAAACCCATGGAAAGACCCTGCTCTGGACAAGCTGAGTCTGTTCTGTGAGGAAAGCCGCAGCGTGTACGACTGGGTGCCCACCATCACACTCCCAGAGCGCTGAACTGACTTCCAACTAACAATGCTTCACATGATGATGATGAAGATGATGAAAAGAAAGTCAAGGAGCTGAGCTTCAGCTAGAGGGTGTCAAACCTTTCTGCCTCACTTTTCTGGATTAAGAGGCTGAGGTTGTGAACCCTCCTCTAACACCCCTGCAAGAGAGCACCCTACCAGTGCATTCTGGGTCAGCACGTTGGTTCTGGATTACCCTGAGGAAATGGGGTTCAAGTTCAGAGTTCAAGTGTGGACAGGGTCAGGTGTATGCAGAGTGGACAGAAAACCTGATGGACATTAAGAGTTGGACTGTACTGCAGAGTGCAGGAAAAAAAAAAATGAGAAGAAGTGGTGACCCAGGAACTGACCTAGATAATAGGCACTGGAGAAAATGAGAAGAGAAGGTCACAGAGAAAGATACTGTGCAAGAAATGGACTTATGAAAGTTTGGATGGCACCAATTCTCATCAGAGGGGGACAAGGAAGATGCTGGTCCTGAAGAGGGTATCTGAAAATGCCTAAATGGACTTAACCTTAAAGTTGCAGTGCAGCCATCAGGACTTTCTTGGAATAAGCATTGCAGTTTGCTTGCAGATCCTGATTTGGGCTGTGTCTGTACCTGTGACACTTATGGACTATTGTTCTTACTTTTGAATATGCAGAGAAAACAATGCAATATTCACTTGAATTGTACTCATTTTTAATGTTTTATGAATAAACACTTGGAATCAAACTCATCCTGTCTTGTCAGAAATGTTATTTCTCCATTGTATTTAACTTCACAGATCATTGACTCTCACCAAAAACCTATAGTTAGTTAAGCAGCACAGTGTGGGAAGTTACAGCAGATTGCACAGACATAGGAAATGTTGCATGATATCAGCGTCACAGAGCATGAGAAGAAAAAGTAGAGGGTAAAATGTGGGTGGCAGGCGGAAAGTATAGATCTGAATGATTGCTGCTTAAAAAGAGACAAAATAGAGAAAAAACAGAGAGCAGAACAGTTACAACATGGTGATAGTTGTGACATGTGCTCCTTCCAGGCACTGACCTTTTACCGCTCACAGACCAGCTGCCTTACGTGACAGCTTGCACAATCTTTGCAGCCAGAATCGAGGCTGAAGCTGGGGGGTACTGCAGGAAAGAGCTTTCTTTTGTTTTCTGTGCACTGGCAGCTGGGGCTAGAGAGCTCTATTTGTCACTTGGTATTGTTCTTAGTTATAGTTTTGTGCATCCAAGTGGACAAACCAGTATTCCTCTACTGTAAAGGACTGAGGTCATACTTTAAATATGCACTTTTGGGAAAGTTTTAATGCATGAAAGTTTAATTAATCTTGCATTTGCAAAAAATCCATGCAAAAATCATCAAGCATCACAGAAAGCAAGTGCATATTTCTATAGACACGTGCACACACAGACACGTGCATACACACCATTGAAAATGAACCAGAGTTGGAGTTGAGTTGTAGCGAAATGAGGGTCATAGAGATCGTCAGTGGTGGGTAAGGGGAAGTGTGGGAGTGGTGTGGTCGGCGCTGAGCTGAAGCTGACAGTAAAGCACGGCCCACATCAAAGAGATAGCAGACTTCACAGGAACTCATCTCGCTTTTCTTGGCAGCACCTCAGTCTCCAGCCAGCCACTGGTCATACACTACTTGTGTGCACGCATGAACACACAGGTGCACACAAGCATGAACGGACAAAAGCACCTGTATATGCAGACTTTGCACAGAAAAATGCTCACAACCACACATGTATGTGCACATAGAGAAACACACACACACAAGCCAAGGAGGCAGTCCCCTTCTGCTGAGACTGCCTGTCAGGTAGTTTTCTAAGAACAGAGGAAACTTAGCTCAAACAGAGTTACAAAAAACAAGTTATAAAGAAGCAATAAAGGGACTTTCCATGGAAATTAATATATGCACTAGTAGGCACATGGAGGACTCCAGTGTATTTGCATAAAAGGTGACAAAGCCAGTCATTATCTTATATGTGCTGTCAAAACTGTATCTAGATTAGGCTATAACAGTCGTGTGAGACATAGTTATGAAGGCCAGAGTGGCTTGCGATGACTGCACTCTGGACTCAAACATAAACCCTGAGTCTGAGTGAAACTGAAATACAATTTCTTGTTAAATTTACCTGTAAAAGCCCCAGTCAACTCACAACAGAATGGGTCACAGTCAAGATGTTCATAATGCACACTACAAAGAACTGAAAAGCAGTTTTATTTTTATTTTTATTTGGCACATTTCCTAGAGCAAGCAAAATAATCAGGGAATCTGGTCTCTGCAGGTCAGCGTTCTGTTCACCAGGCAGCCTTTTCTATTCAGCAATGGAAAATAGTACTACCAGCAACAAAAGCAGTGGCAATCGTATCTAATCTTGGCCTGTTTTTTGAGGGGGAGCAGTGTTTAATGCCCCAGATAAGACCAATTTTCTCAAGAATATAAATGCTGATTGTTTTATTATGTGCTCTAAGCAAACAAAGACAGGTTGGCTGAGGTTCTGGTGGTTAAAATCAAGTCCCATGTGTTTTGTTGACTTAATCTTTGACCTAGTTTGGATGAAAGTTACATTGATGGTCTTTGTGACATGTCAGATTCTTCTCTGTGTTCATTTCTTCATGCTGGCATTATCTGCTATATCAACCTGAACTTCTGGGGTAGCAACTCATACAAGCCCTGAGCAAGTCTCATAACAACAACGTGTCTATTTGTATACTCTGTGTTTTTGGCTACAGGTGTATATAGGCCAGCAGAGGAAGAAGAAAAACAGTCTACTGGAGAGGCTGATATTTGTATGTAGTTAACAAACATCTTCTCCCCGTGTTGGCTTCAGTGCCAAAGCCTGAAGCAACAGTCCAGACTGTCGAGACAGCCCGACTGTCTGCACGAATTCTGAGCCAGAGATCGAGAGCCACGATAGACTGAAAGGGAGGGAGCAAGACCAGACACATGTGCTCTGACTGAGAAACATTAGTGTGTTCAACCATGGCACAGAAAGATGGTAAACATCAAGCAGTAGCTGACCCCAGAGCACAATTCAAACTATTTCCTTTTTCTGCCTATATGAAGAGCTGATGAAGACGGTTCCTCTATTTCACATGGACCATAACCCCAAACAAAATATTCAGTTTATGCGCAATGGATCTGCAACTACAGACACAAATATTTACTCAGGTGGTTAAATGGTATTTGGCTGGTAGTGTACAGCCTCATATTAAGAGTCTGAAGGTTTGAAATATGCTTATTCACTGTAGCTGAGAGTTAGATGGAAGGATCGATACATACTCATATCTGCCCAATCAATATGAGGATAAAGCCTGGAGCAGGTTAGCTTAGCTTAGGGACAAAGAAGAAACAGTTAGCTTGGCATTGACAGTGGTAAGTAATGTTCATTCTTTGACAGACTATATATCTTTAATCCCTACAAAACCAAACCAAACAAATTGTAAAACCAAGTTGAGGTTTTACAAGGATTTATGTGTGAAACTGTTTCTTGGCCAGGCGTCGTGACTTCTCCGAGTCTGCAGTCGTTGGCTAGAAACATCACAGTTATGACAGTACTGCAGGTGCTGGCTCAACTCCGTATCTAACAGACAACGGTATCAATCTCCTCATCTAACTCTCAGCACGGTAGTGAATAAGCAATTTGTCAGCTGTACTGAAGACAATTATTAGTAAGACATTGAAGTAAAAAGTCTCAAAATGAATCAGACTTTTATTTTTGTCTCTTGGCTTGTCAGCAGATTTTTATAACCTGGACTTTCCAAACAGTTAAACCTCCTTCTACTAGTCATGAATGCAGCAAAAAGTGAAAATCTTGTTTTGTTCTTAGTTATCATTAAAAGTTGATAGAGTCAGTATTTACCAGTAGTGTGCGGTTAAAACTAATAATCTTAGTTATGACAATTTTGTAATATTGTAATATTTGTCCTGTTGCATCACATTACCATGTGAATATTGCTGTTTGACTTTTTTTTTTTTTTTTTTAAATCACAGTAAAATGTTTTAATATTTGTTTCCATATCAAGATACTCAAAGATTCCCAGACTTGTGGTTCAACTGTAAATGCTTACTGCTTCTCAGGGACTTTGTTGGAGTGATCCGCCCTTTCCAGAGACATTACTTTCATGGGGAACTGTGGTCCCTTCTTCCCATTCCCTTCTCTGTATCACTTACAGTAACCACAGCAAGATGAGATTACACGATGAGCTGGCAGGCAGCATCCCCTCTCACCCCACCCTGAGCTGAGTCTCTCTCGTCCTCTCGCGTGGCCAGATTGGTACCATGAGCTCATGGCCCAGCTGGCTCTGGCAGGCTGTAGAGGTAGAGGGAGAGGGAGAGAGATAGATGGATAGCTGGTGTTGGGTGTCTCTAATCTAAGTATGTGTCACTCACTGCAGAAATGAGCTGCACCCTAGCTGCTTCTGCCGCTGCTGTTTCTCAGTTTACAGTGAGCTCACGCTTCAGATTCTGTGTGCGGTGGTGAGACAGCACAATATGCAACTTTCAGAAGTTCTTAGATTTACTGTGCAGGGAATTTCTCATTGCTGCGGTAGCTAGGGTGATTCCAGTACTGCAACATATACAAATACAAGCGGCTGTTGTTTGTGAAGCATTACTATCAGTCTTTCAATATGACCCGACACCTGATGGTGGTTTTAGAGCTTTGTGGTTGTGGTTAAGCTGAGGTAGCTGTAAAAGTTGAGTATGCACACACACATGCACGCACACACACACATACACACACACACACACAAACATGAACATACACACCTGGGATGACCGCACCATATTGGAGGGTGGGGTGGGAGGTGGGTGACATCACATGATCCAAACCTCTCAGTTCAGAAGAAAAGTTTGTGGTTGTCTATTTTTCTGTAACCTATAATCAAACAGAGTAAAACAGCTGTGTGTGAGCCAAGGGGAGGGTGACCCATTACACACACATACACACACATACACAAACACCTGACCTACACTTTAGAGATCCACTGTGTCCCCTTGGGGGGTAGAGTGACACACACACACAGCAGGTCATTGCAGATGAGGTCATGACACACACTTAACTGCTGTTAATGTGAAATACTACTCTCGGTTCTCTGGGCAAAACCAATGAGACAGTTGTCTCATATATATATCGGCCAGGCAGTGAGAATGTTTTTAAATTTGGAAGATAATCTGTCTACTATTTTTTGCAGGATAGAGTCATATGGGTGTTTGTTTTTCAAATTGGTATGTCTGCGAAAATTGCCTTGGGATTGCATCAGGGTGTTTGTTCAGAAGGGATTGAATGGATTGACTGGATGAAATGTGTGATTTTTGACTGCAATGTCTATATTATTAGTAAACAATACACAAGATTATGGTTGTGTCTTTATTGACTTTATATCAGGAAGCTCTCATTACCAGGTTTATAACAAATATAATATGAGCTATGGGAGCATTGACCTTACACAAACCTTAACAGCTAAACTTAGCTTATGTGATCCTCACGCCAGGTTTATAATATGATATCATTGCATGTTATTTCACATGAAGTGAACACCATCACAATAAACACAGAAAATACACAAAAGCAAAGAACACTTTGACATGAGTAAACAAGTAAGCCATTCGAATGAATCAAGGATGAGGCCAAAGTCCATAAGGAGTGATATGATGCTAAATGCATTGATTAAGTGAACCCAGGGCTTTGAGTGTGTCTCTTTACATAAGCTGCAGTGAGGTAAGTGTAAAAGGCACAGGCTATTTCAAGATAAGTGAAACAGCTCATGAAGTCTGAGCGTCTTAAGGTTTCACCTGGATTGTTCTAGCACAGCACAGAACAAAAGAGGCTGTTAGAAAATGAACAGAAAAGAGATCAAACATGGAACAAATGATTTAATATAAGACCTCAAACTTTGTTATCATTCACTAAATAAAATGGAATTTAATGAATGTTAAAATGCATCTTATTTCGCACTCCCACGTTTCCTTTTATCCCCTGTCTGTGTCTGCATACTGGGCATATTTTCTGGTTTACTGTGGCTGCCAGTCCGGCTGGGGTGGGGCAATGCTAAGTGATTTGCCAAATATGGGGAGCAGCCTGTAACCTCGACAGGGTTGACACATTACTGACATAGCTGAGCTTATCCGTCCAGAAGCACATGTACTCGAAGCCATGCCAGGAATCCCCAGTCATAGCCCACAATCCTCAAGTGAAGCAGCAGGGCTAAAGGCATGGCCATAGAAGCACAGCCTGGAGGAGGAGACACGAACCAGTGCTGCTGTCTACACAGACTCAGACAGAGGCGCGCAGAAATACAAATAAAATGTGGGGAAGCTGCAAGCTATTTGCTCTTCTGATGATAGAGTCTCTGCTTCGTCCCGGCATGCAGACAGAGTGACCGGGCTGATTCAAGGGTAGATAGAAAGAGCATGAAAGAAAAAAAAAAAAAAAGATAAACACTTTGCAAAGAGGGTGTAAATATCAAATTCCACCGTGGTGATGTGTAAGACTATTTGAGGCTGAACAAAGTAGCAGCTTAAATAGCAGCAGCCATTGTTATCCATGAGGATTGTTTAATCCAAAAGCAATGCTGCACACACACACACACACACACACACACACACACACACACACACACACACACACACACACACACACACACACACACAGAACAAGAGACAGAAATGTGAAGACATAGTTTGCTGAGTGTCCATTGTTGAGCAAAACCAGTATTCCATGTGAGTATGAAACAAAGTAACTATATAAAAAAAAGAAGGATAAAGTAAATGCACCTCCATGTTCTTAGGTAAAGGAAGTACTTCATATTTTCAGGGCAAGCATTTGGAAAGGTGCCAAAGCAGCATGACATTTTTCTTGCAAGAGAAATGCAGACAGAGAGAAAGAGAAAAAGTAAACAGTTTAACAGTCACACTGCCTTTCTGCTTTCAGTGCACATGCTAATTAGAAACCTCAAGAGGGGCTGTGAAGCCAGAGACAAGCACGACCCGCCTTAACACATGGAGAAAAAGAGAAGATGAGAAGTAAGAGAGCAGAAGACAAAAAAAGGAACAAAAAAGGAACAAATGGGGCTGACAGAGAAGTAAATGGAACGGCAGAGCAAGAGCCCTGATGATGGCCTTGTTTGCTCGATTTGTGCCGTCACTCAATTACAGGTCAGGGTTATTAGAGGAATGATGATGCAGCAGTTCATCACGACAGCCTCCTGCTCATGCACAAACAAGTTGACTTTCTTAGGGAGGGTGTGTGTGTGCTTGGTTGTGTGGAAAAGCGTAGGTGAATGTGAATGTTTTCAACACACACACACACACACACACACACACACACACACACACACACACACACACACACACACACAAATAGCAACTATACAAACACATGACAAGAAAAGCATGAGATAACCCTGCTCAAAGGGTCAAATATTAAACTGACCACAACATGTTTTCAGTTTTCCGCTCCATGTACAGAGGCTGATATGTTTTCTTAGCAGTTCAAAACATGCTTCTTGAACAACTAAGGTATTGCATAATATCAGTAGATCCAAAATGAGTGACCATGTTCTTGGCGACATATCTTATCTGATGTTGCCTCTACTCTAACAACAGCCTCTGAACACTCACTGACAGATCAAAACAAACAGGAGCTGGCTGTGTGTCCGTACTCTTTGCCTTTACTGGCAAAGAGGAACAATGGGACCTGATTTCCTCTAATAAACCTAGATCATGCTGTGATCATGTGAGATTGTTTTTCTTTCAAAATAACACTGAGATAGAGTAGGGAAGATAAAATTCTAATAAAAAACACTAGGAAGAGTTTAAACCAGAGTGTCTTCCATGCATGAAAAAAACATTTTAAAAGTCTGCACGCCATAGAAGTGTGGGCAGCATTCAAATTAGAAATTCCTCCCAGAGGATGATTTGAAAGTGCAATTAGAATTTTGCACAGGGTTACAAAAGGAGCGAGATGTGTGTGTGTGTTTTTAAGGACTTTTCTAGGGAGTGATGCAATTGCCCCTCTTCCTTGCACTTGGGTTTTTTTTTCTCATCGCGACATACCATACTTAACCTAGTAACACACTGAGGGTGCATGGCAACAGTGGTCCAATATATCCCGCCTCTTCTCCCACTCATCCGTACTGGTGCCTGTGCCTCTGCATCTCTCTGTGCAATTATGACACTGATACCTTTACATCTGAGCAAGCTGCATGTATATGTGCATACATTGTTATATATATATATATAAATATATATAAATATATATATGTATGGAAAAACAAAAACAAGCTCTTTTTGTTTTGCCGGTGTTACTTAATCTGTAGGGATGAAGGGCTGGGAGAGGAGAAAGGAGGGGGGAAGAGGGAGTAGTGTTCCACGGCTCGACTGGCAGCCAATCGGAGGGCAGGATTACCTTGAGGAGGGCATAAACATGAGTTGTTGCTGTTGGTAACAGAAATCTGATTGGTTCTCTGGAGTTCTTGCTCAATGGGATAGGTGTCTCAGTGTGTGGGTATTTTGATTAATGTTATGAATGTGTTTATGTGCTGTTCTGTTCTCTAATAACCTTGTTATTCTCTGCCCTTCTGTTTTCATTTACGGAGGGGAGACTTAGTGCTCCAGCCACTGTTGCTATACCATAGCATAGAGAAATTCCTCAACTGTTATTTACCACTCACAGTGCTAAATCCCCTGAACTATAGTTACCTTGATGTTGTGGGCTGCAGAGTAAAGGCCATGTTGTACTATCTGGGGCAAAGAGGTAAACACAGCTCACAACAGCATAAAAAGGCTGCACAGCCAGTAAATTGACAGGAAGATGGGAAAGATGTGACGCAAGAGGACAGGTCACTGACACTGCTGTTGTGAATGATACAGTGACATAGGACAGCTGTTGACTATAAAGCACACCTTTTGGTTATTTCATGTAAAAACAAACCTAACAAAAAAACACAAAAACAACACACATTTAATAATGCAGTGCATTATAAGCTCAGATTTGCTGATTTCTTGTCACAAATTCAGATAAACAAGATGTACAAATAATAAATATGCAAAGGTACCAGAATAACATTTAATCCCTGAGGCCGGCTTCAGTCAGTCTGCACCCAGAGTTACACTCTGTTTACCAGACAGACAGAGCTCACAACTGCTGCACATGTCGGGTTTGTTTACATGCAGTTCCTTCCTGAAAGGGGCGGAGCCACACAGCCGGCATTCCAGTGTTGCTTTGGAAACAGGGCTCTTGCTGTAGCCAATTGGAGACCGGGGATTATGACATGTGTGTTTGTGAGTGTGAGTTAATCAAACAGTGGTATCTGTCTGGCAGTGTGTTGACAAGGGGAGATTTTTTTAATCAGCTCACTCAAGGAAGAAAACACATGGGGTAATAATACTAGAATCAAACAAGCACATGCTGCTAGGCCAATTAAAAATCAACAGTCTAATCTCTCAGTGAGAAGTTGTAATGTGTGTGTGTGTGTCTCTGTGTGTGTATATGTCAAGTTTGTTTATTGCTAAATGCTGAACAAGCAACTTAAGTTTGGCCTTATTTTTGTTGTTTAGCCAAAACTATTTTCACCATTTTCATATCTTGACCTTGAGATGTTGTGTGTGTGTGTGTGTGTGAGCATCTGTCACTCCAGAAGTAGTATCCTCAGTGTGTGTTTTTGTGTTTGCACACATGCACAAGTGGACATGTGCCCATGTGTATGTTTCCCTCATACAGCTGTTATTGTTATGACAGAGGTTGATTACTGGGTTTGGCACCTGTTTTAAGTTCCTCTTACCGACAGGAGGGTGATATCTTCCAGTTAATACTTACTTTATCATAGTGAACACACACGCACACACACACACACCCAACACAGCAACTCTACTATCTACTCAGTTATAAAAACAGAATGGTAATCTCACACGTGCTAGAACAAAAAACAATACATTTATTATTTTTGTTTCGTTTTGTTAAATAAGACAGAGGCCTTCACTAGAAACGGATGCATTTATTGTAAAAGGTTGACAGCGCCAGTGATCATTGAACATTGTCATACCTTTGCAGAGGTGTAAGGATTTCAAAGAATGTAACCATGGTCTGTGTTTGTGTGTGTGTGTTTTTTTTTTTTTTCTTTTTAGTTGCTCATGTCAGAGCGTAAGAAGCAGCAAACAGCAGAAGCCATGTGTTAACTGCCACACAGGATGCAGCTGCATCAAGTAAACAGTAGCTTCACAATAACTTAAGTGTGTGCGTGTAGCATGCATCTGTCTGTGAGTGTGTTTTTACTTTTATTTTCTTACAAAAAAAATAGGGTTCCTTTGTCATCTCTGCTTATCCTCTTTCCTGTCTGTCTTAATTCCATGAGCAGCTCTTGAGCCGAATATGCCCTCAGGGCTGGAGGAGAGGGTTAATCTAATCAGTAATCCATGTCCATTTTTTTTATGGACATTCTATAATGCACCCGAGTCCAATCATGTCTGCTGATCTCTTTAAAATAAAAAGGCAATGTACTAAATGAGTGACAGTTGATCAATAGCAGCTACGTGTTTTAATTAGCAAAATATCTGAAGATGAAGATGTGAAATGATTTTTTGAACACTCCCTCTGGAGCAGGGGATTCAGTTTCTTGCTTGAGGCCACGGGAACATGAGTGGCAGGTGACAGGAGGGACTAAACCCAAATCCGTCTCCTTCGTTGCGTTTGTTGGAGAAACTCAAAAACGGTGGAAGCAAACTTTGTGTTTTTCTTCAAACAAACCTCTTCTTCCATGAGTATGAATCTAAATTAGCTTCTTTGTCTTGGTCTAACAGCAGAGTGCCCGACAGTTTATGAGACAAAGAAAGGGGCTAGCCAACCACAACATCCTCCGCAGACTCCTCAACTCTACCCAGCAACCACTGTACACTGACACTGCACCAATCTGTTTCTGTTGCAAACACAGACATGCATGTGTGCTCACAGACAGAGGACACAGACCACAGACAAAAGATCTCACTCGGTTTTTGAGTGAAAGAGACTCTGTAGGATCGTCACTTTGCATGAATTGATCTTGTGTATCAAAGTGTGTGTCTTCCCTCTGCACACATGCCTGCATAAACTATGCGTATGCAAAGAGGGGAAATCAGGAAGTTGTGCATCTGCTGTTTGTTAATCATTAAATAATCATTTTTTGTATAGTACCATGTGCTGTGCGCAGTCTTTGTGTGTGGGTAGTCGCCAATACGCAGATATACACGGGGTCTCCATGTGGGCAAGCTTTATCCACAGCCCCGCAGCAAGGCAAACTCTCACTGACGTCTGACTTGGAAAGTGACAAAGAGAGACTTTGTTGCCTTTGTGGGCGAACCGAAAGAACCCAGCCTTTGAGCGTCCCGCTTTGATTACGTATGTATGCATTTGCGTGTAGGCTAGCGGGTGGGTTTGTGTATGAGTGTAAGGGAACTTAAATTCCTACAGCAAATTAAAGGGTATCTCCAGCCTTATTCTTGACGTTACAATGCTACAATCCACCGCACAATTAAAGATGATGATATGCTTTAATTCTTTCTTTCATTCTTTCTTTCTCTTTTATTCTTTCTTTCTTTATCTTCACTGGCATCTTTTCACACAATCTACAACACACTTTGAATAAACAGTACTCTCCCCTGCAATCTCCCTCCCACACCTCCCACCTCCGCCTTTCCCTGTCAAGGTAAGTGTGCCATGTGGATCTATATCTAGCGTGTGTGTGTGTGTGTGTGTGCAGTCATGCCATACTAATTCAGCTTTGCAAGCCCTCTGTTTTAGAAAAGCTAGACATCAGTTTTCACTCATTCAAGTACAATCCTTTTTTTTGGCAGAGATTCACAAGCAGTGAATGTCTAATCAAACACACGTAAATGCACGCACACACAGGGCCCCCGAGGGCTTGTTTCCTTTGATCTAGATCTTACTCAGCCATAGACGGTACAGCAGGTGTGAGGCAGCCGTCAGGTGTGTGTGTGTACAAGAGTAAGCATCAGCCATATGGCCTTTTAGTTGCTAACTACACACCTAACACACCTCATGCACTCACTCAAGCAAATCAGCCTCCATGCAAACACACAGACTCGCTTTCACTGTCTCCAAAGCAGCTGCAGTATTAAGAAAACACTCCGTGCTGGTGAACACACGACCGTGGGCAAATCACAGCAACTGCTGGGCTGACCCTCCACCAATCACACGACCGAGGGTGAATGCAATCAGCAGCTGAGCCAATCGGATAAAGAAAGAGGGATAACCAATGGCAGCAGGAGCTAGACACCGAAGCGGTTAGAGATAGAGATAAACCAATCAGAAGGTGAAGAGTGAATCCACTGATGTGTTGTTTTTGAAGGTCTGCAAGGAACTTTTCCTTTATAGTCAAACACACAAGAACCCTCACTTTGTAATCCCACCTTTAGAGCTATAAATACCCAGGAAAATCCAAGCGCCTACAAGATGTGTTTGTGTTACAGAGAAAATCCCTCCATGAATTGTTTTTTTTTTCAAGGATGTTGGAAAAAAAGTGATAATAGATCAGGTCCGTTGCAGATGTTGCAAGAGGATGAAATCACAAATACGTGCAGAGCAAACAGCATGTATGTGTTTTTCTGTTTTTGACAGATTGTGCTTATAAAAAAAAACAAAAGTTGATGCATTTCATAACTGTCAGTGATGTTTTGTTTGTGTGCAGATGCATTTCTTTATGCTTCCAAAAGTGTGTCAGTGTGTTTGTCCCAGGTCACCTTAAACCCTCCGACTTCATGGACAATAAAGCAGAGAGGCGTGTCATTGACACACGTGCTGCCAACTGTTGCTGAGACACAAAGCGAACATAAAAACCACTTTACTGACTGTGAAGGTTCCCCCCTTGTACTCCCTCCTCCTTCCCTCCACAGGACCATGGCACACTCCAAAATCATGAGCCACACACACCCCTATCCTAACCCCATTGTCCCAAAATGAATGAGTTAGGTGTGTGTGTGTGTGTGTGTGTGTGTGTGTGTGTGGTTGAGTGTGTATGTCTGTGAGGACAGCTGGCTCTCTGGCTCCATCAGTAGCAGCTGCCCCAGCTTCAGGCCCTCAGGGTGGAACAGTACAGATTAGAGGGTGGCTGGGATGGGGTGGAGTGAGTGAGTGTGTGTGTACGTGTGCATGTGTGTAGTAAGGGGAAGTGTGGCTCAGTCTGTGTCCTTATACCAAATGAATAGAGGATAGGACCTCTCCCCTCTTTTGTCCCACCTCCCCCATGTCATTTGTTTTTTTTCCATTGCTTCTCCATTTCTTGTACCCCTAAGAACAAAAGGCAGCACATTTTAAAAATTAGAATGCAACTTAATTAGAGGGGACAAGAGAGCAATGAAAGAAAAGGCGACAGAGAAACAAACAGGAAGAGAAAGACAGACAGAGAAGGCTACCAGTGACAGCCAGTCTGGGGGCTAGACAGCGGGCTGGAGACAGCGACAGACATAGAGAGTTTTGGGTCCCCACTGGGTGCTGAGCGGGGGCCAGCTATGGTGGCTTAGCGACAGCTGTTACTCCTGCCTATAGGATATCTGAGCCAGGCCCTTTCAAAAATACAAGGCTGTGATGAAGAATGGAGGGGCCACTTTACTACAGTGTGTGTGTGCTGCAGGGGAAAAAAATCTTTTGAAATAAATGGATGTGGATTTTCGCCAAGACATAAAGAGTGGCACACTTCACCCGAATGTCTCTGCAAATAAAAAGCGCATTCTGGCTGGACTGATAGGTGGGAGGGCGGCAGACAGACTTTCACCACCTAAACAGCCGTTTATAGCTCTGTTTTGATCCCTGTTGATTTATTAAAACACAATGGCATCTCCAGGACCGAGTCAAGGTTTGTTGACTCAGAGGAGTCATTCAGAGCTCCACAACAACATGATATTTGCACAGCGACGAGGGCTATGGAGACACATGCAAATCGGTTAATCAAAAGCCCCATTCTGGTATAATCCAGCCTTTACCTTGAACCATCGTGAAAAGTACACAGCACTGAAGGTTAAAAGCCTTGAGTCATATGTTTGCCAAAATCTACGTAATGGAGATAAAGTATGGAAAAAGGATACATGAGATAAATTTGAACCTGAGAGATGGTATGACACACTGGAAATAGCTCTTTTGAGACATCCCTAATGCAACAGTGACCTTTAGAGAAAATTGTGCAAAGTCTGTCTCCATGCTTTGTTTAACTGTTTTCATCAAATGCTAATGCAAGACTGACTCCCGGCTGATTATTGGATCTAGATTCACTTTACACCCTCCACACTTCTGTCCTGCTCCTCCCCCTTCTCCTTCTCCTCCTCCTCCTTCACCTCCTCCTCCTATTTTATATCCTCCACATGCACTGAAAACTCACTGACCCTTGTTGCCAGGGCAACACGTCAGTCTGATCCAGAGTGACAGCTCTATTCAAACTGTCATTGTCTCTCATGACAACCAACGAGCAGTGTTTAATTAGGGTGAGGGATGCCCCAGAAATTAGAATGACGGTTGATTCAATTACGTCTGCTCTTTGTTTACTACACACATTGTTATTAGCTAAGACAAAAAAAAGTCGTTTGTCTAAAAACATAACTTTGCCAGAAAACACATCAAGAAAACAATACTTCTATTTTAAAATTTAAAAAAGTGTTACACGAGGGCATTTGATCCCACATGGTTAGTGAGATCAGGATAATGACCGCCCGTGAATGGCTCATTCAGACGATGCCAGAGAATGTGTTCAAAGTTATATTAACAGCAGCAACTGCCTGTGGTCTCTGAGCAGATATCAGTCACCCAGTGAGCTGATCAGCCGGAGGGAAACTTCAAGCAGAGAAGAAACAAAATGCCTGAGGTCAGACTCAAGTCAGTATTTATAGGGAGTGACAGCAGCACCTAACTGTGAATATTATTTATGTGTCATCATTATATACAATTGTACACAATACAGTGATCATAAATTCTAAGTTTTGGTTTCCAGCACACATACATGTCAACACTTTAACACTAACCTCAGTTTTAAAAACTCCAGCCCAACCTTGAATCCAATGGAATCATCTAATTTTGTTAACAGCTGCATTGACTGCAGGTAATCCCCCAAAAATCATGATAGTGAGCAGAGGTTAATTCTACTCTCAGCTTTCAGGAAGCTTGGTGGGGACTTCTGTGTATTTGGCTGAAAGAATCGGAAACTATTCAGCAGGTAATTACAAAGTAAACAGGACATAGAGAGTATTAATGTGTATTTTTTTGCAGTTTTACACGCCCAAGCTGACTTTAAATGCAAGGAAATCCACAATTTAAAAGCAACAAGAGAGAAAAAAGAAGATGTTTTGATATGATGGCTTTAGCACTGGCGCTAGGTCTAAGTGAGAAGTTACAGTCTTCGTGAGTGGCTGTGTGATTGGGCAACACAAGATCAAATGAAGAAATCAAAACATATTTTTCAATAGACCAAGGGAAAAATACTCTTTGTGTCATTATAGTACATGTTATACAAATGTTATTTTTTTCAACCCTATAACTGTAAACTCATGTATTCTGGAGCTTGTTATGGGCCATGCCTTGCTTTGCCAACTACTCGCTGTTTAATTTGTACATTGCAAAGTTATTATTATATCTATTTACTCTGACTTTCAATCATTCTGTTAACAACTGTTCATATACACACATCTGTTTGTAGCCTCACTTACAAGCCAACAATGCTGACAACCTCTAACATTAATGACATTAAGATATTGAGCTTCGATGAACATTTGCCAAGTTTCACGGGAAGAAGTTTTTTTCCATCACCATTCTGATGAAAAGCACCGCTGATGCCCCTGTTTACAACACGCTGATTATCAACAAGCAGAGAGAAGTTGCGGCAGCTGATTGCGATGACCTTTAACCCAGAGGAACTTTCAGGCACCTGCTCTAGTTTTTCAGACACACACCTCAGTCTGTTTCCACCACAATTTGTAGACCAGTATCTTACTCCGATGACAGATTAGTTTGGAAAAATACTGCAAACGAAAAGTCTGCATGTCCCCACAAGCACACTCCACACATAAACACACACACACACACACACACACACACACTCTATGACAAACAAAGGCCACACTTCTCTTGTTGTGAATGTAAACATACACATATGGATATGGAGTTGCACATACACAAACAGAATATACTTTCAGGAGTATCTTTGTCATTATACTGGCCTGCCTTTGCTGTTTGCACTTACAACAACACATGTTGCTGTATTGCTGATAACAATCTGTCTACCTCACTATCTAACTTTGTACTTGCATCTACCTGTCTGACCCCCTGACTGCAGATCCATCACCAGCCAACATGTCTGCAACCCTAAACCCCTGCTTTTACCAGAAAAGCTGATCAAGACCACATCCTTGTATTTACAGCAACAGTCCAGGTAATTGCAGTTGGAAGGCGAACTTGTCTTTCCTGTATACCTCTCTGTCCTCTGTGTAGCCATTAATCCACCATCGTCTCTTTGTGTACATAGCTGGATACTGACTGTCTGATCTAATCAGATGATTCAACTGTCGCACATTCTGAGGACGTAATGCATGACCTCATGGGTGGAGATGCACTTTCCAAAACGCTATGAGGTTATGAGCGCTTACAGAAGTGTGTGCGCGTGTGTGTGGGCTTGTGGTAGCACGTGAATATACAGAGTCACACATGGAAACATTACACGTACGCATCTACTGCTCCTACAGACTGCATCATTATAGCCCTTTGACTTTAGCGGTAAACAGATAATGACCATGGTAACTGATCTACATTAACATTAACAACATTCATATTAATGATTATTTGTTTTAACTTTCTGTATATGTGTGTGTGTGTTTATGTTACTGTATGTGTTTGTGTGCAACCTTGAAAAAATCCCACTGATCCTGAAAAATCTGCAACAAAACCTAAAATCTCCTTAAATTCATCAGATTGCATTAAGTTGTAGCTCTAGCAGCATGTTAAAATGTGTTCAACTGTTTCAGATTTGCCTAAATCATAAAATGCAGAGCAGACAGACAAGCAGAGAGCACAGACATATGCTCACGAAGATGCACAACCACAAAGTCCACACGATAGCAAGTTTACTGTGGCTCGAGGCAGCAATTATGTCTCCTAATAAAACTCTTTACCGTAAGATTGCTGCAACAAAGACAGGTGCATGTTTCTTTGTGAGCAAGTGTGCATGTGTGTATGTGTCACAGTGTATGAATGTTTGGTGCAAACACTGAAAAGGCCAGCTGTGCATATACTCAACCTGAACCTGCATTTAAGTCAATACAATCCTACATTTTATATACACTTAGTAGATAAGGAGCTTTATTCACCGACTCATGAAACCACAGATGAGGTCAAGACTGAGCAGATCTTAAAAACAAAATACTGATGAGCTGGTTTAACATCTCTGGCTCCATCAGCTTGAGTGCACATGCACTATGTGTGTTTACATATGCACAGAAAGGCACATGGACTCAAATTTAATTCAGTTTCTCTTTATAACAAATCTAACAAGCAGCAGTTACATCTGAGCTGGTCAACACATCTGCACAACAACACTTAGACACTTGAAATATGAAACACTATGAATTCCTTCAAACATTTTTGGAAGCATGTGAAAGAAAAAAAAGTCTCTTAAAAGATAAAAATGTTTTCTCCATAAAAGAACATTTGTTCTTATTTAAAAACATTTGAGTATAATTCTGCACTTTCCTCTGCTGGTGCACTTGTTATTAGCACGTGTGCACCACAGTGCACATACTCATGTTACTGCATTTGAGGATTCAACACCATCTCCTTAACTTCCAAGAGCTGCCTTTTTGTTGCTCGGGCATGGAGTGGTTTTGTTTTCTCAGCAATATCTACGAAACACTCGGTATTTCTCAGATAGGGTTCAGGTTAAAGTGTGAAACTGGCCTCTGCATCGGCACACTCTCACACCCAGGTAACAGTACACTCAACCTGTCCACGCCAGATCCTGAGCACTATGGCGGAAACTGATACAGAGGAGAGAAAAAGGTGAAAGATCAGGCTCACACTCCTCTGAGACATGAGGCTGTCTGGGAGGCGCCCTAATCCTCAACCCAGGGGAGATTCCAGTGGTCTTTTACTCTTCAGATGGGTTAGTAAACACTGCTTCAGGGAAGAAGTTGAGCACTGAGGAGAAGAGAGAAGGTGAGATGTTAAATACCTGTGTGAAATGTGGTCTTTCACAGAAAAGAGTGAAAACACTCGATGCTGAAAACCGTGTGTATGTGTTTGTGTGTGTGTGCGTTTGTAGCAGATACCAGGAAAGGCACCGAGAGGTGAGTTCTAGAGAGATGAGAGGAGAAGCTGGAAAGTCCAAGCTGACTCACTATGCTGTCACCTTCACAAAAATACAAAGCGAGAGAGCAAGAGAGACAAAAGGGAATGAGAAACAAAGAAACATTGACAGGAAGATAGAAAGACAGGAAAGAAGCAGTCAGGCTGCAAACACGCTGTCTGACAATCCAGCTGAAGTATTATTAGCTGTGTTCATGTTTGCTGCCAGCTTTCACCATTCTGCCTGCTGCTGTGAGCAGCCACACAGCAGGTGCTTTTTTTCTTTCTTTGGTTTTTTTTTCTTTCTTTCTTTTTTTGTTAAACAGAAGAGTGTAAGATGTTTGAGGGCTTTGAAGTCTGAGGGAAAAAAAAGGATCTTAAGATGAACAAGTACTTTGATCATTTGTCAGGGAGTTTTGGTCTTTGTTAAAGAGATGAGTGAGTTAAAATAACTTTAGTGATCTAGTGTCATCTAAGTCCAAACCAGTAGCATACAGTGCTTTTGTCTGAACACAGCTCTGTTACTGAATCATTTTTGGATGTAGATTAGTTGATGTGTTCGAGCTTTGGTAGATCTTCTCAAAGTAAAAAGACAACAAAGAGATAGTGAGTAATCCTTTATCAAATGATACATTTTACTGCAGGATTTATCACATTAGAAGAGCTGATAAGCTTAATCTCGCTGAATACTCCTCCAATGCACAAAGCAAAAGTAATCTTGAGTCAGTGTTGGTGGAACATCATCACACATTTGCGGCCTCCTTTGAGCAACATAGACTAACTCACCACAAATTATTTCATGGTTTTCTGTTTTTTTTTTTTTTCTACGTTACATCAGCTTCATCCTAAAACGCTTAATGTCTTAGTATAAACATATTAAAAGCAGAAACTGACTGAAGTGGGATTTTTTATTGCTCTGGCTAATGCAAAGTCACTTTGATGTGATCATCGCCAGTGAACACATTGAACTCAAACACCGTCTAATATGAGCCAGACATCCCCTTTCCTCAGCAGAGCAGAACTCACCTACATCCTGTTCCCCTCTACTGGCCAGCGCCGCTGAATAAAGACGGGGGAAGTCGCTGCCGATACAAAACTACTAAAACTACGAGGCAAGTCTTAAAATAAGCCATTAATGTGTGTGTGTGTGTTGGGTGTCACATCATGTCATTAGCATCTTGTACAAAAAAGGTACATCTAAACTAATGAAATCATATTTACACAAGGATGGAATGTCAAACGTGAAGGGAGCAAACAGGGGGAATCGGTTAAAGAAAAATGGGCACTTTATTTAATGAAAAGTGCTTGAAAGCATCTGTTGGACATAGGTACAGACTAACTAAAGTCATATGACCACAACCAAGCAGAGAGAGCCTTTAAAAGGTAGGAAGCTTATGTGAGACAGAACTGCATCAAACAAATCGTCCCACATTCGTCCTTTTATTTTCAAAGTCATCTACATTTTTACCTCCTCACTGGCAGACGTGCTTGTTTGAAGTGGCTGCCAGACCCGGGCTGTTAACTGGGCTGAGGGAAAGGAGGACAGGGGGAAGTCGAGTCCAGCTGAGTACATAGAATGAAACCTACAACCAGCTGCAGAGTGAGTAATCTGCTGAGAAGAGGTCGGAACTGAAAACTGCACAGTAATTCCATAAATTCACACACTCTCTTTGCAGTCAATCCAACCACCTCATATAAATGTTTATATGCTCTCTAATACAGTCTAAGTAGCCTACTGTTCATGGCCTCCCACACAGGATAATTAAACTCAGGAAGTTGAGGTGGCGAGAGTTAAAAGGAGGTGAATGCAATGTTGATACTACGGAGAAAAAAAATCTCCAGTGCAGCAGTGTTATGCTCATTCCAGTAAACAGAGGCCGACTCTGTGCCGAGCAGTGGTCTGGTGAGGATACAGTTACTTTCTTAGTAGTACTCAGTGTCTGTTGCTTTCCAAGTAGTACTCCCTGTCTCCCTCCCCTCTAGTGGAAGATGCAAGGAGACACCATGTTCCTGTGAAGCAAAAACTTTGCAAGTTCAGTTGTTTTTCAGTGTTGTTTTTAAATGTTACTGTCGACGCGGCTATTTACTGCTGACAAAAGCTCAGCTAATCCACCCTGCAAGATGACTGTGTTGACAAAAATCTGCTAATACAAAACATATCATGATACAGGATTGATGAGTCAAATATATTCCTTATGCATTGCAAATATTGTAAGAAAGTTTTTTATATACAATCTGCATTTACTTTCATCACACTCTAACACCATCATGGTACTGTTTGTTCAACAAGGGCAGAGGAATTAACATTTATCTTTAAAGCCAATTAAGTAAAAGTCCTTGTGTGGTTCTTTAGGGTGAACAAATGAAGATGATAAACTGTAAACTGACAGTGTTGCACATGTTTCACAGTGTTCTCTCCTGTGTTGTCATCATGTATTGCTCCTATGTCGAAACACATATGACACAAGCTTCCATTCATCCACTATGTGATGCAATTTTACGCTTACGTACGATACGTTCAGTAACACTCAATGTTGAAGTGGTGCACATTTAAGCAATTCTATCACCTTTGATTTTTACTCTTGGTGAAGTGTTGTCAGTTGGGTAAGTTACATTTGGTGTGCTTGTCTTTGCAATTGAAATAAAGTATCAACTGGTTGTATTTTGTTTACATGGTGGTAAGTTTGGTGAGTGCACTCCATTCTGCTTGTCAAAATGTTCACCGTGAGCTTTACTTCAGGTAGGATTCTGGTTAAGTGTGCTGCCAAAGTATTTGATTTTCACAGTTTACAAAAAAAGCATGGCTCCTGTTGAACTCCTTCTTTACTGTGGAAACCAATATGAGCCCACACTTCAGCTCTGTTCATCATGAGAGCCAACAGTCTAACTCTTTCAGATTCAGCCATCAGTGTTAATGTTTTGCTAGCAATGCGCCCTCTAGAAGTAAGCCATTATGTTTAAAACTGCCATGCCTGGTAGCAGTTGCGGTTTAAACACAGAAAAACAGAAAATGAATCATCATTTGCCATCACCATTTTAAATTCATGGCATCATTTTTTCTTATACACCTACACCTAAAAATACTTTGTAATTTATTTAACTTTTGGCACTTTTTTTTTTTTTTTTGGAAGAAAACAAACTTTTTGAGAACCTACATGAAATTTCCAAAACTTCTGACTGCACTGCGGAGAAGCTCTTTCGAGGAAACCTCCAAACACACCTCTGAATCATAAGTGCAAGAATGTTTCTGCGGCGAGTCTAGCACCTCAAAGAGGCGAAAAAGCAGGAGATCTTAGTGAACCAAGGCCAGCTTCTCTTTTTTTCTCCTGCTTTTCTTTTTCTGCCAATTTAATCCAAACGAATCAAGTAGTTACATTGTCCTCTTAACAATAATAAATGCCAAATTAGTTATCTCCAGTGTCGTGATATTCCTCCCCCACGTCCATCAGCTCACTAAACCCTCTGTGCCATGTCTCTAGAGAACCTACTGTGCAGCAGCAGTCAGTGGTAAAGTTTCATAAACACAGACACACTTGGGGTGACAGATTTCCACTTGACTCATTTTCTCTTCTCCTGACATGTAGAGACACATGTGGCTAATCACCAAAAATGCATAGAGGGATGACTGAATGGTTGCATAACTGTGGTACATGAATGGAGATTTGACTTTCAGATCTTAAAGGCCCAACTTTTACAGTCTCTCCCTCCTTTCCCCCTCCTTTTTTTTTCTCCTGCTGCTTATCGAGTCTTACGAGCAACAGCAGCTGCCCCACGCGCATAAAATCTTCAAATCCACACTGGACAGGTAGTGCCACATGTGTGGAATTAAAAGCCTCTCGGAGAGCCCGGTCTCGGGTTACCAGCTGCACGCGACAGCTGCCTGAAAAAGGATCTGGTTTCTGGTGGGTTTTGTACAGTTGGTGATAGATGTGCAGCAAAATGCAGGAATTGTTAACCACCCCCCCTTCGACTGCCTCTTAGTGAGTAAAAGACAGTTTGACTGTCAGGGACAGGAGGAGAATTATCTGACCCCCATGAACTCAATAACTTGCTCTTCAGGGAGAAAGAAAAGTTGATAATGACACTGTAATGTTTGCACTTTATAGTATCATGTTGAGTTGCAAAGACACTACAAAGCACAATACAGTGGTAGTGTACTTTCCCCACTGTATATTGTTTGTTATTGTGTCTTGCAATCTATGTATTTGAATGTTTAGAGAAACTTTCGACTCATGGGCCACATGAGAGCTGATTAGAAGATCAGAAGATATGTTTTTTATTTCTAAATGCTGCAGTGAAGGTGAATGGTCTCACTAATAGCAACAACATACCAAGCACATGAGCCAGTCATCTCTCATCTGATATGAACACAATACACTTACACAGCTTAATCTCCTCCTCTTACAGTCTTACAGTGTGTACACACTGTGAGTTCCTGGCCTTTTCTTTAACAACAAGGCAGCTCTGAGATACATGGAGAACAGAATGGGCTGTTGTCCAAGAATATTGTGCAGATTGTGAGATAATGGTTGATTCATATGGGGAGATGATGAGCTGTGAGGGTTTACGTAAGGAGAAGTCAGAAGTGTGATGTTGTCTCTGACTGCAGTACTGTGCTGTACTACCTATCTCTGTAGCAAGACCTATCTGTAAGCACCGTATCTCCTGTTTCAGTTAGATTACAGATACTGCCAAAAGAAGATGATGTCATGTTTACTTGTCTGTTCGCACTTATGAATTGGATATTATTCTCCAAGATTTATCTTGGGGTTGTATATCTCCAAGGGAAGAGCAAATGCTTGTTTTCAGGATAGTCACTCAGATAAAAAGTGATACACAACAGAATTTACATTGTTGAACCGTGTGTCACACGGTCCCACACGTACGCTTGTACACTGTCAGAAAAGAGATCTAAACTAAATTTCTTTCTGGTTGTGGAATCACCAGAAGAGCTATGGCTTGACATCACCCTTCAACTTTATTCTGTATAAAAGTAGTAATCACCCTTTATCAGCTTGCCTACTGCTGCCATATCATGTGGGAAATCTTTGGTCTGTGTGCCATAGCATCATTTCAGAAATACAAATATGTGTCTGCTATACTTTTGTGTGGTGTGACCAACATAACATTATGGAAAATAAAATAAAAATCCTACAATCCCCAAAAAGAAAATGGACTTGTTTTACTCTGTAATAAAACATAATAAAGTGTTATTCTATCTGTTACAAATTGTGATTGAATCATAAAGATTTTGAATGAATTACTTAAAAGGTGATATCTAAAATCTGCTTTAAAAAGTCATAGTGTCATGACAAATAACTAAGACTGTCACAGGAAAACATCAAACTATATTAGAAATCATATTGTAAAAAAAAATTATGTTTAATGAAGAAAATGTTAAATCGTCACGTCTCATTTTAAGGTTCAAAATATGACTTTTTAGGTTGAAGGAAATCAGTAAAACCCAAATTTTCCCAGTCATGATGGAGGGAAGTTGTGTGTGTGACAATGATATGTGGCAATAAAATCACAAGACAAGTCAGATGTTATGCTGAGAGACCAGTGTTACATCTGACATATACGTATATATATGGAGACATGTGTGTGCACCTTTCAGGGCATTATTTACTTCCATAACATTTCAGAATGAGTTAACCTTTATATAACACGTGTGGCCTCACTCGGTTTGTAAGAAAGAAACATCCAAACCCCTTCTGCTTTTGTGTGGTGGTTGGAGTAGGGCTGTGTTATAATGCAGTTGTCTAATCATGCATTGATTTACATCTGGAGTGGCAGGCGAATATAACGCACCAGTGCCACAGCTCTGATGACCACAGCACTACAGCGGAGTACACGTTTTCTTGCCTGTTTGCAAACTGCTGTTTCACTGTGTCAACTGGGGAGGGGTTGTGTAATCTTATGAGAGCACGGGGACAGATCATGCTGTTTGTTTGGCCTGGTGCGCAGCCTCCGTCTGTGCATGCTTGCGTATTGAGGCACAGAGAGGAAACCTGAACTGTCACATGGCCTCTGTATAGAGCGACACTGTTCCATTGTCGCATGTAACAACTTCCCTGATGTGCACATTCTCACATCAACCGGAAAAAAAAGACAGAGGTGGGGGGGAACAGAGTGGGCCGTTTTATGTGATGTGTTAAAGGTTTAATGTGCAACTCTCGTCACATTAAAATGCTATATACTGTATCTTTTAAGGAATATGTAGATCTGAATCTTTCCAAGAAAAAAGAAGCTGAGTCAGTGTTAGCGACAGCTGAGCTCATCCTGTGTCCATGAACTAGCGCTGGAGGAAATGCTGATTTTTTTTATGTGAAACTTCTTTATTCAGTGTTTCCTTTAACTGGACTTAATCACCTGCTGCATTTGTTTTGTACAGGAACAGATGTGTATGGATAATTTGACTCCTGAACATCTGGATCACAAGTTATCAGCAAAAAAAAAAAAAATTATAAAACAGAGCAAAGATTAGTGGCAGCTCAGCTTGCAGCCCCTGCAGGGTGATTGTTTAAACATGTAACTGCTTTATTCTGTATTCACTGGTTTTAATCACCTGGTTTTAGTTTGAGTTGGATAATTCAGATAATTCAGCTCCCATGATTCCAAACTACTGCACAACGTCACCTTCTTTTATTGTTTCGATTGAGAGGCCCCTGTCCTCTCGTGCAGAAGTTGTATCATACAACTCCACAACAAAGCACTTCCTGATTCTTGGTGATGTCAGCAGAAGCTCAACACTGATGTTGAAATAATTCCAACTCACGATAACACTTTGTATTGTATTTGCATCTAATTGCAAGAATTATTTAAACTAGGAACCACACACCACACCAAGAACCTTTCTAGAAAGAGACCCTTAAAGAACCCAGACATGAAAAGAAAGAAAAATCCCAGTTCTGCGGCTGCTGACTCTCCTGCCTGCAACATGTGCAGAAAATCCCCTGATGAATATCTACATCAGCTGTTCACAGACTGAGCTGCTGTTTTTATCTTAACGTTGCCCAAATCCTCACTCTGACTGTATACTGTATGTGCATGTATACTGTATACTTTGTATATCTTGTCTTGTATATCTTTTGATTAGAGGCTTTTAATCTTGTGTGATGTTCCTTAAGTATTCCTTGTCCATTCACAATGAATGGTTTGTGACAAGTGACAGTTCTCATGAAACAAATGTTATTTCCCTGTAACACACTGTGTTGTTTACAAGAACTTGTTCTTGTAGAAATAGAATCAAAGGTCATTTGAGGATGACATATTTCCCCAGATGACATAGCCTCAAAACAATAATGCACATTGATCACCATCAAATGCTGTTAGGTACAATAGACAAACACATTACCAACTGTGTCTTTACAAATGAACAAGAGGCAAAATGGATTTCTCAATTTGTAGAATGCAAGCCAATGTAACACTCCCTGCCAAATATTTAGAAATAACATACTTTTTATGTCCATTAACAAAAAGCAGAAAGGACAAATTGTGCCACACATTACTGGCAGAGGATGTCCCTCTTTCAACATAAGCCTCTATAATAGATCCATGTTCTCCATATTAGGTACACCTCATTCTAACTGAGGCTGTTTGTGCTTGCTGGCAAGTTGGTTTGTTTGTTTGGTTCTGTGTGGTGTTTTTTTTTTTCTTTTCTTTTTTTATGCGACGGGCACAAATTCAGAATGTGGGGCAAAACAATCTGTCTTCAGGCAAATAGTTTGTACAGATCCAGGCCAGCAATTGTCCCCGTCCTGTCATAAGCACAGAAAGGCCACAGATAAATGAGCAGCAACTACATGACCCTGACCATGTACCAGCTTTACTTTATAATACAGTTTTTATCCAAAGTTCATTTCAGTTCTTTTGTTATATAGCTGCAACAGAGGGTTGAGCAAATGATACAAATCAATAGAATTATTTACAGTTCTGGTCAGAGCAGAACATTTTATTATATCAGTGTTTATATGACTAATTACTCCAACATGAGTGGTTAGGGTTGCATGGTGTTGTGTTTGTTTTTTGGTATTTGAGAACATTTGTAAGGATGTGACTTTTCAAATAAACTTGTCACTGATAAAACACCACTGTGTGCAGACTTCAGCTGTGGAATCACAGATATATTTATTGCTACAGATCTGATGCCGGTAAAAACCCCTGACTCATAAACACCTGCTTAATGTTTGTTGAGAGAGCCACAGGGCCACATGAACCTGTCACAGGGTTCATTTTTTTCACCACACAATTGTACAGTCATAGTCAGACAGACGACTTGACTAAAAGCAGTAAAAAAAAAAAAAGCAGGGAGAAAACAGAGTGAATTTAATCTGACGGATCTATGAATGAAATGAGACTTGTTAATATAGCGATCCAAAGGGAACAAACAGGAACATGTAGCGTGAAATTCCAATGACTCATCATCACCAGAAATACTCCGTCTATTTTTGAGCACTTAGCTATGAATAAATGCAATGTGTTGCTTTGTGATATTTCCTGTGATTGTGCTCCGGGGGGGTGACAATATGGACAATAAAAGAATAGCTCACTTTAGTATATTTTTCTCCCACTTGACCATAATAAGGCGAGGTCAGTGATGTTTTTATGTGCCTGGAGTCTGAGAGTGTGACATTAGCTTAGCTTTGCTTGATTGTTTTGTTATTGATATTGAAGGGGAAATATACAGTGTGTGTTACTGAGGGGTTTAATAAGGTTTGGTTGATTATATTCATCAAAGCAGCTGTGTTAAAAAAAAGTTTTAAAAAATTCAGACTTTAGACTCCCCTGGTGTCAGGATAAAAAAAGAAAGCATGCTAGCATGCGACGCTCAGGATTGTTATTGTGATTGTCAATTGTAAACCAGCTAGCACTAAAAATTGCATCATTGTTTGGAACTGCTATTTCTGAAACATGCAATTTTCTGACCTATATGATTTTTGTCTCTCCATATATAAAGCTGTATATAAACAGGAAGTGGATAATAAATGAAATAATAATGGTAATAGAAAACAAGTTTGTTTACTAACATTACATTCAGACAATAAACACATAAACAAGACAGATAGAAAAGGTTATAGAATATCCCCCAACTCTCACACTTACACGTGCAACAGTCTTCTGGACTACTGCACCTCTACCTTATCTTCTGTCATACACTTAAAGGTCATTGAACAAATATCTTGAATCTAACTGCTTCTGCTTGTAACACTGGTCCCACTTCACACCTCCATAAACCTCCCACCGCCCTGCTCTTCTCCTTTCCTGCAACCGCTGCCCACCTCTGTCTCATCTTGCTGTCATACCACTGAACCACACAGTCAGTTAATACCACAGCACAGTGACCATCGTTTATCCAGCACCACCTATATAACATGACTCTCATATGCTCAAATTAGTCTTGTGGTCCCACATGACAGTGTTAACAGGAGTAACCAGAAAGGAACTCAGCAGAGTGCATAACTCAGTCACGGCCAAACAATCCTATATATGTCTGTCTGACATTATCTGGACCTACAACGACTTGCAATGTTGAGGCAAGTGGAAAAAAAAAAAAAAAAAAAAAGATCTGCAGGGAAGTCAAATGGTTTCTCTACTGACCAATGCTCCTCTTCTCAAACAAGTTCAGAGCAATTCTGTTCAGTACCTTTTTGCGTAACCCTTCTGACACATATACAAACAAACCATCAGACACAGGTTAAAACATAACCTCTGTGTTATATTTACAATACTGTTATTACTGATATTATCTCATGTACTGTTCCACTAAAATCTTCTTTAACAGGCCTTCTGCTGACTGTGGAGTTTATCTAGAATAAAGGAGAAGGAGAAGTATTAGAGAAAGAGGAGAGTGAGAACCCTAAAAGCAAACAAACTGTACGTGTGGGGGGTATTATTTCTCATTCTTTGGGGGTCTCTCTTACCCCCTACAAACATTAAACTGTGAACAAGGCCCATTCCTCGCTCTGGACTTCCTCCAGACAGCCTTGTAAGCGGTTCAGTTCTGGGTCCAGAGTATCACTTCGCTGACGTAGAGAGGGCCATAATGCTAATCAAGGCCTTCACCAGCTGATTATTCAGAGGACGCAGCCAATCCCTCTGTGGGGCCCACACGGGGACACTAGTTCCAACACTGTGTGTGTGTGATAAAGTCACACAATCTGATGTATCATTAGCAGACATGCACAAACACATACACAAGCACACACGCACATAGAGCAGGGATTTGCCTCTGGCCTTCAGTGGGGGTGTTCCCTCTACAGATGTGTTTGATGTTCTCTGTTGCCTTTTGTTGCATCAGCACAAGGCCGTCTTTGTGTGCCTGGTGCACAGCGCTGCATAGCACCAGCAAAGTCTGGACTGAAGGATCAGCAGTGTCTCTGACCACGGCCCTATGTGGGGCAATGTGATCTGGGTCACATGGGGAGATTACTTTAGGTGAGTTCAGGGTGAAGACGCTAATTTCGTCACTTACTGATTTAGGCAGAACAGACGTGCTTTATGTGATCACACCTGCTAATGAGTGCGGGGGCGTTTACCTCAAAAACGTTCTGGAAAAACCAACACGCGCGTTCAAGACCACATAGATTTCATAAGCTTATTATGAGTGATTTGCTTTTATTAAGTATTTGTTAGGGTCTTTTCTTAAACTAAAACAGAATATTGGCATAAGTCTAGGTGACAAAAACAAAACAAACAACATTTTTTAAAAAAAGAAATACAACAAGTCGTGACCTTGATGGTGATAGGCTGACGTGTTTTATTTTTTTTGGACACAGTGTGGCTAGCTATTTAACCTTTCATGCAATGCTTAGCTAAGCTAACTGGCTATAGCAGCCACACGTAAAGATATGTAGACTTTATTTTTTATTTTTTATTTGATTATATATGTATTTGTTTGGTGATTGTTATGAGATAAGATTAGATTTAATTTATAAACGATTAAATGTAAAACAATATCTAAAGTATATTGTGACATCCTAATGCCCACGACACGCTTCGGAGAAAACAGTGTAAACATCACACATAGTTATTATTGTATTATTGTGTTTTTCTAATACCACTTTGTCATAATCCTCCTGCACTGCACTGCACTGTCAAACAATCCTTTAATTAATTCAGCTCCCAAAAGGTCACAGTGTGTAACCATGTGGCTGTCAACAACACAACGGCCACATCAAAGGCCACATGTTAGAAGACAGCACATCCCTGAAAACAAAAACAGAGCAATGCATCCAGATACACATGTTTACATATTGACACATACGCAATCACAAAGGATCAGTGCTCTTTAAAATCCCCACGGGATGTTTTTCACAGCAAGAGCCAGTGGCTGACCGGCCCCCTGAGGATTTATACGCACACGATGTGTGTGTGTGTTGATGTGTATGAGAGAGTTGATAAAAGGCAGAGAAGTGTGTGTTTTGGAGGTGTTAGTTGTTAACATGAATAAAAAATGGCCGGAGGGATCAAAATGTTCAATGTTGGTTGCAGATTACATGAGCCTGTTTTTGACTCTCTGTCCCTCTCGTACAGAGGAACAGAGTTTAGCTCTGTCTCTCTTTTTTTTTTTTTTTTTTTGAACTGTTGTTTTCCTTCATCATCACTTTTCACCCAGTTGTACTCATGCATCATTCAAGTTTCTAAGAGCTCCTCAAGCACATTTTAACCTCTTCTTCTGTGGTTACTTCAATTGTCTTGTCATTTTCTCAGCAGTTATCTATAATGTCCTCAATTTATTCCATTTCTGAGCCACATTTGTGATTTTTTTTTCCTTCTTCTGTGGCTTCATTTTTCACTTACTGCTTTCCTTTTTCATGCCCACCCACTCCCTTTTCATCATAATCAATACCTCTTTTACATATCAACCAGGAATATATATACATATATAGTAATGTAAAGCAGAAGGAATTTAATCATTTACTAATCTGACATTGAGGGATTATAATCTACTCTCTTTGTGGGGGAGCCACCATAAATAACTATATGGAAGCAACAGATCACTTCATGGTAAAAACATCCAGACACACAACAATAGGATTGCTCTTGTTCCTTTTTGTCTTTGTAGACAGGTTTTTTTCACAGACAATTATAAAATTTAGGAAAACGAGCTAAGTTAGAAATCACCTCACAATGGTACCAGTGTCTTTACGATAGAGAAATGTTGTTTTATCCCTCAGCTTTTCTTTTGTCTTCCTAAATCTCCCATGGGTTGAAATCAGGTTGGGTTGTAATTCCTGGCTCATCTACTCCATTGTTTTTTTTAAGTTGTAATCTCTTCGCTAAACCAAAGAGAAAGAGATAACAACTGTATGGAGATTAACACATGCAGTAGCTTTAAGTTAATGATGCCTCCAGGCCATAAATCTGCAGGCGAACGATCCTGGGGAGGAGGGGGGGTTCTCTGTATCGTTTTTTTTTTTTTTTTTTTTAATTCATATTTTGAAATGCAACGCTGCATTTCACAAACAAAAACTTGAGTAATTTCAAGGGCAGATAAAGAAATGATCAAAGACCTAGTATTATCTATACTGTCAATACAGCAGACCAAATGTCTGTGTTGCTCAGCTTTAGTGTGTGGTGAAGGACAGATCACGGCCTTCAGTGCTTTTCAATTTTAATCTTCAAAAAATACAAATGACACAAAGCCAATGAAGATTCATTTGAAGTACAGAGGGAGTGCACTCAGCCTTGGTGAAATGCTGATCTAATGGGCTTTTTGGGTGGTTTGATGTTTAGCTGCAGGTTTTCCCAACATCACACACTTGTGTCTGCAGCTGTTGCTGTAAGCATTTAGTGCTCACCAAAAGAGAAGGCCCCACGGGGATTCCCTCAGTGCTCTCTCTCTCCCTGGGCATGTGTGCAGTGTAAAATGAATGGAATCAGTGGTATGCGTCCTCAACCCAATAGCCTGACGTCCGCAGTGTGGAGTTTAACATAACATTCCTGTGGAGACGCCTCCATAATCAAAGAGCTAGTGGAGGGGCTGTGTGGGGGGGTCGGGGGGTGAGTGAGAGAAGCAACTTTGTACACTGAACAGAGAATAATAAACATTTGAGGGCTTTGAAACTTGTCTAATTAATGTGGTCAGACTTTCAGATTCACATACAGACAGAAATTTTCTTGAAAGCATGCCTGTCAGCTAACAACAGTGACAGCTGTGTAAGAGGCTGGACAAAGTGGCAGGACAGAAACTGCTGGGACTCAGTAGTGTGTGAGTGTGTGTGTGTGTGTGTGTGTGTGTGTGTGTGTGTGTGTGTGCGTAGTCATCAATAATGCGGGAAAGAAGAGACTTGGGCTGCAATTTCAGCTTTTACCACTCACACGGGGTCACAGTTTACAGTAATACAGTACACGTCTCTTGAATAAGTTTTTAGTCAGAGCAGCAAAATCCTTTTTCTAGTAAATCTCCTTAACTATGAGGACTTGAAATGTGTGTGTATTACTGGCTCAGTGTGTAGTCTGTCACGCTGCGTGTGTGTGTGTGTGTGTGTGTGTGTGTGTGTGTGTGTGTGTGTGTGTGTGTGTGTGTGTGTGTGTGTGTGTGTGTATGTGCTCCATCCCTCTGCTCCCACCCACAGTAATGAGCTTCACAACAGCTTGCTCTGCATTACAGATGAGTTAGCTGTGCGGCCAGCCCTCAGGGTGTCTTCGGGGTGTCGTGTTTGAATAACACATGACCACGCAATTAATCCCAGAACTAACCATCTGATAAGTACCTCATTATCTTTGTTAACTCACACCCTTGAGGATTAACTTCGAGCAAATGTGGTCGCATTGACTTTACTTTAACGGCAGTTAGTGAGAAAAAGGTAACTTGAGCTTCCTTCATTTTATTTAGCTGAAGATTTATATATATATATATATATATATATATATATATATATATATATATATATATATATATGTAGTCTGTCATGAGTTGGAAAATAATAAAAAAAGAGGATCATGGGGGAGTCTTTGCAAGTGGCAATGAATTGAGAATATATTCCCTATGTATGTGGATGAATCTCTATTGTCAGAACACAAGAAGCACAGTGGGCATCTGACTCATCATCACCTTCATCAGTCCCTCCTGGTGAGAGAACATGGCAGTGCTGATGGTCAGCCTGTTGCCTGATCACTTGGCCGGTTCAGACTTTGAAACTCTGACATAAAACATTAGAAATCTGTCACAAAACAAAACAAAAGATAAATTGTGTATGACGAAATGCTCAGAAACAGTTTGCAGATGAGATGAGCCGAGGTGCAACACCTCTATTTATTAATTCCCTTAGAAAGACTAAGATAAAACAAAGGTGTGGACTGAATTGAATTTTATCATGTGAATGAGATTAACAATTGAGTATTTGTGTATTTGTTCAGATTTAACTGGGTGGGGCTTGCATTTGATCATCTGTATTAACAAATTGGAAGCCCCCTCCCTCTTTGTCATCCCAGGAGTTCCAAGGGAGTAAACAGCCTCTTATTCTCTAACCTTCTATTTTCTTGGTTACACCCATTTCCCTGTGTTTATCTGGGTAAGTGTTCAATGATCATTGTTAGAAAGGTGTTACTTCTGCAGTAATTCTCACTGTATGGGTGTGGTTAACAGACATAAAAGGTAGTTATTAACACACATGTAAACTGTCAGCAATCCCTAATGAAAACATCCATCAAGGCTGCTCCAGAAATCTACTGAAACTTATGAAACTCACTAATTACACAGCAAATGTGATGAAGGAGTGGCTGCAGAGTGGTAAAAACACTCACTGTCTCCGTTGTAACAAAACTTTGTTTGGCTCATGTGATGTTTCAATGTGAGCCTTTGTTCTCACGCTGTTAAGAACCAGTTACTAGTCATCATTCTAAACTGAAACATCTGCTTGCTTGTTTTCCACCACTAGAACAAAGACAACCTTCTCAAGAGTTTCCTGACGACTAAAACACACGTCAACATGCTCGCTCAGCCGCACCCCGAACCATACAGAGCATGTGATATATATGCAAGGGAGGGGGGGCACCAAACTGCTCCGGCAGGTGGTTATCTCTCTTCTTTCGACCCATGACCTACATGTTCAGCTGTGGTTGGCCACAGGGCCTGATAGTGAACCATCAATCAAGGTGAGGGAGGAAGTGGTGCGATTAGGCCTCACTTATCAACCTAAACACAGGGGACCCCAGAAACAGTGTTAGGTTTTTGGAATGAGGAAAGTAGAAACCTCCGGGTATTTTATAATGTGTGTCCTTTTTAAACACCAACACAAATGACACATAATGAATTGAGTTTCCTGCTTTTTTACAATTACTCAACCATAACCTGGCACCCTTGAGCTTAGTTGTGGATATAAACCCAAACGCCAGGGGTTACCACTGCACATACATGTGTGCTGTTAAACATTTATCTGTGCGCCATATATGTATCCACAGTATGAGTTTATGAGGACAGCTGTGTCACTTACGACTCCCTTCTTCTCTGCCTTTCCCTCCTTCTGCCTCTGCTGTGACAGATGCATGCAGATTTTTGCAGCTGTGCTCTCACCTGTCGGGTGAGAGTTAATGAGACGTGAGATGTCACCAGCTGACCGGCTAAAAAAAAAGAGGGGGGCCTTTTAGCGTGCGGCCACAATAATCTGGGTGACTCTGGCACACAGAGAAGGCACTCTGGTACTGTGCTTGACACGCTGACCTGGTTTTACTGCCTGTATAGAATATATTACTTTGAGGAACATGTAATCCCTTCACCTCAGCAACACTCTATCAAAGGATAGACTCAAAAGATGCTTTGTACACAACCCTTTGTATTGTGTAAAGTGACTCTGTTACTCTGTAACATTGGCAGCAATGAATATGAAGCCATTGTAGAATATTACCTATCGGAGGTGAGTAATTTTGTTTTACAACAAATTTTATCACTGTTTAACTAATAATAGTCATTGCTGCACAGCTGCAGAGTTTCGCTGCACCTTACAAAGACGCTAATGACAATCTTTGTTCTTCAAAACAACTCACCCACTCTAACCTCATGCTCTTTCTTTCTTTCTTTCTTTCTTTCTTTCTTTCTTTCTTTCTTTCTTTCTTTCTTTCTTTCTTTCTTTCTTTCTTTCTTTCTTTCTTTCTTTCTTTCTTTCTTTCTTTCTTTCTTTCCCTCCTTCCACCCTGTGTTTGGAGTACACACAGGTTCACACCCTTGGGCTACAGGATTGTGGCATATGGGAGACACAAGTAGGAAAACTTTAAAGGGGTTTTAGGGGGTGGGGATGGGGGGGAAGGAAAGAATGGGATGAAAAGAAACAAAACGGCGTGCAGGTATTCTGGATGGTACACACCAAAAGAAGAAAGAGAAGAGGAGAAGAAGAGAAAAAAAGGAGGGAGAAGAAACATACAAGATAGTGCAAGATGAAAAGAGAGAAACCAGGACAAGTGTTTGATGTGGTTTAGACGGCTTAGTAGTGATGGCACTGCACCCAGTGAACTCAAACTACTGTAATCATTTTCTGTATGAAAATCAGTCATAAAGTATTATTATGAGCAGGATAACCACTGAAATAGATCTGGTCATTTCAAACACACACACTCTCGGCTGTAATATAATGAACACTGTGTGTCTACATGTCTACAAAGCCTCATCCCATCAAACAAAATGACTTACTAACAAGTTTTGTGTTACCGACATAGCTGGGATGTTTTCTCTGCAACAAATTTAAAGATGCATTACATAGAAGGGTGGTACTGGCAAAATGACCTTAAGATGAGTGCCTTGTGGCAGCGCTACCCCTCATTTCCTCTTTTTTCTTGCAGAGATCCCCTCGTCCTTCCTACTCCTCCATTGGTTTCCTTACTCAGAACATTAAAGGGAACAGTTCTTTAGATCTTCGTCTTAGATGTCAAAGAGTTCAACCTGTATTTTCCTACAAGACTCTCTGTTGTCTGCCCCCAAACTAAACATCAAAATAAGTTGTTATTTTAGCAAAATCTACAGCTCAGAGCAAGTCACTTTTTCTGATTGTTTATGTCTATGACACTTTTTTTTTTTTTTTTTTTACAATATTAACTTTCACAGCTCTGTTCTCTCTCTTATTAACTTACACACCTACAACAAAAACAGTACACATACACACAATGTCTGTAAATGGGGCATATGATTGTTTTGTCAGTGGTCAGAAAGACAATCACAAGAACATCTGGAGGCTGCTAATCACTCTGTGGGCGTCAAACCCTGAAATCCCCCTGGACACACACATTAATGCCAAAATCCTTCCAGAAATATGGTTTAATGAGCAATAATGCTAGCACAATGGCAATCCCACCTTCTGTATTTTAATCCCGGCTTGTGTTTTTGTCAACTTGAGTGTGTAGATGTGTGTATATGTGTGTGTACAGTTCACTCTGATCTGAGAACCCATATGCTGGCTCCTTTGAACCCATTAATCAAGGGTTGGGATTGTTGGAAAAAAAAAGCATAAAAACATAAAGGATTGAACAGGATTATTCCAGAGCAGTTGTTAAAAAGTATTAACTCTGTGCTTCTTCAAAAGATATCTGTACAAGGTCAGAAAGATCACAAGCAGTATGGCTCTAAGCTGGAAATAAAAGAGGGGAGGTTTGTGGGCTGAGTGTGCATATTACTGATGATAAGGAGAAAGAGCAACAGAGATAGATTGTATCAGGAAACAGGGTTAACAGAAAGACCAATAGGGAGACAGAGTTTGGTTGTGAGGCAGAATGGGAAAATACATCCTAGAGAAATAGTTCACTGTTACTATATACGTCACGATAAGAGAAATGAGCACACACACACACACACACACACACACACACACACACACACACACACACACACACACGGATCTTCCATGTAAATTTTTTACTATTTGAAATCCCCATAGACTATAAATAGCAAAGTCTGATTTTCTCAGATCAGGTTAAAATGCTCAAGTGTGGGATAGCCAGATCCATCTCTGTGTATTGTTGCCTGTTTAGCTAAATTTAGAAGGATTTCCCCCACCTTGTCAAAAATCTCTTCCAAAAGCGAATTTAAACGTCAGCCGTGGCTGGATTTCCTCCTGAACCAAAGGTCAGGTGTAGATTGTTTCCAAGTGTTTTTTTTTCCCCCCTCTTCTTTTTCTGCCCAGTCATTATGACAGCGAGCACCACGTCAGCAACAATAATGCCTCTCAGTCTCTCTACGTGCCTAACTCCTGTAATCTTAGCAATGCCGAGGGAGACTGAGCTCTGTAATAACAGAAGTCTTACCCCTATTGTTTATGGTTTACGCTCTCTATTTTTAGAAGGGCAGCTCTTTTTTTAGCCACAGTGACACAAATAGATTAAGCAAATCACAAAGTCTTTATTGTGTTTTTTAGCAAAAAGCACTGATGTCATGAGTGAGGTAGAGTGGTAGAGTGAGTAAGTAAACTTGTTTACAACTTACAGTGGGTATTTTTGGACACAGGGATTCCAGCGAAGTGGTGTTTTTTACCCTATACCACTTAAGACCCTTTGTTTTTCTCATTTTTTTTTAGACAGCTCGAGAAAACAAAAAGTGCTTTATATGATAGACACAGAACATCTTTGTTAGCAATGACTCAGACTTTTCTTTACACTGGATGATTTTCAAATTACAGAACAACTCTTCAAGACAAGTTATTATTCTTGTAAAGAGTTAGACATATGCTTAGAATAAAAATGAACATCTGTGGCATCATCTGGACAAGAGATTAGCATATGCACTAAACTTCTACTTTACATTTAATCAAAATACATTTATATATTTGAACATTTGCAGTCATGTTTTGCAAAGTCAGGTGATTATAGCTCCACTGTGGAGGGAAAATGTATTACATCTGTTACATGTCAGGAGTCTTGGAACTTTACTGAGCTTTGTAGTTTCGTAATACATATTTGAAGTGTTTAACCTTTACTTACCGTCCATCTTTTGCTTATTTAAGAAGCACGAGTGTGTGATTGCCGTCATACACTTAGTTTCAGGTCTCCATTCTGCAAAGCATTACTGTTTTCTATCACTGAGAACTTCGACTGAGACCGTCTGCTGTAAAAAGAGTCTTGCCAAAGAGCACCTCAAAAACAATGTTGGTAAATACACATCATCATGGTTTCACATTCCCCACCCACACTTTCAACGTCAGTTCAGGAATTCAGAGCAGCTACTTGGAAGTCAAGCCTACAAATATTACTTGTCATGAAAGAAAGTCACAATGCTCTAGGGCTGCATTTGAGTATTACTCACATGCAATTAAGTCTGATAATGTATCATATCAGTTTATATTTCATTCTGTATCGTGACTAATATCATGAAATAAATAGGAATGTGTAAACCTCACTCTCAACTACGCTAAGCCCCTCTGCTCCACACAAATGTCATGTTGCCACGCTGTTGGTCTGTAATTGCTGTTTCACTCTCATTTCTCTGTGGTTATCCAGCACATTGAAGCTCAGAATCGGTTCAGCCAGATCTATATAAAGAAACAGCTGATCAGCATGGATTTGCAAATGCTACTGTTTTGAGAGTCGAGCGTTTTCAGAACTGCTCATGTTGCAACATGATTTTCCCCTCCGTGGAGCAAAACTTTCACAATGACACATCACATTGCCTTTTTTTTTCTTTTACTTTTTTTTTCTCTATACTGGAGGAGAGAGAAGAGGAACGCAGATCTGAAGCATGCATGCAACGAGCAAACGGCTGCACACATGTTGCTTCTGCACGTGTAGACAATAGACATAATGGTCAGGAAACACACACAAGTCAGTGCATGACCTTGTTATCAATGATGCTGCTAAAATAAAGCCTACTTCCTTTTCATGTGGTGACTTCTGAAACTTCTTTTGTCTGCAGAAAGTACATGGGAAAAGGAGTCATGTTATTAACTTTTTTTTTCAAGTTAACTTAATTGTGTGGTTTCCTTTTAGAATCTGTATTACATTTGTAACAAGTAGCTGAAATATTCTCAACAAAGATCTTTGCTATGGAAGTTCAAAATCAAGTGGAATTTCTGCTAAATGAAGTTGATGTTGTCAAAGCTGTGTTTATTGACCTCAATCAGTTTGTGTCCTACAAGAATCTATCCTGGGGCCGTTCGTTATATATGTTATATACTGATGAATTTCCATCTTGCATGTCCTGATAACAACATCCAAATGTGCAGATGTCACTGTAATTCATGTGCACGGTAACTGCATACTGCAAAAAAAGTTCTGTGGTAAAATACAGTATATAGTCTTTCATTTTTTTGTTTTGGCATATTGTCCCAAAATAGGCACTACCCATCATGCTCAACTGCAAAAATCAACAAAGTCCAATACAATCTATCTCATAAACAAACAATAAATGCACATGAAGGCTCATATCCCAGAGCCTGCAGTGCTCAGTGCAGCTGCCGTGGCTTGCCTTTGAACTACCTCAAAAGACAATTCAGCATCTAAAAGCCCCTCTTCTCTCTAATTACAGTGTCTGCATATTATAGGGCAGACATAGAATTCTCAGTATTTTACTTTGGCAGAGCTTTGTAAATGGCAGAATCAGAGTCAGCTTGAAACACGAGCTGTTCTCTCTTCTCTTGACTTTCCTGCTACTGAAGTTGTTGTACCCTCTTTTAAGCATCCTAATTGACCGAGAAGGTTTTATTATATACAATAAAAACCAGGGGAATGATTGCCGGAGAAGCCATGGCTGTGCATGCAGAATAACACTGCAACCTCCTTCAAAAGTTTCACCAGTATTCAGTGCTTTATTGACTTCTTTGTCACTTTAAAACACAGTAATTTTCCTATAGGATCTGTTAATGGCATCTTTTTTGTTAAGTTGAACTATATAATAGTGTGATGTGCATGTCAATATACTTGGAAGAGAAGTTACTAGAAACTTGATCAATTTTGGAAAGAATCTACTGCAGAATTGAAGACAATGACGCTAAGAGTGGAAAAATACAGCTGCCTACCTATCCTGACATCCAATATGCTTACGTGTATTGTTTTGATTGTGACACCTTCACTGGGTTGGTTCAACAGGTGGATTTCTCCACCTTTCTCTGTTTTCCCTCCATTAACACAAAAGAATAGATGTAGGTTAAGATATGTGGGCCAACACATAACTGTTCGACTGACCTGATTCTACATCCAAGCGGGTCTAGATTCGACAAAAGCGATTCGGTTGATTTGACCTACATTTATGGATACAAAGATGTGCATGTGTGTCACCTGAAATAGACGGCAACGACAGATGAGGCAGAACGATTAAAATGAGAAAATAAAGCAATGGTTTGCATTTATACACTTCCTGAGTGTGTAAGGCGACAGCAAGAAGCGAGTGAGTCATTCTGTAACACCTAGTAATATGGATCGAAACCACTGGGAGAGCAGATTTTAAATAGATATTTAAAACCCAGTTAGTCATCAGTCATGCAAAATCTTACGAGAGATGTTTAAAAATATGCAGGACAGATAAAATATTGACAAAGACAAAAAAAAAAATAAATAAATATGAGGAGACACTGCAATTGCGGTTAAACACCATCTCCGACAGGTGAGAGAAAATGCTAGTTAACCTCTAGCAGCAAAGCAGGAAGTTAGTTAATGTAGTATACAGTGTAAGCATCATCATCCAGCAGAGGATGATCAAAAAGATCAAAGTAGCAAAGCTGTGTTAACGGGATGATCATGACAATGAAGCATCTGAGAAGATGTACGTGAAAATATTTGGGAATCTGACAAAATACTACAGATTTAAATTGAATTTAGCTGAAATTCATCCATTCAAACACCGACAGCCCAACAACCTGTGTGGTCATTTAGGTACACATTAATGTTCGGAGGTGTAGGAAGTTTGAATAAGTAGCTCCGGTCTGCAGGCAGTGAGTTGGCGTTTATGTGTGTGCATGCGTGTGTGTCTGTGTGTTGGTGCATGTTTTGTGCATTCGCAGGAGTTTGTGTGTGCAGTTTGTGTGAGTATATCTGGGAAGGGAAAAGGAAGTGTTTCAGAGGGAAGTGGATTAACAGCAGGATACAACAGAGACACTCTAAACAGCTGTCTCATGCCTGACTGGAGGTGAACAATACACATGTATATGAGAGAGAGAGACAGAGAGAGCAGATGATGGAGGCTGACAGAAAGGGAAAAAAGAGAGGGGAACAACAAGAGGAAGTGACAGCTTAAACGGTGTGAAGATTTGTCACTATCAGGGCTTTTATTTCTTTCTTTTTTTCAATTTTTTTTTTTTTTTTTTTTATATTTTGCATTTTTGGTTTTGTTTCAATGTGGCTAACAATTACTACCAAACAAGGAGTCGATAACAGAAGGGTAATGACATGATAAACAGGTTGTTGCAGGACAAAGGTAACATCTCAGTTTTCCGTAAAAACATTTAGACCTTTTCAACACAAGCAACTGCTGCCAGTCATATGTCCTGTAAAGCCATAAATCCATGCAGCATGTGTTTCATTCCTGTCAGTGCTCGGATTATTTCCTCGATACCAGCGTAGTACAGCTCAGTTCAAATGGAAAGACTTTGGAAATACGTCCTCGGATCAAGGCTGTATTTCTGATTTCGTTAGTGGGACATGCGCGCAATTATGCATTCCACTCCTTTATCCCCCAGAAATTAACTGTTTCTGCACAATGCATTCTTATTTTGGAGTGTAAACAACACTTCTCTTGTTTAACTGGGTGAGAGGGCAGAGCAAATAAGTGTGAGTGCAGCCTTAGTGTAAATGTTGCACAGACATGTGATTTACTATTTAAAGTTTCAAAGCACAATCACCTGCACCAATACACAGGTACGTGCATTCACACAGGTCAATGTGCATGGTGCTAACCGGAGGGAACCAGATACACAGAAGCTACCTCTCACCTGAATGCTGTGGATTAGCTGTCAGTACTGGGTAGGACAGCCAAGACAGCATGAATGTAGGGCAGCCAGAGAAGGAATATGTGCTACTTTAAGTGGATGACTGCTCAGTAAATATCCCCTAAGATGTCTCTCTGTACTTTTCTTGGGAGATTTATACTGACCAGGCTTGGAAAGGTTTATTTTTGGAGATCCAGTTCCTTTTTTAAGTGACTATTCTTTCTATTTCTAGCAAACCACATGTCATGGTTTCCAACTCTGGCTATCAGCGTTTCTAAAACAAGCTCCATCTAAACCTGTCAGAGCATAATCAACTCCACGCTGGTCTTGGGAATAATCTCATGTGATTGTGGTTATGCTGCAGAAGTCATGCTGCAGGACATGAATGAGAAGTTGTGTCAAAGTTCAGTAAGGTAATTCAAATTAGAAGTTCCACAGTTCTTCCAGTCTTCCTTCAAACTTTGTTAAACTATGTACTTGCGCAGGCCGTCTTGTCATTTGTAGATGGTAATAGAAACTGCAAGTTATGACTGCAGGTGCTGTAACTCCAAGCTGTAATGTCTGGATAAATGTCAGCTTGAGTGGCTGCAGGTTGCTAAATAATAGGCTTGCGATGAGGCAGTTATCACCTGTTTAACTGTATGACTCTCTGTCTGCATGTCTAACAGTTTGGTTTTGTGTTGCAGCCAGGTTTAGACATGATGGCAGTGTCATTTTCAGATACTCCTATGAGTGTTTGTCTGTCTTTGACTCGCATTATGGGAGTCCCTGTAGGGTGGGGATCGGTTTGATTCAGACAGAAAGACGGCTACAAAAGCGAAAAGACTTGAAGTTGCTGGGAATAAAAATCACGGTCATTTCTGAAGCACTGACTGACACAGAAACGCTATAATTTGGGATTAAAACCCTTCAATTTGTCCTGCTAGCCACCCCTGCCTGTCACAATGAAGTGCTCTGAGTGTTTAGTGACAATATTCTTACAAGTTCACTCTGTCTGTTCAACATACTGTGTGGGCAGAGCAAGGGATGCGCATGTGAATGGAAATTCAGTAGTGGGTGTGTGTGAACCATCTGTCTGAGGGTGTGTGTATCTGTGTGCCTGTGTGTGTGTGTGTGTGTGTGTATAGTTGTGAACAGTCTGTTTGAGGGTGTGTGTGAAGCATGAATTGTCAGTTACAGCAGGAGGCCTCTATGCGTCACACACCTGTGCATCGTCCAGTCCCTAAAAATCCCAAAAAATATTCAGCACAGCATGGTCACACACACAGATGTAAACAGTCTACAGCCGATGCACCGGCGGGCATACCAAAAACCAGAGAATTAGTCTGCTTTGTTCTAAATTGAGTGGTGAAAAATAAACATGGACATGCATGCAGACATGTGACCACATGGCAGACATACACAGCTCAGCTGCAGATGAAACATGCAAAGTCCAAAGCACAGGAAGGATCACTTCATATTGAATTCCTCTACCCACACACGCAAACAACATGGAAAACAAAAAATGCATGTGCAGCTCTGTCTAAAGAAAGCAGACCTAAGCTGCAGTTAACAGTACAGTCAGTTGTCTGTGCAGCTAGAGCTTTATTTTAAGAGCTTGTGCACTCAGGGTGATGTCCTACTGCTACCTTTTTAATAGCCTGTGGGAAACCTTACACAACACAAACTTGTTTACAGCCAAAGTCTGCACACTCTGGAACTGTTCAGAATGCAATGTGCAAAAAAACAAACAAACAAAAACAAAACATGTGTTTAAATTACATTAATGTTTTTGAATGTTATATGTGTGCAGCAATAGAAGTTTCCATTGCTTTCTCTTGTTGGAAGTAGCGCTGCAAAATGTTCTTTATGTGGATTCAAGATGAGTGCAAAAGAAATACAGAGTGAACAGCACTCAGAGTGATGCTATCATCTATTTTTTTCTAAAGATCTAATTATGTTGTTGAAAGCAGATACTGTATGCACCTCCCTACAGTGGTCCTATTTTTTTGTTCCTTGTTTCTTTGTATCCCACTATCACCCTCTGTCTTGGATGATTAGATAAAGAACTTGTGTTAATGGGATTAGTGAGCCTTTCCACCTGCCACAGCATTGTGGGTAAAAAAGAGCATCTCTTTAAAGTCAGCAGATCCCCTCTCTTGCAGTCTTAAAACTCAATTTCATTAGCTTAGGGGAGCAGCTGACTCTGAAGCCTCAGTCGTATGTGTCAGACAAGTATATCAGCAGAGAGACAGTGTCCTTACTTGCCTGTGTGCAACAAAGAGATTACACAAGTGTGAAACTGAGTGAAAAGGATTATATGTAATGTGATTTTTTTTATTGATGTGTTTTAACTCGCTTTACACATCTCATCAAGATCAGAGGTGAAGGCTGGTAACAGAGCAGCTCCCTTATGTTGGCACAGATTGTATTTTTTTTCTCTATGTAAGTACATTTCAACAGGACAGATGCTTTCTGAGTAGAGTGGTTTAACCAGTTCTCTTGCTGAATGATGATATCTCTGTGCATGAGCCCACCCTGCTGCTCAAAAGGAGGTTGTGTTGTCTAGCGCCGATTCTGTGTGGGTGCTGGATGTCTGTGGTCGACATCAGGGCCACCTGCAATCTTGTGTGGTGAGAGACAGACCCCTGAGAGTCAGCACACCGCCCAACCTGCCTGTGAGAAACGGAGTGAGGCGAGCACATAAACCACCAGCAGATACACGGACCCAGACGAAACTCACTTGCAAACAGTCAGGGACATGGACATCTTTTTGTGACCCTGTGGTTTTGCAGGCCTGATTGTCCAACACAAAAACACAGAGACCACAATCACCACCTAAAACTTGTCTAGTAAATACAAGTATCACATGTGTGTGCGCTCTCACAACAAAAAATCACAAACAGGACCACAAAAAATCCCCTCAGACACACCTGCACAAAACCTCCACATAAACAAGTGGCCCCCTTTCCCATGTGTGTGAGATGTCCCATGAGTACAGGGACTCATCCATTTCACTACAGAGAGAAAAGAGGTCATGTTTTGCCTTCTCAGCTTTGCTGACTTGGAACATATTCCTCAAATATCATGATGTTTTTGATTGTGAAAGATAATAATGAGTGTACATTTGAACTCTCATCAGTGAGGGTAGACTGAAAGGAAAGAGTGTATCTACATACTATATGAAACTGGGGTCATAAAATTAGTAGGGCAAGATGGTGGAAACATTTATTTGAGACACTGGTCCAACTCGATATGACTGTATGACATAATTTCTGCAGAACTGTCAGCTGCACATTCATGAGCTGGTCTTCATGTATTCCTTATAAAGTCCCAAAGTGAGTCGACAGTGACAAAGCCAGTGTCAGTGATGAGAGTGGCTGGAAGACTCTCATGTATTCCAGAGAAAATCAGATTACATAAGCCACGTGAGGCTTGGAGAAGTGGAAAATCAGGCGGCTCTTTTTCTGTGTTACACATACCATGATGATTAAGCTGCGTCAGTTTTACATGAACTGATTGGACGACACCCTGGTTTTAACACAGTCAAAAAGAAAAAGAGCTGTTTCATTTTGTTGTGTATATTAACAGCGTATGTTCGTGTGCTGGAACTAGTTTTGTTATGTCTTGTATGCCCATATTGATTTGTTATATTCATTTTCACGGCACAGCGTCAAAAACGTATGTGGCTATGTGCCATTTATACTAATAATAGCATGTTATCTTATGCAGGACATATATGGAGTGAAGGGACTTGTGCATTTACACAGGTTATTTATTTTAGCTCCTACACTATCTTTTGCTTACCAAACTCACCTCACATGGACAGCTAGACATGAAAAAGGTAAACAGTGAACACAAAAAGTGGAGTGTGCCCCAGACCACCGTGGTGGCCTCTGTATACACTGTGGGGTCCCATTACTCATAATTTCTGTGAAATTTCATGTCTGGGACCAACAGCTACATACAACAACAAAACCAGCAGGGCAATGAGGAGCAGCAGGGTGGAGTATGGGGGTCTGTAGAGAGATGAAAAGAAAAGAAAAAGAGAAAGTATTCTGAAGGGAAGATAGAAGAGGCAGGGAGCCAAGGAGACCAGGAATGGAGGGAATGTCTGGCACACAGACTCACCATTCAGTCTCGTGATGCATGCTGTGTTGGGCTAATGGAATTTCAATCTGACCTGAAGTATTAAACATAAACCTTGGCTGTACAGTGTGCTTTGGGATAATGACAACTGTCATTTTCAGTAAGCAAAGCTCACATTAGATTAGTCTATATTTGGTCATATGTGTGTCTACAGGAAGCAACAGTTGTACATGGTTCCAGTGAACTGGTCTGTGTGTCCGTCCTCCAGTGTTCACGTCATCTCCTCTACAAGCTGCCAGATAACCCCGTGCACAAAAGAGTTTCCTGTCAGTCAGATAATAATCAGACATCACACTCACTTCCTCCACCCTGTCAGCCTCACTGACTGCAGGGCCAAGGGGCTAACATGGTCAGAGATCCTGACCCGGGGTCACTTCTCACTGTTTTTTTATTTGATGTAACTAAGCCCAAGCTGACTCTCGATCTGAGTCAATAAAGAGAGTGAGTCGTGCGAGCAGGCTGGCCAGAGGTCAGAGATCATTACACTCCATTAGAGAGGTCAAGCCAATGATGACCTGCTTTTTGGCCTTTTTTTTTGCAACACGTAGACTCCAAAATCTCATTGAGATCTGGGTAATGGATACTGATGTTTACTTTGTAAAACATGGAAACACACATGTAACATTGTAACGACAGCTAAACACAAAATTATTACTACAATGTTGCACTATTACAAGTGTAGCAGTAATATCAGATTGTAGAAACAGAGTAGAAAAATGCAATTTCAATGAAATAAAAACATTACAGTGGAGGTGAGTTAGATTGATTAAATATCATGACGTTCGTCAGTCTTAACAGCTGCACTGTATGTCATACTGTACGTGTGGGTGTGTGCTTTGGTGTGAGATGTGAGAAAGACGGAAACCAGGTCACTGAGCTGGGGGATTCCTCTGCTAAAGGAAACTCCACTTTGTGCAGCATTCTTTTCACTGTAAACGCATCATGGGCACCACAGCCAAGGTTGTTTTCATATGTTTAAAACTAATTTCTCTCCTATGTGTCTTGTCAAATAGGAAAATTGGAAAACTTTTAAGGCTATTAAGTACCGGCTGCTAAAACAGCACGATAAAACAAAAAGATGTTTCTGCGCGTTTCATTTGAGACTAGTTATTTGTTTAATTATTTGTGCATGAAAAAACAGTGATATTGCATAGTGTGGGTCCTCGCAACAACAGGCTCACCACATGCTACCACGCACGACGACAATCCCACATACACACTCCTACCTACCACCCGCATACACAGGGGTTGAAAGCATCCCAATGAGAAAGAACCGTGACTCATAAGCTTAACCACTGTGAGGTTCTCTCCCTCTCTCTAAACTCTACACCATGTGGTCTGGCCATGTTTTAAGATTGTGCACTTTACACACTCTGACTCACCCTATCAAAAAAGGTCATGCTGACAGCTCATAAATGCACCAATTAAGACCACTTGGCTTGAAGATGGCATTTGCTTCTCTCATAAATGGGCACAAATGTTATATAGAAGTTACTGTAACATGTAGCAACGACAGGGGATTAGAAAGAGATGTGAAGATAACTGCATGAAAGGTCAACACCTGTTAGTTACTAGATTCTTTGGTATTTGGTGAACAGAAAAGAAACACAATACTGACAGCTAAGACAGAGAAACTGATATGAATCAATGAATGTGGGTATTGTTTTTTTTTTTACCTAAACATGATTTCTCTTACAGAATACAAAAGCAAAACAGAAGCATTGGTATTTTTTAAACCATTTGTGAGTTGCATTTTTGCACACAGTTACAAACAGATATTGTGACTCCATCCATCACTTTTTCTTTGCTGTTAAAATCTACCCAGAATGCACAGTGAATCATGTGCATACAGAAAAGACTATGCAACAATCAATAACAGACAGTTCATATCTTGGATAATAACAATTATTATTTTTGTGCTCTGTTTAAAGTCAAAAGTTTAACAAATGTCTATCATTCATATTAAACCCTGATAACTTTTTGTACCTGGAGCAAGATCATAATGTATGTATACAATGACCTTTTAGTAATTATCATCACTGTCATGACCTTTCACGACTTCAGTAGATAAAAATAATGACTCAAACATTAAGAGCTCATGCAGCTTTGTGTCAGCTTTAAAGTGATTGTTAAGGTTTGTCTTACAGCAGCATTTCAAGGGCACTAACTTGTAAGAGTTAACAATCTAAACTGATAGATTGGAAATGGAATTGCTTCTTCAGCAATATCAGCATAAATTTCAAAATGCATACAACATTTTTTTGCAAAAGAAAGAAAAACATATACGTTCCTCATAATATTGATATCCATGTGACAATATCAAGCATATAAAGGGGACGCAGCATGAACATGCTGAAACAATGAATGAAAGTAATTTGCAGAGAATGTGTCTCTAGAAAGCTTCTCAGAACAGTTGCCGTGGTGACTAAGACCGGCATTGTGCATCATGAAGCTCATGCTCAGCAGAAGTTCTGTTGCACAGAGCGCCTGCTGCCTCTTCAAAGCACTGAAGGCCAAACTGCTCATCGTTACACCACTCCACTGTGCTCTCTGTTCTCTTCACTTTTCACTCCACTGTATTATGTTCTGTCCTTTTCTTCTGTTTCTCCTCTCACCCTGAGTCACTGCTCCCTGGGGGAAATGAGGGGGGTAACCATGAATCATTCCTGGGGGTATGAAAAAAGTGTGTGCGTGCGTGTGCATACACATGCAAGTGCGTACACATGTGGGTGAGTCTGTGTGATTCAGTCGTGTGGGTTGTGAAACCTGAGTAGTGGGCACAGAAAGAAGAGAGGAGCAGCAGCAGCACAATAAAGACCAGGAACCCTCTTCTCTGTCCTGCCCTCTGAGACACACAACAGCTGCACCAGATACAGAGCACCACCCCTCAACTGACACAATGCACAAGACTCTAGTTCATTACACCTCATAAGAACAAAAAGAGCTTTTAAGACTAATCATGAACAAAAAACACAGCTTCATAATTATGATTTGGGGGGGGGGGGCAAATGTTGCAACATTATTGCAGCTGTATTGCAGATCTATATTTATGTTGTATCCGGCCATCAGCACACTCCTGTTCTTGCCATTACAGAGCCATTCGCAACAGAGAATAGGTCTAGTTGGCACTTCACCTCACTCTCCTTAATGCACCTTTATGGGGCAGAACAGCTGTCTTTTCTCTCTTACTCAGCCCATGGGACATCACAATTATAACACAAGGACCAACCTCTGACCTGATGATCTGTCAGCCCGCTACCGACTGACCTTTGACCTCTCATTGACAGTCCAGCGTGTGGCTTTTAAAGAGGAGGGATAGTGCCACTGAGGTTCTGTGTCTACCACTGCACCCCCCCCACACACACACATCCAAACATCCAACATCAGATGCTGCAATGACAGATTGTTGACATTAATTTTCAAACCGCATTATCTCTGTATTGTATTGTTTTAGTTGTTTTTTTGTTTTTTTTTTCTGAACTGTCAACAGACTTGTCATTTTCTGCTGCTAAGCTCCTCTCTTCCATTCATGCAATGCATTGCTGAAAAATTATTTCCAACATAGTAAAAACTGACAGAAAAACTTGAAAGGAAGTCGCACTCGAAACACATATCAATAAATGAATGTTACGAAACTGATAAGCAATATCTGACTTATGCAAGGTCACAACAGCGATCTTAATTATTCCATCAACTGCTAAATGTTTTGGCATCTTGCCTCTAATTCGACTGATTGGCTTTTCTTCCGAATGTGGAAGGAAATGGGCGCAGATAAACAGATAAAACCACACTGACATGTAGAGCAAATCAGAGTTTGTGACGTAAACGCTCAAACCACCAAGTTATCTTTCCTCCCTGTGCAAGTAGACGGCAGTGACTATATTCTGACTGTTTGAACAGGGGGGATTTTGTCGTGTGGGATGATCTGGAAATAGTTAGTAATGAAAGTTATCCAGGTTGTTAAAGAATTGTTTGGGTTTATCTACGTAGGAAAGAAGGAAAGACCCACACGACAAAGTCGCACATGGTATCATGGGCACTGAGTCAACGGAAACAGAGCCAGAGATTTCAACATTTATGACTGCTGCATCTCTCAGCAATTGCCTTTTAACAATTCCCTTCTCCAGTAATGGAGTCACGATGCAGCAGATATTGGGACATTTACAATGACTGCATTTGTAAGTCATAACTCGATAAAGCCAAATCCAGTGAATATCTTAAGCAATTAGGGGTGCATGTTCTGTTCTGTTTCAAATGCACATCCACATAAAGTTCTGGCATGGCTCACAATTACACTGCAATCAGCTGTGCTTTATCTGGTAACCCCTTTAAGTAGGCCTCTAGTCTACATCCTAAATAAGAAGACCTGCTAAACACAGATGCATCAGCTGCAACAGTGAAATAAAAGAGCTGCCCAGTTTGAGAAAAAGTAACATAATACTGTTCCCTGCACCCACATCCAATTTTTTATGCCTTTTGGTGAAACAACACCAAGAAGCTTCTTAATAAAGTCCTTTTTTTAACATGTGTTACAGGCACATGCCTCACCAAGACAGCCTGTTCCACTAAGTGTCTATTTTGAGAGTGCCTCCCTGTAAATCAGGTCTAAGGGAAAGTCATGTGAACTCACAGGGACAAGGAGTATCTTCTCCTGTTAATCCAGCATCTCAAAAACATCACAAGCAGATAATGTCACCGTCTCAATCCAACAATGTGTGTAATCTTGCATTTTTCTGCAAACACTGTCCTGGACCAGGTGTTGACCTTTCATGCCAAGAAGTTGTCATATTTATGGTTAGAATAATTTTCACTGTTGTTGCTGTTAAAACAGCTAAATATAGTCTTCAGACTTTCTTGTCATCACTTCGGGATATGAAACAAATATAGCCTCTTGGGCTCAGAGGACTAGGAAATGTGCTGCTTGTAATATTTAGTTGTTACCGTAATAGCAAGTGACCAGATGAGAAGAAATGGCTGTGCGCTTTTACTGAAACAAATCATGGCCAGTGCACATTAGAGGGAAGAGAGAAATACAACCTCACAGTGCTTTCTAATAGCTATTGATTGCCTTTCCTGCTCTCTTTGGAGAACATTATTAACCCTGTGAGTGGGTGAGTGTGTGTGTGTGTTTGTGCATATTCAAGTGTTTGCAAGTGCATCTACGTAATAGCTCTGTGTTTGTGCATTTGTATCTGCACAGTAATATTTAAAGGTGTGTGTCTCTGTGTGCAACCACTTGTGACTCTGCGATCTTTTGACAGTCTTGGCATGAGGTACCATCACAAAGGCCAAAGCAGACACACAGTGTTACTCTAGCCTCGTGTTCCATTCTCTTCACTCTGGGTCAGAATGTCCTGCACCGTTTTCTTTGTTCCATTTATTTACTATCCTCTCCTCTCTCCACCTCATCTCACCTCTCTCCATCTCTCTCTCACACTCTATAAATGACCCCTGCTGTGTCCTTTTTCCACCACATAGAAACCAAACAGAGAGCCACAGAGCCTGGCTCCACTGTATGTGGGCTTAACATGTTTGTAAATGCTGTGCATGTGTATATCTGTGTATGGGGGTTCTCGTCACTCACTACTGATTAAAAAGCATGCATGTAAACTGCAAACAGAAATGAAACCCACCTATGTCAACTCTGACTCAGTAAACACTTCCCACTCTCTGTGTGGGGGACGGTGAAAGTATTTAGTATATGGCATGGGGGTTTTCGAACACCACATCACACTGAAAGGGTGCACAGCTCCTATCCTCAAGGGGCATTAGGGGACATTTGAATCGATAAAAACACAAAATTCAAAATGCATGCAAGTGAAAAAGTGATTTTTTTCCTGTAAAGAGGAACCAAAAAGGTCACTAGGGATTGACTAATAATTGAAAGACAAAACCAGAATATTCATTACTCTACTCTCTATTCCAAGTAAAAACACATTCAGAAAAGCCCCCCCTAACTGCAGAAGTTTAGCATGTGACTGAAGCTGAATGTGACATTTATTTTTCAGTGATCTGCCAGAAAGATGAGAGCCTTCAAAGTCAGTGAAGGGAAATGTTCTGACTTTTGTAACTGACACACAATACACCCCAGTTAGACAATACACTCACTACCTTGGTAGATTGAAGTTTGACACTCCTGTTTGTTGTTACGGTAAGGCTGAATTCTCTGCAGACTACAATATGACTCCGCATCACATTCCTGGTTTGCATGAACATACTGTAAACAGGTGGTTTGTTCCTGTTGCATACAATGGATGAAATGACAAGAATTCAGAAGCGTGCACGTTGCCTCTGTCCCTCAGTGCTACTCAGATATATGGAAATGAATGGTGTTGCCTGAGTGCTTGTACATGCAGCTGATATAAGCTTCTTGACCTATGTATGTTCCATTTACAAAGTCCCTACGGATTCGATTCTACCCAATCTTTAATGTAAGCACTTGTTGCATAAAAGCCATGGAAAATATTTGAATTCTGTCCCGAGGATAGCTGTTTCTGTTTCACAATGACCTTTCTAAGGTTAGACTGGAGTGTAGTCTCACAAATGTGCAAAGTCAGCAATAAAACTGCAGAACTTTGGTTAACTGGCCTATTATGAAAAGGAGGAAAAACAAGCATTGGATCATTCTTTTTTTTTTATCTGCAGGCTATAGACAGCCTTCGGTAAAATAGAAAGAAAAGTCTCAGACGGTGGAGGTGCATCCGAGTTAGTTTCGGTCTGTTGGCATTAAGTCAAGGCAGACAAGACAGGTAAAGCAGTAAAACTGGAGAAAAGGGAGGGGGCAATGGATTGGAATGGAGTTATACAAGCAGTTGTCCTTTGAACAGGAGAGATGATACTGTACTGGCCCTGGAGAGACAGATCACATGAGGTGTTATATAATAAGGCGCCAATGTTCACAGGGTTTAATGTATTCAGGGGATGCAGAACTAATGTAAGTCAGAAACAAACAGTTTTCCCTAATTGGACTTTTGCATCCTAACTTGGCTTCAGAAGTGGTTATTGCCAGCACTTCCAAACATAGGCGAGTCTCTTCACAGCAATGTAGTCAGCAGGTCAGTGATGTCACAGCAAAAGCATACCACAGATCCAGCACTGGCCGGCATTTACTTTCCGCTGCATACCAACACCACATGACACTCCCCCACTCCATAAAGCAGAGGGGATCCAGCTCTAAAGAATACAACTGCAGATCACACAGTGTATCAGCACCCCGTGTTCTCTCACTTGTCCTTTAGTCAGGTGCCAACATGTGACAAGACAATTCTCTGGTTTCACATTCACCCTTGACCTTGTCATGTGCTGCAGAGAGCTCGATCAAAGCAGATTGTTATAAGTGTTGTTGTGAAGGGCTGCATAATTTTTTGAAAATGCAATCCATGTCACAACAGGGTATCAGTCATGTTACTTGAGTGCAGCGTTTTGAGCACACACTTTAACGGGTCGTGTTCTGATCCTTGCAAGAACCGTCTGTATCAGTTTCACATAAACATCTACAGTGAAATGTGCAGTTGATGTTAGCCAGGAAAGTGTTTTATAACACTTGATGGGAGAAGCTGAGATTGGAAACCCATTAGAGGCTGATCCATAATTAGCCCATTAAACCAGGTTTGAAAACCACTGCAAACATCTCAGAGACACTAACACAGCCCTCCACAGTTAAGTGATCAGGTGAAATATTATGTGGCATAACATGATAGTGAGACGACTTGTGATTTCACTTCTGCCAATAAAATGATGAAAACACATACATGTAACAGAGAGTGCAGCTTTAGCTCAGGAAAATTCAAATCTTAGTAGGTATCTGCTGACCTCTGCTGGTCAATATTGTGTAATACTTCATTCTTCCGCAAAGACCTAGAACATTCAGTTGCATAATATCACAATAACAACATACTCACACTGAAATCAGACCAGGATTAGTTTGCTGTTCTGTTTTATTCTAGTATTATTCGATCAAGGTTTGAACTTTGTAACCATCTAATAGAACCACAAAGGTCTTGAAACATAAACAATACTGTAACAATGCAATATTCAATTTAGGTGAATTGGTATAAATTGGTATAATGGAATCCAGCTACAGTCAGAAGTTGCTTTGTTCGGCTTTCTTCCTGGAAGCATGATTACGCATCTTGTTGTGATGGGGTCTGGCCAGCATTTCTAGTAATTATATCCACAGCAAAACCAAGAGTGATTATTTAAGCTGTTTTGCTGTTGTCACACGCTTTCCCAGAATCCTCCAGCCTTCTAAACGTTAAGTGTTGATTTATGGCAGGCTGCCGACTTTCAAGCAACCAATTGTGGAACAGGAAAGCATCCTCTTCTGCATCAGCTGATATTTCCTGCTCTCTCCCCTCCCGTTTTCTTTATTGGAAAGGAGTGCCGATTTTATCAGGAAACAGACACTTGACCGATAAGCACCTCAAGCAAAGGGGAAATTCACAGGGTTAATTTCTTCACTTTTACATTATGTAGATGACATATTTAGAAGTAATTTGCAATTCATGGTGTGGGTCAATAGCTTTAACAGCTCAACTTCCATTGTTTCTAGTTTAAAGCTTTTGAGTAGAGCATATTTCGAGCAAATTGCAAGCTTTGTTGAAATTTCCCCTAAAATACATTTATGGAACTTGCTGCCAACACCTGGAAGAGTCCTGGAAAACAATACCTAGTACTATGCTGGAAGAGGATAATAACATACTGCACTCTGCCCTTACAGGGTTGTTAATGAATAATTTACTGAATTGCTGAATGTTCTGCTTAACTGTTAAGTGTGTTTGTAATCGTTATGGAAACTAAGAAGAAAGAAGTTAGGACAAATTCTGCCTCGAAATTTTATTCTATTTATCTATTTAAACCGTCTCTAAATATTATTGTTTTGGACAAAAAAAATCAAAAAAAAATCAACCACCTCTTTCACTGAACTGAAAACAAAACGACAGCCATGCTGCAAGCTTTCATACTATACTACATCTATGAGTTACATTTATAACGCAGCCCTGCCTTCAGCTAAACATCGACTCAGCAAATGCTACAGTTAAATGCCCAGCAAATTATGCACAATTATGACGATGCTAATACACTGGGGTTTTAGTGGATATAATATTTACCATAGTAAATAGTGTACTGTAATTGCTTGCTAACATTTGCTAATTAGTACTAAACACAAGTACAGCCAAGGCTGATGAGAATGTCATTAGTCTTGGAGATATCTGTTTATGAGTCAAAGCACTGAACATGTCTATGGAGTTTGGCACAAATAGTCTTGTATCCCTTACAAGATACTTGTTTGTGGCATAGATATCTAGCCAACAGTTGAGACATGACATTATATTCAAAACCTCAAGTCAACCTCATGGTGGCACTAGAGGGAAAGTCAGAGGACCACCAAACTCTGTAGACTTCATCCTTTTGGGATCATAGATGTCTGTACACATTTATTTATATATATATATATATATATATATGTGTGTGTGTGTGTGTGTGTGTGTGTGTGAATGTATGTGTGTATATGAATATACATCTAGTATTACTATATACTGTCATTAACAGTAACATAACACTTACCAGCTGTATTACTATCATCATCTGCCGCTGCACTTAACCATGCATACACATTACTTGCATTTTTTATTCCTATTTTATGCTATTCTATTTTTATTTTTATTGTATTTAAATATACTGGACTGCTATGACAACCTAATTTCCCTTTGGGGATGAATAAGTCATCTATCTATCTATCTATCTATCTATCTATCTATCTATCTATCTATCTATCTATCTATCTATCTATCACTGTACCACTTGACATTGTTTTCCCCAGAGCATCGGCGCCAGTGTGGCTGAAAAATAGAACATGTCCCTTTAACCTACAACATCTCTTACTGAAGGGTAGTTTTCTCTAGAAAGTAAAGTCATGCAATATGTTATTTTGAAAAGTAAGAGCACTACAAATCTACAAATAAGAAAAAAAATGGCAAGACATACTCTGTTTGAATTATTGGTTTCTCCTTTTAGTCCTCCCCTTTACATTCTGGGAAGAGAGCAAAGATTGTTATTGGAAGAGAATATTTGGCCAAAGGCAATAGGAAGAAATATTACCGGCCCATGTGTGGTTATGAAAATGTGCACAGACTACTTGGATTTATACAGTATGCGCTAACTGATAATTATACAGTAAGCAAAGAGAGCCAAGCTCCCTTTTTGCTCTGTTAATTAACGTAATATGATAAAATTATCCTGAGTATAAAGCCATTTTCTCCATAGATAATGGGACATTTCAGCATAGATCTTTTAAATATCCCTAAAATATAAAATACAGACTCAAACACAACCTGCTTAACGAGTGTAATCTCTGGCAAGTGTCAACATTTATATTATAAATGGTTGCATATCACAAATGAGAGTGGCTCAGTGGTATATCGCTACCATCTACTGGTGTTAAGTTGCAACATCTTATGATAGTCTGCTAAAAAAAAATCCTGTTGAATTTAAATCTTTATCTGTTTATAAGATTAGAAATGTCAAAAGAGCAAGTGAAAAATGTAGGGAGGCTGAGAAGTTTCCTGACATACTTTCCTATTTCAGTCTGTTTCCTCATCTGTCTAACTGTCCATTTATTATGCTAAAACCACCTAGTGGTGCCGAGGTTATTATCACGGGGAGTTTGCAGGAAATATTGTTTGCCAAAGCCAAGGTGGGAAGCTCATTCAGGGACCAGCGCACTTGGTAAAACAGCTTGGGCTCCAAAATCATCTAAATTCACAGGGACCTGTCTGCAGATGCCTGGACATGAGGAATAACACGAGAGTGAGAATATATGTGAAGGCAGAATGTGTCAGTAGACATGTTGGCTAATGGTCTGTGTGGCGTTGTTGGCCTGGTTTCGTCTTTTCGCAACTATTATGTTATGTCCCAGCTTGAATCTTTTGGGGTTTTTTTTCATTGTTAAAAGAAACATTGCAGAAAATAAAAGATGGTGACAGAAGAGGAAGAGAGAAAAGAAGATGTAAAGGTATGTAAACAATACTTATAGTCAACTTTTCTGGCCAGGGAGGACATTATAATTCTTTGCCAGTGTAACAGGTGGGTTACAGAAACAGGTCCCGCTCGAGCGTGACTGCCCTCACAGAAACATGTCAACAGCACATCAATAACACATACTCTCACACACCAAAACTATACCGTCAGTCTTAGAGACAGGAAACTGTAATACCACATGCTTCCTCTCCCACGAAAACCTTGATGCTGCACCAGACCACCCAGTGAGAGACGCTGCAAACAAACACCAGTTCATATCTGTGCGTTGCTGCACGGGGACTTCTCATCATCGGAACATAGAATCTGCTCCCATGGTGCATGTTACAGTGTCCATATCGCACAGTTAGCGATACCAATGTGAAGCCAGTATGATTTATTTATGTTGGAGATGTTGTGGATACATACTGTAACTTAAGCAGGGAAGCACATTTATTACATTTGTCAGCAAGAGTTGGTGTTGAACTGAGAGTTATTATATGACGTAGGATGAAATTTCAGACATTAGAGACTTATTTTACCATATCTGAGAAATAAAACTGTAAAGAAAACAATTAATTGCTTCGCTACTAAGTTACTGAATCACCACTTTTTATTTGGAATAACCAGTTTTGGGTAGTACATACAGGCAATATGTTTATCACCACCATTTCACTGAGAAAAATATCTGACTTAAGCTACTAAAAGCTTTGTAATGTTCATCAGGCAATTTCTAAGTTTGTCTTTCTGTCTTTCATTTAGGCCGGTAGCGAGCTCTTTAACCGGCAATTGCTGCATTTTGTAGCTGATAATGACACTAACAAAGCAGTTTAAGAGAATGAAAACAGTAAAAATGTGGACTATAAAAATCATTGCAATTAACTGAAAAATGCAATAAAGCTTCTTGAAGAACTGAAAGGAACTTGGTTGAAAAGTTGTGTGGATATGTCATCAAATATTATCAAATGAGACATTTCTCAATGTGGCCAGAGGAAGGATTATATTATATTACATACAAGCACAAAGAAGTAAAAAAAAAATAAAAGATGAACCCACAACAAAAGTAAAATACAGGATACTGTATTCATATGGGATGAAACATAGTACATAATATATAAACTTACTGATATATAAGTAATGGATTTTTCTATGCTGCATGTTGCTCCATCTCTCTGCTCCGGTGATGGTTTAGAAACAAGAACAGTAAGTTGAACTGAAAAGATTTTTGATTATTGTGAATTTCTACAACTTGTCATTTCTATCACAGTTTATTTGGGTCCTCTGGTGGTAAAAATCAATTCACCCTAATTGAATGTACATATCTTGGCCACATGAGGGCAGTAAACGTCTTGGGTTGACAAGGTAATTCAACAGAGCAAAAAACCAGGGTTCAAAAATGGAAATAAATAAGGTACAACAAAATAGAGTGAAGCTTTGAAACAGGTAGTTGATAGCTGAAGAAAAAAAATGTAAAAAAAAAAAAAAAAAACACACAACCTTGCTTCCTTATGATAGATATCTAAATATGCTGAACAGCAATTTTTACATGAAAGACATTTCTTCTCTATTAATTATGATTTTTGAGATATGATATGACTCAGTATTAGAAGGAATAAAATTCTCAGGTTTGAGGCTTTGAGCCAGTTTCAACCAGTTTCGTAAAATGCTGAATGTGAAATTGTGCAAAAAAAAAAAAAATAAATAAATAAATAGCGAGGATAACAAAAATGTTTCCAGATCTTGGCTTGCTGTGCGGCTCTCTGTACAGTGTTAAACAACAAACAACTGTTATCTGTAGTGACAGGCTATGTTTGAGTAATGGCACTGCTGAATCCCACACTGAACCACAGAGCAGAGAAAGAGAGAGAGAGAGAAAACCAAGAGACCTCGACAGAGGAACAAAGGTTTTAGTAAGAGTCTGTATAAATACATATTCACCTTGGGTTGCAGATATGTGTACATTCAGAAGAAGAATTGCCAAGTATGTGACACATACAAGGAATTGTCTGCGGTTCAAAGGTGTATGTCCACGTATAGAGTCTATATTGCTGTGGCCCGGGAGGCTCCTGTCAGAGTCTAAGCTCAACAGGTTATTTAATTCTGCCAGTCTTTGAAGATGTGGGCTGGACCAACCTGACAGCCCGATTCTTTAGCTGTCACCACACTCAAGGTGCGATGGGTAATCTGTATGACCACCCACACTCGCAAACACACCCATAAGTACACACTCATGCAAAAAGCATCTACTTGCACCCACTCATACAACAACATATTACTCTCCCGCTGTGAAGAGATGGTTCTGTAATGCCCCAGTGGCTCGGTGACAGTGTGTCAATCAATCAAACTCATCCCACCTCATCTCACCTGTAAATGAGTGTCTGCTCGTCTCCAGGGCCGTGATAGGCTGATTGGCTCTGTCAGTCACAGTGTCAGGCAAATGTAGATCAATGGGAACCATTGAGTACAGTGCCCTGTAGATTTAAACAGATTTCTCCACAGTCATGCACTGCTGATGGCAGATGTCACTGAAGATGGACCCAGCTTCAGTGAGTTTCTGAGTAACGTGCATGCACTGGGGGCCGGGAGGGAGAAGGATGCGTTTGTCAGTAGGAATAAATATGAATATAACCAAATATAACGACGATAAAAATGTATGAACGAATATAGCTATAGGCTTATGCAGCTGTGCAAAAGCAAACACCAACATATATAACCAGTGTATCGTAAAAACATAAACAAAATTCTACTTTAATGTCACATATAATACAAATATGAATTAAAAAAAAAAAGGTCCTCAGAATATTGTATGTTCAGAATGTGGCTATGAAAGAAATGAATGACTACATTAATTCATGCATAAAAAGATAAATAAATAACATAAAATGAATATATTCATCTCATTAAATGTATTCAGCAGCATTGCGAACACATATTGTGCTGTGACCAGATTTCCAAGAATAAAATGTTCCTTTTTTCCCTTAAAACACATATTTATTAATTGATGTGACATATGCATAGAAATGTGTTTAGATGTTTATATGTAGGCTCGTGGTGAATGGTGGACAGAAATGTAAAGAAATGATGGACAGAGCATAGATTAAATATATTGCAAGGAAAAGATGTTGCAAATATATTTAATCTAATACTGTTTGTGGACAGCGCGCTGCTACAAATGCCTGCAGCTTGGTCAGTTGTGTCAAGTATTATTGTACAATAATCTGCACGAAGCACTCTGCTGCATAAAAGCTGGGAGAGCTGAGGTTGAAGTTGCTTTGTAATGTATCAACTCATCATACGAACAATCACAAGTATTGTGTAATGGAGCTGTTGTGTATCTCCACCTCTGTCTCTATTCAAAGTGTCCTGTAGCTATGAACCGACACACAACTCAGATCCTCTACTAAAAGATGGTAAAAGTCAGAATATCAAAGAGTAAAAATACATATATGTAAATATATTCTATCAGTGGTCACTTAGGTCTTTATGGTGCAGGCAAGCCGATTTTAACTACTTCATATAGTGCTGCAGTCTCATACGTAAAATTTTGATGTGTAAAGTAAAGCACCTATTAGGCAACTGTAGTGAAACAAAAAGCACAATATAAAATATCATAGAAGTAGTTAGTTCAATAAAGAAAGTACAATTAAACTATTACATATAATAGCACAGTAAAACTAAACAGCAGCTATGAAATGACACTGTTATATTTTACCACCAACTGGTGCCAATCATTGTTTAAAAATAAAACTACTCCTGTAATTACTCCTGTTTGTCCAAAAATATTCAACAGTGGTGGGTTTTTCTCAGAAGTAGCTTATTTTCATAATTTAAAACAATCTTTTCCTCTAAAAATCAGATCTATTTTGCTCTTTCTTACTACACTTTAATGGGTATCACTTACTTAATAGATCATTTCTTGAGAACAGAACTTCCACAATTTTGAAAACTGCTTCCATTCCATCAACTCTGACATTTTTTTTTTTTTCATGATTCAGTCTTTAACAAAAAAAAAACAAAAAAAAAAAAAAAAAACATAAAAGCGATAGTGGACATCTGTGGACATGTCGAGCTTGATGGTAAAACATGATCGGCTCTTAATTAAAACCAAAACAAAACAGTGATTATTTTTGATTACCGTTTTTCTCTCACTCAGATTTTAATCAGCAGTTACTTTTTATGCTATACAGTTTTCATCATAGGTCCAGAGTAGTCTGACAACCAACCAGACCTGTGTCAAATGACAGAAAAATTAGTTAAGACCTCAAGGTTAAGTTATGAGCCCAGAGACTTGGGCTTCATACTACTTGGAAAGTGATTTCTCTCTTTCTTTTTTTTCATGCTCTCAGGGTAAAATCAATGAGGCTCAGTCCAGTGAGATATTAACTGTTTTTCAAATTCATTTATGATTTGAAACAGTTGATGCTCTGAGACAGCTTGATACTCTCAGATATCGAAGTAATAGTTCATTTACGGTGCATTTTCACCGCAAAAGATTTCATCACTTATTCCAAACAATCCCCTTTACTCAAAAATACAAGACTATCAAATTCTTGTTCAAGTGAGATGTTAACAGTCGAAGTCTTTCTTTGATGTACTCAACAACTGTGTTAACATCAATTAAATCCAGGTAAGATATATATATGAAATCACCTGCTGTGACATAAAATAACCTGTTTTAGAAATGTTTAATTACATCTGAGCAGTTTTTCTTGAAGCGAAATTAATTAGTCTTGTTTAACTGGCTGTATCTGTATATAGCTTAAATAATAAATAAGTAGTTGCTCTGGGCTTTCAATTAGCAGAAGGTAATAGTATTTACAGTAAATATGGAAATATGTTTCTGATAGAGGTGCTAATGAAATTTAATTTTTTAGTCCACAGAAACTGACCACAGCAGCTCTTTATGAACTTACCGCTTGAAATGTCTTCGACTATCACGGCTGTTTGGTTGAATACCACACCCACTAAGGAACCAGAATTACATACAGATCCCGACAGCCTCTCTTGTGCTTTTGGATCAAGCCATTATTACAAGTTTTATTGTCATATTTGAACAGTTTTGCACAATAAAATTACAGCAGCATTTTCAATTTACTCTCCACATTTAAACACACTCCACTTGCTCTACTTTGCCATATTGAGTATCCTAAGAAACTGAAGAACCCACTCTTTCTGATGAGAGTGAGGATACATGGTGTCAAATCTAAAGTGACTGCCTTCACAAGGAGCTAAAATGATATCTTTACAACATCATGATCATTTTCAGCCAAGAAAGATTTTGTTTTGCAGTGTTTAGAATTAATCTCCATCCATACTAATGTGATGTATCTTTGATTAAAAATGACCTGCTTGCCTCAAGTTTTACCTCAGTCACCTACTTTGCATCTTTTCCATCTGTCTAACTTCCCAGCAACTCGCTGGTGAACAGTAATTCAGCCACTTATCACTTATCTATGTATATATCTCAAACATGTGTGATATTCAGATTTATGATGGCTGAATGTAGCCAAAAAACAAAATAAAAAGGAAAAACACACTTTGAGCTGACAGATAACTGTGATTTCCACAGTAATGATAGATATTCACTATTACAGACCAGTTTAATGCAGCAAAGGGGGGAAACTGAGTAGTAAAAGTGTCTGGAAATAATATCATCCACCCCTGAAACGAATTTTAATGCCCTGCACCACACAATGATTCAGCAAATCTAAACTCAGACTGGTGAGTCACACTGGTAAACAACACACAGGTTCAGTCACCACAGGCTTGTAATGTAATGGTAGCAATTGGGAGACTTGTCATAAAAATGTCTGTCCTGCCACGCTGTGCACTGTATGAGGTCAGCTTCCATGAGCCATTCGACTGGGGATTCACACCAGGTGAACTGTGTCCTCGAGGAGACTCTTGTGTGAATAAGTAGTGCTGTGCTTAGAGCCAATCTCTATTCTCCATCTGGACTAATTGCCCTACTTGGCCTAATCATACAAGCATGGATGAATACTAAACATCAGACCGCTCCTTTTTGGTCTTTCCCCCATCTTATTCTCTCTTTTTAGCCAACACATTCAGTCTGTTTCCTTACCGGCACCTTTTATGCTCTCGCCCACTCAACACTCTGCTCTTCCTCTCATTCGGATTCTTCTGCTTTCCTTCCTTACTTGTTTTTTAAGAGAGGTTGAGGAGGGGGGTGTGGGGGTGAAGGGGTGTGGGAGGGGGACTGACTGGCCACTTCAGGGACCAAAGGCATGAGGTAATCCAGGCAGGACTCTGTGGGCCTCCTTTGTACCACATCTCAAGACTTCCTACAGCTCCATGTGGGAAAGTAAGACCACCAGTCTGCATTCTCCAGGAAAAAACACAGGACTGAATAATCATGTTGACAGGTGAAGAGGAGCTCTTTTGTATTTGCAGAGGAAAACATGGTATAAAAATGTTTTGTTGTTGAGTACCCTTGAAGGAACTGCCGCTTGCCAGTCCTGCCACAGCGTGTATGTGAGTGATGAGAACTCCAGTGGGCATGTTTTCAGCTTGGCTACAGCAACACAAGACAAATGTAACGTGAAAAGGAACAATCTTTAATGAGAACCAGTAACTGTTGCCCAGTAGCCTTGCTTGTAAGCAGTGTCAAAATAAAACAAATTAAGCTCACAGTTTGAGAAGGAATGTGCCTGGATCAGAATGGAAAATGGTTTCCGCCTTACAAAAATAAGCTTTTTTAAATACATAACGCCACTTCGTATCCTTCAACTCCGCCTGAGGAATATTTTCTTTGTATTTTGCTCCCATTCAGTGCTCTACTTTATTGCTGCTTTAGTGCTATAGTTTATTGATGTGTTGAGCTGAACGAAACACTTGTACTGGGATCCCAAGTTAAAACTTTTTGGTTTCATTCTCAACCTCCGCAAAGTCATTAGACAGAAAAAAACTGACACTAACTAAATGAAAATGAAGTCTCCAGAGAGAAGTAAATAAAATGCTGTAGTTCTTTCCATGTGTTTGCTCACCACTGCTTTATCTCCTAAGGAATGTCCTCCACATCCTGAAGCGCATGCTGAGGTGCCGCTGACAGCTCTAGGCTGTTCTTCATACTCATATCTATTGCAACACTTTTTTTTTTTTTTTTTTTTATAGAGCCGGTTTCATCTTCATTAAAAGTAAATAAAAGCAGCAAGCATCTGGTCAGCAGTTCTTTGTCAAGACAATAGCTTCATTCAAACAGCTGCAACCCAGATAGCTGAATCAAATAGGGGAAATGCAAGCGAGTCTATAGAGTCTGGAACTGGAGTAGAAAAATATGCGATACTGAATACAAAAATATTCAGAATATTATAGAAATTAAACATCATAAAATTGTCAGTGAAACTAGTCAAATTTGAAAGTATTTGTGAATTGTGCCATTGTTCATGTAGCCTAAATATAAACATTATGTCTGCTATATGAGATCATCGGTGTCCTTCTCTTTATTTCAGCTGAAGTTATTCACTGTACCACTACCACAGCTTCAGCCAGAGGAATCACTGAGCCCCAATTTCACTGATTACAATACACCAGAGTCCAATCATTGCCACGCATGACTTAAGATTTTCCGTAAGTGTAATTATACTATTGATTAAGCCACAGAGCTTCCTCTTAACAGTCTGCTTGTATTATTTTAAAGTAGAACATGAAACAGCAATGTTTTTCTGTTGACAGAGCAAGAGTGTGATAAGTCCAGGTCCATCTCCATCAAAGCTGTGGGACCGATAGTGAGCTCATTCACAGCCAATGATCTGGGAAACATAAATAGAAGAAATGAGAAGGGAGCATTGCATCATGTGGCATCACACAAATACTGGTACATTGGGTTTTGTCTTCTTAAACTTATGTCTTGTAAAAGTCTGTAAACTTTTCAAAATCAATTTTTGAACCAACTGAACCAATAACAAGAAACTGAACCAATAACAAGAAACTGTGAAACCAGACAAAATCAGTAATTTCAATTGACCACAGCTGCCTCCATCAGTTTGCTTCTTTGTGTTAATGTGTGTGTGTTTTTTTATCTTAAGTAAAGGTTCTTGATATTTTTTCCACAACTGATAAAATTACTTGTTAAAGGCAGTGGTTCACAAACATGGGGGTTGGCGCCACATTACAAATGGTTGCGAGGTGATATTCAGTGCAGGACTATTTCTGCTTATTTTTCTTTCCCTCAAATCTTTTTTTTTTTTGTTTCAGTATTGTGTTTTGTTATCTCCTGTGGCATCAAAAAAAAAATGTTAAAAGTCAGTAACTACACATAGGCATGCACTTAATAGCCGGCTTCACACTGTCGGGCCAGAGCCAAGCTAACCGAGGCATGCCAGGGCTAATTGCTTTCACACCGTCTCGAGCCGGTGCTAACTGGTGCTACCTCGGGGCTGTCTCAGGGCCACTAGCACCAGATTTCTGTTCCGACCAAAACGTTGGGCCACTCGGGATCAGAGAGGGGCTAGAAGGGGTGTCAGTGTTAAAGGGGGGTCAACCCGTTGCCGTAGACAGCAGGTAGAGGCAACAAAGATGACAGTACAGAAATGTATTTACGATTTTGGCTACTACGAAGAATGATGGACCGACAGGTCTGGAGCTCTGATAATGTTCGTGCTTTGCTCTCCATCTGGACAGAGAGTCGACAGCTGCTACTAAGCTACGCTAGCAATCTAAACGGCAGTTAGAAAGCTAACTTCTTATAGCAGACGTGTGTAGATGTGCTACAGCTAGAATCAAAAACAGAGACAGAATGGATCTTTTCCTTCCTAGAAAGTGGAAAGATTATTTTGCCCACAATATCATGTCACTAATATCTCTTACTTTTTATAACCGTAAAGAAAAACTTTAATCTTTAATGATCTCCCACGCACTGTTAATGAGAAAAATATAAAGTTCAACTTCTGGCCTCAAGTGACATGTTGAGGGAAGACCTTAATGGTGTTTTTGCATTAGGCAGATTAAACCATCTTTCTCTTAACTTCTACCTTCATTCTTCACCTATCCTAATGGGCTGCCAATGACAAATAGAATATACTATAACTCCGAGTAAATCACAAGAAAACAGATGCCGTCACTGCTGCGGCTGTTGCTGACCAAACATGTTCATTTTTACCATGCATGTGAATGTGTTTATGAGCATCTTCTCTCCCCTTAATCTCCTGTATCACCAAAAGATGATGTTACCCCCCCGAGTCTCAACTGTTAATCTGAAGCCTTATCATCATGTTCCAGCAGGAGTGTTGGCACACTAAGTCCCACTCAAGGTTGCTTTAATGTCAGTTTGAGGTCATTTTGCCTGGTATGGTGCCTTAGAACTCCTGCGTGCCCAGTAGGGGCCTGGCGTCACTCCCCTCAATCATGGGCAAATTTACGATCCGAGGAGGAGCCGTCTCCCATATGCTACTGAGTCTCTCCCTGTGTTTAGCCTGCTAATCCCCACAGGAGATGGGGAGCAGCAGACCATGGTAATATGGATGGAGAGAAGAAAAAGAGGAGAAGCTGTGGGAAGAGGGGTGGGATGAGAGAGAGACAAATCTATGGAGGAGAGGAAAGGAGGGAAGGGGAAAGGAGAGGAGAGTCTCAGTGTCAGCAGTGAAGGTGGCCCTAACAAATCAGTGACAGTGGGGATGAAAACTCATACCCACAGCACTTTCCCTGAAGTGTCTACTATCAGATAAGCTGAGAGATTTAGTTAAGACTTCATATTTAGAGCATGGCTTAAGCTGTGAGAAGATGTCTTAACTGTGGTGATGCCAATGTCACATTGTGCCTGCTCTGCTCCATTTGTCAAACAGGATTTTATCTACGTTTTTATAGCCATAATACTGCATGCCTTCAGTAAATTATCCAAGACCACATCAAACTACAGTGCTGATTTGACGATCCTCACTTCTAAGTGCAGCTGATGCAGGTCATATCGAGCATCTCTCTGTAAAACTTCTACATTTATTACTTCTCATTCATTTAAATAAAGCAGGGCCTGAGCACATTCAAATTAAGTCAAGCACATGTCAAATTCTTGTGTGACTCTGCGTGAGACCCATTCTTTTAATCACATCACAGTCTTCATCATCATTAACAATAGCTGTAGATTTTCATAACAAGGTTTCAAGGAGAGACATCAAGCAAAGCTTTCAACATCCTCCACACGTCAGTCAGTAGTAATGATGCCTATAAACAGCCGCATTATAATCATAATCATCCACCCCTTAAATATAGCTTCTATTTTATGAGGACCATGAGCAAGTTTAGATACTACATAATACTATCTTGAAAACCTTATCAAACAGGGAGACTGTACTTGTGAGGTCCTATATGATACCAAGTTCAGGTCCAGGTATGGTAATAGGTAAAAGGAAACACGGATAAGTAAGTTTAGTGTATCTACAGTGAAAGAGGGGAATAAATTATTCCCGAGTCTAACACTAATATTTTTGACACTACTAACCAGATTGAAGAAACCTCTAGGGATTTGATTTATTATTTCCCCTGTTTTGTTTTTGTTTTTTTTTTTTTTTATTCAAATGAATGTGTGGTAGTTGTTTTTATCATGGATATACATTTTGTATAATGACATTAATTATCCTAAACACTGATTTATTCACTCTCTAATTAGGACCAGGAAGATCCATAAACAGCTTAGAACTGAACAGAAAAAAGCCTGTCATTCATGAAAAGCTGAACTTGAAGTGACAATGTGTTTATCCGTATGGTAAAAATTTACTTGTCACTTGTCTGAAGTGTTACACATCAGTTGATCCCCATCAGCAATTAAAAAAAAAAAAAAAAACGTGGTGCCAAATAAATTGCATTAAGAAATTATACGAAATGTTACAAGATTATAATGCATCGCCTTACCTCTTAAAAGTTTGCAGTTTGTAGACTAGATAATGAAAAATTATGTCCTGGTGGTGAAAGTAATCTTTGTAATAGATAACAACTAAATAAAAGTGATAAATAATCACAATAAATATATTTCTTCTTGTCTGAAACATGTTCAACCCTTTCCCCAAGTTTGGTGCAAATCAATTCAGTTCTTTTTTTTTTTTTTTTTTTAGGCAATGATGCTGACAGATAAACAAACCAATAAACTAGACATAAGTAAAAACATAACATCCTTGGCAGAAAGAACCAATGTGCCACTCACAAGAACACATTCTTCTACCAAGGTCAAACAATTCTACACTTCTGGATGTGCACCAAAACTATTCAATCTCATACATCTCAAATATTTTTTGATTTCTTAAATCAACAACCATACATCATTTTATGAGAAATTGACTAAAATTTTGAAAAATGACCGAACTCGCAATGTTGAGGAAAGTGATAAAACATTTCCAGAGCTGCACCAAAAATTCTACCCCTGCCTCATTTTTCACTCCTCCACCAAGTTCTGTGCAAAAAAAAAAAAAAAAGAAATGTGTATTTTTTTTTTTTTTTTTTTATACAGTGCTGCTGACAAATAAACCAACAAACCTCCTTGGCAGAGGTTATTCTGGCATTGTCATTCATTTTGAATGTGGAAATGAAGCCCATTTCAAGTCTGCGGTAGACGACCAAAAAACAATGTGTGAGCAATGAGGAAAAACAGATTGTGACATGCTAACTGTTTTGTCACAGCAGCATGTGTGAAGGACGCTTCTTTTTTTTTTTTTTTTTTTGCTTTATGGTTTCAGCTTGTTAATGTTTTTATCCTTTTGGATTGAACCGCACCACATGCTGATGACAGTCAAATTAAGAATAAAAAAAGTCAACTCTGAAAATGAGTGGAGTTGTAGTTTAGTATTACTAGATCGCAACTCTCTACTACTGCACATGCATGTGTCATGTTTTCTCACTATTCTTTCACTCCCAGTATTTAAAGGATTGCATTGTAGGTCTTGATTGTTGCCTCACTTGTGTTGCCTGTCAGCTCGGGTATGCTCTGGTCATCTTTCCTTAAATTGCTCCTTAGGTTCCTGACAACGGTCCACTTCCTCCTCACGCTTGAGGCCAGCTGAAGTCTCCTCTGTAAATGAACAAGAGAGCCAGGGCTTGAAGTGAAGGATGTGCAGCACGTGTCAGAGGTAGACAAATTGATTTTCTTCGGGTGGATAGTTCTGGTATAGTGGCTGCTTTGGGCAAGAGAGGGAACAAGAGATATGTCAGAGGCACTTGGGCAAATGGGCCCAAGAAACAAGAGGAAATGAAGGCATGATACTAAGGTGATGCTACCAACGCCTCGCTGCATCAAGCTTCTTAGGAAAAAGCTTCTAGTTAACAATGAAAGTTTTGTGGACAGTGTTTAAATTTACAGGTTGCATGTCAAAAAGACAGCATGTGGAGAGACATGTTGTTGGTTGAGCTCTTTCTTCTTCATCTTTTATCTGTATTTATTGACTTTGTGGCCTCTTGGAGGCAGCACAATGCTTTTCTCACCATGAAGAAGGTATTATCAGGCATATAGCAAGCTGTTACCAAGCTGTGCGAGTTTCATATAAACTCCTCTTTTTATTCCGTTTTGAATAACAGAATTGACTCATTGACTCCTGAGGGAAATATGGGGGAAGATGCTTCAGCTGCTAAATGCTCCACCAGCTAGCTAACTTTGTCTAGCTGCTCATAACAAGTGCCTTCTGTGGCTGTAAAAAGGGATTGCTAAGTGTCGTGAGACTGAGCAAAAATAAAAAATAAAAGAAGTAGGTCTTAATACCAAAACAATAAGGTGAAAAATGCTAAAAATGCCATAAAACTAGAAAGAACTGCAGGTTTGGGAGGTAGCTCTGTTATGGTTTCTCCCTTGGAGTGACACCTTTTAAGTTACAATTACCCATTTGACCCATTTTCAATGTAAAAGTATCGATTGGTGCAGTTTTAAAGAGTATGAAATTAAGAAAATGTGGCATCTATGGGGATTATAATGCCACTCTCATAGGCTGGGTTGGGCTTTAGTTCATAAGGTTTGATTTGATGGTTTGTGCACTATTGAAAAGTAAGTGTGGTGTATGGCTACAGCCAATTCCACTATGTCACCCTCCCAACAGGATTACGACTAGCTGGCAAGTTTAAAGGTGCAGAAAGTGGAGAGTTCTAAAACTGTCACTCCAGTGGCGATGCTTGGGTAATTAAAGCTAGCAATTAAAGCTTTTATAATCAGCACTGTCAGTGAACTGGTGCACCAGGATTAACGTTCAGAGTTGCACTTTAAATCGCTGGATGCATGCACTGCCAAGGAGTGTTTTTAAAATGAGCTTGAACAGAAATGGAGTGACTTATAGTACGGAGGACAAGTGAGTGTGATGGAGAGAGTGGAAGCTGGGTGTTTACCTAGATATGTCTGCGCATAACCATATGTTTTTTTGTTTTTTTGTGGGTGTCCTTGTGCCAGTGTTCCTGTGTCTGCAAGATAACATGTAATTCATCATTACAACAAAAGATAGAACAGAACATGTCCAAATCTGGCCTCTAAAAACATAACCAATACATCATGATATATCCAGGCTTTCACCATATGGCTTTGAGGAGCTGTGATGCATCACGTCATCTCACTAACAGCACTCCAGTGTGTGTGCTCAGGCCACGAGAGAGCTCTGCTTAATGGTTAGAGCAATAATGCATAATAAAGACAACTTGAACTTTCTCTATATGGAGCATCCTGGATGAATGTGTCTGCAGACCTTGGCCAAGGGGAGTCCTAGCAGAAAATAATGTTGTGTCTCTGTTTTCAATAAAACAAAACAGTAAATTATTTACAGCAGGCCACTGAGTGCGCATCCACCTCATTTGTATTCCCGTCACCACGGTGATAGATGTGACATCATGGTGATGAATGAAAGCGTAGGGATTTTAAAAAGCGCTTCCTCTGGAAACCAAGGACAGATGGTTATTTTTTATGAGAGCTGCGGAATAATCAAACCAAATGAGCGAGACTATTTTGGTAGACAGAACTGCCAGACATGAAGGTGGCTATGTAAATATGAAAATGAAGATGTCAGTTTCCATAAAGCCTCCATGATAATTTTTTCAGTGTTTGCACAGTCGCATCAGAAAAAAAAAAAAAAAACACAAATCACAACTGAGTAAGTGGCATTTGAAACTGTAATTACATTTATGTGGGAGGATCGTTTAAACGTTATATATTGTTGGTTTAGTAATAACAAAAGTTCCCACTGTATTAGAGACCAAGAACAAGCTCAATTGATTCCATTTCTCCACCTGTCGTGTTGAACTGAAACTGCATCTCTGACCTGTTTTTTTTTAGCCAATTAAATTCCCAGACTCAGCTGTTGCACTTGTTCCTCTGACGGAAAAAAAAAAAAAAACCCGAAACATTTAAACACACATTCTCACGCCCTCTCTCCCTCTCTCTCTCTCTCACACACACAGACACAGACAAAACCTGTGATGTGACTTCATACAAATTTGTTCTTTCACGACCAAGGTCAGCATATGGGTCTTAAAAAATAAATTGCCTCTGAAAGCTTTCCCAGCAGATGGCAGCCATCTTGGATTATTGGTGCATAGGTGTGATTTTTTTGAGCCGGGTTGTGCTCCATCACAGCCTTCCCCTGACCAGCTGATTGAACACAGGTGTAACGGCTGAATTACAGTCTCACTGTTGGACATTAACCCCCTATATCTGGACTGAAATAGTCATTACTGATGACACCGAATGTAATTGCTAATTTTACGCCTCGGCAGGCACATTTTCCACTCGTCTTCTCCTCACTCAACTCCTTTCTTTTCTATACCAGTCCAGGCTTAAGTTATTCACTCCTCTTTTCTATCTCTTGCTATATCCCAGTCGTAAGAGCAATTTATACCTGTCACTCTTACTGAAGTGTCAGTCAACAAGCTCCCACATCGAACTGCAAGGAAAACATAAACTTCAAACCCCCTTTTTAATTCTCTTCTCACAACCATTCATCCCCTTTCTGTACTTGCTTATCAGTTTACACTGTAAAAAACACCTTGGACACTTCATTAGCCTTCTGCTTAGCTCACATAAAAACACATACACCTACACTCGTAGGAGCAATTTACAGTTAGTATTCACCTGTTTGCAGCTACAGAGAAATGTCAGACTTTAGACAGAGCATCTAGAGCAAATACACATAGAAAATAGCTCTTGACAAAAAAAAAAAAAAAAAAAAAAGCTGAGCCAACTTTTATTTTTCTCTATTTTATAACAAATCTTTACATGGATCTGTTAACAAAAAAATCTGGCAACGTTGGAAAAAAATATACCCAAGATCCAAGTCGCTCTATTATAATGAAATGAGAAAGAAAAATCATTTAGAGAATGACAAATTGAAATTGATCAGTACCGCAGACATGTCAAAGGATATTACAGACTTACTCACTGCCAGAGTTAAAGAGTTTTTTTTTTTTTTTTTGTAGATTCAGTCAAATAAAAACCCAAAGTGTATTGAAGTAAATCGTGACAGTAGGAGGCATGTAGCTGACAGTGGTTACACTCATTTCCTCTGGCACATTGCAAAAATATGAAAGAATATGCAAAGAAGCTCAGCTGTTCTAGGATTTCTTAAAATAATGACTATTTACTTTGCTCCTTTTTTTGTACCAAGGAAGAAAAGAAAACAGCATCTTTATGAGATATAGCAAAGTCTAACTGCAGTTAATATAAAAGCAATTTAACATTCAACACTGCATTTAATTCAGAATAATAGTTTTAATCTGAATATATGTTGACATGGCTGCATCCCTTTATCTACATTAACTGGCTAATAAAATGGACAAAGGACTGCATAAATAATTTTTTTTTTCTTCTTCTTTACATTAATTCCAACCTGCAATTAGAAAGGACCTCTGACATGCTTAAATGATATGTGCAGTACATTGTCAACTGTGGCATCCACCTTCCCAGTCAGGCGCATGTCGCTCATAATTGGGGTAATTATTCCACTTAATCTTTTGTGCAATTCCCAGCTGACTCCACAATCAGCCCTAAGTGAGCGACAACGTGACATTAAAGCCACCATTATCACGTTGGGCTGTGAAAGGTTAGTGTGCCTAGCAAAATTAGGGGGCAATACAATACGACTGATGTGCAGTGGGAAAAAAGAAGAGGAATAAACATAACTTCTCCCTTTCACAAGGCCTTACTGTTAATACTGCTGACACTGCTGTGGACATAAAGGTTCTTAATGAGACTGGTTAAATTACTGCAGCAACACTAAGGTATTTAGTCAGATGTAACGTCCAGTTAGTTCCCTAACAAACAAGGAAGATCGCAGTGATGATCTTGAATATGAAATATAAGGAACATGAGGGTAAATGTTCTAAATAAAGTCTCAAAATGCTGAACTTGTCAACTGTCGTTATAGCAGCAATTTCTGTCACTCAATAGCAACATGACAGACTTCACTGAAAATCCTGCAAACTTTAGAATACAAGCTGAATATATCAATTTACATCTCATCTGCAGGAACTATACAGGGACACTGGTATGCAGGAGAGTCACTAGAGGAGAGTCCTCTCTGTCAAGGTCAGTGTGACATCTGAACTGCTGTGTGTGTTGTGTGACTGACAGGGTGCTGATAGAAGACAGATGAGAGGCAGAAAACTTACAGACATATTTTCATCCTGAAAGAAAAAAAAACTAGATAAACAACAACTGAAGATGTGAAAATAACCCCTCATGTTTGAACCAAAGGGAGCAAAGGTCTTGATCTTCAGTTGGCACCAGCCACATGCTTATTTGCATTTGCACTGAGGTCAGCTTCGCTCACCAGGGGAATCTACACCCAAGGATGAAACACAGGTGAGCGGACTGCCCTTGAATGAGACGACACGTGGCCGTACATAAGAGATAACTGTTGAGGATAAAAAAAATATATATGGCTCTCCAACCTGTGCTGTTTACCTAGACAGATAAAAGAGAACACTTGTTTGGTTTGATAAAGAGAAAAATTCAATTTAGATATGAAGCAAAAATCTAACAGCTTTGCAAACAAAACAAAAAGGATGTTAAGAGGAAATCAAGGTTAGAAGAAAGGTCTGAGGAAAAGAAATGTGTTTAATGAGAGATATATTCCCACAAACTGTTTGTTGATTGAATAACTGCAATATTCTAGCTTGTCTGAGGTTTGGCTCTAATGATAACGTGGAGGTCAATAGAATGAAATGGAGGTAATGAATTTATTTGCTCCAACTTTAACTATGTGTCAGTAATGTTTACTTATTTCCAGTGAGATGACAAAATTAACATAAAAAAAGCTATCTCAACAGAAATGATTAGATGTCATGTTGCGTTGACATGAAATGGCAGAAGGAATGCTTTAAAAAAAAAAAAATAATAGTAAATTGAAACACTTCTAATCAAAACACAGATGCCTGGAAATGTTCTTGACGTACTTGCTTCTTGCTTGTCACATGTAATTGTTTGGTGATACATGAGACTGACAGCGTATCTGTGACTATGAGGTGGTTGTTTTTCAGTCTTGTTTGAGTTCTCTGTTATCATTATGAGTTGCCTACGTATTGGAAAGAAATAACATTTGCTGGCTCGCATCTGTGTACTCGTACATACAACACTGGATTTTTATTGAAAAATAATGGAATTTTCAAATGGAGCAAGGTAGAAAACAACAAGGTCATATTAGACCGAGACTGAAGGGTGCTCATTAAAGCTGCTATCTATGAACCCATGTTGCCAGCAAACACACACACACAAATGAACATCTGGTGAACGTTATTACTGAGCGACAATGTCACATCATCAAGTTATAGGTGAAAAATAATTTCATTTTGTGAAAAAAAAAAAATATATATTGCATTACACAAATAGCAAAATTGAAGTGAATTCACTCTGGAGTGATGGTAAAGCCAGAATTTTTTTTTTTCAAAAATATTATTTTATTATTTTTCAACTGCACCAAAACTTATCTGCATACTTGACTTTTCAGTAAGTTTATGATGAGCATCTTGACAAAATGCAACTAAGGGTGAAATGTAACACGTTACCAGTGCTGTTCTTAGTTAAGTTTCATTACAACTGTACTTTTTTTTTTCTTGCAGGTGCAATTATTTTATAGAAGAGAGAGAAAAAAAAAAAAAAACAATAGATCTATAAATTACATGTATGAGACTTTTTCATGCAGTGCTGTCATTATACACAGTAACTTTGGAAGTAGCAGTGTAGCAAAATTGTATAAGATGACTAATTACAGTCATTCAAGTACTTAACTACAATTATGAAGCACTTTACATTCAAATTTCCACGTACACATCTGCTTTGCCCACAGGACGGAATATGCCTAGATTCTCGTCAGGTAATCTCAGAGAAAGTTGACAGCTGTTACAATAAAAACAAAATGAAAATACTTTATCATAAGTAAGGAATTCTTAGTCCGACTATTGAAAGAAAGTAATGGCACGTAGGGGACATTTTAAAGTGGCGGTACATCAATTTGATAAGGACTCACACAAGCTTTTATCCATTTGCGGCTCCAGTTCTGGTAACTTTACTAAACTCTTTTAAGTTGCAGGCATGTGCTTCTTTTTTATAACTGCCCAAATCTACACTGAGCTACATTTTTCAGCTTTTGGCGCTTAATGAGTAAATTTAACTGATTGCATGGAGGTGATTGGCTGAGGTGATTAACAAGGGAACAAGAGCTGAAATGGCAGCAGCTAATGAGGCACACTGGGACTTGGAGGGTAAGACTCTGTTGTTGCTCCAACAACAACTTCAGTAACCAAGATGCTGACTCATCCAGTGACACAGAAACTGAGAGAAAGTTCTTTCATGCCCTTTCCACTGCACTCTGTCCATTTATACACACAGCACAAGCATTGTATAGACAGAGAAAATGGACTGTAAACACAAACACACAGACACCGACACATGATTAGACCCGTGTACAGAGAGGTGATGTAGCTGTCAGAGTGATATTAAAAAAAAATCTTTCTTCCACTGGTCAAACTTCATATCCCCAACCTTTCATTCTTTACTTCACCCCTGATAGAGCGAGGGGGAGGTTGTGTTGACAGACTCCCATACTGCCTGAAGGAAGATGTGGCTCTGAATGAGTTTGGCAGATGTGTGTGTCTCAGGGGTTTTAGCCTCCACTGGGTGAACACTCACTAGTCCTGGTCTTAACCCTTATTGTGCTGCCAGTCAAAAGACAAACAGCATATTCAGGTAGATGCCAAACTAATGGACCAATTTGAAAAAAAAGTGAGAAAAGGAAACGTAATATCGAGTCACTCCAGGATAAATAAAAATGCTGAGCATGTCCTATTGATCCTGATTTTGTATCACGATGGCAACACAGAAAGTCTAAATAACTTTGAGAAAGGGTTCACTGTTGGGGCTGGAGAGCAACTCAGATGGCTGAGAATGCTGCTGTAAAATGTGTTAAGACCGTGTCAACAGTAACATATGGAAGGACACTGTAGTACGGCTGTAGTGAATTAACCCCGCATTACAAATATAAATGTGAATTTGAGAGTTAAGTGGTTCACAGTCATGGGAATTGTACAGGCTTGAATCTTTGACCTTGACCTGGTGACTCTGTTAAGCTGTGAGGAACAATTACCTCCTATGTTGTAGGTCCACTTGTCCCCTTAAAGAGAAGTGTAACTGCAAATCAATACAAAATTGTTCTGAGTGATCACCTTTATCCTATAATAACACATTCAGGACAAGAAAGGCAAGTGGTGATTGACTAACGCTAAACATAGAAATCAATTAGCTAAAGAAGTGGAAGTGTCCTTACATTTCAGAAAAGTGTTCTCTCATGTACAGCCATGAAATTGCATATTTGAAATATTCTGCCCCCTTGTGGCCACATTAGGCAATTGTCTAAGATAGGCTGACTCGGCTGTATCTGTATAGTCTGACATTTTGTGGATACGGACATGTCAGTATCACGTTTACATTTTGTATAAATACCGACTAGATAATCTTGAGATCTTTGACTGGTAACTAGTTATAGGTATCAATATAAATGTATGCTAGTCACACTGCCCTTGATTTCTACAGTTTCTTATTGATGTTAATGTTCATATTGGCTTATTTAAAATTAAATATGGAACATTATATTAAATAAATATCGTTTGTTTATATCACTGTTGCTCTATATTGTTTAAATTTTTCTGAGACTGACAGATGGAACCAACAATTCTGAAGGAGAGAGGATTGTCGTGGGAGCACTGGGGTGTCAGATGTTGCTGTTTGGCAAAGACAAATGTGTTCCATGGCTCAGAGGTTGGAGGGGCCTTTGGCAGAATTTGGCTTACGGGCACAGGGAGGTCAATATAAGCTCTGGTCTTACTAATCAACATGTCATATGTTTAATGTTATTCAGTGTGTAGGTTTCTTGGCAGAAGATCCGATTTTGATAAAAATTACAGGATTCTGTATCGTTACTGGAGTGTAATTGTCATTTAAAAACAATACTTTCCCTCTATACTGCACATTTGGTATGATTACTGTCAGTTCAAAGGCATAATTCTAATATATCTTCTTTGGCATGGACCAAGTGTAGAAAGGTGATGATGTCCAGGCGGGTGCAACAAGCTCCAGGAGAGAGCAAAACACACCCAGACGCTGAACTTATCTCTCCTGTTATCTTCAAATTTAATAACATCTTTTATCACTGGACTCAGTTTGACCTGAACAATTTAAATCTCCAGAACATGACATCCAGAACCTAATCACGACAATGGAACAGTCACTGATTGACCAAAATTGGAGAGAAAGCTCTTTCTGGTGCTTCAATGATTTATTTCTGAGAACAGAATATGGAGAGCAAAAACAAGTAGCTCGGTTGAGTAGTTATAATTGTTGGTGCAGTTGCCACTTGCCTATCAGTAAAAGTGACAGCACACTACACACCCGTACATATTGTCAGACTTCTCTTTTAGCTTTCAAAAGTGATTTGAGTGTTTTTCTTTTTAATGATGGTGTGGCTTTCATACGCCCTTACAATGTGTGCAAAATGGAAACAGGTCACTTGGTTAATTACACAAAGATTTAGTTTTGCAAGTGGCTCAAAGGAGAGGAATAGTTTCTATATTATCATGAGATTGTTGATGGACACCTGAAGGCATCTTAAGCAAGCTATTGATCTGCACATGGGCAGGAACAGATTTATACTTTGATTTCCTGCAGTAAACACAGTGTGTTTGGATAAGGATGTAAACCAAAGTCCAGTCTGTTGACTCCATTTGTCATATATATTCTCTGTTCGATAACTCAATAAAGTGTTTGAGACAGCAGCTGCTGAGGGAGGAACTTCAAGGCAAGCGTGTCTCAGATAATGTATTTCTGTCAGCAGGACGGAGGGACCGAGGGATGGAGGAGTAGAAGGACGGGTGGATGGAGGTAAGAGGTGAGTGATCTCTATATTGCTTTCACTTCTCTCGGTCGCTTTCCCTCCATCTGTATCTCCCTTGTTTGTCCCTTCTTCTCCCTCATTCTTACCCAACCACAACATTTTCTTTCTTTTTAATACAGCTACTTATTTCTCTTCAGAGAACTATGTCTTGTCCCATCCAACAGCAACATTAACTATGGTGGCAGTTAAAGCCATAAATTGTAAGAGAAAGTTCCATTCTCCAATTATGTTCTGTTCGTCTCTCATAACTGCTTGTTTCATTGATTGTAGAAAACTATTAGAACTGCTGACACACACACACACACACACTCCACAAACTCCACACAGAAAGACCCTGCACCCGACCCAGGAGTTGAACCCGAAATATATATATCTCAATCAAACAAGTTTCACAAAGTGGCAAATTGATTTTGTTTGCTTTTTGCTTTTGTCTCTGCTGTCTGTCAATTCAAAAATGTGCATCCATCAGGTTTTGATCAAAAAACATAAAAAATGATGCTTTCAAAAGTTTTTAGTCAAATCAATGCATACATTCCTATTTGACTGTGGGATGTAAAACTATCAGTAGAATTAGTTGTCCTCATGCCACACAAAGTTTTGACCAATAGGTTCCACAGAGATACAGACAGAACAGCCCATCACAAGTGGTTATTATATTACTGCACTTTTGATCTCTCTGATTTCTCACAGAATAAAGGAAGGAGAGGGAGGTATCTGAGATTAATTCACTGACAACCTTGCAAACCTTAGATTCTCCCATCCTCATGAATATGGATGAACCAACCCACCAGGAGAGTATACACAGCTTGCTTTAATGCTTTAATGCGCATTACAGCAATAATAAGAGAGAAGCTACTTAGATCACATAATTCTCCAGAGTCTCATCATAAATAACAGCTTACATGTAGCTTACTTAGATAAATAGGCGGATGGATGTGAGGGATGGAGTGCCTGCATTCACTCAAGATTTGAGTGAAGATTTCTTCATGGCAATGAAGTCCAACTGCTCACAAATATGTGCAATGTGTGCATGTACTTTTGTATGCAATTACATGTGCAGGAAAAAAAAAACAAAAAAACAAGAGCAATCACATCCTCTGAAAATATCTTTGGCTCCCATTAGACCAGAAAATCCTCAGTGCCATTACACCACAGGGCAAACCACTCACTATGAAGATGAATAGGTCCACAAAAACACAATAACTTACCATTCGGCATGTACAATTCCCGATGAATTATTAACAGAGCTACTCATCAGAACCATAGGAGAGAGAATGCAGAGGCCTGAGTTACTAGATCTAAAAAAAATCTCAGAGTTCTGACGAATATCTTCATGTTGCATCCTTCCTCGCACATGTGACCAACCAAGCATGTGGGCACGTGGGCCAAGATACATAAGCACATACAAACGACAGTATATCCCCATCAAGCAATGAATATCAGTCATCAGTGCACATACACACATTCACACACATGCTGGCCACATCCTATTTATCCAGCTGTGCATGGAGCCATACATTATCCATGGCTTGACACCATGTCATTAGTTATAGTCTCCCATCCAGCTATCAGATGGTGAGTTCCACCAGGGAAATCATCTACTTTCAACTGCACCAACAAAAGTAATGCCACTAAAAAGTCTTTTACCCACACATGTAAAAAAAAAGTACACTTTCACACTTACATATGAACACACACACACTATAACATCACTCTTAAATGGCCTGTCGTGTACGTAATGAGGCAAAGCCCATTAAATCATGCCTTTTGGTGTGTATAGTTACAGATTATGCTTAGTAGAAAAAATTATCTATATGGTTATAATTAAACCCCACTAATGATCTTTAATGATGTACACTCATATATAAATATATATATATATATATATATATATATATATATATATATATATATATATATATATATATATATATATACATATATATATATATATATAAATATATATATATATATATATACTCACACATACACATACATATAGATACATACAACATTCCAACACTAGTTATCCTAAATACCCTGACAAAACACAGTAAAAGTACAGAAAAATTTAAATGTGTCACATCAAAATCCTTCAAATAAATTTTCCTCTAACAGTGAGCATAGGAGAGATATCATTATTCAACATTATTTCCAAGATGTTTAAAGACAGACAGGAAAAGGTGCAGCACTTGTCTATAGTGCTCAATGTATGGAAGGGTGTGGATTTACTGGTCTTAGCCATGTGCTGTACAAAGCATATCAGGTTTATGTGAGCTAGGTTTGCAGGGGTATGACCATTTGACTGCCTTCCTCTGTTGTCTGGCAGTGAAAGATGTGTCTGTAACGAGGTGGCGACGGACAAACTACGTAATGGGAACCCAACCTGTGAGACGAGCCATTAATCTTGGTAAGGCAGAGATGACCAGTGGACCTGGTCTGCTCACTGTAACAGGAACAGTAACATTAAGATTTCATGCCTCTCTGACTTTTTCCAGGCATGTCCTGTATTCAGGCTTTTTGAGCAGAACACTAGCTGATTTCCCTAAGGATCCAAAGCTATAAGATCATCTCTGGTTTTGTACGCATGAAGCCTAAAAAAAGGACAATTGATCTAGGTCAGGTCACAGGACCATTAAACAATTCTCTGAGAAGAAATAAATATAGCATATAGCAACTTAAGTTTATGTGGGGCACAATGTGGCAGAACCTCACATGTGTCTCCCTGGGTGCTCTGGTTTCCTCTTGCATTCCAGAGACATCCAAGTCAGGTGAAACGGAGACTTTGAAATGCGCAAGATGCATGAATTTGTGTGTTACCTTGTGATGAACCGATGACGTGTCTATTTCACTGTAAACTGAGACAGGCAACATCGACCTATTGTCTGAAAGGAATTAAAAAACAGGCATAGGGGAGTATTAGTTGATGAAATCCTGGTCAGTGATCCAACAGCAGATATATTATAATATAGATTATATTTGTAATGGATAGCCTTTATTTGTGGTGAAAAAACATAACATTGTAAACTAATAAAGCATATACAGTATCTAAGTATCTGTGTTTAATTTATATAAACAACCAGGTTATTTGAGCATTTTCATGCCTAAAAATTTCCACCACATAATGATTTGAACTCAGTGGTATTTTAGCCATTTCAAAAGTCTAAAAAAAAAAAAAAAAAAACCCACAATTAAACAAAGTATGTCATCTAAACGCATGTCAAGCAAGTAATTAAATATAGAATATAAATGTAATTATGATAAATTATAAAATATGTTAATTCGAAAGAGAAATAAGCTAATAATTAAAATATAAATTAAATGTAAAATATTAAAATAATAAATAAAACATAGATTGAAGGAAAATTAATTTTAAAAATAAAATGTCCATTGAAAAAAAATCTGATTGCTACTGGAATTTCCTCTTTACCCAGAACACCTTGGCCTCGCTGTAACATGGCTGCTCACCTGTTCCCTCTGCTGCCGACGCATCCTGCTAACTGCTAACTCCTCGGAAACATTGTTGCCGTCGATCCAGCGTTTCCTGAACTCACCAGCCTTTCAAAAGTCCCAACAGATTTATTCAAGAGGAATTTAAGCAGGAAGTGATTCGTTCGTCTTCGCTTTAATCACCAAAACTCACGTCACCAATAACCGGAAGTAAACGTTTTCATTTAAAAGTTAATACGTCGGAGCACGAGAACATCTCCTGGCCGAGTGACACCCAGAGGATCTTCTGCTTCACTTCAACAAGCTAAGTTTTTTTTGCTAACTTGCAGTGTTGTATGGATTGTGAGTGTTTTGTGTTCGATGCTGTTGGTTATTTTAAGGCTATTTTAAGATTTTTCTTGCATCAGTTTGTTTGTCATAGTGTTGTTCTGGCTGTTGTTGCTGTTATGGCTCATCCTTCTTTTGGTTGTGATATGTTTTATGTTTGCCATTGTGCATTGTGATGATGTCACACTAATGAGTCACTAGTTCAGAATTATGATCTTTTGTGGCACATTTTGTTCTTTCCTGTTGGCTCATTGTATTGTATATTTGTCTTTAAGGGTCTCCTCGTCTTGCATACGTTGCATACGTTGCAGACGTTTATCTTTGTTTTTTGACTTATTTGTCAGCCTTAATAATGGTTTTGTCCATTTTATCCACATGTTCTATATCCGCCTAATTTTTTTTTCACCAAAATGTTGGGTTTATTTGAAGCCTTTCTTTGCCATCATTCATATCATAATTAACAAATTTTGAGCTGCTCTTCTGTCCTGTCCACTTCTTCTCCACTCAGTCAATCATATGTACCAAGTGCTATCTGGCTGCATAACACTGTATAAGAGGAGATTATCTTCTACAAGCCTGATGATTTCATTTTGTTTCTTAAATGCACAAATGATTATGTTCTGCATGGCTGATGTCTCAGTCTCCTATGGCTGTTGATAGTCATGGTTGTGTGAATGTTTTTAGGGAGGTACCGTACATTGTGCACCTGGATTTATTCAAGGCCTTTGGCAGCAGCCTTGAGATTGTACATTTCTTGTTTATTATTTGAGATTGTAGTTCATCAGACACAAATGTCCTTGTTTCAAGACTTTCAAGGGTAACCGCAAAACACCTCGCCTTTGAAAGTTTTTGTAAGTGTTTTTGAATCTCTGGAGGTAAACATTTATCTAGATCGCCGTGGAGCTTTTATGAGCGCCAAGACCTCCAATGCCAAAAATAGGGCCAGCCTAATACAGCAAGCAAAACAGAACAAAACAATAGCGCACGGCACAGCACCTCTGCCAGCAGGGTGACAGGGCATGGGCTCTGATGATTGATGATGAGAGAGAGGAGTATCCCCTCTCTGCCGTGATAAGAGGCTATAAGAGCGAGGAGAGGTGAATATAAGGATTAAATGAAGCCATGAAGGTGCGACAGCACAGCCGCCATCTGAGATAGACAATGTTTTATTTACACCTCAGATACGACTCATTTAACCTAAAACACATCCCCTCTACCTTTCGCATCTGCTTAGGGGGTGAGAAAGCATATGTTAGCATATTTAAATATAGCTGTATGGTGTTGGAGAGGGTGGAGTGGCCTGTAGCTGTCTTGTTGCCTCTACTTTATTTACAAGGGATTTCACAGCTATTTACTTATATTGTTAAAGTTAAAATACACAAGAAAGTTTTATTATCATTATTATTTTTGACAGGTGCACCACATTGAGTTTTAACTTAGACTTTCATTTTCAATTTCAATTTTTTATCAAAACATAATTGAAGTGACAAAAAGTGACATTAATTGTTTTCACATCATATAATGTCTTGATACAAAACTGATTATGAAATCCATCACCTGAAAACTTTGTGAGATTTATTAATTTAAATAGAATGCCCTTGGTGACAGGACCAAACATCCTGAACCACATCTTTTCTTTTCTGCTCCAGATGAAATAAAAACAGGTAAAAAGAAAAAATATGTATAAATATGTATGAGGATAAATCATAAATTAAATATTAAGTTAATTTTTTTCCGAAACAAAGTAGAAATTGCTTTTCTACCATAGAATAATTTTCTTGACATATGTATTTGTATGTATAGCCCAATGCTAGGGCTAATGCCAGAGTATACATGTGTGTATGCGTGCATGTACGTGTGTGTGTGTGTGTGTGTGTGTGTGTGTGTGTATGTGAGAAAAAAGTGAGACTGACTACAAAGGGACACAACCTGATTAGTATCTTCCCTTATTTCCTGTTTTCTTTTCCTGTAGTGGTTTTTGTCCTCCTTCCAGTCTGTGTGTAATAATTATCATAGTCTCTGCGGATATTTCTTTCCATTGTATAATACCCTTGTCACTAAGCCTTGCCATTTTACCCTGTTACTGCTGTTTTGTCAAATTAGATTAATTTCCCCCTTCAGTGTTTACCACTAATTATAAACACCAGAACAGATGGGATGTAATTCTTTTACAGACATTTTGCAGCCCGGCCAAAGCACTTTGGCCACATCTTGTTAGGCTACGTGGTTGATCTTCACAGCTCTGAGACCTCGAGTGTGAGAGAAGAAGTTCCATTTCTGGCTCAGTCTGAAAGTGAACTTTTCTCAGCCAGATAGCAGACTGATAGTAGGTTGAAATGGTGTCACATGCTTGTGCAGGTCTGTGAAACAGTATTTTTTTCTTTCAATTTCATAAACTGTCATATCCTAATATTTTAATACTGAAATGGAATGAAAAAATCTGTGAATGTAGTGTTTTTTTTTTCCCGAAATTCTTACTTGTTCTTCATGGTGATTTAAAAAAAAAAAAAAAAAAAAAAAAGAGAACGAAAAACACATGTTTATCCCAAATAATGGTTGTGAACAGCTTTTCTAAATTCCATTGCAATGTCCCTGTAAGCAGCTGCCATGTTTGCATGTACAAAAAGTGTTTGTGTGTCTCATTGGTTATAGCTCTGAGTCTTATAGCTGTGTGGCATTGATCAGCTTTTTGACAGATGGCATGTGCTCACTTCTAAACTGGCTGGTACTGGCTGGTGGCTGTGACCGGACAGTCATCATAAACTTGCCATATGCTGCAATGTGCTGCACAGATTGTGGGAGTGGGCAAGTGTATTTAAGGGCACAGAGTGGCAAGATGTAACATCCATGGAGGGTTTGAGCATATGTTCATTTCATGTCATCTTCACTTTATTCCAGTAACCCAGAGCAGCCTACAAAGCAGTACTACTGTCAAATTGTTGTTTTTGTTAAAAAACTAAACTCAGTTTTTTAAATGTGTAAGAGAGGTTGAAAACTCAGCAGCCAACTTGACATTTCATCTATAAATGTGTCTTTTAGTGTGAACATGTCAGAATTAGTCATTTCAATATATTTGGTCTAATAAATAGGTTTAAAATGTTAACCATACATAATCAAGAGATAACATACAGATTGTTTTCTTTTGAAAAGCATTGAGTCGATCAAGATAACCACAGTTACAGTAAACTATAATCCAAGTCACTGTTAGTTTCAAGTTTTAAAATACAATTTCTGACCATTTCTCACAAGGGCAGGGTGTAACCTGGACAGGATCTTCTCTCCAGACCTGCAAATGGTTCCTTTTCTCACCGTGAATGATTTTTTTCTCTGTAGCTTGACAGGTGAAACAGTGGAGGATAGCAAGGGATGGAGAGTAGAGGGAATAGAGGAAGAAAAGAGAGATGGAAGAAGTGGCTTCACACGTCAAGCCTTTTGAAATTGGTTGCCTTTCCTCCTGGAGATGGTGGGTTTGTGTGTCTGTAAATGCATGTAGAGTCACACATTTTCCTGTTCTTTTGTGTGTATTTGTGTGTGTGTGTGACTGGCTAAGGTCAGTGGTATAGTAATTCGTCTTTAGGATCCCTTGAGTGAATGCGGACTCTCACCCACCTAACCACAGGAACAACACATTAGAGGAGATAGGCGAATAAGATTCAAATGTGACACGGAGGGTGTCTTTTTGACACCACACTGTATGAAACTTGCAGCTATAGCCTGGGGACAAAACTAGTCCTGCAGTGACAAGTGCTTGTGGAAACTTAAAGTGACATTTAAGTTTGGTGGTTTGACGCTGAACCAAGTCCCAGGGCAACGATGGATCAGTGCCTCCCACCAGGCCAGATGGACAATCTTTCAAAGGAGGGTAGAAAATAGAGAAAAGCCTGGTTATTTCATCTACTACAAAACCTCTGTGTGTAAAAAGAGAAATAAATCAACTGGAACTCCTGCAGTGAACTAATACTATTAGTGTTTTATGCGGACAGAACACATAGTTTTGGCCAGACAGGCAGCATGGAACGATAAATGTCATTCAGTCATTGTGTTCTTCTGCTGCTCTGAGTTGAAACACCACTCAGAAATGAGTGCTAGGAGCAACACTGAGTGCCGATCACTCAAATTCTGTTTGACCAGTGATCCGTACTTGCTGCTGTTGCTATTAGACAAGTGACCACTAAATTGTGACATATCGCACATCTCAACTTTTGCCACAAGAAATTCTGCAGCTGATTGCATTGAGTAGATAAACGTGATTTGTTATCTACATTGTAAGAAAACAATGAACGACTAAATCCTGACCATAATTTTTCTTTATTATATAAGGTGGCAGTGGGGTGAAAGTAGATTTTTCTTTCAATAAACCTGCAGATTATTTTGTCAATTAATCAAATGACTGTTTAGTCTATAACGTATCAGAAGATAGCAAATAACATCCATTACAATTTTCCAGTATGTAAGTTGATATTTTACCAACTGCTTATTTTGGACCAAAGTTCTAAAAGAATTGTCACATTTGAGAAACTGAAGCATAGAACTGAAGCATATTTGGCTGAAAAGCATATAAAAGACATTTGAGGAATCGGTCATCAGACTTGATGCTAATTTTTGTTCATCAACTAATGGGTTGTGTCAGTACTAAAAGAATGTAGGACAGAAAGCATAAAAAACTGGTTGGGAAATGAGTCAAGGCAGGCAGAATGACAGCCAAGCTTGAAGACCGTCTAAGTGAACTGCTGTATCCGCTACTATGAAAACTGCCAGTGTTTGCAACAGCTGTCCACCATACTGTGTAAAACTGTTCATTAATTTGTCTGAGCACATGTTGTGCTGCAAAGACAATCCAATTCCTTCCAATGTAAAGTTTGATGACGTAGCCAAAATCCAAGTAAATAAATGATGCACGTTTATCTTACTTAATCACCCACAAAATCAGTTTGGGCCATGAGAACAAATCTTATGTAAATCTTCCCTCCCCAGAGAAAAAGTTTGAAAACCACAGCAGCAAGCATTGCTTCAATTGACCCAGGCAGGCCTTCTGAGTTGCTGGCTGCGTGCCACGTATTACTGCTTCTCTATCACCAAACAGAGCACTGCTGGGAGGTACTTGTTGTTCACCCACCCCAGCAACCAATTAAAAACCAGCTGGAGTTTTGCAGAGCCATTGAAGATAAGGGCTATTCTCCAGGGTGCAGCGTTCACATAACTGCACCACATTATCCTCAAGGGATAATCAACAGCCAACAGCAACACCATACAAATCAGAGTGAACGGAAGAGCTCTCCTCAAACTGGTATATACTTCCAAAGATCAAGTAGTGCTAGATCCCAGGCTGTGTTTTTATTTTTATTTTTTATTTTTTTTTTATCATGGAGGGCTATTAATAGACACATTGCAATGAATTAACATCTTATTATATTTAATCACAAAAGAAAACAATATATTCAGAGCACATTTGACTTGAGGCATGGATACAAATAGGTCCAGTTTGATCCACCGCCCAGGAGTATGACTGACAAGCCAGAGCCACAAAAATATCCTAGTGTACATGTACTGCAAGGACCCAACTGTAAGTGGCTCACAGGCTATTTTGGGACTTGACTGATGGTTAAGGAGACTCTGATAGACAAGCCATCAAGAAAACTGTCACACAACTGGCAGCTGGCTCAGCACTATGCACTGGTGACTTAATTAGAACAACCACATTAATGATGATTGCATCTCTCGTGGGTCCATGGTGTTTGCATTACATCTGTAGAACTTTGTGTAAGCAGCCACCTCATAGGTCTTATAACAAGAGCATATATTGAAGGAAACAGAGTAGTTCTAATGTTTTATGTCTGCTGCTGTAATGGCATGTTTCAGTTAAAGCTACTTAGATGTAGCTCAATTCATACTGTTAGGGATTCCTGTTAAACTCTGTCAGCTGAGGAGAACGGTCTTTAGTTTTTCTGTGTTTTAAGATGTTTTCTGGGATCTTGGATTCTAAAATTAATCAGGAGTTGTTCTTGAGATTGTGCCCTGGAAAATGTGGAAAATTATCCTGTCAGGTTATCCTGTTTCATATGACTGTGCATTACCTATAGGACAAATGTCTAGCATTCAGTCAGTCTCAGTGTAGTGTAGTGTACATAGGAAACAGGTGTATGCTTTATGAAGTTGTTCAATGACTTTATCTCCTTTTGGATGTCTTTCCCCCAGCCAGAGACAGCTTGGAATCGGTTCAGGTCAGGCCGCCAGGAGTTCACAACGCAGAGAGGTCCACAGCTCAGACAGAATCTCTGATCCCTGATAACATCTCTCCACTCTCTGCTCTGGCTCTCCCTTCATCTTTCCCTCTCTGTTTTCCTTCTCTTCTTTCTCTCCTCTGGCTTCACCCAAGGCCTTTTAGCTGCCTAACATTTCTAGTAAATGATGATTTCTGAGGTTCACAGGTGGCCAGCTACCACAGAGAGATGGGTTCAATCTCAGTTAGCAGCACCATCAGTGTGATTGTGCCTTTCAGCAAAAGTAATTAGCAGTGAGAAGCCAATGTGGGATCATACCCTCGTTGTATGACCGGTGGGTCTAGTGGCTGGTCAGGGTGGTTGCACAGAGAAGTGGGATCTCTGGATGATGGAGTGTGTGTTAATTCTAAAGATTTTGAGCATTTGAGTATAATGATCAGGTTTGTTTGCTCACTGTTTGTTGGAATTAATGATTGAATGAATGAATGGGCTTGTGATTATGTGTGTAGTCTAGAGTCTCTATGTCTTTAGACAAAGGTTCAGGCATTTTTGTTCGTGTGTGTGAATGTGTGTCTGTGTGTGTGCGCAGCAGTCTAATAGTATCTCACTCTAATCCCAGTTTATCTGCTGGTCACTGAGGTGGGAGCTGCACCAAGACGTCAGTCATCTGGCTGGCCAACCAAAACCTCTTTATTTCCGCTGTCACTGGAACCCATTTGGAAGGGTGGAGATTTATTTGGGCTCTCTTATCTCTGCAGTCCAGTCAGGAATCACATAGCTGAACTCATGTATCTTTTCCACCCTTTGGATAGAGTGAGGGTAAAAGAGCCCTAAAGGCTAAAAGTCCTTCATGAATATATTCCACAAATCTGCAGCATATGTCTGATAACAACAACAAAAAAATCCACTTCTCTTGAAACCCTAAATGCGTATAATAAATAACACATTCCCATTTGGGAATATATTTTGCATTCTTAGTTCTGTAAATATATATTTATACAGTTTAGTGTTTGCAAGTTGAAGTAGTTGAAATAGCAACTGTACTGCAGAGATAGTGACTATTTTTTAAGTTCCTGCCTGGTGGGAGCCTGATAATCCTCAGGAAAAAAATAATTTGTCAAAGTGTGATTCACTTAATGTCATTTAGCTGTTGTTATCCATGCTGACTCAGTAATATCACACAGTGGTGTCTCTCCCTTTCCACCTTCTACCGACAATGTGCTGTTTGAGTTTGAGCTGAGGACTAAAGTAAATTAAAGTCACCATAGTGTTTCTGTATTGCATCATTTAGCAGAATACTATTTGGATTTTGTGACTCTATCTATACAGTATGTAAAAGATACTGTGTATATCTGTGCACATTATTAAACTATTTTGCATTAACCCTATAAAATTACAACTTACAATCACAACTTTGATAGTCATTTTTCTGCTCTTTTAGAACAGTGGTATATGAACTGTGGCTCTTTTTTATTAAAACTGTCCACACACGCGTTTAGATTTGAGAGATACAAATGTTGCGGTTGTTGTTGATTGCCACATGTGGAAAAAGAACAAAAGCCCATAACAATAATTGCCACATCTCGTTAGAAAGTTGAGTAAATGGTGGCTGAAATTTGACTAGTCCCATTCTGACCATAGCAAGAGGAATAAGTGGTCAGAGTGGAAGTGAGAGAGAGAGAGCAAGCAGAGGGAAAAAATAAAACACTCAAACGGCATGTTTCCATTTTAGCCAAGCAGCTAGAGTGGGTTTGCCACAAGCATGCATCAGGGCAGTTAAGAGGTTAGGCCTGGCAAGTCATTACTGTCAGAGCTAATGTAGAGAGATGAGGAGAGGGACCGGGGAGGTAAGCACTCACTAATGAATGAACACACTGCTAAGTTCAACAATTACACGCCCATGTAAATGTAAGGATAACACACCAACACAAGCACACGGCAGCTGAACTCCCTAAACCTAAGTGAGCTTGAGAACAGAAGGAAAGTCTATAGTTTCTTTAGACTTGGACTAGCTTTTGCAGGTAATGAGTGAAAGAAGATACTTCTCTTAGCCTGGAAATTGGAAGTATAAAGTGACTTTCAAGGTAGAAATAAGGCAAGATTTTAGGGAAATGCCCCCCTAGCATACATTTCCTTTAGTTGGAACTGTAATTTGAAAGAGTTTGCAGAACTTTAATAAGTCAGGGAAAATAAAATCCCTCTGTTTTGGGCCTTGTAGTCCTGCCTGTACAGTTCAATTAACAGAATGTTGCTCTGTTTATATTCTGTTTTCTGTTAAATGAAGGCATGGTGACTTGCTGTATTAAATGCACCCTCTCCTTCAGTAATAATTTATTTGAACACAAACAATGGTGTTGTTCAGTTCACTTTGTGCACTTATTTTCTATAATAGGTTGACAATAAGTAGTTGTTTTGACATGTGGCATCCTTTGTTTTTTCCTGTGCTTTCTTGTAAAAAGAAAAGGAACAAAACAAACTGGTAAAATGATCCCATTAACAAAAACCATCCATATATATATATATATATATATATATATATATATATATATATATATATATATACCGTTGAACACACACACACACACACACACATACACACATATATATTGGTTTTTCATGTTCAACAGTCAGATGAGGTAATCAGTAACACAAGAGAACATTTATGCCCAGATGTCCTATTGTTGCATTATTACTGTTGAAGAAGCTTTGCCATGCTCTCTGTTTCACATCAGTGTCAGTGTAATATGTCTGCCCTTTGGATCTTTGGTCAGACAAAACAAGCAACTTAAAGGCGTCTTCTTAAACTCTGGAAAATTACGATGAACAATTCTCATAATTTCCTAATATTGAAAAGCCTGACTGACTGTTCAGCAAATCAGAAAATAATAGGCAGCTTAATAGACAATGTAAACAAATTAGTTACAGCTCTTCATGTTTCATTTTGAGTCACATTTAATGATTAATTTGGGCCTGTTTGATTCTTTTTGGACATTTGTGGATTTCTCAGCATTTGAACCATTTCTCATACAGTTGATTGGGCTGATGTCAGCACGGCTTTGGTAATTGTGTCTAACTACTGTGAGAATGTCGGAGTGGGAAACCACAAATTAAAACAGACTGTGCTGAATCAAGATCGAATGAATATGGCATTATTAAATTATTGGCAGCATGGCGATACAGTGGTTAGACTCACAGCAAGAAGTTTCTGGTCTTGAGTCTCTCTGTGTGAAATTCGCATGTTCTACTTGTTTCTGTGTGGGTTTTCCCTGGGTACTCGGGGTCCCACCCACAAACCAAAGACATGCAAGTTAGGTTTATTGATGACTTTAAATTAAGTGTAGGCGTGAATGTGAGAATGAATATGTGTCCAGGGTGTACCCTGCCCTCGCCCACAGTCAGCTGGGATTGGCTTCTCAAAGGATACGTAGTATAGATAATGGATGGAGGGAAGGGTAATACAGCAACATATAATGTAAAGTTGCCTTTCACCATTGACTACGAACATTTATTTAACTCAGCAACACTCAAGTTATTCTGATGACTTCATAGTATTCTGTATATCCGTATGTAACAGTTACACATACACAAAACATGCAAGTACATACTGTGTATGCACTGTATGCACACAGCCTTGAAGCGCCTCTTTCATCACCTTACCACTGTGTACTGCATGCAACACCTCTCTTGGCTTCCTTCCAACACACTAAGCTGCTGGAGGATAAGCTTGTGAAAATGACAACACAATTATACATTAGTGAATGGCAAAAGGCTGAAAGCTCGACTTAAGGAATCCCTGCTAATGTGTTAATGTGGTGTAATAACGTACGCACACACACATTCACAAACTCAAATTGAAAAATATGGTACGCAGTCGAATGTGTGTTTCACTTTGCAAACAAAACATCACTCAACCGTATCTATTGATACATGTCCGACCCTACAAGACAAGGTTGTCATGTAAAACGGATTTAGGATGTGAGTTGCCTCTGTTCAAACAAATAAAACAAGCCCAAATGCTCTAATCAGTCCCAGCAGTATAACACATGGTTGTTCAACCTCAGCAGAGACTGCGCCGTACTTTTTTTTTCCAGTTGCCGCAGGGCAGGACTTTAGCTAAAGATCGTGGACCACCAACACTGACACCCACTCTCTTGGCAGTCTCAGCTGTCCACCAATCAAGGGTGTTTACCGCCGCCTGCCTCATGATGTCATTCCTGGTCCCATTGCCAAACTAATAACCGCCATAGACCGTGGAATGTGCATTTGTGTCTGTGTAGACGTGTGTGAAGAATTCCACATGTCAGAGTAAACCGTTGTTCCTAATGAGTTGGAATGAGGGATAATAAAGCATGTGGTTTGTGCAACGAAAGGTCAGAGTCATAAGCAACTCTGATGGGTTTCATTTTTTTTCCTTTTATTCTTTGGGTTTTTTTCATCCTCTTGAACCTCAGCAGTCACTTATCAAAGCTTAGAAAATAATCAGGTTGCTGGAGGAATGCAAGGAGGCGTGGAGGATCTGTCCATGAAGTCGGCGGAGAGCGAAGGATTGACAGTGAGCAGGCAGACTGAGATAAAAGTAAAACAAAGGAGCAGTGTCACAAACTTTTTTCTTATTACTTCATATCTCATCTTTCAGGGAAAAGATTCATGATAATATATTTGCTGGGACATATTCTTCGTATCTGCTTGAAGAGATAAGCCTTCTTTAAATATAACATGTTAATTGAATGCTAGCAATACAAAAGTACTATAGCTTTTGATGCATGGCATAAAGAATTAAGATTACTTTGTAGCTTGAGTCCCAGTAATAGGCCTCTTGGAGAAATCTGTCATATTCATCATAATACCTTTTGACGTGCTGTGCATAGCATTTTCCATTGCAGCGTTATCATTTGCTCTTGCTCATAAGGTGGACTTTCTATATTTATAATGCACCCAACTGTGCTTCAGTAACATTATGCTGAATATATACATTTTTTAAACATGTGTGCATCCCTTAGAGTACAATAAGGCATTTCAAGAAAGATCTCTTCGCCTAAGTATTTAAAATTTTATTAGTTACATTGCCATAATTATTAAAAAATGGCAGTAATTGCACTTAAGATCAGTCTCAGAGTAGAAGTGAATAAGAACATTGTGAAGCAAAGTAGGAAAGTAGTGTTGGGTATGATATAATGCACAAAAGTGAGAAAATTGTAAAGTAAAAGTCTTTGACCGTAGCCATTTGGGGACTCTTCATCCAGAAAAATGAGGAAATTAGACAAAAAAAATTAACTGAAAAGAAGATCAAGCATTAGGAAATAAAGAATGTCAATTTGGTATTATCTTTCAATTTATATTTCACCTTTGTGAATGCAAAAGCAACACAAGAGGACAGTCGATGCGCTGGGAGAGTTCGATGATAGATGGCAAATAAGGGACAAATGAGAAAGGGGAAGAGAAAACTGTTGGACATTAAATATGCTACAGTCTATAGAATGAGAGAGAAAGAGAAATAGACACAATGCCAAAGCAAAAAGTTAAATGACAATCAATAGGAGGAAAAATTCCAAATATAAATCATTTGCTCATATCTGGATGAAGCAGAGGGAGGAAAGAGAGGAGAGAGATAGCCCAGTTGGTGCTTCATCCATCATCAGTTTGGATTGGATGCCAGCTTGATACTGGGAACATTCGGTGATTAATATTCAGAACAGGGTGGGGGTGGAGGGAGGCAGTAATGCTGGATGAATTAGCCAGCTTTCCTCTGAGATTCTCAGATTTACTACTCTCTCCAAACAGCCAACAGATTCCAGTGGAAAGGTTTCAGGAACCAAAAATCTGGATTATTCTGCGGAGGTTTATTACAGCACGTTACTACAACAGTGTCGATGTGTTTGGTTTCAGCTTGCTGGCTCAACATGCATGATGAGGTTAATGACTCGTGCCTCGAATACTGTAGATGTGGGTCTTAAATTTGCAGAGAAACCTGCAGAAACTGAGGTGTCAGCAAAGCGGTGGTTAGATTGACCGACGGGGTCAGCATTTCTGTCACATGTGCGTCACCAGCGACCGCCATGGGTGACCACTGCTCAGCAGAAATGTCACACTGCTGCTGAAAATGGCACAGCAGACTATCTCACTTCCAACCCAAGATTTTTCACTCAGATTCCTCTTATTCTCACGGTTTTCTCCTGTATGTTTCTCTCTCTCTCTGACACACACACACTCACTTTTCTGTGTCAGGCTTTGGGGTGAAATTCTTAGATGTACTGTAGAGCAGCAACAGCAGCAGTTGCTGTACAGTGATGGAAGACCTTGGGTGTCAGCCTTGGCGTTTGCAAGCTCGATTTGTTTGCCTTGTGTTGTCATTGTTTGGCTTTGCTGTTAGCTTGTAATGTCTGCACGGTGAGGAACATGAACTTGCGTTATTGTGTGTGACACTCGTGTGCTCGCGGCAGGTCGAAATGTGCCATGCATTTCACAACTATGTAAACACACTTTTTCCAGAGGATTTTTAGACACCTGTGCCGAGTTGAACTATAATCATTTTTAAACGGTTGACCTTTTGTGCTTAAATGGAGCAGAAAAATAAACAACAAAATATTTGAGGCACATGTATTTTCTCTGTTCACAGATGGTGCACAGATATAACATAACATTGCAAATAATTATCAGTTCAAGTGTTTATTTTTTCTGTTTGATTTGTGGCTAATAACATAAAACAAAGACTTATTGTGTTGTAATGATGAATACTGAAGGTCACGCTGAAAGAATATTTAAAGGGACAGTTCACCGAATTTACAAGCAAATGCATTTTCCTACTCAACCTGAATCTGTAAGTGTAGACATGCAGATATTTTTTGGTTTTATTTAAGATTTTGATTTTTTTTTTTTAACCTGCCCAACTTTACATTTATTGTACACTAGGTCAAAAAAAATAGAGACAGTGTTTTGAATTAATTGTGTCAAGTTAAAGACAAACACTCACTAAACCCTGTAATAGACACTGTTATATATATATATATATATATATATATATATATATATATATATATATATATATATATATATATATATATATATATATATATATATTACGCCACTAACCTTTTCCTTTTCTCTGTTTTTCTAATATATGAACATTTATTCCACAATATCATTGATTATTATCGTTATTATTTTATTATCCAGATCTACCACAGAGGATAAGAGTTGCTTGAGCTTGAGTCATGAGCGTGACCATGTTTTATGCTCCGCCGTCACTAATTGAATGTAACAGGTCACCTCAACAGGTCTCCAGGTGTTATGCAAAAATTGGCCAGTGTATGTTTATTTGCATTAGAACTTTTTTTTTTTCCACCCATCACAGTTAAAAACCTGTACAATACCGGCAACAGGTAATGAATCAACCTGCTGACTATGCTAGACGTTCACCGAGACAGGAGACGCACTGTTTGAGTCAGTATATGGTGGGTAGAGGAGACAAATTGGCACGCTAACAGGGGCAAAGCTGGGAGAGGGTTGGGGTGGTGGGGTGTACTGGCTCAGTCTTCCTCTGCCATACTTCTAAATGCATACAGCTGGCCTATCTCGGTTTTCAATTCCCATTCGAGGTAAATACAGAGCAAAGCAGATGGAGATATGACTGGCTAAATTGGACTAGGCTGTCCAAATATTATATGACCTCACACAAGCTTTTAGGGGTCATTCAAACTTGCGCAAAATGTTGTTGTAGGCAACTTTGCACCCATTTCCCACATACAGTCAGACTTATGCATTCAAACACACACACACACACACACACACACACACACACACACACACACACACACACACACACACACGTGTTTGCTCACACATACACACACTACACTTGCTCTCCCAATCTTGTTTTTTTATCTGTGTGATACACACACTACTCTTTAGCTGCAGTGGAATAGTTTTTAGCTGATTTCCAGTTTCATATTTCTGTTAGTCTCTGATGTCTGTGCAGCATATACTGCTCGCTGTAGGAAAAGGTCAGGAGTGTTAGATATCGTAGCACAGAATCTTGGGCCAACAAATTGCTGCTCACCAAAGTGTAGTTACACAGTGGAAGACAATCTAGTGTACACAGAAATAATATGCCAGGCGTCTTGGCCTGACATTTTTTAAAACATGAATTATTTTTTTAACAGAAGGCAAAGGTAGTGTGTTCACAGAAGGTCAGTGGTTACAAATTTGCAACCTACAGGGGGAAATCTCTTATTGAGCAAAACAAACACTTTAATTTTTCCTGACAGCAACCCCTGGGCAAGGCATTTGACCTTCCAACTGCTGCAAGTGAAGATTCCACGTTTCTACTAGCTGTTAGATTGTTGTTGTACAAGGGGGTTCCCTGTGTGGTAGTGCGCAACTGTATGATTGTGGTGCAAGGTGAGGCTTCAAAAGAGCAAGCACACTGAGCTCGCTTTCTCGAGCAGATAAAAGCAGACTGTTTCAATAAAGGAAGATTTGAGCCGCACTGCATCAGTGCAAGAATACTGTTTTGAAAAACAGGAAGACAGATGTCGATAAAGATGAGGTGATATTTCTTTTTTAATAAAGCTAGATAAGATGGGCCATTATCACTAACATATTACCCTGAGGTGTAAGATGTTGACAAACCTTTATCATAAAGATTTGTAGGCATTGAGCACCTCCCCCTATCGTTATTTGTTCCAGTGGTTTAAATGGAGGGAGGAAGAATGACAGCTCTTGCTGTTCAAGGTGTGTTGAGGAAGCGAGCAACCCTTATTATTAGGCTGAGTGAAGCATTGCTTTTCATCCATGTTTGTCAGTATACCCTGCAGCAGCGTGTCCTCTTTATTGTCCATCCACCTGCCTGTGCTGTGCACATGATGCCTGCCTGTTAGCCTGTTGCTTTCTGTCTCTGGCCTTTCGGTACTTGTCTCTTTCGCTTAAGAAAAAAATGGTAGACACAGCCATAAATAAAGTACAATTTAAAGGAGGGAAAATCAATACCAGGACATTAGGCTTTTCATTTGGAGTCTTACAAGGCCATCCTCTCTGTAATGTGCTGAGAAATTAGACATACGGCTGATTCATGGAGTGCCATACTCCCTGTATATGTGTTTGTGTCCGTGTTCGTGTGTAAATGCAACTGTGTGTGCTTTATAAGGTACACATCCGACGAGGCATAAAGCATAAAGCATAAACCACAGAAACAGTGCAACTTGTGTCACAGCACCATCAACCTTATTCACCCCTGAAATCGTGCATGCACATACACAAACACACATTAGCAGCTTGTAAAGCCGAGGCAGAGTTATTATATCAAAGACATCCAATTTAAGTGCAGGCTTTGACCTGCATTCATTAAAACAATTTATTGTCCACTGAATGCGAGGACACAATGTTTCTGGTAAGGACAGCTCATGTTCTTGCTTCCCTAATTCAGTAGAATTTTTTTCCCTGTGGCTGTTTTGTGCACGCACACATGAATACACACACAGACATGGTCCAGCTCTGCTCTGCAGGCGTTTCCACATGGATATAGAGTGGCCAGCAAGTGGGAAAATGTAGCAAGCGGGGTTGAGGGAAATTCATTAATTAATCTTACAGCAGAACCACGTCCAAGATGCAAACACACTAAGCAATATTGTCAAAGTAACTGCCTTGTTTCATGTGTGGAAAATGTAGCTAAGCCACAGCCTGATATTATAATATTACAATATAAAATGTTGCAGGTTGCTTTTTATTTTTTGCCATCGACCAGTTATTCAAACTAATATCAGATGCTTCAACTCTGGATTTAAAAATAAAATGTTACATCATACGACGTCATTGTCATTCAGTTGTTGAGTGATAGTTGGTGAATGTTGAATCCATGAGTGTGTCAATAGATGAATAAAAATTAATAAAGGTCAAATGATATTAATCTTCCTCTATGTACCTCTTGGCTTTGCTGGTCGGCTGCTTTTTCACACCAGCATGTATTGTGATTTGCAACTTGTAAACCAAAACTATTTTATTAGGATCAAAAATTAATAAAAGGAAGGTGCCGGCTGGACTTAAATGAGAAATCAGCTGCTTGGCCAGCAGCCGGCACTTATGAAAAGCTCCGACTCTGGCGAGTGTTTCTCTCCATGTTGTTGATAACACACAGCTGCAGGCCTTGGGCAGGACAAATCTGCCAACACAGTTTAGCAATATGTTGGCTTTATTTGTAGATGCTAAATTAGCCTTTAAATACCGCAAATGAAATCACCTGGTTCGCGAGATTTGCTACTGGGAATAGCAAAACGTTGACCCCTGGGACAATTCAGAATAAATGTTTCTACATATATCACTCCACTCAGCTTCTAAGTGTCTTAATTATTATCATATTTATTCCTTGGTGTTTGTTTATTGCGATTGTCCTCAGTTAAATTTATTAATTTAGTTAATTTATTTTTAAGATTATAAGGTCAAAACCATGGGCCATCACCATCTCCTTGATTCATTTGATCTTCCAGTCATCTTGTTTTTGGTCCATAAATAATTTTCCCAGAATGATATCCAATAATGGCCCCAGATAATTTGCAGACCTTTTCTGAAGAACAGGATTCATTATTGTCTTCATGGGACAATCGACTTGCCTTGTAAGGGGGTAATTTATAAGCTCAGATTCAAAAGTCACACCCCAAAATGTCTGTCTTTAGACATGGAACATCGGTTGTGCTTTCCATTCTGTCAAGGGCATTACAGAAGGATGCAATCACACAGGCAGGAAATTCAGTTTGAAATGAGTTATAACCTGCAGAGCACTATAAATCAAACCCTCTAAACTCCACTCTCCCTCTGTTTCTTTCTTTCTCTCTCTCTCTCTCTCTCTCTCTCTCTCTCTCACACACACACACACACAGCAGCAGCTGTCAGTGCACGAGCAGGCACATGGGTGGGCATGTGCATGGCTACACAAACACCACCATATTCACACATGAACACACACACTTAGCCATATTGCTTGTTGAGTGTGCAAACGTAGGCTACAGCCAAATCATCCTCAGAATAAAGTAATTACTAACATACAGTAACTTGTGTAAATGACTCCGTTTCCCGTTACCATTTGCACACCATTTAAAACCATGGAGAGAAAGTCAATTTCGGAGAAACCACTAAAAGACTGATCAGTGATTAGAGTCAATAACACATCTGCATGGCCACTCATTTGAAGTGCTTATTGAACGGCTTGTTGGGGAAAGTTGGCAAACAGCACCTTCATTAAAAAAAGTAGTTTGTGCCGTACCTAAACCCCACCCCACCCTCCTCTTCACTGAATGCCGGATGTATAGTGAGTGTTCTGTGGTTTCTCTTTGTAATGATAAAGATTTCTGCAATTACTATTTATGGAGGCGGTGACTGTAATTGCTTTCCTCAGCTCATATCGTGATCATTATCATCACTCCTCTGTCATTCATACCAGCTATGAATATATATTAGAGCCCTCTAGTCTATGTGCCTAATTGGAAACGCGTCTATGTGGCCAGAACTGAAGAAACAAAAGAGACAGAGGGTGAATTGGGGAGAAAAGTGATGGCAGTGGTTCGGTTGTGGTCCCCCTTTTTCAATTCACTGTTTATTATTTTTCACGCAACACTGAAATGCGAGCCCATTTAGGTAGTGCAATAAAAGCAAATTAGTTGAACATATGGATATTTCATTATGTGGTATTGGGGCCCACAGTCACAGGTGCCCTTTTTTAACCATTTAGCTCCTCAGCAAGCTCCTGATTGGTTGGATGTGTGTGAACTACACCGCCTACTGCAGTCATGTTGGATTTTCTGATCTCATTCAGGCTAAATGTTCTCTGTGATAAATCATTTTAGTTTGCTCTGTTCTTGTCCCCTTTTGGCTCAATCGCTTAGATCAATAAGAATGTAAATTTTCATCAACATAATGCTATGTTTACTGTCACCACAATTACAATGAATATCCAACTAATTCTTTAAAGCAATCTGCTTAGATATGCTTTATAAGATAATTTCTTTGCTCTCTCTAATTGTCTATAATTAGCTGTAATAGATTCTTTTAAACTTGATGACAGAAGATTAATGAAGTGAGTTGATTATATGTGATGTGAATTTTAACTATAACTGTGTCATGCAATTATCAAGAAAGGTGTGTGAGCTGCTTTTTTTCTTATAAAATGTTTTAAATTATGCAGGAGCGGAATTCCAAAGTCTCCATAGTGTTTAATTTGTAAATTCCCATGCACCGTGAAGTTAACATTTGAGACCTATTCGACACGGGTAATATATCACAATAAGCATTGTATTTATGCCAGTGCAGATGTAATAGTAAGCAGGCTTTGAAACATTGATGGCAGTGGTGCGCGCATGTACAATTTGTAGTAAATTGGTAAACACAGATACAAAAACCACTACTATGGTCTTTAAATTACATGAAATATTAGAGTAGACATAGATGTAACACCACAACAAAGGTACAATTTCAACATAATTCCTGGTTTGAGCTCCAAAACACTCTTGTACAACTGCCCCAATTAAGGCCTCCAGCTGGGGCCTTGATATAAAACCCTGGCTAAAACTGGGTTTTGTCATTGGGTTAACAGTAGGTTATAAACATGCATTGTTTCTAAGGATTAGTTCAGTGAGGTCCTTTGCCTGGAAGAAAAAAAAAAACATTTATAAATTATGCAAGTACATGCAAGGGCACACACACTGATATATACACACAGTCTGGGTACACCAATGCATGTACACACAGAGGGCATAGCACACTGAGTGTGTTATCATCAAAACACACAATGCACATAATCAGCAATAACGTAATACCTCATACACATAAATCCCTAATCACATGCAGTACTCGATTTTATGAGTCATACCCAGATGCAGTACGCTGCACAATGAGCACCTTTTGTTTTTCCAAGAACAAAATATTCAGGGTTTTATTTGAACTTTAACAAGGCACAACAACAAATTAGGTTTTATTGCAGAAAACTGAAACCAGACGACATTGGAAAATTCAGCCTCGGGAGCCTTTTGTTTTGCCAGCGGGCACTGGATGCAGGATGAATCTAGTGATCACACATGCTGTTAAACCAAGAGAGATAATTACTCATGTTCATGATCTTCAACTCAGTGGGCTTAACAGAGTCACTGAAGAAGATGAGAACTGTGGCAGAAGCACTGAGACTTCCTGCTGGCTCTGCGTCATACATATATAATTTAATGTTTTTTTCTTAAAATGTACTGGGGTCTAATACTGATGCAAAAGAAGCATTGTTGAATATTTCCCTGCAGATATATAGTGAGTTACATTTGCTGAGAAATAGACTCTGCCACTAAAAGTCTGGTGAGATAAAATTCAGGAGTGTTGGCCATTTCAGCAAGAGAGAAATATAAACTTTTACACTGCTGTGGAGCTGGCAGGACTGGTGTACATGACGGCTGTGCTGATGAAAAGAGCATCGATTGTCATTATCCTACCCGTGGGACTCTTTGATGGTACAGAGGACCATTTCACTGCAGCACTGAGGGGACTGAAGAGAAAAGGGCTGCCACTAACATCGCCCTAATAGTCTTCTTTACCAAAACCCTTGCTCTGAAAAGCCAACAATGTTGGGCAAAAAAACGCAGATATAAATCATTGAAGGTACATCTTGGGAATTTAGGAAGGACCTACACACAGGAAGAGCTTTGACAGTCATAAATAGGTCAAATTTATGTGTGATTTACAAAGAGAAAAAGGTTTGCTCAACGCCAACATCAAATTTAATGTTATGTTCTTCAGTTTAATGGCTACAATAAAAAAAGTATTCATTCTAATGTTTGGGGACATGTAATAGATAAAGAGAAAAACACAAATAGTACATTCTTCTATTTAAAGTCTCTGTCTTGCAACTCATACATCACCAAACCATGACATGTCAGACATCAGAGGCTGTTTTTCCCCTGATGGAAACTTGTGGAGGAAGTGAGCAACTTTGGTGGCTTGGCAGTTACACATTAAGCAATAGAGTCTGGTCACGTCCTCATCCAAAACTCAAGCAAAAGCCCTGATCTCTCTTCCAGATGTAGAGCCATAATGCAAAGCCCAACACCAGATAAGGGTCAAAGGGGGTCTCTCATCGATCAATTTCAGACTGGAAGCGACTGCCGGGGTCAGGGGAGCATCTCATTATCTGTGATGTAAAACAGCTGAAGACCCTCCACCTCTTCACCTGCTCTACCAACACGATAGATGACCTAATATTACTTCTAAATATGCAGTAGAAAGTGATGACAATGTTTGATAACAACTACTACTATGCTTATATTTATTTGTAAAAAATAAAGTCACACAATGTGGCACAAAAGTGACATTTTACTTAAATATAAAAGCCCTTTTGGATCCAGAATTATGCAATTTTCATATAATTATATGTTACAAAAAAAGCACTTTCAGTTAAACTGAATTGGAGCTGATGTGATTAGTTGATTAATTGATTAGCAAATCAAAATTAGTCTGCATCAGTCAATAACAATCAAGAACAATCAATGTCAATTTAATCAGAATTTAATCAATTTAATCAAGAAATTTTGCATAAATACATAAATGTGTAAGTAAATTAATCAAATATTTTTTATTTATTTGTTTTATGTAATTCTGAACGGAATGCATTTAAACTGTTGTTGTTGTCGGTTTGACCAACAAAAAAGACCATTTTTAATTATTTTGTGACATTTAAAAGACAAAATGATCAGTTCATTGCCACAAAAAAAATAATATATAATAAATATAATAAAATAAATAAAAAATCCCCAAGAACATAAATACAGTCATTGGTTAAATGCACTTTCATTTTCTCCAGAAGTGTACAGTAAGTTTTCTGTATTGCTTACTGTTTTCAATTAGACTCTGAAAAGCATTCTGTAATGGTCAATCACAGCCATCTGTTATTTCATTAAGCGCCATTAACTGTGGTGCATTGGGCAGAAAAGTTCAAAGCTTTTAGCATTTACAGCTTTATTAAATGTATTCTACATGGCAGTTTAGCGGTGATCAGTATAATGCATTCTCAACGTCCATCAGCAGATATAGAGTTACATCGATTCGATATCAGTCGCTCCTTTCTGAATACATTTGTGTGCATACAAAAACATAGTGTGTGTAGTATTAAACCTGCACATGTTTTCTGTGGTGGTCAAGTTAATAAGTATCAAATTAATTTAAAAAGTTTTTCTTTCTGCCGGAGCTCCCTCAGTGGTACACCAGAAGTATGTGACCTTCCTTCAGCAGCGGGGCAGCAGTGGGTTCTGTGGTGTGTTTGTTCAACTCTCTCTTATCTTCTGTCCAAAATGAAAAAAAAAAAAAAAAAAAAAGAAGAAGCGGTTCTAAGATCCAAAGTAATCTTGCGGCCTGTCCTCTCTGATTCTTATCAGTGGTGGAAACATGTTTCCAGTTAATTCAGACCAGAAAAAGGTGGACAGGAGGAGGAGGAGGTGGAGGAGGCAGAGTGGTGGGGGGCAACATTCCCACGCATTAATACCAAAGAGAAACATGATCCAAATGCTTATAAATTTCAGTGAGGAAATAATATGCAGGATAAAACATCCAGCCCTCGTGTTCATTTAACCATGAAAATATAGGAAGAGGATACTCATCTCTTTGCAGCTTAATAACAGCCATCTTATTGGAGCTCAAGAGATGTTATCCTCCGTTCAATTTTTTATTATTTTTTTTTAATTTATCATTGACTAAAAAGCTTAGGTCATGCAGAGTCATCGACTGTGGAGATATGTCTATTCAGAAATTTCATGGCATTACTGAAGCGTGAAAAAGCAGACAAGGCATAAATAATAACCATATGGATTGAATTTAAAGGGAACTATGACTGCTGCGTTATTGTAGTTGGAATTCCTCTGTGGGATGTGCTGTGAAATAAACATATACTGTAGAATTAAATTAACCTTACAGCTTAGGCCCATAAAGCCAAATAGACCATGTTCTGAAAAGCTCTGCTAAACCTTGTACAAGAAATAATCTACATCAAACGCAGGAAGCGGTCGTCAGCGCCACATGTGGTGTCTGTTTTGTTTTCGGGACGTGGAATGAAACCGGGGGAAGCAGAGGAGAGGAAGACGCACAGAGGGAGGCCCAGAGCAGAACATTATCCCACCTCTTGGGGGAGACAAAACGCGGTGTAACTTCATCACATCTTCTCTCCTGCCAAGTATGTAAGCAGCAGCAAATCATAACTATCATTCACTTCTATTTTTTTTGCACACACCCACCCTCACAGATAGATAGATTCTGATGTCAGAAAGGAGCGTGACACTTAACTCAATCTGCCGTCGGTGGGAGAATGTAGGATCTGGAAGAGGTCAGTGCCAAAGGCTGCGCTTCCTGCCACCTTAAATGACAATAGATGACACTAATAGCAAGAAGAGTCATAAAGTCTTATCAGATTAGAGACACAATGAAACCATGACATATTACTGCTGGCTAAACACCCCAATGGGAAAAGTCAGTGATAGCATTTTGCAGGAGTTTTACTGCTGTTTTATTGTTTGCTTTTGTTTATATTTCACAAGCTCTCTCAGGGCTTCAGCGCAATTTCCCCCATTTTGTGTTTATGCCTTCTCTCCCTCGATGTTCCGTTTGTTTGCATGATTACTTTGAAATGAACATGGTTACGTGTTCTTCTATTAGTGTGCTTTTTTTTTCTTCTTCTGCCTGTGTTTGAGTTGCCATCCGGGGAAACATAAATGGCATCCACCCCGTTGTTGATGTGTGTTTGATAAAAATCTTCCTGGTCTCTCTCCATTTGTCAGCAGCCGTTAACCAGCTCCAGCTCAGCGTTCAGCTGCCTCCCATTTTATCATGCAGGCTTTAATCAAACCCAGGTCTGCTTGTGTGTGCGCGCACACACAGACGCACACACACACATACTTGCATGCATGCAGATATAAACGAAAGTCCACACACTTGTATCTCTCACGCCCTCTAATATGGTTTCAATTGTCTATTTGAACTTCAGAAATAGCAACAGTGTCCTTTTGTGACCAATAAAATGTTTAGCCCACAGGAACATTTATTTATGTGCTGTATGTAATACTGGGTGAACATCATGATTGTATCCTTTACCAACCGAGCCAAGCAGTGATTGCAGCATTCTTTAACATTTCCGTAAAAGCTGCCACAGGAAAAACTGTTACAGTGAGCAGTTCGCCGTGTGTGCATCACAAGAATATTTACAAGAAATCTGCCCGGGGTGCCTATGTAATTTAACAGGCCGCATGACAATATGAATTCAAAATTACCACAGTATACAGGGGGTTTGTAGTGGAGGAAAAACAATGTGTTTTCAATTTAGAATAATTTATGTGAGGCATTTTTTTGTACATTAACATCTAGCTGCTTATGATTAGACCGAGCTAAATGAACATATCAAGCTTGTCTGATGTTTACAGAATTTTATGATGTGCAAATTTAAATAAGATAAATTTTAACACTGTCTCTGCCACATGTGGATTCCTGTGGCCCAGCAAAGTCTTGTTGCTCTCGATGTGAAGGAAGTTTCAGCCTTTAAACACATGGGGCCAATAGGTTGTCAGGGTCAATCTCTCACTCTCTCTCTCCTGATGGCAGAGGTCCAGCTAAAATACAGGCAAGCAACACATTTCTATCTTCCCTTCTGGAGAACACCTGGATTAGTCGCGCACCCCCTCACACACACACACACACACACACACACACACACACACACACACACACACACACACACACACACACTACCCTATGTTGGATGAATGACAAGCCAATTTGGACCTTTGACCTTTGCCAAAGATGAGCGAGTTTGAGAGTGTGTGTGTGTGTGCACATGCTTACGTGGGAATGTATGTTTGCATGTAGGTGCACATGTGTAAGGTATAAACAGGAAAAAAAAAAAAGAGAGCGTGAGAAGGAGCACATGTTCTCTCATCGCTAACCACGATCTTTGCTTAAAATTGGCAACATTTAATTTGGCAACATGGTATTTTGAAGCTTTGCCAATAAAGCATAATTGAATGAAACCGAAGAGAGTGCGAGTGATTATAGAGAGAACAGTAAAAGTACTTCTCACATTTACTGTGGACATAATTTCCAACAGACAGGTCATTTACAGCTCTCTGTTCGTCTGAGCCACAGGAGCTCGGCAGACTCGTTTAGATGCCGTTTTAAATTTTTGTCCATTTGATTCAAATTAAAGACGAGTGCCATTAAGTCTAAGAATGATGTTACTGAGTTAAGGCAGGATGCATTCCTTTCCTCTTTTTTACGTTTCTGGCTATACAACACTGTTTTGAATGTTTTTTTTTTTTTTTTTTTTTTTAGTTTCAAATCTTTCTGGGCATAGAAATACCATATTTACCATAACACAATTCACAAATATTTCAGTTTAAATATTTATGAATGCATAAACTCTTGCAGCTGATGATGTTTTTTTTCCCTATGGATTTTAGTGCCTGTGATTATGTTCAGCAGCAAACTCCAGGGAAACTCATACATATTGCATTGTCTAAATATATTCAGATGTATCATAGTGAGGACTATACTAAAATAACTAAGTCAGATGATGTAAAAACAAATAAATATGTGCATATTTTAATAAATGCTCTAACTCTTACAAATTAATCTTTTAGCTTTAATTTTCTACATTAAAATACTGTGCACATATTATATGTATTTTTCACACCTACATTTATACTCGATCATTAAAGGTGTGTTTTTTTTTTCTTTCTTTCATGTCTGTGGATTATTCAACATTATTTTTGCAGCCTCACTGTGCCAGAGCACCAGGATATAGATGGGAGGAAAACACTGATTTGCATTTCCTACAAAATATGTATTCTGAGTTAAATTAAATATAGCTCAGTTAATTATGACATTTTGTGATACTTTTTTTTTTCTTTTCTTTACTTTTGCCACTGTAATTTACTTTTCATTCGTGAATTGTTTCATTTGTTCAGTGGAAACGAAATATCAGTCAACTAATTCTGAGGTAAAGAGATGATGAGAAAATGAAGAAAAAAAAAGCAAAACAAAACAAAACAAAAAATAAAACTGCTGCTGCAGGGAAGGAAGTGCTGTTTGAATAATAATAATAACAAGTATTTAAGAGGGGGAGCTGGCACCCGGAGATTTCACTTTGAAAGTCATTAAAAAGACATTAATGCTTGTTTATTGGAAGATGTAACCAACAATCTTTCATTAATAACACAGGACAAGCTCTATATATTATGTTTATGGAGCACTTTATGGATGAAATAGTGTTTGTGGGTGTTTGAGTAGAAACTCCAGGCAGCCACTCTTCACCTCCCTGTTCCACCACGCACAGTCACGCACACGTACGCCGTACACATACATGTAGGTTGTAAGCCTAAAGATGTGGGCCAGGGGTGAGGGAGCATTAGCTGTTTACTTAAGCCTTGGCTTTATTGGGTGGCAGGAGTCGCCTTCCTTTTTCACACCATTAATCTTTTGGAAGGTTTCTTCCTTCTGAGATCCCGTTCTCACAATTCACGTCTAAATTTATTCGGAAGAACATTTTTTTTTTTTTTTGTGGCTGTGATTTGGCAAACATTGAGATGTATTGGGAGGTTTCTGAGAAAAATGCTCTCGTCACATTTTTTTTTTTTTTTTGGTAACACACTAAAACAAGGCAATGAACTGTTATACACTTTAATGAGACCTATCACATGCTTGAATTGTTTCCACAGGACCGTAGGCTTAGTAAAGCATGCACAGGGATTTTAAATGACAATTATATATAAATAAAAAAACTGTCTGTTTTGCTACTTTAAATCAAGAATCCTCAGACACACAGGAAGTGATGCGTTTTACATTAGTGGCAGAGGAAACAGCGGCTTGGTCGTATAAACTGGAGGAGAAGAACAGATAAACCAGAGCTGACCATGTCCATACAGACAAACATAATTTCCTGTAGAAGTTTTTGCAAAAGAAACAGTTACATTACTGTACTTTAAGAGTGTTTTTTGACTGAAATTACTTTTCTGACCTAGAATGGATCAGGGTTATAAGTTCATTGCGAATTGCAGAAAAAGTGATTTTAAACTGTGTTGCAAAATGTTGAAGTGTAGAATAAAATGACATGTAGAATAAAACGACATGTGCAAAGATTAGATGATACCAGAATAATTCTGGTTTAGCAATTCCGGAACAATCCTAACTGATTGTGAAGGTACAGTGTGCTCAGTTCATACTCACTGGCTGTTTCTGTCCAACCCTGGCTGCCTCAGTGTTAGTCAGACTGAAATTAGAGCAAATACTGGGAGGTTCAATATATTAAAGTTCTTAAAGGAGAAAATAATAAAAAAACATCTAATTTAATTGATCATGACAGATGGTCATTTACATGAGGTAAAAAGATGAAATCATGAAATCATTTTGAAACATACTATAGATTTTATCAGTGGAAACATCAATATATGAGCACGTTTAAATTGACAGATGTATTGTTCTGAGCCAAATGCCAAATGCAAATGTACGCCTCTTGTGTATCTCTTAACGTACAGGGTATTCGTTACATAACTGCCTCATCTGCTGCAAAAACAATGACCCCATTGTTTACTTTCACTTAGATTTCATTCGAGGAAGTTTCTGGCTGACTTGTCTTTGCATATGTGTGGGTGTTTTGTGTTGGACAGTCTTATTAGCACTTATCATCAGGGTCAGGGTTTGCAACATTAGCAGGCAAAGTTTAGTTTTCTTTTTGAATATTTTTTTTTAATTGTTTTTTATTCCTATATATATATATATATATATCAGTGTGAAAGTATTAGATTATAAAAGATGAATTTGAATTTCCTCAGCTGCTAGAGAAGTCAGAACTAGAGAAATTTATCTTGACCACAAAAGTAGAACGGTAGGACAGGATGAGTGCTAGAGAGGATATGAACAATCTGGCACTGACTGTGCTCAAGGCATTACGCCGGGCTGTCTGTTTGATAACACATCAGATCTGGAGCTGAAAAATAGAATTTGACAAAAAAAGAGCCTCAGCAGCAGTACTGGGCATACAGCAAGGAAGGAAAAATGTGTAAAGGACAAGAGGTTGAAGAAACAGGCAAGTAAAACAAGGAGCCACTGATCTTTCACTTTCATTACAAGGATTATTTAAAAGAGGCCAGATGAAAGCAGTTTAATGCCACCTGTTTATTATTGTATCGCTGAGGACGTAACAGATGAAGAGCTCCACAAAATCCTGTTATAACCTGTAGACTTGTGGTGCTTATTACAGCCTATTGTCTGAAGCCATGTGTTTTATGATATGTCAAATTGTGTTTACTCCACTTCCTTGCTTTCTAAACATTAAATTTTATCAGCTGTAAACAGAATCACCCTTGTTTGGACTTAAGAGAGCATGTTGTTTGTATATGAGGAGGTTTTTATTGTTTAGTCTGGCTTGTGTTACAGGTAGTCTTGATTAAAAGGCAATGGGATCATAATTATGACCTCATTTCCTTCTGATAAACTTGTTTCATGGTTTAATCTTTTCCCAACAACCTTATCTTGGTTATTAGCAAACTTCTGTAGTATGGAACTGCAGGACGTATAAGCTCAAGTGAATACATGGATAATGGCATTCTGAGCTCGAAGCTTAGGCCCCTTTTTCTTTTTTTACACAAAGGATGTAAATGTAAATTCTCCTTCACGTTAATCAGATTAAAGAATCAATTTGACTACAAGTTTGAATATTTCTATTAATATTTTTATTTTTAAATCTTAGTGTATGTTAACCCTGCCCACATAATAATCTGGCATTTGCAGATAAAAATATAGAGAACTAAATTTTGTTCTTGTTTTAAATCCTGTGACGTATTATATTAACACCTTACTGTATTTTCTATCTGTACACTTTTCACCACAGAGCTCAAACTACTGGAAAAACAACTACTCCTTCTCTCTTATGCAGAATTTTCAATGAAACTGTCTCCTTAATCTCTGAATTGCAACACCAGCACAGTGATATTCCATCTGTTCTGTTCTGTCTCCTTTGATTCTGCTGTTTTGCCTCTTACAGACTTTGCACTCCAGGGTCATAGGCTGAAACATCCCTTCTAAGCTCCTCATTGAACTGATGAAACATCTTTAGTGTAGATAGACATTTTTTGAGAGTGAACCTGAAACTATTTACTGCGCCCCCACTTTGATCAGCCTCTTAAACCGTGATTGCTCTGTCCTCTTCGGAGCCAGCTCACCTCATTTCTGTCCTCACATCAGGAAAAGGTAGATGATGGTATGAGCTCTGAAGAGTACTCCTGACAGGATCATATAATCCATTTATTGCTGGACTGATTTTAAGATTCTATTAATAGTTTCTCAGACCTAACAATTCTAACTGACTTCTACTTCTTCTACTTCTACTTCTTTTTTGGTATTTGTGAATTTACATGTGTATTAATTAATTAATTTGTCATTTTAACTATACATCACAAAATCAAGTACGCCAATTGAAAATGCCACAGAAAGTCTACCTTGTTAAATCTTGCACGAATGATACCTGCAGGCTGTGTGAGTTTTGAATTAAATAGCTATACTGGATTTCACAACTGGAACTAATCTGTGATTAGCAGCATGCAATAGATGAGCAGTATCTCCAGTATTTACTACCACCACTGAGCTGAGACCAGTTTAAGGACCCGAGGGTGTCTTTGGACATATGTGGCCAACTTTTTTCCAAACTCCAGATCATTTAATATTTCTGCAGGTGCAGAACACGCATGTAGCAGTCAGGCAGTTGTTAGGTATGTGTGTGTATATTTCCCCCAAATGGCTTTACAATCTGTACACCATATAGTACCCACTAGATTTGGATAAGGAACACTGCAACTTTAAACAGAAAACCTGACACACGCCAGGCCCAGTGTTTGTATGACTTTGGTAAAAATGTGCTGTTACCCACACTGTTAAATCTACAGTTTTTCACTTTAACAGTTAGGAGTAAGTTTGTAACACTGAGTGAAGGTCATAATATTTCTCTTAAGTTCAATGCCATTGTATGTTACACAGAAGTCATAAGAGAAAGGTGAAAGCTGTTACTTTCAGAGTTGGAGACTGTATTTACTAGAAGAGGAACACGCTTGTGCTGCAAAAGTAACCAGCGATGAAACATTGTTGCCCAGAATGAGTCCTTTTTTCCTCAAAGTGCTGTCTTAGATCCTCAGTCTTGGCTCTCTATGCAGTTCTAAGGTTAAAGACAGAAATGGATCAGTCTATCCCTGTCAGAGCTCATCGTCTGTGGACATCGTCTCTGCACCAAGAGCTCAAACTGGCAAAGCACAACATGTCTGTTATGTGAGTTGCAACCTGCTCCATGATTCGTTTTAGAATGTAGAATAAAGATATGCAGTGTTTTAGTGCAGTCTTCCCTGTGCCTTTCTTTTTACACACTTAGCTCATATAGCAGAGCCAACTGTGTAACAAGCAAAGACTTAAATTAATTACCCCTGATAACTTTTAATTATGTCACATGATCTTATTTCATTAACAAGTTTTATGACTTATTTAACCAATTTAAAGGCAGTAAATTCTATTACGTTTTGATATTATCCATCAGTTATTAAATTAGAAGTAGCTCCAGTTCATTAATAGTTTAATTAGCTCTTATATGTCACAGGTGGTATCTGCTTATCGTTGATTCATTGACCGGTTTGTCTTGTGACCTTCGAAGCGCCTCCACTATTTCACCCCCAAGTTCATAAAAGTTGCTTTTCAAGCACAGGGCAGAATGAAATCTACGTTGCATATCCATCATTCATTTGTTAAGTTATTACACTTGACTGCTAATCCATGTATGTTTGATTATGTAAGCTACACAGAAGACCCCTCCTCATTAACTTTGACCCACCAGCTTCTACTGCTGCAGCTATCAGGGGATTTAAACCTTCTGCTCTCAGATCGCTGCTTAATATAATCATAAGGCTGATGCTATCTTTACTCATTCCCTTGGTACACCCCTCATAGAGGCCTTGCTTACACAGTCTATTAAACAATTAGAAATACTTTATTTTAATGTGCTTGGATGATATTTATCAATAAAGTGTTTAAATTTCTTTAATCAGCACTCTGTATTTAAATGAACTATAAGCTTTTAGGTTTTTTTAAACCATAACATTTAGTAATGTATTTATTTGTGGTCTACAAGTATTACATGACTCTGAGGTTACTTTTACAAATAACTGTGTGGGCTACATATTTGTTAATATGTACTGTGCATAGTAGATGCATCGGCTCTTTGATATCTGTTATGTTGGAATTATATTTTACTCTGACAGAAACCTGTAATTCAAAAATATTAAACCGCTTGACTGGTAAACAAAATAAGACTCCAAGCCTCAAGGGCATGCACTAGTCTTGTGCAAACACTAGCATACCTCTTTGGTATGGATTCTGTGCTAAGGATCTCCAATCTTTGCACCGGTCTATTAGTATTGACCCTGAGAGTGGAAAACAAGACCCCTCATACAGAATATTGATGCCACTGAGGCAGTGTACAGGATGATTTGTGCAGCACATGCTTCCTCATTGATTGTTTATTACAGCTGCACACTATGAAAAAAGGCTTCATCCATCACCCACCAGTAATGAGTTTTTACATGCAGACTCAATTTGAGGTCTAGGCATCTCAAATGGGCTGTCTCTGAAAAAGACAAAGATTGAGCAGCAATCATAGCTTATTATGTGACTGCACTTCAGGACTGGAGAGAAAGCAAGGCCGATGCTGAATGGAGGATGGGTGACAGAGAAAAGGGGATGTGGGTGGAGGGGTGACCAGCGTTCAGTGCAGCTGGGGACCTTTGCCTCAAGCTACCGTCTGGCCTTCCTCACCCCACAGGGCAAGTGCTGGATCAATGATAGTGCTTTATCACAAGATGGCAAAGACTAATGTTCTTCTGTTAAAATGCAGACAGGAATCCCAGGGTGAGCTATGCATGTACACTAATGAGCTGTGCTGCCGCATGTGATCGTGGTGATTACCATCTCTCCTGGACATTGATCCCAGCAGGGTAAAAAACAGGAAGGAAAGAGGCAAGCAACGAATGAACGGCAGCAGCGGAAAAGCATGGCACACTACCCTGGCATCACATCAGGAAGTTCAAGGTCTTTTCAGAGTTGTTCTCTCAAGCAATGGAGCCTCCTGTGGACCTTAATTTGAATTACATCAGCATATTATTTTTTTTTTTTCTGTCGGATGAATGTAAATCCAAGCATGGAAATGAGAATTATTCACAGCTGTTTTTGCTCTGGAAGTTTTGGCTCCTGCCTGTAAGTGGGAAGCCAAAGATGGGTTATGTCCTGACAACTAATGATAACAAAGCTGAGTGCCCCTTGCCCCCTCAGGACTCACTCAACAGCCAGATGTGTTTTGACTGAGTTAATGAAAATTTGTCAGGTAAATCTGATATGTTGGACTTGACTAGTGAACCTTTTGTAGTGTAGGTCTGAATCCATAGAGGCTCCATTAAAGTGGATACACTGTCTGTGCTAATCAATACCATAACAAGTGAGAAACAGCATCATTTTTATTGATGAGGAAACTACTTGGACTTTACAGCAAAGCTCTCAATAGACACTTGGAGAGAGGTTTGTCTTTATCACATTGTGTGTACTTGTGGTTTGATAGGCCATTGCTTAAATACACAAGCATGACTTCAAGGGATTAGAAGGTTCCCAAATGATATCTGATGCAATTATGGAGAAGCTTTCAGGATAAAATAGGAAAAGATAAAGCTTTAATCATCTCTGTGGGGAGCCGGTTGTTGGAGTAACAATGAGCACAAAGATGCTCTAGTGGAATATTGGTATATGAAGAGAAAAAAATAGAATATCACATAAATTGAGTGAATATGGGTCTATATAACAACACCATGATGTTAATTCAGTTTACAAAAAGGTAAAATAGGTAAAATTGTTTTACTATGAAATAAATGGCCTTTATGTCTCTTAGGATAAACAATTTGCATGCAGGAATTTCCCGTTTGCGTGTATTATTTCCTTTATTTGTCTTTGTGTCAATTTAAACCGTCAACCCAGATACCACTGAAAGTGGATTTTTTTCATATGCATTGTGTACATTGACAGTAACATGGATAGGAGGAAGGCAGTGCTGCTAAATCAAATGAGCTTTGCATGTTTTGCTGCAGAGACACAACAGGCCTGTTGTACACAGTCTGTCATTTGCAATCTGGTCGATCTGCAATGAATAGCCTGTTCCGCAGGGCTGCCTCCAGAGAATGGAAGCTCATACAGCTCTGAAGCCTAAAACAACAGAGAAGAATCTCTCATATTGTATCTCTGGGTATAAATTTACATTTCTAATTTCTCTGGCGTTTAGCAGGCAGCCCCACAGGCCAATACAGATGTCTCTGGCAATGACCTAACTCTTCATTAATATGTATGCTGACAACCAACCAAAAAGAATAATAAAATTGCTCCTCTCCAGTTACAATTTCTCTGGGCTCCCAGAGCACCAGGGAGAGTAAAAAGCTGTCCGAGTGTACATCACGAATTCCCCTCTCCTCTCATCTTCTTGCTTCTTCTCCCCCATCCATCTGGACCAAGTGGGGTGGTCGGCTCTTGTTAAGAGACATTTAAAGAGGATCCTTTACCCGCTTCTCCTTTAATGTAATTGTTTAAGTATCAGAGCTCACATCATACCATGTCAGAGAGGAAACCTCTTTTGTTGGAAAAGAGGAAACAGTGATGTGATTGTTCAGTGTTTTTTCTTTTTTCTTCGGTCACATCTTAGACAAGTTAACCTCTTTAATTAAGAGTACTTAGCTGTGTGGGCCCGGATGGGGCAGGAAGCGATTGTTGAGACCCTGCCAAGCTGGATCGGGTTTCTCGGCGGCCCATGCTTCCAGCCAAGGCTGAATGGGAGGCTGGCTTGTCAGCAGATGCTGTGCTCAGGGATCAGTGTCTCTCTGTTGGGTTACAAGAGCCCTTTTCCTCAAGACAAGAGAGGGGAAAAAAACACAGAGGACGAGTAAAGGGTGTAGTGGCGAAACAAGGATGAGGGGAAACTTGTATTGTGAGATATGCGCTCTGATGTTAGAAACTGAATACTTGGCATAGTCTGTCAGTTTGTTTCTGGCCCAGTGAGCATGTCAGCACAGCATTGTCCTCTGTGGGGATATCTTCAGTAGCAGTGCAGTATATCAAAATCTCCTTAAGAGTATGACACAAGCCAGTCACTTATCACGAGAAAGAATTCAATCAAAATATTGCAGTGCTCAACAGCAGTGAACATTTCTTTTAATACGTCTAACATGTACTCTGGGACAAAATCAAAGAAAACCAAATAACTGGCTAATATGTGTTGAGTTGATAGCACTTGCATGGCTGTCAAAAATAAATGCAAATACTCATGCATCCATTGAAGATCTATGGAGCTGTTCTGAATTTTTCATCTCATATAAGTCCCGTATAATGAATCACAGTTCTAAGTCTTCAGTTCCGGCAATAATAAGATCCAGCCTGCTGTGTTCGCATGGTAATTTCATCCAGCGTCTAACCCTAAATGAATACATACGTCATGTGGTTTACATACTGTATCTGTATTAGTTCCTCCAGAGCTCTGAGAGAGACGCCTCTAATTTCAGTTTTTGATATCCTAAGTATGCTTTATGCTTGTGGTGACATGGAATGTTCTAAGGGGACAACCCCATAATCTCCATGTTTATTGGTCTGTTTGCCAGACACAAGAGTGAGACGACTGCAGAAAACTTTCCAGTGTATAAAGAGACGCGGCGTAATATAGTTCACGGCTAAAGAAGGAAACCTTTCTAATGTTACAGTACAAACCTACATGATAGCATAATTTATTTAACTGCTGGTGAGCTCGCTTTAGTGCAACGCATTAGAATGACTTGCTATGAGGACGTCAGACTGCTTATTAAACTTAAAATAAACTTACAATTAAGTAAAAAAATTCTGGCACATTGAGGACCTAAATGCATTTTTTAGTTTTTGTGTTTTTACATTTTATTATATATAAGTTATTGTTTTTTTGTTTTTTTTTTGGTTTGTTACTGTTTTTTTTTTTTGTTTGTTTTTATAACTGTGTATATAGCGATATTGAAAAGTTTCTGCAAATTCTGCAAAACTTTTTTATGGATAAAATAACCAAAAAGAAATGTCTGGTCAGTCTAACTAATACTTCTCTCTCTGTATGTGTGTGTGTGTTTGTGTGTCCTGCCTCTGACTTTAGGGTGCTTTGGATTGACATTGTACCTTACCCATTATCTTCTTAGTGGTGACTTCTTCTTTACCTTAGCACACTGTGAACTGAACCTGGCTACACTCTAAGTGTATCAGTGTACTGAAACACACCCATATAGAGTTTCCCTGTCATGAACTAGCATACACACACACCAGGGTCTACAAGAGTTCAAAGTTCTTGGGTGTCCTAGGGGACAAACCGGAGTGAAAGGATAGTCTTATTTTGGTCTAAATTACTTTAAATGACTTTAAAATTACACCCTCCAATGTCTAGACTCTTTTAAAAATTCACTATAATGCCTATATGGTAATAACATTCATTAAACTGAGGCGTGTTTCTGCAATGAAATCTCAGCTCTGTCTTTATCTTTTAAAGAAAAAAAAAGGTGTAATATTCAAAATTTGCACCTGCAAATGTCACCTAAGCATTTCCTGTGCAAGATTTTTCTGTGATCTGAGGGAGATTACAAATGAAATGGATGACTGTGTCTAATTGGCTATTTTCTTTGATCTGGGATCATTCTCTACCATATGAGCTGTGGTTTTGTGTTGAAGGGAAAATTGAGAGGGATGGCAACCTCATTTCCCAAGTTTACCGCAAGGTTCAAACGTCCATAGCCTGTGGTCAGTGCCTTCTTGCCATGCTCTCGTTATGTCTGTCTGCGACACTCTTCTCCTCCATTTGTTTCTCATGTTTCTTGGTTCTCTCTCAGGAATATAGTGACCCTGCAGGGCTATTGAAGTAGTCACCTTTAAGACCTTCTGAGCTAAAGGTGACGGCCTCACTCATATCTAACAGATTAACAACTAACCACATCCAACATGACACACATGTCCACACTCTTCAGTGAGCCCACTCCATTATTTCTTACCTGTAACTGATTTGTATTTATTCCCAACAATTTGACCTGAGGGCAATGAGCAAAGATAAAATAAAAAGCATGACTTTCTTTAAGTTCCTTGCACCTACAACAGACTCTCTATTGTTACATTGAGTCGATTCCCACTATAGAACATGCGCAGAGATATTTTTTGCATCTTGAGATGTTTAGTGGCAATGTCAACAGCAGCAGCAGCAGCTCAACTGAAATGGAAAAGTATTCTGAAATCAGAAAGGGGCTGTAGCTAGCTGCCTGTGAAAACACTCAGGCTCATCTGGAGCTGTGGGCCACGATGCAGGGGAATCCAAACCCCACCTGTAACTCATTATACCCAGGCCCAGCACTATGCACCATCCACATTTTGATCTTTCTCCATTCCATCTAAAATAAATTCCATGAAAAAGAGCAGTGGATTCAGGGCGTTAGTGTGTTAGGCTCGGCGGCTGACGCAGCTGCCTACACTGACTTCCTTTCCCCCCTATTAGCTCGCCCCTGACTGTGGAAGATTAGAGACAGATTGCAGCTTGGGACTCTGGCCTCACTGTATCGAGAAAATGACAAGGAACATTCACCATCACTAGTCTGCAGATTTTGTACTGATTTAGTGTTTATTTTACCTTTGAAGCTAAGGATGGAAACCATGAAACAGCAACAGGTTGGTATTTGATGTTTTTTTTTTCCTTTTAGTATCGTCCAAAAGGATGAGACAGTTACAGTTGGCTGCAGGTGGTTGTGTTGAAGCTGTGATAATTTAAAACAAGCATCTGGTATACCTGCAATGTAAGTATAATAACATATTTTGTGTAATGCAAGAAATACATACACATTACAATATGATGAAATAATGTACAAGACAGACAAATTATAAAAGCTGCTCTCAAGCAACTTCTTTTGTCTCATAAAATGCAACATTTGGTTAAAGTAAGAAGCTAACCAGCAAACTCAGAGATCATGTGCCCTCTTTGATTGTCATTTTATATTTTTCCTACATGCCTACTAAATCTGTGTGGTTGCACTTTACAAATGTATAGAGCCCCCCATCGCAGGGGTTTCAGGTTTGGCTTTCCCTGTCTGAGAGCTATAATGCTCAAATCTTGGCATTGCTCTTGTCTGGGCTACATTCCAGGAAGCCCAAAAATGCTCCAAAATTTTCAATGTCGATCCTTCATTCTCTAGTTTAGACACAACATTAACAAGCGAGCTGCTTGCTGCAGAGTCAGATGGATTGAGTTAAACAAAATGAGGCATACTAATATGATTATTATATAAAGAATTTAATGGGGGCGGCTGATAGCGTTTTGCTGAATACACTAGTACACAGGATTCTAGTCGAGTCAGGTATGTTTAACATTCAGCATATTCCTTACTGTAAGGCAAATTGCTGTTTGTGTCTTTATGGAAAAGTCGTTCTCTGCAACGACTGGCTGACAAAGTAGCAATTTGCCATTAAAATGGTGCTTGTTGGGTATTTTTGTTTCCCTCATCAGCACAATTAGGCCCATTTGTTTCTTCCATCTTCTGCTAACCAGCCGTTTTCCTTTGGAGAGTCAATTCTATCTCAGTATGTGTATGCCATTTTGTCAAGTTTAATAAATAAGGAAAGTGCAAACCAATTTCATAATGAATTCCTTTTGCTGGGACAGCCACTACGCAACAGCTGGAAAAACAATGCTCTCCTGTTCTGGCGTAGTAAGTTTTATGGAATATATAAATATTTATTCATATTTTTGCTGTATCTAATAACACAATAATGTCTTTGAATTGTGGAACTTGTTAGCTTGATTTCAACATAACCAAGGAGCACAGAAATTAATTACAAAAACAAACAAACAAAAATTGACGAGGAAGAGCATTTTTTGTGTGGTTCACTGTGCAACAGCTGAAAAAAATATGAAACTTTTTTTTTTTATTTGCTAAATTAAACAGGCATGTTACGGTATAAATAAATATAGGTGCATTGTGAATGCAAGAGCATTTGAATTTGTTTACCTTTGCTAAATTTGTGCACTAATGAAAAAGCAGCAGCTTTTCAACCTCAAATTTATAAGTAACAAAGTGATCCTCATTGACACTAAACAACTTCCCCTTGTAACTTTAGAAATAACCGTTTTTAACAAGCATCTTAATTAAGCACTGACTGTTGGATATGTACTTTTTCCACGAAGAAAATAAAAAACAACATCTTCTGACTGAGAGAATATGTGTCAGTAACGGTTACCTAGTTAAAGTTCACTCTGAGTAGTCCAACTCTAAACCTCCTCTTTGCAGGGAAACGCTTAAAATTATTTGCACATAATAAGCAATTACTTACTACTATGTTAATTTATGACAGACAATCATTTTGTGACTAAATGATTGTAGGGGGTCTAACGTGAGAACATCTAATGTCATTGACAGTAGCGATGACAGGAATGTGGTTATTTACAGAAGGGTGTCTCTCTGACCTTGGACTCATTCCCTGTTGGCACACTCATGCATCCAGGAACCCTCTGTGAGATGACTCATACTTGACCCAAACATGTACAGGACATGGAAAAAACATCCATGTATACCTCATGCATCATTATGACTTTTTAAGTTAATAATATAAGTTAACGCGATAGTGTTTTTTAACTCGTCTGTTTTTTTAAGAAAAGGACATTGACTTTGCAACCAGTAAAAAAACAAAAAACAAAAAAAACAATGATGAAACAATTTAGAAGGCCCAGTGTGCCAGCACCTTTCCTCCATTTTTATATCTCTTCATTTGTATTAAGCCACCTGGCTGGTACTTTGAATGTGCTGACACTCTCTCATTGCTGAAAATCAAAATGAAACAGAAATGCCACTGTTTTCCTTCCAGGCACGTTGTGCAAGTGTCTTCGTAAGACAGGACAGAGTCTAAATAAACTCCCTGTGGAGTTGCCAGAAGGAGAGTCCGGCTCAGCAAGGCCAGGTGATCTTACCTGCCGACAGATGATAGCTGCATTGTTCTCTCTGACTCCTCTGTTTGAAAAGTCCTCTGGATTCAATCGTGAATGCCCCTGCTGCTTTGATACAGTTGCCTGGATACCAAGTCCACCTGGACTAGCATATGGTCACAGCATGCTGGTCTTCATGTGAGAAAACCGCTCAGCCAAAACTGTCTTTTCCTCCCTTTCTGACTCCCTCCCTCTTCCCTCTCCACATCTCAGCCTTTCTATTGATACCTCACTTTTTTTTGTCCCTCTGAAAATTATGTGCCTGTGATTATAATGGTGGGAATAACTTACATAAAAATAACAAGATTTTACAGCTACACCATAGTTGCAAAACGCAGAGGAAACGAATGGTAAATATCTTTAGACAACTGCTCCCAGCTCGGCCCTGATATACCTCAAACCGTCTCAGTGGTCTTAATTCTGTCGCTGATGAGGTTGGCCTGCGTGTCTCCAACTCTAATCACTTCTGCAGATAGTCTGAGAATAGACATTCGCGCGGCTCGCCCTTCTCTCTGAACACAGCCTATGAAAGTAATAGTGACAGGCGGAGAGGTAGCTGTAGAGGGTAATTATACACCGGATGATGGACAGGTCATAGGCAGTGACTGACAAGATGGATGTAGGGTAAGGTTACATTGCAAGGCCCCTCGGAGACTAGCGTAAAAGACGTTAAAGAACCAGGCAACTGAGATGAAAATCATTAGATGTTTTACAGACAGTTGGTTATAACATGCAGACAGAGACCGAATGGGCCCCCGCAGGGAGTTTCATCATAGAACAATAAGCAGCGAGTCACAGTAGAATGCTTATCAATCCCTCTGACTGATTCACTGATGGAGATAACAGCTCGTGTCAGTGTATGACAAAGTGCCTAAAACAGAAAGGTGAAGATTGTCAGGCATTTCAGACTTCAACACAATCACAGAATCTACCAATAATAGACTATCATCTACAATCATTGTCAGCCTTAACTACGTGAAAATGGTATTAAACTTGCCTGGGCATAATCAAATCAAACATGAATGGAAACAAAAAGCACTTTTAGACACCAGCTGTCTCATCAAAGCTTGTGCATTCAGTCATGTTCTCCCTCGTGTTAAGTACTAACACTGTGTAAATTAGTGTTCACTTAGTGCTGAACAACTGGCACAAATGACTGCGATACCACAAGTATGGATGTGACATCAAAGACATTTTCAAACACAACACCTTTCAGTTTAAACCTTCTCATTAAATTTCAGAGCGGCAGTGTTAAGAGTCCAGATACTCAGTTTGTTTTTCAACGCTCAGTGTTTTGATAAGGAATATGTGATAGATTTGATATAGAATAAATAGACGCGATGAGGTAATATTGCCATTGTAGAAGAATGTTCTGTGTGTTTTCTTTGGATATTAAAAGACTCCTACAAATGTGACCCCATTGTGATCAAGGAACAGAATGAATTCATAAAAAAAAAAAAAAAATCTGACTTTTCGTTTGATCTCGCCTTTTATGGGATTTCTACACACGAGTGTGCATACAGGCTCGCACTCAACACTCAGTTTAGTGAGTGTTGCTGCAGGGAGTGATGAGAGATGAGATCAGAGGTTGCCGGTACATATGGTGAACTCGGTGGATGGCTCAGGTTAGACAACAGATGCAAACACCTGCAGTTCCAACACACTCACCTCTGTCAGGCTGATGTTGGCACAACCTCTCGCTGATCAGATTAGCATTTGCATGAGGAACAAAATATTTTTTTTCTTGGATCGGTAACAAAACATGTTTTGAACTTTTATATGTTCTGTAGCTGTATGTAGAGGTATCACAAAATAATGGCTGATAGCGGCAGTTGGCAAAGAGAAGCAACAGGAAATTACTTAGGGGCACTTTTGGTTTTGTGTTTATGCATTTTGTCCATGGTTTATTATCCTCACCAAATTCCAGGATTGAACAACAGGTCCCGAACTGCATATATGTTTTTGTATATATTTAATTAGAAACTACATAACCCTTTCCTGCATTTTGTTTCAACTATGTAGCAAAAGATGGACATGTAGCAGGTTTTCTTAGAGGGTCCGTGCTCAGACTCAGTTTTTTTCTGTTTTGTCTTTTTTATGTTATGCTGTACTTGATCACTTCCAGGCCTGAGTCTGATAGATTTGTTTTCCTTTAAAGACCAAAGTGCACTGGCACTATTTATTCATACATCACTTGAACAATGACAAACGTCATCCAAAAAAGGCAGATGACACAAATGAGGACAAACTGGTTAATCAGAGGTTCATCCAACAGGAAGATAATGACCAAAAACATTAGAGGAAAATAACTTTGACAGCAGTTTGACATGATGGAGAGCCAGCACAGTCTCCAGATTTAAACCCCATGGAGCTGGTTTGTGATGAACTGGACACAAAGTGAAAGCAAAGCGAAGTGCAAGTTTGGAGGAACTTCTGCAACAGCTCTGAGATCAACTTTCTGAGCAATATTTGATTTCCACTGTAGAAGGAACATCATGAATCTGTTTGGCTGCTGAATAGGATTTGATATTCTATGATTCATTTAAAAAGAAGGCTTTATTATTTATTTGTTCTATGCTTTAAGCAATAGTATACTGGAACATTATACCATAGAAATTTCACTTGAAAAAAAATTGAGCTGTTCTGAAACTTTTGACTGGTTGTACAAACTTTTTAATATTTTCCTGTCTCCTGAATACACAAATAGTTTAGTCTAAGAGAATATTTTTCTACACTTAGTTGTCAAGATGGACAATTTTAGAGACAAGTGTTCTAAAAACTGTTAAATAATTCACTGCTGACAGATTTTTCTCTAAATTCATGCCATTATTATTTTATTTTAAACGGTATTTATATTTCACTGTTTCTGTACAGACCTCCCAACATTTGTCATTGGCTGGTTGCCGCTCATGAAGCAGAAGGATGAATAAAACATGACTCAGGTGCATCGTTTGGCCGATTCCGCATCAAATCTGGTCTATGCTCAGCTTGAATAATGCAGATAGGTCTCATCGAAAAGGTCATTGGATATTACCTTTCATTTTGAGCTTTAATGTGTTTTCTCCAAACAGGTGGTATCTGTTACAAACAATGTAAAGTCAGCAGGCTCCTCCAGAGCCACCCAGGCAGAACTGAATAAAGAGTTGGTAGAATCTGAGTGTAGAGTGACTGCTGAGTTTATTCATAACATAAAAAACAAAGCTGGGGGAAGCATTTGGATATGAAAGCTAAGTACTGAAAGACTGCAAAGTCCTGGTTATACGCTGTTATACAGGGCAGAGTTTTCTTTCTATTCAGAAATCAACAAGGTTTATCTGACCTGCTCTGAATAATTAATCTCATCAGTGACCATAGTGGCTGTTAATGTCCTAAAAGGATTATATAACGCTCACGTCTAAATAATTTTTGTTGGTCTTACATATTTCAGATAATGGGTCCCAGTGTGCCGTGTCATCAGCTCGAACTTCTGCCATAGATGGAAATATCACCACTTTCATTGCACTAAATTAAACAATCATTCCTAAAATCATAACGGGCTGCAATTAGTTAATTACACAAGCAAGAGCAATTAGGAGGTGAGGCAAACAATGCATCGTGACTGGAGACAGCCGAGGGAGTTCTCTTCTTGTCAACACTGATTAATTCAGCCGAACACTCTTTGTCCCATAGAGAAAGAACGCTTTTGACAGCTCACGTGTCACTTAAAATTTGCGTCACATCCAACTAGAGACGATATGTTATGATACTGACAGATTCTGCGGGTGGTGAAAAGAGGCAGGGGGTCGTTAAGTAGTGATTTCTGGTCAAATGGAAATGCCCCCTTCTCGTCTCCTTTCCCAGCTGTTCTTTGGTGAGAGGAGACTCTCAACATCTTCACCAGCAGGTGTTTGACAGGTAATTTGCTGCTAATTTATTTGCGACTTTAAATCGTGTGACAGTTTTGGGCGAGCCCGGATCAGGGGTCATAGTTCAACCCGGACATCCTGTAAAAGTGTCACTGAAGCAGATTGGCTTGACGGTCTCCACTGAGAGGGATAGAATAGCTGGAGGGCAATGGTAGACAGAGGGAGGAGAAGAGGGTGAGTGTAGATATAGTCAAAAGGACAGACAGAGAGACAGATAAGAGTGGCAGAGTGAGGAGCGAAGAGATCGCCCATGGGCAAATTCACACCAGCCTTAGGCTCCTAGACAATGCGCTGAAGCTTTGTGGAAATGTGTAAAAAAAAAAAAAAAAAAAAGCATTTGTAATCAGAGTTGCGGTTGTGGTAGAAAGAGCCTAGAGTTTTACTAACAGTGATTTTTCACAGGTTTAGGCGGGAACAGGAATAGCACCTCAAACACCACAACACAGCTGGCACGGAAATATCCTAAATGAGGCATTTCTGGCACAGAGGCGAGAGAGGAAACGAATCAGACACGTGCGACTTTAGTGCTTTTCAGTTAACATATGTCTAATTATGAGAATTGATACTGTGCTAAACTTTCCTCCTTTACACCTTCTTACTCCTCTAGTCATCCATCTTGCACGTGCAAACACACACACACACATACACACACACGCACTCTCTCTCTTAAGTTTTAATTAGAATCTATATATTAATTTCTCTTTTTTCCTCCCTCAAAGAGCCAATAGAAGTCTTGCATATTAATTCATTTTAGGTAATTGAAAAAGATGTGATTAAATCAGTTGGATATCTGATAAAGGGCCCTTATAGAAAGTTTGACTCTCCATCCACTTAACAGTCTTGCTATTGATCGTTTTTTTGTCTAATGCTGATCGATCTCACCTCCGGGTCCGTACCCCTCCATCTGCTCAGATGGCTGGAGTCTTGTCAGTTGTCTGTTTCCCCTCCATTGGGTTGTCCTGTCAGCTTTTAGCCAACCTCTATCACCAGCATTATCTTGCCTCTCCCCTTCAATATTCATCTCTTCCTTTCACACCCTATAATACCAGACAGGATGGGCCCTCTGCTGAACATCCAATACAGTGGCTGTCTCTACTAATTAGACATAAAGTGAAAGTCCTGTTAGAGTAATGTATTTGTCAAATGGAAGAAATAATTTGGAAAAATATCTTTGTTCATATTGTTCATGTATTTTTCCCGTGTAACACTGCTCATATTTCTTTTACTAATTGAACAAAATTAAATCAAAGGGCACTTAAAAAGTATGGGCATAAATATGACAAGTAAGCAAAATAATCTATAAAATGATAAGGTTGTTAGATAACACTTAAATATGCAATGATGAATTGCATGTGCCTACATTAAGTCTGTGTTTTATATACTGTAGCGAGACTCTTAAATTAATATAAAGTATTAGGTTGTATTTATCTGCTATATACTTGTTTATATAATAGATATTGGATGTATTAGTCCTTGTGGTAACATTTTTACTTATAAAAAATAAACTTCACCATTACAGCAAAAATTCTTAATCTTATCAATGACCTTAAACTTAACATAAGCCTAAACCTATAGGCTTCTTATAGAAGGACTCATTACTCATTACAATCTTGGCTGTTCCTCACTCAGTCAAACTGGTTCTCACAAAGATAGGAGTACAAAAGTACACACATGTACAAATCCATCTCTCTCATAATGGAAAAAAATCATGTTTTTAGGCCAGTTTTGCTTTTAATCAGCATGCCTAAAATTCTGCCAAAGACTGTAGCACTCATTTCATACTGGATATTGGGATTAGATTGCCTAGTATTACTCACAAAGTTCCATAATCAGTCTTCTATTTGTGTCATGGTCAGATAGCCCTTGTTAAAATGATTAATACTGTATGTGTGCTTAGCAAACATAGCCAAAAATAGCAAACACTTGTGCATGCATATCGAAAGACCTGGACGTAGATGCAGTACCTAGCAGGCCTATACGTTCGAATGTGAACAAACACACACAAATTTACAATACACACACATACTCACATGAGCATACAAAGCTGGGAGGTGAATAACCATCTGGCTTCTGTTTCCCTCCGCTGTGTGATTTACACTCTGTGGCAGGGAGCTGAAACTTAAGCTTGACGTTGCACAGTGTGCTGCTCCAATCAGGGCCTCCATCTTCTGTTTATGGATCGCAGCTACCAGCTGTTAAGCACTTCCACTTAAACTATAGTCATTTCCTGGCAAAGACTAAAGAGGCCAGCTAGTCAAAGGTTCACCCTGACCCAAGAGGAACAAGGAATGCTCGATACAAAGTTCAGTGGTTAGAAAAGTTTCTCTCAGGTACTCAAAGAGTCACACGGTGAGGTGAGGAGCTATAGTTCACTTAACATTAGGTATTGCATTTCAGTTCTCTTGCTGCTTTCAGCAAAATTACAGAATTTATTTTGAACTTGCGGGTTTTTCTTCTTGTAAAAGGTGACGGCATATAATGTTTCCCAACATATATATGAGTAATGAGTAAGTTTAGTTTCAAAATGAAACTGTGGTGTTCGGTCTAGTATGATATTTGATTTTGTTGTTATTATTATCATTGAGCATTTCATATATTTTGCTCCCTCATGCATGTAAATGAGCTGTGCAGAATATTAGAAACATTTCAGTATATAATATGGTACAACACTGCCGCAAACTACATTCTCAGAAATGACCATATATTCAAATTAATTCCTCTCTGACACAAACAAACACGTTTTCACAAAAGTGGTGTTTATTGCAGGCCTGATCTCCTAGTTTAAATTTCATCGTATGGGAAAATCAAATTTTCTGGTCACTGTTAATTATTGTAGTTGTGATGCTATTACAAAAAAAAGTTTAACTTTTTTTATTATTATATTTTGTTGAGGATTAAATGATGAGATTACGTAGGGGAATTGTTTTAAATTATTTTAGTAAACACTATCACTTTCCTCATAAGAACAATTAAGAGAAAATATACACTCAATGTTGATTTTAACTTTTGTGTATGGGTGACTGCATGTGTGATTTTGTTTCATTAACTTTTTTATAAAGTATTTTCTAAAAAACATATCACATGTCACATCACCTGATTAGAATCACTTTCCCTCCAACTGTTTGTTCTGGCTCTTATGTTACTCATCATCTTTCCTTCCCTTTGAAACTTTAATTAAAGCCCCCCCAGTGCATTATTTAAAATTTTGGTTCAGAAATAATACTGTTAACTTTATTTTAACGGTGGGAGTTTTATTTAATTAACTTAGGGAGGCATCATTTGAGAAATTACAGTGATATATTAAACTCGCTCTACGACCAGTTTCTATTATCCATAAACACCGGAGTAAACTCCTCAGATGCTAAGCAAGGAGTCTTCATCTGTGTGAATACAATACAATAAAATTAATACATAATTATAATCAACATGATAATTAGGTGAAAGTGTTGTCTGAAGGTCTTAAATACTCCAGATGAGCTTTTATTTTTATACATTGATGATACATAATTTATCCTTTTTGCTTTTGTTTAAAGGTGACAGAGAATGGTTGAACAGGGTTTTGATCCTTGTTCTGCGATGTGAGATATACACAATAAAATTTTGGTTGGATCTGTAAAAGTAGTAAAATAGTTTTTCATTCTCTGTCACTTTTAACTATATGAAAAAATGAGAGGAACCTATCTAAGATATTAAATGGTGAATATATATATATATATATATATATATATATATGAAAATTAAACAAAAAAAAATACAGTTTGACTCAAAAGTGTTAACATCTTGCGTTGGTTAGTAAGTGAACAGAAATATTGATTTTGCCAAACATGAAGTGCTTGACACATTTTTGGCTGAGGTTCACTACCCATCACTGCCTGTGAATGAACTATGTTCTTTTCTGGATAATTTCACTTTTTATTTGCATGGGTTGGAATGTTTTTTATTTTTTTATTTTTATGATATTCTACCATTGAACCTACAAAAAGAGAAGCAACCTCAGTAGATCTATCAATATGTATGTCCTTCAATTTCTACACGTTTTTAATAAAGTTAATGGGCACAGTGCCAACCAACACACGCGCCCAAGTCCCAATGCACATTTAGCTAGCTAATAACACTTTTACCTTTTTTCACCCTTTTAATTCAATTATTTTTCTTTCTCAGTTGTTTCACAGTTGTATTTTTATAACCGCAGTAGTGGGGGGGTGGGGGGGGACAACATGAAACACAACTAATTACAGTCTCCTGTAAGGGCAAAGCAGTTACATTTAGCATTTGTCTTAACATGTTTGGATTCAGCAAGACACAAATCCCATATGTAGTTCATTATTGCATGCAAGTTAAAAGTCAGATTTTGTTTGTAACCTTGAGGCAACCTGGAGCAGTAGAATGATCTCTTAAATGAGTATTATTGGGCACCGGTTGCTTGGTAACCACTCACTGTGTCGGTGTTGTATCTTCGACAGTTCTACTTGAGACCAATCAGAGCTCTGGTTGGCTGTGAAAGAAGCACTTCCACTTAACATCCAGACTGAATGTGCATGATATTTCTGTTTCCCACATAATTGCCTCTGAAAAGAACCAGACAGGGAGAAAGTGAAGGCCAGTCAGTGATGGATCTGTAGACAAAAAAAAACAGTGAAAGAAAGAAAGAAGGAAAGAAAGAAAGAGGGGGAAATGTATTAGAAAAAAAACTGAGCATGCATTTATATGCAGTACATAAATGATGCAATGTACTGTAATTAAATTTTTGTTTAAAATTCAAACGTGTGATTCCCCTGAATGATCCTGATGAAACAGATGTGAGATTAATAACATAAAGAGACATTTTGAATTCACTGTATACCGTTTGGCTTCTGGTCAGGTTAGTACGCCACAGGCATTTCTTAGTAGCTGAGCCAGTTCTCTCCCCTGGATAAAACTCCATTATGATTCTGCTTGTACTGTCAAATCAATGGCATCGCCTAACCTAACCCAGCCGCTGAAATTACAATTAGAACTATTTGTTCATGAGAGCTCTGTGTGTTTGCTGTGATAGCAGAATTTCTTGCAAGTGTTTCTACATTTATAGCTATTGTGTTATTGGAAAATTTATGTCAACAACATGTATCTTTACAGTGAACAGATATCTTGCCAAGAACTAAACATAAACCATTGTGTATGTAACAGAACAGCATAGTGTTTTAACCTGGGATGTTCACTTACAAATCAGTTGCAGAGCCATCATTCTTTTGATGCTGATTAGCATGTAAATGCCCCCAAGTTGTACCAGGACAACTAAACACTCTGAAATGGAAACCTTGTGTTACGCTGCAAGGACTGAAGTCTTGTGTTTCTAATAGCAATGCTATAATTGCTGTAGTCTGGCATAACTACAGTCAAGCATGCAGCTGTACAAATTCTAAGCCCACACGGTAATCTTACAGTAATGCAATGTAAGACGTGTGTCCTTCGGGAAGTTAAAATAAGGATCCTGTGATGGATTTGTCAACTAATCAGATTGAAACATCAGCAAAACTCGAGTCTTGTCTTTTTACAAAACATAAAATCCAAAAACATGAGTGAAATAAATGAGTTGAACAGGAAAATGAATAGGTCAATACAGCACATAGGGAGGACGCAGGAGAGAGAAAGAGGCAGAGAATGAGAAAGCAATGACAGTGTAAATCTCTCTGTGAGCATGTAGTCTCCTCCATAATGGAAATGGGAAAATGCATTTTCATGATTCATGGTGGGCATTTCCACTTATGGTCTGCAAATCATTAGAGCACCAGACGTCATATTTCTGTGGCTTAAATGGCAGCTGAAATGCTCAAATGCTAGAGAAGAAAACGGCACACACAGAGAGAGAAAGTCAGATAAAGAGTGTAAAGGGAAATGAGTTGGGATGGATAAATGACGCAGTTTTGGCTGCAGGAGTGGACACAAGGTCTGGATTTGCCCAGTGGCTCCTGTCTGCTAACGAGTGAATGCAGCATGTTACCGCATAACGTCTGGTAACCCTAAACATTAGTGGCTTTCACAGACAAAGATAGGTGTATTTAAAACTGAGGAGGATGTATTTTGCTTTGGTTTAGTGTATGAGGAATGGGCTTAACAACAAGAGTCCTGGTGAGAGCACAGATTTACCGTTGCTGGAATAATATTCAACACCAGCATGGTTTTTGAGCTTGCATTTCTTTTTATGTTCTAGACTCAAACTCTGCTGTGGTTACCTCCTGTGAGTCTGTCTCTCCAAGCTGCCACATCAGCACAGTATTTTATTCAAATGTCTGGCAGAGTCTTAGTAACGTTAGGAAACACACAAGTCATAACCACAAGCATATGGATGTGCACAAAACACCAGACATACTAACTTCATTCCAACAGATGGGCACATGCACAGAGAGCGAGGGAGAAAGAGACGGGAGAAAAAAGTCACAAGTAACATCACAGTCGGTATCATAGGGGATTCATGTCTCAATTCAAATACAAATGTGTCTAAATGGTTGCAAAATAATATTTTCTTTCCAAGAAAAATGAGGTGCAAGAAAAGTGTGAAGAGCTGCCCTATACGACCATAATTATTTCAAAATAGAATAAATACTCATTGGAAAGTGTGTACGGGTCTGTGTGAACAAGGAAAACTCATTTTATATCTGTTTTGTAGAACTCATACATGAAATGGACCATTTGTTTTGAGCCCAAGGTCTTGTGGGTTAAATTCAGGCCTGACCAGCTGTGAAATTATGGTGATCAAGAACATTTCATTATAATAGACTGTGAAATTTTAATATTTCCACATATGCCAACAGCCTCTTAACATATTTTATTTTCTTTATTTTTAATTTTTTTTTCCCACACACAATATATTCAGTCATACGTGGAAGTTTATTGACAACCTTGTGAAAAATGGTTCTACATTTACAAGAGTTCAGACAGGAACAAGTCAATGGTCCTTAAAGGTCTTAACACAACCTACACACACACACACACACACACACACAGGAATGAAGAGAAGAAAGGAGAAGGTTACGAATGTACTTTTTTTAGCCTCTAAACATTTTGAAATATTAAGGTTAATTATGGTGCAACATCATCAGATTTATAATAAGAATTTGCATATTTCATTAAAGCCATTTGCTTGTATGCTGAAAGTAACACGACACCTTCAAAAAGCTGCCTATTAAAGTGACAGCCACCATTGGTCCGCAGCTATTTGGGACAATTTGTATCTGCTTGGCTGGTGTTTAATTGAGCTGTGATTGCTCCCTTAGAGAACAGAGGAGGGCAAGGTCAGAATGCTAATGTGGACTCTCATTCTAGCATATAAAGAGGAACATAAATCATATTTTCTTAAGAAAAAACACTCAGACTAAGAAAGCTCGCAATTAAGACGTGAAGAAAAGAAACGCAGACACTTTTGATTTGACACATCCGCCTCTTTTTTTTTTTTTTTTCATGAATCATAGCCTTTCTGGCTCTACTCTTGTGTCCTCCCTCTTTCAACTTGTCTATTTCTGGAACTGAATGAACATCTTTCTCTCATTTGCCCACTCAGCTCCATTTATTGACCCTCACACTTTCTCATCCCTGATTGGTGGAGAGTCCTGCACAACGTTACATCATACACTTATTCTGGCCGGACATTTTTCCATCTCTTTGGCTTGAGACATTGAATTGCTTTGACATCTCTCGTGTGTGATATTGCAGCCCAAGATGGTCACAATGAGGATAAAAAGAACAAAGACAAAGACGGAAAGAAATAGATTATTACTGAAACATCATTAAAGACAGAAAGTGGCACAGATTTTGCACAATCATATAATTTTCATTTGTTAGGCCAAAAGAGAAGAAATTAGACATTATTTCAAGATGCCTTTTGTTACTTACTTCTTACTTACTTCTTGCACTTGTACTTTTAAAGGAAGTTTAAACTCCCACTTGTGTGACAACCTCATCTCCCATGTACAATCACCCCCTCTCATCACTCTGCTTAAACTGCTGTATTAGAGCAGAGTCACAACCCTGATACCGCTTACTCACCGTTGTGGTCTGGTTCACAGTTTGTCTGCTGCCGCTCCTAAAAAAAAAAAAAACAGATCTACTCTCCCTCTGCTCTTGTCTCGAGAGTCTCCCCTCTCTACACCTTGGTTCCTTATTCTCTGTGATTGTGATCTTTGTGTCTTTGGTGGTGCCCTTCTTATCCCATGCCCCCCTCTTTCTGAGGAGTTTTATCAGCAACAGCGCACACCGTGTCTCCTGGACAAATATTCAGGTGGCTGACTTGTTACTGTTTTCCTCAGGGTAGTGTGTATCAGATAGAGATAGGCAACATGCACACAACAAACTTGCATGCAAAAGACACACACATTGATGTGCAAATGTGGATTTTATGTGTTCGCAAAATAAAGCCATTGTCAGTTTTTATCATTCTGTCTGTGTCGCATTGAAACTGGTGATGCCAGCCAAAATCTAAACAAGTCATTCATAGTAGAATAACCACAGAGAAGAGGTTATTTAATTCCCTCTTTAATATCTGTCTTAGCTTTCATGAGCACATCTCAAAAACATCTATAGAGACACAGAGCGCTGCTGACAGCTGTACGAGAAGGCAGAGTCCCAGAGCAGCATTATAACGGCGCTTTTGCTAGAGGTCCGCACAGCATGGGGTGCAGAAATGACAAGTGCAGAAACAACACATACTTGGAAAAGGAATTCATGCAAAAAGGAGAGAGTTAATTGCTCAGAGAGATAGAACAAGTCCTGCCAGAATTACAGACACGCTCTGAGAGGCGTTTTCATATGCTACTGGGAACAGCTTACGCTCAAATGTGGGTATGAGGTTGCCTCACGATGGTGCTCTATTGCTAGGTACTGGGGTGTGTTTGCTGTTGTGGTGAAGAAAAAAAATGTGGTGGGAATGGATTTACTCATACAGGTTGGCAGAAATGGTCAACATGCTGCTAGGAGAGTAGAGTGATATCCAACAGCCTGGGAAATACACAAACACACACACACACATACACAGTGACAAACAAAACCTAGCAGCTGTAAACTAACTAATCTCCATGCCAGCTTGTCCTCCAGAGCCCAGCTAGAGATGGCTGCAACACAGCTAAATGTGCTGCTGTGTTATGGCTTTACTGGGTATTATTTTATTCATGACCTTTGTTCTATTTCGGAAACAAATGCTGCACATGAGTGGCTGGTGAAGTCTAATGTGAAAGCATCAGAGTGACCAAAGACCAGTGAATGGGATCATCCATCCAAACAGTGGTCATCCGTTCCATTTGTTTTATTGGAACACGTACAGTTAAACTCAAATATGTTCACTTACGCAGCCCTATAACTACCAATGGACCATTTCACTCATCCTGACTGTGTTGGGAGGACGGGGCTCAACAGTGACTCCTTCAGCTTCCACTGATAATATACATTCATCGGTTTTATTGCAGTGAATACAGGGGGAGATATTGTAGATGTCTGAGATCTAACAGATTTGTCCCATAGTGTTACTGGATTTTCCAAAAAGATCATTTTGGGTGGCAAAAAACAGTGCAAGGGAGAAAAGACGTATGAGATTGTACATCAGCTAACCCAAGAAGTTAACTACACTGCTGCTGCAGCAAGGTGCCTGAGCAGCTGTGCAATGCTCAGAGCTCGCAGTTATCATGATATATAAACTGCTTTTTTCATAATTAGCAGTCAAAGTGGGTATAACAAAATCAATCACTCAGGCAACATCAGAAAATGGTACCATCTCATTTGTTGTGGTTTTTAGCCCAAATTAGTTGAGGGATTCTGGGATTAGATGAAAATGAGGATTATGGCGACTGTGACATGGTGTGTGGAGTGTATGGATGATTGTGTATGTATATATGTCTGCAACACAAAGAAGATGAGTATTAATCTATTCTCTATGTGAGTTTGATGGTCTAAATAGAGCTGAATTTTCCGCCTGTATATATGTTAGCATTTCTGTGTTTGTATATATATTTGAGTGTGTGTAACTGATCCATAACCACACAGTTCTCTCCATCGCAGATGGTGCAAATATGGATGCCAGCGTGATGATTCTTCCAACCCCAGTGGGGGCCAGAATGATTGTCTGAGATCTTGGAAGAGCTGGAAGACAGAATGAGGCACAAATTAGACTTGTTAACGAAGGACAATGAGTCTGACATGCAGCTGTCTAATCTCATATCTTTGAAACATGCAGAGAACATTCAGAGGAGAGCTGGCTCTCACATAGAGGCTAGGAACATGTTCTGTCTCTAGCAAAAGCCACTTGCAGAGCCATATTCTGAATGAAGATCTGGCATGAGTTGTCGGATATTACACAACGGGGAAAACTACTTTAATCGTTCATTCATTTCTCCATGTTTCAACCATAAATCAGCCACTGTGTTACTGTGTTTGGACTCAAAACTTATTTGACTGTGGTAGGAAACACATTCAGATCCCCTCAAGAAATCAGTGCTAATCCCTTGGATATGTCATTGGATTAAAAGATACCATATTTATTGCTGTCACCAAGCACAAACAACATGTAAGGCTATTCCACTAAGTCCAAATGTCTGTTCAGTTAATAGAATCCAACAATAGAGTTTTGTGTGTGTTTTTATCGGATCCATCAACACATTCACATGTAGTTACTGCTTCTGCTGGGTGGCTTGGCCAGTCTTTAGCTGCCTGCCAAGAACTGGCCACTGTTACTTAGCCTTTATAGCTAGGATATAAACTGTGAGAGATACAACCATACCTCATACCATCAAAAAAAGGAACAACACGCAGTCATTTTCTTTAAGTCTCTTTTTGGCTCTTTTCCTTTTCTTGTTGCAGTCACACGCTTTCTATCAGCCTTAAAATGGTTTCAGGGTCGGTGAATAATTATGGTTCAGCCCTCTTACCATTGATGTGAAAAGCATATATTGTATTTAGAGAGGAAACCATAATTATCACCGTTGATGTTACAAGATATTCTGCGCAGGACGTAACATTTATCATATACATCATATTAAAACTATCTCATAAAGTTAGCAAATCCAGAACTGGAGTGTGGGATTTGAATTTCACCACTCACATCTTGGCCTGATGTTTACTTTCTTTGGCATATGTGGAACCTGAACTTTGAACCTACCAACATCTCCAGAGCTTTTAAGTATTCATAGACCAATCATATGAGGCATGGATGTGAGAATTTCAGCACTGCACATTAAGCCAAAAGCACTTAATGTTATTTCTTTCCCTCTTTCAGGGATTACAAGGAGACAACTTTAAGAGTTACAATGTCCTCTTAAATGACCTTACAAGAGCAAGCAGTATGCGTTTAATATAGCTCTTCATATGAGTTATATTATTTTTCTCTCTACTACCAGGGGGCTCATCCCCTCTGTCGTAGCTGTTGTGGTTGAGGCCACTGGTTAGAAAGGGCTTGTCAATATCACTGTAGGTCTGTGAATTTAATGTCTTCTCAAACATAGCAGAAATCAAAGTAAAGTAATGGATAAAGAGTAGCTGGACTAATAATGAAGGGCATAATCAGATGCTACAGATCGCCTTTCATTGTGTTCCCCCCTTTGGATCATTAGCCACAGTCCTACACGACGCCACAGATCAGGAAACTACATGTAACCGTTGGAATACCAGTCAAGCTCATTTTAGGGCTCATTTGCACAGCATGTGAGGAATGTGGTGCTAAGAGCGCGCAAGTCTGGTGATTAACGCCTGGCTCCGTTTTTATTCTTCATGAAAATGGATTACTTCAAAATAATCCCATTTATGGGATCATAAATATCTTGACCGAATTCATTCGTCTTGGAACCTTAAAATGTTTGTGGCAGGCAAATGTTTTTATTTCACATCTGGAATTGTATATTTGTGAAAGGTGCACATGAAGGCAAGCATGCACATACACACATACACACACACACACATATTCACATTCTGTTGATGCTGCTCAAACAATGGCCATTGTTTTAGCATTTGAATAGGAAAGTGGGACAGTGTCTCAACTAGCCAGGTCTTTTTATAAAGGTGCAAATGGAAGCACCAGTGGTGTGCGACTCTGGCACAGCTTTCAGCCTTTCTCTAATGAGCCTGGGCCTAAACCTTTCCTTTAGACTGGGCTGGATATCAGAGTTGACCCTTCAGTCCCTAGTCACATTTAATTACCACTATGACTCAGCTTGGTGGATAGGCAGCCAGTCAGCTCGCCTGCCTGGACTGTCCAACGTGGAGCCACAGCCCAACAGAGCAGACTTAAGAGACCAAAGCTTTGACATTTTGAGAGATAGCAGCCGCACAGCAGACTGGGGTTTACACCAACTGTCTTTCTTGGCCCCGGAGAGTGGGGCCTGTAATATTCAGCACATTTCCTACACGGCTAATATCTTCTGGACAGTGTCTGAGCCAGTAAAAATACACTCATTTCCAGGCCTTGAAGCTGGTTTGCATCCAGGTCTCCTTGACAATTTATGGAAAAATATTAGAGAAGGAAGGGGGGGGGGGTGGAAAGGGAAGTTTCATTTCTTGCATACGTTGATGTTATTTGACTGTCACAAAGAAAAACAGTAGCATACAGCTTATAGTGTAATAAATTGCAAGTTAGAAAATAGCAGAAGTATTTTTATTCTGCTTTTCCTGCGCAAATAATGGAATGAACAATTAACATTGCAAGTAAAAATATTGAAACTAAGAAGTTACATAACCTAATATCACACATTTGCCTCAGGGGCTTCACAATCTGTGCAGCATATAAAACCCTCTAGTCTCAGACTCCTCAAAAGCGTCTAAATGGGAAAAAATGGGATAAACCTCAAGAGGAGCCACATAAGAAGGGTTCCCCTTCCTTTTTAGTACTGTACTTGCCCAATTCTAAACACATGACATTAAACAGCATCTACTGCATTTGACAACTATAGTGATTGAGTACTCCATTTGTAACATTAGAACTGTACAAGAAAACTAAATACGGATAACATATCTAATGTTCAATGAGCACATTCTAAACTATTCTAAACTAACTGGGCTATTGTCTGAGTGTAGGTGTAGCCAAGTGCAACAGTGCACAGATACAGATATGCACATGCACTTTCAAACACTAGCACACACATCCAAGTACATGCATAAAATACAAACAATATGTTGGCAGTACAATCTCAATAGTTCTGACTGAAAGATGTTTGCTATTACTAATCTACTGGATTGAACCAATGTGAACTTGTCTCAGCATGTTTCCCAGCTTGTAGTCAAACTTGGCTTGAATTCAAACTCCTGTGGTTTGCATTCTTGTGGAAGATTTTGGACATGATGGTGGACAGTTTGAGTTGTACCAACATTCTCTGTATATTTCTCCAAATCTATTGGTCATCAGAAAACACTTAGGCTAAATCTGTGCAGTTGTTTTTGGACACACTTGATCATCCCACATGAAAAGGAAAGAGTTTCAATGATCAGTATCAACGCGCCTGCCTGTCAGCATGCAATAATCAATTTTGTCTGCTGAAATATCAGTTTATGGATTCAAAGACATTCAATGATGGTGCTCCTGTTAAGCGCTTCATGATGTTTTGACATTGGAGTCCTGCTAAAGGAAACCAATCTCCTGCCTGCCTCAGGTCAAGATGGATGTGTTGAGAGCCACAGCCCAGACCAGATTCCCCATGGTCTTTGAGCAACTGGACCATTTTGGACTCCACTCCCTTCTTCCTGCCTTTTCCTTCCCCTCGTCTATCCCCTCCACTTCCCCTCCTAGGGACTATTCCACCTCAAGCTGCTGGAAATCCCCTTGTCTGTTGAAAGGCATCCTTCACTGGCACTCAGCAGCCATTTCAGTCAGACATGTGATTTAGCCAGACTGAATACGCCAAGCATCTCAATCTTTTCAGGCACTGCAAAATGACTGCTGACTGGTTTACAGGAAGGAAATACTTTGACAGGAAAAATGTTTATGCCTTGACGACTCAAGACTTGTAAGCGAGGATTAGGGTCAATATTTCAGGGTTTGAGCAGTCAAACTGAACAGAATCATGTTTGCCTATCTTGACAAAGTGGACAAGGGCTAAGCAGCATGTTTTCTGTCCAAATAACTATCATGTTTTGCCACTGTACAACTATATTGTTTCAGGGACAATGAACAATGCACTGTAAGGTTACTGCAGTGTAAATGGTACAGCAGTTACCGAGCAATTACACTGTAGATGGAATTTGTTGCCAAAGAAGCAATAATGACTATTGAGCACAATTTGACCACAAAATAATCACAGCTAATGTTGCAGGGAACATTTCAAATAATTTAGATAGTATTGCCTTGGAAATATGAAGTCTGATTATTTTGTGCATGATTTTAACGGGGAACTGGCTGGAGGTTTAAAGAATAACTATATTATATAATGTTATTTAAAATCGAGCCTCCCTCTATTTTATTAGCCTCTGTGTTATATTGCTCTAGATGCCTGTCTCCATCCTCTAGACTCGGGTTTATGATTCTAGCTGTTGCACCCCAGAGCTATGTTTTGTCTCAGCATCTATCCCCATTTCACTTTTTAACACTCCTTGTCAGAAAGGGGATATGTCATTTCCCTCTGTAAATCTGAATGGAACGTTAGCTTCCCCTGGAAACACATGTTTTACCTTTACAGACCTGATGAAGGTTATAGCCTCTCAGTCATCGTAATATTGTACTTTGTGACATTCAAGCACACAAGAATACAATTTCACATGCACATGCTCTCACAAAGACACACAGTTACACATTTACACACAATCTTAAGGCGCACAATCAGCCCTCTGCTCGGCGAGAGTGATATCATGTGACAGTGCTACAGGCTTTAGATGGCGTCCCATAGTGCAACTGTGAAATGTTATTATTTAGTTCCTTGCCAGTGGTCTGTGACGCTATGAAGGACGGTAGGGCATACAGAGGAGGGGCCTTGGGTTAAACACACGGTGATAAACACTGCAAAGCACCCACTAGACACACATGCACACACACACAAACACAGTCCAACTCAGTCAAACTGGTGCCTTGCATTTCAACTATGAACCAGATTTAGATGTTTTTATCCCTCTGTTTAAAACTGAATTAAATTACATTACACACTCAGTCAGATTCTGATGTACTTCCGAAGAGTTTATCTTTAACTGAAAAATATTAAAATTATCAAGTTTTTGTTTTTTTCTTACTTGCTTTCCCATTATCATTTCCTCAGTGACCTCTGTGGTAATTGCTCGAATAATTTCCCATTAGCCACAAGTGTTTGCTTGTGTTCAATGGCCTTGACAAACTCTATCTCAAGGTGGAATTTCAGTTTGAGGACAGACTTTAGATGGCTAATATCTGTAGGGAAACACACTGACACAATTACTTTCACCATTAAGGTTGGTGTAGGCTTACACTAGACCAATGATTAAATTAATGCTTAGAAGAGGAGGGGCGGATGGCCTAACAGCCAATTACACCAACCCTGAACCGCTGGACCACATTATCTAATGAGCACTTACTCACAAATTACTCAACAAAGGAGGAGAAAAGAGGGAGGCAGATACTGTTAGAAACGTCAACCCCTGACTACTACTAATTGTGTAAAAATAGGAGATCTTTTGCAACTTGGAATGTATTTCACATCCTGGCTGTCGTTCACAGGCAACATGCAGTGCATGAAGCTGTTGGTCCCAACCTTTCTACTCCTGAAACACACTCTCACCACATGGGGAATAACTAATTGATAAAATATGGTAAGCATTAAACCTAATGGGCCCTCTTTTCTACGGCACACTTGATATGGAGTGGCAAAATGGCTTCACCTGTGCCCTGCTCCACACAAGCACACAGCTCAGAGTTCACCATAATGTAAGTGGGGTGCTAGTTACAGGAGACATTTTAAGTGCACAACTTAAAGGTCTGTAACTGGATACAGTGGAAGGAAAGCCTCAGTGCTCAGAGACCTGTGATTTTAAAAACTCCAATAACTTTTTACATTGGAAAAATCAACAAAACTGCCTGTTTCCTCTGAAAGTAACTTTGGATAGATTTGTTTCAAAAGTATTTTTTGTAAAATTCAATCATAAAAAAAACAGTGTACAGAAGCATTAAAGATCTTATTTTAGTTAGTTTTAGTTTCATGGCCTGACTGTGTATAATATACTTTTAAATATATATATATATATATATATATATATATATAATATATAATACAGTTATGTAACTTTATTTTGAGTAAATCTAAATCTTTTTGACTTTTGTTCAAGACATAGCTTGCCAATGGGGTTAGCAGACATCTACATCTGTTGTTATAGTTGGAGCGACAGACAATAAGTGATCATTCAGCTAATGATGTGCAAACCAGCTCCGCTCCCTGTTAGTCTGCTAGCTTGACCTGGCTCAGGGCACTGCAGCTGTGGACAGAAACGCTGCCAAACATCAGTGTTAAGGTTAGTGGGTAGTGGGGCTATAACAATAAAACCAAATTTAAAGTGCATTATAATTTCATAATAAACAGCATTCAAATTTTTGACTGTAGTGCTCTTTGTTGTGTTTTATTTTTTTTATTTTTTTTTTGGAACAAATCTTCAGTGACTGTGTACAATTACCTGTCTAATCCTCATAAAATTTGCAGAAAATACAGAATCATCAAGTAATCACTATGTAATGTCTCATTATATTTCGTAGTAGCAGCTAGAGATTTTTTGAAGACCACAAAACAGCAGCAGTAAAACATCTTTTGTGTGTGTGTGTCTGTGTGTGTGTGTGGCTATTGGATATGTTAATTAATGTTTATGCAAACCAAGGGAGAAAAGCGCAATTCTCCTACACCAATGCTAATCCACCACACACAGCTTAGTGATTTATTTCACACAGCCCCTCATAGATGTATGATGAATGGAGTTAATTTGTTTCTAATCTGTTACAGATCTAGCTGGGGAGGAATAATGAAAGGTGATCATGCGAACTATCGCAGCCAACCACATCAGTTTGTACCGAGGTCGTCAGCATTTGTACAACTGACAAATGTATAATACCTTGTTTGCTATGTGGTGCACGATGCTCTCCTGTGATCGTATAAATGGAGAATTACAGCAGATGCGTGATCAATTTTGAGATTTGGGAGAAAATTCAGTTTCAGAGTCAGGTTGATAAGGAATGGAGAGAAAAATCAATCATAAATTATGAGGAAATGCAGTGATGATAACTTCAATGTGTCATTTGATTAATTTAGAACATTAAAAATCAGGATGTGAAACACAGAATTTTCCATGACTGAAGTGTGAAATGTATTAGTGACTAATGTGTGTGTTGTTATCTATTACCCTGCAGCACAATTAATGATTTTCCAACCACCAGACAGGGATTATACATCAGAGAGGAGACAAATCATGATAACCACCTTATCTCATACAGACCCTACAGTAAATGCATTGTCAATAAATCCTATTGGCATATTTTTATTGATAAGGTTAAGACAAATAAACAAACACAAATCCCTACATTGGCAATACTGCTATGCAGACTGTAACTCATAAATGAGGACATCTACTTTGGGGCAAATAAGCAGAAAGAAACTCTTTTCCCCTGCTTGGTAGTGTTCTCATTTTGAGGTGATGTATTCAGCACGTTCCTCCAGACCTTATAAAAAGCGAGTGTGATGGCAGTAATACTGATGTGTGACTGTATGGCCCTGAGCACAGCACCAGGTGAATGTCCCAGAAAAGCCAGAAAACACAATTTTGCTCTGATCTGAAGACTCTGTGGCCTCTTTCTGAGAGGGGAAGGAGAAAAAAACCTACAATTTCAATCATGCTGGAGGAATACCACACATATTTTCTTTTGGTTTGAAAGAAAGACGGGTGAATCAGTTAGCATAATGCAGCCTGAAAATCAAGCATAATGATTTATACATTGACCAATGTGAATGTGTGTGATCTTTGGGAAACAACAAGCTATTTGAATCTATACCTTTGTTAGAATTTGCTGGATTTGTTGTGTGAGACAGATATACACTGGGTGAAGGGACGGCAGAAGCGTGACAATGCTGGGAGTGAATTCACAACAAAAACATTGCTGTTTGACCTTGAGATGAGCTGCCACTGACACTGGGTGTTCAGCAGGACCATGGCAGAATGAGGGAAAGTACATAAATATAATTAAAGAAAATAAAGGCATGAAATGCTCAGAGACAGATTTAAAATATGAACTCCAAAAAACACCTCAATTAGTGGTACTTAACAGGGCTCTAAGAGAACCAGCCTGAAAGCAGCTGAAGAGCTTCAAGTGAGGAGAAACTAGAGGAAAATCAAAGACATTTTTTTAAGCAGCAGCAGGCTGTATATGCTTTTATAGCCAGGCCTACGTTTTTAGTTAGTGGGAGGGCCATGTAATGCTTGGATTAAAGCTTGATACAGGCTCTGAAAGCTTTTTACAATGACATGGAAAGTAGATTGTATCATATGAGTGTATTCTAATAGGACCCACATTACTGCTATGGCAACAGAGACACCAAATATAAAGTCACTAAACAATACGAGACGAATATAATTGAGATCAGGAGAAAAGGGGAAAATGTTCCCTGGGTGAAGTGTATCATCTGAAGTAAAAGACTAGTTTGTGGTCTACAGTGGGAGAGCGTTCTCCCCCAAAGGAGCTTATTATCCACATATAGACACATTGCTTTCCTTTTGAATGACACAGAAGATTGGGGCTAGCTACAGTTGATCTTATACACACACACACACACACACACATGCATGGTCATACACATGAGGCCTGGTTTTAAAGGAGACATTCTACAGAGAGTTTCCACTATGTTTGACCACCCTGCTAATCTAAGATGATGAAGTGTCAGTGGCTCTCTGCTGTGGGAAATACACGTGTGTACGAGTATATGTGTGTATTTCTGAATGCGTTTATGCGGGCGCATTGTGTGTGTGCATACGAGTTTCCTAATCTATTTGAATCTTGCTTGTTTCCTCGCTGTAAATAATCGCTTGCCAAGAGAGGCTGGTTTTGGGGTGTTTTTCTTTTTTTCTTTGCAGATTTAGTGACAGGGTTATAGGAGGACCTCAAAAAGCTTCCGCTGGAATGTTGGACGCAGAGTTTTATTGCATCTACGGGAACAGCTGTTTGGATTCATGACCCTAAGTACAACCTCTGGTAGATAGGGATCAACAGGTATCTCTGGCTACAGGTTATAGTATTTATGTGTTGAGAAAGGTCTGTTCCTGACCCAACGATTCATGGAAGGTGGTTTTAAGTTCATGCAGTTCATCACAACTCAGGTCAGTGTAAACTCACACCATCATCATGACAAACTTAAAGATGATGTGGCTTTGTCAAAGGCTGGTTGGGTTATTGTTACATGCAAAATCTCAGTGGTTTCAGAGGTGTTTTTTCATACTTAGTTTATGAAGATTTATGAAGATCCTGTCTGTATAGCTGGTGAATCATTCTGTGGACAAATAAGGTCATGTTAGACTATTTGCAGGTTATTAAACAGTATGTGGAACTCAGACAAGCTCATAACCAGATCATGACTAACAGTTGAGTTATTGTGTAGGTATTGATATTACCATGAAGTCACACCTTCTGAACTGAGTGGATCAAGCTCGCTTCCTAGCAACTTAAATGTGAGGAATGATGAGTATCATTTATTTTCATTGAATCGAATGGCTTTTCTAGACAACATGCAGCACACTTAGGTTTGACATTTCCATGTAATCATCTAAAGCAAAAGAAATCTGATTTGTGTGTCAAATGTGATATTGCAAGCTTATTTTCCACACTGTTGTACACAAGTGAGCAGGATTAAAATGATTGTAATGGCACAGTTCTTCCCTCTGTATCTATATTGGTTATTATCAGCGCTACGTGGGCCTGCGTCCCTCTACAGAACAGATTTTAATCTCACCATCTGAATCCAAACACAGCTGCAGCCTGGTTTCACTTTTGTTTGACTTAGAGTTTAATAGATTGTCATTTTCAAAGAGCTTGCTCAGAGTGTTTTATGTAGCAGGCACTCCAGGAGATTGATGTTCGCACGCATTGTTTGGTACCAGACAATTAAGCTGTGTTGCCATACTCATTCTGTTTACCACTGAAGTGATAAGTCTTTGACCAAGCATGTTAACCAAACGTCACAAAGAGCAGACACATTACCAGAGCACCTGTGACTTGAATTGCTTCTAAAACCACAGACAAAAGTGGCTCACGTACAGCTTCAAATGACACGGCTAACAATAGTTAAAGAGTTGCCTGTGGAATGTCCACATCTTGTGCTTCGTGTCATCAAGGTGGTTACAGGAGAATTTCCTTTGTCCAAATCACAGTGTAGTTTGCATTGTCTCACAATGTTCAAATGGATTTTTTTTCTTTTGCCGGATTGACAATCTGTTCACAGTCTGTTCTAGCCCAGTGAATGCTGGATTTGCTCCATACCAGTTGTGAACCTGAATAAATGTCTAGAATAGAAAATGAGCAGTTAATTTATCTGCAGTCCTCTGATTAACAAGCTCCTTAAATTAATACTGTTTGAAAATGTATCTGTGTTTTACTGTTCCTAAAAGACCTTCACGGCATCCCCATTTTGTCTTTGGATATTTCTAGTCTGTTCAGGTTAGTTGGGCCATCAATCTCCATCAGGAGACTCTTTCCACTTGTTTCATTGGAAACACTGCATACTTAATGGGCATTGTTTGAAGACTAAAGGGTTACATTGCTCTAAGTGGCCAAGATAGAAATAAATGAACTGAAAACACCATTATCTAGGGGAAGCGATTAAAATGCTTATAGGCTGTTAGGCTCATAATAAAGAAAGAATGAAAGAAAGAAAGAAAACACTATGTGACTTTATTTCTTTCTGTATGTATTTAGTAATGGTGCACATAAACTGATTATTTCTCTGTAATCCTACCAGGATTAGGGATCTTTTTAAGACTTGACTGTTTATGATCATACCCCACGCAGACAGCTCTGCTTGGCTCACAGCAGAACATGTGTTTAAACACTTCATTGAGAGTTTCCACGGTCGCTCTGCCTTCCAAGATGAACTGCAATTCTGGCTTTTTTTAATGCCCCCAATAAAAATTCACAGTAGTCCATTTATCTCAAATGCTGGTGTGTGTGAAAACAGCTCTATTTTCTGAGCAGGCTTTGACACCATACGTTCATTCCTTCCTAATGAATATTTCTCCTCCTGCATACCAAAAGGAAAACCTCCTGTACCTCATTGCAAGCAACCGCACACACACACGCACACACCATTCTCCATTTTATTCATTTATTTTTTTTACTGTTGCCTTGTGTCCATGTTTCCTGTATCACCATATTCATGTTCATTGATTTGGCAATATTAACATGATGTCTGTAATAGAAACATCACAACCGTCTAATAAAACCAGCCTGGTGATGTAACTCTGATCAATACTGTCGAGACAGTAGGATCACAGATGACCCTAAAACTAAACAGCTTTAGTGGCGTTCTGGGAGAAATAACTATCTAAGGGCACTTTGCCTTCACCATATGGGTATTATTATGGTTATTACACTGTGTCATCAAATTATTTTTATTCACTGAATTAACTCTTAGACCCACAATTCATTCAAAAGGGGCATCAGCAGATCAGAAGATCTCTCTCACAATGTCAAAGATAAAGATAAAGTAGTGCTTTGGCATGTCACTGTTTATTTGTTTATCTGCTTTTACAAGTGATACTGAATATATTTTTATTCTCATGTCACATCCAACATAAATAATACGGTGGATGAGAATACTTGTGCAGGGGTGAAATAAGGAAAAATCAATGAGGCAATTATAATTCAGGGAATGAGTATTATTTAGAGGAAGAAATGATTGTAAGTCATCCACCCAGAGGGACCAGAGCCACATGATATCATCAAGATCCTGTTGATATCAAACGTGAACCACAGCAATATAAAAGCAGGATAAACAGCGTGAACCGCTTCAGAGTTCATTTGTACAGTGTATTTTTGTCATGCAAATAAGAGAGCAAGGTCGATGAGATGCAATTCAACATTCCTCTTTTCTACAAATCATTACCTTTTTTTAAATCTATTTTGCAGTTTTATTATCTTTATTGTTGTTATTTCAGTGACACCCGCTGTAGCAAAACTACTCACCGCTGATTACATTTCATCAGTCAAATGTTGAGTGTCGAAACTGTGTGCTAACCTCAGCATGGTGCCTGGTCAAGTTGACCAAAGCCAAGCCATGTTGTTTAGTCTCACATAATCCCTGTTACAAAGCTCTCAGCGGAACACACAGCTCATACAATCACAATAAGCTTGTTCAATTTCACTGAACATAGAGGGTCATACTGACTCAATTTAACTACAGTGCTGCATGCTGGCCATCTGAGGGGGCAGGAACACAGAGAAGTGGTTATTGGATTGTTTGCTATCTGGTTTCAGCAAAAGATGTGAGTGATAAATTATTGCGTGGAGCAGGCCTTGACATTGGAGCCACGATTTTGATTAATGCTCTTTCCATATATTACCACTCTGTGATTCAGCATAGGACAGAGAAAACAGTTACCTCTGCTAAGCTATGATTTAGAAAAAATGATGACACACCCTGCCAACCCAGCTCTGCACAGCTGTTGACTAGTGATATGAATCCTGTAATGAATGCCCTAGGGCACAGAGGACAGAGAGGAAAAATATGACTATTAGTGTGTCTGTTGCTAACTTGTACCATGGGCTCCATTTCTACCAGGTCATTTGCTCTTCTATCCTTTATCCATGCACAATATTAGAGAAACCACAGCCTGAATTTTGCCTCATCCCATTACCTTGTAGCACTTTATTTTTCAGATTCAGAATTCTCCTTGAAAGCTTTTTGTAATGTGGTGCTAATTATTCATAAAAATGGAGACAGTATTTAATTGGTACACTTCCAGTTAATTATTTCCAGTTAATTGCTAGCGTAACCTACAAAGTCCTTTTTTAGTCGGGTCAGCTGAATATATAAAAATGTGAAATTTGTCTACAGGCAAGTGCACAATTCGGCAGATACAAAAAAAAAAAAAAAAAAATACAGGTTCTTGCTAATGAATGGGCTTAAATGAAGCAGTTATGTCTCTGGAAAGCAACATCTGCTCATAAACTCAACATAACTGATAAAGTTACACCCCTGTCAGAACTTGTTTTGAATTCTTCTTACCTTTATTATCAAATAAAATTATTCTCTTTAGTACAAATCTTCAGAAACTGTAAAGAAATACAAATAATGGACTAATAAAATTAAATGTTTCCTACCAGTTCAATTGAACATGTTTCGTACTGATTCAACCAGAAAGGGAGACGATATGCCAATGTAACTGCGCATACTGTTTTTGCTCTCCATTAACCCAGTATGTTTCATTTTTATGCTATAATTATGTCTATTAAGTGGAACGTTTGTGGGCATTTTGTATTTATTCTTGAAATATCATATCTCTGATCTTCACACACCAAACCACACCCTGGCATGAGTTTTTGTTTTAAGCTTCGTATTACTACACTTTCATCCAGAATTAGTATCTTAAGCCTACCCAAGAGTTGCCCACCCACCTGCTTAAAGTGTATCACACTACACACCTTTGCACTGTCATCATCTCCACCTATCCAACAAACCCACAACCATCCCCGCACATTCTCAACCGCTCATGCATCAGCCTAAACAGAGACAGGCTTTAAAGGGCACAAAATCTAATACACGCAAGTGCACACCCTCTTCACTCAACAGCTACATTCCAGGTGGGTTACATAATTGAATTTTCTGCATCTAGTGGTTTGGGCCTCCTTTGTCCTTGACCCTGTTGCTACTGGTCATCACCCTCTGCTAGGGGGGCCTGCCTGTCTGCCTGGCATATTTATAACTAGGCAGGAGAGAGACAACAACACTCACATGCAGTGTTAAATAAACACATATCCCAAACCTGAATATCTGCCAGTCATTATTCCATTTTAAATAATTATACCAAATCATCACATGCATGCAAAGATATCCACCCTGTTGAGACTAATGGAAGAGGAGTGCGGCAGGTTAAACAGGATGAGATGTGAGTTTGTGACGTCAACACATCCAAACATATCAACTCTTCATGTGGTGATTTTACTCAGATGAGTCATGAGAACATAAAAGCTTAGAAGTGTCAATACACACACTTCCCTCATAAACAGGACATATGTTATTGAAAGGAAATATATGTGAGAGAAAATACAAAACATACTGTAACGTTTTGTATGAGCAATAATGTTTTGTAAAAGCAATAATAACCCACTGAGGGTTGTAAATGCTTTTACACTGCTAACCATGTGGGGTCAAGTTCTTCAGGCTTATGAGCTCTTGTTGATGTGATAACGTGACATCAAGACTGTGAAACATCAGCATGACTAATCCTCCTACACCCCCACCCTAAACTTTTGTATCTGACCATAAGGTTATAGTCATGACAGGTAGTGAAGTGCAGAGCATTTGCTCACACAGAGTATGCAAAAATCCCTGTCATATCTGCTGCCCACACACCAAGCTGGGCCTACTGCACCTGTCAGATAACATCTGTTCATCTGTCCTCAGTCTTTCTATGCTCTCTCGCATTCTCTCTTCCCCTCTTTCACACAGTCACTCTCTTGTATTGTATATTTAGATTCATTTTTCATCACGAAAGCTATAGTAGTTATTAAAAAAAAAAGTGTATAACGTTCGCACTGTTTGATACAAAAGCAAACAGAACACTTTTGAGGCTGTTAAAACATGTGCGATACTGAAAAGCTGTTTGCTTTTCCCTGTACACAGGCTGCCCGACACGAGTTGGGCTTTCAGTAAACTAAATAGTACAGCGTGATGTGATATGATAATTGCTCTGTTTCAACAACCTGCGTGGAGGCTTGCAAGAGCGTCCAGACGTAAAATGCTGATAATTAAATCCCCACAACAGCAGGACAGGACCCTGTGAAAACAACAGTTGCCTTACAAGGGTTATAGCTGAAATTGCTCACTTAGTCATTTCATGCCGTGTATAGAGCTACATTATTTTTGCTCATTAGGTACTTTGTGCATGGCATAATTATGTAATATATTTTATTAACGTTGCTCTGAAGGACCATTTTAGGGATACTTTAAGACGCTTAACTTTGCAAAGTCTCTCTGGTACCAGAAGGATGTGAATATTGTTGCCTTGCCATTGGTTTCGTCAGCCTTACCTTCCCACCGAAGGAGGAGATTTTCAACGCTCCATGTGAAATGAGCAGCAGTACATTTAAATGGCTAAAAATACTGCACTTGTTCATGCGTGCTTGATCTATCTTGCACAACATTTAAACAGCCTAGCAAGATGAGACACATCCACCATCCAGTAATAAAAAATATATATGTATAGTCAGCTTTTATACTACATGTCTCTCTCTTACTTCGCTATACAGCTACTTATGCTGATGTCTACAATACATAGAGTTGCATAGTATAAGCGTACTTACCGTCCTTACCACTGCTCACTTACTTGCCATCCTGAAAAACACATTCTTGTTGTGTCTATACTTATGTGAGGTCACATACAAATACCAACTGTATGCCCATGCACAGTGTGAGTATGGTGACCTCAGTGAGTGTGACAGCAGATCAGTTGGGACAACTCATGTACCTTTACTTGAGTGTTGACCTTTTGACCTCTGACATTTAGGTCTGTCCCAGGGGGGTAATATAGCAGTGCTTAGCAACCAGACTAAAAAGTCAAGGGTCAGCTTTGGTGCCAGTCATTTAAGGATCCGACTTCATTGAGGACTCACAGTTGTTAGTGTCTTTAAAGCAGAGGAAGCCAATTTAATCTATTTGTTTGTTTTGAGTATGACTCAGAATATCTAGTCAAAATGATATCAAACTGATCAGTTACATAAACTACCCTGTTAATCTGTGCATTTTATTTTACACGTGTATGGTCCATGTGACATTAAGTATAAAATGAACTAAGCAAAGTTCTTACCAATGTGCACTTCTACCACTTTTTTAATAAAACATCATTAAACTGAAATAAGAGAGGAATATTATAGAATTTATCTCCAGCAATCCAGTGCATCTGACTCAGTATGTATGCACAAGCTTGAGTGTGTGTGTGTAGGTGAAAAAGAGAGAGAGAGGTAGAAGTTTTAGGGGTCATTTGCATGATCTTTGGAAATATTGCCATAGCCTTGGGCTTTGCTCAGAATATCGAGTTATTTCCAATATACTGTGTTCACTCTGCCAGTTCTGGACAAATAAATGCACTTCCATGGTGCATTAAAATAACCATATCAAGTACTACTCTCACAATTAGCTTTGCTTTTCCCCTTAATTAATCTTATTCAGTAACACTTCAGAATAATGACATTTAATAAGATCCTGCAGTGACGAATATGATTCATAATGCATAATTTGGACAGTATTACCATAACAGATTCATTTAAATTTTTATTATGTCGTATATCTTATATCTTTGGGGACTTACCTAATTAGCAATTTTAGCAATAGTGTATATATTATTCAGAGATTATTTAAAAGAGTAACATTTATACATGTATGTTGCGTCGATATATTGGAATGTACCTTATTTGTTTGTTCATTTGGGGAAACATATTGTGCTTAAGTGTGTTTTTAAAGATCTTCCTTTGTAAATGTTTTCTGTCTGTAAAGTTTATAACATTTATTTGTTCATTTAATTACAAATTGTCTACTTTTTTGAATTCTTATGTAGAAGCAATCTTGCAATTAGATTAGCAAATAAAGGGTTGGGATGAACTTTTCCTTTATGCTTTTCCAATTTACTTGTTTTCCCATGCAGCTTTACCGAATTTCTTTTATGGGCTATAAAATTTATTCTCTGCAAAAGTGGCCTATCAGCTCGTGTTTACCAGGTCTATAAAATGGAATTTGGACTTGTAAGTTTAGTTGGACGAATATGCTATTTCACATAATTTTTTTCTCCATGTCCATGGCAATAAAGCATTTGCAACATATTAAAATGTTTGCAGCCTCCAGTCTTGAGGTGCAACGAGTTGAAATATATTGAAAAGAAGTTAATAATTTACATGTTACCTCCAGGATAAGAAAATTGGATTGACATTACATCATACTGTGTGTCAAAAACCATGAGCTATATAAAAACAGACGTTAAACATTTTCAAACTTCGTCAAAGGTAGAGATAGAAATAGAGAATAGATCCAAATTGAACGGCTATTTCAGGGTCCATTCGTGAAGTTAGTTAATTCTTATGAATGCTCATTATTCTAAGCAAAAGTGCATTTTTTCAAATTGTTGGGAAACAAGAAAGAAAAGGCTCTGCACTAAGGTGACTTTACATTCAGTAGAATGAGTTTGCATTCAAGATTACTTAAGCTGCAGACCACAATGTTCTGTACATTTGTACTGACAATCATTATGTAGGTGTCAGTTTTTTTTTTTTTTTTTATCAGCCTGATGCCTAAACCTTCAGTTTCTACTTGGATTAATGAAAAGCTGGAACACTAAATCACGCTGTGTGCTAATCTGATCACGGACATACTGCTTTCCCATTTGAAATACAATATGATGCTATCAACAGCAGGAGTGATAATCCACCTGAAGACACATTTACAGAGATGGAGGCTTCAAACAAACTATGAAAGAGTGACGTGATATACTATCAGCGAGGGAAAGTCTTGAATTAAGAATCAGATTAAAGTTATGGCGAACTTCATGAATAATGCAGCCAACATTTATTTCCCAAGAAGTCAACTGTAAAACATAGTCCTCTTGCCAAGTCTCCCTGCTCTCAGTACTCCCTACATTTCATCCACACTGGTAATGATGGATGGCATTTTAAAGTAAACTAATTAAACCTGAAAAGGAAAATGAATTATGACAATATTTCATCCCATCAACATCATAATGGTGCATGTGTCAGACTATTTCTTGCCATCAAAAAATTAAAAGCATAAATCAACGGTTATGAAGCCAAAAAAGAAGACTGGTTTTGAAAGTTATTGTTTTAACAGAATGACAAAATCATTAGAATCTAATTTATGACCCTAGGGCAAAGACTGCTCTGTGATGTAGTGTTGGCGTGTCACTGTAATATCCCTGTCATCGCTATTGCCTCATTCATTCAATGGACACTGGCAGGAAATTCTTTCATTTCAGTGGCACACTTACGCTGACTGGAACGAGCTGCTCAGGAGATGTCCGAGGTTCCTTCCCCTCTGGCAAAACCGGTAAATCGGTGCGCTCAAATTCCACAGCAGTCCCCCACAAATATCACTCATCCGTTCTGTAAGGGAGGAAACAGATAGATGTGCAGGATATAGTTCTGACTCTGATATCTGATTTCTGCGTGGCTGTCCTGTCAGTGATGATTAAATTCTGCACCTGTAAAAATAAACTAAACTCGACTCAGCACAGTTTCACAGAGTCCACACCCCTCAGCATTTATTTTACAGTACAATAGTTGCCTAGTGTCAAGTCTGTCAGTGGAAAAACAATAATCTGATCATCACTTTAAATATTGAAAAATCAACTCATTCTGACAATAGAAAATGTAAATTTTGTTACAACGATTTAACAGACTAATTTGTTTTTATTCTAACCAGTTTTGTGTACTGGGCTGTTTCAGAGGAAACGAAACCACCCGTTGTTCATACTCGTGCAACTTTTGCATTATTTTTCTTCAGTTCCCTGTGAAATTAGGTGACACTTTAAACAAGGAGTTTGTCATTTCAGCATGTGTGAATGCTTAGCATTGCTTATCAGACATGGTGTGAAATGCCATGTGAAAACCTTCTGTTTTCATCATTCTCATGGGAAATGAACATTTTACATATTTAGAATTAATGTATTTGGTGTCATTGTGTTTTAGTTGTGAGGTTGTCGCATCAGTCATTTACCTGATGGTTTGTAAACTAAAATGCTGTGAAATTTAGAGAACATCCATGCTACTTCTTTTTCTTCCGCATTACATTAATTGAAACAGGTAACTAGTAACACTCACATACCAAAAATAATTTCCCTCCCATTCTTCATAGCGTCCTACTGCATCCACACAAGACTGAAAATAACCATCCAGCTCACATTTGATGGTAATAACCACTGTTTTATTTTTGGTTAAGATTTGAAAAGGAGACAATATCAGACCCATAATAACAGCTTAAAGGACATGATCTTCTGAGCCTGTGTTCACCTTCCATCGCCACCTCTTTCAATCTGTCTTATCTGCCTTGAAGTTGATGCTCTGTAGTGGCGTCACATCTTCTCATAATCCTCTGCTGGGTTGGCTGCAGCCCCTCATCTCTCAGTCCTGAAGGTCAACATGTGAGAGGCATCAGTAAGAGAAAATAACCTGTATGAAACACATTGTAATGACCTCCACCTGAGCTGAGAGCAACCATTCTTGGATGGAAAAGAGAAAAACCTTGGTCATCTGAGGCAAAACAAATAATGAAAAATCTATATATAAAAATATCTTTATAAACCTCCACAGACTTAAGTATCTTTGCAGCAAAACCATTTTTGCTGTATTGTTTGCAGGATACTCATCTAGAGTACAAGAGCTTTCATGGGTTGAGGTAATTTATTGCCTGGTTTGTTTAGTGGTAACAAACATTTTCAGCTCATTCATACATTCTGAGAGATGAAGAGATGAGAGTTTTTTTTCTTCCGAGGGACTTTGAAAGTGCATTGAGAGTAAGTAAGACGTTTTATTTTGACCAATATTGATCGAATGCAGCTGAGTGGAACAATACATTGCATCTGCTTTGACAGAGTCAATGTGTTTCTAATAAATAATGTTTTGAACTTTTCTGATAAATCTTCTTTCAAACAATGTGCTGATGGCTTTGTTTGGAGATCTCTTTTTTCCCTCCTCCCAATGGTTCCTATTTTATTGTTATTTCCTCTCTCTGTAATTATTTCTATTTTTTTTTCCAAACTTGTTCTTGAAACATGTCAGAGCTGTCCTAAATCATAAATCCTGACCTTGAATTCAGTTCCAACTTTCTAACCCAGTAACTCTGTGACATTCCACTCTGTGACTGAGACTCTAAAATGTATTCAGCTTATCAGTTATTTCTGGCACAAGCAGACACCCCCCAACTCCCTCTCAATAAATATGGGGTTGACTAAGTTGATATGCCTCAGAGGCATTTTAAATATTCCCCCAAAAATATCTATTCATAAAGCGGGGCAACGTAATTGGGTGATTTATGACCTTTTCACACCACTGGAGCGATTAACTGAAGACATCATTCAGAGCTGTCAGTCAAACTGATTGTTCACATGGAAACGCAACACCATACAGCCAATACCGGAGCCTACTGACTTGAGAATGAAGCCCTCAAAAGCCTTTCACTAAAGTGGCCTTTTCAGCTTGTATCACTCATGTTGTTATTGTGTTAAGATAAAACTTCTCCATCTCAACGAGGCGGCTATACTGACAGAATGGGAATTAGAATCAAAGTCACAGGTAAATCTGTGCACATTCATGCTGCCATGTTACCGTTTCATCCCATTGACATGGTTTCAGGTGAAACCATTTCATCTCTGTGATGTCCATAGTGCTGGTCACAGACCTTGTCAGTGTTCATAACTTAATGGCACATCTGGGACACATCATCACATAAAGCTATCATTACCACAGATTTAATGATCAGGCACAGTGATTTGTCTTTATTGGTCTTCACTGAAAGAGAGCGACACACACATACACACCTGCATCTTCACAGCCTTCCTTTGGTAATATCACCAGGAGGAACAACTTGACACTAATTGGCTCATCATGTCAAGTGTGTTCATGCATAAAGCATTTCTACTCTTGATGCTTAAAAAAGCAGCAGCTTTGGAAAAGGATGAGATCGGAAAGGATTGCATCCCGGATGAGATTTCACGTCTTTTGCATCAATACATTTTATCCTAGTCTACAGAGTGATGTCTGTTTAATCTTCACTGCGTTACTGAAAAAGTCTTTAATAAAAAGAAAAAGTCTTTAATACTGACCACAACACACTGGCAGCAGAACTGTTCTCCAGTTAAGGTTTTATTTATTTTATTTATCAAATCCAAATGTGTTTATGTCTCATATAGACACTAACATTTATATTCAGCCAAGTCACATTTCACTGATCTTCATAACATTGCAAGAGTCCAATTGGCTTATCGTGAGGCCTAAGTCCCCTTTGGTCCTCAGGGCTTGCTGGCTCTCAGTCTAATTACCAGAGATAATTGAGGGTGAAGCTAAATGGCACTGATGGGGTCCAGCGGAAGGTTATTAGGTGTCCTCATTAGCGCCCGACTGAAGTGAAAGGAGGTTTAAGGTCTTATTCTGATCCTGATGGATAGTGTTCCTCACAGTCTGTCTTTGGATGGTGTGATTCCACAGTGCAGACAGCTACAGAGGCACAGATGGGGAAAAACATAAAGGGGAGAAGAATGTGTGTCTATGTGTGTGTGCGTGCATGATGATAGCATCCAATTTGGCACATGATGAGACACAATTCTGCTCAAGTGTCAGAGGAATATGTTCATTTTCTGTATTAGTTAGAGTAGGTATGTTTAATGTGGTAAACAGTATTAATACAGCGACAAATTTGACAGTGTTTCTGACTATTACCAGGACTGCAGTCTATTTAAGTTGTACTCGTTTAACTTTGTAAATGAAAAGAAGAGAAAAAACAGTTTCACAATCATCAAAGCAATGTATTTCTGTTTTATTGTATTACTCATAGTTGCTCAGACACGTGTATATACAAATACAGATAATTTTTTGTCAAATTTTTCGTTGTTTATATACTGTAAAAGAGCAGGTTGGAAATATCCCCCACTGATGGCAAAGTGGGAGTGGGGTTCAAAGGTGAGGGAAGAGGGACAGCAGGTGGTGGTGGTGTGGTGGAGGTTATACAAGCATAAGAGGAATGGGACAGGACAGGTGCACTAAATGAACAAGTGGCTCATCAGCAAAAAGGGGAAGCTGATGACGAGAGGCTTTGCCCGTGTGCACAGAACCTGGATCGATAATAGGCTTTACCCCGCTAACAATCCCGTCTAGAGTCTGGTTGGAAGGGGTGCACGAATCCTTGAACTGTGCCCAGGACTAATGTATACCGTAGGGACATGTGATTCGGGGTTGTTTAAAAAGGGAGAGAAAGTGAAGGGCCCTGTTGTAGTTTCTTCGACGCCAGCAGCCATTCCATGTAAAAGCACAATGGCAGAAAGCGTCTTGTACACAGACGAGGCTGCCAGGGCAGAGGCTGAAGGGCTAAGGCATGGGAAACACTCTTCTTTGCCAAAGAGGGTTGCCGCTTCCCATTCGCTGCGGCAACAGCAAATGAGACACGCACACACACAAACTCAAAGGTCTCACACATTTTTTTTCCACACTGAAAAAACGTTTCACACATTGATGTATACACTCCCAAACGCCTCCTCTTGGGAGAGCAGGGAGAGGATGAATAGTCAGAAGAGACAGACTGCAACTACATGGGATGAATTCAATAGATGGGTACAGAAAGATTCATTCTTAGGAAACGAAAAACTAAAAGTTGTTTTTGAACTACAAAAATGACCCACACCCACTGTAACTTCACAACAATGGTTTGTGTTATGTACATTTTGTAATCTGAAACTACACAACTTAATGACGTCACTCAAATGGGGATGCAAAAACACACAACATGAAAGTGATCAGAAAATCTAATACGTCTTAAAAGAAAAAGAAAATAAGAGCAAAAGAAAAACATTCTTTTTAAAACATTTTTTTTCCCAATTTTTTTCTTTCGTGTTTTTTTTTTTTTTTTTCTTTTTTTTCTTTTTTTTTCTTAACATGTCATCAAGTTCATGCGCATGCCACATAATGAAACTGGCGAGATCCTTCCACTAAAAAGCCAACAGTCCACTCATGGCAGATCTTTTAGCTGACCAACATGCTTTCAAACATTGAAGGCAAAAAGTACAAAGAAGCCGTCCGTTAAGTCCCAAGTGTTTCTTTCCGAGGCAGGATCCTTATGTGAAGAGATGGTGAGGGTTGGTGACTGGTCTGAAATATGTAACAGGTGAGCCACTTGTTGGCTAATGTCCAGCCTCCTGTACACTTGTACGTGTACAGTTCCCACAGGTTTCCCCTTCGTATTAGCTCAAAGTTTCATTAGGCATTGAGGATCAAAGCACACAATGCATTGTTTGGGACAGTACACACTCCGCAAAACCCAGAGATAATACCGTATTCATTTTTTAGAAAAGACATAAGAACCAAATTAATACTTTAATATCAAACACTATTTACATCAAGAAGTTTTCCTAATAATAATAGTCATAATCATCATCATCATCATAACAATAATAATAATTATACAGTTTTAACAATGATGTATCTCATTTTTTTCTTTTGTCCTCCAGAAAGGTACAAAACAGATACTAATCTAACACTACATGTTTTATGGTTGACTACCTCAGGATACACAGTATCCAGTTTATAAGTTGATCCTCATTTCCCAAGTTAAGGTGTGTACATAATAAACCATGGTAATAATAGCAATAATGACAAATAGTAGTGTTGGTAACTATAAGAGAGTACAATTGAAGCTGGTTTCTGATTAAAAAAATGTCTAATGTTAATCTGATGACAAGCGTCCATTTTGAATCATATGTGGTGCTCATTCCCTGTGGTGTTATCCTGAAAATTAGTACCTCATTAAATGGCCTCATCTCCTATTACTCCCACCCCCCATAGTTGAGCTGCTATTCCACTGTAATAGCATTGTTACTGTAGCACAAAGACAAATGGCAAAAGGCAAAGGCAGTCTTCTGAGGGAAAAAAATAGCCACTAAAATGAAAAAGAAAACAGTGCATGCCTTTTAAGACTGAAAGGTACTGAGCAAAAATGTTTGTCACTGAATTGGATGTGTTTTTTTTCCAGTAGCATTGCATGGACTTTTAGCTGTTTTGTCTCGTATTGTTTTGTTTTGTTAGGCACTCTAGTCACACTACCTTCAACTACCTCCCTTGTCTTTCTCTATGTGTGTGTCTCTCTCTGTTTAATTCTTTCTGTCTCCTTCACTTACCAATTCTCTCAAACTGCAAGGTCATTGGTGCTTTAAAACCCCCCACGATGGAAATCCACACCCCCCCTCCCGAGACCCCCCAAGCCTTCCACCATCTATTTTTAATACCAGAAATAACTCCCTTTGCCACAACATGGGGTCCACATGCCTGTCATTTTGAACCTCATTAAAGAGTCACTTAAACCAGTAACACTAGGAGCTGAGGGTGGACATTCGATTGCGCCTGTGCCCCTTTTCTTGCTCTATTTCTCTTTTTATTTCCTTCTTTCCAACTTGTGCCCTATTTCTCAAACAAAACCAGGCTCCAAAAAAAGTCTGTTTAATTTCTCTATCCATCTATATTTCTTCGAAAGCAAAGAAACAAGCTCCTCCTTCTTGAAAAGAAAAGAAAAAAAAAACATAATAGCTTTCATTATGCTAACTCACCATGTGCATCTGTGGGAGTTGAAGAAAGCTGAATATCATTATAACACAGTGAATTCCTTTCAATATAAGTGCTAACATAAACCTGGCTAGACGAAACAGAACTGTGCATTGCCTTGAATTAAACGGCTAGTTTATCTCTTCACGCAATGTGTTTTCAACTAATTGGAGCTGTGCATTAGTCCTGTAAATGCTGCACTAATGGCTGCAGCAAACTCAGCGTGAGAACAGTTAACTGTTACTTAATGAGCATGATTCAAAGCTATATTTATGTCAAAGGGACAAAGATGGGTGAAAAAATATAATATTGTGAAGTGATGTTTCTTTTCAAACACCTCCCTGATCCCGTTATTGTTCTCATGTCAGTTGACAGACGAGTAGAAACAAAGTTTATGCAAAAGACAATAACTTTAAAATGTAAAATGGCTAGATAAAAAAATAAAGCGTCAATTTTAGCTGTGAATCATTTTTAAACCATCGTTTTAACAATCAATAGAGAAGGGGAAAAAGCTGTAGATGCAAATGTTTATGGGAGTGTTAATATTGACTAATGCTCAAATGGAACAGACAACAGTTGCCGCCCAGCTCAGTAAACCTAGCATAAAATGACTGTGACCGTTGCCGTGAAATTGTGTGATCAGCTTTCAAAAGATATTGATCGCGGATCTTAATAACAGTCTACAAAGTATCTGGTGAGAAAGTTTCAATTTATCTGTTTTGTGAGTCAGATTGAAAACAAGTGCTTTGAGAGGCTGTTTTACTGAGCGCACTCTACACAAAAGAGGATAAGGAAAAAATAAGAAGTTGTTGCCCCATGATTCCATAGGTATTAAACTCACTCAGTTAATCGTTAAGTTACGTATTCACTGGTCCACACACACACACACCTTATATTCAAGAGATAATTGGGCCCCATCTTTAAACCAGAAACAGTCTGAAGATCAGTGGGATAAGGTGCATTCCGTATACACAGTTTTCAGTGCTGTGGTTTCGAGCCTGATCATTACTCTTTTTCTTCCCACATCTTCATCTGTCAGCTTTGTATCAGGCTTCCCAGAACTTGATCAAAATATTTCCTGAAAGGCTTTTTGAGAGGTCTCGGGGTAACTGTTTATTTAAGTATGTACACTCATTTTAAGACCTAGAATCCTCACTTTCCTACTGTGTAACATTGCTACTGTTTACAACCTTGTAAAAAAAAAAAAAACCCTAATGCTATTGACTTTTAGTGTAGAGACATTTTTGTATTTGACTCTGTAAGCAGTATACATGTACATGTGTGTGCATGTGTGTGGGTAAACATCAGTGCTGCAATGACATAAACATGATGTAAAGGGATGTCAAGTCACGGGAAAATAAGAATCACTAAGTGTCAAAAAACGAGATTTGGCATCTTAGTTGAAGGTTTAGGGGGGGAGCTGTCTCTCCCCCCTTCCAACATCAACTTTTTTCACTCACAGACGGAGAAAGACCACTTAAATATTTTTCTGAAAAAAAAAGAAAAAAAAAAAAAAGGAAAAAATAGAGGGTTCCTTGAGAAGCCTGCTCTGATGCCCAATCAAGCGAACACGCTGCACCCAAAGCCCGCCCCTTCCCTGCAGCCTCGGGCAGATTCAGGCCACGCTAGGTGTAAAATGCCCTCCAGGACAGAGGAAGGCGCTATAAAGTGAAGAGTGCTGCTAGGCAGACCATCAACAAAGCCAGAAGCGGACTTGTTTTCTGCAGATGCGGTGCAGCATTTGTTTCACTTCGGGAAGGCTCAGCTGGTTCGTGACTGGTATCGTCTAAAGGACAAAAAAAAGAAACGGAGTGAATTGTTTTAATTTACAGACTTTTTTTTGCAACAATACATTACATACCAACAATAACACTGTGCGATTAGTTTAATCCCAGATGTTTGCATTTTGAGCCACAAAGCCAATAAACAATATTAGTCAATAGAAAGGACATCAGTGCATAACTGAAATATTTGGGCTCCTGTCCATAAAGTTTAATTCATTGTAACAATAAAATTTTAAACTGTAATAGTGAGGTCTGAGTTGCCATATGAACTTCAGTTGCTATATAATGTTTCTACTCTCATCCTCAGAAACATTTTGAATTCATCCCTCAAGTGAGGTCCCTCCTGTGTCTGCCTGGCAGTGTAATCAGTGTGTGTGAACAGCCATGTGCCCGCTGCACCATGGGAAATGAGCTGAACCATGCACAGCAAAGGAGATAGACACAACAGAGCACTGAGTAGTTGCATAACCATACAAGTGTGTGTGCGTGTGTGTGTGCGTGTGTGTAGTAGCTGGTGGAAGGGCAGGGTAACAACAGATGACAGATGAATCTTTTAATTTCCCTCCTTTGGAGAGCATAATGAGGGAATGAGCCAAAAGTAGCGTGCAAGGTGAAGGCAGCCATGGAAGATACGGGCAGAATGGATAAATAGGAAGATAGAAAATCAGGCAGGAGAAGAGGCAGGTTGCCATCACAAATATCTACAGAGCTTGCCTTGATATGTCTGGCATATGTTTCTCTGTGTGTATATATATGTGTGTGTGTGTTTATATGCCCTTTAGATGGCAGGTGATAACATCTGATTGAAACAGTGAGCAGAGAGCCCAGCTTTAAGTACTAATAATTTAATATTCCCCTATAACGTAGTCTAATATAATCCCAGTGAGGAGGTCTTTGTGTTGTTTCAGACAATGGAGTGAGCTGATGTTGGGCATAAAACAGCAGCATGTGGCTGATGTGGAATGTTTCAGTTCAGTGACTGCATCAGACATGTATGAAGACATAAAAATGCTTTGCATTGTGAGCTCAGAAAATAATCAATGCTGTGCTACCGACCCATACAGAAACTCAGTGAAGAGTAGAACAGAAAATTAAAAATGTCCAAATGTATTGTTGCTGTGTGATTGTATGTGTTTAATTTAATCGTTTTGTCTTTTTATACCTGACATATTAATTAAGATACACAGACTGATTGTGATGTATTTGGGCAGACCAAAATTAGAAGATGGAGCACAACAATTAGTGAAAAGACTTGATAACAGTGTGAGATCGTGAAACATGCACATCTATTAGAAAATCATGCACTGTAAACTGGCACATCAGCGTGCAGTATTAAGCCCACAGCAAAATTACAGAAACAGCACTTTATAACGTAGTCTGGCAAAGAATCGATTTTAAAAGAAGCAACAGGCGGTGAGGTGGAAGGACACATCAGCACACAGAGAAATAGAAACAGAAACAGAACCAGAGACACATGTACAGGTGTATGGAAGTCATACTGAAGAGAATCAAAAAAAGCAGGAAGCCATACTAACCTCGTGGTTCTAATGTATTGTCTACTTTGTCGTTTACATCAAAAACACGGTCATGTACGCCTATAGTTTTCACACAGCTGTCTATAACAGAGAATAGGGAGAATGAGAGATCATTAGAGGTATATGCCAAATAGGTTAGTGACATTTGAAGCCCCCCCCTCCGCCCCCGCCCCTCTCAGCCCTGAAATTAAACATCCCAAGCAACAAAGCTCATGGCAACATTCAGATGAGGTTTATGAAGTGACCTGAATTTCATCTGATGTGATCATCTATCATCCTTTCATGTTAAAAAAAAAGAAAAAAAAAATCCTCTTAGCAAGTAAAGCAGTTCTGTGATAAATGGCAGGGATATGTTGGACACTGAGCAAAAGGTAATTGAGGAGGCAGTGAGGTAACCAAAGAAGTCGATATAAATTGTTTTGATTTTCAGTCCAAATGTATACTTCAGCAAGCTCTATTACAAAGCTTTATGTTGCATGCAAACACTTACTTGATGGTCGGACGAAAACTTTGAGCTTCAGGCATGTTTTTCTCCCGTTCTCAGCGATGGTGGAGGCTGTAAAAAAGCAATAGACATAGGTTATTATCATAATATTACATGTAGTATCACATGTGCAGTAGACAATAAAAAGTGTGTGTGTGTGTGTGTGTGTGTGTATATATATATATATATATATATATATATATATATATATATATATATATATGAATAGATGTTTTAATAATGAACATATTTTCTCTCCAAACTGAAACTGAGGTAGTTTATTCAGGAGAAAATAAACTGATCAGATAGTTAATGTTGACTCTTAAGTGGATTTTACAGGGTTAGTCATGGTTCTTGTGGAATAATAGGTAGAAAGTATTTACAGATGTGCGAGCGAAATCTCTCCAGGGGAAAGTGGAGTGCTTTGCTCGCAGTTTAATTGTAGCATTTTAGATTTTTACTACTGGCGGCAGCTTAGGAAGGATCAAGGAATTTGCATTGTTTTGACTCAGAACTGGATGATATTGTGTTCTGCCAATGCTGTTTGTGTATACATTTATGTATTTGCCTTCATAAAAATATCACTACTTTTCAAAGGACAGAAAGTTTACACACACGCACATGCACACACCAGGGATGTATGTGGTGCATGTATGGATGGTTTGTGGTCACTGTCAGGAAATGGATCCTTTCCTCTCAGGTCCATGGGGGTGTGAATCTCTAAGCATTAGCCAACATAGTGGTTATATTAGACCTCCTAAAAATATCATGTGGAGAGTGTGTATGTGAGTGTTTGTGTGTGTGCGTGTGTGTGTGTGTGTGTGTGTGTGTGTGTGTGTGTTGACCACTAATGGTGTTGTGGTGAGGCACCAGGTGCTGTCTCCTGTAGACGAGAATTGGGGTCAAACACATGGCAGTTGGAGTATGGTTGGAGCGTTGTGTGTGCATCGATCATGGCAGCACAACATACATTAGTTTAAAAAATATATGATGTTTTGTCAGGACCTTATTACAAATAGAGAATAGGGCAGGTTTTTCCCGCTTTGGTGACATATTAATGCTATTTACTGTTACCAGTTTTCATTTCTACTTTTCCCTGCAGCTCCACAGAGACCATATTGTCCACTAAGCTGTCTTTCAGGCATCATTTTGTGTCTTCTGTGGATCATTCCACAGCTGATGCAATGAAGCCAAGCACTTTCCAGAGGCTACCATTTGGGATCTGTCAACTCCTCTCTAGTAAACCTTTACCTAACCCCTCCTTTCCCTTCCCTCTCTCCCAGCTGTGTCACCCTCTCTTCTTGTCTGTCATCATGTCCATATTCATCACCATCATCAGAGCTCAACTAACTCACCTTCATCATATTTACATACACGTGTGCTGGCAGTAGTGTGCATAGATGCATGCACACATGAGTCATATTATAATATCACATCTGTGTGGTAGTGTCTCTATTCGTGATCTTGAATACGATTTGTTACAATTCTCTGATATCTTCCCATCTGCAGAATGTTTTAAATTCAATTGCATACACAGTTGCTGCAATCGATGTCCCAGCATCTATTTAATATTGAGGCAGAGGAAAAAAGCAGCAAGCTGTCTCTGTAGCCAGTGGATGTGTTCATTAAGAGAATTACTGAGTAATAACTATGGAAAAGGGTCAGAAGAGATGGAAATATATTCCTTTTTGAGCATTTTGTACTCTCTCTACTCCTGAATTACCCTGAAATTCAGATGCCGGTTTCTTACCAAATGCATGCTGCGCACTCTAAGTCATTTTCATTTTGCAAAGCTTTTTCTACAACTCATCAGATCTTCCCGTCACTGTCTCTGCGTCTGTCTCTCTTTCTGTCTCTGTCCCTTTCGACCTTGCTTTTATCATTTTAATGTTGCTCCTTCATCAGCTGTTATCTCTTTCTTAGTCATGTGTCAGTGTGCAAGAGAGGTGACTTGAGATCAGATGCTCTTTTTCACAGCTGAGTTCATATTCAGCAAATGTGGGAGGGTAAGACAGTGGAGTGAAGAGAGAGAGTTGGTCTTATTATGTCAGTGTGGAGGCAACTGATGACACACTAATGAACCTTGGCCACTGTCGCTCACCCACTCATATACACCGTTGCCCACACAGTTTATGTCACTCTTCTTATTACTCCACTCTTCTCCACTGCTACTTTAGGCTCCCGCTTTCAATGTACTTGCACGCACACACACACATACACACACACGCTATCTCCAGATGTCTTATCTTCATCATTGTTGTAGGCAGAGCTGAGTCACAGCCATCGACACCAGCCACTTAGTTGAGGCAGCTGATCATGAGAGAAATATGGCCCTGATGAAAATGGCAAAGAGCATGTGGGAGTCGATGTCATGATGACAGTCTGAAGCTGTTTTGATGTTTGTATATTTGGCCATAACACGCTGTCCACCACCTACGCAAAAGAAAATCATGGACATAAGGTTCAAGACTGAACCAATACCGCAATTGTGCAGATGAAAAGTGTGTCTCAGCTATTATATGCTGCATAGTCATTATGGAATTCAGTCTTTCTGTTTCCTTGCGCTGTATGCATCAAGTATAAAGATAAAGCATTTCACAGTAAGCCTATATAATACTGATATGAGAAAAAATGAAATGAAAGAGTTTAAGTGTGGTCGGATATTTTGTTGATGTACATTCTTCACTGCAAAGAAAATATTCATTTTTGCCTCCACATTTCCTTCTTGGTAGCAGCTCTTCATTCTGTGTTTGATGAGGATCTCTCCACACGGGCCCAAACTGTTCTTGCCACTGCCTGTTTATTTTGGATTAACATGCTGCGGAGGCCCAGCTTATTGTTCTTGTATGCCTTAACATCAACACCTGCTATTCTGGCTTCCATCAAGCCCTAATTCTCAACTATCAATCCATCCAGTCTGAGCAAGTGGCTGCTTTGAAGGACAGAGACCCTGAAAAGAAGTCCCAGGGACAGCAGGGAAGGGAGGGGGGGTGGTAATGGGGGGCGAGGTCAGGTTACTCCTCCAAGCCTTGTCCCCTGGCTGGTAATGGCTGGTCCCCTTAGTACACTGCATTATGCATCAGCATTAAGGCAAATGGAATGAAGCAGAATCCAATTACGGAAGAACAAACAGGTGGGCTCAGTGTGGCTTAGGCGCAGTATTGTTTCAATCACAGCCCAAGCCAAGCTTTATTGCAACTGTAATGTTATCTGGAAAACACATTTCCTTTGCCTTTCAATGGCAGATTCAACAGCACATTCCAGACATGAGAACATAAAACCACGTGTCTGGCATGATAGCAAGCTAAAAGCAAAGTTTAGGTTGGCTAAATACAGTACATAATATCTTGGTAGGGTATTGATTTGTTATCCATCATTTAATAGGCATAATGGTCTCAGCTGTAAAAGAATACTGCATGAGGAGTCAATCCAGCTGTTACAAGAGGCTTTATTTATTATTTTTTGTAACACTGAACCTAGTGTCATCTGGGGTCCTTTCTCATAGTCAGTGAACCTTTGCCAAGATTCGGACATTTGGCAGTATCAACACGACCACGAGGCTTAATGCAATATTCCTTAATAGCGAGCATTATGGCACAGATGGTTTAATAATCATTTGTCAAATGAAAGTTTCAGGTTCCTGCTTTTGACAACTCCGGTTAGTAATGCTCTCCTACAACATCATCTATCTAAATCTAAACATCCCATGACAACAAACTCTCAACTTCACTTTCAGAAGCCAAGTCGTGCATAGACTGTGCCATCGTGAGATCGTACCAATGGCACGATGTTAGCACGACCCAAGTCTGCATCACGACTCCAGGTGGCTTTAGTAATGGCCCTCTAATCCTTTGATCCCTACTTATTTGTTAGGATGGGACAAGTTAAACAGAATGCCTTGTAATGTTGTGTCCAGCACTGAGCGCTCATGGCAAGATAATTCTGCCAGCTCCCCGAAAAACAGACCGCTGGCCTTGTCTTTGATTCACTGAGAGTACTCATGTGGCTTACACTTTACAAACTCAGTCAGAGTTGAGATCCAGAAGTCCTGGAATCCAAGTTTACACAAACTGGTGTCCATGGCAGAGAACACAGATAGACAAATACACACATAGACATACAGATCTTACTTTCCAGAGCCTTTCCTCCCATGTTTCCATCTTACTAATTAGACAGTTTGCAGCCAGAAGACATTTCTTCTATTCCGTGTATAGAAAATCACTGCTGGGATTCATTAACATGGTTTTAGGGTGTAGAATCAGTTAAAGGAGGCCGATTTTGACCTAAACACATGGAAAAAAAACCTTGACTTCATAGGTTTTAGAAGAGGGAGAGAGAGAATATTTACATGCCATATCCAATAGGTAATATCAGCTGCTTCAATGTTCAGGATCATATCTTTACTGCTTACAATAATGCAAATATACAGAATGAACTCATAACCAATAAAATGTGTATATGTATTCACAGAATCACTGAGTGTCCTTCACAGAATGTCCTTTCCACCTTAAAACACTCACAAAGCAGCATACTTTTCCACTAAGACACATTAGAGAGCGGAAAAAAATATGATAAAAAGATTTGAAACCACAGACCAACAGGCAGAAAATGTGTATGTGCATGTGTGTTTGCCTGCCAACACAATATGTGTGAGTGTGTGCATATGCGTGTGTGTAAGAAGATGGAAGAGGCTATCCACTGAAGAGGCCCATTAACCAGATGTTACTACAGTGAACACACAATAGGAGGGAATGAGGGAGCTGGGAGAAGCAGTGAAAGACGAGGACTTGGATTTGGGCAGCACAGGGAACATAAACTCTCCCCCTGGTGATAGCTGGCCTTTTGCTCTTTCTTTGCATCTTTAGCTTCCAGCAAAAGTGAACCAAAGTCATCTCTCATGCCACTCGCACTGAGGTAACAAGGTCATGAGGAAAAGAGTGAGAGACACAATAAGTTTAGAGGGGACAGGGAGTTACAATTGATAATACCTAATTATACACTGTGCTACTTTCTCCACATGAATGTATACCAAGGCAATAATGTGGGGGATGCAATTATTCCTCTCCACTATTATGTCAATGTACATCAAGCATCATAATTTTGTGAAAGACAACATAATGGTGCTCTAACAAATTACTCTGCATTCTTGAAAATGAAAAGCAACTGATTGAAGCAAGTGAAAACCCCTCAAATTCCATCAACTCATTCATGTCTTCATACTCAAACTACAATAAACTTGGTGATTTATTAATCTAAGGCGGAGTGCGGCTTTTAAAGGCAGCCACATCATTATAAATCATTGTACATAATAATGTTTCATTACTCCACTTAGTGTATCGCATAGAATCATAATATTATTGTTATGGCCTGAGTATCCACCCACTGAATCAACTAGAAAAACATTGTGTTGATGTGTGTGCACACAAGTGCATGTGCTGTAATAGAGGAGGAATGAAAAAGAACTAATAAATGAAAAATAACCAATTAAACATAATGACTAATGCACTGGGTTAATAATATATGTGTTAATGGTTTAATGGCCAAGGATAAAATGTCCTTGTCTTTTTGATGATGAATCATAATCAGCTCTTGAAGGAGGCTGTTAGTTGCATGAACCATAATAGGCTGAGAGGAACCTCGTGCCCTTTGAATCCCAGGACTTGCATGACCTACTTTTCCTCTGATCTCTTGGCTTTTCACTGCCTTTCTGTTTTTCGGCAGATGAAGTGATGACTACTCTATTGGCAGTCAAACTGAAATAACTTGATTAGAGACTTTTCTCTTTCTCTCGCCTTGCCTTCTTGGGGCTGTCAACAAGTGTGCCATGACTTAGCTCACGGTCTATTATTAGCCAAGTCTGGCCAATGGCCTAGCTCGTTGTTTGACTGCTCGTCATGGCCAGACATTTAGCAGATTTTATCCTTGTGTTATTGGATCTTCTCAGAAGCCAGTAAACCAAATGGACTGATTTGTCATCATTCCCTAATGTGTGTTTTGTATGTGCATGCACAGATGGGTGACAGTTTGAAGAAACTGTTTTTTAAAAAGTATCTTAGTAAGGTGTTAGGCAACCACAAGCCACCAGAGTAGCTTTTATGTACCTTGGCATAGATTCTAAAACTCTTGTAAATGCTACTAGATGGATGAAAAAAAAAACTTTTTTTTTTTTTAAATTATATCCTCTCATTTAATGTTTTGATGATGATTTAGAGGAGTACTTTTGAACATGAGTCAGTTAACACATTTGTCATAAATTTAAATTTAAGTGCACATGTGTAACACATTGGCATTAAAGAAAAAGAAATGGCTGATAACCATCCAGTGTAAAAGTGGCACAGGGAAAGTCTGTTAGGGAGTTTTGCCCTAAAATCCAAACAGAGAGATGGGATAAAATGTTGAGACAAGAACCGGTATAGTAACAAGGGGAGATGGTGGTGGTGGAATGTCTCTCCATCTATCAGGATTATAATAATGCATTCCAGACAGTGTGCATCTGTGTGGTTTCTCTGTATGTCTGTTCATGTAAATGTCCATATTGAGGACGGGTGTGTGTGTCTGTGTCTGTGTAGGTGAGTGTACATGTAGCTCTCTGTCACATTACTCCAATTTGTTGCATCATTTCTGAATGCTGATGACAGGCTTGATTTTTCATGTGAATGGATGAAAGGGCTGAGTTATGATGGTGTCCATATGCAGGTTCCCTCCTTGTACCACAAATGGAACAGCACCGGCTCTTTATCATTATTAGCAACCCTCCCATAGCTCCAACAAAATACAGACTGCATACACCGTCCCCTGCCTCTATTTCATTTGTCCATTAATGCCATTTTCCTGCTTCTGCTGCTGCCTTCTCTGCTATCTCTACTCCTTTCTCCTCTCAAGGAGCAGCTTCCAGGCCTATGGTGCATCATAGGATTTATGATCAATCACCAGAGAGCTACAGTCCATATCTTAGAGAATCTGTTTGTGTGTTATGTGGCACTCCAGTAAAGTTGAATAAGACCTTATGAAATCTTGAAAAAGCCTTATGAATATTAGAGGATTTTCTCTCGTTAGTTTGGTATTTACGATCAATCATAGCCTTGTGTTGCATTTTGCATATTAGCCCACAGGCATCTGTAGAGTGATTGAAGCTGTACAGAATTCATTTTGTAATCTAACATGAGTAGAAACATCGCCCACCATCTCCCTCTTGGGATTTGTTGGCCATTTAGCAAATCTTAATTTGAAATCAGGCAAAGACTCTACTTAGGACTCTGTTTTACTGTAATGTCCTTTTCCCTGCAGTGTCAATCCCAGAAATATCTATAAAATAACTCCAACCACTCTGGTAAGACACAAAGCTGTTATTGATTGTGTTTTCTGCGAGAAGCAGTTCCAGTCCAATATAGGTGAGCAAGTCAGACGGCAAAAAAACGACATCTATTCTGCCGCCAATCTACCACTGCATGATCACACCAAGTGGTTTCCCATTTATCACACATCTTACACGCCTAAAAACACCATAACTCTGTTCACTCATATCTTGCAGTAAGCTGCCACAGATATTGGATTTCTGCCCTTTTCAGATTAAAATCACTCAAATACAAGATTGTGGATTGTGTCCATATTAGAAAAACGTGCCTGCATCAGCATTCTGTGAGATGAGTTTCACTTAAACCATGAATGCACTGTGAACTCTGACCTGAGTAGTGCTCCCACTGTCCTTGCTTATCCTCTCTGTCTTTCATAGAGTCATACATTTCCAAGCTGTAATTCACTCACTAATACTGCATCCTTTGCGGAATCGCTTGTGTGTGTCTCAAGCATTAGATTTCCCCATGAATCTCCCTGAATCTGGTGAATTTGACATCTTTAATGTATTCCTCTGTTAATTCATTCTCTCTCCCTGCCCACCGTGTTCTTCTGTCTTGTTGACTTGTACAGAAAACATGGCAGTGTGTTGTCTACAAAACGATCCGGCTTCTTACCAACTGTAGTTTTCCTCTTGTCTTCAATTACCTGCCTTAGACAGAAAGAAGAGGCTGACGCTAACAAAAATGAAGAATTATGACCTCCATTTGAGTAAATTCCCTCCGACCTGCTAGCATTGATTAAGCTGTTTCTGTTGTTGAAGCAGATGACAGCAGAATCCTGTCTCCTCTATCTAATTTTATCAGCGATGCAACAAATCAACCTTCGACCCGCATCGAACTCATAGGGCGAAAACACCATTAACGGGCATTTTCTCTGCAGGAATATGATTTGACATCTTAATTTTCATCTACAAACAAGAAAGCTAATCAATCATGTCACTGAGGGCAGATTTTTCATTCTCTATTCCCTCAGGTCATTTGGCTACAGAAAATTATTAGAGATAAAGAAAGGATTAATGTTCTGATACTGGTTTATATACAGTATATGGTTTCTGCTGTTCTGTATGTAGTTATATACCAGTTGCTCTAATTGAGTAAAATCAGTAAAATATTGATTGGGAGTAAATTTTCCATTTTCATTAAGATATTACATTTACAGCAGCGCCATAAAAGCAAAGAAATGATGTGTTTCCTGAATTTGCCTTGATGATATACTGTTACGACTCAAGTACACGAGCCAATCCACAGTAACAATTGCTAACCTCTGCCTCATGTGCTTACGGATGGTGACCTCTGCCTCAGGACGCATTGACATTTCTGTCTAGTGCAGGTGTGCAGTATAGCCAGCTTCAGCAGTTAATGATGCATAAGATTTTCTCTGTTAGCTACGGTACACTACGCATTCACACAATTTTGGCAAATGGGTTACAAGGGCAGAGCCTGACCACTGACTTTGTACTCAACTGAGATACCTTTGTACCATACCTTATACCTCCTACCTACCTTATACAGTCGTTACGCATTTGCTGTGTTTAAGTTTTGAAAAGTTTATGCTGGATAAGCAAATGAATTTCAAAGTATGACTTTCTATGGGCCTTGTGTTGATTAAAATGAATAAGTTGCTAAATATTTCAAAAATTAAAGTAGTTGATCACTAACTACTGTCTGAGATTCATTATGTAGATATTTTGCCCCAGGTATTTCAACATTTCTACTCTTTGCACAGTAAGAAATGATAAGATGAACATTTAATGATCCTCAAGGCAAAACTGTGTGGATTCTGATTATGCACCAGAGCACGTTAGACCATTCAGGACTTTTAGCTCACCCCACATTCCTAAATTGTAAATGACAGTATTAGTAAAATATTCTCACTCAGTTTTAGGTATTACTGCGGTAGCTTTACTGTGCTGTTCATTCAATTCACATTATAACTACCAGTGATCGTCATAGTCTGAAATCTAACATCCACTCTTCATTGGCCTGAGTGTATCCATGTAATGGTATATGTAGATCTAAATCAAGTCATCCCAAAAAAGCTTGATGCTTAAGCTCAGAGGTAGAGATTAATCAATGTTTACTCATGACTGCACAGCAATACATGTTGATAACTTCAAATTTGACAACAGAGACTTTATTCTCATTAGCAACAATAATGAGACTGCATATCATCACAAGATGGCAGGAAATCCACCGATATAATAACAGTCTTAAGTTAAATATCAGCAAGACTATTTCATAGTTCAATAGGCACCCACATCTCAGAAATCAACCTGGATGCATAACATTAAAAAGAGCTAAGCAATGCCTTCACTTCATTAAGCAAGTATGGTGCTGTCAGACACTGACAAACTACTGGCACTATACCACTGAAAATGTTCCAGCAAAAGCCTTTGGACTCCTTAATGACAACAAGAACTGATCTAAAGGCTATTAAAACCGCACAACAGTCTCCTTACCTGCTCCATTCAATCTTTGCTGCAGAAATAACAGGCATACAGTCCTGTCAGGCTTATTGTTCCTGGACACAGACACTGTTTTTTCTATCTTGGGTCTGGCTGTTATTTTTTTGTTACCCAATATCTCTAACACTGAAAGGTTATTCGTCTCCACACTGGATTTTATCTGCACGCTATACTTTATTGTGAAATGACTGGCACATTTAAAATTCAGAAATATTCAACATCTTGCTCAAGACACAGAGGGGCTGTTTTTTGTCTTATGACACCATCCCTCTGCTTTAAGCTATCATACAAACTCCATATTGTAATATTCTTTGTATTTAAGTTTGTAAATATTTTAACATGTGTTCACTGGAAGGCGCCTTGTAGCTGACAGAGCAAGCCCGTTTCTGTTGAATTATGTAGGCAGTGTTAAAGCAATAGTCAAAATAACTTATTATCTGATAAATATACACAGTATATATAAATATAATGCCTGAGGAATCACAAAAGGAATATATTCACCCTGTATTTTAATGAAATCATTGTGAAAATAGTGGAATACCTGTAAAAAAAAAAAAAAAAAAAAAAAAAACTGCAGGCAAGACTTGACCAGCAGTTGCGTTTAGTATCGTGTTGTGTTGTTGAGTAAATGAACCGTGAATGTAACCATATGGTGCATGAGGGAAATAGAACTTGACGAATCAGCCTGAAAAGTTTACTCCAACTCAAATAACCATCAGTTATTGCAGCAAATACCATATAGACCTGCTCATTGTGTGCAAACAAGATTAAGGAAGATTTTTCAATTGCTCTGGTGTTCAGTTTTGCTCCATGAAAAAGATTAGACATAGAAGATTAGAGATAATCAAGTCTGAGCCAGTGTTTTTAATTTATTTTTTCACCATCCTAACTCCTGAATATTTATAATAATAGTATGTTAAGCCAAAATGTAATCCCTGATAAAATTATAGTAATTAGGTTATACTCTTTTGAAAAATTCCCCGTTGTGATTTAATGTTTTGCTGTTTACTTATTCCTCACTATGAATGTTGTGTATATATTGTTGAATTCTCAAGATTAAAGAGTAAAAATGATGCAAGTCAATGCAACCTGAAAAGCTCTTGTTTCTAGTACTAAGGTGTGAGGAAAACTTCCTCATGGTGTTGGTGATGATGATGCTGATGATGCCAGAAATGAATGCAGTTGATGAACTGTCAGGTGTAGAGATATGATGTGTACCATCTCTACCTCTCTTAATCACCTTTTAACATTACATTTGGTCCATTAAACAAACTTTCAGAAGCCATGTCCACTTCTTCTTCTGGACATTCATGTTGGACACAAAGGCGTTGGGAAATCACTTGTCAGATGACTTCATGGTAGATGACTTTAATATCCGCCACAGTAGCCAGAAAGGCTATACACTAGAATCATTCAATAGCCAATGAAGCCGCGGGCCACTAAACCAATATGGCGTGCTACAGCAAAATGGATGTGTTCCATGGAAGCCCTGTCGGTCGCAGTGTAATTTAATCCAGCCCTTAGGACAAGCATCTCTCAACAGAAATGAAAAAAAAATATGTTAGAAATAGAGACTTGAGGGAGTGGATGAATTGTATAACCCTTTGCTAACCCCCATCTACGCTCCCAACTTCAGAGACTTCCATTTTTCCCTTGTCTAATTTAGTATGACTGTCAATGCAAATTGGCTATAAAAGCAAAGGAAAATCTTGTTACTTTTTAACAGACAAATGGGCAAACACCTGGCTGCTGAAAAGCCTGCAGAAAAGATTTCAGGCTATTTGTTTTGTGGACAAGCTTGAGAGAGAAAACACCTATTCACCATGGAGCAAACATTTTGGCAAACATTTTTACTCCTGGTCCCTAACTCTAAAGTGTAATACAGCAGTGAGAGGGAGAGCAAAACACGTGAAATGAATAAAGCACAGAAGTCTTGGCTGGCTGTCAGCTTAACGGTTTCATAAAAAGGTGCCAATTTAGAAAACAGATCTCAGGGTGTTGAGCTCAGCTCAGATACGCTCCCGATGCTTTCAACGCCGTCTCTGAGAGAAGCAGAAAACACAAAGACACAGGAGTTTGACAGCCACCTAGAGCTGCATTAACACCACCGGCCAAATTTTACAGATAAACAGATACAAGTATAGTAGAGCCAGCTGGGTTTAGTACAAGTGTTAACTATCAAAACTGACACTCATGCAAAAAAAGAAATTCATACAGTTTTTCTTGTGCATCAGACCACAAAGTACACAAACCTTTGCGCTTTGCCCTCAGCAGCTGCAGCAAAAATGCATTACACTGTACAATAGTATCCCATTGCTTCTCATATGAGAACACAACAGTACTTCCTATTTTCTAATAGCAGCGAATCTATATGACCAATGCGTTTTGAGTGAGTGGTAGTGACTGCACCTACAAACGGCGACTCCTCCATCTCCCACGTGTGTGTAGTCTGTGGCGGGAGGATAAACTCAACTCAATTCCACTCTATCACCTTGCTTTGATAAAACCTAATTTCCCAGGGGCTTCAACTTCAGATGAACTCAGTTAGGGCTCAGTTCCTATGCCAAGAAGCCGACGACTTAACATCTAACATGAGCCGAATAAGAGCATAACGTAATGCATAGAGAAGGGCACTCCTCTTTCTCTGTCTTTTATTTTTTTCCGAAGTATACAGTATTGTGCAGCAGGGGAAAGTGAGCTTTAACTTTCAAACTGTCTCAATTTAACTCCCCCGTGAATTCCTTTGCCATTTTAGGGAATAGTTTTTCCTCAAGTGATGAGAGCAGTGTGAAAAGCTTGGCTGAAAGCAGAGCATGAAAGCGCCTACTCGGATCACTGTAATGCCACTCTCAAAGCTCTGTAGTGAACTTGTGAAAACATGGTTGGGGGATAATATGTATGTGTGCCTCCCTCTCTTGCTCTCTCCTTTTTTTTTTTTTTTTTTTTTTGCTCTGTTGCACTGAAAGGAAGAAACATTAGGTCCAGAAAAGGCTATATCAGGTATTTCGGTTCATATAATGTTCGGTTATTAAGTTTCATATTTATCTGTGTATGCATGTAGACTTCTGTGCAAACTTTCATAGCACTTCTCATATCGAGATTAGCTGCATTTCTTTCATCAGAATCACTGCCGCTCCATTAAATGCTACTAGTGTTACTGCACTCAAAGATACTCAGGTATATGAGTGGCCCTTTTCTGGCATGGATCCATTTTTCTCTTTAAAGTGAAGGGTCAACTGCAAATCAATACAACTCCATTCTGAGTGAGAACCTTTATCCTATAATGAGATATTTTTGTCCCGATGTGATGAGTATAAAACTGATTTAAAAGACTAATATCATTTGGAATCATGGCATCCTATATGCCAAGGAATATTGAAGCTGTTCTGTCTGCTCTCTTCCTTCTTTTTCCTTTAATTTGTCACTCATCTCTCTCTCTCTCTCTCTATATATATATATATATATATATATGTGTGTGTGTGTGTGTGTGTGTGTATATATATATATATATATATATATATATATAATGTTCTGTTAAAATGCAATTGTGACAAGCACTTACAGATGTAGTAGTATTCTCTGCCTGGTCTGAACTCAAAGCCCAAGGAGAAGGGAGTGAAGAGCTGGAACTTTTCTGAAAACTTGAGCGGTCCGTTTGGGGAGTGCGGCCTGTTGCACTCCCAGCGTTTGAAGCCCTTGGCAGTGTGGTCGCATGTGCTGTAGCCATCGTAGTTGACCATGTAGAGGACGTAACGCTCTGTCCGCTCCTCAGGCACTGTGTCTTCATAGTGAGGACAGTAGACATCTAGGTAGTCATTTATACACACGTCGATGTGATAGTCCCCACGATGGAACCTGGGTGAAAACAAAGGAAGTGGTTTAGTACAGACTATTTCAGAGCTTTCTTAGACAGATCTAATAATCTTAATATGTCTGTGTGTTAATGCTTCGGTGTTGCATCCTAATACATGAAAGGTTGTTTTGATTACAGCACGTAAGTAAAGCATACAGGTTTGAACTCTGTTTTACTTCGGTGTTGTTTGGAAATTTACAAGCACCACCAATCTCATCTTCCTGCTTCAATAAATTTGAGTGGGTTGGTTTATCTATAAATCTATCATTGCCATAGATATTTACTCACACGTATACACATCTGCCTCCTGAATGATAGCAAACTCAAGTATCCAGCTCAAGAAAATATGCTTTTCTAAGAAACTAAGAAAACAGTTATTTTTGGTCTCTCTAAAAAAAAAAAAGACTTTATTGGGAGAAAAAAAAAATAGAAATCATAGGCACAGAGAACCTCAGGCTGAGTGCAAAGCAGAGGCGATCACGAGGATATAGGATGGTCCAGACAGTAAATGTCATGATAGGAAAAATACACAGCCTGGTCGTCTCTGAGGGCTGTGCACTGAGGCATCTTTACAGCTGCAATGATCTAGAACGGGCCACACAGGGTCAGAGGGCTTCAATACATACAGGCAGATTCATCAAAAGGCCACACACTGTCAGAAGCTTACATCTACACACACACACACACACACACATACACACAAACAACCACAAACACAATTTCATCTCTGTTCCTCACAAAGTATTACTCTAACCTGTGGAGTTTTCACAGCTAGCAAAATTAGAGAGCAATTTCTGTGTTGTGAGTTTCTGGTTGGGTCTGGTAATGGTCTGGATGGTGCTCACTCTGAGGTCACAGGGGACTTCACACAGAAAATATAGAACACCTGTAAACTTACTAGGGATGCCCTCAATTTGGCACACTCTCTCGAAGCACTCAAAGAGTGACAATAAGAAGCAGGAAATTGCACATGTGCGCACACAAGCCGACACACAGCTGGTGCTACTGACTCATTTCACCCTGAAGCCAGGTGGTATGAGCTTATAATTGAGACCCACTCTTTAATGTTGTAAGAGCACAACCTGACAAGAGTTTTGACAAAACTTTTAATTGAAAACTGCCGCTGCTGCCTATAAGAAGGGCTTCTTCAATCCCTAGGATGCATGAGGGGCAGGCTGTATAACAGGCTAAAATAATTTCATCCTTAGGACTCTGGAGCCTCAGGATTAACATACTTAAGCCGTACTCTTGCAGCATGGTGACCTCTTTCTTAATTTTTTTTTTCTTTTCTTTTGCTTTCATGAGCAAAATGTGCACTGCATCTGTAAGATTTTCCAGAGAAATAAAATTAATACGTCCTTTGAATGATGCATAATGCTTTTATAAAAAAAAACAAGGACCGTTCTAAAACAGTTCTTGCCATGACTGGTGGAAAAAAAGTATGCGATTTTCATTGATCGGCACCAAATGTCTCAAGACATCTTCAGATGCTGATGAAAAATACCTTGCTACACAATTGTATAAAAATGCCTCATCTTCTTTTCCCCGTCACTCTTATTCAAACACTTACTTGCTTTATCTATGCAAAACAACTCTCTTCTTATTTCAGTGTGATGTTTGAGTTTTTAAGATCAAATCATCGTATAGACACTGAAAATGCTCAACCCTGCTTGGCTGCATTTCTTTTACTTTGCATTGTGTCTAGATAAACTACAGAGAATTACAACTGTAATGCAAACAAGACCATTTGGTTTGAAGATCAAATAGCAATTTGAGCAAAAAAAAAAAAAAAAAAAAAATCTGGGTTTGCTGCCTTCAATTGTCACTTAATTCATGTTGGTATAATCAAAATGATGAATGTAACAATCAAGCAACAATGCAAACTACAGTCATTTCTCACTACTGTGATCATATGTGTCCTCTGGCTCTGCCCAGTATATCCATTTATGTGTATGAGTGTGTATGTGAATATGAGCTAGCATGAAATGTTGTTGTTTTTTTTCTGTTTACCCATGTAGGGTAAATACCAGTCTGAGGGTGTTTACAACCGAGGCATGGAGCAGCTCATCTGTAACATCTCATTTAAAACATGTCCGTGGAGGTCCAAGAGGAGCCATGCATCTCCCTCACTGCTTTAAAATGTCACTGACTTAATGGTCACATCCTCCCATCCGCTTGCCACAGCATCTGTGTGTGTGTGTGTGTGTGTGTGTGTGTGTGTGTGTGTGTGTGTGTGTGTGTGTGTGTGTGTGTGTGTGTGTGTGTGTGTGTGTGTGTGTGTGTGTGTGTGTGTGTGTGTGTGCGCGCACGCATGTGTGTGTGTGAGAGAGAGAGAGAGAAAGAGAGTACAAAAGAGAATGAGTGTGAGAATGTATGTGCTGTGTGTGTGTGTGTGTGTGTGTGTGATGTTTCAGCTGCCCTTCTCTCCCTGCCTCAGCAGTCAGAATAGTGGCTCATGGCCCTGACTGCAAATGAAGCTAAGGATGTTTGGGTGAGTGAGCACATAAAAAGGGATAGGACAGGCATTTGTAACACGTAACACACACACACACACACACACACACACACACACACACACACACATATATATATATATATATATATATATATATATATATATATATATATATATATATATATATATATATATACACACACACACACACACACAATACACAGCCAGGACACACCCTTCTGCACATACATTAGGTTTGTGTTATCAGTGGCAAAGGAAAGAAGTGAGACTGCCAGAAGCTGCTAATGGCACCAAGTGAGAAGGAGAGTGAGGGTGAGAAACAGAGAGGGAGAGAAAAAGGACCTGTTTCCAGAAAGGAGTGAGAGAATACAAAAAAAAGAAGCAGCAGGACTGAATACTGCTGATAGTATTGCTAGGCTCCTGGTGAAAAGTCTTTCAGGAGTTATTCAACCATGCATTTATCATTAAAGGAGATTCTACTGAAGCAGCACCACTCCACTGTGTGTGTATGCGTGTGGTTTTTTTTTTTCCACATTTATTCAGTGGAGGATTGTCATCAAGATGTGTCCCAGAAAACTTTCTGCATTTTGTAGAAAGCCATGTTTATTGTCCTTATAAAACCTCTGCTATCAAGGGACTAATGTGGGACTTTTAGATGTGGCTGGTGTCTTGTTTATAGCAATGGCAGCCTTAATCGGCTGATTCTGTTCTGTAAACAGTTGCCGCTTTTTTTTTTTTTTTTTTTTTTTTTTTTTTGCAAAGAGAGGAAAGCGTTCTTCTCCATGGAATGGACATGTGTTGTTCAAACAGACATCAGCCCCCTTGTAAGCACCAAGTGGTTGCATCAGTGGAATGTAAATCAAGGCTCTGCTCTGTTAGAATCTCAAAGAGTGAAATATCGGCAGGAGTGCTGGTACAGTAACACCAGGGTCAATAGAAGCAAGTAATTGCAAAGATACTGCAGGATCAACGAATCCAGTAGCATAAAAGAAAATGTAAATTAAAGCTCATTCAAATTGGCTGTTTTGTGCTTGACTGTCAGCAATATAATGTCTGGAGTGTGCCACTGCAATACTCACTGGTTTTCTCACCATTTAATTAAAAAAAAATCAATTTCTTCATACGGTGATTTGGTAAATTTACATACAATTTACAATACAATAAAAATATTAATTAAACTGTCAGTATTTTATCAGTAAAATAAGTCAACTTAATATAATATATAACTATAATATGTTGAGCTGTGATATAAGCGTTACTGTGTGTAAAAAAAGAAAGTAGCAGCACATAACAGTCAGAGCTGCCATGTCTGTGTTTCAGTCTAACTCCAGAATTCATACAGTAATGGCTTATGTGTTTATGAAAAATAAAAGCCAGTACAAATCACATGAGAAATTATGCAGATGGAGTTGGCAACATGTATCCATTGCACCGTGTTAATGCCACACACATGCACACACTCCACCCAACAACCACAATCACCTCCCTGTATTTTACAACATACATCTGAGTAACAATCGTTTCCATTCTCATGAGGAAAGAGTTGCAACATAGTGTGGCAGCAGACGCCTTCTTGCAGTAAACTAGGTAATTAAGGAGCAAAGTTGGATGGCAGACTAATTGTCAAATGGTGATAATTACATGTCTTTGTTATGCCACAGCTGTCACATTGAGCTGCGGGTCACACAAAGCCAGGGAAATCAGCTGGACACAGTGTCGGCACAAATGTGTGTGTGAGTAAAAGAGAGAGAGATAATCTTTATTACCAAGTGATTACATTTTCACACCACCTCCTCAGGCCCTCAGGACTGAAACTGAAGGGCCAAGTATTGTCAGCGTGAACACACACTCACACTCAGGGACACGCAAATACAGAGTCACAAACAGAGAGAGTGAGTTTGGAAGAGCTTGAACAGTGAAGTGAATGCAGGGTAAGGTGGCACACCACTGCAGCCGCTGATTGGCTCATTTCCATTTCAATTACACAGCCCAGTGACATTGCTGTGCATACACTCACACACGCACATACATAGAGAGAAAGACAAACACACATAACTACATGTACACGCACAGGACACACACACACACACGCGCACACACACACACTATACCCAATGAACTCCCATCAGCCACTTCTCTGAGCTGTGCACCGGTGGCTGCAGACAGAAAGGAAGAAGGACAGCGAGAGATAGCTAACCTGAGTGAATGAGAAAGACAGAGAAAAGGAGGTGAGCAAGAGCTCAGTGGCAGGTAGAGGCAGGGAGCAATCCAACTCTCACTTATTCAACCAGTTGAATAAGTGAGATTCAATAGAAAGAGGAACTTTTCAATGTGCTATGGTAACAGCTCGCTGCTGTAAATACCACTGTTCAAAGGTATGACCCAGAAGGAGAGGTAGAGAGTGATTACTAACACAAGATGTCAGGGGATTAAAAACATTCTGTACGAAATGTTGTTTATGTTTATAATAGACAAAGATGCTCTTAAAAATGTTCTACCCTTTAATGCTTTTCTTTTGTCTCTTATGTTGTTTTATTTCTCCAAGATGTAAAGGGCAACATAATAATAAAATATATCATAGTAATAGTGTCAGCTGAAGCACATTTGTCAAGGCTAAACCTTAGGGCACCTCTGCATAGAAGAGCACACACTGTGAGGTCGGTGCCACTCTAAAACTGTAATGACAACATTTTGACTTAAAGGACGGACGATTGATGAATACACTGACAAAATACTGTAAAGGGAGTGCAGGTTTCATGTTTAAAGAAATGTCTAAAACAATCATGCTCTACGTTCTTTGGCTGTAGAGATTTTGACGAGAACTGTCAAGACTATTGCTTACACACTGCTGACAGCTGCATGTATTACAAAGTCAGACCTATATACCTGAGTGTAAAAGATCATCTTTGTCTCTGCTTCTTTTTTTCACCCTGCCTGGCCTGTGTTTTTGCTCCTTCACTTCTCCTCTCTTGATTGTTCTGCCTGAGTTTCTCACTTGGCCCAGTCCGGCTCATGACCTCAAATCAGATCTATTTACATTATTTCACCTCTCCCTGTTGAAATTCATACATCTGGTATATTTTCAATTCAATATCCTGAGGCAATGTTCCATTGCTTGATAAATCAAATCACAGTAACCTAGAGACTGGAAATGTACTGGGACCTTAAAAGGCAAGTCTGTGATTGTTTCGTTCCCAATTTTTTTCTCTATATCCTGTTGAGTGTGTGTATACATATGCAGATGTGTGTGTATCTGTATATATGTATATATATGTGTGTGTGTGTATATATATATATATATATATATATATATATATATATATATATATATATATATATATGTATGTATATGTATATGTATATGTGTATATATATATGTGTGTGTGTGTGTGTTCCTGAAGTGAAAGATCATTTGTTGATTTTGGTCCAGAGGGAAAATATGTTTATCCAAGAGGACATGAACTCTGACTGAACCCTCACTAAAGTACACATGTAAAGCCTTTTCAGGACCTTTCAACACATACCTCACCAATGCAAATCACAAACACTTCTTGATATAGTTTTCGCAGTTGTCTAATTACAGATAATTGGTTTGTGGTATGAGGATGAAAGGCAGCGGGAGTGGACCGAAAGAAAGAACTGAAAGACAGAGTCAGGCAGAAGGAAAGAGGAGACTGTTGCGATTGAACATTCTTCTTTTTAACAGCAGGCAAAAAGGACTTGGCCCTCTATCCACAGAGGTATTCACCTTGTTATTACTGTTGGCAAAGGAGTGTAATGGAGAGCAGGGAGATGAGTGAGGTACAGATAACTGGGTCCAATATTTACACTTCACAATCATCTTGACTGTAAAATGAAATTCTTTACCAGGCCTCCATTTCAAAAATTCCCCTTTTCTTTGGGACCTGGAGATGGGAAAACACTTTCCTTTTGTCTGATGGACTGGCAAGAAACGAAAACACCACCTTCCGGGATATTCATATTACATCTCATAATACACAACGGGTCATTTCTCAACCAAGTCCTGCAATCACGCAAACCATGTTGCATGAACCACAAATGTAAGTGGGCTCGAACACTCCTCGCAAAGATTAAAGTCTCATGGTTTCAAGAAACACAAGTAGTTAGACAGGTTGTAAACAAGCCAGTTGTTCATCCAGATTATCTGGACCATCTGAAATGTTGGCACTGCACAGTAAAACTACATGTTCTCACAGTATAATATGTTATAGTTGAAACAGAAGTAGATCTGTGTGAACTCTCAGTGGCAGTAATCTTACAAAATCATATCAAAACTGACCAGGAGGTTTGTTGAGAACCTGCTTTGTCTGACTGTTTGCATTTCTTTCTTTCTTTTTTTTTAACCTCTTTGGACTTTTCATTATTGCAAAGTCAACATGTTCCCTAGATCAGTGGTACTGATGTAGAGAAGTGGCGGACTGTACAGATCGACATTCTCCGGTGGACGCGTCATGAAAATGTGCTGCCTCCTCTTTTCTTGCCGGACAGCTTCTGGCAGTAGGCGTTCCTGAAGTGTGCAGGCATAGGTGTACGGTTCAAAAATCTATTTTCTAACCAACCAAAATTGTTCCTACAATAAATAAGTATAGTGTCGGTTATTGGCAAAAAAAGCGCAGCACTGCCTTCCCAAGATGCTTTGCGAGAGCATCAAAAACGACAACAACACCAGACTCCATTGAAAATGAATTGAAGACATGCAGCGCGGCGAACTTGCCGTGACCGGTGGATCTCAGGCGTAAGGCGAAGGAAAGAGCAGCGTAGTCAGTTGACGAACATGTGAGAGTGTTACTTGTTGATATATGAGTTGACAGCCACATTCCTTGTTGGCTAACTGGCTGATAGGCTTACAGCACTGGGGGGATGGCAGGGTGCAGAGAAGACATACAGAGATCAGACCTATAGAGTATCACATATTACTGGAATTGCCTCCGGGAATCTAGGCATATTTTAATATATTTACACGAAATATCTGCTGTAAAGGACACACACACACATATATATAAGTGCATTGCTGCGGGTCATGGTGCATTTTACTGTGTCCATCTGCTGTAGCTTTATGGATGGTGTACTCCAGGCTCAGAACAGGTGGTCAACCTTGTATAATATACTGACTGTCATCAGTGAGGGACACAGGGACGTACCCATGCATTCCTTCTTCTCTCGTTCTCACATCTAGTTTCCTTCATCCTCTCATCTCAACCCTTTATCCTACACTTCTCCTCTCTCTTTCCGTCCCACATCTCTCTATCCCTTTACCCCTCTCCGCCTCTCCCTCACTCCCTTATCAACTCCCCCACCTCACAAAACACCATCGTCACCCTTGACTGTGATCTTATGATATTCATGTCTGCCATTTATGTCTGTCAGCGCTCATTTTGCCCCAGGGAGACAATGAATTAAGAGCAGTGACAGACAAGTTCTTGTTCTGCTCTTGGTGCTGAGTGAAAGCGTTAGATGTAGAACTCCAGCGAGTGCTTGATCTAGTCGGCATCAGCATGCTGCAGCTCAAAATCCAAAACAGAAGAGAAAAAAAAAGAAGAGAAAAAAAGACAGACAGATACTTCCTCTGAGATCATCTACTCACAACTCTGCCAAACAACCCTTTTTATGGCTGTATAACACTGATGTGTGTTGGCTATATATGTGAGTGAATGAGTGAGTGTATGTATGTGGGTCTGTGTTTATCTCTCTGTGTGTAAAAGGGTTTCTTTATGTCTCCTCTTGTCGCCAAGGGAGTCGGGGAAAAATGACACATCCCCCAACATCCTGTCAGACCCTTGGGCCATTCTCCTGAATCACTGCTGCACCAAACCTACTTCAATCCCTTTGTAAATACTGTATGCTATGACATGTTTACTGGGACCATAGTGGGTATGTGCATGCCTGTAGACGCATGTATGTTTATGCACAATCACACATGGGCAGTTAGTGTCAATTAATAGCTATACATCACTGAGTGGTGGAATGTGTTTGCCATTGATCATAAGTCATTGTTTTATAGCGACAAGGTATTTGGCAGCTGAGACGGAACAGCAGCAATGAAAGAGCTCTGAGTTGTGTAACATGTCCTTCTAATGTGAGAGAAACCGAGAGAAGCTTGGATGGGGACAGAGTGGAAACCTTGGGCTGTAGTTTACTCTTTTACCTGCACTCAGTTCTAAATAACCAGCACAAAGTGAATTGGTCCCAGAGGGTTAGATAAACACAAACACCCCACATGGCTGCGAAAAGTTGTTTCCTCCACATTCCTCCATGTTTCCTCAGCTTTTCTTACATAAGTATAAGTCACATAACTAAACACTTTGATGGGTTGGATAACAAACATGTGGCAATACGGAAAAGAAAAAAAAACACTCCCAGGTGCATGTTTGCATTTGTAAGCTTGGAAATCACTCTGGTTCTGTACACAAGCATTTTTAAACTAACTTTTAAAGACCTGTAACCTACTTCCCAATGTGTCTAAACAAAAGACAGACTCATCTCTACCCTGTTTTTGTTTAATCCGCCTCCTGCACTCCACCTGCATGTGCCATAATACAGAAAAGTATAAGCCCACTTTTTGTCTGTTCCTCCTGTTTACACTCTGTCTCTGAGGACAAATGATCAGCAGATGGATGGAGGAGTGAAATGAGTAGGAAAACTGGAAAAAAAAAGGGCAGAGATGGACCCAAAAAAAAAACTAAAATTTTTAAATTAAAAAAAGCATTCCATGTGGGAGACACAGGAGAGTTGCAGAGTGGGAAAAGAAGAAAGGCATGCATGAAAGATTTAAAGTTGCAAAAGATGGAGGAAAACGTGAAGGGAAAGGGTACACATGTGGGTAGAAGAAAACAAAGGCGTTAGGATGAAAGAGAAAAATGCAGCAGCCTCACAAACATTTAGTTTTCTGTTTGTTTCATCACAGCCTGTCACCCAATGCAGGAATCATTAAGACTCACATCACAAGCACATACTGACAACCTCATATATTTTATATACAGTAAATACACATGGCTAAACACACACATATACACACACACACTGACCTTCAAGGTAGGTTGCCATGGAGCTGTGTCAGGGTGTTATAATGTCGCCATGTTCATAAAACCCTTGCCCCTTTCACAGTTCACAAACCACTGACAGTGTACTACTGTACTGGTTACTGGGTGTGTGTGTGTGTGTAGCCTGTGTGTTCAGATTCCTTGATACTGGCTGACTTAGGTATGTAAAACCTAATAAAAGAGCCATGGGAAGCCAGATGGTAACAGTTATCTGTGGGATGCAATCACTTCGCTGACAGATTGTCACTATAGTTGTACCTGTGTCTAAATCACTGTTGTCATGTGAAAAGCCTCGTTCTTCAAGGAATTCCTCTTATCAGGTGAGAAAACTCTACAGCTAATGCAACCCTTTAGATAAGATCACAAATTTAGTTTAGAGAGGCGGTTAGTGTGAGAGGGTCAAAGATGAACATAACACAGCTGAAGAAAATTTTCTTCACCGTATCATTTTTCTTTTACATAAGTGCTTTACCTTTCATCTGCAAGTCTGAAGGCTCTATTACTGTACAAACATACTGTAATTTAATGTGGCATTATTATAAAGATTACATAGAGAATTATTCATTTATTTAAGTCTTACACTATATTTGGCATTATATGTGCACAGGGACTTCTGCTGCTGCTCTTTTATGATAAACATTGATCTATAGCATATGAAACTGTGGGACGGCTTATAAAGAGGTGAGCAAGTGCTGCTGGGAATCTTATTGATGTAAGTAATACTCTTTCTTCCTTCCTCAGCTTAACTCTCATATTTGCAGGCTCATTTCTAGATTTCAGTCTTGATTACTCCTGGTCAGTTTCATGTTACATGAGCCCCACCAGACTGGTTTTGATAAAATCATGCTTTGAAATGTTTTGTTAGGCATCGAGCACCCACCATACTGAGTTATAAAACTATGACAAAGCTTATTTGCTCAAAGCTGATTTTTTTTACTTTTTCTATCATAATCTATATCTTTCCACCTCTACTTCTTCCACACTTGTGCCCTTTGTAAAAGTTACAAAGTATTTCATTTAATGGGTTTAGCCTGTTGACATAACGATATGATGTGTCAGCTGTTCATTTAAACACTAATTACTGTCTTAAGGCAATACTAGTGGGTTATGAAGCGAAATACAGTTTAACGTTGGGATCTCACATTAAAGAAATGAACTAAACTCTACCCACTAAATTTAAGAAGAGTCTTAATTTATTTGCTCTGTGTTGAAAGAAAGGTTTGATCTGTGCAAGTGTTTTTGGTTCAGTTTGTTGTCTCCCCCCAGGCCTTTTTATTAAATGTATGTATTTCTTCACTTCTTCACTTTAATGAATGTTTACTTGACTCTAAATGTGTCGCAACAGCTTACACCATATTTGTCACATCATGTCATGTTTTGTCTTCATACTTATCTCCATCAGTCTAGACAGTGTACAGTGTTTTAGTCATAATGTAGTCTGTGCAATACAGTGTTGTTAAACAGTGTTGCCGCTACCATCAGATAAGAGAAAAACAGCAATATCTCCTGATAGTCATCATCCTGGCACCCATCCAAATCAAGTTTAAATTTGAAACAAAGGTTTATAAAAGGCTAATGCTTTAATCTTAACTGTGAAAATCTATTACAGTGATCTCGATCTGTTTTCTCACCAGTCAGATAACAACTTTCAAGTTCAATCACAACTTTTAAGAACAATCGAAATTCACCGATGTCCTCAGTGTTATGACTTTGTTATTGAACCGGAGATCTAGCAGACAGGAGATGTGGTTGATGTGGCAGCAGAGGGGAAAGAGGAGGTAATTTCCAGAGCATCTGTTGATTGTAAAAGGCAGAATGTTTTAAGAGCAGATGGTTATGGGGAGATGATGGAAGTCCTTCATAACCAGGCACGGCACAAGGCAACAGCAGCAATGTTTTCTAACAAGGCACTGCTGTTTCTAGACATTACAAAGACTTTTTTAATCACACGTCCATCACAATTTCTGTGATGCCTTGAAATTGCTTGTTTCGTCTGACCCCACAGTTCAAACCCTCCTAAATAATGTATTCACAATTATAGAAAACAGATGTAGCACATTTTAATATTTGAAAAACTGAAAAAGGGTAAATGTTTGGCATTCTTGCTTGATAGAAGTAAAAACATAGCTCTATATATGTGTGTTTACATATATTCCAATGTCTGTTATTGCACATGTGAATGTCAGGGGAAGATATGTAGTGGCAGAGAGACGTGGCGAAGCGGTCAGAAGGACAGAGCAGTAGCTGTACTTCCACAGGGATCAACTGTGTTTTTGTCAGTGGGGGACTGACACATGGGCCTCTCTGCTAATTCCTCATGCCTGTTTAAAAGCTATACGGTCCTTTATCTGCTTGACTGTATGTGCTTGTGTGCATGTATGTGCGTGAGTGTAAGTCTGTATTAAAGCAGAGGGTTTGTGTGTGTGTGTGTGTGTGTGTGTGTGTGTTTGGTATGAACAAAGCATTTTGCAGGACCTTCAGGGTCAGTCTCCCATGGAGAAGCTGTCAAGGTTCCAGGCAGGGGGTTAAGTGGTGTGTCGGGCACTTGGGCTGTGTGTCTTATTGCGGGCAAAGCCTGTGTTATATAGGGCGGCAGAGGTCACTATATAATATAGACATGAACATGGACACACTCACCCACACACACAAATCTGAATACATGTGCATGATATAGATGTGAACACATAAATCAAAAGTTAAACTGTATAGTTCATGGCCAGTTTGCAGTTATCCTTGTATTGCCCTCATTATAAATGGCTTACATTACCAAGGCCTTGGTGAGGCCTTTTTTTGTGTGCACATTTATTACAGGCAGACCTTGTTTAGTGTTAATGTACGAACAGGCAACTCTGCAAAAGGACAAAAATTAAACATGAAAAAGAATTTTTTTTGCGTAGAATGAACTAATGGTTAATTGCTGAGATGATGGGTGTTTTCAAATGCGCAAGTAACAGATGAGAAAATATTCTGAATTGGTGAAGTTTCTTTTGCTCCTTGGTTGTAATTGTGTAATTGTGAATACGTTACACGGATGGTGGAACATTACTTCCCTTTTTTCTGTTTTGCTCTAAAATGACTGTGTGTTTCTCTTTGGAAAGAGTGGTAAAAAGGATCAAAATGTGCAAAGTGAGAGTCCTGTCCTTGCCTTTGATCCCAACTCAGCTGTGTTTAAAAGACCCAGTTTGACGAAGCAGGAACTCTGTCAATTTAACAGAGCTTTGTGTCACGTCAAACAAGTTAAAAGATGCTCAGTGTGCCTTTGTTCTGTCCCGGAGAGTGGGCCTCAGGCGATTAGTCTTACAATCGCATTGCTGGTTGTGAGGGTGACCTTACTGTATGTGCATACAGTATATGTGTCTGTGTATTTGTGTAAATTTCAGTGGGTGTCTGTTAGTGACTATTTTTGTTCGTTTATCTTCCTTGTGTTTGTATAAACTTCACATCAAGGATAAACAGTCCTCACCCAAAGCATCCATTAAGTAGAGAAAAACATACATGAAGCAAAGTGATGTAGAAAACCTATGTGTTACTTTCGAGCCTGCACAAGCAAAACCTCATCTTCCCACTTACGCACATACCCACACACCCACACGGTCTTGAATCATTCCTCTGATAATAGAGATTCTGATCGATTCTTGCTCAACCAAAACTAGTTCTGCATTCAAACTAATTGGCCTCGTTGAGTTTCCCCTGTGGAGCGAGGCAGAAACTTTTGGCTCTAAAACAAGGTCTGTAGGTCATGTCTTGGTGGGCACAAGCTACATTCTGTTCACACTTCCAACTGTGAGTTCATGAACTTTTGAACTCTCCTCGCAAAGCAGGAAATTGAAACAATAAGCTTCTGGAAAGCAAATGAAATTTCAACACAGAGACAGGATTTGTTATACTAGCAAATGATGTAGCTCCTTTGAGTTGTTTATTTATGTAGTTTGGGTTTTTTTTTTTTTGTAAAGTCAGAACGAGAAATGCTCCACAATATATGCACACACACTTTTAGACACACTCACAAAGGGGGTTTTTATGGAAGCGAGTGGTGACACACTGTGGACAGGTTTTAGGAGGTTTACCGACATGTGTGGTCTAAAGTTAGCGCAGTTGGAGAATGCCTTCCATCCTTGTGTCCATCCATCCCTGAACATACACTCCTCCCCAGCTGTCTCCTTCATCTCATCCTCTGACCTGAGCTTGCTGTCAGGGCCTCCTGCTTCTACACAACATACTGCACATTCACCACATACCACAGCCGGGTACAGCAAGACCCCGTAAAATAAAATTACTATCAATCATTATTATAAAAGAGGTTCAATTTTTATGAACACAGAGCACATTTTGTACGTTGGTGTATTATATATATATATATATATATATATATATATATATATATATATATATGTGTGTGTGTGTGTGTGTGTGTGTGTGTGTGTGTGTGTGTGTGTGTGTTGTGTATGTCTGTGTGTGTGTATGTATAAATTATATAGTACATATAGTATTATGATAAACAAAAAAACAACTGTTTTTGTTTTGTTTTTACACAATACAGTGATGATTCTGTCCAGCTTTCTTCCTTCTGTCCACCTTTTTGTCCCTATATCACTCCACCTGCTGCTCTCTCTCCACACTCTTGATGCATGTGTGTCGAAAGCCTAAACTGCCTGGTATTGATGTCCCCATCAGGGCACAGCGGGGGCCCCTTCAACACGGACACACACATGCAGACACACAAATGCCTGGGTGAGATGTTCCACTTGAAGCATTAGTCAAACGTGTTTGTGTGTATGTGTGAGGAGATGGTCTATATCAAGTCAGGAGTGTAGGCTTAGCAGGGATGGCTGAAACCTCCCACAGGTGTTCAGGATCACTTCAAACACAAATCATTTCATACGTTAATCCCTGCTCACACCCTCACCTGCATGTTTTACAGTCTCTGAAACTACACAGCTGTTAACAGAGCCAGTCCTATCTTTTCTTTGTTTTTCAACCGAGAAATCATCCCCTTTCAAGCCGTCAGATAAAAAACATAAATTCCCATAAATACAGCTGACCTTTTGTTTCTATAACTGGAGACAGAAACCCCAGGCAGATATTTGGAGAGTGAGCAAAAAGATGGATCAAGATAACAAAAAGAAGAAAAAGACAACATGAAAAAAAAAAGTTTTGTGAAAAAAAATGTAATATTTCAAAGAATATCAGGGGCGTTGGCTGAAGAAATATGATTATAAAGGAGTGAAAATGTCATAAGGCAACAGACAAAAGAAGAACAAGGAAGGAGGTTATCTAAGTATTAGAATGAAAATCATATGTTGCTATCTAATTGACAATCTCTGTGGTTCAACAAAACAGCAAAGCAATGTGAGGCAAACACAAGAGCTGGCTGGTTTAATATCAGAATCAGGCTTCACACTGTATGGCTGAAAGAGGCTTATGCGAACCTCTAACTTATGAGCAGAGAGAAGAGACATCTGTTAAACTGCAAAGAGCTCTTGCATATCTCATTTAAGCAAATATGACAGATGACAATGGATCAAAGTAATACCAGAAACAATCAGTGTTTCACAAAAATGCTACAAAAAGTCGAGCCTGCTGTTCTGTGGCTGCTGTTACAGATGATTTTTGAGAGAGAGAAGGCCCATTTCCACCGCAGGAACCTCCGGGTAATAATACGGGAACACAGCCATTGGCGCGTGTCTCCACCAGAGGAACAGTTCCCCAGAGGCAAGACTGAGGAACCTTTTAGGGGCCTAAAAAAGTCCCTGCCCAGGGGTAGGAACTTTTTCGGCCTGAAAAGGTCTTGGGCGGAGTTTTAGGTTGACTCGGTGGTGATTGGTTGTATCTCAAGACGGCACATGACACGGTCAACAAAGAAGCACTGTTTTTAAAACCCAGCGGTAGAAGTGTATCAATAAATAGTTTCTATAAATAGAATAGAAGAAGCAAACGAAGCAACACAGTTGAAACCGTCACAAAATGATTGCAGGGTCATGAGGAAGGAACTTCCTGAAAAGGTTCCTGCCCCCCTGCTGTTACATTAGGAACTTCTTGGTGGAAACACGGCTAGAGAAACACACACACACACGCAAGTGCACACACTCGTCACAGACACTTTCATAATTCATCAGTCCCGACTCAATATATTTCCTGAAGAAATGTGAAATATTTGTGGATGCATCGTGAATAAACATCCGAGGAAATGATTGGCTGGAAAAAGCTTATTTATTGAGAGGATGCAGAAAAAGTGGGGAGGTGATGGGGGATTTAAAGGAAGGGGAACATGGGATTTAGTGAAATAGGTTATGGGTAAATGTCCGCATGCTTTCCGGTCACAGTTGGTTGGCCTTAAATTAAACCGGCGCACAGGAGGGCAAGGCAACATGTAACCATGCACATAAACACACACAAGCAAAAAGATCATGCATGCAGTGTATGGACGCACATTTTCAACATGCAGAGACTGGGACTGAGTGAATCAACAGAAATCGTGTTTATATACCTACATCCAATTGAGCTGCTCAGATTTTCATTATCAGCATCTACACTAAACAAATAGTCTCTCGCACTGAAAACAAACTGATGGCCAACCACCAATGAGCATCAAGAGGAAAAGCACACCGAAATGCATACACTTAGGGAATGCTGTAATATCACAGACGTACACTTCTGAAGCTGGACGTGCTCTTGCATAAAACATCAGGCGTTGAGCATTTTAAGTGCTTCTATTGTAATCAGCCCAAAGCCATAACAGCTCCCATAAAGGCCTGGTGAGAGTGGCTGAAGGTCCATTTAGGCATCCAGAACAAAGAGCACCGCTTGATCAATAGACAACCTCGTTAGGGCAGTATGCTGCGGCGGGCACATTCTAAGACACAGGGGGGTGATGGGAGATGGGTGTGACAGGGGAGGGGTGGATGGAAGATGGTCTCAGTGGTGCTCTTCCTTGCACATTGGTTTGAACAGGAAAGCAACAGTGTATAAAATTAATACACAGACGTGAACCAATGTGCATGAAAGACTGTCCTGCAATCACTAACAAAGTGCTTTGTGCTTGTGAAAAACTCTAATGAGGGATGTGTGCGTGTTTGTGTATTTGTGTGTGTGTGTGTGTGTGTGTGTGTGTGTGTGTGTGTGTGTGATCGAAAGCCTCTAAAAGCTCTTTAGGGGCACCTTAGGGAACGATCCTTCATGACTTATCAACTAGGCAGACAAGCAAAAACTGTGCGTACACATACACACACACAGACACACACACCTACATGCACTTATACACATAAAGTGGATCCTTAATGAACCCTTGTCAGTTTGATGGGAACAAAGGTTAGAAAGAAAGAAGAGAGGGAAGAGGGGAGGACAGCGGGGGGAAAAAAGGAGCAGAAAAGAGTGGAGGTGAGGGGAGAGAAAGAAGGAAGGAGGGAGAGAAAGAGAGAGAGAGAGATCCTCCCTGGGCTGTTTGGCCTTGAGATCGATCGCTTATCACTGTCACCTAATCTGTCCATCTCTCCCCCTCTATCTGTTTCTTTCTCTCCCCCACTGCCTCCCTCCCTCTACCTCTCTGTGGTGCAGAAAGGTGTAGAGAAAATGAAGGGCAGACAGAGATATAGGGAGACAGAATGATGGAGTGTGCACCTCTCATGAATAGAATTAGAGAGGCGAAAGAAGGAAAGAGGAAGTCGGTGCTGAGATGGAGTAAAAAACAAAGGCAAATAAAGACCAACAGAAAGTGAAGTGGAATGACAGTAAGCACCAGGTGACAGAAACAAAGAGAGTGAGAGAAGAGTTGTAGTACAATCTCCCAATAAATAAACAATAAATAAATATAAACAGTAAATCTTTTCAGAAACATAAAAATCATAGAAAGACATGCGCATGATCAGACTGACGCAGCCACTCCCATCAGCAAATCTACCCTCCGCCATGCAGAGGCATTAGTATATTTCAATGTTGTTTTTCGTTTGACTGGTGACCTTTAGAGCATTGAGCCAAATGAATCAAAAAGAATGTACATATATGTAACATACACTGATATGAAGTGAGCTATAAAACTGACCCAGACTCCATGAACCTAGAATAAAATACTGATTTTCATTATTTGTGGTGTTCCCTTTTCTACCATAATTGGTGCAGCAGGTGAAAACCATCACTCGTACTTTTCTTAAGTTCCCTCTATTGCGCAATTATTACACACTGCTTCACCCATTCCTCTCTCCTCAACCTTCATTCCTTCCTTTCCTTTCCTTTCCTTCACTCCCTGTTATTACCCTGCTCCCATTCCCTGCCTCCTGGCTGTCTTTTGGCAGCACAGTAGGGGTGACAGATGAGAGGGAAGAAACAAGAGACGCAGACATCAAGGAGAGAAAGAATGGGCTGTTGTTTGGGGTTGCATCTCCAACGTCTTACCGTAAGCTATGAAGATTTTGCTCCTGTGCTCACAGAAAAAGTACTGTAAACAACCAAAATGAAACAGCTCTGTAAGCAATTTTGTATATTATCACAAATGGTCGTCAGATTTACAAGACTGATATAAAGCCAGAGAGTGTGACAGACACAGGGTGAGATGTGAAGTGGTCCACTGTATTTCCCAAAGGGCTGCATAGAAACAATGGAGGACAGATGATGGCATAAGAGAAAGAATAAGGGATGAGGTGAAACTTCCCTCTTTAGCTGCAGTGGGGGCTCCACTTAAGGCTGCAATTAACCTGAACACTTAACCCCCATCAGGGAGAGACAGACACAGAGAGATGAAAGCACAGAAAGAAAGAGGAAGAGAGAGATGGTCCAAAATTGAGTAAAAGTGAAAAGTTCCAGATTTTCTCAGATAGAGAAGGATAATATTAATTTTATAGAGACTTACCACACATGGTTCCATTACAGAGAGAAAGAAAGAAAGAACATACATGGCCATAAAATGAAAAGAACATATCTAATAAATAGGACTGCAAAATTACACAGGCTACATCTACACCGGGATTGCACTTTTGTCTCGTCTGTGCTGTATTAAAAGCACTCTGTGCCAAACTGCCAAGTCCACAGCATGCCTCCACTTCAGACACAACAGATTTCCACTCTGTGGTTGAATTTGTTATGACTCTGACATGGTTTATTAGATGTTTCCTTTTTACTTTTCCTCTCTCAAAGAGAGGATTTGTTACTTTTCTTTTAGTGATCTCTTTTTAAATCTTCATATTGATGCGAGCCAAAATTCTGAGAATAAATTCCTCTGGCAAGGTGATAAGCAGCTGAAGTATTGCCCTGACAGCAAGAAAGGAAGCCGAGTTGGAGTCTCTCCTTTTGTTTTTCCTGCATTCAGTTCTGTTCCATGGAGCGAAGCTTTAATGGCATGGCCATTGATTAAAAAACATTGCCAAAATACATGCCACATGGGAGCATAAACATGACAAAGATGTCCAAAAGAAAATGAAAAAATATGAAAACTGCAGGTGGGATGTTTAATGTCAGGAGTTTTAGAAAAGAAACAATAAATTTAAGACAGACAGACTCTGTAATATAGTGTGACTATGTTTGTGCACTGTATATGACAAATATACATACACACTGCATCAGTGACAGAACCACTACTGACTGCTGAGAGCAAGACTTGGTAATACACCTGAACAGCTCGTCACACATTGTCTCACTTCCTTCAGTCTGTTCTTCCTACTCGGTTCCTTTCTCCTCCTTGAAACTCTCCGCACATCTGTCCATCCATTCCCTCTGTCTGTGCAAATCGGTCTGGATGTGTATCTCCACTTCACACTCTGCTACGCTTTCTCCCTGTCATTATATCACACTTCCACTGTCATCTCCCTGCTACTCCATGCCAACTCACACACACACACACATTCAAAATGCAAACCCTCCTAGCTATGGTTTCTAAGACATTTACAGGAGAAAGTGACAGAGGGCAACACTAGAGAAAACAATTTGTTAAGTGTTATTACTCATAATTGTACAAATTCATATTTAGCCCAAAAGCACTGAGAAAGGTTAATTTAGTCTGAGTGCCTATGAAATGTCTCTCTTCTTCTTCAAGTGTCTGCGAGACGCTGCTGTGAATGGAGAGATTCGCCCGAGTTTAATTGCCTTTCCGTGCTCCTGACCTCGTCTGGGACATCCCAGTCGTTAACAAACATGGCTGACATTTTCATCAGTTGTCTTGTATTGTCAGCAGTAGCACAAGCTCCATTATCACTCAGCCATCATTAAGATGGGTGATGCAATGTGTGATGTCCTCAAATGAAATGGTTCAGTTAATGCCTGGATCAAGATATTGGCACATCTTGTATCGCTACACCACTTTCAGAAGCCAAGTTCATTATATAACTACATTTATCCAAATACTGTTCCTGAGAGCAATGATGAGTGCTAACTTTTATTAACTATTTTAATTTTCTGGAACTTTATGTTTATTTTATAGCTGCTGCAAGATACATTGTACAACTAACTTTACAGTTGTTGGCTTATTAGAAATACCAATCTAAAACCACAGTAGTCTAATTGCCTGTAATAAATCCTCTTGTCATGAAAGTCGTAGTGTTCATTATTTTATAAAAAACCTTAAAGAGGTATTAACTGAACTGAATGATCAGTTTGAAATACCATTGAATTGTTTGGTGCTAATGTTGTTGGGTGTGTTTTTTGATCACCTCATGTAAATCAATAAGAGCAGTTTACAGAGGAAAAAGATTAGTGCAAAACTAACATTAGTGCAAACTAAGAAAGAGTTCATCAACATAATCAGACTAAAATCTGGAACATTTTCTAATCTGGGACATAGTCATCATGTAATGCATAAAGAGTAATCTGAGAGAGCTCATCGTTGTGATATATTACCAAATACCATCTGGCAGGGAGGACCACAGTTAAATGTTGACAGTAATGACAATTTAGATCACCGGCCTTATTAAATAAAGAGCTCATTTGTGCAGACATATGGCCAATCAGCTCATTGCCTGGCACTTAATCAAACACACATATACAGACACACACGCATACACCAAAAAGACAAATTAAAAAAAAAAAAAAAAAAAACAAACAAAAAAACTAAAACAAGAATACAAATCACACCCAGATAAGAAGCTTATTATGACGTGTTATTTGAAGCCAACTCTTATTTGCTGAGCTTAATTTCCTCTGTTATGCCAGAACTGTGGGAAAACTAGGAGATTAGTTGAACACGTCGAAATGGGACATGAAAACATGCAGTTTGCGGCTTCACATGATTGTTCACAAAGCATGTATTTTTTGGTTTAGGCGTGATCTTCCTCCATTTTCTCACTCACCCTACTCATAAATCAAGTATAGCTCGAGCTATAGGGTTGGGAATCTTGTTTGCGAACCAACAAACAGAACAAAATCTTGAAGGAATATTGTTATAAGCCTAAGAGAAAACAAAAGTTTTTATAGCACACAGACCGACTCTTCACATATGCAAGCATTTTTCCATAGGCTTAACACTGTGTGGAACCAAAAAGAAGAGTTGTGTGATGATTGGTGTGGGGAATTAAAGAGAGGACAGAGGGACAGCTGGGACTATCTTTATTGGTTTCCACATAAACACTCCAAGTGTTTGTGAGAGCTGGTGTCTGTCTGTCTGTCTTCCACATGCATGGTTTGTGGGGTGGGTGCAGGTGTTGATCTGTGTAAAATGCTCATGACACAGCTCCTGTTTTCCACACTCGCAACTGGCATTCAGCCCTCAGTGAGCGAAAACACACACGCACGGGGATAAGTCGAAGGACGAGAGAGCAACAGAAGCAGAGAAGGGAGCGGGAGGGAGACAAATATCCTTTGTGTTCTCCCAACACAACCATCTGCATCATCCATCTAATCTTTGCCTTTCTGCCGCTCTATCCATCCTCTGCTCCTCTGTAGCTTTCAGCAGCCTCCAGGAACACAATGTGATTATCTATTAGCTTGTTGTGTCTGTGACAGGAGCGACCAGGTTAGCACTTTGAGTGGAGAAAAAAACTATAACACAGAACTCCAGGAAAGCTCCATATACTCATTTAGATTAGGCTGCAAACATCAATAATGTTGTCAACGATTTCCACACCGTGCTCTCTGCTTAAGCTAACATGACTGCTTTTGCATTTGACTGCAGCCTTATCACAGCGGCTGAGAAAATCCCACAACATAGCATCTCAAACAAAAGGAAATGTTAAACTTAACTGGTTCAAGAAATTGGCAAGAAATTTAGCAATGTTTACCCAGTTTCAGTTTTCTTTGTTCATCTCCTTCCACATGCTAACTCATGTTTCTTATCTTCTGTTTATTCACAAGAATAAACTCTGCTCAATACTTTGTTACAATTCTTATGTTTGACAGCAGCGCTTTCAAGTATTTCTGTGTTCTAGTAGCAAGAACTGTGTCTGATTTGACTGTGAAATATATCTTAGTATGAAACAATAATTAGTATAATCATTTACCTCAGTGGAAACCAATATGGTTTTGTTGTATGACTTTATTGCTCTGAGAAACCAATCAGCTTCTTACTAAGAGAAATGGAATCTTTCATAAACACAAAAGTTACTAAACAATAACTATGGAGGTTACATTTTGTTGCTTGTGTTGCCATAAATATTTAATCTATTATGGAAATGTTATGACCTGACTAAAATGATCTAGAGTGGGTGGCACTGAAACAGTCAATTGTGTTTTTGTTGTTTGACTTCCAGATATGTAATGTAAAGTCTGGTCTGTCTGGTTTCATTTACGAAGCTGAAAACTTTTCATTGTCTAAAAGATAGAAGTTATGTCTGTGTTCACTGTAGCCAGAAATATCTTTGTAGGTATTACATTACTCACAGATTATCATACTTGATAAAATACAGTACAACTATTACTAAGCTGTTATGACAGTTTCTTTCACTTCCACTCTTCCGTCTATCTCTCTTGCACGCATTCTTCATCTAAACCATCTTATTTTTCCTCATAACTCCTTCTTTCCAGTCTCTCTGTTCACATTTCTTCCTCACCTTCCCCTTTTCTCACCCTTCCTTTGCTCTCAGGTGTAGTTTAGATAAGGCTAGAGGAGGGGATTAGTGAGTGCTCTCAGCCATGTTTGCCTTTGGCACAGAGGACAAAAGGACTGGGACGTTTACACTGCTTCACCATCTCCCATTCACCTGCGTACGTTTGGAAAAGATCCATGCAAGGACAAACGCACGCACACACAGACAGACACACACACACACACACACACACACACACACACACACACACACACACCCACGCTCACCTGTGTAATGACTGTGTCACCGTGCCCCAGTTATGAACTGAATCAGCATAATCCCTTCACACTCCATTAATCAAGAAAAGGCAGGGTGCAGTCTCACAAAAAGGCACAAACACACACACACACACACACACAGAAATACAGTGCTGACACATATCCTCACCCTGTGTGGTCTGCCAATTTTAGCTCGTCCCATGGGCTTATATTACTGGTCTAGTGAACCAAGTGAGAAACAAAAGAATCTACAATAGCATGAACAGTCTACAGGTGTATGTGCATGGGTGTGTGTGTGTGTGAGTGTCAACCCATATTTATTCAAAAGAATATGTCTCAAGCTAGTGAAGACGACTTACTGTGCAGGGATATTACAATATGATTGTCCATGTTTCCACCACAGGATCTAACAAAGCTTAGCAGGTGGTTCTCATTATTGTAATATTCAATGTCTCTCAACATTTCTGCGATTCTCTTTTCCATCTCATTTCCTGCAGAGATGATTAGTGAGCTCACACCTCAGCCTATAATAAAGAAATCTGACTTTTGATCATGTGCCAAAAAACATCGATGGACCTGGCATCAGCACTACACGCCAGATGATTGCTGCAGGGAAGAATGGTCACGTTCGCAGTGGCAATTCCCTCACAGTACCTGTCATCCATATCACTCCCTCACTGTGCCTAATACTGCAATTGCTCAAGCTTGTGAATGTGCCAGCTGCTGTCTCATGGAAACCATTTGTCTCACAAATGTAAAACTTTTCAGCAAATAAGAAAAGCAGTCTTGTTTTAAACTTTGCATTGTCTCTTTTCAAGTAGCCCGGTGGGCTCTGAAAGCGACGTTGAAATGTTCTGCAACAGTATTGCCGGTAAGATAAAAGCTGCTGAAGACCTTTTCCTTTTTTGTCCTTTATTTTCAATAGTGATTTCTATACTGCAGAAGACTTCTCCTCCTATAAGTCTAAAGAAAAAAAATCCTATTTAATCAGTACAAACTGGCTCTGTGACCACCGGACAACATGTCTGATAGTAGGTCAGGTGAAAGATGTCATAATAAAAATATATATTAGAGGTTTTTCAAGGTAAAAATACTGTCTACAGTCTTGACTATGTGATGCCTATCCCTCTATCCATCAGTCTGTTGGTCCCAGCTGGACAGAACCTCAGGGCTGAATTGGTCGGTGGTCCAGAGCAGACTGTAATCTGGAGCTGCTATCATCGGGGATTCGCTCGTCTGCCTGCGTGATCAGACAGACAGAGTGCTGAGCATTTGATCAGCCTGATACCGAGCCCAGTGGGCGTTGAGCCACCGCCGAGAGACACGACAATCAGTGAAATATATACACAACAACACCAGAGTACATAAGTACAGATTTGCACACATACACACACAAACGCAAAGCCACAAGAAATTGTATACATGAAGATAGACTGATCCAGTGAGTGGGCAGAAAAAATATTGAGTTAGTGAGAGAAAAACAGAAGAAAGAAAATAAGCAAGGGAGGAGGACCAATATGTGTGTCTGGGTGTTTGTATGTGTGAAAAGAAAGAGAAACCTCGTATTTCTGTTTGCTGTCGGATGAGTGCGTGTTGTTTTTCCAGCACCCACCTATCAGTCAGCGGCTTCAGGCAGGGAGCAGAGCAGTGTGGGTAGTAGAGGTGTCAGCTAATCTGCTGTGATTGATGTGTAAGTCCAAAACTGATGAAACTTTACTGTACTGTAGCATCACACAGAGACAGACACACACACACATCCACGCCAAATACCATATTCACAATGAAAACAGTGAGTCACTGTTCCTGAGGGATACACGTAATCATGCATACATATAATCACACGTGCACACTGATGTACTACACTCGCAGCTCATCTCTAAGCCTACATCTGCATCCTCTGAATTGTGAGATCTTCTGCCATTTCTGAGGTTTCGGGCCAATACATGTTCCTTATTACACCCAATTGGCCATGAAAAATGGATGACAAACATAAACTAGCGACTGTCATTATGCATGTGCGTGACCTGCATGTGTTCGTGCGGAGCGGGGTTGTGCTTTTTTGTGCACGTTGGTATTTATATATGGAGACTGGCAAGCATAAACTCAAGGTATTCTATTTGTTTTTAAGCCTAATTGCCGAAATAACAGTGTACTTTCAAACAGCACCCAGATGTGGTGAGCTGGCTTGACTACCAGAACACCCACACGGAGCTGAAAGAGGGGAGTGGAGAGACAAAGAAATAAACAGAAGTGAGAGAAGAGAGTGAATTTTCTTACTTTCTGTCAGAAGATAATTCCCGGAAAATAATCACTGGAAATGAACAAAGAGAGACGGAAAAGAAAAACGGGAGAGATACAGCTAAATAAACTTCTTCACTTCCTTGTTCTGACATTTCCTGAAAATTGTATTCTCTAAAGACTGAAAGACGAGCTACAACTTCACACGCACACCCTTCACATCCCTGAAAAAAGGTGATGTCATCTGTGCGAGAAATGAGCAACAAGGCATGCAGACTGAGATTTCTTGTTTTTCTTTGTTTACAATGATTCATCAGGGTATCTCTCAGACTGAGTGTGTTTATAAAGGAAGAGATCATCACTAAATATGCTGAAAGTTTGTTCTATGAAACCAAAATAAAGCAGCCTGAGCAACTGAAGAAATTTTAATGAAAGCTTTTAAACTATTTACAAAATGACTCATTCCTTGTTTTCCAGACAACACTTTTCAAAGTCACCATTGCGGTCTACAACTCTCTGTATTTCTGGTTAATTCCTCTCTTCCCCGGAGGCTTTGAATAATAATCAGACTCTGTGCTGGATGGTGGTCAACCACCGCACTGCACAGATACAGTGTCCTCTTTTCAAACACAGACATCCACAATATATACAGAGGTGTGTGCTGTATAGGTGTTGCTATCTGAACCCAATCTGTGTAGGTCAAAGAGGGATTAAGTGTTCAGTACAGCACAGATAGGGATGCACACACTGGCAGCGGCTGAGACCAGGTTGTCAGAAGAGAAAAGTAGTACAGGTGGTCAGTGCTTTATGTTTGAAATAAAGGATAATTGTTTGTGTGTATGAGCTTCATTGTGAAATTTATGAGCATCCCTCTAAGAGAAGCAAAAAGCAATAAAGCTCAGACTGTCAAGTAATGTTTTAATTTACTCTTTTTCAATTTTGCCATTGTTGTTTCTGCTCTGCTCTGTTCTGTGCCCTCTAGCAATGTTTCTGTTATGTTTCTAGAACCTAAAATAGAGTTAAAATGAAATAAACTGTTGTTAACCGCTGGGAGGAGACAAAGAAGATGTCAAAGTCCAATTTGTGCATGAAGCCATCTACCGAACTCATCCCTTCAACTTTTTGTAATACTGTAACAGGGTACTTGTGGGACGCAGCAGTCATTATTCACAACCACAGGAAGTTTCTTGTCAGGAAAATCTAAGCATGGGTCATTTTGTATTTGAGGCAAAGAACTATGCTGTTGTTTTGCCAGTTAGGACAATGCTGGAGGATAAAGGGGTAAATTGCATGTTCATCTCCATGTCATGTCAAACTTGCGAGGACAGGCCATGAACCCGAGCAAACTTTCTCTCACATCCTGTGTGTGTATGTGTGTGTGAGTGAGACCGTTGAGTGGTGATGCTCAGAACTAAACATTATGCAGGAATGTTTTTGTTCCATCAGACCAAATCCAAATTCCCACCACTACTTACAAACACTGTCACACACACTTTTGAACACATGGGACGCACACATATGCGCACATGGAAACTGTACCTCTCTCTCTCTTTCATCCTCTCTTTCTCTTCCTATAGCAATTAAAACTTAGAACACCAGAGAGGCACAAAACAAGGAGCCAAATGCAAAGGTCCTGCAAATTTCAAAAGCATCCCAAACAAATCCTCAGTAGATCCCCAGAGCGAAGGGGCCTGAGTTAGGATTAGAATCAGAATCAGTAGTAAGGGACATTGACATTCTACACAAGGTTTGGTGATGGGAAACTTTGGCAGGCTTGTTCGGTCATGCCGGGCTGGAATTCCTGATGAGTTGATGTTTATCTTATCTGGGAGAGATAGTAATTTCTGAAGTGTTTTACATCAATTCAGCTAATTCAAATGGGATTTGGGCAAACAGCCGTGCTGCATCCAATGAGAGAGGGAATGCTGTTGCACTTAAAATCCCATCTTGCGGCATCACGAACACACTTGTACGCACATAAACACATACCCTTAACAGTCAAAGCCTAGTAAACTGCCTTCCCCACTTGTAGTGAGATGCAGACTGAGAGCAGTAATGGTGGTCCTGCTGCAGGACGGGAATAAGAAGAAAGTGTCTTCCTTCAGCAATGAGTCTCTTGAGGGCCAATTAGTCAGAGGAGCCATGGTTAATGTTACACAACCCACGTCTCGGCTTTATTTCATTTGATAGCTTTACCCGCTACTAAAACATGTACAACAAAGAACAGCAAATTGGTGTAGACAGTCATTCAGAAATTGGCAAATGTAAGGATTTTACACGTAGTGAAATGTGCAACAATTCTTAGAACGTGATCTGGATCAGTTATTTTCTGGCTGAGAATTATCTGGAAAAAAAGGTGCTACTTAAATTACTGAACACACATTCTGATGATAGCTTTGTCCCTTTTCCAAAATGTGCATATTGATATGTCTGAAGAAGCTTTAATCAAAGGTCTAACACCTGATTCTTTTTTACTTGCTTCCTTCCTCCTCTCCACAAGCATTCTTTCCTGGTGCAGCAAAAGTAATTACCACAGACCTCTACCTCACCCTAGGGACAGAGAGGAGAGCATATGCTATCAGACACGCACATACAAACACACGCACGCACACATACACACTGATTAATACTGGCCAATACATGTTTGCCATTTCTAGCTCCCCGGCCACTGAATGACAGCCTAGCTAATTAGAATCTGATTTACCCATTTAATGAAAAAAGGAATAATTAGATAGCTTGATAGCAGCCAGGAGACATTTATTCTGTAGGCGTTCAGAGTCATGGTGTATTTGTGACCTGGGGGGATAGAGTTTTGAAATGGGATGCCTGATTGCCCCTCCCATCTAACTGCTTTCTAAATGAAATTACTGTTCATTAGGTAGACATACACACACTATCATGCTCATAAGCACTCTCTCTCTCTCTAATCCACACAAAGATACTGTTTGTACAATACATACACAGGTAAAAGAACTGGAGTGCTGTGTAAACACGCAACTGTTTTCCATTGAAAACATTCACAACATCCATCGGCGTTCTATTTCCATTTGCCTTTCATTTCAGATTGGTTAATATTTCCACATCAGATTGTGACTGGACACAATCTAATTTGACTTGGGGATTAATTTGCTCTTGTCACTCTCCTGTTAGAAGTGTTTCTGAAGAAGTTTTGTGTCATTTGCAGCTTGAAGTTTTATAAACTCTCCTGCTTATGAGATACCTGCTGTGGGAGGTTTTTGTCATTACAGCAGGGACTTCTCCAATCCACAGCTAGGATTTAATATCTCTAAAGGGGATGACACATGGGTCTTTTCGAGGAAAAGAGGATGGGCATTATAGCTTTAAATCCAGCAGGGAATGATAATTGGGATGAAGCTATTGTGGTTATTATAGTGCACTATAGAGCGACATATGAAAGATAAGTGTCATGGTTGATAGTTAAACTGTTAATCCAGACTAGATTTGAAATCTTGTGTGTAACCTTAAGGGTTTATACTAAACTCTAGGTTTGGGATTGGCAATCTCTTTTGAGTTGGGGATGATAACAAAAAAAACAACAACTTCAACACACACAAACTTTGTGTTTAAGCATCCAAGTCATTTTCATCAGAGAGAGCAAGAGAGAGACAGAAAGGGAGAAAGTCATCTAATAAGCAAAGCACATCTGTTATTGGATGAATTTAGTGCGTTGTCTCAACTTCAACATCCAAGATTCCCTTCAGCTGCCAAACAGCATTGCAACCACAAACTATGTTGTCAGAAAATCAATTCTGGAAAAAAAGCATACATGGATGATGTGAAAAGGATAATGAGAGTTTAGTTGTTTCTTGCATAGGAAAGACAGCAGTTTAGCAGCAGAATCTGAAGTCTTAGATGTCAGCATCTAACTGGGCAAACCCAAAAGAGAGAGCGCACTGGCAGCTGTACCAACCAGAAGTTTTACGTAAAAATAAAAATGTATAGTATTCACTGGAAAATCTATTGCAGTGATCTCAGCTCTGCATCATTTGTACAATTGTCTAAAACACATAATCCCTTAAAGTGATAAAACCATGAAACTTATGATGCCTGAGTAGACGAACAAATGAATGCAAAATGTTGAACCACAGAAATGTGCACACAGATGGACTGAGAGGCGTCTGCCGTTTGTCCTTGAGCATGATACTTAGGTAAATACTTGTAATGGGCAGCTTCCAGGTGGGTGTGTATGTACATGTCTAATCCTTCTCCCATTGCAACCCTTCCTCTGACCTTTGCTGTACATACTAATGTTTTCTAAGTGAAATGACCAGGTAAGATTTAAAAAGAAATTTCAATGAGAAGGTCAAAACTATTTGAGATGTAAAATGAGTCGAAACCTTCTTTTACCCTTCTGGCTTCAAACTCTCCATATGGTGTAAACAAACACAAAGAAGGACATTTAGTAATGAGATGGCATTGTTGCAATGTAAAGTTATTGCTTGAGAGTTGCATTAGAGGACTACATACAAAAGTAATTATGAAAAAACTTTGAAATAGTCAGATACAATCAAGATGGGACATTGTGGCTTCTACTCTTTATTATTTATTTTTAAAATTAATCTCAGCTATGTCTTGTGGAGAGAGACAACTGGACAGGGAGTAAAAGATCAACACAAGTTCACTGGCCAACAGTGAAATGACAGAAATAGCTTTGGTCCCACATGAAACCTTCAACAGAACCACTTTCAATACTGGAAGTTTGAATAAGCTGCTCTTGAGGCAGAAATGCCCGCCCATCCTCAGAGAGTTGATGGAGCATTCACCTTATGCCTCATTGAGCTGACTCACTGTAGCATTGCAGAGGATACGGCATATGGGAGGAAATAAATAAACAAATGCCCCAAGTGTCCTCTCCATCTTGGCTCTGTGTCGGCTCACAGCCGGGGGCTGTTTCCCCTCCCTTCACTCAGCTCTAGTGAGAGCAGCCCCAAGCGGCTACTAGGCCCTATGTTGATCCATCATGGTTCATCATTATGCTGGATCAGCCACCATTCTGATGCCTGAAGAGCAGCGTGCGTCACAGAGGAATCTGTCACACCCGTCTCTGCTCTTGTTTAACTCTAACAGTCCTCTACACCCCCCTTTCCTGTCTCTGGCTTTCTTTTGCTTCATCACACATACACACATACCTACCCACCTTTATACTCAATTGGTCAAACAGTGCATCCCTTCTTTGCCATGCCCTCCAGCGTGCTTAGTCTGCTTGTCAGGAAACAGCCTCACAGTTCCACGACAGCACACCAACACCTTGGTAATATCCAAATACACACAACAGAACTGCTGGGCCAGCTGGTAGACAGGTTGATGCTTTGGCAGAGCGGTAGACAGACGGTTATATCCTCAGGGCCGCTGATTAGGTGACTTAGCGCTCTCATATAGGTATCAGTGGCACTTTTCAGCTCAAGTCCTTCCTTGTTCCTGCTTGAGCTTCAATAACATTCCATCATGACTTATAAATAAGACGTTTGCACGGGAGTGAAAAGAGGATTGTTGACGTGGGTATGTGTGAGTATACTTGCGGTGGTTGTTTGTGAAAATACAAGTGAGACATGGCAGCGTACATCAACAAACAGTCCTGCATGTGAGCACAGGCTTCATCCCATAGTCAGAAACTTGCCCAGGGCAACACACTAGCTTGGAGTCACAGCAATGACAGGGAAATAGAGACAGAATGATTGGCATGAGGGTGTTTACAGTAAACAAGAACAAGGGCTGGCAGGCTGTTCGGCTATTATGCAGGAATGCACCCTGCTCTCATCTTCATTCTTTTATTTTGTGCGTGTGTGTGTGTTTGGCTGGATTCATCCATCCCCAAAACACCAACGCAACAGCATATTGTCACTCACACTTACAACATGTGTGAATTAACCACTTGACCACAACAGTGTGTGATGGCGCATTGAATATACAGTGTGTATCTAATTGAAAGGCAAGAGAAGTGATAACAGTGAGTAGTATTAGATAATCTATCTATCTTTGTGGATCTACAGCAAAAAGATGTTTGCCCTCGCATGCCCTAAATGAGAATGTGTGAATAAAATCTTGAGAAAGTAAAGTGCCAGTGAGATTTTTTTTTTTTTTTTTTTTTTCATCATCTGATGATCTGGTATCTCCACTTTACTAATGGTACACTGCATTTTGTGCATGACTGTTACTAATAAATATCCTATTTATATATCTTGTCTTCTACGACTGACAAAACAGGTGGTGTCACTGTCATTCGTCATCATTATCTTCTCTTCTTTGACAAGGGGCTCTCAATCAAACAAATGCACAAACACACTTGCACATAGTTTCCCCTTCACAGGTGTGTACACACACACACACACACACACACACACACACATCAGTGACTCTCTTTCATTTGCCGTCTTCAGATCCATCTGCCAAGTCTACTATTTTCTCCCTATCTGTCTGTAGGTAGGGATGTTAATTATCTTAAGTCAAGGGTGGCACCACCAAGTCGATTTTCAGATATGATCTAATCTCTTCTTCCTTGATCTCCTTCCTTCGTTTCCTGTCTAATTCTGTTCCACACAAACTGTGCCAACCATCCTCATCAACATTTGACATAGTGTTGTTTAACAATGACTCAGGGCGTTGTTAATATAAAGTGTTATTTATAGTCAGTTGTACTTGCCATGTAATTTTTGACTCTTTTGAATCTTCTGAAAAATCATGCTCTTTGTATTTTAACTGATGTTTACTGTATATTTCTGATCCTATTATCTATTGTTCTTCCTGGAACTGCTCCTCCATTTATCTGTGCCCTTCCCTCACGCAAGATGAGATGAATACTTACACAAAGCGATTATACGTAAGCTTACTCATATATACAGATGGTTTGTCTCTGATCTCTTAGCTTGTGGTGTCCCAGATGAATTCCCTCACTCACAGTTTGTTTTACAGACTCTGCTACTGTAACACAAGCACAAACTTAACACATCTGCACACACACACACATACACACTGCATATAGTGCAACTACAAAAGCATGCAATAAAAACAAAACTATGGACATAATGCACATCCACCTACACACGTTCATTCTCATTTCCCCTGCTGAACACACAGTGTAACTTTTTCAATTTTTGTGTTCTATTATTTCTGATTTCTCTTTTTGCCATTTCTATTTCTTCCTTCATCTTCCTTCTCACCCTCTTCTCATCAACTTACTTCCACCCACCCTTTCCACCTTTTTCCCCACTTTGCAAATTCCTCATTTCTTTCTAGCACAATCTTTCTACCTCTTTTTCCTGTTTTGTCAGTGTTGTCTGTGACCATTGGCCTCACATGGTCATGGGAACCTCAAGCTTGATTGGATCGCACAAAGAACATCATCTGATATTTCTCGTTCTCCTTCTACCACCACTCTCACCTCCACCCTTTTCTTATTGCCCCTTCATTGCAAAATGTCTGTTCTGGTTAACTGTCTGGCCTAGATTCCTCTGCCCTACCTCAGCCTTCACATCATCCCAAGACAGGTCCAACTCCTCTCTCATAACAGGGTGTGTCCTTATGTCCTGGTTTCAGGCCAAACTTTTTTTTTCCCCCCATTTTTCTACCTTTTATTCTTATAAGTCTCTTTTCTATATATGGTCCACTGCCATGCGTCTCCCTCTTTTCCCCTTATCTTATTTGCCCCAAAACCCAGCCTTCCTAAAGATAAAGTAAATCCCTGTTGTTGTCCCGTTGCTGGTCTGTAGAGAACAAAACCACAGTACCCTTCTCCTAATCAAAGCGTATTTCCCTTTTCAGTCTTTTAAAGGAAATCAAACAAAGAGAGAAGAAATGCATAGCTGGTCCTGGTTGCTAGGAAACCCTGTGTCCACACTTCAAGCAGCTATTCACAAGCTTTTATTTACTTCTCTCTCTCTTTCTGTCTACCTCTTTTCTCCCTCTTTCAGTTTTACTCAGATTCACTGTATCTGTTCATTATCCTATTACTTTATTGTTCACTAACTGGCAAACTAATACAATGAGGAGAGGACAGAGGACCAAAAGAGAAGAGAGATGAACTTAGATAGACAGACGGTGCTGTGTGTTATGACAAAAATGAAGGGAAACTTGAAGAGGAAGCAAACAAAGTCAAAAGTATTGATTTTTCTCTTTTCTCCTCCCTCCACTTGCTTTGTGTCACACAAAGGGGCAGTTGAGAAAGTCTCAATACAATTGAAAAAAAAAAAAAAATCAAGTCTCCATACAATTTTGCTTTCTCTCTCATAATTTCCACCCTTGCTCTGTTTTCTGTCCCCATACTTTCTTGCTCTCACCTGTTTGTTTTTATTTATTTTTTTTATCTCTCCACAATCCAATATCAGTATCCCTTTGTACTGCCAGACTTCTATCCTCATCCGTCTCCACTCCCCTCCTCTCCCCTCTAGTCACCTACAGCCCCTCCTTCCTGTATATTTTTCTGTCTGACAGCAGTGCCGGGGGCCAGGGGCAGTTGAAGGGAGGTGTGGTAGCCATTAGCCAAACACCTCTAGTTTGCTATAGGGTGGGAGGATGAGGGAGGAAAAGGGAAAGAGGAGGAGGATATAGTGTGGCAGATCCAAGAAGATCTCAGTTGTAAGTTTCCTCCCCTGTACTGCTCCGTTTCATTTTGTCCTTCCCCTGCATGCTCCTAATGGCTTCCTAATGACAGCTTGCAGGCACCACACACCCAGCCATTTATAACCATCTAGAAAAAGAGACTGGGTGTGTGTGTGTCATGTTTAGAAGACAGGGGGGCATTAAAAAGCAGATGCACCTCATCCACATTGGGTGCACAAACACACACACACACACACACACACACATGCTGTTAACCATCAGTGTGCTTTGTCCCTGAGTAAAAACAACAGTAGCCAGAGGCAACTCTACAGGAACCTGGAGGTGACAAAGAGTTTTACAGTCTTACTCTGAGTTCTTCTAGCCACATGTAGTGAGAAAACCATTAGCAAAGGCTAGTTTGTCTAAAAACCTGCAGGCTATTTTTACATGCAATTCACAATCTGGCTCCATCTCTCTTTATTTCTTTTCTTTCTCTACACACAACTCACACAGAGGTGCAAACAAACCAACAACTTGGCTCCAAACTGTCAGATTTTTTCACTGCTGATTGTTAAAAGTAAATGTTGACCTGTGACTAATAAAATAGAGTTGTTTTTTTTTTTTTTTAAAAAAAAAAAAAAAAAAAAAACACACTTCCGACTTTGCTCCAGTTTCCATTTTAGCCAAGAAGTTAGTTTAGTTATATTTGACAGTATGGCCTCTGGTGGATAATGACTAACACAGCAGCATGCTAAAGATTTAACTCACTGCCCAGGGGTAAGACAAGACAACGCAGCAAACACTTATTATTGACATATGGATTACATAACAGAGGCAAGCTTTGCCATAGCCAGTATAGTGTTTCATTAGGAAATGGACTAGAGGAAGCTCGGGCAGTGGAGGCAGCATTAACAAGATGTCAAGTAAGAATCACAGGGATGAATGAGGAGGTGAGAGCTTCAGTGGACCACCTTGTCTTTTTTTTGACAATCAGCTTACGTGTGTGCATAATCTGAGTGTTGTGTTTCAAATTTACTCAGTATCACAATGACTGAAGGCAGATGTGAGCTTGCTGGTGAAGTTAGTTCCAGAAATAGATGTTTTGTGGGTGAAACAAAGCAGCGCTGAGGCTTTGGACCCCAACCCATTAACCTGTTAGCCAAATAATCCCGGCCACAACTAAGTGACTATGATTTGTTTCCTTCATCTCAACACTAGTTACTGAATGGCATGAATACATATAAACACAAATACATAGAGGGAGCTCTATATTAACATCCAGCCTTTATGGTATATATGAGACAAGTGAGATTGTGTCCTTGTCTGAAAATCATTAAATACATTCCTCTTGGGGTGAAAGTGAAATCCCTTGGCAGATAAAGAGTGTGTGCATGAGTGAATTGAGGGTGTGGATGTGGGATCAAATCATCACCTTCTTACAAGCCCTCTCTGATGTGTCAGCGCCTGTTGAAAATGTACGCCACCCTAGTGAGGAAAAAAACTGTGACCACACACATAACCAGACCGACCAGTTACCTGAGAGCAAAACAAAAAGGTAGATTTCACCTAAGACCAATGTGGTATTTATTAGCTTAAGACCTCAGATTGTTTAATTTGTCCTTTAATTTTCACATTCTTAAAGCAGAACAGGTAATATCTATGTCCCTGGCTTCCTGTCCATCTGTATACCTACCTACCAGAAAGTTCATCCCTCAATTTTCTCCTGAGCCTGTGATTCTCCTGAGATTACAAAACACAAAGTCGCCATTGGAAACACATCCTCAGCTGTTAGCAGTGTCGGTAGCAGCCATATGATCACGGTGTTGACAGATCTCCATGACCTCATCCATTTAAGTCCATTTTCAGCTCAGAGGCAGAAAAGGAAATAAAGGAGGTAGTGAATGGAGAATTTGAAAAAAAAAATATGAAGGAACGGGTAGAAAGGCAAATAATAGATAGAAAAGGTAAGGAGAGTCAGAGAGATCCAAGGAGAAAGAATCAGAAAGAATTCAGAGGACAACAAAGGGGGCAAAGAGTGAAGATGAGATGGGGCGGAGAGGGAAAGAGAGCACATGGCAGAAAGTCACAATGCAAATACACTTCAAAGCATCGCTGCCAACGGTGGCATCAAATAGAACATCCAGCACAGCGATGGGGTTCTAGGAGGTGACTTGGAAACTTAACCTGCATCTACACACAGAAGTGCATGCATACACCTGACTGAGTCACAAGCACACAGAAAACAAAAGGAAAGCAAAGAAGAAAGAAAGCAAGCATGAGTGTGCACAAACTGTGTGTGTGTGTGTGTGTGTGTGTGTGATGAAGTTGCACAAGTTCAAACAGGGTAATCAAATCGGACACAAGGATCAAGTGTATTATTGTTTTTATATAATGTGGACGTTCGATAAACATCATCTTAATGCGCTCTTTAACGTTGTGTCAGCTTCTCACACTGGCTGTCTAATCAGCCTCTTCTCTTTCAGTTCTAATTCACTTAACATGGCTGAGATGAGAAAAAAGAGCTGATGGACGAGCTAATGGAGCTGACTCGCAACCTGTCTATATACCAGTGACTACATGAGGCGTGCGCGCACACACACGCCCGCGCGCGCACACACACGCACACACTTTATCATGCACATACATTTGCAGATGTACACACACTCTTTCTTATACCTGCATGCACACAACCACAATACAGAGATCAGGATAGAGTGGATAATGAAACTGCTTCTGACCCTTTCTACTTATGATCCTCTGTCCATTACCCAAATGGACACCACTCTCTCCTATTGATCACAGCCCCTTCTCTTTCACTTCTTCAATGCTCTTGTCGTTTTTCATCTCGTTACCTCTCTGCTCATCTGCATCACTTGGTTGATGGTTTTCGTGGCCGTTGATGGGACTATAAATCAGGGGCCACGCCTAGCAATTATCACCACGGAGACCAACTGAGCACACACTCCTCGACCCTGAAAACCCCAAATGTCCTCCCTGGGAATGATACACACTTTCTCAGACATGCACAATGGCTGTCCAATGGGCAAATGTCCTCTAGCTCAAGTCTGCCTTGAGTAGACTAGTAGACTGTGTGTGTGTGTGTTTGTGTGTATGAGTTATGAGTTACAAGAGCAGTAATGGAATCCCTTCCTTGATGTGAGGTGCTCGGCCTATTCGAAGTTCCGTCAGCCGTGAAAATGTCAGCCATGATCTAGAGTGGCTGCAGCAGGTTTATGACATCATCAGTGTGCTGCCACAGTAGAGATATGGCAAAGAGAGCCCAAGATAGCCTGATCTATCTACAAGGTCTCAAGTCGAGCAAACAGTCACAAAATGTTGGAATGGGCCATGTTCCTAAGTACTTCATTCTTTTCCCAACAGAATTAGACACTTCAGATAGTAAAGCAACATTGAGAGCGGTTTGAACTCAATCAAAAAGGTACACACTGAAAGCCAAACAGGAAACCTACGAGTGTGTTGTGGCTAAAACAGAGGGACATTGGATACAGGCATTTTAGCCTTGTATTTAGTCTGTGGCAGGAGCTTTGCTACTTGTCTGGCGTTTGCCTGTGCCACATTTGGTGCCAATCCAAGCAAACCAGCAAGGCTGTAATCAGAACAGGACAATCACAGGGGATTAATACCAGCATACACCCTTTACCACATACACACATTAAGACACTTAAAAATATGCAACTACATACACAAGTGTGTGTATACACACACTTAGGCATACACACAAAAGAATCCACAGACATACACAGTGGGCACTCTAACCCTGAGTCTCACTCCCGTTTTCTAAACATATGGTTGTCTCCATTATGCCTGTGGAAATACGAGAGGCTGAGCTTATGGAAACGATGTTTCACTCACTGTCAGGGGACTAATGTAAATAAATGTTCTCAACAACAAGACTTCACACCCACAGTTAGTTAGAATTCAACATGTGGAGAAAGCATTGCTTCACGGTGTATCTTAGCCAGACAAATGATGTTAGTTGCTATTCGAGGCCACCGCCCTGATTGTTGTTTTCCAAATTCCTTGGTAACACTGAGTCCACTCTGCCATTAGCGCTGAAGATCGTGGTCATGCATCTTTTCAACACAGTGAAATGAACACCAGCGTGTCTGTTTGTATGCACACAGGCATGTGAGTTTCTTCATGCACATAAATCTGTTACCCTCCTCAAGAAAAAAAAACACTGTGTAGCCTACATGGAAATGAAATTTTTATAAGACTCTGGAAGCTTACAAGGATGCAATATAACACTGAAGGCTTCAGAGGAGCCACAGGTGGAGAGATCTACAGACATAAATGAGAAAGAAAGCAGACAGAGTAGAGAGAGAGAGAGAGAGAGCATGAATGAGCAGGACAGAGAGGAGTAAAAAGAGCACTGTGTGGATAGTGGTAAATGATAGGGTACAACTAAATGAGGGTATGTAATTTGGGGTGTTTAGTAATTACACTGGTTTGACAGAGCCATGTCAAACCATCCCTTTCTTGATCTCCCGCTGCTCGACTACCCGCTTTTCTGTCGGCATCCTCATGTTTTCCACATTTAGCTCTTCTCACTCTCTTTCCCGCCCTCCTTCCCACTTGCTATAGCTTTAAATGCTCCACTTCAAGTCAGCAAGCATCAGTCAAAAAATTTTACCAGCTGTATATCCCGTCTACCTCCCCCTTCATTTGACAGGCTTGAAATATAGAGGAAAATGTTAATATATGTTTTCTAGTCACTGGCCAGGTCTATGAAATTCATTTTTATTGGTGAATGCAGTGCCAAGGAGTTGACTGTGGGTGCGTGTGATCTTATGGTGATTTATTTTATCCCAAAAGCATATTATTCCGAAGTGTGAATGTGGTGTGTGTGTGTGTGCATCTGAATGAGAAAAAGAGCTCTCTTTCTCCAGTGTTTATGTGTTTATATCATACAGGACTTAAGTCAATGTGTGTCCAAGAACATATTCTTTAAGCCTGAATACCAATTGTGTCATAGAGGTTTTAGTTTGGTTTTCGAAAGGGGGAAACATTACTTTCTCTCAAACATCTATATTCACATGCCGAGTTGATAAAATCCACATTAGTGAGGCAGGAAACCAGCAATAAAATCCAACACATGGAAACAGTCAAGCTCCTGTGATTTTGCAGTAGTATATGAGCTCTCCAATGAATATAAACTATGATATACCAATGATGAAAGACTAAATAGAAAATAAAGTGAGGTACAGAGGGATAAAGAAATAAAGAAGGAGAAATATTGCATGAATGTGGGTGTGTGTGTGATTATCTTGGATTCAGTAACAGTTGATATCACCACACGCTGGGGTCATGAAAATACAAAACTGTCTGTTTCTATTGAAGAATTGATTGAGTCTTTCCAAATCAAAGTTTTTCTTCCTCATAAATTTAAGCTAATTTGGTTGCTTCCATATGCTGAAACCAAAGGACATATGATAATGACTTCATGCTGCAATCTGGAACTACACACACACACACACACACACACATTGTATACACATAGGTAGAAAAGAACTGAAAGGGTGTTGAAATGAACATAAAGCCAGCATTAGTTTAACCACTCTAAAACCCTGGGAGAGCTGTTCCTTTCAACTCACCCCCTTATTACATTACATGACCACAGATTTTTAACAACTGCACACACAAGCATATAAATACAAATCCACATACCCAGGTGCATTCATGCATATACACACACACACACACACACACACACACACACACACACACACGTTCACACACAGAAACATCTGCACTATGCTTCCTAGTTCTATTTGACTGCCCCGGGCCCCCGACAGTGTTTGAACCCTGACCTTGTCACATTCGAGTGTGTCCGTGGGGGGAAGGGGGGATTCTAGGGATTCAATTTGACATGGAGGAGGTCGCGGGGAGCTCCATCCTCAGACAAAAGCCCTGGTTGTAGCGGGTGTCTATGGGTCAGGATGGGTCACGGGTCAGCCCCACACTCTTTCTGTCTCTTGCCTTCTTCTCTTCCTCTACTCCATCCATCTCTCTTTTCAATGAAGAGGAAGATCCGAGAGGAACAATGGTCTTCTTCTGCCCCTACTGTCATCCCAGCAATGGGAATGCATATTGAACAGGGGCCATGGCGAGCCAAGGGGCTCCTCTTGCTACTTAGCCTATTTTCTCCTCTTCTTAATGCTTTCACCTCCCCTTGTCCATTAAACTCTCAAACCTCCATCTTCTCCACCCACCCCTCCTCCCTCCCATATTACCCTCATCCTGTCCTCCCCTCATTATAATCTGAAACTAACTAACCAATGCTGAAATCATCGCCTGCTTTCTATGTGTGATGATGAAATAAACATCATGTAGTCAAATAGTAAGCTACCTGCCTCTACATCATTTTCTGCACTCTAACCCATCACCACCCACCATCTCCCTCCACCTTTCATTCATTCTCCCCAACCCTTTTCGAAGCCTGCCTCACAGGCCCCTCTCCAGCTGGCACTACAAGCTGACCTTTGCCACAACAAAACAGCTAGAACACAATCTGTCTGCCTACACACATGCAAACACACACACTCACGCAAACACACAAAGACACACAGACCTAGTACTACAAATGCAGCAGGAATGCCAGCAGGAGCACGAAAGAGGCCATGCTAGAATACAAAATGACAGCCTTGTTCCTCTTTCAGCTGAGGTTAAACTAAAGAGTTCCCCCTGTTCTTCCCTTAGCCCTCCATTTTGTGCTTGTCTGACCCCTCTACTCCTTCTAGTTGCACCTTAGCGAGGGGGCTCATGCTGAAAAGTGGCAGCCAATACGGGTCCAAATGTGATTAATTTGCTGTATTCACTGGGGTTGTTCTCCACACACAATAGAAATGGACTGTCTGGGAGTCCATTAAAAAGCCTCACAAGCCAGAAGGCCCCCATCCCAGGCACTTGGCAACCCCAAGGAGGTCACACACTGCAGTCAAGAAGTTTTTAAAGGTGTGTGCTTGGGAGAGAGTGTACACCGCAGAGTGTGCATGTGTGTACTTCTTAAAGTGTTCTTTAATAGGTGGAATAATATTTTGATAGCCTGGCACATCAGAATATGTGACAATAATTCAGGGTAACAAGAGGCGCTACCTCAGCTGTGTGATGGGAAACCATTAAAGGGAATACCTGTGGTAATCAATCATGAAATGCATTTAATGTGACAGCCATTAAAATTATCCACCATATTTGAGAGAGGAATCATAGAAAGCTTTTGTTAGGCTGCATTTTAATATGTGCGCTGTGCATTTTGATGGCTTGCACATTATTGGACCTCCTGCGAAGTTGGAAATGATGATCTCTGTTATTGAAAGAAATGCATTTAGTGCCATTTTAATTCAAGAGAGAAAGTACACAGAAAGGAAAGAAACAAGAAAGTTTAATTCAAAAATAATACCAGACTGGTCATAACTCAGGAATAGACAATATAGAGAATATATACATTATTCTGCATCACTTTTTTTCACTATTTGCATTGTGTTCCATTTACGAGGCATCTCTCCATCTTTGTTTCCCATCTCTCTCTCTCTCTTTCTCTTCCTCTCTCTCACCCACTCAGTCTCATTTGCTGCAGCAACGCTGAGTGCTAAACAATGTCATAATTAGTCCTGATTGATGTAGCATATTAAGCAGCAAACAATTAGCATACAGTATATTGCTACTCTGGCCATCTGAGAATGACTGATGTGACTGACCTGCACTAAGCACAAGCTCCATAACACAGCGAGAGGGAAGTGTGTACATGCACAAACACACACACACACACACACACACACACACACACAGAGAGAGTGAAAGTGTTGGTTCATGAGCAGGGCCACACATTCAGGCACATTATGTTGGTAACTTTTTTGTTCTGCTATTTTTCTCACAAACAAATCAATTCAATTTGTAAGATAAAAGGTTGAAAGCTCTCATGAGTAATTTTAACACCGTGCTGAATACTAAATAAGAGCCTCTTTCCCTCAGCATGCCAGATAGGTAATATTAGATTTTTTTCCCTCTTTAAGGTTTAAATGGTGACTGGGGGGGAAAGGGGCTTCAGATTTCAAGCATGAAAGCAAATCCTTGCAATTTATTATGTACTTACACAATATTGAACATGGGGAGAGGGAATGAGGAAAACACAGGGATTTGAGCAACAAAAATCAAGAGATTATAAGCAACGAGGTAGAGTTCAACTTCATCCAAGTATATTATTTCTCATTGTTCTCTTATGGTTAAGTATGGTCTATCATTTACCTCTGACAATAGTACATTCACACAGAGGAATGACGGAAAGCCAGCCTTTTGTAGAGTTGTCCATCACAGCTGAAAGATTACACCTAGGCTGTATAACAAAGCACAAAAGATTACAGGGTGTATGTATGTTCAGCTACTGAAAGGCACTTCACAGATCAGTAAAAATGCACCACGCAGGCAAAGAGGCAGGAACGGCACAGCTTACTTATACATGCACACTGTTTTAGTTCAATCAAACTGAAACATACATGGAACAGTGTGAGACATTTTGTTTTAATTTCTGCCCGGTCTGAATGGCAGCGTGTGATTATGATTATGCTTGTCAGTGCATTCATGTGTACACATATGTGTGCACAGGAAGCCGCCTATGTCCAACAGGCCGCAAGAGCCTTGCTAGTGCTACTGAAGGGGGTCAATTATCCAACTTTGTTCTTAGCATGGGACATCATCTTATCCCTGCACAAAGCAGAGACAGAGACGGGGCCTCTGAAACCACTGCGACCGATTGTTCTCTCTCTGTCAGACAAATGGGAGGCAGGAGGAGTTCACTTGGAGGAGGGGTTTAACACATACACGCTGGGGGTCTGTGCTTTTTCATTCCAGAAGCGTTGGGTTTACTACAAAATAAAAGGCTTTATGATTCTATATCTACACAAGAAATCTATATTTCTCTCTGAATTTCTCTTTTTTTTTTTGTTTGTCTTGTGCTCCGTTTCTACTCGCTCTCCTTCCACATGTCTCTCTCTGGTGCAACAAAAAACCTTGTGCAACTACTACCAGGGTCTCTAGGGTTTGCAAATCCCTGTGAGGGCTCCCACGGCAGCTACAAGCCCAGCCTAGGGCTCCCTACCTGGGGCTTTGCGCTTTGGATACTTCCATAGGGACCTGGAGACATGGGGGAGGCAGGCTGGAGGGATAAACACAAATTTAATACTACTGGGAAGATTTGGAAGGTGAGAGTATGGGAGGTTATACAAGTAGATGAACTAGAGAATAACGCAGTCAGAGAAACAAAGCAAAGTGATATAAATATATGTAGCTATTTCCCATGAGCGTGGGCAGGTATGACTGTGCTGGTTTCACACATGTAAGTGAAATAACAGGTGACAGCAGGTGAATAAGGTGTCTCTTTAACAGAACTGTGACTTGCTTTGAACACCTGGCAAATTCATTTCCTCATTTTTTTTCCGTTTACGTCTCTCGCTTTTGAAACTTTTAGAGTCGTCCAGCCTGTTTCTAGTTTCAGGTAACACGAAAGATGCTTCACTATCACACACATCCGCTAAATAAATCAGCCTTTGTGTAATGATATGTAACTGAAGTGCATAACTGACACTTCGGAGTGTTCTCTGTTTTACATATGTGGGTGTGGGTGGATAAATGTTTGTGATTCTACCATATGTATGCTATTTTCAAGAATGCTGACCTTGGCCACATACTTGAGTGTGTGCACACAAAAGTGCATGTGTGTGTGTGTGTGTGTGCGTCCTTGTGCCTGTGTGTGAACTATAGTGTTGAAAGAAAGCTAGCATAAAGCCACAGGGGATGGAGGGCACTCCTCATCTCCCGCCAACAGAAAAGGTCAAACTCCTCAATATTAACTCTAGCTCAGGTCACCACGCTGATTACGCTACAATAACCATTTTACCCTCACCACCCCCACACACTTTTCACTCTGCCCGTCCTCACACGTCCATTTGGAATTAAAACCCGTCTCTCGAGAGAGCCCTGTCGGCGCCCAGTGCAGACGTACATAAACACATTCTCGCAAAATCGTGCACAATCACGATCTTTATGAGGACCTTAACATAAACCGAAAGCCCTCAGAGACCTGTGTTCCCAGTGCCGCGCCACACAGTGGAAATATAAGTTGATATGGTAGAAGTGTGAAAATGCATACACACACTTACACACACACATTGCAATATACCATTAGGGCTTGAAGAATGTTGTGGGTTTACATTGGGGACTTGACCTAACCTCCAGCCACTGCCTGCTCTCAGCATTTCTTCACACAATGCCAGATTGGAGGTAGATTAGGCTAAGACCTACACCCCTTCACCCTTCTCACTCCTGCCATCTCTTCATCCCCCCAAGTCTCTGACCACAAAAATGACTTTTTCCTCACCAGACTTTGACAGCAAGGACTGCGGAGTAAGGAAAACTACTTTCTGTCAAACTGAGAATCTGGATGGTGATGAATTATGGCATGCTGTAACATTGTGGGACAGATTATGTAAAACTGGTTTGAATCCATCAGTCTTTGTGTTTGTGGAATTCTTCAGCACGCCCCATAGTCTGACCAGTTATGAAATGTGGTCACTGTTTTCACTGCATGTGCATATAAACTATTTGACATGAAACTAACTGTCTACTGATGATAATAAATCATGTCACAGTTTCTTGGCAAACCTGTTGACAGAACAAGCTTCTGCAGGCTTCAAAGAAACCAGTAATGGGCATGTGTGAGTGTGTCAAACACACCCTTCTTTCCCCTCATGTCAATAATTACAGAGATAAAATGGACTAATTTTCTTCCAAATTGGTGGTATTCTGATTGCTGCCACATTGGGGGAAAAAAAGACTGGAATTATATTTTAAATCCATTAAAGCATTGAAGGGGGACACGGATAATAAAAAAGGAAGGGTGGGGTGGGGGGCATTTATAACAAATACAACAAAGGTAAATATATAAATAAAGAAAATGAAAAAAAGCAGAAGTCATCATGAGTGAATTAATTTTGGCTCTGCAAATATTAAATGACACCTAGTGAAACGAGGGGCTGAGGCTGTCATCTCTGGCACCTCCTTTCTTCACTGAATCATCCTAATCCTGTCTAATACTGTACTGCTAAATGTCTGTCTTAACTGTGTCTTATATTAGCCTAGTGTTGTGTTAAATTATGTGGCTGAGCTTTTTCTCTCTTTATAATAGTAGAGAAAAAGAATGTGAATACAAATAGAACATGATTAGGAATAAAACTATTATACCATCATAGTCACAAGATGATGTGATGATATTTGGATTTGTTTTTCTGTCTTTTTCTATTGTTATTCATTAAGTATTTTTGTAACAACAGTGCATTTTCATTCTAAAACCTCTCCACGAGGTGCTAAAAGTAATGATTGATTAGTATTTCAAATAGCCTAATTTCAAATTAAGCACCCCGGACAAATAGCAAAACATGATTGATTTACCTCCATGTCTTTTCTTCACACATAAGCACAAATGGACTTCTCACTCAACATTAACAGTAAAAACTCTTTATTATTATCGTCAAGAGTCTTCATTATCATCGCTGCTGATTCAGAGTCTTAAACAGTTGAGCTAGCAGATAAATCAGTGTTAATTGTGGGTCTGGCTCCTATAGCCACGTTGGACACCACCAAGCATCGGCTCAGTGGATAAATCATATTTACCACGAATAGATGCCACACACTCGCCTACCCAAGAGCTGAAAAATGAGTTCCAGGTACAAAGGGGAGTTGTGACGGATCTCCTCCCTGGTCTCATATCTGCTCCTACTGTGATCTGGGCCATCCATGGGTGAGGGATGAGGCTCAGAGAGCACAGAAGAAACACTTTGTCATCTCTGACGATGAGAAGGAGGAAGTGTCAGGTATAATCAGCAGGGTGACAGGGGTGGAAGCAGAGAGGTGCACAGTTTGAGGATGGATGAAAGGAAGCCGGCATCCCTCTTGTTAACACAAATTATTAATCCTGCTCTGTTGGCTGCAGAGTTTAGAGTAAATTAATTGTGAAATCAATAATTTGTCACGGTCCCTTTTGGGAATTTTTTTTTACACGGTTTCTCCATGCTTCTGAGATTAATATTTGATCTTGTGATTGTGACCTAGATGTTCACATTAAGCAAATACCAGTCAGGTCTTATTCACATTCCACTGTTTGAAGAACACTTTATACAAAACAATGGCTAAACTTTGCTGCGCTTGTCTTTGTCAGGTTGAATAAGCTGGGAGCAGAAAATCCCAGGATGAACAACCCATTGGTGTTATATCAAAACCGCAGGTTTTTTGCATTCTCTAGTGAAAAGGGAGGCAAAACAGCAGAGCTGGGGTCAGATCAGTGAGTGTAAAGACTTTGCTGTGATTGGCCAGTGAGCCCAGTTTCCAAAACACACTGATAGACACAGGCAATGAGAAAGTGCTGGTAAAAATCTATGTGGACTTTTTGTCTGACCACCAGCCCACCAGCATTTTCCCGTTATGCACAATGTCAATACACCTCTGACTGTTTCCAAATTATGTACGCATATTCTCCATGAGCAAAATGGATAGATAATGGATACATGGGTAAATAATATCTGCCAATAGACAAGCTTTAGCTACAGTTCACACATACACAGTAAGCAATGAGTAAAGGGGATGGGTATAATTTTAATCTATCAATTATCTCATTTGATTCCCGGCTGTAACAGAGATGGTGTGAACCATAAAGCCCCAGGACAGACAACGATATTCATAATATGATTCATAATAGTACAAAACTGGATAAGATCATAGATTCACCTCCACTGAGCAGCTACTGAAAATTGGAATGAAATAGAAACTGACTGTTGCTCACAGGCACTCTGGTTTCTTGATTCATAACAACCGTCCAAATTGTAAGTAAGTTACACATGAACAAAATTGCACAAAAAGCTGCTTTTTATCTGTATTATCACAAAATCTTCATGTTTTTGTTTTTCAAATTTACAGACCTTCACAGGCTCCTCTTTCCCTTTTTCATATATAATATGATAATGCATTCTCAATTATACTTCCCTCCCCCTTTAAATCCCCCAATTCTCTTGCTCTTTCACTCAGTTGTGCAAACACACCCACACACCCTCACAGAAACAGAAAGCGAATGTTCTAACCAAAATGGAAAGATCAAACTAGATAAGAAGAGAATGAAATACATCCATTAGTTTCTAAACAGCTGTCACGCTGTAGTTTATCTATAACTTATCTATAACTTATCACTTATTTACCATAAAAGAAAAAGACAGACACATTGACAAACAAGTACAAACATGCTGTCACTCTCATGTGTGTCTAACTCTCCTCGTCGTAGTTTCAGATGTGTCTGCATGTGCAGAACGAAATGTGTCGACCCTTTCATTAAAAGAAGTAAGAATCAAACTAACTGAATTTGCACAAGCAATTCCAGGCTGGATCTTATTTCGCTGTTGCAAAGCACATTTCTTAATTTCTATTGATTGAGGAAGATTGACGAGATGAGCTGAACCGCAGGAGAAAGTTTTTGTTATCTTTCTGTCAAAGCTTAAGGCCTTAAAGAAAGAGTTGCTCCATGGCGTTGGTGTCATAGGTGAAAGGAGAGAGAGAGAGATATCTCTTTTGTCGTTTCCTTCCAGGGAACTGTCATGAAGCGCAATGCCCAAAGAGGGCATGGGTGCCTGGGCTACCTTTCTACCATAAGGACCTTACGACCAGAGTCCCCTTGCAGGAATGAAAGAGAGGAGACAGATGAAAGCGGCAAAAAGGGGATGACTCCCCTGATCCCCTTCTGTCTTTTCCGTCACCCACCCGGAGAAAAATTTAATAAAGTCCACATACCAAGAGCCACACAAGACAGGGATGAGAATACATGAAAGGAAAGATGGAAAGATGGAGAGATGGAGGGAGGAGGAGATGGATGGATGGCAGTGATGACTGACCCCTCTCCCATGGTGTCATCTCTAACCTTCAGAGTAGCCAGAGAGCATTGAACCCCAGGAGGCAGGATGAAACACAGAGATGCCACACACACACACACACACACACACACACACACACACACACACAAGTAAAACACAAACAATGCTAAGACACAAATAGACCCACTGGCTCACTTACAAAAATACACACACACATACTCCCCACCAGTAAAGACACCACAGTCCCTCACATGCAAGTGTGTGCACATTTATTTAAGTTCAGCATCAATTCCTGTGAAATTGGTCTGCGGATTACATGCCAATTTCAAAAATAGGATTTGAAAAATATGTCTGTGATTCAGCAGAGAATGAACCCTATTCATAAAGGTACAAGAAAGCAAGACTCATGGGATCAGCAACAGACTGAGATGTGCACACACACACACACACACACACACACACACAAGCAGGGAGAAAGAGAGTCTGGTCCGAGTGACTGTGACCTTGAGGAAGGATTTGGTGAGTGTGTGTGAGGAGGGAGTGCTGGGTGAGACAAAGTGGGCCATGTTGGCATGATGGACCACATGGACAGCAAAGCACCACACACACACATACACACACACATGCACAGAGCCAACAGTGTTAGCTGTGGAAACATTAATGTGTCCTCTTTCATAGATGATTACTCCCAGCAGGAGGGAGGCATCTCTTTAATGACAGTCTTTCACACCCAAACACTCCCCTTGGACAGACAGGAGAGAAGGAGGGAGATATACAAGCAGGAAGAAAAGCAAGAGTCTGGGATAAAAAAATAAAAAATAAAAAAAACACACATAGAGGGAGAATTGACAACCAGATGCGAGAGAGAAGGATAAGGTAGAGGGTGGAAAAAGGGGGAGGGCAAATGAAATATGTAAAAACATGAGAGGTATGGCAGAGATAAGCAGAGGCCACGGGGAAGCGAAAAACAAACAAAAAAAAATTTATACAAAGTCAGGAAAGACGAAAGAAAACAAGGTGAGAAGAAGAGAAGAAGAAAGCAAAGAAATAACTAATGTAGACAAGTGCAACAGATGTGTATTTTGTGTGTAAGGTTTTGGTGTTTTAGTGTGTGTGCGTGTGTGTGTGTGTGTGTGTGTGAGTGAGTGAGTGTAAGAGACAGAGGTTATGTGTTTATTAAGTGGCAGCCAACAGATGGTGTCTAATCTATGGATGACGCCTCCCCCTTAGGGCACAGCGGGAGCTAAGGACCCCAAGTGGTGCTCATACGCTCATCAACCATCACCGGACTTGCTCTCCAAAAACACACATACTCAAATACACACGCAAACACGACTCGTGCAATCAAACATGCAAAACAAATTTATATACACTTGGTTTGTAAACACTCACCCATCAAAGAAGTACAGTATCATTATATAGACAGTCCAATTGAAGGGCCTGTTCATCCAAAATCCAAAACAAAACCATGTTTCTTCTTTTCCTCTAGCATTACTATATGTAGCTGTGTAGATAGTTTTAGTTTTATTTGTCCATATTTTCAGATAGGCACCCTCTGAGATTTCTGCCTCTGACCAAATACAGTGGAAGTGAACTGAATTTCTATGTGCTTCTCTCACGATTGAAGAAGTACATTTAAAAAATTCAACAGCAATGTTTCCACAATACATGTCCCAGTTGCTCTGGATGATTCACAGAATACTATGCAATTTTCTTTTTTATTGAAACTTCTTTTACCAGACAAAAAGTGCTTATGAAGACTGTTGGGGGATTAATGGATTATCCAGAATTCTGCATTTAGAAAGACATGTTCCCGCTGAATGTGTTTCAGGTGGTGTTTTTTTCCAATTCTTTGAGCAACATAACTCAAATTTCATTCACCTTTTTTTTTTTGTGTTGGAGTCGATTCAGATTTGGATGAACTGACCCTTTAAGTGAGGAGGTTAATTCGCTTTCCCCACTAAGTTAATTCCAGAGGTGACTTTTCTTCATCACCAAATCACTGAAAAATATTTTTTTGCCATGAAATTGCTGTCATATCCAATCTGTCACCAAATTAGGTATTTTAGCTGACACTTTTATCCAGAGCAAATTATAATGAATGAGCAGGTGATGGTGGAGCATCAAGACCACTCAACAGTAAATATCAGCTGTCAGATGTGCGACTTCTCTTTATGACACAATTTCTCTTACCACAAGGCTGTCCTGTCTTCCCTTCTGAAACACTATAGAGAATATCATTATAGCATGCAGTATATGTTGGCTACAGCATAACGTAAATTATCCTCAGCCACTCATGCATGCTTTGAAACATATGCAGAATACACACACACACACTCACACACCATAATAATGTCTACGTGGCTTTGCATGGTGTCTGTCTGGCATAGCCCCCAGTGCTGATGCTGCTGTGACAGCTGTCTGATTCAGCAAGATCCAGCATTGACCGACTGACTGGAAAAAGTATACAGGCGAGCAGAGGCAGAGGGTGAAGGTGTGAGCTCATGCAAAGATGTAGATGTGTGTCTTTGTCTGTTTTTTGTGCGAGTACATGGCTGCTCAGGCTGTGGGGTGTGTGAAGGTATAACCTGTGAATGTGTGTGTGTCGCCTGCAAAAAAAGAGGGGGGAATAAGAAAAGGAATAGGGAACCATGTGGGATAAATTAGGCATTTCTGTTTAAAAATGGAGGTCTTTAAGGCCTGATGAAAACCTTGGCATGAACAAAGAGGAACTGTTAGTCACACCAGCCCCCCTTGGGCGGCCCTGTCCCGCTACAAGCAGTGAATCAGAGGCCATTTAATCCATAATACATGGAAATAATAGCGTCCCCAATCAGCAGCTATTCTAATGGGCCCAAATTACTCAGCAATACCAGCCTGTCAATTTTGAAGTTATTTTTCCTTGAGCTGCCCGTTTAACTGGAACCTATTGTACTCTTTGTTGTGAGCATCCAAAGGACTCTGCAGAACTTGCAATGGCTTCATTGTGTTCGATAGATGTGCGTATTTAATTGTTAAATCATTGTTTAAAGGTCACAGAGAATGGTTGAACGGGGTTTGGTCCTTGTTCTGTGATGTGATGTATACACAATAAAATGTTGGTTGGATGTGTAACGCCTCAGAAGCTTCATAAAAACCTCTATCAGAGCTATTTTTGGGTGGGGATTTTAAACGTGTGGTTTTGCACCTATCTGGCATCCTGTTGGGCTTAACTGGCAACCTCATTATGAAATGCAAGCACTTGACACTGATTAGCTGCCTTCACTGTCACTCATATGAATGTAACTTTACTGGCTTCGGAACATGGACAGACCATCTTTTTACTGCTGATCGCCTTTAAAGGGGAGGGAATAGAATCAGAGTGGGGTAAAATGAGACACATTTTACGTCACAAACAACCATTTTTGAAATTGACCCATTTTCTAGTGGGCATTTCTAAAAGAGGAGTTTCTATGAAAAGGAGATGTTCAAAATTTCTAGCACTTTTCATGTTCCTAAATGTGGGTGGACTACTGTTCTTCAACAAAGACGAGGTAAAAATCGTTTTTGATTCTCTGTCACCTTTAAATAAATGTTTTCTTGACTGACAGTGTAACTCAAGTTTTAACTACATAATTCATCATAACAAAATAGACACATTGTATATTGTAATACAAAGTAAAGGTGACTCAGGAAAAGGTGAATGAGGTCTTCGTCACTTTAAAAGGTCCATTTCTCACAGATATGGGTCATTCTATCTCTCTATGTCTCGTTTTTTTCTTTACTGCCTTCCAGTAGTACCTTTTTAAAATTCAGTCCATATAACCGGGCACTTTACACTATTAAACCCTCCCTCACCCCGCCCCCACAGCAGCTCCCAGTGTCTGATCTAGAGACACAGGTCATTTGTCATCAGAGAGGGGAGCTCGAGGAAACAGCAAGCCCAGCATGGGAGCTCCACACTGGGCCTGACAGCTCTCAATGCTGCTCTATAGAACTGCTGAATATAGTCAAGTAGTCAAGTAGCAGTCAGACAGAAAGAGAGGAGGAGAGACAGGGATGAAGAAGTGGTGTCAGTATGTTTGCAGCTGTGTGCCAGTCCACCTCTCTGATTGCTTTTCTGTGAAGTGTGTGTGTGTGTGTGTGTGTGTGTGTGCGTGTGCAAACCTCCATGTGCTCGCCTGTTTCTGTTTTCTCTCCGGATGAAACTTGACTGGGGACGAAGAGAAGGTTAAAGCAGGGAGGACTGCAAACAGAGTCAACTCTGCATACATAGTGCAACCTGCATGAACCACACACACACTGAAATGCACATGCACATACATTCACACACAATATCCTCACAGGGCGAAGGGGTTATAATGGCAAGTGTTGTGCTCTGTTGTGCGTGTTCGCTCTCACTGACCCCATAAGAACCGATATGCCTCTCATTACTTACACAGACACACACACACACACATATAACATACCCACATGGGTGCATTCAGACTCTCATTACAAGCCATCCCAAGTAGGAGAAGGTGGAGGGGGAGGACGCACACAGGACAAGAGGGGCACTGTAAATGCATTCTCAATCTCTTAACTTTCTCACCTTTCTGCATTACATCCTCGCTGTGATAAGAGGAAAGTAGCAAGGAAGGATATGAGGCGCATAAACGGAATAAAATAATCAAGTAGGTGGGTATAAAAAGGTGGACTACAGGAGGGGGTAGTGGAAAGACACAGGGACAAAAGAGCACAGGACAGTCAGCGAAAACAGGTAAAAGGATGAACGAACAAGAGAATGCCAGCTTAAGAAAAGCCGACCCCCGCTGTGACACTTTCATAGTGTGTGCTTGTATTTTATTCCAGTGTACATGCAGATACTGTATTGATTTGGGCTGTGAGGGGGTAGGCAACGGCAGAGGGGTATTAAATAAAAGAAAGGGGGGAAAAGAAAGAATGAGAAAATCAATTCCCCACTGCTTTAATGGCAGGCCGCCCTCTGAAAAGAGGAGAGAAAAAGAAACAAGGGAAGGAGAGATAGAAGGAGGGGAGGAGAAGAAATAAAATCGAGGAGCGTTAGTCAGCAAGCCAAGTCAGTTCATTTGAGCCAGGCTGTTTATGGTATATCAACTTTCTCTGCACCCTCGCCTCAGCCCACACTCCTCACTCCTTTTGTCGCTGGATGCTCTGGTCAGCACATTCTGCTTCTTTGTCTGCAGACCCTTCACCTTTCCTTCTGTTGTCAATAACTGTATCGCCACCAAGGGTAGGTGGAAAAGCACTGAGGCACACTTGGATGCACATACAAGCACATGGATACAGACAGGTGCACAAAATGTACAACACAGCACTCACATGCCCACCCCAGTTGGGTCAGAAGCCAACAAAATACTGGTTTTCTGTGTCACCAAATGTCAAAAGCATGGGTGTGTGTGTGGGTGTGTGTGAGCATCTGAGTGTACAGTAGGAGTCTGTCCAGACACACACACAGCGTGTGTGTGTGTGTGTGTAGAGCTCAAAACATTGCGTGCCAAGAATCACCCAGGGAGATGTTTTCATGGGTCCACCACGTGATCCAGCCTACCCTGGCCTACATCGTCAGCGTAAAACAGACATCGACCACTTATCTACCAGCTGCCGCCCTCCTCGCTCCACCCAAACCCCATCAACGACACAGGACCAGGCAAGCGTGAGAGAAGGGCTGGCGATAGACACGAAATGTGGCACGAAATGCAGAAACGGAGCCCCTCAGACACACATAAGAGTCAAGCACACAGACATCTCAGACTTTCAGCCAAGCCTACAGTGTGGTTAACTCCTGGCATGCCATGCAAGGACCAGAGGCAGCTGTTCTTAAGAGAGACGCCATCACTGGGTGGAAAAAATCTTACTGGTGTCAAAGCAACCAAGACGACTATTCTGCTTGCGTCAAAATTTTTCAAAATAGCACAGTACTTATCTTGTAAACTAAAACACCCGTTGTACATAGCAATTCAGTACATACTGTGTAGTGTCATTTTAACATTTTAACAATTAAATTATTTTTTTAAAAGGACAATTTATTTTATCTATTATAATTTAAATTACATTTTAAACCTAGTTTCAACCTACTTTTATAATATAATTTTAATCAGTTCATCATGTAATATTCTCTATCCAGATGGCTAATATAATAACAGGAAAAATTAGATCTTTATGTCTGCGGGTGGGTTTAGATAACCTTTAAATCTGTAGTGTGCGGGTGATCTCCTGCTACTCTGAAACACGTCCCCCTGACCTTCCAATTAGAGCTCACTACCCAACAGCAGCAACACACTAAATCTTCCCCAGGCTACAGGTTTGGACACCGGCATAAAACAGCCTGCTATAAAATCATTACTAGGCTGTAAAGCATTGGAAAAATTCACAATTAAAAGACCAGCAGAGACACAGAGAAAACAAAGCCAGAAGGAGAGGAATTATTCTGTCCAGATATCTGGACGTAAAACATTTGCGCAACAGACACAATAACATAAAATTCCACTGGGAGATCAGTGGGTACCAAAGTGATGTTTTTTCTACAGTTTTCAAGGACGTGAATGGAAAAAATGAAATTACCGCAAAGATATAAACAACTCATACTTCAACTGTGGAAGTGTTTACACATTAATTCCTATGATAAGCCATGACAAGCAAATACCACTTCATCAATCATAAATCAATTGCCTTTTTCTCAAATTCTCATACATCATGTATGCTGTGAACAAATAAACACATGGCTAATCTGATCTTTGCCATGACATTTAATTAATTGCCTATTTACATAAAAAACTGCACGTAAATAGCACATGTACATGCAAATGTATCAAAGAGACAGTAGCTCATCCTCCACCAGCCATGCACGTATTCCAACTAAATGCCATCCATGGGCATTAGTGGTGGCATTTCCTGATGAGTTGTTTTCTTGATAATAGTACTAATTAGGTTTAGAAAATTTGAAGGTTCATTGCACTATATGCAGATCAGAAAAAAAACATTTCTGTTACTTTGCTGCTGGATAAAAACACATAAAGACATTTAGAGGAATTACGCAGTTACATGTAAATATGTAAAAGTAAACCATTAAGTAAAGCAATTAAAGGAGAGAGTAGGATGATAACACATCTAACTGCTGTACAAGCCAATTAGTGACACCATAATAAGTCATTATATCATATTAATGGTACTACATTAGCCCAGGGGGGCTCTGGGGGTGTGATGAGGAGGGCTTGTTTCACATGATGCGTGTAAAAGGTCACAGAGAAATGATTTATCGGATGCCGTCTCATCAGATTGGAGTTAGAAATTGTCAACTCAAATTAAAAGTGAAACTGTAGTGCTTTGTAAGCTACATTCAGATCTGAGACAGTCCTGGACCTCAGTGGGAGGAGGATTCCCTCAATTAACTTCACAGTGAGACAGAAAGGGATCTAATCCATACCTGCTATAGTGCCGATAGCATTTCCAACACTGGCACGCTGAGCCAAGCTGTAAATAAATAAGCATATGAGCTCAACTAGGCACACTGGCCTAATCACAGATCCCACTGCTGGATGACCATGGGTGTATTTCACAGTGGGGCTGCCACTGTTGTTTCCACACATCAGACCAATGGTATTGTTTACTTAGTATTGAACTGTTGATTATTGATGTTTCCTTTAATTAAAATTCCTTTCTCCTTTGGGATATTGAAAAATAAGTTATTCGCATATAAAAAAAATACTAATTGCAATAAAAAGCACCCTTCTCCTCACTATTTCTCTTTTAATAGGATAGAAGCAAGTCTCTTAAGAATTTAGACACTACAAAAGATAAAAAATATCAATTCTGGAGGACTACTGCAAAGACAGCTCAATGCAGCATTTAGCCTGTAGGAAGAAAACAAACAAATCAATGGTAAGCTTGTAAATGCTGCAATTTTCGTTTGAAAAGAAGTGTCTCCATTTGAAATAACTGGGTAAATCTGAGATTAACAGGCCCTCTATCACTTATCGATCCACATTTATTACTTTTAAATGTGGGTAATTGGGGGGAGTTTGGTGCAATCTCTGTCTGCATCTTTATAGAATGGCTCCAGTAGGTGTATGGGCCTTAAGTGCACTCGTAAATTGCTTTTATGAGTTTCTGAGACATATCGCTGCTAATGTTTCCACTCGACGGCTTTATGGCCACATTGTAGTGACTCCAGTGAAAGATACTTTCTAATATATTGCAAAAGTGATGTTGACAAAAAAATATATTGCTTTGATATATAGTTTTCATTTAAATGATAACGGTGCGCTTGGCACTGTAACTGAAGATGTATGTGTACTTCTTTTTCAAAATAAGGCAGAATCTCAGAAAACAGAAATACCTTTGTTGGTTTCAGTGAAAATATCATAAGCAACAATTGATTTGTGACCAGGCATGGTGTATTTCCACATGTAAAAAAAAAGTTTTTAAAAAAGTAAAGTAATTGAGCAAATAATTTACCCTACTTGTAATTAGAGGAGAAAGTGCTGAATTAAAATGATATCAAGAAATGATAATGAGAAGAACAGCAAGGACGACTGCTGTGACACTATTAGTCTCTCTGTGTGTGTGTGACTATATTGTTCTCCAGATGTTCCCTTTCACAGCTCACTACCGGCATTCAGTTGCCTTTTTATTTTTCGTCATCGTCATCCCTCCTAAGTCACACCACCCGATCCCTCCATCAAAGTGAACCACTTTGCCAAACATGATCCCTGCCTGTTGTGTATTGGTTTGGTTTCGAGAAGCGGATTAAACAGTTCCCACCAACTCTCTGATGTGGACCTTATCTCAGGTTTCTCTTGACACTGGCACTGCTGTGGTGTTATTAGAAGCTGAAGGGCTTTGTTATGAAACACAAAAGGCAGAGCTAGGCAGCAGTTAGTACAGCTTTGTTAAGGGTCAGAGAGGTGTTAAATAGACTACACCTGGGGCTGTGTTAACACCTTCACCTGAGACATTATAACTTCTATGGAAAAGTGTCCCGTTCAACTTTGTACAGAAAACTGAGCGGAAATTTTGAGGAAGCAAAAAATAATGTGACAGAAATATCAAACCATCTGGCTCTTGAATAAAATATGACAAGTTGTATCTTTCCTGTTTCCAAGAACAACAATGTATCGCCTGCAAACCTTTTCAACTATTAGAATAGAGCCAATCACCTCTGGTTTGAGGAAGTTGTTGTTTATTGATCATTGTTTCATGAGGTTGTAATGTAATGTAAGTGCTTATATCCACCCACCTGCGCAAACAGGTAGTGAATAAAACAGGCTGGATTACATCCAAATGAGAACCAAACCCATGGGATCTACAGTGACACTGTTCAGGTGTCAACACAACAGTTGGGATTTTCCAATGAAAATAAACTTTGTTTTTTTTTAAATCTGTAATCAAATTCAATTTAATTCAGCAATATATTCACCCACAGTGGCGCCCCAGAGTACTGGGTGGGTGGGTGGGGGGGTGACAGACCACATTCTGGGCCGGCTCAGCGTCAGGCCTTGTTACGCTGGATCCCCATCTCCTCTCCCTCCCACCTCCTTTCATCCCTCTGTTATCCCCCCACCCGCAGACGAGTCTGGCTGGCCTACACACGCAATCCTCACGCTAGCTGGGCCTAAGCCCCATAAAGGCTAACACAGGCTCAGTGTAAAAACTCCTATAGGGGCCCACCTACATCCCTCCAGCCCCCACTCTGCCCCACCAATCTCCTTCTTCCATTCTTGTGCTGCCTGACTACACTTTCGCTTCGCATTACTTCTGCTATTCTAACTTTTCCACTTCTGAGCACTATCAATTATGCACTAGAATAACAGTGGGGCCAGGCTTGGCAGCAGGACATAAAGGCCGATTATGAGTGTGAATAATTCAGCCATCTTCGTGCCATGTTCCTCTTACCAGTGATACAGGCAGGAAGGCTTTGCTGCTAATGTACGACAGCCGACGCAACCTGACCTGGCCTTAATGTAAGGACAGCTCTCTACATCCCAGAGAACGGAGAGGATGGAGAGCAGAAGTTGACATTAAAAAAAAGTTTGGCTATACTGCATTATTAAAGCAGCTGTGTTACTCACAGATTGTCAAGTCCTGTGACTGACACTTGTCAATCAGTTACAAAGAAAACTCAGAAACTTGATGTCAAACTTCAGACAAATTCAATCTTTTTTTTTTTTTTTAATTTAATCAATTTTCAGCAAATATTTAAAAAAAATATACAAATTATAGACAGTTTTTTTGTTGTTGTTTGTTATTTGTTTTTGTTTTTTTAAGGAAAAAAAATCTGAGAGCAAACAAAGAACAAAACCCAGTACAAGAAATGTTTGTACCAGCATAGCAGCCACCATGAATGTTTTTGGTTAAGGTCACACAACCCAGACAAGCAGACAACCTTCCATCACCTTCATGCTCAAAGCATGTCTACCATGACTCCATTTTTCATGAATTGCGTGCGAAGGATTGCAAGTGCTACTCTTCTTCGAGATCACAAACAGTAATGAATATTTCATCACTCCACCCAAAGCCAAGCGAACACTCTAAGCCATTGCAAGAAATATGATGCATCTCTTTTCCCACAGGCTAATAATCTACTTCGGCACTGTACCTCATAAAAAATAATACCACTCAAACGTGCAAATTGTCATACTTTTCCATAAAAGGTATAATGAGCGGAGAGTAAGTTTGCATTTTCTATAGCTGAGCCAAAATTCAAGCGGTGGAAACTTTCAAATCCATTGGGTTTGACTGGGGAATAAATGATCTATTTCAAGAAAAAATAAACCTGTAGTTAGGGATTAATTATTCAGCGTAAAAAGAATTATATACAAAGTACCAAAAAAAAAAAATCTGGCAAAATATAAAACTGTACTGGACTATATTTTTTACCATAAGATATTATTTTGTTAAGCGCTATTAATACATATTTTAATTCAAAGTAGAAAATAAAGATAATTACTATTAACATAATTATACTTTCATAAGAGCAGCTACGACTTGTAATTGTGGATTTTTTAAATTATATATAAAAATATATATATATATATATATATATATACATTTTTAAAATAATTTTTTATTGTATATTTGTTTTTTAATAAATAGTTTTATTTTTAATTGTTGTGCATTTTTTCCTCTGCCAAAATGCAAATTGTAAAATTTACTTTTGAAAAAGGAATTTAATTAAATTTCAGAACTTCTTCAGAAAAAAAAAAATAAATAAATGTTAAAACCACGTTAACCATAAAACAGCCAGACCAATCACATCTGTAAGTATGAAAAAAGAGAGAAAAAAAATTCTTCACTCCCTCTTATTTGTGCTTCCGTTTGCCGTGCGGCTCTAATCCTGACTGGAATGTCTCCGGTCGTGGAGTCCTGCGGCTGCAAGGAACAGAACAGCAGGTGAAACTGAACTCTCTGAGGAGTTGTCCTGCCTCACAGCCACTCCACTACTTCTGACTGTACAGTTTAACCAGACCCTCTGTTTAACAAGAGCCCAAATGTTCAGACATTAAAAAAAAAAAAAAAAAACTTCTATAATCCACGAATCAAATCTGAATTTGTCCACAGTAATTTTGTCCACCAAACTGACATTCTTTAATCTCTGTACTAATTGTTCTTTTGCACTGGCTTCTACATCTGGTTAAGTATGGGCAGATTATTAGAGATTATAGATTATTTCATTTGCCTAAGAAGGTTATCCTCGCTGAGTAGTTTTAATCACAGTTTTCTAATTAATGCAATTTTTTAAAAAATGTCTCTCAGTCTGAACCTTTTGAAACAAACAAACAAAAAATTTTTAGACACCTACCATGGCTACCATGTTTATCTCTATGCCTGGCTATTGGCACACACACACACACACACACATACATACACACATACACACACACACACAAACACACACATTTAGCAGTTCTCTTTCTCTGTTATGGATCTGAGAGCTTAAATAAATCAGGATAGGAGTTAGAGTGCTACATGTTTTTAAAAAGAGATTAAAAGAGAAAGAAAAAAACTGTGGGAATGAGAAAGACAGTGTAGTCGACTGTCAGTGCTGCAGGTTCATGCTGGGTCACCTCAGCAGGAAACCCAGGGCCATGAACAACGACAGCACATTTGAAGATCTGGTAATCCCAGAGACAGGTGAGAAGGAGGAAGGAGGGAAGACAGGAAAGAGGAATAACAAGACAATATGGTACGGAGAGCAAAAGAGCAGGAGAAAACCAACCGCCCTATATTCAAGGGATACTTGGCGGGACAAGGAACAGGGGGCATTAGCTGTGTGGAGGGGGGATTAGGACAAAGGAAGGAGTTATCAAGGGAAAGATCTGATTGTGGTCGAATTCATAGAGGCGCTAGTTTCTCAGAAACAAACTGAAATGATCAAATCATTTCATCATCGCCTCAGCAGGTAAAGCAATGATTCTCCTCAGTAAATCTTGTTGAGTGGTGTTTTGGTTTTCAAAGCTCAACAGTGAGATTAAGGACACTAAAAACTTTTGTATGCATGACAATGCTGCGGAAAACAAATACTCCCGAGGATGTAGCCATAGGCAGCGCTCATCACCTCAGTTTATCCAGAGGGCTTAGGCCACTTTGTGGACTCCCCTTAAGTCTCACTTATCTCATTAGACCCTTAAAACTGATTAATATGAATGCCAGCAGAGGCCAGCTAAAGGCATTCTCAGGAAAGGAGGGAAGGAGGGAAAGAGAAGAGAAGGATGGGGGGGATTTTAGAGGAAGGGGGTTTTTGTGTCTCTGGACAATGAGCTGATGGCTTTTTAAGCCTCTCAGTGGCTCTGGGTTAATACCCTGGGCTGCAGTCATGGGATAGGCCGCGGTTCAAAGGCTGCTGCACTCCAAGGCTCACTGCTCGCTGATTTAGAGGAAGAAAATAAACAAGCAGAATAAATACCACATCTCCTGCAACTTGAACCTCACTAAAGGAATAATGAACTCCCCCCTCCAAAATGAAAGTGCTGTGCATGTGTGTGTATATATATATATATATATATATATGCGTGTCTTGTGTGTTTTTGTTTTTTGTAGAGTGTCATATTTGGTTATGTGGGCTAATGTTGGGAATAAGCAGAACCAGTCAAAGCTGCACTTAGATGAGAGGAGAGGGTGAAGATGGGATTTATCACACATTCTGGGGATCAATCATTTTCCCTTCAGGGGAAACACACACACACGCACACACACTAAGTACAGTTTCACACAGGAATACCAACCACCACACATAGACAAAGACTTACATGCCCACATGCACGCACACAATGCAACTTCACAAAATGGGAAAACTATCAAGCTGCTCTCAGAGGAGCAGGCTCAGGGAATTGGGTCAAGAATAGTGCTGTGCTCTGCTATAGTAAAGGGTGTGTGTTTCTGCTGCTTCATTAAAGCAGGCCTCGAAGCAGAGGTCGGATCAGGATAGCTATGCATGTGCACATGCACACGTACACAAACACAGATAAATATGCAGATGTGCATGCGCACAAGTTTTCGAGAAAACACATGGACATGCTCGCATGTAGACACACGAACACATATACCCACAAACACAAAACACTTGCTGGTCTGAATATCAAACCCAGATTCAACTGAAGTCAGATTTACTTGTGTTCTACAATTTTAAAAACAATTTATTATCTACTCGATTCCAGATTCTTCGTAGAGCTCAGATCAGACAAGCATGTGCTGCCTAATAAAAGTCTTGGGGCCAGGAGACTACTGTAGATCTAAGAAAAATGAGCTTTTCATGCCAAACAAGTCATTGAAGTTCAGTTAAAATCTGAAATGAGACATATTTTTAATATGTAGTATAATAAATTAAATGATTTTAATTTTGCCTTTTGCCATTTAGCCTTATAAAACCAAAGCCTTTAAACTGATGCAGCTCAAGAGACAAGCTGAGTCAAAGACAAACACTGAGAGATTTGTCTCAAAATGAGATATCCACTATTTGAATTACATCCATGCATAATTATCCACATTATTCATCTCAGTGAAAGGAAAAGCATCACTTTATGACCTTTGCTTGAAAAGTAGATCTACTTCTGAGGACAAAAACAGCTCATTCTTATGGTGCCAATTTGTCACAACGGCAGATATCGCATTTTGGAATTAAACCCTCCATTAAGTTGCTATATTACACACACCCCATCATTCCATCTGTGACGTGTGTTTCAGTGGAAAATTCACTTTCAAGGGCATTGTTCAACTTGTGTCACAGCAGCAGCAAGATGCAACTTCATACCAAAGCACCTACTCTGAAGTAAACACAGCCCTGTGTGTGTGTGTGTGTGTGTGTGTGTGTGTGTGTGTGTGTGTGTGGGGGGGGGGGGGGTCTTTAGTGTCAGAGGAAACAAAGCAGGGGTCTAAACCTGAGCAGGCTTAATCCCGTCTCTGCAGAAAATAGCCCCAGTGTCACTAAAACCCGGACCGCAAAGACAACACCTCCTCAGGGTGAAGACCCGGAGTCTGTCCCCTGGAGAACCACCACCAAACGACCAACCATGGTCACCGGCAGTTAGACAGAGGCAGACAGAAAGCCACATGCATCTTTAAACCTTGGCAAGGACATACAAAGAAAGGAGGGGGGCAGATGAGCTTGGATGGTGTGAAAGGAGGCAGATGAGAGTGAGGATGGATAAGGTTGGTTGAAAATGAGGGAAACTGCCACCTCTTCTTTTCCACACACTGTGTCACCCCTGGCTACTTCATGCCTCTCCCCTCGTGTCTGGCGCTTGCATTATACTCCTCCTCTCCTCCCTTTTTCTGTCTGAAAGTGTACTACAACTTCAGCTGTGCACTCTCTCCCATTCTCCTCACCATTCACACCGTTCTCCCTCGCTCCTATCCTTTGCTCTCTGCTTTTTTTTTTTCGGCTTTTTTTTTCTCCCTCCGTTTAAAGCGCATGCATTACTTTCAGTCCTGGCTATGTGGAGTGGACGGAGAGAGCAGAACAATGGCCGCCTTTCAGTCTCATGGCCCAGCATTGGTCGGGAGGTGGGGAGGGGGGGGGTGAATGAGCGGGGGCATTTTGGCCGCTAGTATTTTTCTCTACTGTCAATTCAAACAAGCTAACGCAGCTAGCTTATTATTGGCACGTCTCGCCACAACGGTAGACTGAACAATGTGAAAGCAACATTGTTTGATTGTTTGTTTACTTATATTTATGGCAGTGGAAAATTGCTGCAGCAGCAGGGACTTTATAAAGAGGTGTAGAATATTAAAAACAAGGCCAGAGAATCAATTAAACCTTTCACCCGAAATCACTTCACCTTTTCATGACTGTGCCAACACAAAAAAAGACAGGCAAAGCGAAAAGAAGCCGAGTCAGTCATCCAAGGACGTTCACCGCACACAGGTGAAGAGGTGACAACACCACCTCTGGCTGAAAGCAGCACTTTATGATTTCTACAGTTTCTATTTGGCATAACAAAAGTTTGGAAATAAAACAAATAGAATATTTTAATTCTAATGGGAAAGCAGACCACACAATTGTACAGTTTCAGTCCATCTGTGAAGACAAATTACCTCATGAGTCATTTACAACAGTCTACAACCCGTCAATTAGGTCTTTATTTGCAAGCTGGAGATGTGTTCTCTACTGGGATCTATTCTCCACACTGCTGCCCAGCTAGAAAAACATCCAGCCCCCCCAAAAGCCCCCCCAAGTTAAATAAGGAAAACGGCAGTGTAAGGTCCGAAGGCAGCCTACCATGAAAGGAATTATCTGTGGAAAATGTGTCTGGCAAAAACCGAACAGTCTCAATCGTTCCCGTCACATTTTCCAGTTGAATTGTGAACAGTGACAGAAAGAGCAAAAAAAAAAAAAATTGGAATCCATCAGTCGTTTTGGCCTTTACATGCTGTAGTGTAGGTCCTGTAAATACAATATGACTTTGACAGTAAATGAGTTTAACGAGGTCAAATCAACCAAAACAGAAAGAGCTGGTTTAAATCAAGCAAATGTATGTAGCTCTCTCTCGCTCTTTCTGTCTCTCTCTCCAACTATACACTTAAAACGCTTTGGGCTGAGAGCAGAGGGCACAAGAGGCTATCAGACCCCTCTCAGTAGCGCCCCGGTCTGGTCAGGGGTGATAGATCAACCAAGCGTTACTACAGTAACAGCTGCCTCTAAGCCTCCATCTTACAGAGGAGAGCGGAGGAGCTGAAGACGGATATGGTGGCGCCATTTTCAGCCACGAACGAGGACCTACAAGACACTATAGCAAGATTCCTGAAATGGTGTCTCACCCTTTATTCCTGTCGATCGGCCCTTTTTAGGATCTTGAAAATGAAACGTGCTTTTCTGTGATGAGTTGACAACTTCCCTGACAACAGAATATTTCTCTCTCTCTCTCTCTGTCTGTCTGTCTGTCTGTCCGATGTGTTCATATTAACTACACATCTACACGGCTGTTCACAGTAAAAATACAACTTTGGACAGCAAAAGGTCCCACAGCTGCTCCGTGGTGGTACAAAGTAAGTTTAGGAAAACTAAAGAAACAGTTGGGGAGGAAAAAAAACTTTCCACAACTTTGAAATTTTGAGTGAAACAGAGACAGCGAGAGCAGGGTTAGAGAAAAAAAAATGCCCTAAATAAACACATGCATCTTGTAGAAAGGCAGCTAACTAGCAAGCAAGAAAAGAGGGGATATTATTTTTATCTTTCTCCTGGCAGAATATAAGTCTTACATTGAGTTTGCACATGTGGGTCTTGCATAAGGTTGTTAATACTTTATTGTTTCCAAGGAGAGCTATATGGAGCGTTCCCCTGAAAGCCATGGGTTGAATGAGGGCTAAAAGACAGATCGCTCAGCTGATAGCCGGGTTTCAGCACTCCATATGACCTTGGAGCGATTACTCTGAAAACAAAAACCTGGACATTAAATTCTGGTTCCCTCTGGTAAGGAGGGGAAACATGTGAGACTGAAATGAAGCTGCCATTCAATATTTTTTGCTAATTTGGTCAGTAAAATAAAAGATCCTCTCCTCTCGTTGTTTGACAAAGGTAACATTTAAATTAACAACGGTACGTTTTTTTTTAAATTAAGCTCCAATTTAACCTTGATCTGGCTGAGTTTCATTTATATAATCATGAGCAAACACATGTTAAGCGATGTTTGGTGTTCAAGCAAATAAATCACTAAAACGAAGGTCAAGAACAGGATCAGTCAAAAGACCAATTTTAAACAGATTCATTTTTACATTTACAGCAATACATAACAAGTGTAATTAGACATACATAATAATGAATGCATATATGTATAGATCCTATATATCTAATAAAAATAATTTATATTTCAGTCTTTCATAATTATGTATATACATTTATATATTTAAATATAGTTTTATGTTGCCTATACTTCACTAGAATTAGCATATCTAAGAGTACAGGCTGCCCACCAGGCACCCCCAGCGACAGGGCTGCTTCTGTCCCCCGCATAGCACCTCCACAAGGGTCACGGCCAAGAGTCCTCCCCCTCTTCCACCGCACACTGAAGAACAGCTGCTCTGCCAAGCACATTGACTAAGCATTGACTACTGCCTGCTGGGCTCATTTTCTAGTTAATAGAAAAAAAATCTAATTTAAATGGAAAGTGCATTTACAGGTCTGGTGAGAAAACACAAGAGTGCCATTTAAGGCAAATAAAAGTATCACATCGTACAACAGCGTCATTACTGTTTGCTGTTTTTTCCGTCAGGTTGCGTGTTTTATTTTGCCTTGCCGTCTGTGCGTGTCCCCTACGCTCACTGTCCCTGCTGCTCAGTTGGTACCCGTGCTCGCCAGTGCCACAGGCACGAAAGAATGACAGAGCAAGGGGTCATTAACAAGAACTAATCAGCCCACAGACAGAGAGAGGGAGAGAGAAGGGAAAGGAGGGAGAGAAGGGGAGTCAGAGCAGCGGAGAGAGTAAAACACTGCTCCAAGCGAGTGGCTACAAAAATGATAAGGAGGACAGTGGAGAATAGCAATGGGTCAAAAACTACCCACTCTGTTAATCAAAGGCAAAACAAAAAAATATTTTGGTAATTACAGGTTTTCAGAATTTTAATTATAAATAACAGTTAATATTCAAATATATAATTCTAACGTGTTGGAGAGAGTATTTTCAAACACTGTGCGTGAAGCCTACATTCACACACACACACACATACAAGCACAAGACTGACAAGACGTTAATCATGTTCCACTGGTTTGTAACGAGCAATGAGAAGTGCAAAGGAGAAAGACGTAATTACTCTGGTATCTATGAGTTTGAAGGAGAACGAGCAAGCGCGCACTCAAACACAAAAACATGCACCAAAGACATGGCAGCAAAAAAAAAAACTGTTGTTTAAAAAAAAAAAAACATATCAAAGACACTACTTTATGTAAGACTCCAGTTACAGTACGTTGTAAGGATAAAAACGTATTTGAAAAATGCTTCGTGGACTGTTTGCTGCGCTACAAAATTCTGCAGAATAATAAATGTCACCTTGACCACGACCACATCAAACTGCTTATGTTAATATCATCTTTCACTTCAAGAGGACTTCTAGTCACTAGTTTGTCATTCACAGGCCAGCTTTCGACTTCGTTATTTCTCGCTGTATGTGCGTGACCTCTCCCTGAGCTCCTCTCAGAGTGTGCCTGACCTCTGCGCGTCTTTCTCCACCATCAACCCATGGAGGGGCTCCCGAAATACCTAATTGTATTCATTCATTTTCTGCACCCGGCGAGAAGGAGAGAGGGAGAGGGAGAGGGGAGAGAGACAGAGCGCTGAGAGGCAGCACGGGAGAGAGGCAAGAAGGGATATGAGAAAGAAGAAAGGGCGGGAGAGAGAAGGGAATGGAAAGACTGTCTCTTCGGCATTACAGCTGAGACATCATTAGAGCAACTGTCTGTCCCCTCATTAGAATAAATACTCACAAGCAAAGACAGTCAGTGAGATAGCAGAGGGCAGGATCCACAGAGAAATGTCTCTGTCTTTTAAGTTACAGTAAGTTGAAGGAACTTTCTGAACAAAGATTAAAAAAAAAACTTGAATGTTTTCTAATACTTCTTTAAAGTGTCGGTAAAAGTAATTTTTTTTAAAATTGTCTTTTTTTGATGGACAACTTGTGAAGAAACTCTAAACCACAAGCAGAAAATGAGAAAAAGTAAAAGTGTGGGTGTGCAAAAAGAAGGGGCAGAGAGAGAGGTAAACAAAAAGAAAAGATAAAAATGTTATTCAGAATAATACAGAAGTTGGCAAGTTTATAGGTTCAAGCCCGAGTTGTGAAACACAACAGTGGAAAGAAGCCAACCAAACAGCGAGGAAATCCCCTTCAGCCCCTACCCAAATCACCAACAACACAAACACTGGGCAGAAACAACTGTGGCACAGCTAACAGAAATTATGATACTCTTAACCGATAAAATTCCACACTAATCTACCAAGGTCTTGTAATTCTGTCGACTGGAAAAGCAAATAGAGGAAATTCTAACTAACAATGAAAAATTCCATTTCAAACATAAAAAGTCCTCATGTGAGATTCCCCCGTTCGATAAGTATGAGCGTCTGAGCCGTTAAAAGACTTTTCATCGCTGTGTTGCGTCTACCACTTAGTCAAACAGCAGCAGAAGTGACCTCTTGAGTTTCTAGCCTTGTGGTTTAGTTTTGTCTACATCTACTTTCCCCAAATTAATATACATTTCACCATGCTGTGTGTAGAGATCGATCGTTTTGATCACTTTTTAAAATCCTGATTTTTAGTTCTAAACGTCATCCCTCTTTAAGTGTGACAGACGAAAAAGCTCATCAGTAGAACTGTTTTTAGTTGCCTTTTAGTTGATTTTTCCATGTAAAACCCTTTGTGCTTTTCATATGATTAAGTCAGTGTGATTATTTCATCTGGGCAATTTTTAAGTCTGTGGGAACTCACAGTACAAAAAATGAATGGTGACAAAAAGCTACCAGTAGTAGTTTTGGTAGTGAAACAAACAAGAATGACCTCATTCGGACTCCACCAAGAAATAATGTAAAGAGGTAGTCACACTAGAAGAAAAAACATTTAAATTACCCTTTAAGTTCCCTGCTGACAAATTACATTATTAGTTTTAGTTTATTGCTGTCATAATGTGTCACGTAACTTTGGACTCTAATGTGACTACTTATGCTCGTGGGGCGTTCGCAGTGGAAATTCTTGCAGCAGCCGCACTTTCTGTGATATTGTGAAGCCTCGGAACAAAGGCATACGCGGCCAAGCTGTGTGACAGTGCCCTACCAGCTCTGTTCGGTAATGCATGAGGATAGAGACTCAATATTTATTAACTGAGTCATCAATAAGACAAGTTTGCTATCTCTTCCCTTTCTCTCCGTCTCTTCTCTTGCTGTTATGTTACCTCTCTGGCTTCCTGCCTCAGCCCTGCAGGGGTGAGAGTCAAACAAACTCTATTTCGAGTAAGTAGAACGGAGTGACTGGTGTTAGCCGCATTACAGCCTCTGTGAAAACCTGTTTCTTTTCCTCAGGCAAGTCAGAGCTTCAGAAACAGATGAGGCTCAGGAAACTATCTATTTCTCAGATTTTACAGGGGGACACACACAGAGAAGACTAAAAGGCACAACACGCACGCAGACTACTGGATCACAAAGTTCTTCATTTCTCTCTCCTTCTCTCCCTCTCCCGCTCTTTCAGTGTTAGTGTGTCAGATCTAAGATTAACAGTGGATTTACTGAAATTTCCCTTTTTTTCTAACTTCACTTTTTTTATTCACTGAAACTGAGAAAACTTGTCAGCACATCTGGAAGATATCAAGTTAACAGAGCAGCCAGTTGAGTCAAAACCTTTTTTCTTTTTTTGTCGGATAAAAATGTACAGTCTAATTAAAGAAGGTCTATCAACAGCAGAGATCAAGATTTAACTTGATTTAACAAAATTGTGTTTGCCTCTATTGAAGAAAGCGCTCCATAAATAAACAGCCAGAGTAAGCCGGGAGTAGAGACCGAGACCACAACAGTCATGGTCTATGGTATATCAGGCCGAGGATCTATGCACCCTGCTAGACTGGCCCCGACGTCAGGAGAGCGCTTACAGTCAGTCCTCCGTTTGTACCCCTGACCACTAATTGCTTCAACCAATAAATCATGTTTTTGCGAACTTCAAACCGAATATAAATAGTTGTGCAACAAATTCAGCGTGTGCTATTAATGGCTTTGTGCGCACTTGGAGGGTAAGCTGAGGATTTTATTCAACAAATACTAAGTGCCATTGGCAGTTGGGTGAAAGATCTCTGTAAACTCCACCAGCAGTGTTTAGACTTAATAAGCTCAGGACAAGGGTGTACAGTCTAACTCCATAAGGGACTGTTAGTGGGAAATGCTGTCTCGACAAACATGCACACTGAACACTGAGTCTGTCTCTTGGCTTGTCCAAGCTGAGAGGGCTTTGACTCGAGGGCTGAAGCACGTCTGAGAAACTTCTATTTCAAACTTTGCTGAAGTGCTTTAGTGTGGCCCATCTGAGTCAACAATGTGTTTAATCTTCACTGCACTACTGACTGAATTTTTTGCTAAATTTAATTATGTTGAACAAACAAACTTGTCCCTTTTTGTAACAGAAAGAAATGATGAAAATACGACACTTAATTTATACAAACTGTGACTGCATTTAAATTATAAAATAATGTATTTTTTTGAGTCATTTCAGGGACTGTGTGCTTATAAATTTATGAACGAGTATTTATTAATCTTCATCAGCTCGTACAAGAAAAAATATGTAAAATTAATTTTAGAATAAAGAAGCTGGACACGATTACATTCAGACTGAAAGTTTTCAAAAGTTCTCAAAACTACGCAGCCATCACTTTCACACTTTTATATGACTGCACTGGGTTTTAAAAGCAAAATTTTATTTTCCTTTATTAGGTTTGATCTTGGCAAATAAACCATTTATTTTAAAACTTTGCCATAGTGTGCTTTAAATATCCAGCAGTACAAAATATGTATATTTTTTTGATGGACTTCAACTCAAATTTAAATTACAATTTACTCAGCTTTCTCAAGAAAATGTTTCCTCAGTCAGTCTGTAACTACAGGGAGAATTAAATGATAACTGACAGAGTTAAGCTGTTAAGAGCCATAAACACTAAGAAATTCTAACGTAAAATCATCATAATATTCCACTTGGGCTTCAGCCTATTGAGTTTATCATTTTAAGTAATTCTCCTGCCATCTTGACTCTGTAATATTCATGAAGCACTCCTTAAGTTACTTTTAGAGGAGCCGTGTGTGTCCAATAAACTGCATTATGATAACTAAAGTGAATTTCGTGAAACAGCTGTTAAATATCGACTGATATATTATGGTCTTAATGGCTACATTTAGAATCGCTAGTTTGGAGTGAAGGACGCACACAGCACTGAACCAACCACTTACAAAAAAGCTTCACTCCTAACTACACAGGTCCTGATATTTGGCCCGTACGTCTTACAACTGAAGTTTTTCTAATCAAGGCACTGAGTCTGTGCGCAGTCGGCAAATGGACTTTGTGGATTTGTGCTAATGTGGACCTGTTTAGTTTTTTAGCTCAGGTGAGACTAGTTATATACTGCTGTTGATGGGTCCAGCGGGGTTGTGTAAATAGCCAGCCTTCTGGACTGGGAAACAATATATGATAATGCTCCAGGTTTTATAGCCTTCTATAGCCTAGTCCTTATAGGTGAATACTTTACAATGAAACGATGACTTTCCTTATCTCAGCAATTGACAGCAATAGAGGACGATGGATGTTACGTCCAGGCCTTATTACGCACGGTTTTAATCTATAGTTTCCTCGGGGAGCGCGCTGCTTATGAGCAGCCACGTATTAAAACAAATAACACACAGTAGCCTTTTACACTTCTGTTCCTGTCCTCGGGTAAAGCCTGTACCTACAGCTACTGGCATTATGCCCTCACTGCGGAGAATTAACACTGATGTGGTCCAGCGAACCTGCGAACCCCGCGGTTCATGCAGATGCGAGGAGACGGATCATCGCCGACTCTCCGCGGTGGAAAAAAACCTGCCCGGGTGAGATGCCACTTACTTGGTGTTGGTCCGGTTCCAGAAGACGGCGTAGCGGTCTGCCACCACTTTGGAGCTGGGCTCCTGGCTAAAAACACACATCAACAGCACCAGGCAGACAAACAGGACCATTTCCATTTGCAGCATCACTACAGCGAAACTTCGGCACGTATTCCTCTTCAAGTGTTGGTCAAGTCAGTCGAGTTGTAGCGAGCGCTTCAAACCGGGACAGGTGACGAGGACTCTCATTCACATGTGGCCGTGTATATGTGTTTGTGTATGTGTGTGCGTGTGTGTGTATATGTGTGTGTTTCTGGCGCAGTTTGTGAGTGCCACACAAATACAAATGCGCACAACACAGAAAACGCCAAGAAGGGTAGTAGCAAAAATTGTGACCATTCAAGGTGGGGGAGACAGTTAAGATGACACTTGTTCAGGCTGACGGAAATGTAAAGTTTGAAAACCAAACGCGTCACTGCGTTTTCTCTCAGATGCAGGGGCGAGGGTCCAGATGAATCATAGGCTTTATTTCATGCAGGATGTCAGCTCTGACAAATCCGTAGTGGGCTGACAAAATATCTCTCTCCCTCTTATGGACAAAACAGTGAGATCGGCACATACAAATGCGCAGCACAGCACAACAGGCAGTGTCTTCTCTGGTTGTGATAACGTTCCACTTCTGTAAGGAGCTACTGGAACGTAGCTTGTGTCAGGGCAAATGACAACTGCTGAGCACTTCTTCTTACTCCAAACCCAAAGCGCAGAGGGGGATTAGTGGTTCCGAGATGTGTGATGGAGAAAAGAGAGATAGTGAGAAGAGAGAGAGAGGTTCAGTGTGTCCAATGACGCCGTGTGGCGCACGTCAGATGTCCATGTTCTCCAGGCAACTTTTTAAAGCCACACAGTCAGTCACTGGCATTTAAATGACAGTGTTAGACTCGGTGTTTCGTCTCCAAATGTGGAAAAAAGACTATTATCCTTTCTCGGCGTTATACCGAAGGTGTCACGGCCGAGGTGGGGAGGAGTCCTTCTCGGTGTCAGAGACGACGGACAGCAATGTGTTTTCTCATGCGCTTCTCTCCGCGGAGACGCTTGTTTATGTCCACATCCCAAAGTGTCCTTCTCATATATAAGCCATCGTGCGACGTGCAGGAATGAAAAAAATCTCGCCTTCTCCCATGTGCGCCGCAGTATAGTCTTCCTCTTTTTCTTATGTTTGGATTTAAAACGCCGGGACACGTAGGAAGGTGAGGGCAGAGGCAGGCAGCTCCAAACGCCGACTGAGAGAGTGGGTTTGGTTACGGAGGAGCGGGGGATAGTCCCATTGGTTTGAAATTATTTGAATGGGCGTCGCTCGAACAAAGTCAAGCCCCTCCCCCGCCTAAAACCGAGCTAATTCAATTATCGAGAGGTAGAGCTGGAAGGGGACGAGGGGAAGAAGTGCACAGGACAGGGACCGCTTTTAGATACTTTACTGTCAGATCCGTCCGATAAGTGCGCACGGCGCTATTTAATTACATGCAAACGGACGCAACGGACCAAAGAAGACCACGGGCTCCAGTTACTCTCTGTTCAATTTAATTCAATTCCAGTGCTTTTTTTTCTAATAACAAGAAAGAGGCCTTATTGAGGTAATATAGACTGGACTTTATTATAAAGCTAATCATTATATGAATCTGAATATATTTCTTCACAGGGAAAAAGACAATAAATACATAATTGGGCTTTAATTGTCAATTTACTAATTAAAAAAATCCTCACAGGCTATTTGATCTTTAATTGTGACAAATTACACTCCAGAAAGGTCACATATAACCCACAGGTTTTAGGAGTAAAAAAATAGACGAGGATGGTGACGCCTCACAGCCGCTTGTGTGATAGCGTAATGCTGAGAGATGATGTCCATGCAGGTTTCGGGGTAAGGTGTAACAGGGCAGCCTGTTGTGAGGAACAGACTGGGGGGAAAAAGCGGGGTTCAAGGCGCCGCTCCAGCGCCCAGACGCCCCGCAGTGGCAAACAAGCGGGATAGCTGACTCAGCCGGGGACAAATCCAAGTTCGAGTGCGCCAGGGGGACCGCGTCTGTCGTCGCCTCAAATCAGACAAGTGCTCACAAGGAGGATTTATGAAACATTAGAAAATGAGCAGCAGGCCTTAATTCAGGTGGGAAATCCCTAACGAAAATAACTGTAATATGATTTCATTATATGGATACAGTGTGCAGAACGTCTGGGTGAATTTATTGTGCCCTGGCCCTAAGGCATGGTTAAAAAAGTGATATTTCACCAGATATGGAGCTGTTAGGTGGAATAATCCACATGCACATTTTTCTTAAGATATGTGTGTGTGTGTGTGTGTGTGTGTGTGTGTGTGTGTGTATGAGAGAGAGAGAGAGAGAGAAGGTGTGAAGTGAAGGATTACACATGACATAATTTTCCAAAAGGATGTGAACTTATTTATACGTTTCCTCTTCTGTCCACATTCCAACTAAAGCAACAATTCAGTCTGAGCAGAAGTGGAAAACTGCATATTTTTAAAGTAGAAAATGGCAAGATAATATAATAGCAAGAGGAGAATTGAAATATCAATCCAAAAATAATATAAATATATAATAGCAATAAAACAAATGGTGACATAAGAACCAAGAGTAGATGATTTTATAGATTTAGTAGATTTGTATGTACATTTTAATCTATTCTTACTTTTTCTTCACTGTGGCTGTCAGCCGATATGAAATGTATAAACAATAAAAAAAAAAAAAAAATTTTAGTAGTAAATTCAGGCAAGTCTGACCTTGACTGTCACATCAATATTTTTATCCCTTTAAGTCAAGAAAATCAGATTCAGTTATTTCTGAACCCCTAGTGTCTCTGTGTGTGTGTGTGTGTGTGTGTGTGCAACAGGTGCTGTTGGTTCTAAGGATAAAGGAGCGGTGACAGAGAGAGAAGGCAGAGGGATGGAGGGGTGTAAAGGGTGGGAGAGCAATTAATATTTTAAGATAATCCTCATGACCTCTTCCCCTTGAACTAGTGTAAACTTCATTTACGGCTATCATCGCACACACATACACATACACACACAAACCACACAAAACTCAAACAAGCTTTTTTTTTTGTTTTGTTTTTTTGTACAGACACTCACACACACTCAGAGAGAGGACACTATTACATGGGAGGAGGAGTGGGTAGGTCAGCCTGGAGGTTAGTGAACATAGCTGTTTTCACACCCATTTTACAGCCGTGACTGCATTCCTCTCCTGCTGCGTCCAATCTCTCTCTCTCTCTTTCTCTCTCTCTCTCTCTCTCACACACACACACACATACAGAGAGAGAGAGATTCAGAAATACACTTGATAACAAGCGTATTTGACTGACTAGAGCGTGTAGTATATACCCCCAACAGCTTTCATTTTCTCCGGCGTGGAAACAGAGCTTTTTCCTTGCCACCTCCTTCTTTAACCTGCTGTCTCTGTCATAGTGGCCTGCTTTGATTACCTCTCGTGAGGACCTGGTTTCTCCCTCACCTTCATTCACATGTGTTGCAAATATGGCTTGAACTCTATTTTCAAAGAGATGATTTTTTGCTATATGATTGATTAGAGAGAAGGAAAACAAGGCTAGCATAGATGGACTATCAGTGATGTGGTAATGTAGTTGGTAAAGAGGCGGGCTCTGTTGTACACATGCACTTATTTACCCTCTTTTTCCATTGTGTCCTACATGTGTTTCAGCCCCCTTTGTTATTTTCTCTTGTAAATAATTGTACATATTCACATTACTACAGAGCTTTTTCTTTCCCTGTAAAATAATTGTCTGTTTCAATTTCAATCATGATTCTAGTAATGCATTTTTGATACAAGATAACGAGTTTCATCAAGGGCTTAAATTTGATATATAGAAGACACTCTGGCCAAAATGACAAGTGTCTGGCTTCAAGCCTGAGATTTTCCTCCTGAACAGCGGTCTACGTGCTCACACACTCAGGGTCACAGCAGGGTCAGATAGGAAGCCCGACTGACTGGTTCATACCTTTTCTTTTCATGTCATTGGTCTTTTGCCAACAGGACAATTAAATGACTGCATCATAACACAGACTCATTAAAAAGACGTGAGACTGTGACTCTGTATATCTGGTGTCAACATGGTAGGTCATGCAATGCCAACAGGCAATTATGGACATGAAAAGCAAAACTGATCTTCTGAATGTGTTATCTTGAAAATATCTGTCAATTAGAGGTGTGTGACAGCTGAAAAAAAAATCATGTCACGCTGTTTGGCAAAGCATTAATTAAAACTACGCATATAATCTAATCCTTTCTTCAGTTGAGATCTATTGCATCCATTAGATGAAAATTTCATTAATCAGTTATGAGATGCCCAGACATCAAAAGAGATAAAACTAAACCACAGACAAAGTGGCACCTGACAGGTATTATGGCATGCTTTTAATACCGTGAACCATAAAAAAAGGAAACATTAAATCTGCTTTCAAGACGCTGTTAAAAAAATCATCCTCATTATTACGTTTCTATAAAATGTACCTCACTTTTACAGTATATTACTATGCATTGCAAGGTGATGTTATGTCTGTTTACAGAGATACTGAGAAGCATTGGGATACAGTAGATGAAGCAACGCACAGGAGATCTTTGTAATGATCTATTCAGACAGTGTAGCTCCAAATCTCATTGATATACAGCTCACACATCCATAAATATGATGCTCTCTCACAATCCAAGGCAATGGGATCCTTGTCAGTAAGAATTACCAAGAGCATTCACATTATCATATGCACCAAACTGCAAATGGAGATTAGGTTGAATTACATATGAGGAGAAAATAAGATTTCACCTTTTTGAAGCACAGGTGAGAAATTTTCATGGCTATTTTAGATGATAATAATAATAATAATAATTCTCCTTTAAGCACAAGGAAATAAGTTTCATGAAGGGTTAAAAAAATGCACAGTAATTTATAAGACCATTAAATGTCACACCTGAAATTACACGTTTGTCAGCCAGGTTAAAAAAAAAAAAACCAAACAAACAAAAAAACAAGTGCAATCTTCAAAACTTGAGTGTCTGTATCCCGTATGTTCATAAACTTGACACAAACCTTTCTCATTACATCTGAGCTCATCGAGAGCATTACCTCGCTCCTCCGTTTCGCTCTCTCACTCGCTCTTTATTCTCCACCGCCTCCCTCTTTAGGATGCATATTAGATTAAAGATTTTATTGTCACACTCAATGCACTTAGAGCATTGGCAAACTAAATCACAGAGAGACAGCATGTCATAGAAGAGACACCTTGGGTTGACTAAGTCATGACGAGCCAGCACAAATCGATGAGAGGGACTAATCGGATGTATCTGCTGGGACGAGACCTGTCCTGAATCCAAATGATGGGCACCAGATGGGGACTGATGTTGCCATTAGTACACCATCAGTGCAGTAGACAGAGCGACGTAAGGACAAGGGCTTCCTGTTCAATATAGACTCAGGTTTTCAGACAGCTAAGGTCCCTCTATTCATGGAAGAAAAACAGGAGTCTGCTGTGATGGTTTTCTTTTTTTTTCTGCAGATGCAAAAAAATAAGAGAGAATTTTTGTGTGTGGAGCACATCTGCATGTCCTGTCCTCGGGAGGACAAAATAATGGGAGAAAGTTTGATGAATCCCCAAAGCACTGTAGCCAAAAGAAATCATCAAAAGAGATCATCCAGAGTTGAGTAAATGCAACTAAAACTACTTGGATAAAGTCAGGGAAAGAATGTCTGTGGTCATGGTTTAAAGAACACTACTTGGATAAGGTTCGGGAAAGACCGTGGTCATGACTGAAAAAAATGAAAACTGCAGTGTTTGTTGTCAAAGTCGGACACTTACACACCTGCACATTAAGTCACCTTTGAGCAGAACCAGGCCGGCTGTTTACCTCTGTTTCCAGTCCACGGGCTAAGCTAAGCAAAGCAGCTGCTGGTGTATTTACTACACAGGAATGAGAGTGATATCAATCTTTTAACCTAAAGGTCTTCAAGAAAGTGAATAAAGGTATTTCCCAAAATGTTTGACTATCTATGTAATGAATTCTTTTTCACCTCCCTTAAAATCAGAGGAAGTAAAATCCATTTAATGTCCTTACAAATATAAAGTGCATGTGTGCAGAAGTGCATGTGTATAATGTATGTGGGAGCCTCGACATACATTCCTCATATCTGTGTATTTAGACTCAATCATATATGTCTCACAGACACTTTTGCTCTTAAAGTCTTGAGTCTTATCTTGCATCATAAAGTAAATATTCCAAAGAGCAGTTTTACGACTTTGGATGAATGAGAATGTCGACCCAGGATTGTTTCTCCAGAGGACTGGGGGCATACCTTCAGCTGATAAAGAATTAATAAGAGCATTCTTCATTTTTTAGCTGGACATTATCAGCCAACACTGGTGTGAAAGCAGTCGTTTTATGCCTGACCTACACCCAGATTTTCAGCAGCCCTACAGTAACACTGTCTGTTTTTCTCTCCCTCCCATTCCAGTTAAATGAACTAAAGCTTGAACACAGACACAGACAAAAACCACAAACAGACCGCTGCCTCGGTGCTATAAATGTTTATTTGGCCTGTAACAAAGCAGTTTGTTTCCTCACGTCCATGTTTGATCCATTATGTTTTGTGATATTATATCACACTGCACTCTAATGATATCAGCTCCAGCTGTTTGCTGTGTGTGTTCCCAGCTTCACTTAGAAACAAAGTATATAACTCTGTGTGTGTGTGTGTGTGTGTGTGTGTGTGTGTGTGTGTGTGTGTGAAGCATGCGGTGTAAACACTGTAAGTGTACCTGCATGTGCTCCTCTGTGTGTGTGTGTGTGTGTTTACAATTTAAGGGCTATATTAGCTACAACTGTATTGAATTACTTTTTCTTGTTCCTGTTTTAAACCAAAGCCGTTTCCTTTATTACCCTTAAGTGTATCACTTCCAGTGGGCAAATGCAGGGTTAATGATAAAGAATACATAGCATTGTGGTATTTTATCCCTAGACCTAATTCAGAGAAGTCTAACTTATCCTCATTACAGAGACCTGTAGAGGAGCAAATGACAAATCACAGTATGTGATAATAAAGGTGACACTATGAAAATCCCTTGGCTGGGATCCATCTCATCATTATGAGAGCATTATGAATGGATGTAATAAAAGTGAATTAAGACAGGACACCGCTGATATAGATATTATGAGCACATTGTCCCATCTCTAATGTGAATGGTGCTTCAGCTGGCTTCTGCAATAAGGGCCACAATTTGGAGGGGCTATCCTCAACTCTGAGTAATACTTATGTACAATCATGACCAAAAAGCTGGGAGGAGAGAGGGTGGGCAAATATCGAGTCCCCTTTTGTACTCTATCTGCTCTTTCATTATAGCTATGAATGTAAAAAAGCCTTTGATATCCCAGGCTACAGTGTGCAACCCAGCAGTCATTCAGCTCTATGGGGCCTCATGTCTCTCTTTGAAGTTGCAGGAAGAAATTGATGTTCTACTGTCCCTTTATGGCTCTTCTGTCGAAAGAAAATATAGATTCATAGGCCCAGGACAAAGCTAATAGCCAGACTTGTTCAAAGCAAAGGAGCAGAATAATAGTGCCATGTGTCAGTTCAAACCAAAGAACATTAATCTCTTATTAATACCAGTTGATTCTCTTTTCAAACTGTACTTTCTCTGCTTCTGTCTTTCCGTCTCTCTCATTCTCCGGTGGGTGTTGCTCTGTGGAGAAGGGCCACCATTGAGGAGCTCAGCTATACATCATTGATGAGGGTACAATAGCATTAGTGTATGCTTAGCCTACTAATTCTCACTGCCATTATGGAAAGTTTTCTAATCAGGCCATTTGTAATTCCGCACATAAAAGGATAAGCTGTGATCCAAGCTCGCAAGAGGGCTTATGACACTGATCAAATTAAGATCATTTTCTCCCAACAGGAATACCTGATAATGAGAGATACAGTTGCCACAGAGTATCACTGACAGAGTATTGACAAAGAGATTTGCCCTGCAGTATTTATGAGTTGGTATTTGTTATGCACATTGCATATGCAAGAATAATTCTAGCTACAGGCCATCAATTTTCATATACAGTGCATTTTCTTTCCACAGGCATTATTACAAACATCAAGCTTCAACAAAATAACATCATTTTATGCGCATTTGTCAGTAAATCCTGGCCACATTGTGTCAGTCATACATTCCTGACTGTCTGCATGAAAGTGAGAATGTTTCATATCCTCTGACGCCACAGTAATCCTCCCTCTCCAGATATCACTCAGTTATTTAGATAGAACATTTGCTTCTCATGTTCTTCATTTGTCTTTTTTTTAATGGAAGGAACAAAACACACTTAAGAGCTCGGGGTAACTCAAATCTGATTTCGTGCCAGTTGTGTTTGCACGCATTGGCACGAAATTGTCAAGGAACATACTGTACAAACACACACACAAACTCATTTCGTGCACACTCGTGTTTTAATACTTGTGTGCACCTAAATACACACAGAAGTCGAAGGGCTGAAATTCTCTCATGCATAATCATAGATGTGGATATGTGAAAATATAGCCTCTGGAAATGATGGGGTGGAAACCTTCAGGGTGTATTTTTCCTCAAGGAAAATGTTTAGTAAAATCACATTTGATAGGAAAGTGAGAGAACACATTTTCTGGTATTGGCACATTGTTTGGAATAATGAAGATGCATTATCATGAGCAAATGTTACTCCACTCAGCACACACCCATTCACAGTTTTGGCCTCTTGCTGTGACTTATGACTTTCTGTTTTGGGAGCGACACCCATCACACCTGTGTTGTGATGTCATCAATTTTTTCCCTCCTGTATGAAATATGATGTCATCACTCAGAGTCCTGTCTGATAAAATCCAGGGAAATGTGAGGTCATTCCAGTTCCCCCAAATGTAACATCAATCACAGTGACTAACAGAAAACTAGAGTGCAATCCAAGCCAGTGGCTCAGCACCTCCAAGCCACATGGATCAGGAAAATAATGTCGCGGCCATTTTGATTTAATCATAGCGTTGGTCTTATATTACGGCCGTGTGACACTTTAATTACAATGATTAGTACCAGCGAAACATGTGTACTTGTTGTCCTCAAAAGTCAAAGCAGCAAAACCAAGATAGTCAAGACAACTCACACACTCAGTGAAAACATCTGTACAAAATGTGGCCAAATTGCAAAAAAAAAAAAAAAAGAAACATTTTATCACCGAGGTCTAATTTAGGCCTTGGGGCAGTGATCAACAACAAAATTGTGTTTCCTTGCATTGGTTGGTGGCAGAATTAGTTGGATTTCTTAAAATCCAACAAATGAAACCAAATCTATGTGCACGGCTGATTATCAAAAGAAGTAATTGATAAAATATGTCAAAAAAAAATTTCCTAAAGGCTAAATGAAAGCTACAGTCTTATTAAAAAAGAATCTGATTATCCCTGTGTGATGAGTATCATTGTTACACATCCACCCACCAGACTCGCACACCTGCTGGCCAGCAGGCCAGTAGAACACAGAGCTGCCCTCTGAACCGCCATGTTTGACTAATACCAACTTGTCAGCACTATATATCCCAGCAACTCAGGATATTGGAGCAATTACCTTCATACAGGCCCCCCTAGGAGCACAGGGTCGTCTGAGCCCAATTCATCTGTTGGACCCAGTCAAACAGATCTAACAGCACCAACACTGACTTGTTAGGGAACAAGGAGCCTGTCATAATTAGCAGTGACATTTGCTGACAGAGAGGCCAAGCAGGCCTGGCCTACACTGAGATGTTTTAGCATAGAGAGAGAGAGAGAGAGAGAGAGAGATCTATCAGATAGAGAGCAGTCTTTCACCCTCCTCTCAAATGGATGCCATTGCCTGAGGGGCCTTTGTGCCAATCAGCAACTTCCCAACCAAATCATTTGCATCATAAACAGCCTCTCATGATGCATTTTGAATTAATTTGTTGTTGAGTTAAACACTAGAATAAAAGAAGAAACAACAACAATGATTCAAAATCAGACATTCATGTTATAATTACAGTGTATTGTCATTTTTTTTTTACAAAATGGCCAATTGAGAAGCTCACAACCCTTCTTTCCTCTAGAAGTTTTAATTTTATAAATAACTTTTGATTGTCTTTTTCATTTAAATCCCACACAGCTAAAACACAAAAAGACTATGTTTCCTTTTCAGCCCTCATGACTCCTTGAACACTAGTTAGAAGCAATGATTCAAGTGTTGGTGCAGCTGGTAACTCCAGCGACAGTTATCAACAGTTGCGCTGCCTGCTAATTATCAACTCCCGAGGGAGATAGGGATCATAACAACTCTACTCCTCTCTGTTTTTAATCTTTACCTTTCTCTCCTGCTTCTTCAAACGCTACCATCTCCATGGGTGGATTAGTATGAGAGCGTGATGGGCCTGTTTGGTATTGTTATCGTGTGTTTATCTCCATGGGATCCATACACACCACCACAGGAGACAGAGAGAGAGAGAGAGAGAGAGAGAGAGAGAGAGAGAGAGAGAGAGAGAGAGAGAGAGAGTGGAAGAAAGGTGTAGATGATAACCGAGAAAAAGACAACACAGAGGAGAAAATTGTGCTTCTTCGTGCACCACTGTCTAAAATACCGCACGCACATTAGGACTAACATGCTTCCATGAAAACACATCTGGTGTCCATCAGAAACATATTCGTAGGTCAGGGGGCCACAGGATATTTAACATTTCCATCAAAGAATCCAGATGACAAGGTAATGTCTTGGACAGAGACACAGGCTCATTAAATTACGTGTATTACTCCGTGCTCTTGTGATCCAAAAGAAAAATGACAGTAATAATTTTTAAAACCATGAATCGCAACATTGTCACAGTCCGGTCAATAAATTTCCTCACGCGAGTTTTGTCCTGTCATTTACAAGTCGGTGCAGGACTAAATACTGTGCATTTTTTGTATTTTTATCATTTTTGGCCCGAGGTAGAAATATAACATGCTGTAGTAGAATGCGTGTCCGAGCGGATGGAGAGAAGACAAGCTTTGCGCATCAGGACTAAAGAAAATATTTCTGTCTTTATTATTAGGCTGCTGGCAGGTTCACAAACATAACATATAGCAAACAAAACTCTAACTAAACAAAAGAAATATGGGACAATACCCAGAACTGCTGGACCATGCTGTCCAGTGCCAACCCCTCGTGGCAGAGGAGAAAAAACCCAACTGAGGTGCTTGCCCAGTTTAAGTACTGACGGCCTACACCATTTCCACAGTACAATCAATCAAATCCTAAACAACACATTTCAACCTGTTCAACATATTTGCACTATACATTACTGACCCACATTCATGCAACCTCAGTAGCGCCATGTTAAACAACAGAAATACCAAATAAAATCCATCGAACCCCCTGTCACAATAAGCGCGTCCGAATGAGAGCACGCTCTGAACACAAAAAAAAGGTCCCTCTTCCCTTCCCTCGGTTTACCCTGGATGACAGGTGCACAGGCAGGTAAGGAGACTGTTATCGCTACACAACGAAATCAGTGCAAATAGTTTCTCTAGTTCACTTTTAGCTGTTAAATGTGTGCCCTTTGAACCCTGAATCTGTTTTACTGACATTTTCGTGCATATCAATAATTTTATGCTATTCTGTAACAATAATTAAAACACACTCATGATATAAAATATTAAATATCAACTCAAATATTTCATTTTTAATGGATACCATAACCACATACCCACCTACAACAGAAAAGGATCATTCTTGTTGTCCATAATTAATGAAAAAGAGTCCTTTCTTCAACTGAAATCCCATGCAATGACCACATTAAACCCCCATTGTTCTCTATGAGCGGGAAACCCGCTGGACGTGGTGAACGCCGGGCATTCTGTTACACATGCATTACGCTAAATACATGTTGTGGCAGTGAGTCTTGCATCACCCATTTCTGTGACACATGTCATGTCTAAGCAGTGGTAAAACAAAACAGACATCCGTTCACGTCAATCATCTCGAAGAAAAAGCGGCGATGAAAGGCGACGGGTGAATCATTTTGAAAGATAAATGCGCACAAGCGTGTCTTGATTTGCTCGCTGCCGCCCATTAAGTGCAATGTATGTTCACTTTCTCACCTGTAGCAATACCTCAATGGCCTGTTTCTCTCTTTCCTCCAGTCTTTCTGTTTCCCTCTCTCACTTCTTTGCCCCAGGCGGGACATGGGACCACCTGCCACTGGTGGAACAGGAACACAGGCAGCGGTGACAGCTCTCCGATGGATTTGCACACCACTGCAGGCCTCCAGGCCCTGTGGTGAATGGAAGAGGGGGGCAGAACAAGGAAGAGAAAGGAGGTTAGAGAGAGAGAGGTGGAGTGAGAGAAATTAACTGCTTACCCCAGGAAATAAGCCAATTAATTATGCAAATAACACAGTGGTTCTCTAACATTAATGGCAGGAGTACATGCTGAGTGATAATTGGTCATTTACTGCAACACATATGATACAGTAACGGGGTCAGCGTTCACTTCACTTGTGTCACATACTCATGTACATTCACTTTGGCTGTTGTGAAAATGTGCTAAGAACTTTCTGAACCTTTCAGTTACAATGTTGCTGCCATGATGTTTTGTTGAATTAAAGTCTGTCTTCACCAGAAAAAAAACACACAACACTAGTTGTTTGGTAAATTATCTACTATGACCTTTGTCTGTGTTCTTCGATCAAGGGGAATTCTTGTAAATGTGCAAGTAATAACTACTGTCTCCGAGAGTCAAAGGCAGAGGGAGAAAGTAAACCAGAGATTGTCGCTCTAGCATCAGCTGCCACCAGTCAACATTTGTTTTGATTTATCCACTACAATTTTTTTTTTAACTTTGACCAAGCAGATTTATGCCGTTATTCCACGGACATGGTTTGGCCCAGTTACATCACATCATGCTGTGCCAAGCCCTGAATACATGTGTTACCACAGCATCCTCACAACAGAGAATAACCACTGTGACCCATGCTATTGTGGTCTCACCCCTCAAACCAAACATGTTTCTCAGACTAATCTGATGAGTTCAACACATACTGTACTTGGCTGTGTTTTCACAATTTTAGCTCTTTGTAACTTGTCATCGAATCTCTGTGGTTCAGAGTTTCCTTTCACTCCTACACTCCTGTTCATACATCAGATATCAGCATTATTTAACAGTTTATTGATCACTTTGCAGCATTGTTGGAGATGTGTTGAGGCACTGCTAATGCAAACCAAAAAATTTCCTGCTGCTGCTGTTTCACATTAAAAGTTCCTTACCAGTAAGCCACCATGAGGCTTTTATTGTGAAATAGCTTTGGAAAATGCAATGAAAATATGGACATGTGGAAATATTTGGCCAGATTAACAGAGAAGAACATTTGAATGGTTGCAGTCGTTCTAACCTCTGCTCAGCAAATTTTTGTGTATCAATACTCGGTTTACTCTATGTTGCGCCCAAAATGCTTGTGTGGGTTGTTTGACACTATAATGACAAATGACCTGTGTTATCATTTAATTTAGAAATAAAAAGGGTTTGTTGTAAATACAAGGAACTTTTTGACCTTTTTTCTTCCCCTCGGAATTACAGCTGCCATGACGTATTTTATTAAAACACATACATTTTCATTATTGCTGAACACTAATCCCCAGCTTCAATATTACCACTATCTATTACAATCGGTTATCGGTCATTTTACACATTGTCAGCTCTTCTCTCACCATTCCCCTGGCTGGACCTATGTGGACCGATTGCAGACTGACAAACCTGAGAGAGATTTATTGCCTGTTCCATTACAGACCTGACACAGGATATATCTCAGATAGGCTCTCTGTGCCTGTGAAACAATGGCACATCAGACGTACCACGTCTAATGTTGTTTTTCTGGTATTAACTGGAATCAGCTGGGGATTTTCCTCTTTGTGCTCAGAGGACCCTGCAGTTCTTGCATGACTGTACAGTACACAAATGCTTGCTACACAGGAATGTGTGTGTGTGTGTGTGTGTGTGTCAGTACATGTGGGTATAGCCTCTTCCAGGGTCTACCATGTAGGCATGACAGCACTAGCAAGATAAAGGGGATAAGAAAATGGAGAGTGACAGAGAATGAGGCAATATATATGGAAGATGTGGACAAAGCTTGATTCTAAGACAACAGATCCCCTTTGAAAAACTCAGATCATAAATTAAACATATGCATCTTAATAATGCTGCATGGGAAAAAGAACACCATCCTGAATGGCATCTCCGGTGCTTTCTGTAGTCATGGTGAGATGCTTGCCTCCTACAAGGGCAGAATGCATGAATACCCCAACAAGGGCTGCATCCGCATCGCAGGGCTACAGATGAATAGGAGAAGACAGATTGAGGAGAGTTTGACGGCAATGAGGGAGTGGAGGTTTAGAAAATGATTGTTTTGGTAGGCCAACAAATAATGGCAAAAGGTTAAACAATGCGGGAGGGTCATTAAAGGGAAAAACATGAAGTCACAAGGAAGGATGTGATCTAAGTCCTTAAAAATGTCATAAGATTCTGATTTTTTGCAGACTTATTTTGCATGGCCACCATATTGTTCCTTGTTCCCTGATCCCTGAGGTTTCTGCAACCACTGGAAACAGACAAACAAACTTGACTCAGACAATCGTTCTTTAGCCTTAATACAATAGCTGTTAGTATAACCATGCGTCTTTTGTCGTTACATTGTCAGATTTTTTTTCTGTTCTGAGGATGCAGTCTTGTGTGAGAGGCATATTGCTCGTGTTGTTTGTTCTCTTCTTGTATCCTTACACAAGTATCCATGCACCTGTTGGGGTATGTGTGAGTGTCAGAGGAATATATTGTTTGTGTGTACACAGCGCAGCTCGTGCGAAAGCTGCGGGAGCAGACAGATCGGAGCTCTCTGCACAGTGGAGCCAGAGGCAAACCATTAATTAAGCAAAGAGATAGAAATTGACCCAGCTGGTGGTACAACCCACACACCCACATACAATCTTCACGTACGCACACATTCTGTATACACATGCATTTACATACATTATGTACGCCACAAGAAAAAATGCACAGATGTAGACATGGAAACAGTAAATGCATGCACATACAGAGACTGAATCAACACTGATGACGAGTCTGTCTGCAGATAAGAAACAATTAGCCAGGGAGCCACGCAACACTTTCACTTAATGATTTTCTCTTCAATGACTAACTATGTCTGTTTTTGTGTATGCAAATGTTTTAGCTGCTTGTAGCCGGCTTTGTAAGAACCCCAACCACCTCCACCACTCCCCCCCCGACTCCACAATCAAACCTGCTGTTAAAATATATGTGCCTGGTTGCGCAGACAGGCCCACATGTATGGAGCTAACGATTGGTTGTGAAAAGAGAGGAGACTTTTATGGCTCAGCTGTGGGGCTCCCAGGGAGCCACTGGAGCTTTGCTTTATCTCTGACTTTACATCTTTGTCCCATTCATCATGTCAAATACTGATAGTGAAAAGCTTTACTTGTATGCACACAGGCGGCTCTGCCACGTTTTCTACATCTACTTACCTACAGCCACCTCTCTCTCTCTGTTTCTCTCTCTCTCACACACACAGTCATACTGAGGAAAAGAAGTTAAATCAGGTTGTTTAGATTGGCTGTCTCAGAGTAAATCCTCAGTGCCGGACCCTATGGAGTGAGGTCATGGAAGAGCAGTCAATATGGATTAAGGCAAATTGTTGGGTTGTCTATGGGAGGAGGAGAGGAGAGAAACAAAACTACAATGGGAGGGACCCTTGCAAAAAATCTCCTTTCGGAGCAGCCGTGCAGTATTTGGAGCTAGTATTTGAACATGATACCTGGAGCAATAGCACACACACATAACACTTAGTTAATACACAAAACTAACCCACATAAGAAGCAGAAGTAGTCACTCCGACTCCTTACCCTGACACCTGCACACCCTCATGCACAGTGGAGACACCTGCACCCTCACAGACACTACAAACAAGCCTGCATACACACGCACAATTAAAACAATATGCGCACCATAAACATGTCTCCACAAAGTGACTGGCTCTCTCTCTCGCACACACACACACACACACACACATATACACAACCACACAGACACATAAAGACAGAACCACAGACTCTTGTCTGTTTCTTATTATCAGGGCATCATGAGACATTTTTTTGGGTGACATTTCCAAAGATCTGTCACTCTTAACTCTTTCAAATACCCCACTGGAATGTTGAGTTTCCAAAAAAAAAAGCATGGTGCCCCTGCTGTCTTCCTTTCACACATTCACAAAGCTCCATAATGGTAATTACTCTTCACATCATGATTAGAACATATGCAGCCAGTGAATGGCCAACAGATGTGGCCTGATAATCCTGTGATTTGGGGATGAAGATAATTCTAACCTAGCCTTGAATACACAATCACCCTCCTTTTGAGAATTTCTGCAGCTCTGTTTTCACTGTCCCGTTGTGGTATTTACAAGGGGTTGATGAATGGCTTTGGTTACCTCTTGTACTGAGGAAAGATGCAGCTGAGAGTGTATTTGCAGTTTTGATAAAAAGGATTCAGGTGGATGTCACTTATACTTTTAAAATAAAAAAAGAACTGATACAATTCTAGTGCACAAATATCACTACAGTTGCACAAGGCGGGGAAAATGAAATCTGCCTGACCTTATCTTGTCCTCATCTGTCTGCTCATTTCACCCATTTATCCAAGTATCTTGGAGTGCTGATCCAGCTTGTTTGTCTTGGCCAAGGCTGCCATGTACTGTTATATCCTTATGGTTCCTGTTATTGTTGCAGTTTTCCCATCTCTCTTACCCAGATTTAACCCACAGAACATTCAAATTGCATTTACACGGGTTGGAAAATCAGGTTTACCCAGTGTAACCCACATGTTTTCCACATTTAGTCAATGACAAGAAATAGATTACACACTGCCAGGCATAAAACTAGATAGATAGATAAGTAGTCAAATAAGTGGAGAGATCAACAATTAGATATCTCGTTAAAAACATAAAAAGATTAATTACATGTTTTTCTGTGTACAAAATCATGTTATCCGATCCAGTCACAGGTTATCTAGAGTAGGTGGGCGGGTTGCCTTGTTCAGACACAGAAGAAGGATCAAATTACTTTCATTGAATCCTAACCTGGACAATTAAAGGATCACATGCTAAACTGGTCCTCTATCAGCATGTGACTGACATTGTGCCACAATCCTCAGGAAGGGCCTTGGGCTCCATGGAGTAATATCCATTACCCATCAAGCACCATGGCAGCCCTGGGCTGCCCATCACAAATGAAACCATCTGCCTCTTCCATCTGCACTCATTTTGTTCATTATTCTGGGGCCAAAAACAATCCTTCCCTCCATCCTTTGCTTCATGCTCCAAAAGACCTTTGAACATTTTTTGAGTTTCTCTTACGCCTGTGCTCATTTAAAGACATTTGCCTCTTTACACACAATCACTTTGTCCTCGTGTTTTATTGTGTTTTCATGGTGCTTGAATTGTATCACCTTTCTTCATTCTGCAATTTGTGTGTGGTCACTGAAGTGGTCACATTCCTGTGTCAGCCCTTACCTACCTACTGTATGTTACTGAGAGTGAGTGTGGCTTAAAGTCTTGTGTCTTTCAACATCTTAATAAAGATGGAGATTGAATCGCATCCCGACTTATTAATCAGCGATCCCCGCTGCATCACTCAGCACGTCTGCATGTGAACATGTGTGTCTCCATATATTAAACTTCATAAAGCAAGTCTCTTATCTGATTAAGTGATTAACATCTGTTTAAGCAATAAGTAGCCTTAGGTGGTTCACATTCATTAAAACTGGCATGTTGAGAACACTATGGCATTTTTCCTGACCACGTTTTTTTTTTCTATAATTAGTTATGTGGTTTAGCATTATTTTACAATTACAGATTAAATATATATACATTAGACCCCTACTACTTTTTCCTCTCATCAGTGGTTATGATGTGATGACTGCTTTTCTAAGTAAGCACCGATGCCCTCAGCCCGATTAGGCGGATGTTTGCGAGCCGGTTGTACTCGTGGTGGCAGCAGGATTTTAGATTTACTGGGACAGCATCCATGTTACACATACAGGATTAATTTTTTAAAGTCTCATCAGATTAACTTGGAATAATATATATATATATATATATATATATATATATATATATATATATATATGTTTCAATTAAGCTTAATTGAGAGAGGAAAAGGGTGGACATGTTGTGATGATGATATACTTCAGCGTCTGGGAGAGGAAAAAGGCTGTCATAAATCCTAATTAATTAGCAGCCACATAACATGATTGAAGATACTGGCTCATGAGATGTTAATGTTTGTGAATGTTAATATTTGTGAAAATTATTGGAAATTTTCATTACTTTATATTGTGAACATTACTGGATAAGTTCTTGATATCTGAGTAAAATCTGTTTGAAAACAAAGTTCTCTTCTTTCCTTCCATTTCCCCTTATATCTTTCTTCAGCTCCATCTCATTTTTTTCTTTCTCTACATTTTAAATCATAATTTAGTTTTCTTCCACGTTTCTTTATTTAGCTCCTCCTTTATTTTTCTTCCTCTCATTTCCCTCTCCTTTTTCTTCCTCCCTCTTCAACCCACCAGACGGACTTCAGGGCAAAGGTGTCCCTTCTCAAACACAAAGTTAAGTATCTGATCTGCACTGATGGTATCACATCAGCTTGTTCATGTTTTGGCATATTTATGCACAGACATCATTCCAAAAGAAAGTTGCTGTCACGATACAACATAACACAATAAAACATAATTACAAATGGCCTCAACCTGCAAATGGATCATGCTTGGCACAAAATTTGGGAAATGACGTGCATGAAGGGTGGAAAAACAGGAGAAGTATAAATTTTTTTAGGGTGTGTGTCTGTTTGTGAATGTGTGTTCATAGAGGGAAAGTTTGGAGATGTACAGGAAGAGCGAAGCTGGAGTGTGTCAGATCCAGGAGTTTTACAGCCCAGGGCATTGACTGGGGGAGTGTTTTATTAAAGTTAACGAGAGCAGGCCGCGCCCCTTCCACAGCTCATGCCCAAGCTTAAGTGTGAGTTACCCTATTACTCTGGCAATGTGTAAATCTCCCTCTTTCTCATTCTCACAGCTTCTTTTTTCTCGCTCACACACACTCAGATTAGAAAGTGCAAACAGGACAGAGGAGTGTCCAATAAAATCTCATGCTGAGTTGGGTGTGCTGGTATCCACAGGGCATTTCTGGCTTCTGTTATGTTTATGACGGTAGCATGTCCACCTTTAAACATGTCAGACGCACATTCACACTAACACACTCATGCTGAGTTGTTGCTGTTGACCCTGTAACCTCTTTTGAATCAAACACATGATGTAAAAGTTGATGTTCAATTTGTGAGCATGCGAGGAAATGAAATAAAGAAAAGTGGCAAAAGGGCAAAGATTGTATAAACTGGTTGTAAAAATGACCCTATATATGTCAAAGTGAGATGTGCTCTCAGCCCCCTTATCTGGTTTTACAAGTTGTCTAAGTTGTTTGAGCCTCTGTGTGGTATTAGGAGAAGGAGGAAGACAGTGTGGGAGACTGTGAGAGAGGGAGCAAGATGAGAAATCAATAAGGCTGAAAATGAGATCATAAAAATGATAAGGGACAAAGAGTAATGTATCTCTTGCCACTGATGCATATTGCTTTTTCACACTAATACCAGCATATTAAGTTCTTGATGAATAATGACAGTCAGTGACTTGAGGAGATTTTTTTGATCGAAGACAATTGAGGCTGTTTAGCTGTCAGCTTGTCATTTTTTTTTTTTTTTTTTTTTTTTTTTATTTAAGAAATTTTAAAGCATCTGTAAACACGACAGCGTGCCACAGCGAAGAGTTCTTATATGGAAAATACTCTTATGCGTTCATACCTGAGGTATTATAGAGTCACAAATAATGAGCAGCTATATTATAACAAAAAGTAGTTTTGGGATTTTTAGCTGTTGTGGCTGAGCCAGCACATCAGTTTAATATTTTGTTAATATCCTCCAAGTTGTAACAACAGCACAGGGCTACTGCAGCGCTTTGATGTTTTCAGGTGGTTTTATAGCCACTTTTAAAGGCAGTAATTAAGCACATACCAGGAGGAATTTGTTAACCAGTTAAACTTGTTTTGTTTTTTATTAACAGAGTACAGTGGTGCAGGCTATAAAAACAAATGGTGTTGCATTCATTGTAATAATGAAAGTACCTTAGCCCATCTTAAATTCCACTTATGTGGGGTGTAAGGAACAGCTCAGACTTTAGAGGTTTACACTTAGTTACAAAATGAAAAGACAAGTAATAATAATGTTGAGAGGAAAAAAATTCCTCTTTTCCTGCAGGAACACAATGTAAGTGAGGGGTGGGGACGAGGGCACATGCACTGGCCAGGTTGAATTTAAGACTAGTGTGTTTCTTATGCAGATAGTTGGATACATTTCTCCCAATATATCATTGTTGGTGGGACTGTAAATGAAGATTGAGCTCAAGGTTGCCAGTAAACATTGCAGAAATGCCTGCCATATGTTTTTAAAGTGCAAAGTTGTTGCACTTAGTCAGTGTTAGATTCCAAAAATGTATCAAATGTCGTCCAACATGTTTATTCGTCATTGATTTTAAGGTAGACCTGAGTTAAGCCTGGGAAACAGTGGTGTGTCTACCACGTCAGTTCACGAGCATTGATTTACACTCTTGACTTGTCTGCTGGGATTGCTGCAGAGTGGAGCAATACCAGGGCATGGTATGAACTGAAAAACACTGAAGAAAGCAGAGTTCTGTGACATGTTGATGTGATGCTTGCATGCCTGTAGTGCTACTTTTTTCTGTTTTTTTTTTTTTTTTTTTAAGCAGACACACAAACCTGTTTTTGTACAGTAATGTCTTTAAACATTTTCACAATAACTCTTAATATTTTCTATTTATTGTCTCTTCTTTACCCTGAAAAGCTTTGACTCTGCAGTCAAGTAATTGGCATAAACCAGTCCAAGAAGAGACCTCTCTTCACCCTCCCAGTCAGTATCCATACACTCCAGCTGGGACTGCTTGCTTACTCTGCAGGAGTTCTCTTTCTGACTCTACTCCTATTCTCCCATTCTGTTTGTGTGCATATGTGAGTGATATTATGTGTTGCATGCATACATGCTATATATGTATGTACGGGTGTATCGTTGGGTATAAATAAACAGTTGAAAATGAAAAGTATGAGAAAACATATAAAAAGAAAAAGACTGTGGGAGGTAGAATAAGGTCAGATGGAAAATAATTTTTGTTGAGTGAGAAACCTACCAGACAGACGAGAGGGGAGAGGTCAGGCATTTAAGCTCTCTGCTCTTTCTTCCCCTATAGCTCTAAACAAGGCAAAGGGCAAAAAAAATGGAAGAATGAAGCAATGGAATAAAAAAAAAAGAAAAAAAAAAAGAAAAAAAACAAGGCTGAAAGCCCACAGAAGATAATGATGAAAATCATGTAGATGCGAAAATCGAAAAGATACTGATGTGATTGTGAAATACAATACAATTTTTGAAGCCAGATAAGATCAGATATGTGTATAAAGGAGACGGGAGGAGAGAAGTGATGAAGAAATGGAAAGAGGGGGGGAGAAGGGTGAGAAATGCAGAAGTCAGTAGGGTGGAGTATAAATACAGCAGGGATTATAAAGTCACCCTGTTCTGCTCTGTGCTCCCCATCTCTTGTGACAGAACACAGAAAGAGGCTTACCACTGAGTTATGTGTTGCAAACAGGGTGTGTATATGTGTGTATGCCTGTGGCCATTAATAACATCTTTAAGGGATCCAGTCCGGCCTCGTCCTCTGTGCCCTGTCCCTGGCTGCATACCACTGACCTCATAGGTTCCCAGACTGTTTATCCACCCAACCGGAAAGATAACAAATGGACATGAATGTCATCTTTTTCCTCTCTGTTTCTCTCTGTGTTTTATGCACAGGCATTACCCACACAAACCTGAGTGGGCTTGTGCACTCACACTGGCCCACTTCATTGTAGCTCAGTGGGTAATAGCAGCTTGGCCTGCATCCAAAATTTGATTTCACTTATTAAAATAAATGATAAAACACTGTAACAGTCGATAACAAGCTATTGAGACGCTATTTCATATCAGCAAGTTGGTGGCTGTCTAAAATGTCTGGATGAATGACTCTCCATCAGACCTCGCAACACTCTCAGGCTCAGATGAACGACGTCGTAACAAATAGCCACATGAGCTGAGACGCCACTCAGGTTTATTTAGAAGATATTGATTTCACGCCACCACAGAAGAAATATCACAGCCTTACAGTAAACATCATAAGCATGTATTCAGATGTGAACTAAACAACAATAAATATTTTTAAATTCAACTAAGCTGATGTAGCAACCTGACGGCTGAGCGCTACTGATCTGAATCCAAATATTCTACCGGTTTAAAAGCGTGTTGTTACATGCCAGTAAAATATAAAGAGCAGCAGAGGATTGTGCCAGTAATAATGGTGAACAAACATCTGTTAGAAAAACAGAGAAAGACAGAAAGAAGAAAGCTGGAAGCTGGTGTAATGAGAGTGTTGATCATTAAACATCTGAGAAACAAACACACACCACGAGTCCAATGGGAACTTCTTTATGAACTCAGAGACACAGTCTGTCATGAAGTGAGCTTATGCAACAAGCTGCAGTCAACCCTGGATAGACACCAGTTAAATTTGAAGCCTATGGTAACTAATTACTGTATTTCAGCCAAACTTGATTAGATGCAGGTTTACGGTTGAGGCCGGACTTCCTTATTTCCCTTCAGCATTAAAAGTGCCCATTAGAGTAAATTCAATGCAATTTTATGATCTAAGACCTGACTTCCACCCCGATGTGAGTTGAACGTGGACTGCCAGGCAACATTCCTGACTTCATAGATTAACATTCTTGTGGCTTTTTTTTTCTTCATTAACATCTCTGTCAATCTCATTAAGCTGCGGTATGAGCTTTTGTTTTGCAGCTATAAAAATACACCTTGTGCCTCTCATGTGTTTTTGACTATCGTGATTTTAAGTTGCGCATTCCTCATTTTAATCACAGGAGTGCACATGTCATCTGACTGCACAGACTGGAGAAATTACAAGTCTTTTTTAGTGAGACTAATCAAATGTGAAGCACAAAGTCAAACTTCATTGAAGCAAGGCTTTTGTTGATAATCATTGCATTTCCTTTGGCTCCTTTATGAAATACTTGCCCATTAATAAATCATCCAGATTCTATTTTTTTAATGTTCTATTTTTTAAAGAGAGATAAAGAACTACCCACTACTTTTTGAAAAACCCAGCTGCTTACCCACAGTTGGGTCACAGTGGCAGTGGGTTAAACACAGTAGTCCAGACATCTCTCTCACCAGCAGGTCCTCCTCGGGGACCCTCAGGTGTTCCCGGGCCAGATGAGTTACAATATATAATCTCTCCACTGTTTTCTGAATCTACCTAGGAGCCTACTACAAGTTGGATTAGAAAACCTCCAGTGCCCAGGAAGATGCCCAGGAAGCAGATCAGGTGCCCAAACAACCTAAACTGGCTCCATTTGACATGAAGCAGCCATGGCTCTTACTTATGATATCTATATCTATCTATCTATATATATATATATATATATATATATATATATATATATATATATATATATATATATGATGATATCTATAAGGGTGAGTCCAAACACCCTGAGGAGGAAGCTCATTTTTGCCAATTGCATTCATGTTCTTATTCTTTCACAAATCACACCTTTTTACACAGAGCCGACTAAAATTATATCTTAATGAAAATAATGTATTTAAATTATATCTAATTCTTCCATTTCTTTGCAAACACAACAGTTTTTTGTGATTTCCTGCCTTTGGTTTGACTATTGGATGAAACTATTTGTCATAGTCATTGGTCACCATAATGTCTTATTTAAGAGAAAGAGAAAAAAAAATAGCTTTAAAATGGTTTGAGTTGCCTTGGATTCCCACTATTTTCTTTTATCTACACAGACACTTATTGTCAGAAAAGAAGCTTGTGCCTTTTTAAAGAAGATGACAGAGTGAAGTATGGTTGAATGACATTATTGCACCATACAGTCTAAAAAAGTAATTTATATGCTACAGAGAATTGATGGTCGGTCTCACAGAAATCAAGCCTCAAGTAGACTTTCTCATGACTTTAGAGCAAACTATTCCTGCTTTAGCCTCAGAAGTGTTTGTGAAAGGTTTTTATACTTCTATTGTTAACAGCACCCTAGTGCCCCAGAGACAGAGATCAATGTCCCAGAGACACCTGTCCTCATTTATGGCCCTTATGACAAGCACTCTGATGCTCTCAGTCAATAGCCCATGCTATCAATGATGAGGTTAGCTAATCAGAGAGAGTGCATTGACAAGGCTATTTTCTCTGCTCAATAAAAGTATCATTGATTGGCATAAGTAGCATTACTTCCTGTCCTGTCTTGGGCAGGGGCTGTGTGTCAAAACACAGTGGATCCATACTGCAGTTTTCTTACAGTCACACAAATCTCTGCCTGGACTCAGGGTTTTCTGATTGTGCCATTTACCACCTGAGCTGTTTTCTTCGCCACTTTGATTTGCATGCGAGTTTGAATGACCTCCACTCTTCTGAGAAAAATAGAATGAATGGATGAATGTCTATGAACGAAAGCAAACAAAAAGAAATAATGATTGTAACCCAGTGACCTTTGAAACTTAACCTCTGGTGTAACCCCTGACCTGGATTCAAGATTGGACAGATAGTGTATTTACTTATTAACATTCATGACACTGACATACCCTTTCTGTCATAACCTTTTTAGCTACTGACCTCCATATGTCTCAGGGGTCCTCAAAGTGTGTCCAGAGGACACCATGAGGTTATTAAAGGAACAGTTCACCACAAAATTACAATTCAGTCACTGTAGTCACCATGGGAAATTGGTTGATTTCTTTCTCCAAACCCTATCCTATATTAGGGCAAACATGGTGCATACTCCAAATGTTGTAAGTATAGCCAAGTAAAACAGTCAACAAATCTGGAATAATTTCATTATATGGAATTGGAACCTACTGTGCACCAATCACAAATTCGAGTTTTGCCTAATTAGAGTCAAAGTGCCGCTGAAGTGAATCCAAAAGTAAACACAACTTATAACTATAGTACTAGATACTATAGTTGAAAGTTAAAAGTTGGAGTGCAGCATTTTTAAATTGGTTGTTTTGGGACAGAGAAATTACACGGTGAGCCCAAATGTCCAAAATTTTCTTTGCTGTGGAACAAAAAGTATGTCTGTAAATCCTGCAATTAATGTCTCAACAGCATATAGCCAACATATTTATATATTTTCAGGTGTGCAATGTTCCAACTGAGTTTTGGGAGCTCTGTTTCCTCATGGGGCTCGAACTACAATGGGCTAATCTTCTGTTTTTGTGAACTTTTTGGGAGTTGAGATGGATACTGGCACTGAGCAATTAACAGTTAAGAAGTTTTTAGTCTGAAACATTGTTTTTAAAAAGTAAGAAACTGAAAACAATGGGGTTTATATATGGAAGGCTTTATAATAAAAGTTAGCTAACCATTTGGGACTAAAATTCATCTCTCTCATCACCATCCTCTCACAAATTCAGACACGTTCAAAAAAATATGACATGACAGTAATAGAACTGTCTCAGGATCAGCTGTAGGAAACCCACGTAGATACCTCGGTGGTTTTTCCACCTATTCAGTCCCAAACGAACCCAGAGGGTAACACTTGTCAATCAGAAACAATATATTGGTCACAGTCCTTCAAAAATGTTTCTTTACCTCTTTCCCTTCTCTTCATCTCTTCCCTGTGGGTGGGCAACAGTACATTATAAGTGTAAGATTTTACTTCATAAAAGTCTTTTCAAGTGATAGCTGTTAGCTCTCTTTTGCCATGATGGTCTCTTTTAGAACAGAGTGTCACATTGAAATATTGTCATTTTGACGCCATAGAATGAAGTGTTTCATCTCCTTGTCAGTCACAGCTATTGTCTATTCCCAATCTACATTCTTTTATCTAGAATAACCCATATTCTGAAGTATTTTTTTCCTTCAAAGGAAAATAACGTATAAATAGATTTTCTTCTGATTTCCTCTTGGTAATTAACATTCGCAAGATTTTATTCATCACACTTTATTCTACAGCTTTTTGTCTGCTTGTGAACAGTGAAGCCATGATGTTAATTCATCTGTGTCAGAATTATCACAGGACATGTATTGAATATGTCAATCAGATCACAAGTCAGACAGCAAAAACAAAACATGTACAAATAGACAACACACAGACCACACTGCATCACAGCTTCTACTCACATTGCCCTGTCTGTGGGAATTTGAGGCATCTTAAACATATCTAGTCCGCCTGCCTGAACGCTGATGTATGTTTTCTTTTTCTCTGATTTTTTTTTTATTATTATTATTATTATTATTATTATTATTATTATTATTATTTTGCCTTACTGAGGAAAAAGAATGAGCATGAGGGGAATTTGACAGTGGTAGCAAGAGGGTCAGTGAGGCAAGACAACATTCACCTCCATTCACTTCATATGCACTGTGCATTCTGGATTGGATGTAATACTATTGGTGGTCGTCGACTTAACATTTCAAGGTGTAAGTTTATATTCAGCCTACTGAGATGTAAAAACCACCATCACTCCATCTAAAACTCAATCTTTGGCTCTCTGAGTACACACTCATATATTTATGTGTTCTTGTACATAATATAAGCTTGTGTATGCATGTGATCATTTGCTTGTGTTTTGTAAGTGTTGTTTGCAGGATTGTAAGTGCAGGCCCACTGTGTGTGTGTGTGTTTGTGTGTGTGTATTCATGTGTGTTCAGGTGTCCAGCATCCCAGGCTCGCCTCCATAGGGAAATCTCATCTATTCCTCACTGTCTGCTTGGACATGGTGTATCTGTGTTCGGACTGTCGCTCCCAGTCGGGGCTCTGTGCCCCGATGTACTCGTCATGCAGCTTTAGTTTACCTCTTCACTCCTCCCCTACTGCTCTTTCCTTCTTTTTTTTCTCTTCATCTCATCTCTCTCTCTATTTTCACTGCCTGTTTCCTCTCTGACTCCCACAGCAGCCAGACACACAAACACTCACAGCACACAGAGGTATACAAGCACCAGAGCATTCATGCGCATATTCACATTCAAGTACATGCACATGCATTACTCATTCAGTTGCACCCAGGGATATATGACTGACAATATCTCAGACAACTAGTATCTGCTAGAGGTGTGGCAAAGCCGTGAGACAGTTTCAAGTCTTAACTTATGTCCCAAGTTACAATGTAATAAAATTTAGGTTTCAAGTTCGTAAGGAATCGTAATGAAAAACATGAAAATGGAACCTGTCCTCTTGATTAACTGGAGCATAGTTAATCAAGAGGATAATTGAAATGTTTGACAGTTATTGTCTCCATTTCTTAAATTCACACATGCAAATGCTTTTCTTCAGATGTTGTTACCTCAGGCTCAATAACAAATCTGTCAAATATACTCAAGAATGGATCATCTGTTCCCACAAATGCATAGATCTATTTCCAAGCAAATCAAAACATTATGAGTTTGCTGCTAGAGAATGCATACACTCAAATTCCCTGACACTTAGGTAGAACTGTAGGTAAAACTGTGTTTAAATTAAGACATCGGGATCTTCCCTTTGGATTTTAGCAAGCTTGGTGAACCATACTCAAGTATATTTGACAATTGTGTTATTCAGCCTTAGAATGGGCTGTTTTTCCAGGCAGATGTTTTTAGGAGATACCTATCAATGCGGTAATGTCCTCAGAGGCATAAATGCATGAACAGATGTCTAGTATAGTGTAGACACTCCAAGTAGGCATGCTGTGCTGTAGTATAATGTTGGAAAGTCTATGTCTCACACACACACACACAGATTGAACAGATTGTTAAATACATACAGTGCCCTCCTTTTGTGTTTTTTTTCCTTTGGCTGAGGACCTCAAGTATGTGTGACATCAGCAATGTATTATTATTGTGTAGTCGTGTCTTTTTTAAGCATCTTAGCTCTTTTATGAAGGTTAGTTTTTCAACATATTCTTGTGTTTCATGAATAATAACGCACCTTGTACCTCTTTCCAGCACAATGTCTGAAAACATAATCATGACCTTATGAATTTGTACTTTTCAGGAAGTTGTGCAAATGGAAAAGAGAGGAGATATTTCAAAAATAGCACAGTTACCTAAAAATCCAGCCTGTGAAAAGGATGATAGTGTAGCACTAAAAGGCTTTTAGAAAATCTAGCTTTCTTGCATCACAGTTTGCCATTTTGACCTTGATGGGAAACTAAGTAGTTGTGCTGTTTTGTGTACTAAAACTTGGAAATTGCACACTACATCTTATATAAATATTTCAGTTTGAGATTATATTTTATGGCCATAAAAATGGAACTTGATTAATGCTACACATTCCCATCCATACACTCACCAAAGGGACTTATTTTAACAATGTAGCTGTCTTTTCATAATGCTACTGGGGCTTGTATATCTGGAAATACCATTTGGATGAGATCACTTATCAGAATTTAAATCTATAAGCAACACTGGTAATGTGGATTTCAACCTATGCAAACTTCAGAACCTAGTTTATCATGATACCTTTCATGACATTAACGCCAGGTGTGTCCTAGTGATCCATTTCCCAAATCCAGACTGCCAAAACTTTGTTCCCCCGACAAAGACACATGAGTGGGACAGATTGAAAAGTTGCACTCCAGTTCTCTTCCTCTCTCTCTCTTTCCTCATTTGCAGCCTTGAAAAACAGCGGTTAACACGGAAATGGAACCAAAGTAGCGTTTCATTCCACCCGTTCCTATCCTTTAGGCAGTGATTGAATTTTCCCGTTGCCTGCACAAAGCCAGTCCCCACAGGAGCACTGGCATAAATACTGTTGGAAGCTTGCCTGTTAATCCGCTAAGGAGAAGCATGTGATGAGATGTATCATGTTTGTCATGCCCGTTGCATCAGACACACACACAGACACTCACACATCTGTCCATCCAGTGGTGGAGGGCTGGGTATGGAGAATGCCAACGGTAGTAGAGAGAAAGCATCAGCTGACCTGTGGGAAATAAAGAGTTCTCTTTGGTTATTTGCCCCTGTATCTAACCCCGGTCTCTCTGTTTGGAAGAGCAGAGCAGCTTGAATGCTTCTTTCTCAGTATGTTTACTATTTACTTTATGTGGGAAAGCATAGAGATGTGAGAGATGGAAGATACCAAAATAGAGATGTGGCGATGAGTGTGGGTAGCGCTGCAGGAAGAAAGACAAGCATGACTTTGACCCCTTTAAGATCCATTGAATACACAGTGTCTGCATTAAGTGTAGTCACAGAGAATGCTGGTAGAGTCTAGAGATGCCACTGACAAGCGCACACAGTCTCCACTGGCTATTTCATATTCCTCTGAGAAAGGGTAGATAAGTTCCTCACAAAGATTGGGATGCTGATCAAACCATAGGGTTTACGAGATTGTGTGCCAGTATATATGTGGGCATCATGTGTGCTATCTCTAACATTACACAACAGGTCTTTGATGTGATTGACGTGATCGGACTTGACCCACTCTTTCAGTGGCATCAGTAAAATCGGTAAAATATAAATTTAGCTTCACATAGAGCAGTGGCACAAAGGGACATAGATAGGTAGAGTTTACTGAGTGTGTTGCTGTGTTTAAGTGTGCTCACAGTCAGTACTTATGTACTATACTGTATAATAAAACAACCCTGTACCATGCTATGCTAATGTTGCTTGAGATAAATACTAATAAAAACACAACATTATACAATGTTGTTTCCTTAAAAAAACAAACAAACAAACAAAAAAACACTTAGATTAATTTGCATAAGCGGTTTGTAGGAGACGTAATGCCACTAAGATTAGATTTTTTCCCTAAATTATTAACATAATGAGAAAACGTTTATTGAATAAATCTGGAAACTGCTGCTGATGCAAAATGTCTGTACCAAATGTACTGTATCTGCACAATGTTCACTGTCAATGTATTTTTTTTCCTTCTTCAGTATCGACTTCTTGCTACTAAAGAATGATTAAGGTTTTTATGGATATGTTTTGGCAACTAAAAAGACTTGGTAAGGTTAAGGGAAGAGGGTTGCCTTGGTTTGATACTGAGAGACGCTGACTTCTGACTTAAGACTTGTTTTGTTGACTTATTTTTTATTTAACCTTTTTGTAGTATGTGGATGTCACCCTTCCCAGACCTGTCAAACATGATTATTATCCTCAAAAGACATTTGGCAAAATGAATTATAAGTACAAAAACATATTTTGCAGGAGATACAGTATGGTTGCGTTATCACTACAGCAACACGCTGAGAGAATATTAAAGAAAAACATGGCAGCTCAAACTTTATACAAATGCCCTCATTTTAGAAAGTGTTTACCCTGCTTTTACTTGATCCCAGGATCATCAAGAATGTCTCAGCTCCTGGTGCTGTGACTGTCTCATTGTTCTGCACAAATAAGTCTTTTAAAAAAAAATGCTGACCACTGACCCCTGAGAGGATTAACATTGCATGACACAGTCGCACCCCACTGTTTACCAAATGTCTTTAGTCGGACACGATTTTTCATTCCAGCCATTTAACACTAAAAGTGCCATCTTAAAGGCAGATATGTGAACATGAACTATTTTTATGCCATTTCAATCCGTTACTGCCATACAAGGTCTTGTATCTTTTGCATTGCAACATGCACTCACCTCTGTGTGTGAACATAAATTTTCACAGAGGGCCATACAGTAGCTTTCAGGGCCTCTTGTATATGTGTTGGAGGAAATATCCTCTGCCAGTGTTATTAGGTTGCCTGTGTGTTTGCTCCTAGTAGAATAAACACTATGGCTCCTTTGATAAACCATGAAGCCTTCATTTCACTTTGTATATCTGGGCTCCAGCCGAAACTCATCCGCAAGAAATTTGCTGCGCCGTTCTCAGGGAGATTGGTTTGGCTGTGTTGCTTTTTTGAAAGGGCTGGAGCTAAACACTAGGTCTGCATGTTAAATGCCAGGACTCTTTCCTCCAGGGAGGTCTCTTAGCTTTTAATAGGCATTTTGTTTCGAATTTCAATTTACTGGAAAAAAGCTTTATTCTTTTGAATAATATGAACAGAGACAGAGTGAGGTCCCTCCTGGCCCCAGCCACTCTCACAGTGTATTGTTGGCCCCAGGGTCAAAACACGTGCTATGATTGTGATACACGTGGCTCTATTTGGATGGATATATGGGTCTATGAGGTCTCTGTGGGTTTGAGTACACATTCCCAGTATTTAAACAAAACGAGAAGAACTGAGACATACCCTCCATACTTTAATGATTCGCAGTATTGAGGTTCTATTAATTATTCGAATGAAAACTCAAACACAGATGTGAAAAAATGACATTTGAATACATATTTCTAGCGTCTGGTGAGTGTTTTAACATTTCTGTGCATGTTCGAATGTGCGACCAAGCATATGTGCGTGTTTATTAACCTTTTACCCCGTCTCTGCCTTATGTCTGACGTCCCAGGAGCCACTTCACAAATGAATGTGTTGACATCACAGGACTTTATACTGAATACACACAAAAACACACACACACGCACAAAAAACAAGGAAAACCATGGCAAAACTAAAAAGGAGTAAATTGGAAATTAGGCAACAATTTGGTGATAATAAAGTGAAAAATAATTAAGTGGTATTGTTGAACATTTGGCCTCTGGGCAACTCACATAATCATGGAATTTAAAAAAATCCTGTCTAGCACAGATTTGCAGCAGTTTGGAAAACAGACAATACTCTTTTGAACAATAACAATCACTGGCCTTTTATAAGTTTGCTATTTGTGCTCTATGTCCCAAATACGCATCTGCCCACACACAGTACTAGGATGTGTCACTCAGTTACCATTGTGTGTGTGTGTGTGAGTGAGTGAGTGTGTGTGTGAGCAAATATTTCCTTGCAGGTATGCTTGTGTGGGTGTGTGTTCCAAAATATAACAGTCCCAGAATACAAGTTTGCTGCAAGCGGAGCAATCAAGGAGGGAAACAATACAAACAGATGGAGCCATCCCTCCCAAACACACACACACACACACATCCCCACATCACATCCCATCACATACACCACACCACACATATCCACTACACCACACAGATGTCCAAAGGTTGCTATCAAAGCATCTACTGGCATCATGCTCCCCCATTAGCAAGGCAGATGGTCTTAAATGGTTTTGTTTGTTACAGTGACAAAAACTCACAGACAAACTGTAACACATCTTAACACCCACACACATTTGCACCAGGTACTGTAACTGCGTATCCATATGCCATACTTCCTCTCCAGTGAAAGAGAGCAGTGTCACCTCTCTGGAGGAGACTGTTTTTCTAATTAAAGGTAGAGCCTGTTTCCATCAAACTATAACAAAAGACCTGATGAAAACTACCCACTGAACAACTAAAGACCAACTTCGGGATGTATTTCTGCAACATTCATCTTATGTGTAAATCAAAGTCATGCAGACAGCAACTTCTTTCTAATCATGGCTATAAATTAAATTGTGAAGGACAAAGTATATGTAAGTAATATTGTAGTTTCATTCACAAGAAAGACCAACCTAGTGTGTAGTCTTTAGTTACAAGGCTGTGTAGATAGTATTTAACTTTTACATTAGAATTTCAACACAGTTTTACACAGATGTTTTTTTGTGACTAGATGTATGTTGGATTTATTTATGAGAGGAAATGTTGGGGGTTCAAGAAGAACATCATCTCAGACAGTCAACACAGGAAGGACATTTTGAAAGGATAAGTACCTCCCAGAGAGACATTGAATACATGACAAAAAGACAGAGACATGTTTGAATAGATTTTTACCATGTCTCACGAAAGGGAGTCCCATTGTATCAGGTTTCATGTCTGGTTTGGGTCTGTTGTTCTTTCATTTTTGAGTTACTGCCAGCTTATTTTAAATGCATTTTTAGGAGAAGACATTAGTTTCTCTGTCTCTGTCATGAATGGTGACATGCTGTGAGTAAAATTAGGCCCAAAACATCAATATACCTCAAAGCAAAGTATCTTTCTATGTCTGTCAAGTTGCTCTGTGAGGAAGAGACAGCAATCCTGAGAGGTAGGCACCTCAGGCGTTAAGTAAAGCAAGCACGTCTATTGACTTGAAAATATGTCAGATTGAGTTTGTGTTTCACTTCTGGTGTACAGTTGTGCAGTTGGACTCAAGTGATCACGTTCTGGTTTAGTCGAGGTCAAAAAAGGAAAAAAAAAGAAAAATATCGGGGTACTGGTTTAGCTGTATTTTGTGGGATCTAAAAGCAACATTTAGAAGCTGGGCTGTGGTTTTCCTTTAATCCCCCATGAACATCTTCATCTCACAGACTGCCTGTCATGTTGCATTCCAGCCCTGCAGGAATCACATTTGGATTGAAAGCCTCTACAGCAAACGATTTGCATCCAGCGCCAATATTTGGTGCCAGTGCAGGCAGCTGTGTACCATTTTCTTTAGAGAGACAAAAAGTAAAGGTGCAGAGGTCAGATTGGTGAATAGAGACCAAAGTTTGTGCCCTCCCCTTTTTAAATGAATGAAGGAATGTTCAAAAATGTTATTCCTGCTGTGAATGAGCAGCAGGTAAACTACAGTGTTCATTAGACCAGTCACAATGCTAAATTCAAAGGGGCTGAGGTCCACCTCCTCTTGTGAGTTTACAGCACTGATGCATTCCAGATAAGGAAGGTATGAGTCCGCTGTGGGTTATGAATTGGCCTTGAATGATATCATTACTATGTAGATGACAACAGCACAATGACATTATTAAGTGTGTGCATAATTTTAGCTATTATGACCCTTCTGTCATTACAGGTCTTAAAACTACGTGTGACTCTGATAGCACGCCACTCTCGATCCTTATTGATATTCTGTGCCATGCACTTCAGAGGTGAAGAGAAACTTTGGAGCTGCAGCTGTGTCAAAGCACACATGAACCCCGGACTATGAGGTCAGGTCAATGTGAGCCAAACTCTCCAGCAGACAGGTTTGTTTGTGTGCTTGGGAGAGTTAAGCACCGCTCGCATTCTGATCAAGAGTTCATCTACTCTTTCTCTCACACACTCTGTATGCCCTGTATGTGTCCCAGCAGCAGTCAGGTGGAGGGGAGTAAAAGGGTAAAGGCAGGGTGGGAGGGAGAAAAAGTGGGGTTTGGGCTAAGAAAGATGGAGGGAAAGGGGAGTTGGCTGAGGGGAGGTTTCAATCAGTGAGTTTGGCAGTAGCTCCTCAACAGTGGAATGCCAGGTCACTGCTCCATTCTTTGTTCTGGGAAGTTTCTTTCCTAGCTGGAGCTCTGCTGGACTCCCTGGACTACTATCAGATGGTGGAATCGGCCCCTGATGGTATGGCAGGGGAGCATAAAGGGAAAGAGAGACAGAGCAGGAGGGAGACAAGCAACTATTCAACAGGAGGGCCAAGCAGGTCTTGCCAGGCCCAGGGCTCGGTTGAGACATTTATAACAAGCGTCTGAAAACACCACTGATTAACTGGAATCCTCTGCTGAGCCTGACAAGTCAATTCTGTTGGAAACATGGTGTAAACAAACAGAATCACAGAAATACTCGTTTTGGTGAGTATGTTGTATAGTCTTCAGCTTTGGCTTCCCCTAGGAAGGACATTTTTCTTACTATTCTTTTTTCCTTCAGAGCAAATTGTGTCCGACTGCAGCGGCTAATTTGTGTTATGTGCTGCCCAAATTACATTTATATCAACTTAATGAATGTATCTTCACCCTGGTCTGCCAAAGCAAAAAAATATTAACACAGAGAGTATCAGTAAAACATGCAGATAACATATTTCAACCACCTCTCCTCCCTCTGGTATTTATTTCTGGCATCTGAAGCACGATTAGCAGTGTTAAATTATATTTAAGCACTCTGTAAAGAGAAAATATACTAATGATTTATGAAATGAGATACACTGACTTTTCTATGATCTTAACCAACTGTTCTAAAATCCCAAGACCTATCAAAAAGCTAAATGCAAGAGCTTCTTGAATGGAAAAAAAAAATAGTGTGAAGAGAACATAATCCAGGAACTGAGTACATTATAAAATGTCACTGGGAAAGCAAGTACTTTACTTTTAAGTGATGACTGAGAACTGCATGTGGGAGAAGTGTCACGGTGAAAAAAGTACACATGGTGTATTTCAACTGTCACAGCATCATTAAGAAGTGGAAATCTTCAGATGTAAACTTTATAGAGGAGAAAAGTCAGTAAAGACTAGCAGGCAGCTATTAGTCTACTGAAGCAAGCCTGCCGCCTATGCACGGTTAAAGATTTTCTTACATGCTAAAAAAGATATGATTTCCTGCAGAAAAGACTTTACATTTTTTCATCCCACCTGCAGCAGAAGTGATGGAGTCACAGTTTGAGTTTTCAGGTTTTAATGAGTCAGTCATGTCATTGTCGAGCTAAACAGTCTCATCTTGTGTGTCTGTGCGAAGGCCGCCACCGGCTGTGTGACGAATAATGAGCACGTCTTGAGCGAGCTGCTTTCAGCATGGTGGTGGAAACCAGATAAGAACAACCACCATAGCACGGACCTAAGCAGGCTCTGTTAAAAGTACAGTGAACTCCTTAACCCTTCAATCTGGACAGACTAACAGCCAGTGAAGACTTTTAGGTGATTCAAGAGGCAGAAGAAGGAGATGATATAAGAGACAAAGCGAGGGAGGGAGCGTGATGGAGTGGTGGGAGGAGAGTGGAGAGTTTTAGGAGACAAAGGAAAACGAGATAAGGAGAAATCAGTAATGAAACCATAGATGGAAGAGAAACAGAGAAAAAGATGGTGGAAGACAGGCAGAGCAAAAGTGGAGGAAATAGTTGAAGCAAGACCAAAAAGTAGTGAATAAGAGAGCGATAAGGGAGACAGAAAAGACTAAAAGATACAATACACACATGCACACACAACAGTGCAGTCGCCAAACCACCTAAATTGAGTGCAAATAAAGGACCGCAGCAGTGTTTGGCAACCTTCCAATTGCCATGCAGGAAGTGTAAAGACGGGATGATTGAATAGTTTTTGGACTAACAACATTCTGCCTTCAGATGAGCTGAACCCTCATCCTTTATCCCACACAAGACAGGCAGTTATTGGAGCTGTTATGAGCGATGGTGTTAATTATGTATCTGACTATTTTTACACCAAGAAACAAGGGCAGATCGGATCATTACTCGGGCTCTGGTTGCAGACAGGTTGGCAGGTAGATGGTGTGATTTGAAAGTAGAGCAGACAGATGGGCGAGTGAGACTGTGATTACCGGAGGATGAGAGATGATTGCAGTAGCGCCGGCCACTGTCATTAATCAAACAATGGTCGATATGTTGCACTGTGGCAATGGCCTTGATGCATAGGCAATATTTTGAAGCTAAACACGACCAATACAAGCGTTAGCAACGACTGCCAACATTTCATTTTTTCCATGGAGCATGGCAAGATTCCACAAGATTGAGTTTAAAACATGAAAAACACACTTATCTCAGAGTAAACTTAAATACATGCATGGATGTTTGCAGTAATTATAAGGAAGCCACAAAATTATACTGTAGTCAAAGGGGGATTCCCCCTTCTTCTTTTTCGACAAAAACATAAACTGAGAGAATGTCCCATTGATCTTTAATCCTGCTAAACACCGAGAGTATACACACACACAAACACATAACAAAGAATTTGGGTCACTTTGAATCAGACTGTGTAGATTCAGCTGTGAAAGGATATGGATTCTACATTCTGAAAAAACATACTTTACATAGTAAAATGCAATTAAGCTCTAGTTAATGTATTTAATCTAGATGTTGGAGGGGGCAATTCTGGTGGCAATTCTTCTAGTTTACTAGTTTAGTCCCTCTAACCCTTTCACTTTCTCTCGCTCCTTTGCTTTATCTTAACTGTTAAGTAGGAAAATGTGGACTAAAGGTTTCTGAGGCAGGTAAGAGAATTTTTTCACTGTCCATTCTTCTATTTGTGTAAACTGTGAGCTTTTTTATTTGTGTTGATTGTACACCAAGTTTTGTAGGTTGTACTCTTAAAGCCCAGACATTTCAACTACAACAAACCATTAATACTGAACCACACAGAGAGAAAAGACTACTTGAAACTTAAGAGTTTAGAAAAGAGTTCAGCAAAAGCTCATCCAAATTTGGATTGCTGCTACAAAAAAAAGAACAAAGGAACAAAAAAAGCACATATTAGAAAGTTGGAATTTTTAAATATTTGAGCACAAACACATCTTTTATTTAAGGGCCAAAAATACCACCTCTTTTCTTTGTTCTTTTATAACCGTTTCCAGTATAACAGCACATTAGCACTGGTGTGAAAGAGACATGCTTGAAGCTGGCAAATTTCTATTGTTTTGTTCAGTTTGACAGTAATAAGACTACTGTTGAAAAGAAAAACCAACAACATATTTAACACAGGGAAGTCAAACCAACCAACAGGTTTGTTTCTTTCTTTTACAGGCGATCAAAGTAAGTAGTGGTTTTACAGTAGAAACACAGTCGAGCCCTTTCACAGACACTTTGACCAATCATCCAAGCAGAATGTTTTGGCCATCGATTTGTTGATTGTACTCGAGATTAGAGAGATGAGAGATTTCTCGGTGGTGTAATGGATGGAGTTGTTTGTGCGGTTTTCTTGATGTCCTGACCCTGCCTCGCAAATAAAGCACGGCTTGCTCACACTGGAAATAAAACCAGTCACTCAGTCTCAAAGTCTCTCTCTCTCTCTTTCTCTCTATGACACACACACAAAAGTTCATATGAACATGTATGCATACACACACACAAGTTGAGACTGTCTGCAACGTCAAACTGGTGGATAAGCTGCATCCCCTACTCCCTCATCCTTTTCTCCATCTTTCCCCCATCTCTCTCTCTCTCTCTCTCTGTCTCTCTGTCTGTCTGAGTGTGTCACCTTTCTGCCCTCATCCTCTCCTCCCTCCCTCCTCTTTCTCTCTTCCATCTCCATGTGTCAGTGCTCCAGGTCCCTTCCTCCCATATCACTTTCCTCTTCTCCTCCCCTCCTCTTCCCCTTCGACCTCTCCTGGTGGGTCAACTCTTGACCTCTTGGCCTAACCCTTTGCTCCTGCTCTCCTGCTCTTCCCAGTAACACCAGCTGCCAATCTAGTTTACCCATAGTAGTAATCCAGAAATGACAGAAACTAAGCCCTGCAACAGAAAACTGACAGTTGGAATTCTAAACATATTTATTTGAACAGAACATGTCTTATTTAGGGCCCAACTACTGCTTCTTTTCTTTGTTTTTCCAGACCTGCTTGTTAACATCAGCACAGTTGCAAAGAAAAATAAGCCCTAATCTACCAAGTTTATTTTAATTCTATGAAGGATTATGCCTCATCCAAAGTTAACACAGTGATAATATTCTGGTCACAGTGTCAAATGAGCCAAACAGACTAGAATCTGGGGTCAGACTTAAACAGTGAAAGCAAAGAATCGAAACTTGTTTGCATGGTGCACTTGACTTATTTGTGACTTCACTGACTGAAGACTTGACTTGACTCACACATTTCCTGCTGATGATTGATGCAAAAACATAATTTTTGACCCAATAAAACACTGGAGCAATAAAAGCTGAATAGAACAACAGCATGCAGGCTTTGAGTTGGACTATTAACCACAATGGGGTTTAGAAGGTCAATGAACAGGATAAAATGAGCATTTTAATAAGTTTACAGCCTTGGGAAGATCCAATGGCATCACTCGTCTTCTAATTATATCTAATAGTGATCTCTGTACGATGTCTGCATTTGATCAGGGTGACATGAAATGAAGCTTGTGATCTGTGTTGAGACACTAGAAAGACTAGTAAATCAAAGTTAATCTACATAAATGCATCAAGTTTAAGTTTGGTTACTGTTTGTTTACACTGTTTGACCAATAGCAAAGAGTTCATCAATGGAGGAAGCCATCAAAGTTCATTAGTCTGTGTACCACCATCTACTTTAATCTAACCTTCTCAAACTGCTCCAGAAACAGGAATGGTTTTCAGACAATTATAAGTCTAGAGTTGATTGTACAAATACATCTTTAAAAAACACTGTCCGATCTTATACTTTAAGCCTTTAGAGACCCAACTATCAACCTTGCTAAGTGACAGTTATTGGGTCATTAAAAAGTTTGTTGCTTCAACACCTTATTTGACCTCCTCAATAAAATTCTGGGATGAAGAAAACAATACACAGTAATAAATAAAAATGAGCTTTAGGAAATGTTGTAACTCACTAATACTACCATGTTCCTGGTTATCTAGCATGTTAGTTTGTTAACTGGTGAGTTCCTGTCATTTACCAACTAATCCTATGAGTAGTCACTATAAAAGAAAGCTCCTCCAACCACATATTTTGCAAAGACGTGCTAAAGAATTTCATTGTGCCACTGTGTCAAAAGTCATTTGTTCTCCTGCACTAAGCTCCAACTCCTGTCCTCATTTTTCTATGACTCAGAGACCAGTCTCTGTAGACAGGGGTCAGTCTGCAGAGCCACAGATCTCTGCCTGCCATCTGACTGGCAATATGCCAGTCCTTGTGGATGGTTAGCCTATACAACAGTCACATTGATTTTTTTCTTCTTCTGTTTTTTTTTTCAGGCTGTTTCTGTTACCATATGTGACTTGACCAAGACTTGTCCAGAAGGCTATGAGATTTGTCTTGAGTTTCCCCCAAAGATTTAAAAACAGCTTTGTAAATTAGGTGACTCTCTCTTACGTATTTTTGGTCCTGATATCTTCACTTTTCTTTCTCAGCTGCACCACATTTTCATCTGCCTGAATGTTTTCCTCAGAACTCCTCTTATCCTGCTAGTCCAGCCTGGTCAAGACCTGGCCAACTTATCACCTGGGCCAAGCCATCTTCTCTCCATTACACCACAAACAAATTGGTCTGTTACACCTCTGTCTGGACCTAGATTGCATTTCTCTTCTCATCCCTCAACGCCTTAACATTCTTTCTTCTTCACTGTGACATTTTCAGCTCCCTCAATCCACGCTTTCACATTGCCCTCTCTGGTCAGGCAACTTTACTCTCTTCATGTGTGCCCTCACTGCTTAACTGCCTTTTTTTGTCAAGATTGAATCACATCTCTCTATTTACACGCTCACACACACACATACACAGAGAGAGAGACACACACGCACACAAATGCACTGGGGTAAACAAAATGTAAAATATCTGCCCACACAAAACTTAGACTATTGTTCTAACTAACAAGCAGGGAGAACACCATTTTAACATCTTTTAAATCAATTACTCCCATCGGTCTATTTGACTTGAACCACAGTCAAAGAGAGTAATAGAAAAAAAAAAAAAAAGACGGCTAACAGAGCAGCATAGACTTTTATTTTATACGAAATTTAGTTCTTGGTAACTGATCAAACTATTCCTGAGGTCTTGAAAAAGTTCCTAGAAAAAGAGCAGGGCACATTTGTAATACACAGAACACTATATATGGTTGTACACAACCAATATTCTACCAGTTGTGTAGGCAGCTGACCACTTGAGCTTTTAGTTTACACATAAGGTCATGCCTGTGAGGGAAAGTCTTAACTTTATCTTTGGCATTTCTTCCAGTACACTCCACTGAGTAAAATGATCTAATCAGCTTTCACTGCAGGCAGAGACACCATATAACAGAAATAACATCACTTACTAACATACAGTGATTAGCCACAACATTTAAACCACGGACAGGTGTTGTTGCACTTTCTAAAGGGTGGACTAAATTAGGCAGCAAGTTAACTGTGAGTTCTCAAAGCTAATGGGTTGGTAGCAGTAAAATGGGTAAAGATCAGAACCTGAGACTTACACGTTATTGGGAAAATGGTTTTCATGTTGTGTCTGATTGGCATATATCAACCCACACATCCACATAAAAATTCATGATGCATTCATGAAACCACAAACACATGCTTACCCTCTGCCTTGAGTTTGATGACCACTATGTTGATCTAAGCAAAAGAGATTTGTTCATGTTGACTCAAATCTGTCAATACAGGCTTTTAATCAAACAATCTTTCTCACCCTTTTACTCTCCCTGTCTCTCCCACACATTCTCCCCAAACAAACATATTGACTGGGATTTCAGGGAAGGATAAGAGTGGAAGAACAAGTACAAATGGCAGCAGTGGCAAGCGATGAAAGTCTGACAGACAAGTTCAGTCAATTTTAGGTGTGTGCTGTGCTGAGCATTGGATGTGCCCAGGTTCTGTGAGGCTGCATTAATGATCTGGCCTGAGCAAGGTCTACGATCCATGTTCCCATATTTCTGTGTGTGCCCACATGTATGTACATCAATGTGCAAATGTGAGGATGAACTTGTGGTGTCCTCGTATCTGATAGGAAGGACAGAAAGTCTCTCTCTAAGGACAGATGGGAATCCTGTGAAAGGGGTAGACACATAGAAGGTTACAAAGGTTAATACAATATGGGACTGAGAGTTGTAGGATGGTATAGAAGGAATGTGAATGTTTCATCTCAAAACAACATTCAGATATATTGGATCTAAAAACAGGAAACCCAAGTGTAGAGAGTCTGACCTATTCACCTCCTTACAACAGTCACATTGTAAGACTGAGTGAATAAAATAGTACCTCAAATTAACAGGTTGCTTTGTATCCTTTAAGAATGCAGAATGCAGTTTTCCCAGATTAGCAGAGAAACTGGGACAAAAAATCAGTGTGGGTCACAAGATATGTATAAAAAAACCTTCTCAATAAATGTGGTTCCCAAGAGCAAACTTTGAAAAGAACAGTGGGACTTGAAGTGATCTTCATTTTTCATCAGTGCACCATTCAAGCTGACCAAAGAAAGCTCACAGTCGAAGTCTCCAGATTGTGCCAGGATCCTGCCTGCTTCACAACGCCACACAAAGAAGAAACACAGTGATGTTTCCGTATGGAGCGTGGCCACGAAGCAGCAAGATAATCAACCCCATGGCTGCCTGTGCAAGCTTGTGACTCCTTTCCAAAGCCCAAAAAAAGCAATTCACCACTTATCTGTAAGTGCCATCGTCATGAGATAGTGGACAAACTGAGTTTCGACATCAACATTCGTTTTAAAAAGTTCTGCAATCAGTAACATGCTGACAAATTCTATCCCTACATAGACATAAAGATGAAGCAATAGGTCTCATATGACTGAGTAGGAAAACAAAAACTTCAATCGAGATAAGCAGAAATGCAATACACAAAGTACAGCTACAAGCGCTGGTAAATTAGAATAAGATGATTTACATCCCTGCGATGTTGCTCACATGCCTTCATTGTCCTCGAAAAACATTAAAAACCTGCCCTGTTTTCAAGTCATTTCATTTCATTTGGTTTGCACAGTACAGTAGGTAACTAATATTCACAAATTAGGAAATAATTTCAGGAATCAGAAATTATTCACCAAGCACACACCACGTACAATGAATGTGACTTGGTAGATATAAAGATAATCTAGTGGGAGACCCAGGTCAAGGAAAGATTTTCATTCTTTATTCATGATTGTCTTGTCTTCGGGAAGAGTTTTTGAGGAGGAGAGATGGGAAATGTCTTTATTTAATTTAAACATGTTTTCTTGAAGTAACCTTACCTGTTTAAATTAAAGTTGTAATGAGGTTATTATTGTATGGTTTCTGTTTTATCTCTGGGCAAGTCACATGCTGTGGAGTCCTATACAGAACCATGCCCACAGCACATAACCACATTCTTCCAACCAGACCACAAAACTGTCTGTCCCCATGAAGGGTGAAGCACTGTACATGAAGACAGATGAGAAACGGTGAGGGCACCACATCTTTTTTTTTTTTTTTTACTGTGAGCATGACTTTGGTGACCACTTGTAGAATCATTACAGCTGTAACAGATCTTTGTATCCCCCTGCCATATTTCAGATAAACGTGCCTATGTGTTAAAATATACTGGCATTTGGGGCAAGATTTCTATGGTGAGTCTGTGGTTGGTACATTGGGAACATATTTTTATTTCTGGCAAGCAGTAACATGAAGATTGTACTACTATAACCTTATTTTACATTATTGGCATTTCTGTTGAGCTGAAATGAACACCCACAAGCTTTTAGGGCTTAAAGGGCACCAGCTGTTGGCACCAGCTGATAAGTGTTGAATTACTGACAGAGTTTGTAAGCATCTACTGTTATTCACCTGGGGGAACAGTGGATATATGTTGTTTCTGGATTAGTGCAGCACATTATTATGAAAATAAAACTATAATCCATCCTACTACAACACTTAACAATGAGGGCATTATCAGCCGCACAGCAGGAGGTAACCATTTAGTACGGACTTTCAACAAGACAATACTCACTCCACCTACTGTCACATCTGTCTGGATGGACGCCATACCGCAGTAGAACTAAATGATAAGCAGCGTGTCAAGCTGGAAACACTCAAACTCCTACACCTAAACCTCTCGGGAGCTGTAATGCAAACAAAACTTTTAATAATTAGATGAGCCTGTATCCAGCACAGCTAATTGCCTCATCATATTGTCCCAGCGGATTCATGCAGTAATGTGTCATCTTTATGCATGACAAAGAAAAATACAGACATGATTTATCTGCCTACACATTATCACAATACATACAGCATTCCTTCAAGGAATTCATTTCTCCCATAAGGGTGCAGAGGAGCACTTGAGCTCGATACAAGTGCTACTTGACACATCTTCACTTCTAATATTTGGCAACTGATCAGAGTCTCTAAAATGTGTGTTTCTGTAAGTATGAATATTTCAGTGTCATCCATGTAATGCAAGCTTTCTATGGCATTCTGTGTATGTTTGGCTATAGTGTGGCTATTGCTGATGGAAAAGCCTTTTGAATGTGGAGACTTTAAAATGATGAGAAAATTATGAAAAAACTCTCGTGTAAACATCTCATGGAATGACTGATTATGTTCAGTATTACTGCACCATCCCTCCTTAAAACAGGGTAAATGTTAAATATTCTCATCCCAAGGTTTGTTTTACATCTCTGTAAACAACTAGATGAGTAGCATGACTGAAAAGCTCATGATTATTTAACTTTTGTAAAAGTGTGTGATTCTTGCATTGAGAAATGAGGTCATATAACTCTTTGTTATGTGCAGAAATTCATTTTCCATACATACTTTCCTAGTCTGTCTGGTCTGGATGGACATAAATTACTTGATCTGTGTTTCTCAGTGGGTTCAGAAACCAAATCTCACATATTGTGGCCACCTGGAGAGAGAACCCTTCACTTTCACGTGTCAAACCCTCATCCTGAAAGCTATGCTGACTGCTCACTCTGTAAGATTATGATGGTGGTGGTAAAGATGAACATGATGATACTGAGAGTGATGGAGGTGCTGCTGGTGGCAGTTACGATGATGAGCATGATGATCATCATGGTCTGCTATTGCTCGCAATGACATTGTTGAGTCTTTCACAGGTAAAGAGAAGTAAAGCATATAGACTGGCAGTATCAGGTTGACTGTAGGGGTCCTGGGCAGGTGAAATCACATTAAGTGGAATGAATGTGATCGGGCCACAGGCTTGTCATCAGCGCACAGGCATCCAACTGTTTGTGGATTACACTGTGAGGGGCTACAAAGAAGAATCCAAAGATTGCATGCAATCTAGTGAAAGGCATTTTGGGGAAAATGTTCATAGGACCTTGTGTATATTTGAATTTCACTATAAGAGTTTATAGGATAAAGTTTGAACAATGAATAAGACGTACGTCTTTAAGAAGAAACGGCGCAGTAAAGAAACACTTGTTTTTCGCCACCAGGAAAGAACACTTTGAGCTCCAGCTCAACTACTTACACTGTCAAAAAGCCTCTGAAGTGTCACCCTGTCTTGTAATGACACATGCACTCCGTGGATGTCTCTATCTCTCTGTGTCACTTTGGTTCTGACAGCTTCTCTTTAGGCTCTTATTCTGTGGATGGAACCATTTTTCTGATCCATCAATCCTGGAAAAGCCGAGACGAGAGGATAGGACTGGAGAGGAGAGGAGAGGACAAGAGGAAGAAGTGTGGCGCAGGGAGATGAGAGCAAACATGTCAGACATATGGAGTGTCTCTCTGATTAAAATAGCACGTTTTGGAACGACGCACAACACTGCTTGTGAAGCGGTGTGGCTATTGAAGGCCCTGGTCGATAGCACTTCACCGCAGCAGAATATGAAAAGTATTGATCTGCTTTTTACCTTGGACAGCTTTGAGCACAAAGTCTGTGATGTTTCTGTAGCCAACCTTCAAAGTCAATACGCTTTTCTCTACATCACTCTGACTTGTAAAGAGAAGGAAAAGAGAGAAAAAGAGGTTCCTGTCATACCAGACAGAAAGCTACGTTCTTGTCTGAGCTCTGTGTTGGAGAGGTCAGCCTGGCTGTTGTGTTTATTACCTCATGGAACTGATGCAGTGGAAAGAGAACGATAAGGGCGCGGAGGGTTTGGGTCAGATGGAGAAAGGTTACAGCCAGAGAGAGGTGGTTTGTGGCATGGAGAGACAGAGCCCGGGGTTAGAAAAGATGAGGGCTCGCCAAGGCCAAGACCCTGTGTCTTTCATACACATACACATGAGGGTCACTTTTCATGTTTGTGAAAACACACACATTGTTTTAAACTCATACAGAAAAAAAACACAGTTGCAGATAAGCAGCTTTAAGCTTTCAGACAGGAAAATCAATAGAATCAAGGAGACGGACAGATGTGTTTAAGGGCACAGATCTTGTGTAAGAGAATTTTCCCTCCATACAGAGACTTGCTGAGAGAAACGTACTTGGAACAATCTCACAGTTAAAGCTTGCTGATCCTGGATCAGAGTAGGGGGACGTCTGCGGGGAGTAACACGGGGAGACAGACAACCAGAAAGCAGTGAAATAACAGATCGTGAAGCAGCCCCAGAGACAAGAGAGAGCCGCTCTACTTGGGAAAAAAAACAGACACACATAGAAGGAAATCGAAGTCAAGATGCTTTTCTTTGCCGAGCCACTCTCTGCAAATTTGCATCATTCTCATGAGTTAATGCTGCTCTCGAAGACAACAGAGGCTATGTGGGGATATGATGCTGCAATCACAACCTTTAATACAAAGTCTCTTAGGCTGATTATCTCCCCCAGTCAACGCCATGAGGTCTATTAAAGTGTCTGGGTGAAGAAGTGAGAAAACAGAAAGAGAATGTGATTAGAATCGAGTGAGTAAACGCACCAGGGTGGTTGAGAATTGGACACATCTGCTGTGATCAGAGGAGAGGTGTGGCTTTGTGGACCTCTAAGTAGCTGGATTAACCACTGGCCACGGGGCTATTGATGTTATTGAACTGACAGGCTGATGAATGGAGTCCTTCCACAAGGTGTATGAGTCTGCCGCTGTAGCTGGTTAGCGTGTTCACAGGCCAGGCTGTGTTAAAGAATATAGAACTGTGGGCAATTAATCTTGAAAGGAAAAGATTTTTGTTAGACAAGCTTTGATTATATGGAAGAGTCAAAATTTGCATGATTAACAGGAAACGTGCCCCAAGGCCACATACCTCAACTACCCCTAGTTAAACAGTAATTAATCTATGATACAAAGGTTAGCCCCAGTGTCTGCTGCTGGATTTATGTTTGTCAATATGGATTTTTTTTAAAGAGATCACCATAGGGATTCATTGCATTGTTACATTTTAATTGCAAAATAAACAATAAGGTTGATACAATTGCCGGATGTAGTATATTCTTTAAAAAGAAAAAAAAATCAAGTCATTATTTCACTTGTGCAACATCACTTATGGGAGAGAAGATAAACTTGACAAAGTTTATCTTTATTGAAATATCGCACTCTGTTATTCCTCCTTAAGGACAGGAGCATTGTGTGTAATCTATATAGTAATGTAGTCATTCAGGTGTTAAGGGAAGTAGATCTCCCTTGTGTATCTATGAGAGACAGAACACTTAATGCTCTCATAGCCACAGTAAACCTACATGCTACAGGTAGCATTAAGGTGTTGAAGGGCCAGAGATTGTGTTTTTCTGCTGCCAAGGAAATAAAATTCTGAAATGTCTCATCGGTCTTCCTCAACAGAGCAAATCAGATACTAAAAGCTAGTTACCGGCTACAAGTTACAAGTCAGGTTAAAATGTGTTTCCAGCCACAGTTCAGATCTAATCTAATGAGGAAGGTAAAACAGTCAGAGATCCACAATTACTTTCTTAATTAACATGCTGAGTTAATTTTGTTTTCAATATGAAGTAATTTAGAGGTTTTTTTTGTTAATTAAATGTATTCAAAAGGTGTTCATGTTTCTATGGAGTACTTAACTTGACTGGAGTACAGTCACTTAAATGAATCATTACATATTAGTTAGTCAGTGTTTTTCTGTGTAATATTTAATTTGGAGTGTTTTGAGTAAATGTATTTAATCATCATCTTGTCCATGTTGCACTGAGGAAGATGAAGCTGCTGAGATGAACAAACCTTTGAATGTTTTAAATGACAGTTTCACTTTTCTCTTTAGTTTATCCTTCATTCATGTAATTATTATTTAAATGGTATTTCCATTGTGCTTTTTTATTTTCTCAGCATTTACCTTCTTGCTGTCACTTACTCACGTCTAAGAATGTGTCTGCTGTACAGTATGTGGGTGAACACGCTTACATGTAAAAAATCCAGACGAGATATGACAGACACAGCGAATCTTTATTTGTCAAATAACACACCATCAAACATGCAATGTGTTTAATTTTTTAATTATAATGACAATAATGTAATATTTACATGGCTACAGACAGTCCTCAGGGTGTTGTTGAGCTAATCCAATGATAAGGTCAGAAGGATTATTCATTTTGGTCTCCACATTCCTCATCTCTGCTTGACAGGAAGAGGTGAGATCCAGTCAGCTGAACTCCTCCAGTGGATTGCAAATCACTTCATATTCAGACAGGCAGTCATCCTGACCACAGCTGACCTGGATCCTCCCGCTTACAGAAAGCAAATCTTGATCAGCTGCATGACAAGGTCTATACAAACCACACCTGCCTCCTCCTTTGTTTGATATACTGAGAAATCAAAGCTGCGAGCAAGTTCTGGAAATGCGCAAACATAAGGACAAGCCAAAAAGATGACAGATAGAGTTAGAGGAAAGATCCACAGTGGAAAAAAAGACGCGGTGAGTTCGTCTTCTTTATGGAAACAATCTGATATTGTCTATTAAGAAAGAACTAAACAAACATTCTAAGGAAATTTTAACTTGGCTCCCAAACAAAGCCATCAGAACAATTAGATTGTGCTGATATTTCAATGACTGCTTCAGCTCTTATTTCTTCTTTACTGTATCTTGACCCAGTGTGGTGTATCTTATCCATGTTGACTGACACAGATTTGGAAGAGGCTACCTCGTGCTGATTTGTGTTTTTGTCCTCTTATCACGCATTTATTACTGTTTCTGGTTTAGTGGGGAAATTCAAACATTTTCTACTGTGGATGAAAAGTAGAATGTCTGTATAAAAGCATACATTTAGATGTTATTAGATTTAGAAGAAGTATTAGATTTAGCAGAGAAAGTTGTGTTATTGCTTAAAAAAAGGAAAAAAGGAAAAAAAAAGGAAAACTTTGATTTCGTTTGAATGAGTTTATTAAATAGTAATGCTACAATCTCTGGCTAAAATTTGTCAATTCACACCCTAAAGGCGTAAAGGATGTAGTATGATTAAAATTTCCAACATTACCCGAATGAAAACATAATTAGTCATATTTGCATACCCTTTGCTGTAACTGTTAGAATAAAATGTGTCACTTCATGAATTAGAGACAGTGTTTTGTTTTATTGTATATTGGTGTTTACATTGTTTTAATTCAAGCAATGACACAGTTATGCCACAATGCCGACTTCTCATCTGTAAGATATGTATAAAAAAAAGATGAAAAAAACATGAATTTTAGAATTTAAGTATGACGTAAAAACTATAGAAAACACAAAAACCATTCAAAGAGAACAAGGAAATGGCAACACATTTCCACAAGTCAGTCCTTTCCTTTTGTTCCCTTTTATATCTCCTTTTAGTCCAAAAAAAAAAAAGAAAAGAAAAAAAAACACAAAAAAGTCTGAGAATAGCTGTGAGGAGACAGGTTGTCAGTGTTTTAACCACAAAAATTAATTTCCTGAATAGTGGCATTATATGTTGTTTATGGTGTTACAATGGTGGGAGTCGGACTTCTGGAAGCTGGTCACGTAGGCTTATAGTGAACACGTCAAACACACACACACACATAATATACAGTCATAGTCTAGCACTGGGGCTGGTACCAGTGTATTGTTCAACATGTTTAGTTTGGAGATACAAATCCTCCCTCTTTTTGATGAAGTCATTTCTGGCTATAAATGAACTACATCACACAAGAGCAAAAAATAATTCTCAGAGACATGCTTGGTTGTCACGTAGCTGAACGTAGCCACGGTGTTGACATATGAACACATTAGATAATTACACTGATGACAGTTTACAGTGCAGGACAATAACACAGGGCCTAATACAATTAGCTACGAACACACATTTAACATTTTCACATTGCCAACCAACGTGGTGAGGAGGTCGAGTGTTGCAGAAAATTTGAAGCTTGGTCAAAAAGCTTTTTTCTGTACACCTATTTCTACTGCAGCCATGAGCGTAGCTCAGAGGATTGGGCTTTAAACTGGATGGCTGTTTTTTTTGTTTTTTTTTTTTTTTTTTTTTCAAATCCCTGTGCTGGGAACATGAGGGCAGTGCAAAGGAAAAAGCCAGCACATTCCCAAGTAACTTTTGTGGAAGTGACCCTGAGCAAGGCAATTAACACCCGGCTGGTCAAGTAGAAACACTTGGTGAACAACAGCGGGGAAACCTCTGCTCCCAGAGGTGCGAATGTGTGTAAATGAATGTGTGTGAAACAGGGTGTTTCTGAAAAGCAGCTTAGAATTCTTGGTCAAACTAGCCTTAAATAAATAGAGGTAAATAAATAAATAAGGCCTGTTTTTCGAGAGCTCGGCCACAGTGGAGGAAACACTGTCATGCTGGTTTGAAAGAGATCCCTGAACAGTGTCTAAAAAGCACGGCAGGGAATGTTGCCTTGGCCCACATCCTGTGCAAATTCACCCCATTTTGGTTTATTCAAAACACAATATTCTCATTACGCTCAGCTGGCTCACTGTACTGTCATTTCATCTGACTTGGTGCACACCAGCACATTAGCCCCTTTGGTCTAGTAATGTTCAGAACATAACCCATAAAGAACCACTGTAATGTGTCTCTGCCTCATTATTGCCAGGTCAGTGTATGGAGCAACACAGGAGAATAGGGTGCCTCGTATGGCTTGTTAATTCAACACCTCTCTCATTCAGAGCAGCATTTGTACAGCTGGCCTTTTGAAGGGAGTTCAAACTATATAACTCCTACACAAGCAGACACATAGATATGCAGTGACACTGTGCACATACAGACATACAGACACACAAATCTTAGTCCCTGCTCTGACATCACTCTACACCACTGGTTCCTGCCCAACCTTCAGCCCCCACCTTGGGAAATCACCAAGAGTCTGTCCAGGCACCAGGGCGTGAAATACACACCCCTGGAACGCAACCAAGGTGGATGGAGGGACTGGGCGGTTGGGGTGGTGATTGGCCAAGAGGTGGCAAGTAGCAAGTGTGAGTGTGCAAGGTTCATGGATGAAAAATAAAGTGGGAATTCACCGAGGAAAATGTAAAGAGGAATGTATGTGTGTGAGACTGTTCTGGAGGGAGCGGAGGGGAGTGTTGATTAGAGATTTCGGGTGACGAAAGATGGAACTGAAGGCGGATTAAATGGACACTAGGTTTCAGGAGGAGGAGGGAAGAAAGGAAGAGATTCTTTGAAAGGAGGTCTGGGGGTGCACTCTTGGCCTTGAAACTGGGGCTCCGTCACGCCTCACGTCTCTGAGAGCCACTCAGGCCCGGCGCTCCAGAGGGGAGTCGGCCCAACCTTTGTTACAGTGGAGGAGTGGGGAGTGACAAGGCATACCAGCATGTCTGACATGTCAGAGCAGTTGGCTGGGAGACCCTGAATCTGGTCGGGTCTGACGCTGGCCATCTGTAGCTTCAGAACAGGGCTGGACTATTTTAATTGATGAAAACCACCCCGGGGAGGATGTGAGATCGTGCTTCAAGGATAAAACAAAGGGCGGTTGGTGAATCAGGTGTTGATTAAATGTGCACCAAGTTATTTCAATGAGCAAACAAGACCGGCACATCCTTGGAAGAATCCTAATGGTAGCTAAATCAAAAGGGAGTGTTTTTTCAGCTGAGAGACAAATAGAAATATGCATGATCAGATTTGAGCTTTGCTCAAGTCTCCAGTTGGATGTATTCATCCTTATTCCATTTTCTCAAAGAGCTCCTTTTAATGTCACCCGGCGAAGGGAAGTGATGAAATGGAGCAATTATGTATCCATTTGTGCTATTCAGGTGAAACCAGGTGTAAAATTTCCAATCTGTGCACCTGCTGTATCTTCAATTCATCGTGCTTTCTAACCACTCTTGCTTGTTAGATGGTAATATTCAAAATATGGACAAAATATTACGTGCAATAAATCTATTTAACATTATCATATTGCTTCTAGAGAGAAGGATTGTTTTTCCCATTCCCAAGTTTACCCAAAAAATTGCAACAGCTAAAAGTGATGATCACCGAACACAAACAAATCTTATAGGAGACATATCTCTGAATCATTGAGTAGTGCTGTAATAAGAGGAAGAACGCATTGCAATAAAACAAAATTGTCCCTCATCAAGAGGCAACGTGCTTAATTTGATATCCAGACATTTAAGAATATGAGAAAGAAAACAAGGGAGAATTCTCATCCTGAACAGAAGAATTACATTCTTTGGTGAAAACAGATAGCCGAGTCATCTCCCATTGGGCTGCAGATTAATTTTCATTTTCCAAACAGTTTGTGCATATAAATATTCATGAACCACCTTGAAAAGCATTGAGCGACTTTATAAGGCGGTCAGTGGAGAAACCAACAACCACCCCCGACTCTCCCTTCTCTGCAGCTGTGCTGATGGGGTGGGGTGGGTGGAGGGGTTAGTTCATGATGAAAGACTCTCACTATCCACGACCTTTCCAGTCTAAAACAAAGATTTGCACAATTAACTACTTTTAAATGTCATCCAACTGCCAAATCTGCATATCAACGCCAAGTCTTGCATAGAAATGAGGATGTTTGTAGAGGAATCATTTTTCTCCGCTGTCCCATCCTAAAGACACCAAATGCAGTTCTTTCTTATTTTAGCCAGGAAGGAAATGTAAATGTCAACATATCTTGTGTGGAGGTCCTTCTGTTGCTAATTAACCTTTGCCGTTTAGAAGCTAGACTGTGCTCTGCTTAAACACTGCAATTAACTCTGGCTTGAAAGACAGAGAGCATCTACATGGAGCCATGCAACAGGGGAATCAGAGTGACTTTATTATCCCTGCTACTCCACACACCTAATTTTTTTTAGGTTATTCATTGGTTGATCTTTTCTCCAGGCAGTAGGAATGAGCCTATTGGTAGGATGTCAAAATTCAGAGGATTAACAAATCTCATTTCTTTTTTATCTTCATGAAGTTGGACAAGAAAAGCAGCCCCTGGTGAGAGGCAAACCATAATAGGAGAATTCATACTCATAAATCTTAATACATCAAGCTGTGGACTGCCGAAGTCTATCATATTCAAGTTCAATTTCCAGATGCAGTGACTGAGAGGGAAACCTGTCCCCTTCTAACCAACGTCAACCGTCCAAAACAAGTAAACGAGACAGTGTAATTCAAACATGCTCCTCTGGTGTTCTCTGTGGGGCTTGAACTGCACCGGCTCCTCTGGAGTCATGAATACCAACATTGAGCTTGGTCTTGCAGCTCAAAGGCAGTGTCAGTTACAAAGTCAACCCATTAACATCTTCACTATTCAACCCTACACTCTTTCACAACTGCAGAATCAACACAAGGCAATAGACAAGCAGAATACCACAGGTAGCTAGGCAAGCAAAATACCTCTTTACTCCTCTGGGAGTGGGGTGAGAACAGTATATGATGATGGACAGGAAATATTTTTCTTTTATATGTTGATGATTATTGAAGCTCATGGAGAACTCCAGCCTGATTTAGACAAATGACTGACATAATTTCCAGGAGAAAGGAAGAAAATGGTTTTGGAGAAGGCTGGGGTGAAGCGGAGGGAATGCTAAGAGGTGCCAGAATAAAGTTGATTCAGTGTAGGATGAATGGAGTGAAGGGAAGCTTTAGCAGAAACGACCCTCCACAGTCAGTCAGTCAGTGGGATCAAGTGAGAAAGAGGAACCAAAAGGAAGGTATCCGAGTCAAAAGACAAGGATTGATTTGTTCAAGAAAGCTGTGAGGATGAAATTGGCTACTGGCTTCTAAAATAAATGTATTTCATGTACTGTCAGACTTTATTATGGGCACCACTCGCTGGATCAACAAGTTACTGCATTTGGTTTTCACTTACAAGCACACAGCTCTTGTTCTGATGCATTAAAAACAGCCTCTGACATACTTAGTTCTTGTCAGCACACCAGTGTTTAAGAAAGGTGGACTGCTGTGTTTCTAAAACACAGCCTTCATCAGGAGTAGATGCACTGCATCAGTTCTTGTGAGGAAGTTCAAAGGCGTCTCTACCTTTTCAGTTGAGGACATCCGTCAATGTCAGCTATGATTAGGTCTTGAAAAACACTAATTTCTTGGGAGGACTAGCCTAACGTCCTTGCAGGTCCAACATGACAAATGTCCTGTATGGTCAGCGTCAATTCTTATCAGCCCCTCATTAAAAATGTAATGGCCACATGAATATTTACCAAGTTTAATTACTGCTCTCTATTGCTATTCTGCCGTGTCCTGCTCTCTCTCTCTCTGTCTCTCTTTCTTTTTCTGGAGGGCAGTCTCTCATCCAAGTGCTGGCCGAACGCCTCTGTCCACCTTGATGAATATTGCAAAAGTCCGAGGAGTGTGAGCCATTGATGGAATCCACTTCAATCAGCAGGAGAATCGATGGCATACACTCACATTTGCTAAGGCACTAATTGGCGGCAGTAAAATTCAGCAAGCTGCATAATTTACCCAAGAGAGACATGGAAGCGAAGTGGTGCAGGAAGATCAACTCATTTGTAGCAGGGATATTAAAAAACCCTGTCATTCTAAAATCAGAAGGCCTTTAACACGTGCAGAGGAGACTGAGCCAAAGGCCAAATTATTAATGTCTCTACTTGTCAGGGCCACTGTAGTTCAAGTTATTGAGTGAGGGTTTTTCTTAGTGGAGAAGTAACATTGAAAACCTCTTTACTGAAGGACAGTCTTTCGACCTGCTCTGGCAGCACCTTTTTGTCTTCTCACTTTACCTCTCTCACTGACATACAATACCATATTAACCATATAATTTGAAAATAAACATCGGAAAAAAACCCAACTGCCATTACACCTGTGAATAAATACTCAGTAAATAATTTTCATCTTTTATGTCTCATGGACAGGTACTAGAAAAGACCATGGAGTGACAAGGTAACGCCTCAACTCTTGTAGGAAACAATATTGCTCTGACAAGGGTGCGGAGGAAGTGACAAGAGAGGCAAGTGAAAAGGAGAGGAAGAGTGAGAGAAAGTGTGGCTGATAACACAGACAGCCGTGTAGGTCTGAAAGGAAATTGCCCTCACAGACTTCTAGGTCAGAACCATTTTGTCCAGAAATCAGATGGAGAAAAGCAGTACACCCCTGGATCAGGTGAAACCCCTCATGAACTCATCACAACTAAGTAGTTACAAAACACATGATGATGGTGTGTTATGTTGGTTGAGGAACATAGCACACAATACATCATCTGTGGTTTGATTCAGCTCAAAAACTTTTTGTAGCATGTTCCCTAATACCCGGTCTCTCTCCAATTGTTCCAATTGTTAAATTTTCAGTGTGAAGACTGCACTTTTAGATAGACATACAGCGACTCTTTTGGAAAATTTTCGAGAAAATAAAAGTTGTGCACAAGTTGTTACTTGTTACCTGCTGCTGGGTAATGCTTTTATCCCTATTTTTGTGACTGTGTTGTTCTGATGGTTACAAGAGGTGGGCACGCACTATAATGGACACCTGTGAAATCTTCTGCAATCCAACACAACATGTCATTACTTTGACTGGGAAAAATACAACTCTTCAATATAATGCATTCTTCAATATAATATAATAAAACGTTTCACACAAATTACAATCTTAAAATACATCATTGTGTCCAGTCTGTCTGTGATGGATGATAAGTAAATAACAGTCATATCTACAATGTCTACAATTTTGAAGCACAATAAATGCTTCATGTGTGTGTGTGTATATATATATATATATATATATATATATATATATATATATATATACTGTGAGATTCATATACACCTTAGTACAATTTTTACAATGTAAAGATGTGTTGTATGTGCTAAATGCATATATATCGACTCCCCCATGTATTCATGACTGTGACTGACAGAAGCCCCTTATGCTTTAATTTGGATTGGAGAAAAAAAGGCTCCATTACCTGTGAATTGAACATTACATTACATCAACTTCCATCTGGGAAGAACAGACCATTGTAACCTGATTGATGCTATCTTGTGCATTTGAACGCCAGCCATGAAAAAAACACAAACACACTGAACAGCAAAACAGGCACTTGAAAGGGAAAATATTGTCAAAGACTGGGAACATATTGAGTGACAGCTTTTTAGCTTTTTGAGGTCTTTGCTGTCTTGCTGGGCAGAAAGATGATGTTTCCCCACTTTGTCTTAGATGTGAAATTCTTTTGAATGTTGACAGCAGTTGTGACCCTGACATCACAAGTGTACCTTAATGGAAATGCAGGTAGGTTGTTGTGTTATGGTGTTCAATAGAAAAGACATTATCAATGCATGGAAATCTGTGGAAAACATCTTTATTTCTAACAATACAGAGGCTTCGGCACATCATGCTCACGCATTCCAAGGCCTTTTTCTCCTGTGATGGAAAACATGCTGGTGTCCTTATTAGCATTTTACCTGAGAATACAGATGTAATCTCTGTTAAATTTAAATTTCACCGTGTAAACCATTAGTCATTGTGGTCCTTGTGTTGAAGAGTAACTGATGTAATAAAAAGTCTGGAAAAACTGCTGGAAAAAATGTTTAAGCAGTCCACAGATGATGTAAAATGAGCAGAAAAGTATTCCACTGTCATTTTGAATATTCTTCTTCTGCCTCAATTCCACACATACAAAAAGAAAAGAGAATAAAGCTTAAAGTAGTAGTGTTTTATTCATCTTTATGTAAATCCAGTCATTTACGGTTGCCTTAACAAATCAGGAATCAAGTGTGTCAACATCTAGCAGAGAAGAAAGTGCATATGGGGATTACAAAAGAACAGAAACCGAACAAAACCAGGACGAGAGAGAAACTCTCCATCGGATAAAGTCTATAAATCCTGACAAGGGTAAAATGAACATGTTTTTAATTTTCTGAAGTCTCTATATGATGTAAAAAGTTTACAGTTCTACTCAAACCCTAAGCTCAGTAAGTTGTTGTTCACATCTGAGTGACAGTGTGTGAAGGATGAGCCCAGAACTGGTCCACGCTATAGAAAAATACCCTGGTTATTTGCATGTTTAACTGTACACCAATGAGTTTCTACAGAAGAGATGGAAAATGATGAACCCTCACTTAGCAACAACTACTGGCCTTGTTTATAGGCCCAAGCCAGTTTTTTTCTTTATATCCTACACCACTAAGAAAGATAAATCCCTCATTGCATTGCTACATAACTAATGTTACAAGTATATGTTCAAAAACAATATTAGGTAAGTAAATCCTACATAGTATTTATTTATATATATTTATATAAATGTATATGTCAGATCAAATAATGGGATTACGATATCTGATAAACACAGAGCAGATAAACATTTATTTTGTAAAATCTGGGACAATTACAGTTTCCTAATTAGATGACAGTTACTAACCACTTAAGGCAACATTTCCTCTTACCTGTAATCAAGGTGGTTGTGGTTAATATTCTGTATAATAATATGACCCAGGATCTTTGGGTAAAGGCAACTTCTATTTCAAGCACTGTTTCATTAATTCTGTGATGACTCAAGGTGATGCTCAGTCAACAGTAGATCTATGCATGGCAATAAAAGCAGCACTGATCCCGAGTCATAGGGATGTTAGGTTCATATGTACCCCATTTCCAGCTGAAAAAAATAAGTTCTCAATGTAAACATGCACTGCATATAGAATATCATCAATGCTGTTTTCCTGCCAAAAGTTTTCTCAGGTTGTGACTGATTTTTGCCCGCCACTTTCTTCTGTACCACGACAATGTGCATATTGAATCACAGCAAAAAGCTCTATCCATCAAATAGAGCCTAGTAAATAATCTCAACATTTATGAGTCCATGAGTGCCTTTAACACTGTACTGAACATCCAAGAAAAGAAAAAAAAAAAGATTCTAATTGGGGGAAAAAAATAAACATCAAAAATTTCACAAAATGCCTTAAGTAAGGTATGTAGCTCTGGCAATTCAGTTGTGAGTGAAATGTTCAGATGTTGTTGCCAGAGCTCCAAGTCTCTGCTGTCATGTGCGGCCTACTGCAGCAACTGGATTCAGTTTGGAGGAAGCAATCACCTTAGTGGACTGAACTCTCTGGAACACCAGTTCCACTTGGGGAAACAAACCTTTGTTAATCTATTTTCATTCAAAATATTTCTGGTGCCAATATCACTATCTTGATTTAGCAAGGTTTTTTTTTGTTTTGTTTGGATCTTTTTCACGTTCCCATCCAAGGTGATGCAGACGACTTAAAATGTATGATACTTAATAATCTGTCAAGTAATAGTCACTCATAGTAACAATCAAATAACACTTGTTAGTGCACTGCTTTGCACCAAAAACACACTAGTCACTCTATTGGTGGATGTAGTCTGACTCACAGCCAATGATAATGAGCACTCTAACCTATGATTCGTAGGTGTATAATATCTCACTTAATAATTAAACATCAGGAGGCCCATATTTTACTTAAAATGATGAAATGGGAGATTTTTTTCAATTGAAGCAGATGATAGACTGGACCTGTCTGTGAGTGTGTAGCTACATGTTCACATGCATGTTTGAACAGTGGATGAAAAGCAAACTTGACTGAGCTGCAAATATTGTGTGTGTCTGTACACAAAAGAGAGCCTCAGTGTAGCTACTCATGTGTGCATGTGTGAATACGTGTGTGTGTGTGTGTGTGTGTGTGTGTGTGTGTGTGTGTGTTATCCAGCGGTAGCTACGAAGTGTTTGATGTGTTGGGGCTCCAGCCCATTTGATAAGCTCTTTCCAAGGTCCTCTTGCAGTCTTGCATGACTGTGCTGAACACAATGTGAGGGTACTGGACCACCAGCCTCTCCACCGTTTCCTCATTCACCTGCAAAATACCCACACAAAGACACACACGTTTAACACAATTACATTTAGAAATATATATATAAAAAAATTTAAACATTAGTGGGTGTTCATACACATTTCACAGTCCTAAGGAGCAGATAATCTGTTGTCATGGACTTGAGGACATTACTAAAATCCCTAGTAATACTTCTCATTGATGTCAGCTTAAAAAGACTTTAGAGTTAATTACACTCTACACTTCCATGATGACTCAGGAAAAAAAAATGCTGCGAAATAAGTGAGTCAGTGGATTTTGAGAGGAACATTATTTTTTGTGCAAAGATACAAAAGATGTATCTTTGCATATCTTTAGTATTGTTTTAATGTAGAATTCACCAAGGACAGTATTTCCACACTGAGCTACAGTGGAGGGATGAGGGACTCATAATCAGTAGAGGACATTTTGGAAGGTTCACTTTTATCAGTCTCACTCTGCATGCTGAAGTCTCACTTTTCACTTCAAATAAAAGTTAAGAGTATATTTTTTTTAAAAATGACTGCGTGCTCCACCAGTTTTGTTGCAATCATTGAAAGGCCACTTTTCACAGGAGGAACTTCTACATCAAGAAAAACCTGCTTTTATATCTATATGAATACCCGATCAAGCTAAAGTCTATAGACTTTTTTTAAACTTGTTATATAAGTAAATGTAGTTGGGTGAAAGATCCATAATATTCATAATTACATCGCCCGAGTACATCGTACAATTGAGTATCTAGGATTTGTACAAGTCGACCAATCAAGTGCTTTATTTTATAATCATTCATTCAGTATTAGAACAGATTTTCAGGGAGTCCTACGTAGATATATATTCAAAAGAGGTAGTCAGCCTAAAACCATATGAATGTGAGAGAAACTGTGCTTAAGGCCTAATAAATACAAATTTTTAAATTGCTTAATTTAAATAGGAGTAATTTAAAAATCTGTCAGCTGCCTGGCATTGCCCCCATGATACCTTATTAAGATAATCAGAAACACAGATTGAACTGTTAGTGTCCTGTCAAAATGGCTGTGTACTAAACTAATATGAGGAATAGGCAATTTCTTAAGAGGATTCACTGTATGCACATAGGCACACACACGCACACAACTAGACGATGGCGATGGGTTCAGCACTAGAGGACAGCTGAGCACACCAGGCTAATGAGGCCTTCATGTACTCAGAGAACTAGAAAGACAAGCGGCTAATGGCTTCTCTGCTACTTCATTGCCAGTCTAACACTGTCAGACCATTGCTGAAAGCCAAGAGTGAGAAAGCCTGAGAATCTGACAAAGAGCAGAAGCACAGCAACCCTGGAGACCTTGAGGGGTTAACCACAACCCACCCAGAACCATCCCCCGCCCACCCGCGAGTGTGACACTTTCCAGGGAAAATGATGTATAAACACTCACACACATGTTGAGCACACAGTCATTCGTTGTTGCCAAAGCAGTGACAAAGTGTTTCACAGTTTCTTCTGGGTTCATTGCCTGAGAGCTCTTTGGGTTTCTGTGTTTTCTGGAAGAAAACTCTAGCATGGTGAGAGTTCCCTGGCTCTTGTTCGGGTTATGATCTGTTTTTGCTGTCATATTCTGTCAAATTCTGTCTTCCTCTTCACTTAACACAATTTCTTTAAGTGGTGCGTATCAGCAATTTGTTGTCAAGTGGAGAAATTGAGAAAACAAATGGGACAGACGGACAAAAAGAGTCAGGATCAAATCAGCAGGATCTGAAAGAAATAAGTGTACTTGAGCGAACAGACCACCGAAGCCTCTTGGGTCACAGGAGGGAGATGGAAATTCTGCACAGCACCAGTGAATCCAATAAGACTAAAAGGCAACAACAGCCTTTTAGCGAGCTGGAATTCAGGTGCTTGATGCCAACACACAGAGGCTTAAGAGGCTATTTCAAAATACCACTAATACAGAAAAAATAAAATAAAATCAAGACCACAGGGTTGAGCTTTTCTTGTTTTCGTCTGTTCTTTGTTTTTTTCTGATCAGGCGGAAATTGGAAAATTCCATCAACACTCAAAATGCTGTGTTTAAAGATCCATTAGTACAGCTGATGGATTAATAAAACAGAGTTTCAGGATATTGCCTTAAAGAATCACATTATTTACATGACTGCAAGACAGTTTAAAAAAAAAAAAGCCACCTCGTTCCCTCTAGTGCTGGAAAGATCAAACCGAACAAGTGAGGCAGTATCGTTGACCACACTGGCACACAAAAGTGGACCTTTTGGTTGTTTTTTTCCCTGAAAGTTTATTCACACAGGGCATGAAAAAGAATGTAACAATGAAAGAATTCCTGCAGCATTATATTTTTATGACACATACTGGTTGGAGAAAAAGGTAGCATTGTGTGAGCAGACATGGTCGAAAATCAGGAAGAATAAAAGTGTGAATAGCATGAAAAAAAAAAATGTCTACACTGGGGTGGAGGTGGAAGAAGTTGTCGGACTGATGAAAACAAAATGTGATGAAGCACAATGGAAACCATGTGACCACCTTTAAATTCCGGCAGAAATAAACATCGACTTCTGCCACCAGCTGTTCGTCTTGAAGAACCATCTTTTAATTTTTTGAAGAATTCAGTGCAATTTGTATCAGGTTTGGATGGAAACTTTCTATCAGACAACAAATGGGTGTTTTACTACATCTTATACTTCTGAACAGTTTAGTGAGTCTGAAACGGTTATTTTTGGCCTGTAAGTTTCTATGGTAGATGTATATTAACTATTTATTTTCATCAAGTCAGTCTTGATGAAAATAAATTGTTAATATACATCATAATATACATTCAGAGGAAAATATTAATAGTCTCTTTTTTCCCTCCTATGGGATTTGACCCTGGTGTCTGGCCTCACCACTAACTTGAATTATGGATTTAATTTTTTTTTTCATTGAACGTCTGGTTTGTCTCTTTGATCCTTTTCAACATCATTAATTTTTACCTGAGTGATGTCGGATCACTCTCACACCTAGTTTTTTTTTTTTTGATGGGACACACACATACACACACACTTAATCGGCAGCAGCCGTGGGGAGATGACAGGAAGGGAAGGAAAGAGAGAGATGGAAGAAAGGTGCAGGGCCAGATTTCACCTGGGGATTTTGCTTTTCATTGTCAGCGTCTTAAGCTCTAAGCCATCGGGGGGTGACCCCACACCTGTTTTTTTCCAGACAAACACCTGTGGTTTGCCTATAAAGATGGCCGCATGCTGCCTTCACAGAGGACCAAAGCACAAACAGAGGAGCAGTTTAACCATGGCCTCCAAATGTTACCACTACAGAGAGCAGTTAAGTCTGTTATGACATATGGCTGAGCCTCATTAGCAGATAAAATGACAAACCCCTGATTGCCTTCGTAACAGATTATGCTATATTCTTGAAAAGAGAATGAAACATCCCCCAGCTTGTTAATCAGGGCTTAATTACAATTAAAACAGATCTAAAGAATAGACCTGTCAAACTGATGAGAGGCCATAACATTCATTAATGCTAATTTAGTGTGCCTCCACTTGCTGAGCAAACACGGCGCACACCAAAATGGCCCCCAATCAAATTGCTGAATCATTTCCTAATTGCTGCTTGCAGCATCGCTTAACGTTTGAGTGGCAACAAGATTGCTTTGACGGAAATCACTGAGAAGACTTAACTATTACACTGACCTGAGCTGCTCCTGTTGGTGGAAGGACTTTTTATGTTTTGTGTTTTTCTTTGATGAAGTTGAATTGTAATTACTTTTGCAAAACAGTTGTCAAATGAGTGAAATTGTAACTGATGATTATCATGGAGGCACAAAAAAAAAAAAAACAAGACTGGAAATTAATTAAATCAAAACCTGTATGCATTTTATATTGACAACATTACACAGAAACTCTTTGTACGTGGTGCGAGAGTTATTTTAATTAACTGGCATATATTAAAGGACTTATTCCAGTGAATGGAAATCTTGTTGACAGAGGCATTTATTAACCATAGCATCCATTAAGTCTCATCCACTTTAGTGGCCTGACAGCCAGAAGTACTGTAAGTCCTTTCAGGGCTAAAACAACAGCCCCCTGTGAAAGAAACTCTCTCCTACTCAGTTCCCAGAGTTACAAGCTACAATCCTCTTTCCAGAACAAGGCTACGTGCCCTGTGCATGGCTCTGTGGTATGTTGAATGAGATGTGATGACATCACCACACCTGCTTGGTATTTGCGGCTCAGAGCTGATGTTAGACACGAAGGTCAGACCAAATGCTGTGGGTAGCCTGCTGGCAGAGAGAGGAGTCCTCTGGTTACAACAGTTGTATCACTGACTTGTTCAAACCAGTGATTCAGCTGTTTCTTTCTACAGCAAAATTTAGTTACTGGGCAAAACTGTGCTTAATAATATTTTGTTGCTAAGCAACATAAGCTTTAAAATGCTATCTGAAAGCAGTGGGGTTTTGGTGATTGAAACGGTGCTTTAAATGTATAGCTCTGGCAGGGAGTTTTTCTTTTCTTTTACCCAATACAGTCTTGATCCCATGTACTGTACTGTACTGTACAATCACTGCTCCAAACCTGCAGCCAAGTCTGTAGAAGAGCCATATGATAGAGCAGATCGTTGCCCACTGATGATTCTAATCTTTGAAAAGCATCTGGGAGCGCAGCCACAGCTATCTGGAGCAAGGCCTATACTTATGATATTTTCCCCCATTTTAACTTCAAAGATGCTGTCCTGTAGATCTAAGTGCGGTGTAATGCATGCTGACGGGTAATGTGCCGTTGTCAGGGTTTACAAGAGGGCGAGAGAGGGATGAGGGGAAAACAAAAAGATGTATGTCTGATATGCTGTTCAGCAAAAAGCACCTTTTATTTAAACATGCTGTACAGTAAACATGAATAGTTTATGGGGTTGTGTGTGTGAGCGCCTGTTGACATCCGCTCTTTTACTTTTACATGTGATGGCTGAAGGTAAATGACGGCAAGTCCCCGAGGTGACCTCTGCTCTCTCTTGGAGTGCTCTTATGCGCCCCCCCCCCTTTTTTAAGACTAATCCTCTGATGCAAATGCACTCTATCACCACGTAAAATATACATTTACCGCAAATGCTGGGCCTTCCCCCTAGTGAGCACCACAGTAAAACACGTCGTAAAGATGACTAATGCCACAGCGGTTTGCATTCTCAGTGGGAAAAAGAAGAACGGGGTCGTAAATCGATAATCAGACACACAAACATGAAGATGCATATCATATAAGACCAGCATGGTAAAAACACCCTCTGAGTGCTCCTTGCAATCAAGGGAGAGGGAATAAAGAGAGAGAGAGAGGAAACAGAATAGTGGCCTCCACTTCTTCTGATTTTATCAAAAGCTACTGAGTACTGTATTGTAAATAGCAACAATAAGTCAGAAAAAAGTATATATGTTGATATTGAACAACTTAAGAACTAAATTCAAATTACATTAATGTCCATGCAGATATGAGAAAGGACATGTTCGGTGGTCCTCTTTATACGACTAAGTGTTTCATTTTTGTTTTTTTTTTAAGTGAAAAGGTTGTATTTCTTTTTTCTTTTTTTTTATTTCCTTTGCGCTTTCATTAAATGCAGCACAGGTCTGCAGGGTTCTTTTTGTCCTTTATTTCTCCTGCTTCCTCCTCCTCTCATTTTCTTTGGCCATGTGGCAGCCATTGCTAGTCCAAGGCCCATAAAGAGAGACAAATACCCCCGGTTCCTTGTCTACTCCCATGTAAAGACTGTATCAGTCAACCAGTAAATACATTTGGGGTAAATGTTTAAAAAGCCTGTTTAGGCAGCAGAAGAATGTAGTGCATCAGGTCTTAGTAAAAGGCAGCTTAAACAAGCCTGGATTTAAACAGGCCAGATTTATAGCCTTCCTTAAACTGCTCAGAGGAAAAGCCCCAGTTGTAAAGTTTCTAAACGAGTGACTGGACATTTGAAAGATAGTTCTCCATCTGTGATAAGGAGGGGATGGATGGAAAAAAAAAGAAAACAGCAGGGGACTGCAGAAGTATAGAAACAGAAAAGAGATTGTCACAAACTTATTCCAAAGGATTCAATATTTCTAAATGAACTATTGATGCATTGGCTTGGAAGCTTAAGGAATAGGCTGCTCTTTAGTGAGGAAAGCCTGAGCTCAAACATTTTGATTTTGTCTCAGAAAGCCGAGCTCCCCTCACAGAAATCTGCAGAGCATGGCTCTGAATGTGCTTTTAAAAACCAGGTCAGGCACCGCTGGCGACAACTAAGGTCTGGTCCCGCTCACACAACCTCATCCCTGCACAATATCAGACAGCTGCAGAACTAAATAGGAGGGTGTCAGTGCATACGCTCACACACACAGAGAGGAATGGGGGGCTCAGCTGAACAGGGTCAGAGAAAAAGGTTCTGGAGGCCAGGTTTGTAAACCCCACACTCCATCACGCGTGACAAAGGTAACTAAAGGAATGTGTACATGGCTCAGCCCAATCCCTCTTTCTACATCGGCCTTCTTATCTTTGCAGACCGGAGGAAAACATTCCAAAACAAGAGGCTTTGCACGATTTATTTGTTAGTCTTAGTGAAGAAAACATGGTAGAACACTATCACACCCACATCTTATTAGATTGAACTAAAATAAAGCTAATGAAGAAATACAGTGTTGTAGTGACACAGATAACTTCAACACACAGTTTCAAGTAACCACAGAGTTTTAAAGAAATGTGATGTTCCTGCAACGATCATAGTCATGAACAGCCACTCTTCACAATCCACACTCTGAATTTAACACTTGAAATGAATTGCTACAGAGGTAAAACCATAGCATCAAAAATGTTTTAATTATGTTGGTTAGGAATAACGAAGAGCACGGACCCTATTCACTCTAGGTTCAAATGAAAACATACTCACTTTAATTGGGTCTGTGTAGGATACTGTTCTGTTGCCCTGCGTCGTGGATCTGTGTGTCAATATATTTAATGAATTGAAGCAAATTGGCTGTTATTAAAACGTATTTATGTTGTATTCAGGTAGGTATTCAATCTGTGCATTTCAGATTAGGCCCAAAATGTCTGGAAATGTAACTGACACTTGCATATAAGTGCAAGCTACAGCTACACAGCATATATACACAAATGTGGTGCACCATAACCATTCGACTATTATTTAGGTGCATGTATAAGTCTTTTGATAGCAAATTAAGATATAATTATATGGCTACCAGTCATTTTACAATATTTCAACTAATGAATTAAAAAAGAGCAGAAGAGGAAGACAGACACAGAAATATGGTGTGACACACAAAGTTCATCGTCTTACCACTGGGACTTGTTGGGGTCACGTATTGTTGTCACAGAGTAAAATAAGATAATAACAGGCCTGCTGAACCAAGACCATTTCTTTGTCTTCAAATAGCCAAAAAGCACAATGTGGTAAGATGGGTGCAAACACACACATGCTCACATACACACTCATAAACACACACATCCCTCCAGAAACTGTAGGAAGAAATTCCAGAGCGGCTTACTGGAGGTCAGACACAAGCAGAATTTTTTAAAGATAATCACAACAGAGCTTCTGTGTTTAATTTCTTTGCCCCTCATGACTCTCTTAGTCTTCACTATAAATAAAGAGCAAGGACGACTTGACCCTGTCCTTTCAAAGAGCACCATGATACAAAATTCATAGTGACTCTTAGGAGTGAGGGAGACCATGGTTTAGATTTGTGGACTGGTTTAAGTTACAAACAAGGCAGCGAGTGATGCTGAGTGATGGTGCGGACACCACCTACCATAGAGCGATTATTCTGAATTACGGGTTCATTCTCAATAATCAAATCAAAGCACATCAATTTAAATCAAACTTTCTGGTATTTTAAAGATGCATAAAAAGCAGCGTGTTCACCAGATTTCAGCGTTTTACTCTATTCACAAACTTTGACAGCATAATAAATCAGTATCTTTGTTTTCAGAATTGTAACTCTTGGGTAAAATTGTTCTTTTACTCGTACGAACACTACCTCTGGCAAGATACATTTCCTTTGTGTTATAGCACAACTTGTACAAAGCTTTTACATCCATTGGCTATTTTGTTTTCAATCAATTATAAAGCTGGACATCAATCAGAGGCTTAATCGATCCCCCTCCCAAAAAAAGTTCCCAGGCTCGTCTGGATGCATTAAATTTGTACAGACATAGCAGTCAGTGCGGGGATCTACATTGTCATTAGCATTAAATAGCTAATTCATCACCAACACAGTCAGACACTGTGCCTGCGGGCTAGAAATGGGCTGTGACCACCTGCTGTCTTTCCCAATGTCTGGGAGAGGGGGAAAAGGCGTATTGAGCCAAACGTTAGTTATTGCCCAAAGACATATCAGGATTGGCAAGTCTGAGTATCCAGGCCAAACTGAGTCTTGTCTACTGTCTGCCCATGACTCCATGAGATTATGTTGACCTCCGCTGTGATGAGTAAACAGCTATGGATGAGGGAGGAAGCAGAAGCGGGGAGGGAAAAAAAGGTGGGAGGCTGAAACTCCAGATAGGGGGGGACAAGTTGAATGAACTAATTGAATGAGCAATAGATGTGAGCAGCATCCAAAATTTAAACAACCTTGTCTGTCCTTGCTCATAGGAGGGTAAGAGAGGGAGAAACAAAAAGAGGAAAGAGGGATTCTTTAAAAAAAAAAAAATTAAATACATAAGTAAATATGAGTATGTAGGTTAGTACGTGTAGGTTAGAGCCAGGTGAGGTCAGGTTACATGTGTGCGTGTCCAGTAGAATTTTTGTTGAAGGGCAATTCTGTGATTCACTTCTGATAGTCAGTGAACTCTGTCAGTGTCTCACTTTATTTCACCCGCTCTCCTTCACTGTCCCTTGCTCGTGCCCTTTAGAAAGAAGATGAAGGGATGATCAGGAGGCAGCTTCAGTTAAGACTGCCAATCAATACGGCTCCTCTGTGCGGGATGAGACCCCAAGATTACACTGAAAATCACAAATGGCAAATGACTCTTTCAAACTGCTTTCCCGACTTTGAACAGTCAAGTCCGACCAAAGCCGGTAAAATAGGAACCAGAGAACCTGCCTATCTAACACCTGATGCTGTGCATGCAGCATCCTTCTCCTAATTCCCTTTCCCTTTAGAAGCCTTTAAACTAAGGATCCCTGCCGCTCACAATAACAACACTCATCAAAGAAAGTTTTGCTGAACTCCCAAACTCTCATTTCCTAAACGAGAGTTAAAATGCCCCCTAACTCTTCACCATACTTCATCTTTGTTTTCCTCACTCCAAACCTCCAGGCCCTGAACAATTAGGCCCTTGTTTATGTCTGCAAATTGCTGTGCCGTGCCTATCTGTGTATCGTCCCCAGCAGCTGGATGCACCAGTGGAACGACCATATTGATTGGTATGCCTGTTCTTTTAACAAGATCTGTCTGCTTGCTCTATCAGGGGGTGCAGCAGCGCTCATACCTGTTCCCCAAATGACGCTCCGCCTCAGTACAGGTAATGGCAGTGCACTTCAAAACTGCTTACACAAAACACTTTTTTCGGGCCATTTGTGAAGGGAATAGCTGGCTTTGACTATTTTTTCCATTTCATCTAATTTTACTTTTATTTTCTCTTGATTTCTGTCATTCGTTAAATCATTTTTTTCATTTTTCTCCTCCGGGCCACCCTTCATTTTACTTTCTATTTTCCTTCCTCATCTCCTCCATTACTATGATAACTCTTTCTCTTTCCACCACTTGTCCCTGAAGGGGCTGGTAGCAGTCAGTGTCATTATTTTCCTAGTCCAGCTTCGTGCTGACTGTGTGAGTTTGCTTCCCTCTCTGTTTCACAACCTGGACTGCCCATTTGTTTTCGTGCTAATGAAGTAGTGGAAAAAGCAAGAGAAAAAAAAGGAGAAAATAGATGAGAGAAGAAAAGGAGAAGGGGTAAAGTGAAGGAAAGGATTGCAGGTCAGCGAGCGAGGGAGAGATGATGGGATAGACAGGGGAAGAAAAAGGATGAGAAGAAAAAGAGAAACATATGAGAACGTCTCTAAAGAAAACATTCCACTGACGCTGAATAAGATCAAAACACCCAAAGTTATACATCATCGGAGAATGATTGTTCACAGAGTGACCAGGGGCGCATATTATATATATATATATATATATATATATATATATATATATATATATATATTAAAAAACAACTTAACACATATAGGAGACATAAGAAAAGTGTTAAGATAAGGTGTGCAATGAGCTGTACTGTGTAGTGCTTAGCAACACAGTATGTTTCTGCAGGAATCAATAAAGCTTACTGCTGGACCCTCGCCACTGTAATTGGACACTTGTCTTAATTTTTGTGGTTAGCCAAAAGAGCTACAAATGTTACGGTATTAGCATTTGGCAAATTTGTGTGAGTCTGGTATGTTTATGCGTGCTTGGTTTCAGCATCTCTGTGTCTGCTCAGTCCAATGAGCAGAACGCCTGTTACTATATCACTATAATTTTTTTTTTTTTGAAAATTACAGCTGACGCCAAAGCACTAAATTTCGCCACTCAAAACCGTAGCCTAGATTAATACATAATGTTCCATTGTGTTTGTGGAAGTGTAGAGGGATGGATTCCTCCCACAGAGAAGAACATTTAACAGTAAACTCGATGGGAAGCTGGGCTTCTCTGTGACACACACACTCTGACATGTGCGGCACTGCCGAGCAAAAAGGATCAGTTTTTCAGAAGATTAAGGCGCTTTCTTTTTTCTCAAGTCTTTCAGCTAAATACTTCAAAAGTCTGGCATGGAGTAATAGCTGAAAGAGTACAAAATGAATTGATTTGATTATTGTGGGGGTGAGTCTGGATCAATCGCATTCTTTCCTCTCGTCGGAACGGGGTCGTTTGGCCCTGAGGGCGGAGGGGTGTAATCATTTGAGACAGACGGAGCACGCCGTATGCCCAGGCCTGGAGGGGTTCTGATTTCAATGCTCCATTATGAGCTGTGTTAACAGCAAATAACATAAATTCCTCCCGGAGAACTCACACAGTAACACACTGACACATTGCATTTCGGCATGTGTAAACACACGGAGACACAATGGAAATCCTTCAAATAGACGTGAGAAAAGAAAAAAAAAAAAAAGTCAGTGGCACAAATGCACACATTCCATACTATTAAAGGCGTATATGGTTCGGCTACTGAAATATGAGTTTAAATAAGAAAATATTCATACTTAACACAGGTCTATGCTACACTAAGTCTGTGTTTGTACTGAATAGGAAAAAAAAAACTTAAATTCGTCATATCAGTCCTCAGTCCAAATGGCAGTGGACACACAATTCAGGTTCTCTGGCAGTAAAATGTATACAGTACGGAAGCACGTTTGTATAAACTGTGATGGAGGAAATCGATCCTTCACACTGCTCCATATGAGGAGAACCAGCTGGATTCTGTTAACAGTTCTTAAATGAATTCTACCCTTTCTAAGTCCTGTGACATTCAAGGAAGCTTTTACATTAAAATTCTCAGCGTTTTGACAATTCCAAACAAATTTGCACAGGCAAGGCTGCACTGCCGAGGCAGAGATCTAAGTAGGTTGTCCGCACCGCGTGTCAAGGTTATCACAAGACTGTAGTTGTCAAATACTGACAGGACCCACACTGAAACCTAACTCCACATCAGTTAGTATGAGAGGAAACTGTGAGGGGAGAAGGGAAAAAACGTATGGGAGGGAAAGAAGAAGAAAGACAGAGAGGCTGAAACTTATATTTATTTTAAATGGCCAAATGTATACTGTAGAAGTTACATGAACATCTGTAAGACAGACCAGGCATGATGATGACAAGACTATGAATGGCTGCACAGGTCAGTTTGTTACTGTCACATCTAATCTTAGCTAGTTTTCTTCCAACCTCTGGCACTTATTTGTTCTAAATTCCTGCAACATACACATCCTGTACAGAAACCAAGCAAAATCCTTGTAAGGGAAATATTAACTTTAGGATATTTGTAATATGTCCAAAACACTGTCAACACAGCCCTCACAAGGTATAACTATCTGCCAAAGCAAACTGCTCTGTATAAGTGTATATAACAATTTATTTTTGCAGTGCAAACATTCATGGTTGGTATGCAGAACAAAATTATTTCAGTTTGGGGCCATTGTCAATGAAGTCCTTAGCTACAGTACACTGGCTCAGATGGTAGTTGGTCGATGTGTAAATATTGTGATGGTTACTCGAATGTGTAGATCCTGGGGCTGAGCTAAACAAACTGAGGTTGCGAGAGGTTGAGTTAAGAGTGCTAGACCAATTAAAGTCAATAAGGCTCAATCATATGAAAATGCCAGTCTAATTTAAGGAACACGTTGTACAGTAAAGCAGGGTTGCCTGGAATCTCCCCATGTTATTACCTCATGTTTCATCATGGAGAGTAACCATCATCAGTTCTTGAACTGCCTAAGAGTGCTGAAGAAATATGAACTTCACTTGAAGAAGTGACCTTATGTGCTTGTCATTCATGTTGTCAACAATAGGCTAAATAAAGAAAAAAGACAAACAGATGCATGGAAAAACCTCTGTTATGCCTCACGTCTTATTTTAAACAATGAATAATTACATATGAGGGATGAGGAAGAAAAAATCAAATGGATTTGTCGGCAGAAAGGGGACATGTTGTGACTGAGAGAAATCTAAACTTTAGTAATTTGCACAAGACTTTCATTATGAGCGAGCCTTGTGGAATTGTGAGCCTATCCTCCAGCTTCTGCGCTTTCCCAGAACTGCATTAAGCACAGAGATGAGATTAGTTTGCCCTCCGATTGAATTGGACATGCCTCTGGATTTTACTGCTACAATACACAAATAAAGCATGATGTAACATGGCCCGAGGCTTAAATGTCAAATGTGAACCAGGGAAAAAAAAAAAAAAAAAAAAAAAAAACACCAAATTGAACGCGCTGCTGATACCGAAAACAATTTTGCAAAGTACTTTAAAATATTGATTTGATTCATTTAAAAGACACGGCATGAAGCACAAAATACAACCACTGTGAAACCTACAACAAAAGCAGAAATTACCATGAAGCTGTACTTTTTTTGGACAAAATTCAGTGTGTAATTTGAACAGATTTTTTAACTTAGGAATTTTTAAGGCACTTGATTCCCTCTAGCAAAGAGTACAAATGCAGCAACATTGTGGCCGTGAGCCCTGAAATACCAGTTCTACATCAGAAGATGCACCAGCTCAAATCAGACACCAGACAATAATGGCCCTGTCAAAGTGACCTTGATGAAGATATTGAACAGCCCCGAACTGCAAGGTGCTTTGGAGAGGAGTGCCAGCTTCAATAAAGGCACCAATTGCACCAATCACTGCTTTATTTAGCTGTCATCTGCAAAAATAAATAAAAATTCAAATCAACTATAAGACAGGCAGCACACTGATTTCAAGCTGAAATGAGGAGAGGCCTTTAGACTGGAGAACAGGAGAGGCAGGGTGTTTTTTTGAATGTAAGAAAGTGAGATGAGAGAAGGAAGAACATGGTAACCTCTGCTCATGGGCTGACTTGTAGATAACCACAATTCCCTTGGTCTGTCTCTCGCTCTCACCTTTTTACCTCTTTAACTTACTCTGTAGCTCTCATTTTCACTGTGACCTCAGCAATAACAACCTATTTCTGTTTATTTGTTTCCCTCTGGGCGAACTTTGGATTACCCCTATTCTTCTCTCTCTCTCTCTCGTCCTGACCAGCCTGAGCATATCTACTGTAACTCCCTTTCTCGCTGGACGTAATGAAACAACAACATCAACAACAAACAAAGAAAGTAGCTGCCCTAGGCTGATCTCCTTCCCACACAGACCTGACCAATCTTCACCAATATTCCAGGCTCATTTGCAATGCTAAATGCAATTTTAGGTAGTAAAAGAGAGAAGACAGAGAAATGGGTGAAAGGGGCAAGAATGCAGCAAGTTAATTCTGTAATTCAGAGTAGGTAATGTACCTGACCTTGGAAACAGTCAAACTCTTTTCTCTGCTCGATTCACACTTCATTACAACTTTAATAACACCAATTATTGCTTTATTAAGCTGTGTCATCCCCAAATTCCTGCTTCTAGCAGAATGAGAATAATTACTTATCTTTCCTACAGGCTATTATGGCTATAAATATCTCATCTAAAGAAAGAGATGGATAAATAAATAGGGGCAGGGGAACGAGTGAATTAGTTGGAAGGGCAGGGTCATGATAGCAAATGACGACGAGAAACTTAAGAAAAATTGTTACTCCACTAAAGATGTAGGTCATTCCAGAGCAGATTTTTATTAGTATGGCTGTAATATCGATTGTTGGGTCAGAGAGTCGGCGAGGCAGGAGGCAACTAAATGAAAATGGAATCTAAGTGATCACCTGCTATGTAATGCAGTTACTCTTTATTACTCCTAGATAAATATGATAGATACACATTCATGTCTGCAATAATGTGAATTGAGTACACCACTTCATCACTGAGACCTTACATATAGGGTCACTGTCAGACCCTCATATGTTTTAATTTCATTACCGTATAAATAGATAAATATGATACACCGATGTTCTTGGCGCAATTAATGATCTCAGTGTAGGTATTTTTATCAGAGAAATCCATAGGGTCAACCTCGAGGACATGACTCACAGATTTCAAAGATTTTATAATGAAGAAATAAAAATGATGAGTTCCTAACCTGGTGAGAGGCCTCGACTATAAGTCAAAATCTCTCCTCCTTCTTTTTCTCCCTTGCCAACTTCTACTAGGACTTTTTTTTTTACAATTCAGGAGGGGCAGTAAAAAATGTGTACAGCCCAAAACCCAAATGTAAAATTTAGCCTGAACCTAAAAGGGAAAGGCTCATTAAAACATACTGTTACACTCACCATATGGAGGTCCATCAGTGCTGGGATTATGGCCTGTGTTGTAGATGAAGCTACAGTACAAGAATCTAGGGTGTACAGTATCAGCACAGGCTAAACTTTCTAGGTTAAGCCAGCTGTTCTCTTTCCCTTCCTTGTCTGCCCTCATCCCACTCATGTCAGACTGAATGATCCCATAGTAAGTGGATGCATCTGTGTGGCAGGAGCTCCACCGAACCAATTGGAGAAGTGGGTGGTGTTGTTACCATGGCAGTACAACTAAAAGTGCATTCCACCAGGTTAGCGATTGGATGGGTAACAGGCCAGATGAGAGTTTAAGGGTGACTTTGGAAAGGTCACCGCTGAGACCCAGAGGCATCTCAAAGTTAGTTTAAGAGGGGTCATTATGTCACTTTACTTCTGTTATCACCCAACCAGCTGAATTGAACATGCATCACGTAGACATACTGGGCACAGGTGGCAGTGGCTTAGCTACTCCACACGCTCTCCTCTGGATACTTTTTAATTGGCCAGTTGCCGTGACCTGGGACTTTTCAGAGATCATGTGTATGTGTTTGATTAGGTCTCTGTATTTACATGTGTGTACTGGAATAGTCAGGTCATTGTTGAACTTCACTGAGCAGGACTGATGTGTTGCTGGATGTACTGGATGTAAGTGACTACTGTACATGGTTGTATAATTACAATCCTTTTTATGTATTTTTTCTATGTTGTATTATTACCGTTGTGTTATTTTTGTTTTTTGTTGCTGTTGCATTATTTGCTGTAGCAACAGGTGGGAAATCATATGTGCACGGGCATTCACATATATACACATCAATAAATTTGATTTACAGTGATATAAATTAAATGTTAAAAGTTTTAAAACAATCAGAACTCTTACGAGAATAGTTTTTCCTGTAGACAAAAAAAAGAACTACCACATCCCTTCAAGATATGTTGGAGCAGGTATAAAAAAATCTGATCTGTTATATCAGAAAATATACAGAAATGTCTTTTGAGACAGTGCCACACACAGAGTACAAGCTGACAGGGACCCAGGCAATAGCAGACATTATGGGTTGAGCCTTGTTACCTTGTCACATCTCATGAGGCCCAGGTAGCGCAGGGACTTGCTGCTCTGAGCGATCTGTGTAGCTCCCTGGTCTGTGATATCCTTACACCAGCCGGCATCCACAGTCTCTATGGTGCTGCTGTACTGGCCTATGGCTATCAGAGCTGTGGACACAGGAGGAAGATAGAGAGAGGGAGATGGGGAAGAAGGGAGGAGGGAGGGGGAAAGAAACAAGAAAAGGTGTTAGTCTGACAACCTTTCTCATGCAAATGTGGCAGCATCGTCCTCCCACAGAGACACATGGAAATTTAAGATGAAACCGGGGCAAAGTCATCTGGCCAGCTGTGACACATAATTTCATTGTTTACACAACACCTTAAAACACACACACACACACACACACGTACACAAAGGTAACACACATGCACGTATACACATCTTACACACACACACCCATGCTTGTTCAGACTGCTGCAGGATTCATCCATTAGAGCGTTGGCATGAGTCACAGCACTGAAAGGCAATGACACTGTGCCAGGGTAAAGTGTGACTCCATGCCAGTGTATGATTTAATTCTGCTTGTGTGTGTGTATGTGTGTGTGTTTACTGCTGCTAGGGCAGAAACATAATGCCGGGGTAAAAAGTATCTACCAAAACAAATATCTGTCAGTGTCTAGGGTCTTTGTTGTTCCACCTTAGAGCATGTGTGCAATCATACCTGCTCATACACACAATGTTGTTCTTTTTGACACTATTCATTTTTTTTGAACATGGGACAAATTAAAATACATAGCTGACAAATAAGATGTGATTTAATATTCTGTAATTCATCCAAAAGAGAGACATACTTCGTTGCATTAACACAGACACACTACAATCTTCTCCATCAATCTTTCACTTGTCAATCGTTGGGCAGATGGAGGAGACCTGTGCTCCACCAGTCGATTGATAGTGCTGCTCGGAGATCGATTGGCGGGGCCTGGGCTTTGTTCTCCACTCTCTCACAACCATCACTAATGAGAATGAGAAAAGTGGAGGAGGAGCGAGGGATGAGGGTAAGATGAAAGGAGGAGGGTAAAGACGGAAAAAGCCTTTGACAGCACCTTCAAATAGTTACTTAGCCGTGATGTTGTTTTCTCATTTGCAGAAATCCATTTCACTTTTTTTTTACAAACAAGCCTGTGCCTCAAACATCTCCACTTCAATAAGGAGGGCAAAAATCTTTACAAATTTGTTTTCATGTTGGACCTCTTCCGTTTCTCAGTTTTATCACCAGCACTTTTCAAAAATATTTGTAGGTATTACAGTATTAAATAACATACAATTGACATATTGTTGATGTTATTACATGCTGGGTAGGACTTGGTGTCCAAGAACATGTGTGCATGTGTGAATGTATATGAGTGTGTGTGCTTCCACTGTGGAGCAGGAGCTTGTTCCCACAGGAGGAGGGAAATGAATAATCTCATGCTTTTTGAATCAACTGCATGTATTTAACCCTCTTTCCTCATATCCAGCTGGAGCTATGTAATGTAAAGTCCAACTTCACACACACACACACACACACACACACACACACACACACACACACACACACACACACACACACACACACACACATACACAGAGGACTAGTCTTGTGTGGACCATGTAACATATGTAATATATAGCTTTGGGCACTTGCAGTGCTCCACATGTGGTTCTTTTTGTGCTCCAGCATGCTCTGGGATGCCATGCATAATGGCACATTATGGTTAAACAGGCAGTAATGCAGCTTTGAAGCTACAGTATGTTTCATGTAAAACAGCAATGTGAGGAAGAGGCTCCAGCAGGCCACATGGATAAACAGCCATATTGTTTTTTTAACTAGCACTGACCTGATGATGGTTTTTGTATGTATCTGTGCTCTTGAGAGTGTGCGAGTCAGTTTAAGTGGGTAAATGGCTCCCCATCCTGTTCCCCTTGTCGTGTCCAATCACAGGATCCCAAATTTGATTACCTGAGCTGAGATCTTTCGTCTGATGTTAAGATACACATGCTGCTGCTGTTAAGACTGCTCACAAAGTGATTGAGGAGTTTTCTGAGGAAGAGGGAGATTAAATAAAAGAGGAGAGGTTCATAGTTAACTGAACCAAACAACAGAGCTGCCTCTATATCACCATAACCAACTCTTGGACCCCATTTCTTCTCCTTCAACTTTACTTCTCTCTACCTATTAAAGCCAAAAGATAGGAGCAGACAGGTGCCTACCGCAGTGAATGCAAAAGAAGTGAGAGTGACTACATTGTCTATGCATTTCCTGATTACTGTGCTGCACTCACCTAAACACATGACCTTCCTAATGTGAATTGCTTTCGACAGAGTCAGGGCTTTCTAAAGAAAACATATGGCAATTTAAGATAGCTGCAAGGGGACAAAGAAGAGCAAATAACACTGAACATCATTTTGTTAAACTCTCAAGTTGGTAAACCGAGGGAATCAGATAATGTTTTTGTCAGAACGGGCCAACTGTTAGGCCATTTAGACTTGTTAAGTACTCTATCAACAAGTTCATCTGGTCGCCATTACAGTCTAATATCCCTGTGTGTGCTCTGCTTCTCTGCCTCCTTCCTTTGATCCTCTATCAGGAGACTGTAAACTCCAGCTACTCCCAGTGGCAAAACGGAAATCGTTGGCTATTTTTGCAAAGGAGAGGAGCTTTTAGTAAAACGTTTTTACTACAGTCGCACAGTCGTTCAGTGACTCTGAGAGAAAAAAATATACTTACATTACACATACTCACACATGGATAAGCTTCTCATTACATTTAAAGTAATGTGATAGCAAATTACACACACAGAGCAACATATAACAAAACAAGACTCCATGTTACTTTATGGTAGTATAATCACCAGTGTGAGGATATTTTACAATACATACACAATGTGCAAATTCTATGCAAGACAATCTTTCATTTGTTATAGTAATGATAGTTTGCTTCCACTGATGACTATGTATCATGTTTTCTAAGATGTTAATCTTTGTATAGTAATGAGATGAGATTAACCAGCTAAAGCTATTATATTAAATTTGCTACATACAGTGGGTGTTTGAGTCTGAGCTATATATAAATAAACCATACAGACAGCTACAGGTGTTGATATAAAATGATCAAAAGGTCACGTGTTTTAGTTTTTTTCGGTATTTACAGATGCACGTGTCTGTAAATACCATAAATAGTTTTGTTTTTCTTACTACTGCTAGGTGTTGTATGGAAATAAGAAATGAGAAAACAACAACAAGCATGCCGGAGGCGTGGCTGAGGTGATGGCTGTAAAATCTGTGCTCTTTTTAAGGCAAAGTATATAAATATGAGCAGTATACATTTCTGTACGGATTGCGCATTTTGATACTTTCACAGTTTTAAAACCAAAAATGTTCAGGACAGGTAATATTCAGTCATTCAGTGTTTTTTAAGCAGGTTGATAACAATGGACAATTGCACACATGCTTGAAATTTAACCAGAAATATAGTTTTGAAAAACTTTTGACTTGCACTGTATAAGGGACCAAAGGAGCAGGAAATTGTCTTTCCTGACTGATAATGATTTTCTGTCTGAGAAATAGATGAAGCGATATGCAAGAGATGTTAAGGTGAAAAAGAGGTGGAAGAGTCAGAGCAGGGAAGTGGGGGGAAAATCCCATTCTTGCAGCAGGAGCTGTGACTGAGTGGTGACTACTCACTCACAGACGGTAATGAGGACACACTCTGTTGCACTGCCTGAGAATGACTTTAGGATCTGGTTCTCTCTCTCTCTCTCTCTCTCTCTCTCTCTCTGTGTGTGTGTGTGTGTCTGTGTGTATGTACTCTCCCTTTAGTGTGAAGAGAGGCAGAGAAAGAGACGGATTGACCTTAAATCCTGGATATCGTTCATTTTGAACATGGCACATTTCACTTGTCTTTTACCACATCTGTCAGTGGGGGATAAAACGACGTCATCATACGAGAAACAGGTGGGGATCCACATTTAAAACCAATTGCTTCATTACATTTAAAGTTCTCTAGGGAGAGAGGATAACATATCTTCCTGTCAATCAATCACCAAACTACAAATCAATCAGCAGATCAATGTAAAGAGAGTCATGGACCATTTAGTGCCTTTAGGAACACTATCACTATGTCAAAACCAGAGCCACAGTTCTTTCACTAAGGCCCACCCTGATAGTACAATTTAAGCATAGGTTCTGTTCAAAGCTCTCAGCTAGTAACCATGTGGCGAATGTCGAACAAAGGTGAATAACAGACTAAAACCCTAAATCTTTAGTGTTCTATTAACTTCTGCATTATCTCCAGACAGTAATTCATAAGCCTTTTTCCAACACCAAGCACAGTCTGTTATCAAAGCCCATAAATAGTAGATTTATCCAAACATAGGAGTGGTCCTAGGCTAAGGTAACCACACTCCAAACACGGGGGTCAGGAGTTGGTCAATCCTGTGATGACCGCAACGTGAGAAGAAACCCTTCTTAATCAGCTTATTCTCCTATCTCTGTACCTGACCTCAGAGATTCAGGGGTTAAGAATCTTTTACAGGGTTATTAGATATTCACTTATTACATTCTCCTAAATGATGGTGTGCCATTACTGCTATCTCATTGCTCTGAAGCCATCCCCATGGATGTCTGCAGTAACCCTATACACCATATTTTAGCCACTGATGAAGACAGAACGCCTATGAAAGACGTGATGGTATATGGATATGGTAAGATTTACTGTGATGTGCTGTGTGTGCATGTGTTCATAGTGTGTGTGTGTGTGTGTGTGTGTGTGTGTGTGTGTGTGTGTGTGTGTGTGTGTGTGTGTGTGTGTGTGTGTGTGTGTGTAAATATGGCAGCAGGGACAACAGAAAAAAGGGTTATTATGGCTGATGTATTCCAGAGAGCACAACTGTCATGTCTAATGTGAAAGACATTCACTCGGTTCTTTGTGTTGCGTTTAAAAACTTGGCCTCTGTTTTCTCTCTGCTTTGCTGCTGAACGCCCAGAACCAAAAGAGAACCCCTTTTTACTTCTCATCCTGTTAAGTCGTGGAAGTTGCAAGGGATACAAAGCAGATATCACAATATGTATTTTTCCTCCCACTTTATACAGTACCCTTACCAAGACTGACACGCATTTTTGTAAGAGACAGGCCAAGTTCATTTCAAATATGCTGTATTCCTGAAACATTCCTGAAGAAGAATGCTTAAAAACACAATAACACTAGTGCTACAATCAAGAATGCACCTTGGACTGTAGCTAAGCTGGGCAATAGGACAATGTAGAGAGACAATATGATTTTTTTCTATGGTCAATGTCACAAATCAGTTAACAATACTGCTTTGCGACAGGCAAAGTAAAGAAGTGATAGAAATGGAAGCAAATCGTTAACCTATTGCTTTTCATTGCTGGGGACAGATTTCAGCGAATAAACACTAACGCTGAATTTGCAGCATTTCTTCTATAGTGGTAACTAAACAGCTGTTAATGCTATGTTGGCTATGTTGCAATAACAGAGATTTAAATACAACACCTTTAAATTGTTAGAATAGCCAAAAAACAGATGCACTTGCCTGATTATCTTATGCAGAAGCGAGTTTTTCTTTCAGCCATAAAAGTGAATAAACTGCAGTTGAGGATTCTCTTCTTATCACCGACTCCCAATAAAACTGCATTAGAGTTTATTTTGATTGGATGAACATGAAGGACTTGACTGCTAATGGCTGTGTTCTGGGTATAGTATGTATAGACATTAACTGCATGTGCTCTAACACGACAGTGATTTGTGTACTGACTGGTAACATGAGCAAAGATGGGAGAATGCTGTCATAGAAGTGCGGTTACATGGGCTTAAATATACATGCATGAGCTCACATACATCATACAAGAGTGTAAAAACTGTGTAAAGTGACCTCAATAAGCACCATGTGGATGTCACTTAACTTCTTTGATGTTGATCTGACCTGGTGAGCCACAGGACTCACAGCCTGATTGATTAACACAATATGCTCATCTTCAAAGTCCCTGCTGAACTCACCAGGGTCACACAGAGTGGCAAAACTAATGCAGTAAACAACATTAGAAATAAAGCACTTGAAACACACATGTGAGACAGGAGACAAGAGAGGCACTGTTGCCTTGGCCTATGGTGAATTGAGAATTAACAAATTAAAAACTGTGAGAACTCGAGGGCACTGAGGAAAGCATGTGAACAATCTCTCGATTTAAGAGGGAAAAAAACCCAGCTTGACTGTGGAAATGGACACAAACTTGATGTAACAAAAATTGAGGTGTATCTTCCAAAGCATACAAAAGATATAATGCTATGAAGTGAAAAAGAGAGTAAGGGGAGTAGGAAAGAAAAGAAAAAGAAAATGAGTGAGGCAAAGGTTCTACGAGGTGACGTTCTTTGCTCTGACATTTTGGGCAAAGGCAATCAAAGGCCACGGGGAACTGAAATGAGCCAGGCCCAGCAGAGAGACACAGGAGAGAGGAGGAACAGATTGAGTGTGACACAAGAAGGAGGGAGGGCACTTTATGGTGGGAAATGCTCGATCTGGGAAATTAATTAGGCAGAGGGCAGGGAGAAAGCAGTATGCCTTCTTGTATGTGTGAGCACTGAGGTCACGAAACATTTTCCCAATCAGCCTCTGATCTGATGTAAACCAGTTGACATATACAATTTTGTGGCACTGTGTGCCTTTACAATTTTATGTGCTTTTTCTGCGTGTGTTAGAGAGAGAGGCAATCAGCAGACCCTGAAACGTTTAAGTGGTGAGGTAGAGACGGTACAAAATAACTAGAATTACCGCCTCGCGGTTGTATTCTGCTGCCAACCAAGTCAAGTTAGAGCGAACATTCATGTCTGCCCAGACTCATATAATACTTCGAAACCATTTCAGTGCATTATGTCACAGTGAAGTTAATCTTTGACCTTTTGGATATTGGAGATTGTATCACTCCATCATTTTATCCTGTTTTGCCAAAGTTAGTATATTATTTTGGTGACCTTTGACCTGCGACCATCAAGTTCTTATCGGTTCATCCTTGAGTCTAAGAAAATTACCCAAGGCACTCTTAAGATGTGGCATTAACGAGAATGAATATACAGAAGTACATGTGGCGTTTCTACTGTGAAGGCATAAGAAGTGCTTTTGGTGTCTTATGGTAGATCTGTAAATAATACCCTTAAAACACATACACACAGATAGAAAAACACATGCAGACTGTTTTCATAGTTGGTGTGTGATAACCTTGTGGAGGGAGTGTGAAGTTGAAGTGGAAGATTGGAAAGGTGAGTGAGTGACAGCGAGGGAGAGAGCGATAGAGAGGAAGAGTGATGGCCAAGGACAGATAGACAGTGAAGGGCTGACAAGGAGAGATGGAGCTATCACAGAGGTGACCTACAACAGGCTTTTCTTCAACAACGTCACTGTCTCTCACACGCACACACACACACACACTCAGGACGGTACAATGGGACACTTAACAAGTTGGCATTATTCATCAGGACTCAATTAGGTTAAACATACTATGGTCTCAAAGAAGAGCAGTAAATTTTGTCCAGTTAAAAAGAATTTAATGAATGAGTTTCTGGAATGAGTTCCAAAAGGATCCACTCACAATTCAAATACTCTTTAAGTACACCAGACGTTTATTATCATATGTGTGCCGGGGCTGCACTATTCTGGCAGCCCAGTATCCTTGGGAATTCTGTCCATATTGACTGATTCTCCACTTCAAAACTTTGGTCCAGTGCCAACACAGGAAGTGGTATGCCCTGTGTGTAACAAGGTGGAAAGAAAGGATGTAGAGGGGGGTTGGGGCGTGCAGTCTACAGGCGTGTAGCACATTGGATTTTCAAGCAGAGAACTGGTTTGTAACAAACTAGTAATGTTCACGTTTTAATGAACCATAACAGAAATCATCCCCTTAACCGTAACTTTATCCGAGTGTTTTGGTTGCCTAACTTTGGCAATATTTTATTTTCCATAAACAAAATCTTTTCCAAACTTTAACCATGCCAAAAGTGAGAACTTTGGTACTGGGTGTTAAAAAAAAAAAAAACCTAATTTTCACTGCAGCGATGCCCTTGAGAAGAGGCCCTAAACCTCCAGCTGCTCCAGTGAAGCTGCACTATGGCCAACAGATCAGACTGATTGTAATGGGCAGCTTGCACTTCCAGGCGTGAATATGTGTTAACTTAAGCGTGAAGAAGCCACTTCTGAAAAACACAGCATTACTAGTTATATTCAGTTGTTAGTGTGGTAGTTGTAGTTTTTATAGTGACGTTTCAGGTAGTGATTCAAATTTGTTTTACCTACCTGCTGTCGTTATTGTCTTTGAATTAATGTGTTCCAACAGCAAAGAGGGAAACCATTTTCAGTGCAGGCACATTTTTTTTCTGTCAAAACTAAGATTAGATTATTTCATTTCTTCTTTCTAACCATTTTTCTTCCACAATTTTGCTCTCCCTCTCACACACATTACAAATATTCTTGTACGTGGCTCTATTTCTGATGTCTGATCACTCACTAGTACGGTTGCAGGGGAGGTTTGATTGACTGGTAAGGACATGAAAGAATGAGTTTGAGAGAATGAATGAGATAAGAATCAAAAATGTGAACTTAATGTAATCAAGCTAGCAGCCGTGTTGTATAGATATATAAATATAGAGAAATCCCATTAAAGAATCCATTAAATGCTAATAATAACATTGATATGGTGATACTGTTTGTGTGTGTTTCTGTTTATGTTTCTGTTTATTATATGTGTGGAAGTAGTGGGTTTTATATATTCATACTTCATCTTCAAAGACAATATCAAGAATGAGAAAGCAGACTCACAAACACACACCAGCACACACTGAGGTTCCCATTGCCATCCGCAGTAAAAGCAGGATATTAAGCTCTATTTCAAACCAACAGCACCTCTGCACCTCTCCTTTGAGGATATTAATCCTCCCCACCTTTTCTCTCACTCTATCTCTCTCTATCCACTCTCTCTCTTTCCCTTTCCTTTTTTTAGATTGTGTACAACAGGAAAACTGCTCTCTAGCTCTGACATCACAGACGGAGGAGCATAAAGCTTAACAACTTCAATTTGGAATGAGAAGGTGAGAGAAGAGCAGAGAGGAAGTGAAAAGGAGTAAAGAGGATGCAGATGAAGACAGACGGTATCCTGGTCGCTGAACTGCGTGTTGCATGTGTCTGGCTGGAATTAACGTAGCGTAGCAAAAGTTACGGCTTTGGTTATGGATTATGGCTAATCCTTTAGCATAGGGAGCAGGTCTTAAAGGTAATTACACGCTACTATTGGATCCAGAGCCCAGAAATGGGCCTCTCTTACATCACGCTTATTAAGATCGAGAAAACTGGCTGCACTTACATACTGCTTAAAGAGAGAACAGGTTAACGCACCATGGCATGGTCTGCCAATCGTAATACAGTTTTAACTTGTCTGGAATGTAAAAGAGTATTGTTGCAGAGATTGCAGCTGTTTGTTTTGTTTTTGTCATGGAATGAGGGAAATCATGTCTTAAGGTTACAAAATGCTTTGTATCTGTAATCAGTAATCTGTAATAATTAATTTACTCAAAAATTAAAATAGTGAGCTGTTCACCTACAGTGGTTAATTAGATAAGGTGTAGCACCACTCACTTTCCAATGAATATTACCCACACTGACAGGGGAAGACACTGACATTCCCACTGGACAGATACTTTTCTTTTTATGCCATGCCATGCTCACACTTTGTTCTTTTCTTTTTGAAAAATAACCCTCTGACTCCGTCTAACACACAGTCAGCGTTCCAAGTGCCGCTAAGTCTGTTTCTATGTCTTATCTCAAGCCTTTAACAGTCCACTCTGTCCGCTTTAACCCAGCGGGAATCATTAACCAGACACACACTTCCTCTTTCCCTACCCCTGACAAAACCCTTCAAACCGTTATTATCACAAGACACAAGTGTGTGTCTGTGTGTGGTTTCGTCTGTGTGCAAATTAGGGGTCTACACAGCCCCTGAAACAACCCTAAAACAAATGACCCAGCACCAATTAGTTGCACAACAATTAGGTTAGCAGACTGCTGATAGCAGGCAGACTCAGCCAAGGGAAGGCTTGAGTTATGTCCTTTCCTTCCCTGAATCCTACAACCAATAAGAATAGCAACAAACTATGCTGCCTTGGCACTGCAGACGGATATGTGTGTGACCAGCTGTGGGACTAGTTAAAATGGTGTCATGTAAATGTCAAAGTTAAGGGAAATAGCAACAATGGGCCAAACGTGCCACGAAAAGTATGTCCTGTCCTCCTTGTATTTAAGCAAACTGGATTCCCATAGTCTCAAAACCACAAGCAACATTTCCTCATTTCCCTCATCTTTTGATTCTTTATAGAATGATTAGTCTCAAAGAAAGTACTTAATGAATCTGTTCTGAATTTTTAAAGGACATAATTGCTACCATTGTGCCAGTGTTAACAGATTTTTTTCTAATTGTTGAGGCTGCAGTGTGGCTTGTCTCGTGCCCTGGGTTTGACACAACAAAAGAAAAGAAAAAGAAGAAGAAGAAAAGAAGAAGAGCAGCCATGATGTTTTCTGAGTTTGCAAGATGACACGTGAGCTGTAAGAACAAACTGAGGTCAGCTGGATAAAAGTAAAAAAAAAAGATCTGCACAGAACGCCGGCTTTTAGTGATGCTGATTAATAAATCGGAACAGCACATAAAGAAAAAAAGTCAAAGGTCTCAAGATGAAGAACAATTTGAAAATAATAATATATAGGAGACCATAAAACTTTGTCCATTTTGAACCATAAAAAAGCTGAGAAACAGGTGAGAACAAATGTATGATTTCCATTAAAAGTGGCATTTGTGTCTGTAAAAAGAAATCTTCTGACACTCATCATTCTTCTCTCCTATAATCATTCGCTGTTTGTCTCACTTTGGTCTCTTTTATACAAACTCCTAATAGCGTATGAGTCTGTAACAGCACTTAGTCAGGTCTCACCAAAAGCTCTTTAGCAAAGTTTAAAGCTGCTGTGATGTTTTCTGATCGATACCTGGACATAATTCAAATCACACGTCAAGTGCCATTACTGTATACACTGCACACTCTCAACTGGAGTGCACGGACGCACACACACATACAGACATGTACATTTTCATGAGCTTAGACAATGTTTTTGATCAATACCTGGCTATAGATCAAACACCTTTTTCAGTTTATGGCTAACCTTTCCCAAGGCTCATTTCAGACGCACACAAAATAACTCATGCCTTCTCGAGACTGCTGTTTTGACAGTGTCTATGAAATTGATAAGTGCTCTTAAATGTAAAATGACAGTTTAAGAACCTTGTTTTTGTACTGCTGCATAGTCAGAATGTCTCATAAAAATACAAAGCGCTTTCTTTCTGGAGGTAACCTCATAGTCGGAGTGCCAGCGAAAGAAAATACGTAATCGACCAAATGAGGAGCTAAAGACTTGAGAGTGGGTGAGAGTTTTCTTTAAAGGATAATTTGTCCAAATGTAACAAGGGAAAAACTATTTTCCCCTCATATTTTTCATTATACGTAGAATTCAGGAAACAGATGAGTTTCTTTCACTTCAAATATTTCATCTACCTGAATATTTCTGATTTTACAATTTGCTTGAATGTTGTAGGAGGAGGGTATTTTTGTTTAGCTTAAATACAATCAGCCAAGAATTTTATTGTAGAAACTTTTTTTAATGAAATCACTATGCAATGAAAAAAAAAAAAAATTCTCTCTCTCTCTCTCTCTCTCCATTTTTTCATATACCCTATCATCTACATGTCAGCCTCAGCAAACAGACGGGCATTTACATTTCAACCCATGTTTCTTTAATTACTTTTTCTGACGACATGCTGGTCAGTGTAAAGTGTACTGCTTTTTACAGTTGCAAAGTCCTACAAACTACTTCACTAATGAAGGGTCTGAACTGCCACTAGAGCTTGTGCAAGTCTTTCTCCTTCGATCTCTTTTCATAATCACTTCAATCCCCCTCCTCTCTTACATCCTCCTCTGTCTCCTCTCACCCATCCTGTTACGCCTCAGTGTCTTGCCTGCGACCCTTTTCCTTCCCTTTCTCCCCTCCCCCATATCTCTGTCATCTCCTCCTCTTGATCTCCACAGTAGGATGTTCCCGTGTTCAGGGTCACTGTCAACTCCTCAGTAGCTCTGTTGACCTTTAACCTCTTTACGACTGGGGGTATACATCCCTGCCATGTCAGAGGCATGTGACAGTGACCTTTTATATTCACTTTAATCTTCCACTCAGCTAACAAGCCAAGACAATATCTAACAAAGTTCCCTTACTGTTTGCTTCAGCATCTTTTGCTCTTTTACCCGACTTCACTGCCTGAATGCTTCATTTTTGTCCTTCTTCCTCTGTTGGCCCGCCTCCCTTTCCCATATCCCTGTGGTTTAAACAGGTCTCTTTCACTTTGGATGTTCACCTCTCTGTGTTTTTCAAAATGCAGGCTATTAAGTTACACAGCCACAATAGAAAGACATCCCACAATGACAATTATCCTGTGTAGCGATGTTTGTAACCTGTGCCTGGGAACCAAACACAAACATTTATTAAAACTGCTCTTCCTGCTGAAATAAAGAGCTCAGTGACAGCATAAAGCAAACAAACCAATTTCAGGTTGTGCAGTTTTTGTCTAAGTTAACAGCTTCACTTTTAAATCAAGTGAACATGTGGTAATTTTCTCTTTTGCCTCGGGAGGGTAATGCTTAGATGCACTTCCATTTTCTAATATATGCACATGTGGAATCTAATAAAGGAATTAGCCCAGACGACAAAACTGTGCAATTCTATCGCTATAACAATTACACTTATTACACTTTTTTAGCTTTAAATTCAAACAAAATTTAGATTTTTTTAATCAAGCAATTTGTAAACCAAACGCTTGTTGGGTAATAAAGTATTATGTCTGTTTAATAAAACCATCCCCCTGGTGGGTCATCTGTTCTGCTTTTAAACACATTTTTGTGGAGAGAGATATGCTTCAATTTTAATCAGGGCGGTTCAATAAAGCTGGCTCTTAAAGCATCAGACTTTTTCTTTTCTTCTTTTGTAGGTAAGCAGGTGATTGTGCGCAGGCCTCTCTGTGTGTTAGTGTCTATTAGACACGATAGTACTGTGACTGACCCAATCCAGTGTGTACACTGACAGAGAACTCAGCTGTTGCTGCTGTGCCACTTTCATTGCATCATCAGGGTAGAAGAGGTGTTCCTCTCATTATCTCATTATGTGAGTTTCTTACATTGTCTCTGTGTGTTTTTGTTTGTGTGCATGTGCATTATGTACCTACTTATTTTATTTTATTTTATTTTATTTTTTTTTTTGGTAGCCTGTGTGTGTGTATTTGTACTTGGTTCTGGCAGTATGTGACAGAGGGAGTGGCGAGCTCGGGGAGGCTAAACACTCAACGGGCAAACGATACAAGTCCTGAGCTCCTCCTCCATAAATTACCAGCTCATTACAGTAATGCAGCCCATTTAGAATAGGAAGAGGGGGAGTAAGAAAGGTGGCAGATGTAAGAGAAGATTGCAGAAAAAAGTGTTTGGGGGGCAGCAGGATGTATGGTGGGGATGGGGGGGTGGAGTATAGATGTCAGGAAAGAAAATGGGGTGAGAACAAGAGGAGGAAGATAAGGCAAAAAAAACAACGGAGGAGGAGAGGAGAGTGATGGAGAAAAACATGAGGGGAGGAGGAGGAAAAGACAAAGGGTTTGCTGTAATGTGTTTAAGGAGCTTTTCAATCTCAACAGAAGTGCTTTTCATTAGGTTAAAATCTATCATCTATACTGCTGCAGGAAAAAAAAACAATGGGGAAATATTAATATAGATAGTGGCCTACAGTAGGAGACAGAGATATAGACCCAGACAGAGCGAGAGAGTGGAGGACAGAAATGGAGGAGGAGGAGGAGGGAGAGAGGGAGAGAGAATGGGATGAGATGTAACAGTTGTAATTGAATAGTGAACTAGAGAGGGCCTGAGTGCAAGCACTGATTAATACAATTCAAATTGATTGTCTCCTAGTAGCTGTGAGAACATCTCATTCTGACTTTCATATTTGAATGTTCAGCATGTTCTCTGTGTGCATTAGTGCGTGTGACTGAGTTTGTCAGTGTGTGTGTGTGTGTGTGTGTGACAGCAGATCTGAGGGGTAGGGAGACAGAGAGTGCCCTCTAGTGCTTGCTGCTTCTTTTACCCCACCTTTTTATGATGATGCTTACTCGTTTTTTTTTCGTTTTTTTTCTTTTTATAAGTTTGTGGGGCGTTTCCTCTGTCCTCTGATTCTCTGTGTTTTTTCTATACACCATAACTATTGTGTGGCCTACATTTAAAAAAAAGTTATCTGAAGCTTTACTTTTTTTTTTTTACTTGACTTGAAAATGATGTACTACCCGTGCCGGATATCCCATCACAGAAAACATTAAATCCTAATTAGGTTGTGTCAATCACTTGCAGCCATCTACAGAATGAAATGAAATGCACGTCCACTGCTGTTCATTCAAAGCATGCGTCAAAGTAACGTACAGGGCAACAGGTAATTTCAGGCTACATTTAACACTACAAGAATGCATTTTAAAAAAACAAAAATTAGACAATTGTTAAAAATCCAATAACATACAGTTGTAAAAGTATAGCTCATGCAGATGGTAATAAAAGTGTTTTCCATTTATAAATACCATCTTTCCATTATTTCCTTTATAACAGAAAATAACAGAAGAGGGGGCAGACAGAGCACTAGACAATCATATAGATGAGAGTGAAAATTGCTGAGGGAGAAAAGTCGAGTTTCATTTGCACCTCAGGAGTAACAGAGAAGGATTTATAGTTGGGGTGTGAAACAATCATTCACGTTAGCAAGTCAGGCCTTGTGTTCAATTAGCAAAAGCTTGTGTCTCACATGGATTCATTCTGCCTGTGAGCCAGAAAATCCAGTCAGCATTGTGAACACAGATAGCTCCAGCTTTTTTCTGCTAAGACCCCCCAATTCAGGGTTATTCTATCTGCTTGCCAACAGTGAGCGGACATTCATACATCTGCCTAAACCACACTTTTCAATAACCGCACTAATTCTGTCCAGTAAGGCTTGTCCTCGAAATACCTCCAGAGGAGAGGAAAGTTGAACACAAAAAAAAAAAATACAAACGGTCAGTGAAGTTTAAAACTAGTTCTTTTATGTTGCAGATGGTGAGCAAATTATAAAAGGCTTTTTGTATTTGCTTTATTACCTTTAAAGACAAGCATGATTTTTGATTTGTTTTATGTACAAAAGTTCAAATGTATTGCTTCTTCAGATGTCTAAAGTTTAAAACACAAAAACAAATAATGATTTTAGTTTTAATTATCTAGAAAATAATTAAAGGAAAACCTGGGACTTTAAAACCTAATGAACGTTAGTTTGGGGCTGTAATTCATCAAATGTATTATAAATGTTCCTTACTTTGACTAGATTTTAGGCTGCAATTTTTGCTAGTTGATTCTCTCTCTCTAACACAAAACTGACAATATGTCATGTTTGCAGTACATTTACTCCCGTATTAACAAAGAGCACTGCAACATTTCTGCTTTTATTGTCACTTGCGTACGTGAGCACTTACATGCACACACCCACACCGTTTCCCCCCTTACCCCACTCTCTTATCACTGCACATTATTTCCCAAGAATTACTCTTTTATTTATAAAGCAAGGGAGGGGTCAGGTAGAAAAAGAGAACAGAGAAGCTACGGACAGTTACTGTATTTTATAGCCACTTCAGACAAGAGATGAGGACAAAGCAGTCTGTTGTGCTCGACAACAGGAAGCTATTTTTCCAACAGGCATTTCATTTCCTTTCAAACTGAAGCGAATTTCCTGTATCACTTGAAAATGCAATAATAATAACAATAATAAAAATAATGATGCACATAAACTAGGCAAAATCACCTAATAAAACACCTTTATGATATTGAAATACACAACTTTGTAATATACAACAGTCCAAAATTGTGGTTTTCCATTCATTATCACACTTTCTCCCTACAGAAATCCATTCAGGCAAGAATACACAGCCACATGTTAAATATATGAAATTGTTTGGAGGTTAAGTGTCAAGTCGGCAAACAAGCTTTAAAAGTGTGCATGGTATTGATCCATGGCAACTAACTCTTGATTTAAAACTCTTGACTTAGAACAGAGGAGAGACTAAAGGCTTAGGTGTCTGTGAAATATGTGTCTGTTTAAAAAAGAAATAAAGAAAGAAGGAGCCACTTGCCAATGTAAGTACAGTAACTGTGCTAAGAAATTTACAACCCACAAAAAATGAACCAAAAAAGCAAAAAAAAAAAAAAAAAAAAAAGATTTGGATAAACTACAGGCATCCACATGACAACTTCTACAGCCAGATGCATTCATTTCAGACTTTAGTGAAATCTACTCTATACTTCCAAAGCAGCTTTTGTATACAGTAGAGCTGTTAATACGACAAGAAAATATGTAGTAAAACAACTACATGCACCAGTGGATTTGATGGTCCAACCCCACATTTTGTAAATTAAAAAAGAGATACATCTAGTTTTTAATGAACGTAAACCTCCTCCGTGTGCTTAAGTCCCTAACCCTCACAACTCCCACCCTCCAATTAACTACTCTTACTCTTAACTCTTTTGAATACTGAAGCTCAGAAGGAAAAAAAAAAAGCTTCACTAATGTAAAGTGTACTCTCCACCAGTCAGCAATGTTGGATGGACCACTGCTCAATAGAACATAATGGCCAATTATCCAGCATGTACGCTAATGGCCCACATTAACTGGCTGGTATATGGGGGTGGGAGGTGGATTATTAAGTAAAACATCGTTCCCCCATCTGGAGTTACGCTGAACAGACGCAGGCGGTTTGGGGGAAGTGGTGCGATGCAGCCTGCTCAGGTAACGTTGAGTCATTCATCAAACTAAAGTAGTAGACATTCAAACAACGAGGATAGGCTCACATTTTGCAGCATCGTGCCTCAAAGCCACAATGCACAGGGGGAAATAATTTGCTTGGCAGTTCTGCTTGAACAATGCACAAATACCTTGCTGTATGTCAATAGCAGTTACACTTTTGCAACCAGTAACCAGCTTTTTTTTTTCTTTAATTTTGCATTTTTTGTTATACAATTTACAATGAAAGTAATTTCATATTAGGCCTTCATGATTTTTTCTCTCTGATTGACTTTATCATTATTAAAAGTGAAGGTCTAAAGATACAATATAATAAATGTGATAAAAAACTGAAAACTGACTTGTTGTTTTACTTTATGTCTACAGTTCAGTGCACATAACTAAGCGCTTTCATACCATATTACAATTACAGTATCCAACCTGACCTGCTGAACAGGGGTTATACCTAATACTGGATGTTAGTATTTATATGCTTGCTGAAAGGAGATAAAAAGACAAGATGATGGTGGATATTACTGCTATAAATTATTTTCTGAAATTTCACTTTCTTTGGCAGCCATTTCGCCATTTGGACAATTCTGATCCCAGAGGAACAACTGACTACACTCCATAAAATCATATTAATGTCCTACAAATAATTTCTTAAAAATCTTGATTCTTGACTCGCATCTCAATCATTTCTGGCCCTTATGGACATTTATGTTTGAAACTGAAAATTCTGTGAGAAGCTGCACAAACTCTGACTAGTTATTATTTATTCTTTTCATACACACCTTCTCCTTGTTGTTGTTTATATATTTAGTATGTCTACTCTTGCTCAGCTGATCCTTGCTCATGGGTAAACACAAACACAAGCGCACTAAAAGCTCGTAACAGCTTCACATACACACCTACTTTAACGTATTCACCTCCCAGTATCTCCCTTCACAATCATCTCAACAGCAATTAATCAAGACTTGTTCTTTTTTTTTTACCGAGTTAAGCCTGTCACACTTACCTCTCACTCTTTCATCATCCTTTGCGTCTTAGAGAGCCACGTGGCAGACAATATGAGCCCTTCAGGGGCGGCGATATGACACAACCTCGACAGAAAATAGCAGCCGTGGTTTAAATCATACTGACATGCAGATTTATCACTGTTTAACTTGTCCAAAGTGTCTCCTCTAGTTGGTGTAGATCTGAGTGTGAGCTGGTCGGCTTTCCTCAGGGAGGACTCTAAGTCCCAGCCAAGCCCAGCTCAGTTCTGTTCAGCTCAGTTCAGCATACAGTCACTGCTATAGAGCTATAGAGCAAGTTCAGTTCACAAAGGGTCATATTCACGCTCAACACTGGAAGGTTACGTTCTTGAACTTGACCTTTACTCTGTCTTTGTAAGAATGATATTTGATAGAAACTATGTGATGGTTAATCTTGTTTAACGCACTTAAAATCTGAACTTCTGTGGTTTAGGTTATCAGTAATGGAACAGTGAGCATGTACAGACAATCCAATACTGAGCTATCTCACCTCCTTTCAGTTACAAGAGAAAATACAAGATTATACCCGTCTTTCGGGTTATCCAAAGGCAACCTGGGAAATGTTTGGATTCAAAAGTTAAACACAAGTAGGTGAACTTTTAAATAAAGTGGATTTAAGAAAAATACACCTATCTTCTAAGGCCCAATAGATGTCTTTCCTTGCAGCCCCTTGGTGACAAAAGTGTCATTCAGTGTTATTTAAATGTTTATGCTGTATTTTATTTAATAAATAGTTGGCTCAAATTGTTAGTAAGTCTCAGTAAATAACTGTTCAGAGCCTGATTAAAGACTTTCAAACATTGTCTAGCTTTCCTGTGTTGTTTTTATCCTTTCAACTAAAATGACATTGTGTCTGTAATGACCTGGTTCATTACAGTGTCTGTCTGCACACTGTATTTATGGCATTATAGGGCACTGTCTTTTATGCCTGTGTTTCCAGCTACAAAGAATTCCAGATACAGTGGTTGTTAGTCCCCTGACAATCATGCATAATTCATCAAGAATAAGAAGTGCATTTTACAAACACACACACATATTTACTGTACACGTGAGCTACATGAGTACCACCACACTCCAGTCTAGCTGTGCATGATGGATGTGAAGGCAAACTGGATCACACAGGACCAGACCTAAGAGACTAGTGGAGGGAACATTGGTATGAAAGAAAGCAGGAAAAGAATAATGAAATGAAAAAGTAGTAAACCAGGCCCTGATGAAAGACAGTGGGCAGGAGTGATATAAAGCCATGATGGATATGGTGTAGGGTAACAATATGTTCTATATGTGACCGTGGTCTTGATGGAGAAGATTAATAAATTATGATTAATATACTGTACTGTAAATTCTGAATTGTTCTTTACCAATTTACTGTTTCTTTGTGTGTTCCATTCCCCTCCAGGGTTTCCTCAATTTATGTGCATTTGGAAAAGTTACCGATAAGAAGGATTAATTTCCAAAATGTTGACAAGACAAGTTGTTTCTAAAGTGCTAAACCCTGACCACCCCCACCTCCACACCACCCCATGTGAACAGTCAATGCAATTTTGCAATTGCAAAACCAAAGTACAGACATGCATCATTCTATCATGTTGAATCAAAATCCAGTGAATGGTTTCTCAGATATTCTAAGTGATGGATGGATAAACAAACAACCAGATGGATGGATGTGAATTCACAGTCCAAGAACAGAAAGAGTTACTTGCCCACAAATACAGAGAGAAATGTGCATAGGCACAGAGAACGTTACAGTTGAGAGTGAGCAATTCAGATATGGAAGGCGGTCGTGAGGGAGGAGGGGGGTTAGCCTTGTTGCACAAGGCGACAGGGGGTCTGTCTTTAGATGGATGGGTCCCAGCTATTGATAAGGTCAGACCTCATTTGCGCCAGACCTTTTACATTTTGCGAAATGTTGGTCTAGCCATTGGACTGTCAGAGGCAATTCGTCCCTTTGAAAAATGGGCTGGCTCATTGAAAACTGTGACTCCATCGTAAAAGCATGAAGCCCTGGCGTTGTGCTGCTACTGTAAGTCGTCATATTAGAGCATTCAAGCCTCTGACTATTTGAAATCTGCACAGTGCTTCTGTCCACAGTTCACAGACCAACTTCGACTTTTGTCTCTTCGTCCACATCATAGCAACAGAAAAAGCATTTTGTTCATATCACGATTTTCTTGCCTTTATTTTGCCAGTGTTACTCAATATCGTTCTTACTTCTCATATTTCATAGGTCATATCTCAGGTCCAACTACCATCTTCACATTTTGTGACTATAGATCAGAAAATATGTGAAAATCCCAGTCAAATAAGGAAGAATGTATCAAATAAGTGCAATACATGTCTTTTTCCACTGACATTTGTCTCAGAATGCAAATAGTGGTGATCAAAATGGGAATAGGGATGTATATATAGGGAAACTAAATTAAATGAATAAAAGAATAAAGCTAAAGCTATTGAGCTGACCTTTATTTCTCTTAAATGTAACTTTTTTTCTACGTTTTCTTTTATTCATTGCTCCCCGTATCATTGTTACTGATTGATAGAAAATGTGTTATTAGGGGCTTGAACTTCTGCTTCTGCAGGAGACATTCGACAAAAAGTTTCAAAATCACTACTTTAACTTTTCTTAACCCAAAGACCATTATCATTCATGTGTTAAAATAAGGTCAACTACAAACACTGATAAAATGCTGCATTTACAAAATGTTCTGCATTTCATTTAGACAGGACCGTATTTTACGGTTTATACACTCTATTTCCAAGATTTTAATAAGATTAATATTATTCATTACACATTATTCTTACAGGTTTTCCAATTATATAACTTACAGCAACTATGAAAATAGGGGCTTTCCTTTTGAGCAAATTCTCAATCTATTTCTTTTATAAAGCTTGTGTAGCCTGTATGACAAAGCAATGCCTACGTAGTAATTCATTTACTTGTGGAGGGAAACATTCAAGGGCCATTAATTTATGCAGTAGATGCTTATATCAGCGTAAAGCACATTTCCTAGACTGTCCAGCACACATTTCAGATGAGCACGGCATCTAATTTGTTTAAAAACCAGCCGATCCATGTCAGCTTTTAATGTAAAATACAACCACTTTTGATTAAATTGGACTTTGTGCATCACAAACAGCCCCATATTTCAAAGTGTATAGGAATTCACTTTATTTCACTTTTTTCATCCATTTATCATTAAAGTACATAAAAAGCTGACCCTTCCTACTCCTTTGAACAATGACGTATAACTTGAGTCCAGAGGACTGTAACTCCCTACACTAAGACACCAATCTGGCAAAATTCCAAGGCACAGTAAAAACAGCTTCCATAAAATAATGCTACCATCAGTGTTTAAGATATGCAATTCAATTGCATCTCATCAGCCCACTGGTCACTTCAATAAAAGAGTGCTGTCTGCACTGTTGCTTTGGGTTCAGGGTTTATTCAGCAGCATTTCTAAGGGATATAAGACACAACAGGTCAATAGGCTTTGCACGAGAAAATCTAGAGATGCAGTGCACCAAGTATCCACTTGCTAACAAGGTGAATGAGGGGTTGGCCTGGCTTTGACTCGAGGACATTTCAACCATACCCACCTTAATCAAAACTACAGATGTACTTTAGACGGTAATATGCCTACTTAAAAAATATGCTGCTACAGCAGCAGCACAGGGCTGTAACAGTACATTGTCACAGATCAAAGCTAGGGCGGTCAACTGAAGGTAATGAGAGGGCTGCATGTTAAAAAACATGAGGCGCTGTAATGAGTTCCACAAAACAGATGAAAATGCTAAGGGCACCAATGGTGTCTTTGATGCTATGTAGGGCTAGGTGTCTTGCGAGGTTGAGAGAAGTAAGTCCTGTAATCCCATCCAGCATAAGTTTCAGACAGCTAGCGTGACTGAGGCTGATACAGACCTCAGGCTGATTGACATAACAGGCCAGATTGGTGGGTCTGCACAACCTGGCCTCCTCATGTTTACATTGGATCTCACTCATCATTAGTCATTGGGGCGAAAGGAAGAACCAAATCGAGCGAGACGGTGCTGTCATGGATCCATGAAAGCATCATATACACGTGTATAAATATAGATCTTTAAAATCTTGATATCAAAATCTCTTTCCAGACAAGCACCAAAACACAAAATAAAGCTTCAGTGTTTGACATTTAGGGTTTTTCTTAAAAGTATAAATCACTATCATAACAGTATATCGGTGTATATATCCATACATACGCCCTACTAAACAAACCACAGTGTGTTTTTTGGCAAACGAAGCAAAGTTTATCACTATGCTAAGGTAGCAACTGCAAGCCACATTAAGCACCTATGTGGCCAGGAAAAACCTAGGAAGCCTCATCATACAGAAGGCCAGCTAAACCTTCTAGGTTTTAATACCCTACTCTACCCTTTGACACTTACTGTGGCTTACACGTGTCATGAAAACTGTATTGAAAATGCAAATAAGAATGACGAAAAAAAAAAAAAAAAGCAGTAAATTACATCCAGAAAAAACAATAGCCATTCTGTTAACCACATACAGTTGTTCTTTCTGGTATGTTAAGCGTGTAAATTGTGCAAGAAAATGTGAGTATTGAGACAGTTATGGACCAAATTCTAGCACTGTAAGCTTTCCATGTCCGATCATGTTACTGTAAGTTGCAGTCCTAAATTTTTAATATGAAATTATAAATGCTATTTTAAAGTAACTGGACCTGAATTCAAGCAGCACAATTACATTTTTATTCAGTGTGATATGCTATGAGAGAAGTTCAATAACTATAAGAAATTGCCTGACAGACACAAAATATCTGTCAGTTAGAATTCCAGGTACAATACAATAAGAGCCCTCTGTCCTTTCTGTGCTCTTTCCTATGGGCATAATATCAAAAACTTCCAGTGCTTGTATCATATCCCTGATTCTGACTGGCCATGACGATAATATTGTCTTCTCCTGCACCTCCCTTTCCAGCCTACCAGCTCTAGCTTTGGTGGCTGGTCAACCATGACTGCTGCCATATCAGGCAGGGACCCTTTGAGCTGAAATCAATAGCTGGTGCTGAGGGTAGAGCTTGTTTTTCACCCTGACCCTGGTCTGTCAGTCACCATCCTTGGTGTCCTCCATCTACTGCAGCCACACAACCTGGCTGATGAGTTGTCCATGAAAGACCCTTTGGAATGACAAAGTGGCTGATAATTTTTAATTGAGACGCTACTGGAGCCATTGGCTCAAATCTTTGGTAAGGGAGGTAGGCTGTAAAATCTGTAGATGTAATTTACTTAGTAATACTATGTTAGTACGATTTGTAAACAATATAATATCGTAAAACTCTTCATTTATGCTGCAAGTGTTCAGTTCTTCAAAAGCATGTAAAGTTGATTTATATGGAGAGGGAAAGTTGACAAGTGAACTACCTCTTTCTAAAGTTGATTTTAACCATCACTGTCATGAAGTGGTTGCAAAACACAGACAGCAAGGCCTTAAAAGTCGCTGTATCACTTAAGGTATTTGAGGGTGTTTGCAGTACCTTTAAAAGAATTTATGAAACCTAAAAAAACTGCTATGCCCAAGTGCTTTAACGGCTCATCTGAGAAGGTGTCAAGAACTGCCATCAACTCCACTTTTCGCTGGGTGATGGCACCATGCTCCCTGTAGAAAATACTTGGCCAGACAGTGATGGAAAACCAATCTCTCCCCCAAACTCCACATTACAACAGATTTTTGCCACATGGCAATTTACAGTAGTATGTGACAGATTTCTCTTAAATAAAATCTGCAATACATATCAAGCACAGATCCAATGGAATCAAGTCTTCTTTCCTTCAGGAACAACTGAGACCTCGCTGTAGTCAGTACTGCATTGGCCTGCCTTGGATTAACTCAATGTGGGACTGGCCTTGATAAACCTATATTTGATCCTCTCAGGGTGCAAGCCTTGAGTGTCAGATAAGGCACTGTGTATATGCACTGTGCAACTCATTTGAGACAAATCTCCTTGATATTAAGGGACTGATTGAGGCAACAAGCAGTGGTTCACTGTGGACTTCACACTGGAGACAAAGGTTGAGGGCAAATGGTGTTTTGAGTGTTAGAATATTATCTTTTGCAACAGCTGAAGGTCAACCAAGCCATAAAAACACATCCTGTGGACTTGAGGGCACCAGAAAAAAATGTGTTATTTCAACAAGGGTTAAGTAAGACTGACATACAATATAGTATTAGTCAGGAGTCATATGATTGCAATTGTCATCCACAGGTACAGTCAGTTGGTGGTCCTTCTGAAAGTGTGCATAGTTTCAATGCTAGACATGTGTTGATTTCACCCCAAAAGGCTTTATACAAACCGATAAGATGTGTATGATAAGTCAAATAACTGCTTGCATGAACCATTTTGTGTGTTTGTGCAGCAATTCAGCCTTTGACTGATTTTAAGACTCAAAAGATTACTCCCCTTGTCGTTGTATGTTTGTAAGTCACTTATAAGCAGAATTTTTCTCTTGACATCATGGCAACATACCTTTAGGATAAACCTCCATGATATTGAGATGAATCGGTTTATTTGAAAAAGATGCAGAGCCTAATTTGAGGGCAAAACGTGTAAAATCAAGCAAGGTGGCAAGTCAGCTGCTACTTTTAAAAACGTGTGCCTTGTTCTGACAGATGTGATATGACTTTCAAATTGCTGGAGTTGTAGTGCATTTATATCATACACACAGTTGCACGCAAGTGACTTCTATCATAACCCTTAACCCAGCTACTGCATTAAAGCCCCATTAGACTGTCATATACATTTTGTAAATGTGTGCAAATGTGTTTTGGAACTGAGCTCTGACGACAGAAAATACTTTGAAAACTGTGGGGAAATGTTTATTAAAATTTGACTTTGACTTGATACTCCCAACACTAAATCATCTGAGGCGTTGTGCCGTCTGCGTTTCTATCTCAGAACACATGTGCAAACATCCAAACGCCAGGCACACTCATGCAAACACACACAAAGACATGCATAGAACTTGCCATGCTGCCTCTACTCAGAACATATGGTGGATATTTAATATATTTTCCAAATGTCAGTGAAGGCTGTTCACAAGTGTCACCACCAAATCCCTGCTGGGATTTAAGGGAGAAAAATGACACAATGAGCCAAATGAAACCAAATGCAGAATGCACTCATACTAAATGACTCCTGACCCTCCTGAGGTGGAAAAAACATACTAGAAAATATTGATACAAACAACAAATGTGAACCAAATAGAGGTTTTAAGGGTTTTTCCTTATGATCAGGAACTTCATACATCTAAATATGTATGCGTGCGCACACATGCGTGTCTCATTGCATGTATATAACATGAGCATTCCATTCATTAAGCCTCCAATTTCTCCAGCCACAAGAAACGTTTCAATAAAGTCTCTTAATTAACATGCACACCGATTAGAATGTCATGTTTTAGAATGGGCAGCAATCTGTCATCCTGTCACTGCCTCACACACATAGACACACAGACACACACATCACACATACACACACACGCCTCCCAGCCAGTGACTTAATGGCTTTTTTCACCTGCACTTAGCAGTGGACTACAGCCTGTGAATAGTAAGTGGCAAGAAAGAGTAAAAAGAGAAGAGGGGGTGACAGAGCATGAGTGAGAGTGAGAAAGAGATGTATTTTATGGTTTGTCAATGTAAAAAACATATTTTATTGAGCATTTCAATGTTTCTGCTCCCATTTACCTCTAATTCTAATTTATGGATATATACACTCAGAGTATTCTCCCTGCAAACAGCCTGGACTGATATTAATGGATGTTACCTACATAGGCCTACTTTATAATTGACTGAGGAGTGGTGAAAAATGGAGGCAGACACTGTAAACTCTATTACAACCCTTCTGACTTAACAGCAGAGGCAGAAACACAACCCACTTTCAACGTATTTTCTCTATACACGATACAGTCGGCTTCACTCCACTCCAATACAACATAATGCCTTTTCTCTAGCTACATTTAACCCTGGTAAAGAAAGAAAGGCTTTGTGCATCGGTGTATTTGTGAGTATGCATGTCTACACTCACTGTATTAGCCAGAAGCCAAGGCCACTCAGATACCTCTGATTGTACTCTGAGGAGTAGAGAAATAGGTGTCGATAAAAATGCATCTAATGCCACTATGGAGACGCGTTTGCTGCATTCCAATGGGGCTGCTTTGTTGTGCACCTGCGGCACAGTGCAGTCATACTGAGTGGAGAGACACTCAAAACAATCAGTAGGCCCCTGGGTCTCACAAAGATAATCTTTAGAGACACAATAGGAAAACACACATTGACAATTACAGCTAAGAAACACAGTTTCATTGTCATTAGTGCTAGAAATACACCACTGCAGCCAATCTGTGCTTACATGTGGCTGAGTGCATTTCTATGTATGTCTCTCAAATGTTACCGCTGCAAGCAAAAGATGGCATTTTCGTACAACAGCTACGTTTTCCATCTCATAAATTGTGTTGAGACTGCAGCTGGGGAAAAAATTACCTATGCTGTGGCCTATAACCAAACAATAAACAGAAAAACACAGTGCTAATGTTTACCTGAGCTCCCCAGGGTACGTCTTTTGGCATGAGGCAGGATCCCAAATTGCCATTTTGGTGCGCTTATAGTTCTTTAAGCCTATGTATCTGTGTGGGTGTGTGTTTATGTAAAATCTCCCATGAGGTATCTTGCAGACTAATAAGAAGTAATAAAGGTAATGTTGACCTTGTAATAGCTGGTTTCCTGCCAACGCATGGGGCTAAAAGGCTGTCTTTGTTCAATACAGGGTCCTATTTAGGCAGATCACTTGAAGGGTTAACTAAACTGAGACCAAAGAAGACATGTCAGTATCAAAACAGTCGGTTAAACACTGATATATTGTTATGTTTCAGTTATAACCTGAGTTTCATTCAATAAGGCCTTTTTCCATTACACTTACTTTACTTTTTCCGGTGCCATGTGTTATTATGTTGTTTACTACTTTAAGTGCACTGACAGGTAAGAAGATCAGTGTTGTCTGATGGGGCAAAAAACTTGAGCGTGGTGATTATTAATAACCCATGTACCGGTAAACGGATGTGCTGTAACTAGCCACTTGAGGTCTCTCACTTCATCTTCTCTCGTCTCTGGATGATACATCAGGTAAATTAATACAGTATTTCTTATGTTGACATCGTTAGCAATTTCATATACTGCTGTTAAGTGTTTTTGCTAATGAATGGTGTTCTGTAATTTACTGCGAGACATGGGGAATGGAGTATTGTCAAAGGCAAAGCCATAGTGAATGATGCAGAAAATCGGATATGAGGGTGACATCTGGTGGGTAAGCAACTCCATAAAAACCCTAAGAAATCTTAGTTTTATCTAGTCTTGTGAACTGGCATCTTACCACTATTTTTATTCTATTTTAACTAAAGAATACAGAGAAGAAAAAAATGAACTGTAAATATGTATAACAAAGATATTCAATTAAAATACAAAGAGACAAGGACCAGAACAGTGTCGTAATCGCGTTTCTTTTTTTTCTCATTTCATCTAAAATAGCTAAATATGAACATAAAACACACAATAACAGAGCTTTTGAAAAAATGTGAATCTTAAAAGAAAGTGCTTATTTTTGAAAATTAAATAAAAGAGTGTAGTTTGAGTTTCTCTTTTAACTCCATTTCACACCTTAAGAGTCTCAACCAATTTTCTAATAAACAATAAACAATCAGAATACATCTTAACAACTATTAAAAAAACTTCAACACCTCATTTTCTCTTTCTTTCCCACTTTCTATCCTCTTATTTCTGCAACTAATTCCTCTGTCTGCCTCTCCTGTGTGTGTGTGTGTGTGTGTGTGTGTGTGTGTGTGTGTGTGTGTGTGTGTGTGTGTGAGACTCACTGACATCACATTGTAATGCTTATCAGAATGCAGAAATAGCATATTCTCTGGTGTAATGTTAATGTGTGAATACGGCAGCAACAACAAACAACACGCTTCTCCAGCAGCAGTAAATGTCATCATGACAACAATAATATCAACAATAAGCCGTATGAAAACCGCATTCATCTAAAGACAGGATGGCTGTGAATATTCTCCCGATGTTCTTTATATTCAACATCACTAACATTTTCAATACAGATTTAAGTAAAAATAGAAGATGTTGTACGTAATTATGAATAGTATTCATAACACAAGCTGGGCTCTTTGAGAGGTTTTGGTCTACAACCTCAGGGGCAGTTGGTTTGTATCCTGTAAATGACTTTGACCACACTTGACCATTTTATTTATCCATCAATGGTTAGTATGGTCAAAGGCAGACAGATAATGATCCACTCTTAGAGCTGAACGGCAACATCATCCTACAGCTTTGGGACTTAGAGTAATCAAATTTCTATCGAAACAAAGAGTCTGTATAATTGACTCGCTGTTGAATAGTTATTAAACTACTGGCAGTAAGAGAATTTGAGGGATAGCCAGCTGTTACAGGTCAACACAAAAACCACTATATTATTACTGGGATCAAATAAAGCTTTGCTGTTTGTACTGGAGGCTGCATGATAACGAAGCAAAAAAGCAAGGTCGAATTTCACTGTGATATTTTTGCTAAGGGTTACGCACCTCTATGGGACAATACAGCAGATGAATATTCTATCAGCGGAGGTAGGTAGCCTTGAAGCAGTGAACTCCAGCAGCAGAAATGTTCAAACACAATTCATTGTTTGCTCTCCTGAGCTCAGCTTTTCATGCTCCATCTGATTCTAGCCTAGCATTTCGGTGCACCCAAAGCCACAGAGCCTCACCATAAGCTCTGAATGGCCTTGAGAGCAGAATGGAAAAGGGGTGGATCTACAGTTCATACCCCCTTAATACTGTACTCATCATACTGTTGTTCAGGTCAAAACGTATAGACGAAAGTTTTAGTGAAAGTCTAATTATAAATTGTTATTGTTGATCACAATATATATATTTTATAAATTGTAATGTCAATGTAGTTGCGAAAGTACTTTATCCAAGCTTATCTTAAACTTAATCTTATCTATTTGTGCTTGATATGTTTGTCATTATCCAGGACTCTTATGAAGAATCATTATTTTTCTGAGATTTTTCTGGGTCTTGAACTTTGAGCTCTTTTGCAAGCCTCAAGTATATCATCTTTAAAAGCTCTTTAAAAAGTTATAAATTCAAAATCACTTGAGTCTATATCATACAAGTCTAACAATACTTGAGAACTACTGTGCTACTGTAATTTGTTTAATTTATTCTCATCATTTGTTCTTTGGCTACTTTTAAAAATAATATGTTTAAGTAAAGAGTTTTGGTTTTTGATTCAGAACGGACAAAACCCACAGTTTTAATTCAACAAATACAGGACTTTTACAGGTGTGCATTCACTTGTCTTATTCTCCACGACCTGGTGCTCGACAATCTGTTTTCAATATACCTGATTTTGTTTCACTGCACACACTTCTTGCAGCAACACTAAGAATGAACATGTAAAGTCAAACACACATATATATACACACACACACATAAAAATTCAAAAATGACATTCAGATACATGAGCAAAAACACAAACATGCCTCCCAAGTGTCTCTTTTGTCCGTCTGGATGTCACGCATATAATTGAGGGCTTACAATGCGCTCCCCTTCTGCTAAGCCTTGCTATCTATCGGGCCACACACTGCTCTCACAAACTGCCCTCCACTGCTACACATCTGATTAGGGCTGCTCTGTAAATGAAGCTTTACAGGACAGACTGATAACAGGAGGAGAGAGGATAGGAGGAGGACAAGGGAGAAAAGATTACAATATGTAAAGTGGTGGCGATGCGTGGACAGACTTAAGTGCCAAACAAAAACACCAAGGTGCCGATGAGTGTGGGAGGAATTTTACATCACAATAAAGCAAAGATGTTGAGTGAAGTCTTAACATGCAACCACTGCAGCATCTCATCCATTCGTTAACTTTTTGCTGACTATGTGACTAGTTAAGCTTTTCTGAGATTGACAGGACTGGTTTGCGGCATTCATAACTTAACTAGTATTATCTTACATTAATTAATTAGTTTAGACCGCCGTTGTTTAGTTAGAAGTTGGAGAACTTGTTAATACAGATACAGTTGGCATATCGAAAACAGAAATGTTCTACATCTTTAGGCAATATTTTAGTCTGATTTAAAAATTTCAATTAATTTTGTTCAATTCATCTATTTTATATAACTCCCAGGAATTTAAGTAATCACTTTTCACCTTTTTTCATTCATTAACCTGGACCTATATGACAGTGTTACTCAACTGGCAGCCTTAAGTCATTTCAGAAAGGCTCTCTGATTTGTTTTGAGCTATTAATTGAGAACAAATGTGAATTTCATCCATAAGGAATGTATTTGCCTTGAGATATTTTCCACAATTTACTATTTTCCCCACAACTCTGACCAATTTCATTATTATAATTTGGCCCTTAAATCAGTAGCCTTTACATAGATTATATCATATGTGGCAAAATGTAAAATTTCAAACACTACACTCTTAAAAAATAATGCTGAAATAGTTCAAGTAATAAGGAAGATATGTATGTTAGGAAAATGAGGTCTATGTCTTTTACTAGGAAAAAATATGGCTTCAAGGTGGGGAGACGGGAGAACAGAAAACACACAAATGCGCGCACACACACACACACACTCAAACACTGAATGAAGCACATATGCTGTCAGTGCAGTAAATCACAGTTGTGCCTCGACGGCAACTCCCCGCTGCCTTTTAAGTGTAAAGAGAAGCAATTTAAACATGCCTTTTATCATATAATCATGTACATGCCCACAGACACACACATACACACAGCCAGTGTAATGTCAGGGGTTTTCCTCTTCTCTATCAGTGCCATTGATCAAGTGATGAGGGAGAATAGCCAGCTCCCTGTGTGACACTGTGGCTCTTTGCCAGAGCTGTCACAATCTAAGCCATGTAAAAATGGCCGATGCATTGCGTATTATGGCCATTTCCTGTCAACTGACAAATGTATGGTGCTCTTGTCAAACAATGGCACAACAACAGGGAAGGACATGATAGGAACAGAGAGAGAATAAGATTGAGAAAGTCAAAGAAACAGATTTGAGGAGTCAATGAAAAAAAGAAGACGAGAGCTGTTATTAGGAAACTCAATGAAAAGTGACCTTTACATACAAATACATTTTGCATTTAGATACTTCAGTAACATTCCCGTAAGCAGAGGAATCCTACAGAGATAAAGACGGGGATCTTCTCATGAACAGCGGTAACCAAGGCGAAGTGAACCATGGTAACAATAGGAGGTAAATGACAGGTCAAAGGTCAGAGGCGGTAGGAGGAAATGACATCAGCAGGAAGTATGAATAAACAGTGGGGGATAATCATCAAATACAAGCACTGACCTTGGCAGGGATTAGCAGTGGCATTATCTCTCAAATATACAGATGTAGAAAAATGACAGTGTGGGTGACCTTCCAAAAACAAAGTTTGTCATTTCAAGTTTCATGTTTGTCTGCAAAGTAATTTTCAGTGATGAAATGTAGCTGTTAACTTACAGCAGATCAATATTTAATTGTTTACTTTAAAGATAACTATAATCAAATGTTTTGCATGTAATGGCATTTTGATTATTTAAGTGATACTACATGCTGTACAGACACTAATAAATGATAATGTGGTTTTATTCAATTAACATGTGCTAATAAATGTAAACCCTCGCATCACTGCAAGCTATTATTACAAACAGGGCCACATTCATTCAGTCAGTTCTGCATTTTTACATGTTAACAATTTCTTTGACAATAAAGTTTAATTGTTTCGAGAGTACACCTTGGGTCATGTTTTTGATAGGATCCTGTTTTTTAATAGTGTGAGTCACTGCTTGTTCCTAATCACCCCATTACAATACAGTATTCTTACTGTTAGCTAATTCGATTTGGTGTCTAATTCATTCATTTTAGCTGTTTTGGTGTTATCGTTAGTTGTGTGACCAATATTCACTTAGTAATCATCAGCTAATATCCTTGCAACCTCTGCACAGATAAGCACAGAAAAGAAAGAAAAGAAAACACTGCTAAAGAATCAGTTATTTTTAAGTTCAAGTAGTTTTTCAGAGTTCATTAGAAAAAGGCAACTGCTGGCAAAGCTTTAAAAATAAAGTGTTCTTGAAGCCTCATCAGTGAAGAAGAAACTCAAATGAAGAGCATGCCCTACAGCAAAAAGAGCCCCTGGCATTCTTATGCTATTACACACTACTTTTTCTTTGTGACTTTTTTGAAGATCTTTTTTAAATGAAAACTTCAGTATCTTACAAAAACAGCAATGCTGAATGTGTCATTACATGGTGGGCTTTGACTGATTTTAGACTACTGAGGTTTTATGTTTTGCAGAAATTTTTTATATAATAAAGCCGGCCATGGCAGATAGACGCAAGACATCAGAAAAATACCAGAGATCCTTTGTTGTTTTCACAAGAGCTGGATATTGACTTAAGACATGTGATTACACTCAAAAGAGTGTAATCACATGTCACTTCAATATGTCATGAATGTGGCATTTGTCACATGTGCTGTTGACATTTCAAGCTACAATATTTTATTATCTAAATTGTCCTGGCTTACTTGCATTGCAAAACCCTTTAGGTGGGCTTTCTAAGTGTCTTCCTCCTAGAGAAGGTTCTCATCAGCTGATGACATTTAAAATGTGTTTTTGTGTCTTTACTTCAGATGTAACAGGCTGTTTTGCTTTGTAATAAATATATAATCTTGGTAAATCAGCTTTATTAAAAGCACGGAGGGAAGAAAAAAAAAGGCATTAACCTGCTGATAGACAGCACAAGAACTAAACGGAAATAACTTATCCAAAATAAAAAAGGATCATAATCACCCCATTTTCATTTGAAAGATAACTACAGATTATCCCAATCTGAACACATTCTAGATCAACAAACTGTTGAAGTGATATGAACGGATAGATTCAAGAGACTTAAAGCAAACAAACCATGTATAATTTAAAAACTGTGTCCAATTCAAACTAAAACACAACTACAGTAGCACTATCAAGGCCAAATACACCATTTTTTACCAAGTTTTTTTTAATCACCAAGTGATACAGTTACAATAATAATTCCTTATCATCACCTAATTTTTTGTAATGTATACATTAGTAAGGCGCAATTGTGGCCTCCAGGTAATATGATGATATGAGAAGACAAAATGAAGGGAAACTAATAATAATAGACCGGCAGCAGTTGGTAATGTGGAAGCGAAAGAATGGAAAAGAAATTCTCAAGAGTTCTAGTACAGTAACGAGCTGAGCGAAACATTAGTGGAAAGAGCCAGAGCTAACTATAGACTCCACAGCAGGGTGTTTTAACTATTAAGTACTCCCAAATCTGATCACCAAAATATACCAACACCCACATTACCAACAGGATAGCTCCATAGCTCCATTTACACCTGAGAGTGATGATGAGGAGGAAAATGTGGAAAGAGGCTCAGAGCAAGATGCTGAGGGAGAGGGAGGAAGGAGAATTGCACCGCACAAAGAAAATAAAATGAGATAACCACAGAGAGGAGGACAAGTCTCTGAGTCATTACAGCAATACTGAGCATTTTACACCTGTCCATGGGCTGCATTAGTTGCTACTATTAAGAAAAGGCACAGTGGATGTGATGCTGCCTCTGGAGAAATACTTGTCATATCCAAACACACACAAACACACTCGCTCACAATGAAACTTATAAGAAAAATAAGAAAATGCAGTGTCTCACTTCTATAAACAAAAACCTTATAGCCAGCAATAACAGGAACATCTTCTACACACTTACACGGCTTGGTGTTATTGAGTCCCACGGGCACACTTACAGCACGCTGTTATTAGGAACTACAGGGCTGAGATGATGGTGGAAGAGAAAGCAAAAGAGGAGGAGATAGTGAGTGAGGGAGAAGAGAGTTAGAACAAATGGACCATTTATATCAGAGCTTCACAAACACACATGGGACCTATTGTTACTAAAGCTACCTCTATCTAGAACAGAAACGTTATTGTCATCCAGCAGCTCGTAGATACATGATTATATCCTTTGGCACCGCGTACATTCATACCTTTGTACAAAGAGACACACGCATTAGTGTACACAGACACATTTACATAAATCTGTATATAAACATATAGACTCCTGTCAGCTCAACCCTCGCCTTCACAGACTTAGGGCTAAAATAGCAGAGGCTTAAAGCTTTTTTTTTTTCTCTCCTAGACGTTTCAGCAAAGTGTGTGTGTGTGTGTGTGTGTGTGTGTGCTGAAATTTGATAGTGTGAGTAAAAGAAGATATTAGTATGAGCTCAAAATTGTATCTATAATATGTGTGAACTGCCTGTGTGATTGTGTTTGCATCTGAGTGTGTAAAGGCAAACAGGGTTTGCCTGACTAATCCCTAAAGGAAGTGTGTGTGTGTGTGTGTGTGTGTGTGTGTGTGTGTGTGTGAGAGAGAGAGTTACTGTGCGTGTGTGACCAGTGAGATGGTAGACAGCGTAAGCCCCAGCCTTCACAGCTTAAGCCCGCCTCACTTTTCTCCCCCATAAGGCAAACAGTGGATAGACCACAGGGCTTAGCCGGAGAAAGAGGAGGAGAGGACAATATATGGAAACTAATTCAATTTCAGTCCCTTTGCGCTGCACCCCAATCTGCAAATACCACCAAAGGCTGATGTAAGGAAATGGAAATCTCGATTTATATACTCTTCACTATGAAGAATCTGCAGATTGGAACCCTATGGAAGTGTACTTATGCACTTGAGCGGCGGTCTTCCAGTTAAATGCTCTCCCCCTGTGGAGGTTCAAGTCCGGCCTCTTGAGCTGTGTCTGCTCACTCCTTTACCCGTCACCCTCTCAGTTTTCCTGTCTATTATTTAATGATCTTTCCAAACTTATAAATGGTGGGAGAACGTTCATCTTTCATGTTCTCCACAGAAAGGATTTTAGACAGTTTCCATACGTGAAGCCAAAGGCAAACTTTTTTTTTACATGAAAAGAACATCTTTCACTTACTTTTTTTACTTGTTGTAATTTTAAAAATCACAATTTGAAGAACACATGAATCTAACTTTCAGAAACAGAAATGTGTGCATATATCATATCTCTTTATATTATTTAGATTAAGATTCATTATTCTTTTCTACTTTATTAGAGGAAACTGTAGTGTTTTTTTCTCTTTTTCTTTACAGTGACAGTGATTAACTGATTGATCAAGAAGAGGATATGAATTAATCTATAATAAAATTAAACATTAGTTACAGCTCTTAATAACACGGATGAAATATCGTCACCCAGTGCTGCTGTATCCAGCAGTTGGACTTTCAGTGCTCCTAAAGTCCATCTCTAAACAAGGCGTAATAGTGTTTTTTGTTTCGTTTTCCCCGTGGCTCAGGGACTCTCATTGATTTGCAGAGATAATAACCCACTTTATGAGTCTGTGCCCTCCTCATATCCAGGAGCATTCTGCAACATATGTTACTCTCTCTCACTCTCCCTGCTCTACCATCTCTCCAACCCCACAAGGAGAAAACACAGCACTTATGAATTTTCCTAGTCTGTTCTATTTCTGTGTACTACTGCTCCATTGGTTTTTAGGGTCACAGTGTGATTTGGAAAAAGGGTCATGGGAGGCGGCCTATGAGCATGGCTACTTTTGGTTCCATTGTTTTACACTTAATGGAACTGATGTCAGGAGGATCGCGCCTGGGTGGTTCTCCTGTCAAGTTGTGTTGTGATGGTTACACTTTTCGACACTGAAGTCGCCAGGTGAATAAGAAATGATTTAACTATTCAGCACCAAAAGACCAAAGATTCCACCTGGTAATAAGCTGATTCAACTGACCACAGAGCAAAAGAACTGACTTCTTCCTCCCATGAACAGTCAGTGGATAAAATAGCTCACTTAACTGAATTATGTTCATTTTAATTACTTATTATAAATGTGAAAAAGTTGCATTGATTTATGAATTACTTTCAACATACTTACAGATGTGTCTATTAATTCCCAAGAGCAGTACCATAATTTTTGGTAGTTTATAGTCATTAGTGAAAGTGTCTGTCAGTCTAACAAGTTCCAAAAAAATGACTCTCAATTAGAAAAAGAGAGACCCACCCGTACTAAATTGTAACCAAGATATAATCTTTTTCTTTCTCTACACAATTACACGTATTCACACACAGCCACAGTCAGTGGAGACACAGACAAAGATTATCTATTGATTTGATCCCTTCAGCAGCTCACATAAATCTGCTCTGCCGTTCTACACATTTTAATCGAATACTTGTAGAGTTACATTATTTACCTACTGAATGCCACGCAGAGAAAAGGAGCAAAGCCATTACACTATCTAAGTTTACATCACATTATGTTTCGCAGCACTTAGGCTGTACGGTGCTGCTTAACTGCTTAGCAAACAAACAGATGGAGGGGAAAACACATAGATGCTCATAGGGAAGACAGAAAAGAGAGACAAAAAGAGAAAGCTAAAGCCACAACAACTGATCACCTCAATTAAGTCTTCATCATTGTTACTTTACTGCAGTGACTCTAGTGTTGTTTTATAAATGACATTCCATACAACCATAGCTTTCAAGACATGGTTATCATGCTGAGGTATTTGACGTGTACATCAATCCCACAAATAGTACAGAATAATAAAATGTGAGAGCTGGCTTAAGGTTAAAAGCTAGCACAGTAACTCTTGAGCTTTGAGCATACCTTAATGGTCTCATTATGTTGTATATGGGAGCATAACAATCACATGTCACTTTCATTGTCAGTAAAGTAGTTACCATGCTGTTTCAGCTGCTTTTATGCTAAATAACTTCACCTTGTAAAATGCACTATGATACTCTGGGGAGTAAGTGTGTGTCAAAATCTCCCCAGCAGCAAGTGAAATCTGTTAAAGCACACACACTTCAAGCTCACACAAAGCTACATAAACAAGCATGGTCACATAAAGACACACTCATCAGCAAAGACACACACACACACACACACACACACACAGTGTTACTTTATTCTTGAAGTTCAGCAAGAGGGGAGGGGTAGGGAAGCCCCATCTATCAACGTTCAGTGCATTTAGAGTAAAGCACCTAAGATGAAAGCAAGAGCTGAAAGATGAATGGAAAGAGGGATGAGAGGGGAAAAGAGAGGAGGAAAAGGTTTCGTCTTGGAACCGGGTTCATGACAGGGAAAAAAAAAGAGGGGAAAAATGGGAGAAAAGTGTAGACGCATGTTAACTATGTGAGAGCTGAGATGAGGGAACAAGTAAGGGAAGAAGACAAATGAAAATTGAATGACAACAATAATCTCACAAGCTGACAGATGGGTAAATACAGATGGACATAATGAAATGCACTATCCGCATAGCTGTGTTCTTCTCATACAACAACACAACATAACACAACACAATCACAACAGTCTGGAAGACGGGCTGTCATTGTCAAAATTTCCCATTAGACCAATATAGTTAGAGATGCTTGTTTTATTCTACTTTTAATTCCCATTTTAGAGAGTTTTAAATCATGATAAATTAATATTCTACAACACATAACCACAAGTGTCATGATGATCCAACCACACTATAGGCTTATGTTATGCTATGTTATATAATCTTTGTCCCTATCTTTTCAATCTGTCTGGTCTGGCCCATAGCTCTTGATAATATGATACCCATTAGCCTCAGTTGTCATTGCAATAGAGAAGCCACACGTCCAAACTGCAAATTAGAGCTGTAGGTAGAGTTCCAGCCATATCCAGGGTTCATGGGATAAAGCATTATGTTATGAAAATTGATGGCTTCCATAACATGCGCATTTGCTTCTGCACCTGCATGTTCATTTCTCCTGTACGATTCAGCAACTGGCACAACACACACAAACCGGTATATATGCCTCAGAGTAAATGGCACAGTGAAGCAAGACTGATATCTCCAATCTCCACCCTACCAAAAAAGAAATTAATATCAGCACCGTGGGATTACTCTGGTTGTCCTTGAGGATGGATAACAAGTATTGCAAAAACTGTTAACACAAAGATGCTGCCAAAAGAGAACAAACATCAAACATGTCCACCCATCTTCAAAAACACCATCCCTCCTTGTGGATCAATGTTTGTTCACATTTACAGACTTAATTCCAAGTGAAAGTAAAATGCATGAACTTATCCTTAAAATGAACTATTGGACTTATTTTCCACATCCAGTTTCCAGCTACATCTGGATTGTCTGTCTGTTAAGTAACCTCTGACTCATAAACAGAAACATACTGACCCAGATCTGACCCCATAAACAAACTCTCTCTTACACACACACACACACACACACACACACACACACACACACACACACAGTCTCGCAATTTGGGAGGGTACATAATTGTGAACGTGTGAGTTAAAGCTACAGATGGGATCAATCTGGTTTGACTAGTGATGGTATTACGCACTTATTCTTGAAATTCTGACAAACCAAACAATCAATTGATTAACTGGTAATAAAACATAATCATTAGGTGCAGCTGGATACAAACTAATGCAAAATTTCAACTACAACAATAATTCATGAGTAATAATTGTTTGAAGCATCATAAACTGTGATACAGTTAAACTGGGAGACCTCGTGAGATGCTTATCATGCAATGTTGCAACCTTAGCTGCAGCAAATCCAAACATTTCACATCCTGTACGTGATTTGATGATTCAGCCAAGAGAAAATCATGACTGCCAAAGACTTGAAAGTGCTCAAAATGCCAGTCACCTAACATTGTCAATGCAAAAAAAAAAATAAAATAAAAGGGACTTTGACACTGTGGAAGCCTGAAATAATTCCTCCCACTTCGTGACCAAGAACAAAGCTTCTCCTTTTCTTCTCACTAACACATACAGTCTCCCACAGGTGTCTCACTCGATCTTGTATTCGCACACAGATGTACACAGGCCATGACTGACAAGGTAAGGGATCGTGGGGAGGCGTGTGGGTGAAAGCGGAGAATTACCATATGTAAAGAACGGAGGTGCCAAGGTCTCTTTTTTTGTCTCCAGATAAAGCTGGTGGTGCTACAAGGGACAAGATAAGCACAGGTAGACATACACACACATAGATATACAGTGTAGCCACACAAATGAATGCATGAGAATTCAAAACACACACTCGTAGGAACAAATGGCGCACACAGACGAGTGCAAAAGTGAGAGAATACAACAAAGAAAGGAAGAATCACTGTCTATCCAGGTGTGTTGAAGATACAGTACGGGCCACTATCTGCACATGGGTCGGTCAGTGAGGAAGACAGTGGTGGTGTAGAGATCTGATTAGCACTGGGAGAGAGGCGAGGAAGGTTTTCCCATCAGGATCGAGTTTCAAACCCTTATTTTATGGTGGTACTTTTATTTCTGCAAGGTTAATGGTCAGACAGAGACCCTGTCGTACGCATACCTATGGGAATAGGGAGCTTAGGTGGTCCTTCCTTTTTCTGTGAATTTGTTATACATGTGTGAATAGTTAAAGGGGAGTCGGGTGGGGTGTGAGGTAGAGTCTTGTCTTGCATGACCTTTTAAGTAACCGAGTCACTCTACGGTGACTCAACTCATGGGATCTTTAGAGTTACTGGAAGAAGAGGGAGAGATGTATTATTTGTAAATGTTATTTCCTTTATCAATACTTCCTGAACATTATCTCAAACCACTTCAGTTGACCTCTATCTTATGAACCACGGAGAGGGAGACGGAGAGAGAGAGGCCTGTTTTTCATTATTTGTTTTTTTTTTTCTTTTTATTAAAAAATCTACATCAGAAGCAATGCATCTCTATACCCCCCCCATCTCCACTATTGCCAGACTTAAATCTAAAATTACTAAATGTACTGGAAAGTCTCTGCAGTCCCTTGAAGCCCACAAGTGGCAGTGATAAGTAGGCACTCTGTAGATTAGGGGTTCTTAAACTAAGGGTCAGGACATTCAATTGCTCAAAAGCCTGCAGCTGCAGGTTTGCCATATGAAAAAGATGAGCTGTATTATCTAAATAAGCTCAAGTCCCATGGTAATGCTAAATGTATTCCATATGGTTTTCCTAAACTACAGAGAACTCCTGGTGTCTGATTAGATGTGAGTAGAGTATACTTCATACACCCTTTGAGGTGAAACCCTTGACCGCACTCTTGTGGAGTCAATAGAAATGTCAATAAATGAAAGCTAACATGTCAATAAAATAAAAATGATACAGATATTGAAAGAGTCACAGAGTAATTAGTATCTTGGGGTCTGGATCGATGAGAAAGTAACTTTCAAATATCGTGACTGATGGTGACAATATAAAGGACAAAAATTCGCACTTCAGAGAAATAAAACATATTTTCACCTGCATTGTCAAAAGATGCTTATTGAGGCAATTTTCCTATCAGTCTCGGATTTGGATGATTAGATTTTATACATGCATGCTTCAGCTGCCATTCAGAAGCTCTATGCTCAAAGATCTATTACTGGTAATAATTATAATACTCATCATCGAACTGAGCTGTATGCTAAGGTTGGGTGGCCATCTCTCACTGTGAGCAGTTATAGACACTGGTTTTTATGTATTTATAAGGCTGTTAATTGTGTTTTACCTCCTTACATTACTCTGTTGCTGTCATTTAGTGTGGGCCCTGATCCAACTCACTCAAATGACTAAATTAGATTGCAGGTGCAGCAAGTGATGTTTGATCTTCAACCTAGACACAACATAAAGAATAATCTGTATATCTTATATATTCCAGAAATGCAGTTATTTTGTTTCCATCTCACAGTTTGCTGACCACTTTTTATATTGTCTACATGTAAGATGATCTTGTTTCATGGGAACATATAACATTGTTGATCCATTTGTGTGTGCATTTGAAGTTCCTAGTGTGGCAGCTGTTAATTTCCTGCAAAGTAAGAAAACACCGTGTGTACAAAATCCACAGTGGCCGGACCATTAGTCATCATCAATCATAATTTACAGTTGTGATAACACAGCAAAAAACTTTACTACATTAATCCTGTGAAAGATGTCAGTCAAAGAAACCAGGTGTTAACTGGTTTCTACATTTCCATGATTGCAGCCAAAAATATTAAGCTAATTAGATTTCATGTTCTTTGATGAATGAGAGTGAAGTCTAGGAAGTTTTTTTTCTCCACAGCACTAATAGGGCTTTCAGTAAGATCATTACGCCAAAAAAGCTCTTTCCTCGCTTTTTCCATTTGTTTCCTCTGCCTCACAAACTAATCTCTAAAACCATCTGCAGAAGGAGTAAAATTACATGTTGCCGAGCTCCCTCTTTCTGTCATCTAAACCTGTCTTTATGTGTCTCTGTATCTGTCCTCGAAGCTTCTATAAAATCACACAGGAAGCACAAGCTCAGAGGAAAAAACAGAACACTCAAATGTAAGAGGCTTGTGGACATCTCAAATGCACTCAGAGAGGCCATTAATAAAAATAATTAGCACAGGAGATGGGCGGAAAAAAACAGAGGCCAGCTTGGCAGATGTAAAATCTCATTTCTGTTATTTAATTTATCAGAGACTAGAGCAGGAAATCCACCAATCATTTTGTTAGAGCACAGGGCTCCAACAACAGGCATCTCTATCCTGGAAGGACATGGTCATACACATACATATAAATACACACAGACCCCATCAACAGCCAGTGAGGGACAGAGGGGTCATTAGTGAAGGAAGAAGATCAGATATCACCAATTCATCTTGGTCAAAAAGATTAGAGAGACATACAGAAAGAGAAGGACATATAAGGGGGTGGTTGTGCACATTCCAGGTTTAATGTACTATTGTGATCTTGGAGTCATTTATCAAACACCAGAACACACACGCCCACATTATGTTTCACATACACGCGCACGCTTATGTCTCCGGTTCAGAGAGGTCAAGGTGATTATTGTCACTGTAACTCACAGAAGTTGGCAGCAAACCGCAGCTTGTGTCTCTACTTTGCGGCAACATATGTGACATGATCTCAACATCCTTTAGTCAATTAACACTTGGCATTAAACCTTTTTTTCCCACATTTGCTATCACTACTTAGTAAAATTGCAACAGAATAAGTAAATTAGTGGTTTACTGACAGGAAAAAAACAATGAAAGCCAGTCCACATACCCCAAAATTATAATTGTCAGCTGGAGCTGTAAAGAACCTCTATGAATGAAAAAAGAGGAATCTGACATCTGATCCAGAGAGCTAAAATGATGAAGCTCGCAATGGACCAAAATGCGTCACTATCCCTAACATATAAAACTGGGTACCTCGTTCTGAGATGTTGCCCCAAACAAGAAAGTTGCTCGCTGAGCACAAAGGGTTTCAGCACATTTTGACTGGAACAAACTACCCTGTTGTTACGCTCTCACTAATTGTTCTTGGACCAAATGGGTCAACAAAGAATCATTTAAGGTGTTTGTGGCAATGGAGAATATATTCAAGGTATCAAAGATGTTCCATTTATAATGATTGTTTATGTAGAGAGATTGTTTCAGGCCACAACAGCAATAGGTTTTTGTGAATATGGATGAACATGTTCACAGCATAGTACATCCATATGGAAAAGATATATTGTAGCATTTTACAATTCAAGTTAATCTGTACATCCACAGATTATACAATGCCTTAATGGGCTTAACAGGCCCACAACAGAAACAGCCCACAACCAAGCGTAAGCTCTCTGAATACCCAAGCAAAACCCCATGTGACTAACAAACAGAAGGCTTGTTCATCTCTTATCTCATTAGTCAATTTGTGCAATTTTGAAAAAAGCAATTTATTTAGACAATGACATGTTAACACAAAAATATAAAATAAAGAAAAAGTAGGCACAAATTCTTTGCATTGAACGTACACACAACTTATTTAAAACAATCAATCAAACTAGAAAAACACACTATTAAGACACAATTCATCCCCAGTTAGAGCTTTGTTTTGATCACAATGTGAAGTTTTGGTGTTTTGATTTGAAAATATGATGATGCACCAAAAACGCAACAAAAAGAACTTCACGACTTCAAAAAGCAAGCAGCCAAAAAAAAAAATCAGTATTTGGCTACGCAGCTGGTACCTTTCATTTGTATAATTTCCAGGGTACACACATGCATGCACACACACACACACACACACACACACAAACAAAATGGCACTCCAACAGCTAAATAGACAAACACGCTACCACACAAGGAATCAAATAATGAATGCAAGCAGTGTTTGTCAGCATCAGCACTCCTGATGCTTCACTACTGAAGTAGTCCTACTGTGTACTGCACCGTCTCTGATAAAAGACTCAAATGTTGTGCAAAACATATGGCAGAATGGAATCAAGCAGAGGATCGAGGTAGTGTAAACAAAATAAAAAAGGGAGATGATGCTAGCGGGATATAAAGGCTGCCTTCCTGTATCCTGGGAAGGAAAAACACCTTGTATGTCTCCTATCAGACAATATAAATACCTCGAGTCCACAAACACATACAAACGCATAGAAATCTTCCTGCTGAGGCAGTAGTGTGGTATGAACATCTATGAACTGCACCAAGGAGATCCAGCTAACATTACTTTATTCTGTGCAAAACTTTTCAATAATATTTTTACTGTTTGCAAGTCTCATATGGGGCAAGTCGTAAAATCAAATGAGTCCTGAATCATGGTAGTGACTGAGGGTAATAATGGTTATGATAATAATGTTGGAGGTTGACTGCAACAAAGGGACAGTGATTGAAAGTATCCTACCGTGGTCTGTGATTTTACAAGACACAAGATAGAGCTCCTTCAGACTTCTCCCCTCCTTGGCGATGATTTCCACACACCTACAGAGAGACACAGAGAGAGAACAAATGTTTAAAGTGTCACCTGAGGCATCTATGTCCCGTATGTTGCGTTTCGCTTTAGCTTGAAGGCAAGACTTGTCTAGAAAAAACTGCTTACACACATTCAGCAGCTCTCATTCCTCTTATCTCTGACTCTACTCACACATGCGCAACTATTGCACAGTAAAGGTTAAACACTACAGCGGCAGGGTCATCACTGTTCACATATTATGCCTCTGCTTCTTTTAACACACACATTAATAATTAAACACCTGATCTGATTAAAGAAGCATGCACTAACACAGCAGCGATATATGTGTGTGTATTTGTGTGCACACAGATACACACACGTGTAGTGAGCTTGCACACTTCAAAGAGCAATATCTGCATTCAGCCCCGTGCCTGGGCTCACAGAACCTACAGAGTGTGTGTAAGAGTGTGTGAGTGTGTGTGTGTGTGTGTGTGTGTGTGTGTCTGTGTCAGAGAGAGAAAGAGAGAGAGAGCATACACAAGGGAGGGCCAACAGGAAGATCAGAGTATCTGTATCAAATGATTCTCTTTAAATGCTTCTAATGAGATGAGTGTGTGCTACAACTAGATTTTGATCAAGGCATTTGACATATTAACCTTCAGGAGAAAATGTTCTGATCTATATGCTGGTGTTCTATCATGAATATTTATAAGACAAAAAAGGCAAGCGTATATGTAAGTACACACATACTGTATGGCTCTTGTGTTTAAAGTGATGTTGAGCTGTCTGCTGTCACCGAGCTTCACGTCAAAGCAAAACAGGAACAATATTGAAAACATACCTGCTGTCTAAGAATGTGCACTGAGCTCACACACGTTCATGCAATATAACTGACAACTGAGGTTATTCTGAAATGCATTGCTCATATTCCCTCACCAACCACTGGCTTATCTCACCATAGACTGAGTGTGATGCGTGGGGGACTTGTTGGGAGAATCTGAGATTTTTTATGTTTTTCAAGCCACATCCTCACTATCCAGCAAACAGTGAGTGAAAATAAAATGCAGATCAACGGGGGAATTTGGTGCAGTGAAGTTTCGAGCCTCCAGAGCACGGCGTTATTTGCAAGCTTGTGTGTGTTTTTACTTCGGGTTTTATTTGAGGTGACACTTTTGCTGGATGTCACTTAATGTGTGACATATCACACTGTGGGATCAAGGCAAGAAAGAAAAGTTAAAACATGTGTGATTTTTCTAAAAACCTTATATCTGAGTGGAACCAAAGCTGTTAAAATGTGCACTGACTTATCTGCCTGTAGTTCACTGAGCTGTATCTTCATATTGCACCTTTTTTATCATCATTATTATTATTATTATTAAATTTTAGTTGCAGTGGTCTTGTGAGCCTCTCCATGTTATCATGTTGTCTTTTTGCCACTATTCTCTCTGCTTTTCTCTTTTCCCTTGGATATTACTTCATCCCTTTTCTGTCTACCACTCTATGATGGTGTTGTTTAGAAAAGAACAACACTTGAATATAGAAAAAGACCTGTTGCAATTGGTCATTCCTGACCCAGCTACAGCTGTGGCCAGCCTTAGATTAGATTCAGTTCAAGCAGCGGGATCCCAATATCATGCTCCATGTCTTGGGGCTACAGCATTACAGCTGCTAATGAATGAATACACTGGGAAGAGTTTGTGAGGAAACGAATAAAAAGAAAGTAGCGATTCAGGGATGCAGCGATGAAGGCGCTGGCAGAGTGCATCCACTGGGAGCTTGTTACACAGTGCCCAGGTCCCCAGGGTCAGAGCAAAAGGAATTAGATTAGACATCAATGAATGAGGGAGGCAGTGAGGAGAGATGGAAAGCGACTACAGCAGGAAACAGAGTGAGCAGAAATCTCTCTTCAGCAGATAGTGGTTGAACAGAAACAGAAGGGGGTACATCATGAGAGACAGAGCTAAGGAAAGAAAAGGGAGAAAGGAAAGAGGGAAGAATAAGAGGCTGTTAATAAGGCTGGAGTAAGGTGAAATGAGAAGATATGAAAGAAGACAGCAGAGAAGACAAGGGGCGACAGAGAAGAGGTGTGGGATGTGATGGCTAAGACATGGTTCGAGCCACATGAAAGGCCTTCAAGAAGCAACAAGCTCCCACCCACCTCCACCCAAAGCCCACAAGGCTCAGCTGACATGAATTAGTGATCTGCTCGCTTTCAATAATGTACAGACCCTGTGACAAAAGCCCCAGTTGGATATGGTGTGCATACTAAAGATTTAGACGGAGGCAATGCTACAGGAGATCATTTTGAGTTGAGAACATTAGGATGCCGTGAAAAGAGTCAGCAGCGTTGCAAGGTGCTTGAGCTGGAGAAGCTGCTGGTGGTGAAGGGGAAAAAATGGAAGAAACACATGTAAGAGGGTAATGTGAAAAGGGGAAAGAGGAAAAAATATTTTTTAGAGACGGCTGAGAGGAAAAAAACATTAGGAGAGAGATGGGGACGATAAAGTGAGCAGAAAATGGATGAAGGAGGATAAAGACGGGATGGAGGTGTGTGTGGGATGGAGGGTTTGGAAAAAAAGGTGGTAAGGAGGAGGAAATGATGAGCTGAAAAAGACAGATTGTGTAGGATTGTGATGATGAGGATATGGTGTGGAATGCCAAAACAGAATTAAGATTAAGAAGGAAAAACCAAGTGGAGAAACAGTAGACTGGGAAATGATGGAAATGTGACAGAAATGGGAGAATAAAGAATCAGGAAACTAGTTGGAAAAAGAACAAATACTTGAAAAGTGCATGGAATCAGCAAAGAGACGATAAGTGGAGAAAAAGAGGCAGAAGGCCCAAGATCACACAAAATGAGGGGTGAGCTGAGGGGGAGGTTAATGAGGATAATTTTGAACAATAACAGAAAAATGGGCAAAAATGAGGGAGTGCAAGGAGTAAATGATGAATAAGGCGCGAATGTTGAGCATGTTGCCTCCATGACCACGGGGAGAGAAGACGCTCTTAAGAATATTATGGATGCACAAAAAAGTCCAGAGAAAAGCATTTTGTTATAGTTATGTAGCTAGCTAATATACAGCTCAAGGCCACCTTTTCCAATAAAAAGACAATAAAACAGTTTCCATGACAACTAAAAGACTGCATGTTTAAGCAATTAATGTGACTAGCAGGCAGGAGGGAGAGAGCGGACGACGAAGAGCGAGCCTCATCGGGGGTCAGTGTGTGTTTGGCTCGCTGTCACCACGCTGCCGGCACAAACAGCTAGAGGTAAACAATAAAACTGTCACTCTTCTCTATCTCATTCTCACAGTTGCACACAAACAAAATCAAAACTTTGGTTGGGTTCTTAGCTTGTCTGGGATTTGGGGGAAATTTCTCATCCTTAAACTCAAAGTTCTACACACATTTGCTATCTAAATTGAATTACTAGACCCACACAACTGGACCTCGAGGACTTTGCTTAACCCTGAAACATCTTTTATATTTTGTTCTATTTTCTTGCCAGCCAGCAAATGCTGCCTGCCAAAGAACTCAGCCTTTGTTAGACTCCATACTGAAGGATAAGAGGCTGAATCGAGGCCCTAATTGATGTAACACGTCCTCTACCTAAAACCAGTTTGTTACTCCATTACCGAGATAACATTCAGAGGAATACTCAAAGCTAAATAATAATTAAATAACCTCTCAACCGATATAGCCAGATGAGGCTACATTTTCTCATATATCATCAGGAGAAAAAACATGCAGCAAATTGTATTGTTGATACATAATTGCTCTTTCCTTGGAGTTTTTAAAAAATACACTCTATTCTGAAACCATGGTAACAACATCCCTGTTCATTTATCCTGTGATAAACTAAAGCTTTTTCCTGGGTCTTTACATGTAAATGAGGCACAGAGGTATATTGTAGACTACAGGTGGAAATGTCTTTGACTGAGGAGCTTAGAAGTTTTTTTTGTTTGTTTGTTTTGTTTTGTAAACATCCATTTTTATTTCCTTGAAACACATTTGCTCTTACACCACATTTGCCCAATGTCCTGCCATTGCAATGCAACATAGAGTTGCATTTTAGTTGCATTCCACTGTGTTCTCATTACTGCTTATTTGTAAAAAGCTGCAAATAAAACGAACAAGGCCTATCATATGAAAATGTTATTTATATGCACTGAATAGCATCATAATCATGTTTTTTTTTTTTTTTTCTGAGAACCTATCGAATAAGTCTGGAAATTGTAGGATGCCATTATCAGACGGATAAAATCATATAGTATATATTAAACTGAAGTTCAAGTAAATATAATACAATATGGCATAAGTATACGACCGTATATGTAATACGACCACTTAAACAGCTTTGACCAATGTTTGAAACATGAAAGAATAAAAGAGGATTAGAACTTAGAGCATCATCAGTCAATCAGCAGAACAGTGCCTCTAACTGACCTCTATACTGTGCTTACAGCTGCCCTACAGGACGACTGGCCTTTGACTAAGCCGCGCGTGTGTGAGGTTAAACCTTTACAAAAACCACTAATCAGCCCTCAATCCCAGCTCACTGTTTGATCAAACTTCTTTGCTATGAGCTTGTTGAAGCTGATTTGTAGTAGATTTATATCACGCTGTGTGTGTTAATTATTCCATGAACCTGTTAACAAGTCTGTTAACACTCAGTAATAATAAAATAATACTGATGTCCATTTACAGGTGAGACTAAATGTGTATTCATTTATTTCAACATCTTATTTGTTATCATTATGCATCTGTTTGCATTTTCAAGTCCAGCGTATGCTCCCTGTTTAAAAATATGCTAATTACTATCATAAAAGGGTTTTGTGGGAAATGTAGGGGTTTCCAAATATACCAGTCCAACCACCTTCATCAGCAATGTCCGTCCACAGAAACTGGAACAGCGAGGATCGACAAGGAGACAAGGGACAAGAAAGGACGGACAAAGCAAGCAAGGGACAACCTAGTGTTTGCATGTGTGTGTATGTGTGTGTGTGTGTGTGTGTGTGTGTGTGTGTGTGTGTGTGTCTCAGAGGTGAAGCTAATCTTCTTTTATGCAACACAGCCAGAGGTATGCAAGCAGACAGGCAGCAAGAGGAAGAATAGTAACAATACTTGAGAGACACAGAGGACCATACTGTATTTATCACAAAGACTGCAGACAGTCTTGCAGCCAAACAACATGTGTAGCGCTTCTCTTTAGCTAGTCTATCACAATGGAACAGGAACAAAGAGGCTGCTGGGAGAATGGCTGTAGGTAGGTAAACTAGCACGGTGCCGACCAACACAAGGCCTCATCTCATCCCGCTCCTCACACGGTCCACAATTACACGGCTGTCTAGCCACACAAAAGGAGTAGGGAAATAGAAATGGATGATTTTCGAGAGAGGAGGCCGAAAAAGAAAGAAAGTAAGCATGAAATGTATGAAGAAAAGCGGTTGAAGGTCTAGCGAGAGGTTGAAAACATAAAAAGAGGGGGGAGGAAGGAGGCAGCGGTGTTGACAGACGAGACTTCAGACTTCCATGGCTGTCTTTAGACTTAATGAAATGGAAGGGCGGAGCAGCAAAGAGGAGGAGAGCAAGGCAAGACAGGGGTTTATACTTCTGTGGAGAACGCTCTTGCAAAATGATTCTTGCTGTAAATTTTCTTTATACCTCCCATAAATCCATACACAAGTGTAAGAAAGCAGGGTTCTGCTTCCTCAGATGATCTGCAACACTAAGTTTCTGGAATCCACTGGACAAAAAAAAACCTTAAGGCTTTTTTCATTGGGCTAATATAAACAGATATAAAAATATCCAATACCTCAAAAGAGCCCTTCAAGTAAGCAAACACTTTCGACGGAGAAAAAGCAACAATCTTAAAATTAAGCAATACAGATTTTATTGAAAGGAAGGGAACAAGTTTATTGCTTTTAAAATTGCTGACCCTCTGATAATATGTGTTCACTTGAACTACTGTTCTGTGACTTATTTGGGATATGATTAAGTTTGTGTTTGCAACAAAGTCTCATAAACATGTGTTACGATTATGAAAAAAATTATTTCTTAACGCATTACAACACACCCTTACAACACACCTACAACACACCTCAACATTAACACCTTATATATATATATATATATATATATATATATATATATATATATATATATATATATATATATATATATATATATATATATATATACATACACATATTCCATTTTGTTTATTGTTATACTGTAACTATGAATCCAGAGGCCAAGGCTATAAGATACACTTTATCTGTTGGAGTGTCTGTGCGTCTGTGTGTATGTGTGTGTGTGTGTGTGTATGTGTTCCAGTCGTCTGAATCAGGGTCTGCTTCAGCAATTAGGGCCTGGATGATTTCCCAGGCTAGCCTGCCATACCCACCGCTCAAATGAGAATCACATTCCTATTGTGTTCCACCACCGTTAATCATGTTTTCAAACGACTATGCAAAACGGTAGGGCATTCCAGCAGCTTGTCATCGGCCAGCTCAAAAATGTGCCGATGGGGTCATAACTGGAGCCATAAATGCCCATCATCCTCACATTTCCTGTCCAACCTGTGCTTTTTTTGCTTGTCTGGGAAAGAAGACGCGAGCGAGAACACTTTGCAGGCCAGCTAACAAAAAGCAGAAACACCAAGGCCCTTCAATGTGCTGCTGTCCCCTCTCATCTTGAGTCAAGGTTTGGTTCTTTAAATGCTTGAAGCTTTTTCTCCAGCTGTAATTACAGGATAAAACACTTCAGTCAGTCATAGCAGTCCTATTCTGAGTAAATGGTCATTTGACAGTTCAAAGAGTATATACATTGTGTATGAATTAAAAAGTGCATCAGACTTCTGAAGATATTTTGACATAAATTCCCCATTCACCCATGACTGTTATTACATGCAATATCAGCCCACATTTTCAATACCTCAAAAAACAAACGTCACTCACACACCAGTCGACTTGTCCATCAAAAACCAGAGGGAAAAGCCAACTAAGCACTTTGTGAGGTTAAGTGGCAGTTATTCACTTGAAGCTCATCCAAATGGACAGCCTGTTGCCTTGCCAACGCTGACGGGCCTCCGTGATGCACATGCACAAACAGCATTTTAAAGCAGCTTCTCGGTTGCCAGCGGAAACCAAACTGGCCTGACATCACTCACGCAGCACGGATCCCTGATAGTTCTTCGCCCTGCCTCAGCAGAGTAAACACTTCCTCGGATGCACATAAGCAGTTTCCCCGAGGGCATGCAAGAGAGATACTCACCTGTAAATGAACAACTGGGTTCTGTAAAGCAATACCATGACCCTGTCTGCCTCCATGGTCATCCCACAGCAGCCATAATACAATGAATAACCGAGGCAGGAGATGAGCACTGCCCCATGGCAGATGGAGATAACACTAACAGCCTCGGGTCTGAGTTGACACAGTGGTGTTTGTGTCTGTGTGACTGCGCGACTGGGTGTGTATGTCTGTGTATGAGTGCAGAGGCAAAAGTTAGCGGTGCTCTGCCCATGTGAGACAAACAGTTAGGTTAGAGATGGTTGCCCGTGATAGATGTCACCATAGGGAATAAAAAGAAGCAGATGCATCTGTTTTTGCTTTTTTTCCTCACCCTGAAACATGCAGTTAGGCAAAGCAGGAGGAACAGCTTCAAACTTTTTGAAGATGCCATCCACATCTTAAATTAGATTACAGTTGATTACATTCTAAATCAAGATAAACCTGTTTTGATTTCACAGCCGAATAATCTTAGCAAGTCAACAATGTTTATAATTAAATCATTAAATTCTTATTTCTGTCAAACAAGTAAAATAAATATAACGAGGATGCCCCATTACAGTATCTTTTAAATTGTCAAAAAAAAAAAAAAAAAAAAATTTTGGGGAGTTTTTAAACATCAGAAATAGTTTTAAACATTCTGATTCTACTGACAGATTTCTGTCAGTGGATGCAGCAACAGCATAAAATCATAAAGTTCCTTATTGGTTCCTATTTGTTTTTTAGGACACTGAAACAGTCCTACGTTTCATGGTCATAAAATAGATGACAATATTCCACAATGATTAAATGTAATTTCTGCAGAGCAGATAATACAACCAATAACTACCAGCTAATAACAGAATCTTGTTTCAGGCACTAAAGGAAACAGCCAGTCTGACTGTGATAAATTGAGGTGAGCATACCCCTCAGGGCTGCATATCGTAACTCTTCTGCTTCGTGTCCACATGCAGAGAGAGGTGAACTATCATGATGTTCACCAATAGACCTGACACAGTGGCACACAGTAACACACAGTGTACACCCTCCACCCACTCAGCCATGGCTAATTGCTCTGCACTTTGATTACCGCCATCTATTTTAATGAGAGCTTACCAACGCATTCTATCCTGCCCGCTCCCTCTGTCAAACACAGCACAAACATTAAGGAGTGTGTGCATGCCACTTGGACACACGCACACACACAAACACACACAGAGAGAAAAGGGAAGAGAACAATGCTGTGCACCATGTTTGTCCCGGTGGCAGGAAATTGGAGGGTGTTCATTAGGGCTAATGGACATGAAGAGGAAGGGAGAAGGGGGATGAAGATAGAATGGAGAAGGAAAGGAAGAAGTGAGGACAGGAGGGGTGGGAGGCCACAGAATTATACCACAACAAATTCTGCACAATGGCCCAACAAGTCACACTGCAGCATGTAATTTCCCTGCTACTATGATAGAAAGAGGAATACTTCAATTACACAGACTGGCTTTAATTACGCCAAATTTGCCTCATAAGTCGGCTCCTGTTGAGAACGAACGAGCTGTTACATTTTTGGTGCTACTGCTCGCTGCTCCTGCAGCTTTCCTGGATGGACTCAGCTTCATTAGAGTCACTGGTTTACCAGCACACACACCAGGATGACAAAGCCTGATCAATGGACTCACACTGTTCTAAAGACTTGGGGAAGAGCAGAGACAGTAGATACCACACTGGACAGGGTTGCTGATCGATGGTGAAAGTGTGCGTGTTTTCCAGTGTGGCTTCTGTCATCCTTTATTTTTCCTCTGAACACACTGTAGCTTCTGTCACAGAGGTTGTGTGTTGCCTTTTCCTCAAAAGTTACAAAAAAATTTTTTTTTTTCTACTAAAAGTGAAACAACACAAATAGACTATGCAACTATGCTAAGACTAAAGGTTTGCTCCAGCAAAGCAAATGAGACCAGGAAAGATCGAAGACAGAAAAAAAAAAAAAAAGGGGGGGAGGAGGAGGGTGAAAGGGGGAGTTTAGAGTGCGACAACCACATCAAAACCACAGCTATGCCAGATCACATCGTCACCCTCTGTCTCATCATTTTACGAGACGTTAAGTCGTCCATGAAACTAGTTCAGCATGTCTAGTATAATAGTCATCAATACCACACACGCACACATGTACATGGATACATACACAGGACACACAACTGCTAAGTAGGAAAATGTTGTTCCAGTAAAACAGAGATCCAAATTTCACCAAGATGAGGTCACAGCAGTAAGTCATGCGTGGAAGGTGAATACGTGCAACGTTAGGGCAAAATTTGCGTCCAAAATTCAAAATTTAATTTCAAGCAGAATAAAAAAAAAAAAAAATCTCTGTGTGTCATCACTGAACCCTGGAGCTAGAGCCTCAATCTGGCAACATTTGCCCCTGACTCCTGTCCTCCGACTGGCTGCCTGGAGATCCCACATTGACCTGGCAATGACCCCACTGTCCCTGTCGCAAAAGGCAGCACTTTAATACTCCAAACTAAAAAAGAGGAATCATTTTGGAAACTACCATTATATAAAACAGTTGGCTCTGAGTATTTGAAACCAATATCGCTTATAGTCTCTACAATGACCATGTTTAACATTGACAGTCTTAGCATGCCTCTCACCTCATTTCTATACCGTAACACCTACTCCTACTGGATATTATCACTGAATTGTCCTGTTTGATTTACAGCACATAATGCCTTCCTATTCCCCTGCTGGTGTTATCATAATATTAAAGTATCACACCTTACCAATAAAACACACATGGCACACCACAAATAAAACCCCAGCATAAAAAATAAATAATGTGTAGTATAGGGAGAGGGCTCTAGCATATACATGAGTGGCTAATCCAATTGTTCCGTCCATGGAGACCAGCAAGAGAGAGAGAGAGAAAGAGAGAGAGAGATCCTAATGAGAAACTTGTGGCTAAATAAGCATGATGGTAATAACAGTGGGAGCGTCTCTCAGAGCAGGCGTTTGACTCTGGTGACACACAACCATTAGGTATTCATGAAAACAGATGTTGCTTGGCTCACCAGCTCATTGGCCCAAACACCCCTCGAAAAAGCCAGAATCCTAAATGAATTTCCCCCACGGAACCCGCTGTTTGATCCCATGCCAAGAAAAAGTGAGGAGATTTTCAAAGAAGGATGGGGTTGTGAGAGAGAGAGAGAGAGGGAGAGAAAGAAAGGGAGGGAGAAGTGTACTTTATCCACATTAAAGTTCTCGTCTTTTCTGCCTCATATAACACCTCTTCATCACCAAAACCCATCTATTTCTTCTCATATCCAAAGATGCCATCTTTAGCATGGGCCGAGGAAACAAAATCCTATTAGCTCAATAGCAAAGTGAATTTGGTGGAGCAGTTTCAACCAGGCGACGCTCCAGTGGCTTATCACTGACTAAGCAGACAGAGCTTAGGCAAGAGGAGGACAGAGGAGAATGGGTGAGGCGGTGAGGAAGGGGGTTAGGAGGGGTTTTTTTGTTTTGTTTTGTTTTGATATATATATATATATATATATATATATATATATATATATATAGTACTGTGTGGCCTATTGCCATTACTTTCTCTCTCTGTGTAGTTTTGGAATCATTTTCCACAGTGGTTACCATCTAGTTGCATTACACTGTATCAAACATGGAAAATTATCTGTCACTAACAGAAAGTTGGGATATGTTGGGAAAACCCAGCATGAAAATCTTTAAAACTTTCTGACCTATATATTTATATTGCCAGTATTACTGATGGTGCTGTGTTATTTATGTGTGTCTGTGTATGTTTAAATAAGTCACCTTGAGGGTTTTCACCTTTAAAGAAACATTATAAAACTTGAATGTGTATATGTTCCTATCCTTCACTTACTTTAAAGAATACTAAAGAGGAGATGCCAATGGGCAATACATTCACTTGTACAGATGAGGGCAAGGACAAAGATAATGAAGCAGAAGTCCAGACTTTGTTCTCTCTTCTTTCTCATGACTATTGATATCACAGTCTTCATCCTTACAAAGATACAACCGCCAAACTGACTATGGCTGAATGTTCAGAGAGACAAAGGGAAGAAGACAGAGTAGGAGAGGAGGCTTTAATAGACAGTGTTGTTGATATATGTGATTAGAGGCTCTTCATGCTGCCCATTCGTTCTCGATAGATTCCAGATGATAACAGACCTTGGACCCTCTCTTTCTTCATCTCCTTCTCTGCTGCTCAGTGTTTTTCTCTTATCCTGTGCTTTTCACCCCTTTATCTTAACATCCATCTTCTTCTTCTGTCTTTCAGCCTTTCTGTTTCTATTTATCCCTCTTTTTCTCCTTCTCCCTGTGCTTCCCACTCTCTGCTCTATAAAGCCCAGTGCACTTTTCTTTTGATTCCCCCACCATCATAACATCATCTTCTGCCCACAATCAATTCCCCTCTACCCTCTTCATGTGCTTTACAGGGGGGCAGCATATCTAAGACCCACTTTCTCCTGCAAAACAAAACCGCCTCCATCCCTTCTATCTTTTTCTCTTTACCACTGCCTCTCATCTTTTCATGGTCATCATCCCAACGTGCCCAGTGCGCCTCCTTAAGAGTTCACAACAATGTTCTCATATCCAAAGAAAAAATACCCCCCGAAGAGTAGTACGTGTTTGCCTCAAATCACATTAGCAGTGTCGAGTAAAACGCTATGACAAATGACAGGAGACTAACAGTAGGGATCCTGCTGGTCATTCAGCCAGCAAGAAGAAGCACGGGAGTGCACTCCACCACAACACTGAGGCTCAAAGTGAAACCAATCCTCCAACGCCATACAACATCTGCCTTAATCTTACTCAAGCTCCGCTCATTACACACTCAGCATGGGCCGGAGACAGGCAACACAGGGAGCTATGTGGCTAGGATTTGTACGCCAAACGAGTGAAAGTTTGCATGCGTGCGTTCATGTATGTGTGTGTTGATGCAATGATGTGGTATCGCTGTCACTACAAGCCGAAGCCACAGCAAAAAGGGTGTGTAATTCACCATGACACTATATGCAGAGCAAGTAGATTTATAGTCCGTATCATCTCCTCCCATAAGGAACAAAACCGTGGAGAATGTTAATTTCCATCGCTATAAACAACCACAATTAGCAGCAGACTGACATGTGAGCATGTCTGTGAATGGATCAGCAATCTGTGACAGAATCTGCAGTCATGACATGTTTATGTAGTAATATATGTTAAGATTTGTGAGTGAATGTGTGTTTCACCACGTGTGAACCCAGGTATGTATGTGCAGTTTCTCTTTTTAGCTCATTACCACAGAAAAAAAATCCCGAGCATGTTTCGCTCATCACCTCTGTACGACGAGATGATGTCATCCACAGTAAATTCACACAATCCTAATTGTGCAGGGTGATAATGCACCCACATAAAGAGTAACATATTTCAAACCACTATAATGCTCTTAGTAATCCAGCGACTTTTCAGCACTTTCCAGTATGCAGCTGACATTCAAGGACGGGCAGAGAAAAGGGCTCTGCCAAAAGCTTGAGGGCTGATTTAAAAACCAGAAACAAAATATGACAAAAAAGTGGGGGGGGGGCAAGAAGAAGTTTTGTTCACAACAACACGCAAACTAAGCAAAAAAATACTTCCTTGCATACATTGTTTTCTGCTTAAACAGCCATGTACTTGCACACATGCAGACAGACTCAACTCAAAGCAGCAGACTGCAGGGTTGGAGTAGTACGGCCCCCAGTCTGCCAGTTCAGTTTTATGTCTCGGCTTTGATACAAATCCTCACAGCATGGGAGCTCATTTCACCACCTGAGGTGGATGTGGATGTGTGTGTGTGTTTATGTGTGTCTGTACATGTGTGGGTAGGAATGTCCAATCCACCACCTGTTCATTCGCATACAAAGCCAAACTTCATCCACTTCCAAACAGCGTCCGCACAGTCATCCAATTGGATGACTGCGCGCGTGTGCACACAAGCATTTTCATGTGTGTGTGTAGCGTTTTACGTGTACAAGTCCTGCACGTAAGTGTGTGAGCCACTCTGTTTTCCACATGAAGCTGTTCCTCATTAATCAATTTATGGGGGGACAGCTATACGAGACGACGCTGTCCACCACTCCTTCTCAATAAAATGCTTCTTTCCTCCTCTAGCTCACATAACCCACCTTCTGGCCAGATCAGGTCATACACAGTAACAAGAAAACCACAAAACAAGATCATTGGTCTGAGTGAAACACACACTATGATTATTCAATTTTTCAGCTGAAGTCCTGTGTTTATAGTTACTGTATATACTTTCAAGGTATTGTTTTTATTGAAATGTTAAGATCATTGTTTCCTTGCCAATTTTTCTTTTACAGCAAAGTTTGTATGAGTGACCTAATGTCTGCACTGAAAAGAGTAATGATCATATTTTGCTGCCAGTTGTTTAATTTATGGTGCTTTTTCACAAAATTCTGAATTATTGGCTGCTAATAACATTGTTGAATCCTTGCAGAAGTGAGGTAAAAATTATATAGTGCACAACAAGGATGGTAGATCAAAAATAACGAATATTTCAAATAGTTTTTTGTTTTTTTTAATTATGCAACGAGACACCTCTTACAGTCATGGGCCAATCTGTTTCACCACATGTAGTATTACCTAAACTTTTCTCATTTCTCATGAACCCTACAGAGAGGACATGACAAATGCAGCCAACCGATGTTTTATCTCATCTGACATCCTGACAACAAGGAAATAAACGTAGGCTGACAGCCAATCAGATAGCCCATCTGCTGGTCTGCATCAGAGTGGTTGGATCCTCCGAAAAGTCGTAAAAGAATTATTTCTGAGAGGGACGCGCCCCTGAGATGGTAGGTGGGGAAGCATGGCGGGGGTCGGGGGCATACGAGGAGAGTGGAGTGGGAAGCCACATGGCAACTCCAGGCTATTTGATTGGTAAAGGCATGCAGTCAGCCAGGCAGGGAAGACCGGGAAATGTAATTCAGGGAGGCTGTCTGGATATGACATCTCTGGGAGCTATTCAATCTGCAGCCAAACCCTCAAGTGGCGCCTCGCCTGGCATGGTGGCAGGGAGGTTACAACTGTGAGCTCACTGCCTGTCAACCTAACTACACCCTCTGTGGAGAAAGAGATATGATGGAAAGAGAGGAGAGCAGAGGGGTGGAGAGGCGAGAAGGGGAGAGGAGAGGGGAGGAGAGGAAGATAAAGGGCAACAGAAATATTAGAATGAAGTAAATATATTTATATACTGACAAGTAACTAAAATAAGGCAGAGCCAAGAATAAACAAGATTTAAAATGGAGTAGGTGAACGTCTAAAAGGAAAGGTGGAGGGGATGCCAAGAGACAGAGGCACAATGGGACTCAGCTGAAGCTCCGGAGAATGAATGAGTGAAAGACTGAGGAAGGAAAAGCGGAGCGAGTGAGAAAGTGATCCAGGCGCCGGCTGTGATTCTTCTCTGTCAAGCATGGCTCATAGAAAACAGTGATAATTGACAACAGTGGCTGACGTCCTTCCCGGGACCACTCTATTCATTACAAAACCAAAACAATCCACCCAAACCCCCCTACTTCGCCTTAAGAAGTACATTAAGCAACAGCACTTCATGGCTCAGTCTGTGAAGTATATGAGAATGTCTTGTATTAAATGTTATAGCACACAACTGGGACCAATATGGAGGAACTACATTAGGCAATTAGCTTTGGGTCAAAAGTGGTGCATGTTCACACAGTATCTGATGAGAGCCACATATTTTACTTTGATTGATGTAAAAAAAAAAAAAGCATATGGAATTCAGCAGTTTCAAATCTGATACTGCACAGATAGTTAAAGGAAGTGTGCTTTAAACAAAACGATTTGTATTTGGCAGATGTTAAAAGTCAGAGTAAAAGGTACGGTAATTGAAAATGCATTTAAAACATCCATGAAGATTATGAAATCCAGTCCATTTAGCACCACACTTAACTATGACATCAAGAATAAACATACAGCTGATTTTACACATTCCCAACAATGTCACTTAAAAGTGAACATTATAACCTTCATTGCCATATGTGTTATAGTATATATGTTGTACTGAACTGCAGTAATCTGTCTAGGTGGTCCAATACAGGGGTCACTGAGTGTACATCACAAAATGATTGTGGTTACAGTTTGATGTAATGTAGAGCAGTACATCTTATGAAAATAAAAATATTTCAAAACATACGCAACTTCCTAACATGGCACGACGTTCTCTTGTATTTTAAAACAACGCACCTGGACCATAGAGTAATGACATCATGGGAGGAAACAAGTGCTCTATGGGAGCTAATGGTTCAGATGCCGCCATTCAGCTCCAATGCCTGTCATTCACATCGATTTGACTTCCCTGCTGTCTTCCTGCTGGTTCTCTGGGTCTAATAGCAGTTCCTAAAGAATCTTATCAGTCAAGTTATGACTTCACAGTCTAGTCCTTGCCAGTCAGCATTCAGCCTCTCGGATAGACGATGACAGCTCACTATTGGATACAGCTTGAAAAAATCTTTTATCGAGCCTATTCATTCATACTTGCATGCATACAGATAGAGAAATTCAGAGACGCACAAAGACACACAAACAGAATCACTCGCCCCGTCTCGTCCCTACCTCCCTCCCGCACAGACGCACTCATCTACCATTTCATCCCAAAGAGACTGTACACATTCAAACAAACAGAGGAGACGGTTATTGTCCGAATGCAATTATCTTGTACTGTCCATCTCCTTGACTGCTGTGGGACAAAGGGCCCTCTGTTGATGAGGCTAGCAGTGTGTGAATAGGAGGTTAGACATCCTTGGCCTTTTCCATGGCTGTGGACATTCAATCTGCCATCCACACATCCCAGTGGATCTGATAACACTAAACAAACCCCAGAGAGAGAGAGGGAGGAAAAGCCAGACGCTAATGGCTTCAGTATTGTGTGTAAATCCTCTCTTATCTGCCTGCTCTCTGTGTTAAGAGACTGGTCAAGGGCAGCGGGAAAGAAAAAAAAAACTGTATGACTGCAACATTGTCTGTCAACATTCACGTAAACAGTTTAGAATAGAGCATGGCAACGCAAAAGCCAGCACACATCGGGAAACACACCATGAAATTCCATAAGCAAAACACACAAACACACACCTACACACAAATACAGTGTACGCAAAGCCTGGCATCTAGACCGATGCCAGAAAAGGGCTGACCTGGCATTAGAGTGCAGCTAATTATTCTCAGCCATTCCCATTGGACCTGTCTCTGACAGGCACACATGCACACGCACGCACACACACACACGCACACACACACACATGCACACACACACATTAATTGTTGTGCTGATTCTCTCTTTAGCACTGTCTTGTCTGCGTTTTGTGGCAACAGAACAGTAATAGGGAGAAAAAGATAAGAAAGGTAAAAGGAGTGAGGATGTGAGGAAAAGAAAAGACATGGTGGATTATCCCCTTAATCCCCCCCACCCACCCCCCATCCCATCACAGGAGGAGGGAGCTCAGCTTCACTTCTAATACATTAAGAGTACAGTTGGAGCCTGCTTCTCTTTTTTTCTCCACATCCATCCCGGCTTTGTCTGGGATGTTTTTTTTTCTACAGTTTTTATGCCTCCTTTCATGTCCTTTTTTGTGTCTGTGTGTGAGAAAACGTCACCTCAAGGATATCACAAGCTGTATTAATGATTTTACCTACCTGACAAATCGAATACAGCACTTCCTAAAAATGCTGTGGTATCTGATAATGTCACATGTATTTGTATTTCAGAATATTTTTCGATATTACAATACTGTTGGGAGCATTTAAGGAACAATGGTCAACAGCGGAGAGAGGGCAAGAAAGGAGAGAATGAAAAGCACTAAAGGTTCTCCACTGCATGTGAACTGGGGGTATTGTGGTTCACGGTCAGCATCTTAATAGCCAGCCCCAAGGGCAACCCTGCAAATACTTCACATCCATTATTTGCTTTTTAAAATTAATATGTCACTTTTATTTAGCTTTCAAGTGCCATAATGTGTGATACATTTTCAGCAGTAAACACATCTGAAATTAGAAGACCTTTTTGCACTTTTTTTTTTCACTTTTTCATGAATTAACACAGTGAGCACTGATGGACACAGATGATAACATCCAACGTGATTAATACTGTGTTATGTTAATGACAGCCTCTCTCAGTCATGGCAACAAATAAACAAACTCTATGATTCTCACTCTGCCCAGATAATAAACTGTTTTTAGGTTAATGCAGCAAATTTAACCGATATATTAAAATATTCTGCATGTACAAGTTTGATGCTCTAACATCTTTACTACAGTTCTTTGTACTTTGTACACACAGATATGAAATAACTAGTCGTAAAAGTATAAATGTTAAATATGCAAAACTAATTACAATAGCAATTTCCTCTGCAGTCACCTGCACCTCAGCTCAGATCAGGGAAACTGTATATTCATCCATCACAACAATCACTGCCACATTGTATGTATGAATCAATTCTAAATGTCAGGCTGCGAATTATGCAGGCAAGAATGCAGTTACTAGTAATTTGTGAATAACCTCCAACTCTGACTGCGAGGCAGCATCAAGAACTCAAAGGGGAGACGCTTTAAGTGTGCATCTAAGAACAAGGTCATCCTTTACAGTGGCACAATCCCATGTCTGAGAGGTCCTCCTAAATGAGGACATCTCGACTCCAGTGTCTAACACACAAAAGAAGGGGGAAAAAAGAGGTCTGGAGCAGCAACAATGGCCTGAGAGCTAAGACTTGGTGGAGTTGGGTGTCACCTTTTAGACAGGTTCCAAGGCTGTGGGCTGTCAGAGGCTGGCAGTGTGGCTGTCTTCTCCTTAAGCTGACAACAAACGCTAGAGTCTCTGTCCTCTAAGGTGCCATCCCCTGGGAAAAAGTCTATCTCTGATGGAGTTGCTACTCCTCACTTGTGACTCACATGTGTACAGTAACAAAAACAAAAAAATTGCAAAAGTAATAAAAAACCAAAAAAGGGAAAGAAGCTTCCAGCTCATTTGGGGAAGCGACACGGTTCAGTCATCAATGATGTTATAGGAAACACAATAGCTTTTTTCCCGATATCACAGCAAAACAAGCGGTGAACATAGATGACTGAAGGTAAATTACAGCAATACAATGGTTTGCATGAATGCTCTACAGTGTACACACACACACAATTACACACATTCTGTGTACGTGACGGGAGCAGGTGTTGGATGTAATGAGTTTGTCTACAAGCTGTTATAAAATGACAACTGGGAGTGTGGACCCCATTATTGGCAGATACACCCCTTTTTTGTACAATGAATACAAGCAGAAACAAATACACACACTGCTGCTGCTGCTACTGCTGCTTCTGTGGTTGCTACTTCCCTGACTGCATACTTCTGTCAGTACCACATGTCTTTCAGGGGGTAAGTCAACTGTTTGAGCATAAGAGAGCAGTATGATGGAAGGAGCTGACACGTCTGCTTGCGTGCAAATGCGTGGGTTCATGGATGCATGTTTGCATACATTTTTCCCTTAGCCAGGGTGGACAGATGTCATTCCCTGCGAGATGTGTGGGCAGCTATGGTAATGTATGAATAAATGTCACATAGCCACACCTTTCAATGTGCGTTACCTAGTCCCATCTCAAGGACATGATCCCACTGCCAAATATTGCAGCTTTAATTCATTTTATCTCCTCCTTTCAATCACTTCAACGATCTGCCCATCGGTAATTCATCTTCAGGTACCAAACTCTCGCTCCCTCACCGTCTTCTTAGCAGACTCATCAACAGACTCCAAAACACATTAATTGACAAGTTAAAAAAACAAACTTTTTTTTGGTTGAAAACTGATACAGAAAAGTTGGTCAATTAAGGCTGACTTAAAGACAAAGCACACAACACATCCTGCCACAACACGGTCTGCATTCAAGATACACTAAATCATTTCCATCAAGCAGTCTATCCACTCTCTGATCTCATACATTATTCTGAATAATAATCAAACACAAACGTAGGACTAAAAGCATACGGAGATCAATGTGTGGCCACTCTTTGTTATTCACCTGTGAGCACTGTGAGAAAGAAGTTTATTAGATGGACAAAGAGAGGAAACCAATAAGCATTGACTGAAGTGCAAACAGTGTTTTTTTTTTTTTTTTTTTTTGCAGGGGGTTACATCCTTTTTTCTTTCTTTCAGTTTTTCTACCTTCATCAAAGTTTTTCCTCACCTCACTGCTCTACCTCAAAATGCTTCAGAAACACATTCATTTGCATTCCTCCGTGCTGCCATCCACCCGTCCATCCATCTGTCTGTCCATCCATCTAAAAAGCAGTTCAGCTTCTCCAGCCATCCTCATCGCTCCATCTGTCCATCACTGCTCATTACTCTCCCTGATTTCTATTGCTTCCCACCGTCACACTTGTGACCATCCATCCATCTTCTTCAATAAACCAAACAGAACCCTCAGGATGTAAGAATATATGAATCGTCTAGTGTTTAAAATAAAAATGAAAATGGTAGCATTTTTTTTTTTTTTTGACATTCATCAATCCATGTAAATTCATGAGGGTTTCATATTGAAGGTTTTCCTATGAACCCACTGACAGTACTATAAAAAAAAAAAAAAAAAAATCAATGTGCTACTAGATGATGTTTCTGCAGTTTCTGTAGCTATTTAAAAAAAGATTCTGGGGACGGGAAATTACAATTAGTAACAAAAGCATCTTTATACAACAGTCCAGAGAGAATAACACTGACTGACTCTAAATACAGAAAAGTAATAATAGAAGTACTTTTTAAACTCGTATATTAGTTTTAGGGGGAATAACGAAAATGTGCTCTACAAACATTTTCCATAAAGCCACTACATTGTTAAACTTGTATAGTAAATGCACACGCTCACATATTTAAGCAATAGCAAGTTGCTATAACAAGGGGAATTAGTCTAAACAAGACAAAGAGCTGTTTATTCTTCAGCTTTTCTGCAAACTAATCCAGACAAACAAAGAAGCATCTAGCGTGCCACTACCTGTGGTGACTTGATCTGATAAAAGTCCCCGCCAAAAAGATTCCCCTTTGTGCAAAACCAACTCATCGTCGCCACACGTGCACAATGTATCTTTCCCCTAAAAACTAATTTCCCTGTGAAAATGGGGTTTTAAGTCTTTTGAGGCTCCTTTTAGATTCTAATAAACTGATTCCAAGGACGATGCCGAGAGAGGCTTATTTCAATTTCACAAGGCTTTGTTCGAATTTGTTTTACATTATGATGATGGTGGGCAGGGAGGTGGGAAGGCAGGGAAGGAGGGAAAAAGGGAGAGAAGGAGGGGTGGGTCTGTTTTGGGGGGGTATTTGGGTTTAATGCATTCAGGTATCTTGTTTTGTTGTTTGCTCTCCTCACAGGCTGAAAGAGAAAAGGAAAATGATACGTGCAAACTCAGGCTAACTCATCCTCTCCCACATCATCTTTCTCTTTCTGTGTCTGCTGAGCTATCCTGCAGACAAATACTGGGATATTTTCCCCAGCCATAAATAAATAGTTTATATAAAGATACTAAAAATCATGCTTTCAGCAATGTCTATGCACACTGTGGAAAAGAAGCATACCTACACACGTACCACATGTACCACGGTAAGACAGTTTTACCATAAAATAATATTTTCGCTGCACACTACAGCAAAGTAAATCTCCATAAACCCTGTGATTATTCTCACTATTTTCCAGTCGGCCTGAATATGCCAGACAGCCTCATACCAACTGTTGAGTGAACTGTGAGTCTCTAACAAACAAACACACAAAAATACACACAGGCTGAGTGAGAGTCGGAAAAGTCAATCCTCTCCTGTTTGTTGTCAGTAATGGCTATAGTGATGGATTTCTTCACATGAAAACAACAAATAAAGAAAGTGAGTATGTAAAGTTGTACACCCAACAACAAGTTCTCGGGAGAAAAGCATTTCATGCAGAATTTTGGTTAAGATACAGTACAGGGTGCAGAGCACTATAACACTAATTGCAGCCACTAATGACTATAATAACATACCTTAACACTAGGCTGCTCAACTCTGAGCTGCCTCTGCTGATTGCAATCATTGTTAATTGCCCGTGTTTGAGCCAATTAAGAACAGTGGCAGTTTCAACTGTTGCTGCTCTGACTAGTTCAGTTTTATTGTAGAAAGTTTACAGAATATCTACATGTAAATATTGTTCAGAATAAAACTTTTTGGGGAAAAACATAATTATGAATTAACGAAGACGGTATTTAGAATATTTAGTAACAATAGCTATTAACCAAATCAGCATCATCAGAGCAGCTAATGGTTGACAGGCCTTCCTCCGAATATAAATATTGCTTGTCAGTGTGTTTGGATTAACAGTGTTGTAGCAGCCTTTAGTTTCCTAGGAAGAGAATATCATGTTCACTTGAACTATGCGCAACAAAACCAATAAAACGAACATCCGAACAAGAGTTTTACCTTTTATGGATAATCATGTATGTTCTCAACATAAATTACATTGCAAGTTGGGCCAAACCATAACAACACTGACCACAGTGCCCTCCAAGGGGGTGCTAACTTTAATATTCTGGTTTTGCAGGTCCTATTTTTATACTTGCATATTATTTCAGATGACATACCTTTTTTTTTTAAGTTTTCAATAATTACCAGTTTCATATGTTACTGTTCCAATTTTCATTTTACACGAAGTTGCTTTACTGTTCCCTGAACATCTCTCCTACAGCCACACAGGAAATATAACCACTATGTTGAGAAACTGATGATCCAAACCACATTTTCAGTGCTGCTACAAATTAAAAGTATTCCACCAATGATAAGAGTTTTAGTCTGAAAAAGCTATAGGAAGTAGTACTCACTGTACAGCAAGATATAGTGTTTTCACTTTTATTATTTTTTTTTTTTTTGTCAGCATAAAACTTAAGGCAGAAATGGTAAAACAGGAAGCAGCCACAGTGACACAGTTAAATAAAAAACCTGCCGGTGGCACGCACATGTCACAGTTTGGGCAAATCTCAACCCTCCAACGCATCATTACTGTGCCATCCTGTCATACAGAAACACACTTTGGCAATATATCATTGTCCCGATCGCAACTAAAATCCATCAAAAATGTTTTCAAACTCTCTCTTAAAGCAGCCATGTGTTGTGTGTACGGTGTAGCAACATCCATAACATCCCTGCATGTGCCGGGTGACAATAATCTATACAACAAGATGAAACAAAACCTGCTTGTTGCTATCTTGTTTCCAGTTCTTCTTCGACTCTACGTGGACATGACAACTGGTCTTTCTCGTGTTTCCTTGAAGCCACAATAGCAGCATTGGACACTGCATTTTAACAAGCCCTTACAGCATGTAGAACAGTCATGCTTTTTAAGTATCAGCCCTTGCCAATCCCTGGCATGATTTAACCAGCTCAGCTAGCTAGACGCTGAGGTAACAGGTCACTATGTGGAAATTAAAGCTGCTGACGTGCCTCCAGCGGGTTTATAACGCTGTGAAATACTACCCCTAAAGTTACAAAGGCATTTTTGAATCATGATACAATGGTTTTCTCTGACTTTTACTACTTTCTTTTTTTCTTACATTAAGGATCTTAATGGCTCATTTAATTTCTTCCTTAGAGGCATTTCAGGTTACAGAAACATTCTACATGTACTGAATACCACATGACTGCTACTATCACTAAAAATGACACCATCTAAACCATAACATATACATTCTGCAAAAAAAAAAAAAAATCATTTGAATTTATCATTTAGTATCTCCACAATATAAACACAAAGAGATGTCATCAAACTCTTTAACAACTAAGAGTTTAAGTTACTTTCCATTTTCAAACATTACACAAGTGGGTGTCACATCGTTCAAAGGTTATAGCTAAACTTCCCATTTAGCCAAACACTAAACGGAATGGATCACTGTCATTTTCTACACAGGCATTGTTATACATCACCATTAAAACCAATGTGCATTTTGCCGTTGTTATCTCCATTTCCCTGTCGTTTCCGATGGTAATATAATGGCATTTACTACAAACAACACATTTAAATAAAAGAAGGTGCAAGCTTGGTTATAATAGCTGCATGCTAACCATGCACTTTTAAGTGATCAAAAAATGAAAACAAACCCAGGGAGTCATTAAGGCCCTTTTCAAGGACAAGGTTTCTGTGTTCAACCATATTCATGATTCCCTTTTGAGGGAAACAGAGGAAACCACTGACCATGATTTGTGTGAGTCTGTGCAATGTGCACATTCACTGATGGAGATTCTCAAGGGACTGAATCCTGAACCTCACCTGCTGCACACATGTAGTTTCCACACAGACACATATATTCAGTGCCAGCAGCTATTTCACCACACTGCTGTATGCCATTAATTCCTGTGCCTCATCTTCTTAGGTGAGAAACTGGTGACAGAAGCAACTTAAGTCAGAGAAACATCCCTTCCCTTTCAGCATCATTGTCCTTCTCTCCTCTTCCCATTCCTCCACCTCCATCCATATTCAGCAGATCCAGGCATGTGGAATAAGGAGCGAGGGAGAAGGAGGCAGAAAGGGAGGAGAAAGGTGGAGACGGTGGGGGAGGAGGAGGAGGAGGGAAAGTTGGTGTGGGTGATTGTAAATTCAGCACCAGCACTTCTTGTTGCGCGGGAATGACCCATCATTTCACACTGGGCCAAATGGCATGAATTCATAAATATAAATAACAGCAGCAAATTCGTCTTTTCAGGATGCCGTACAGAGGCACAGGCAGAGCCACATTAGAATAAAGATGCCTTCTCTCTCACTATCTTTCTATCCTCTTATTATTACCCACCACACACACCTTTTTTTTTTTTTTTTTTTTTGCCTTCTTTATCAACTTCCACATTTTTCCTGCTCCTTCTTCCTCATTTCCCCTTTCCTCCATCACTATCTGCTTTTCTTTCATTCTTTAGCAGCCTCCACATATCTACTCTCTACAATGATTCACACAGACACAGAATGTGGGAAGTGTAAAAAAGCACTATTTGGCTTCCTTTCTCTACAGTCCATGGACATATATATAAATAAATGTATTATATTTAATTTTTTCTATACAATTTTTATACTTTAATAGCTCCTTTTTGCAGATTTTTCCTACTTTTCTTCTACAGTTCTGTGTAGGTTTGAGGTGGAAAAGCTGTTGATCAAAACCAACCCAATGACTTGTCATGTTGAACTGCGAGGTAGTGAGAAGCAGCAAAAGAGTGGGCAGAGATTGGCCTGGGCTGCTGACAGTTGGATTGATTAGCAGCTTGGCTCTCGCTCAGTAAAACCAACGCATCCTTTTGCCTTTTGCACAGTTTTTCAGTCTTTTTTCTTGTAAATTTCCATCATTCCTACATCCTTGATTGCTCAGTTCACTGCTTTTTTTCTTTTTTGGCAGCAGTCAGATGCACAATCAACAATGTTGTGATGTGGTTGTACTCATGCACACAGAGAAAGACAAAAAAGCATCAGAGTCAACGGCAGATACACATGATTAGTCAAACATCCACCTCTCCACACCACCAACGCTAATGGTTGCCACGATAGTCAGAGATAAATATGCCCAATCAGAGAAAATCACCGGGCAGGCTGAAGAGGCAGGTGAACTAATGACAAGGATGGAACAGAACGATGAAATTCTCTTACAGCGATAGTCATTTGGCAGGAGTGAAAACAAGTGTTTTTCTCACACATCAGGTGGGAGCAAATGACACCCACAGCCTCTCTCTCCCTCTCTCGTTTACCCTTCTATCACACTCACCCCTAACTGTCTCTCTTTCTCTCTCCAACTCCATTTACCACTTTTCTGTAACAGAAACTGAAAATGATAGAGAGGAGATCAAATAAATGTAAATACAAGTAAAGTACAAGAGAGAACTACAGCCTACCAGCACTTCGCACTTTCAACTGAAATTTCATGTCTGAATGAATGCAGTGGCTGGAGCGAGATAGTATGCCACTCGTCAAGAGCAACTTCTACCTGCTGTCTTACTAACTCTAACTCCCTATCTCTACCTCTTTTAACTCAGTAGAACCGTTTTATTAAAAATAATTAACTGAATAACAATCTCTAAAGCCTAATTCATGATCAGCATGACTGCAGAGCCTGGCCAAAGGTTATCGACACTTGAAAGATGAATAAAAATAGACAAAATACGTAATATCTTTTTGTTTTTCCTGTTAAATGTCCATCCCCATTCAATTAGTGAGGGGAAAGTGAAATACATAGAGATATAACAACCAAACTTTGGCAGAAAATTTCTTTTAAAGTCAAATACACATAAAAATGCTACCGACAGACATCTAAACTTTACTGCACTGCAATTTATTTGTGACCATTTGCCAGTAGGATTTAATAATATATCTTTGATAACCAAATATTAGTCAGGGTACTAGCTTATTTGCTGGGCACTAACTGGCACTGCTCACTGTGATGGGAGGGCTTTGCAACATCGCATATGATCCATCTACAAGGTCCTCTTAAGGCAGAGGACCAGCGCATTACTCAGGCCAACGAATGCACCATAAACCCTCTGTTGAGTGAATTTATAATGGAAAAACACAGCACAAGCTGAGAGGGAAAATGCACTTAAGGGCACTTAATCATAGATGTAGCTGCTTGAACTAAATCTGAAATGAGTGAGGACGAACTCTAACTATATATGACCACCAATTTACTGGCACTTTGTGGAGGGCAAAAAATGCATGGAAGTATTAATGATGACCACCATATCCAGTTAAACTTCTTCATATTTCAGGTTCAACTTCAAAATTCAACTGAAAAATGTCTTACCTGTCTTACTTTGGAGAACAGGACTGACCTGCCCTGTAAGACTTCAGCCAAAGGCAGTGACAGAGATCTTAACTCTCTGAGCCACATATGACCTTTTCTTTTTTTTCTTTTTTTTTTTTTAGCCCTTCTCCTCTTTTCCCCTCTATTTCCCCCCGAAATTCATGTCCTCTCTTGTTCCACTCTGCCAGTACAGGCTTTCATGGAAAATGAGCACACTGTTACATATCAAACAAAGGTCAGTATGTGTTAGTTGAATATGTGTGTGAATATATGTGTGTGTGTGTGTGTGTGTGTGTGTGTGTCTGCATGGAAAATGGAGTCGTGTCAAATCAGCAAGAAAGGTCAGTGTGGCATGTGCATGAGTGATCAGGTGAGACTTCCTGTGAGAGGCCGGTACCTTCTGTGTGAACTAATACACATGACTGCACCTGGTATTAGAGCTTATTATCAAGATCAATACAGCCAATCAGTGAAACACAAGCAATGACATTCTCTCAAAGATCGTAAACTAACCCAACCTTGCCAAACATGCATAGATGGTCAATGGGCTGCATTTGTGCAAGGAGGAGTTTTACAATTTATATTGGAGGACTTGGTGGTTCAGTGTCTTGTTCAGGGACACACACTGAATCAGATAAACAACTCTCCCTGAAAAACCTTTAACAGGAAAAAAAAAAGGAAAAACCTCAGGAGAAACAAGTGAGGGGAGATCCCTCTTCCAGATTGGGCAATAAATGTTGTGTGTTGTTTGTTGTTGTGGCAGTTGAGCAACATCCGGGAACCGACAGATACAGTATGTTGTGCTCTCACTAAACCAAGTGTTTTTTCATATGAATATTTATTCTAAGTTTATGGGTTTTTTTTTTTTTTTTTTTTTTGGTAATTTTGAAAAATACCTAAGTTGTGAGTTTGCAGTAGGTGTAACTACTGCTGAAGATTGCTCTGCAAAATTATATTACAGGCAAGAAATATGAGGCCAGAATAAAGCACACCCAATGGTGTACACACCATCTCCTCATGATGTTTACCCACATAGTTACACTCCCATACACTCCCATCTGGTATACGCAGCTACACAAATTTAAGAGCATCATCATTAACACAAATCACTTGATTTAAAGATCAGTGAAAGTTTATGGGAACCTCTGGAGCATCAAGTCCAACGTAGATTTACACCCCTCGCATCCATCCATCACAGGATGGAGGAATCTGGCACTGAGGAAATGCCCCTCTATACAAATGATGTTGTAATTTATCAAATGATGCTGTAATTTTAACAGCACCCAAATACATACTCACGGGCTGCTTGTTGTCTGAGCCCCTTGATTTATATATTTCAAAATCAGTGTAATTATTGGTTTCATTTTGCTGTTGCTCACCAGTATGTTGCACTGCCACACAGTGCTAAAGACGTGTCATTTTCACATGTGTAGAAAGCCCGTTGAACTTCAACATAAGGCCACATACCACTAACAGGTGGAAAATCCCTTTCTTTTAAATGGTAAGCAACACATGGGCAACAAAGCAAAGCCTTGGAAAAAAAAAAGATATATATATTTTTGAAAGCCAGTGGTCAACTTTTGACACCTGGTTTCCTTTTGATGGAGCCAAGACAAACTGCTTTTATTGAAACATCAAAAAAAGGTTGAGAAGGAAATATTCTTTACATACATGAGTTGAACTAGCATTCGAGACCACAGGCCAGGACCATTGCACTGAGGTGTTTATTACCTAAAGAAGAGGGAGAATAATGCTCAACTGTGGAAGGAAGAAGCTGAATCAAAGGCAAGGGGGACAATAAGTTGCTCAAGGTCCTAAACCTCTTTGTAAACAGTCTCTCACATACATACAAAAACATGTGACTCACACACTTCAAAAGCCGTGTGACAAAGATGTTTGCTCTTGAGTTGCGGTCAAAGAAAGAGATATAAATTATAAAGAAAGTGCTTACAAATATAAGAGACTTCAGTAAGATAGGATGAAATCCTATGATCCAGATTAACAAAAAAAGACACAGAAACATACAAACTGAAGAAAATAAACTGAAAGCCTAAGGGCCTACTCCCTGCACTTGATATTTTATAACAAGTATGAAACTAGATTCACATTTTAATCTACATGTGACTTAAATCAATTCAACTAAAGCCATTTATGTCCTGCATGCTTGTCCATCTACCACCTATTCTGATTGCTGTGGCTCTAAACTGGCTTGGGACTGTCATTTGGTACTTCAGAATTATTCACCACAGTATATTCCTACATCTGTAGGCTCTTATTAGCCTTTATCACATACTACCACTTCTACATGGCCAGGAGAGTTAAAAAAAAACGTGTCCATGAAAATAATAATAATCCCTCAGGGTTGTTTGGCTGACTAATCAGTGGAAGTATTTGAATGTGGTTTCATCATTTATATTTGCTTCCCATTGCTGGAGCCAATTTATGGTGAATAAAGAAATGAAGTCTGATGCTGAATTCGCAATAGTTTTGCAAAATTGGTGAGTAAATGGACATTAATGCTAATGTTGGTTCCTGTAGGGACAGCAAAACTTACAAAAGCCTCTGATTGATTAAATTTTCCTCAATTAATAACCATCAACAGCAAAACTATTTGAGTCACTAAACAAATCATAGTGGCAATTCTGCAATCTACAAGTATTCTAAATACATGAGTTCATAGTCGATCACTTTAAACACCACTTAATATATGTTGTGTGATTGCTCACACATCAGTCACTCATACAGCTATGTTTTTGACTTGTTCAAATATGAAAGATATTCCTGTTAATAAAGTGATATTGATTTCAACGACATCACCGCGCCTGCTTTAAACGTCCTCCTCTTCCTCTCTCCTGTCCTGTCCGTCATGTCTCCCTCTATGGCAGTATGATGGAGTGGGCATGTCTATGGAAAGGTATGACGCTTGGATCGTTGGCTGTCATATAGACTGATGTCTGTCTCTAACCGCTCAGACAATTCTGACAGTTTAACAATGAACCTCTCAACGTCCAAACAGCAGGCACGCCTATGTGTATACTTGCACATATACACAATCACAAGACAGTGATCGAAAGCAATTCTATAAGTAAACAACCACTCATGCTTGGGTAAATACACACATAAATACTGTGCTACCCAGAGCAATCGGTCCTTTGAATCCACTCTGGTGGTTAATGCAATGAGAGCACACATTAGACTGGTACATGATAAAAAAGGTAACCTTGCTTGGAGCAAAGCTTGCCACATCTTTCAAGCTCTGCGCTACAACAAACACTGTTTTTGACACTTAAGACATTTGGTTTGTGTATTGTCTCTAAGAATAGCTGAGCAAAGACCGGCAGCTACCTAAGGACTTGAAAACAATCTCCTAAAGTTAAGTTAAAAATTCAGAGAAAGTGGAAGGGAAAAAATGCCTCTACTAACTTAGTCTGACTTTGTTGTGAAAACTGGGCTTCACAACTGAGAGCCTACCGTCTCAAAAAGCTCCAGTGTTTCCACACCAGTTATACTCGAGCATGCTAGCGCCCAGGATGTTTTTTGTTTCTCTTAGCACTGACTCTATGAGCTCACTGTGATGCCAATGGCCATTTCATTATTCTCTGACACAGTGAAATGTTTTCACTTGCATTCAGTTAACACCAAAAACAACTTTTAATTTGCACACAGACTACAACACTTGCACTACCCAATTAAGAAAACAGTAGATGCCAAAACAACCTTATCACAATGCCCACTTTGGCTGCTCTGGAGTTTTTGACTGCATTATACATTGTTCTTCAGCAGATGGAGTTGAGTTTAAAAGGAATTATAGAATCTAAAATGTTCTAAATTTCAATTTTCCAAGCACTTTGCCCAAGTTAAACACAGTCCATCTGCAAATATGACCCTATAACATCAATTGAAATAATACACAGGGCAAATATGAAAACAAAGGGTTACAAGGCAAACAAGAGAAAGACTCAGTACTGCAAATGTATGGTGTTGGTTCAGTTTTGAAGTTTTTAACAGGACAGCTGCAGGGGTGTTTTTTTCATGCCTGGTGTTTACAGTTGGACAGGGGTTTGGTAGCCTTCCTACAAGCTCAGCTTCTTCAATAATAGATGCCTGTAATACATTACTGTTCTATCTCCAGCTAGGGGGCTGTGAGCCAGTGGCTGAGATGGCTTGTGGAGGGTTATTCATAGACTGTGTGCACACACGCACACACATATGCAAGCATGCACGCACTTCCCATTTCACCCATGCAATCCTGCTCTCTCTTCTCCCAGCTGCCCTATTAAACTGAAGAATCTCGGGAAGTGAAATGAAACTAGTAAATCTCGACTGCTTTTATGATTGACTTGATATGATTTGTATTATAATTTGGACCCAGTGCTCGCTCGCTCGCTCTCTCCTGCTGCCTCCCACCAACGCACTCCCTATCCCCTTCTCACATCCTTTCATTACTTAGATTGGCTCTTGTGAAATAGGCCATAGGGTCTTCACAACACATATACAGACGGGTGTGAAATTAAAGGAAGAATCTGGAAAATGACTGGAGATACAGAATGGTAATGCTCCTATAGGTCATAAAGGGTCACTGGATGGTTTTAAGAGTATGAAAATGATGTAAATCATCATGCTGCAGCCTGCAGTCTCCAGATTTCAACCCAACTGAAAAACTATGGGAGGTTTTGGACTGACATGAGTGACAGCACTATCCATTACCATCATCAAAATACCACATGAGAGAATATTAGTTGAATATTAGATATTCCAAAGAAGTACCAAGGCAGCGTCCACCTGTCTACACACACACACACATACACATATGCAAACAAAGGCCCATGAGTGTAAAGACACATTTGTCAATAAAATCTATAACCTCCCTGTCCACAAGTAAAGCTGGGGGTGGTAGAAGGACAGACCTTTACTATTTAGAGCGTCCAAATTTCACCTCAGCTTGAGGACCAAGTGAGAAGTCATAATTCAAATGTGGATATGAGATGAACAGTTATAGAGTAAAACTGAGACTTGACAATCCAATCAGACCCCTCTCTGGAAAGAGCAGGTTGAGCTCATAAATGAATGTATGAGGAAAGTCCAGAGAGATAACCAGTGGGCATCAAGACCTTAGAGAGATGGAGAGAATTGTTATATTGACTAAGTGATGGACTAACTGACAGACTGACTGACAGACTGATGGAGTGACTGTCTGAATGAAGCCTTTGAAATGAAGGAAGTTTGAAGTTTGAAGTCTCAGGGCCTTGGACAGACAAAAGGGGAGAGAGGGCAGCTTATTCGACTACTCACCCTTTAGCCTTCTGTGCCCTCATCAAAAGAAATGATAACCACTTCTACCACTTCCTCTCTACTGGGCTGATGTGCCCTTGGGCAACACTTTCTACATTGTTCTCCTTCTCTTCAGGAATGCATCTGTTGAAAATGAAGGCCAAGTTGTAAGTGCTGGCAAGGCCTTTCTTCTACACACAGCAGATCAGGGTCTAAACACTTGCAATATCCTCTCTCTGAAATGACTTTTTTCTTGCCAATGAGAACTTAAAAAAAATCTGCCCTTATCTCTGGAAAAGCAGAGCACAATCCCTCCCCTCAGTAGCCTTTTGAACTTTGCTTTGAAGATAGCATTTATGTACAAACGTTTTACACAAACAGCTCGGTGAGTAACACTATATAGTCTGAGATTTTATGCAAGTGAAACGGAGCTGTGCTCTCCTTTCTCTGTTATGGTCATCGTAAGTTAGAATCCAGGTCTCTCAGGCATCCTCGTCCTCTCTTTCTTCCATCTTTCCAACCTCTAACCACTATGTTCCTCAGTACAGCAAAAAATAATCTTAAAAAAGGAATCCAGTCTCTCAGGTCCTACTCTGCAGCAAGAACCAACTCTGGCCGAGCTTCTGACACAGCCACAGAAGGGCCTGCAGCCACAAATCTGTCTCCAAAGCCAAATGACTCACAGAAGCCTGGGCCCGGTTACCTGCTGGGGCCCCATGTCTGTCCCAGTTGCTGACCACAGGAACACACATGTACATACTTTTACACAAGGACGCAGGCAGAGTGACAAATACACACCTGCTACACAGCACACTGACACACATACACTCTCTCTCTCTGCTTTTCCAGTCTCCTGTGGATGGAACATGTTCGTTCAACATATTTCCTGCCAATATCAGCTCTTTTTAACAGAGTGGGAGCAAATCATTCAGTCTATATTCTGTGGTAAGAGGCCAAAGCAAACTGGGCCTGTGGGCGCTATGGAATAGGAACTGCTGGCACAATGAAACAAGAGAGGAGAACAGAGGTGATATCAGAAATGAGAGAGGGGAGGAAAGGAAAGAAGAGAAGATCAGAGGAGACAAGAGTAGAGGAGACAAGTGGAGAAGGGGGTGTGGCACAGGAAGCACATTAACTCTATCTGTATGGTAATGCTATTACCTCCCATCTGATCAGCATGGTCCCCTCCACACTCCCTGGCTACCTCCTAGCTTTCATTAGCAACATGAATTATGGATCTGCCCTTGCATCTAAATGCTAAGCATTATGCCATTTGTCATGCAGTTTTCCACATTCTTCTCTCTCTTTCTCGTCTCTCCTATCTTCCTCCACTTCACTCCACTGGTCTTTTCCTGAGCTGCCACACACTATGATTACTGCAGAACTATTAAGGGCTGTGCTGAACAAATTTCCATACCATCATATGCCCCTTGAGATACTGATAGTGAAGAACTTGCTGATTTTGTATGCGTCAAATACACACCAATACACACATCATACAAAACAAAGATTTTTAGCTGCAAGATGTGACGGCATTAAAAAACTGTCAGGATGATAGTGGGAAAGAGGGATGAACGAACCAAAATAAGGACAGATTATAGACAGAAATAGTGAAAAGGGGAGTGAAGAGATGTGGACGGACAAGAAAAGAGATATGGGCTAAAAGAGAAAAACCAGTAGAGGAGGACAAGAGAGAGAGATTGAGCTTGCCTGTTTCGTGCTGCTAGAGGTGAAGCCACATCAATAAGCTCGGTGCGGTGCAGGTTTTTAGAGGATACATCAGTGGAGCAACTGAAACTGAACACTGTGTAATAACAGCTCACTAAAAACATTACAGCCACTCATAAAGAGCCCAAACTCGCTTCAATAGCCACTGAGATGTTTCCTTTGGCCTAACTCAGGGGAAAGGGGACATATTAGAGCACACAGGAAAAGAGGCAGGTTTGTGTGCTCACTAATACAGGTCAACGGATCTGTCTTCAGCTAGATGATCCGTACGACTTTTCAGTAAAACCAAAACCCCGAGTTCATCTGTCCATGGAGCCGTTCTTTGGCTGATGGAGTCACAAATAGCCCAGCTGCGGTTGGATGAATGACATCAACCTCTCATTCAGTGTTTTACGAGGTCCTCCGACCAGCGTGAGAAACCATGGCACTCTAACCTCACAGAGGTACAGCCCAAACACCAAAGCAGAATATACACGTGCAAAAACACGCATACACGTCAACAGGGAGCAGATGCACTGAAGGTAAATGTACACAAACACACACACACACACACACACAAATACAGCAGAGCGTCACTGGCCCAGACCACACGTACTTTCCCCTGCTCATGGTGGAGTTACTGAGTTTAACAAGTTGAGCTTCTCCTCCTCACCACAATTCTGGGTAAAACACAAGATCTTTTTTGGAAACACTCACCAAAGCAGCCTTTTAACTGATGATTCAGATTGTTATGGTTGGAATGTGAACTGAGAGCAAACACACATCACAGAGAACATTAGCTCTCACCCACTGCGTCTTTTTTTCCCCCCTCAAACTCAAAAAACATCATCAGATTACAACAGCAGGAGAAGGTCATTGAAAAGGCAAAAAGGTACAAACACAGAAGCAAACCATGTGAGACAGATAGAACAGTTTGTTGTGCTTAGGCGCAACGTGAAGAAAAACACTCCAGGCAAATAAATAATATTACAGAAAAAAAACTGCTCTTAGCCCGTCAGTCATGAACACAGAGAGGAAGAGGAAAAAGGGTCGCCATAATGTAAATTTATGAGAAAAAAAATTGAGATTTTTTGAGAATTAACTGACAAATCAACAATATTTTTTTTCTTTGGTCATGGAACCACATTACTTCATTGTACAACCTTGTTACCCCACAGAAGCTGCGGCTTGTAATGCATTATGTCTGCAGTGGATGAGCTAATCAAATTATACTTTGCAATACTCGTGATTTTAGCCCAGAGTCACCATATGAGTCATCCAGACTTCATTCTGCAAAGCAATGGACAGACGCAGGGATATTGCTGGTTATATCTCTGGTGTGATCAGGTGGATACAATCTTACAAAGTGAAATTATGTGGTTCACTGTAATAATTTTGCATTTGTGGCCATAACCTTTTTTTTTTTTTCTTTTCAGAATTACATGCTTGTATCATTTGTGTTGCAGTTTGGGAAAATATTTTCATTTTGCCAGCAGAAGATTTTAGATTATAAAAAAAAGAAAAAATACAACAAAATTACAGTTTTGCAGTTGTCAGGTTCTTGCAGTGCCGACGTGTAACATGTTGAGGGAAAGCAGACAATGTTGACAAAGCTGCTCTGAGTCCTGTTCAAGTAGTAATCATTAAGACAGACACACTCGAAGCCTGTTTTCAACACCGCTGATCTGTCACTGCAGCTACAATATGTCACAAAGACAGAAACAGGAGAAAAGAAAAAAAAAAGTACACAAGCAGAAGATCTTAAATGAAGAAGCTGATATTGCCAAACCTGCTTTTAAAATGCACTTGCTAACTTACACTGTACTATACAACCTTTATGTCATTTGACTATTTACATTCTGGAATCAAATTAAGTCATGATGTCATTTGTGCCATTCCAGGGTTACTTTGTGTAAAGTAGTGGAGTAAGAACCAATACATCATATTTCATGCAGATTCAAACTGTAAAGAATAACTTTGTGACATTATAGTTACTAAGTTGAAACATCCATTTGTTAATATGATTATTCCATTTGCTTGCACTGGGGTGTTGAGTAGTGAACTTATCCCACATGATTTATTGATCGGGATGATAATTCACGATGTGGGATTGCATCCATTTTAAATGAGGATTCCTTAAGAGCCCACCTGGATCCTGCCACAAAGGTATCGCAAGAGTGAGCAAAGGAAAGAAAGAGACCTTTACGTCTAGTCGGAATGAATCATCGTCCATCCTCGCTTTATTCCCTGAGGTGCCAGCTAAAAGACAGACAAGGATATGGGCTCTTTTTTCCCTTTCATCTTTTGATAATCCCATCTTTTTTGTGTTTGATGTTCCCCTCTATGCTCTTTGGACAAATCCCCTGTCCCTGCCCCCTAATCGCATTACCTCCTAAGGTGAAGTGCACTCTCGGTAGCTGGACCTCATCAGTGCCAGCGCACAACTCCACCACAAAGTGGTACAAGCTGCCAACCAAACATACATGTACATAGCCAAACACTAAACTCTGGGGGTTAACGTGGGTTGGCACAATCTATAATGACATTTTGGCTTCAATTAATGAGCAAATAAATCTTATAATAACTTCAAGGGAGTTAATCTTGCTCCAGTCTGGTGTTCATTGCAGCTTTTACTGTTCTTGTGAGTAATCAGACAGGACATCACATCCACTAGGACAAATCCCAATAACAACGGTGGGCAGGAAGACAATCAAAAAAAAAAATCCAGGAAGTTTTGACCAGGCCTGTCAGTGTCTTTACCAGCTTTCTGTCATGTGGTGTGTTCATGAGAGTATTCTGTGTGCGTGTTCCAAGACTGGGCTGACTGGCCAACCAAAATCATCATTTCATTCCTCCAAATACCCCCCTTTTCCAAATTCTGCATCTTAGTGTTTCCACACCTGCAAAATCCCACTTTAACCTCAGCTTAACTCACTCAAAGACACATGGAAACAAATACTGGCATATATTCTTAAAAAACACTGAATGCTGAGATGGAACAGCACAGCCATAGTTGCTTTGGACAAAAAAAACTGGCAAAAGAAGCAACATCACACCTGACTACAGCAGTGTATGACCTCAATACCTTTGACTAAGCTAACACAGTCTAAGTCTGGGAAAAGAAACATTGATTTCTCTGTCTGTTTTGCTGTTTCTGTGCACAACAACCATAAAAGTTGAAATACATGAAGATGAAAGCAAAGAAAGAAAAGAATAAGAGGCAGAGAGAGAAAAAAAAGAGGAAAAGAGGAAGAGATATTAAGCCAAAGCTGGGAGTGAAGAGTGGGAGGCGTCCAAAAGCTATTAAAATTGTTCTTCATGTGGAGCCAACAAACATAAGAGAGGTATTAAATATGAACCCTATCCGACCAAGGCCAGAGAGGAAAGGAGCAAGAACTGCAAAGAGGAAAGAAAAGGAAAAGAGAAACTGGCCCGACTTCTTCTTTCCTTAGCAACACTAAAATGTTTCTAAAATATTTCCGTGAACAAACCGTCCCCGCGTCATGTCTGTTTTGCATGATTACAGGCAAATTTAACTCTCTTGTTGTGAAAGAGCTGAAATAAGCAAAGGTTTGAAAGAAATAAGATTTTAAAAAAGCACAAAAAACCTGGAGGGAAATAATGAATGGTTTTCTTACCTAGATTTGATGCAGCAATGTCAACAGGAACATGGAAAAGAGAGAGAGAAAGGGAAAGAGAGAGTGGTTCATTAAATGTTCATACAAATAGAAAAATATTTAAATATCCAAAGGTAAACCTGCACATGCTGTGTCAAAGTGTGTTTGCAGCTTTCCCTGTTTTACTGTCTGTCCTTTGGGAAAACACTTTTTTTTCCATGTTGCTGAATGTAAACACGATTATGAAAATCCCAGTTTTGAAGTCAGTATCAAAGCTGGTGATTCACAATTAGATTCTAACAGTGTATATTAACAAAAAAAATGGAACAATATCCACACATTTGTTGGGTAGAGTAGGTACTTGTACTTATTTCGTAAAAATGAGTTAACAGTGACGAACATTTTATCTGTCAGAGAAATATTAGCTGAACTTTCCTATAGTGAGTGTTCAAGTGTAGGTGATTTTGTGCACAGTGTCTCAAACTGCAAGAGGAAAATTTGGTTTAGGGCTTAATACTGACCAGAAAAGGCCTGATAAAGGCCTATGAAATAATACAAAAATATGAACAATGGACAGACAATGGAAAAAAAATCAAAATTAAAAAAACAAGTCTATTTCCAGACAAATAGTATTGAAGGCAAATGTGTTCAGGCAAAATCTCTGAAAAAAAGGGCTGTAATAGAAGCCACTCCTTTTTAGAATTTGGGTTATTAATAAGACGGTAATTAAAAATCAACAATTATTAATCAACACAGCATGACATAAACATATTTTTAAGACTAATTCAACCAAAATGAAATAGCAAACGTGTACACAAGTCCTGAGCCAACGACATGTTTCATATTTTTCTTAGCAAAGAAAACTGAATGACTACTTTCATGAGGATGTATTAATGAGAAACTCCTACAGGTACAATAAACTGAAAGGTTGGTGAGATAAACAACTAATTAGGAAAGATTCAGAGTGTCAACCTAATTGCTGTTAGATAAGATGAAGCCACCAACTTTGTACTTTTCAAAACATTTTGAAAAGCAAAGCATGCTAATGACCAAAGTGACCTGTGCTGCCTGGCTGCAAGGGAGACAGAAAATAGACAAGGCTGAGCCATGAATGAGACCAGACTAAATCAAAAACTTCTCACAAGCGCAGAAAGAGGTTGATGAACAACAAGGACAAGGTGTGAGATGTCAAAACTATAAACAACAATCATGCTGGTGACAGCTAGCAGGGTATGAGGCGCAGAAACTACCGATGCACACAAACAGGCAAAAACACACTCACATCGCCGCACGGAGGCAAGCACATGCTTACTGACACGCAGAGGCGAGCACACACACACACACACAAACACTTACACAGATGCAAACACACATCAACTCTCTGTTGGCTTTCAAAACAAAGGTATTAATCATCATTACACACATACACACAAATGTAGAACATGGGTGGGCCGGGATTGGTGCGCCTACGGGACTCGTCAAAAAGACACTCTGGCACCTCAGCCCAGCCTTTACTGCTGCTGTCATAGCAACCAAGGTCAAGTGGTATAAAGCTCCGTGTGTGCGTGTGAGACGGAAATGCAACGCGCTCCCAGAAGAACTGGTGTGAAATAATGAGCTAGGCGCTGCCAGAGTAGAGTATGGAGACACAACACAAATACCCCAGCTGTGCAGCAACGGTGCAACCCACCCAGACCTAGAAGCAGCCACACACCAACATGCCAAAATATGTCACCAAACAAGACTACGTGGTGTAACAATTAAAAAGACACCTGCAAATTATGTTCAACAAACTGGTCTGATCGTTCAGTTTGAGCGCTGCTAGTTAAACACTGACTGATGCTATTACAAGAGATTTCCAAAACATAACAACAAAATTAAATATGATAACTGTGACACCTGTGGATATAGTTTAGCTGAGTTGGATTTAAAAGCATCTTGCCTCATGATCGACTAAAAAAACATTCACACTCATCAAATATATAATAATGTCTGAAAAAATACCATCAGCGCTGTTCCTCTGATGGTTAAGATTTTATTTGATTTCATCCATCATGACTGTAATTTTTTTATTTATTAATTTTTTATGGCAGTGCTCTTTGGCCTATCAATAGACACCTATAGTTAGTAATAGTAAAGTGTAATTTACGCAACTGTGCATTAATACAGGGGCGTATTACAGTACGCAAGGTTCAGCTAATGTTTTGTTTGTGACTTTTGTAATCTTTAATTACCTCACCTCAGACCACCAAAGCACTGAAATAAATCTGAAACCATCTTCTGGTGATTAAAACAATGCAAATTTGTAGACTACAGATCTACAAATATTTATTAGAGATTGTTTTCTGGTTATTATGAGTCTTTATTAGAGAGCGTACAGTAAAGATCTGACAGGAAATGGGAGCATAAATATGGGTAAAAACATGTAATATGAGACAGACCAGACAGTCACTCAAACTGCTGACTTTGTGCAGCGCACAAATGGCACTTTAAACCTAAGGCCACCAGGGCACCATCTTTATACATTTAAATCTTAAACTATCTTATCTCTGTTCAAAAGCAGCTGAACTAAAAGTGAAACATAATGATAATCATGTTTTTTTTCTCTTGTTTAGTTTTCAACTTTCATAAGTTGTAGGACAAAGCAGAGCAAGTCAAAAGCACAAACCTTATAAAATTCATATTAAATGCCACACTAACCTTCCAGTCAAGAACAATCCTTGACAATGAGAAACCAATTCGGGCATTCTTCATGCACAGACTAAACACGATGTCAATGATGACTTTGAGGCAGAGGATTTGAAGAGGGAGCTTTTGAAGTGCAACTCAGTGGTTTGAAGTTCAGCACTCTCTTCCATCTACTTCAATTTATTCTTGTTTCAGTCACTGAGGCATCAGTACCTCGACTCCAAACACAGCACCTGTCAGAACCGTTGTAATCTTCAGTGGAGTGGTGTCACTCCTAACACAATCTGTCCCAATTCACTGAAGAGGCACAAAAATACAAAATAACATTTCTGTTTTCTCATACAAGATTAGAAACACAAGCCAAAGGCTGTCATTAGGAGCAAAGCTCGTCTAAAATTCATACAGCCTGGGACCGTGGCTACAAATACATGCCGTTTGAATGAATAATGACTTCAAAAAATCACTTTAAAAAGGCTCACAACATGTGCGCACAAGACACATACTCGCACGTTCTGGCATACACTTACCCAGAACTTACACTGACACAAGAAAATATAGAAAACCACATTAAAGCCTTTATATGCATGGTCACAAATGCACTTACAAACAAACAAACAATGTCTGTGGCAGAAAGCTGAATTGTGCAGTAGATCCAGACCTGTGGTTTTGATCCCACTGGCTCCAGATCAGCATCTTTTTGTGGTTCAATGATTCTCCAAGGCCTTGCAAAACAATATCAAATGACTCAACAGATATTCACCAAAAAATAAAAGATCTTGACATAGAGTCTGAGACTGAAGTGGCACCAATGTTTTTTAACTTTGTTGGATTCAACGTCAGAGCTTGTTTCACATGGAGTTCCCCAGGGTTCAATATTAGGTCCTCTCTAGCTTCTACTGCATCACATTTTTACTGTTTTCCTGATGTCACAAACAAAAAATGTCCTTTGTCTCATTAAAATCACTGGCTTATTTATATTGTCTCAACTCACCACAGCAGATATTTCCTCACCGAAACTATCAGACTATCATACTACACCGCAAAACCTCAAAGAGAACCAGCTGATTTTAAAAAATTCAACTTGTGAACACAAGTTTGGACCAAGATAGAGCCTCTTGGCAACAACAAAGTCGAAGCAAAAAAAACTTTGTTCTTTGTTTTACTTTTGTTGTATCTTGTTATCAATGTATTATTATATTTCATGTTATCTTGGTTGTTTCTTTGTAAGGTGTTTTATTTTTTTTCAGGGATCATTTCACAGGACCAGAGTGTAGTGCAAATGCACTAACTCTTAACAAGCTGTTCTGTGAAACAGCCATGAGGTTAAATAAAACAAGATAAATACAGGGAAAACGAAAACTATAATAATCTGACCATGCATTGCAATAGTAATGTCAACTTTTCTGTTATCGTCACAATTCTTTCTCCTACCTCAGCTCTGCCTTAATCTCTTGCCCTCTTTTCCTTTCTTCCACTATCTTCCTCTTTTCTGTGTCTGCATTAACTACCTAGTGTTTCTATCTCTCTTCCTCTGCTGTGTTAATGGCAGGAACTGGAGACAAATCTGACCTTTTCAGTATAATCATCCCTTTGGCTCCATTAGTTCTACACCCCGGGACCAATCACCACACACACACACACACACACACACACACACACACACTTATACCCTCACACACACACACACACACAACATAACATACCCAACAAACCACTAGAGGTTAATCACAGACTGAAAGTAGCCATATCCAGGGACGTGATAATCATCCATTCACTCTGGATGCTCTCACCATCTTCTCAGTGCCCTGAAAAGGTCTTCAATGTTACCAAAGGAGCTTAAGGAAAGAATTGTGAAATATCCTATCAGTGGTCATACTGTATATATTTTTTACCACTTCATGGTGGTTTGGCTTTGCACATGGGTCATAAAGCAAATTTAACAGATGGAGAGGAATGTCTGCTATGAATTACAATGACAGGGTATTTTTGACTGGCGGTGTTCACTTTCTGATAATAAAATCAGTTAGTAGGGATTACATCTGCACTCTTATTGTGTGTGTTGGCCAGTGTTAGTATGTACTTAAAACTACTCTGTGATTCAGGAGGTGGGAATTGCTGATACACTCCAATCTTCCAACCAAAACCTTAAAACGTCTTTCTCAGGAGCCACAACAAACGCACGCAAATGAAATATCTGCTAACAAGAGATGAAAGCTGCGTTGCCGTCGTTACTGATGACTGTCTGTGAAAATACGTTTGTTCGAAGATGAAAAGAAGAAGAGGGGGCAGATGTAGTTAAAGAGGAGAAAAGGACAAGGACATCTTTTCTGACATGCCCGCAGAAAGACTGGTGACATGGACAATATTAGCCTTCCACTCACATTACCTCACACTAACAGTGATTAGATTTACAGCTCACACACGCGACGGTGATGAACGCATGCACACGCTCACTGGGAGGCAAACAGAGGTTCACATTCCTGCATCAAAAACACACCATCTGAAAATGGAAAAGGGCAAGTAAATACACAAGCGACACACTCGCATTCCATAATTTAGGAGAGAGCCATCCAGTGATCAGTAAAAGCTGACTTGAAGCCATTAGTTGAGACAGCGTGTTACAGATTGCAGCTGCTCTCGTCCCTTAACTCAACCTTTCTTTCTTTATTCTGTCTTTTTTTTTTTAAGAGGAGGCAGAATAATTAATAACTGGGATCATTCCAATAAAGCCATTAGCAGTCACTACATTTGTTCATTCTCTCGGTTCTCTGCCTCTGCTTCTTTCTCTTTGCTTCCCTATATTTCTCTATCCTTTTTTTCCGTGATACATGTACATGCATGAAAGCAGCTGTATACAGAATGGCTTTTAGACAAAAAAAAAAAAAAAACTGTAAATCACTCCAAATTGGAAAAAACAGGCCTGCAACAACAACAAAGTAAACCAGGATTATGAAAAACAACAACAGCACATCACTGCTGGAGACCGTCTGTGCCCTCAATCTCTGGATGTGGCAATAATCAACCATTCCTATTCTGAATTTCCTGTTTCCTCTCTGTTGGGCCATAACATTACCAGAGCTACTAAAATAATACTGAGTGAAGAGGTTCATCCTGGTTTCATACATGAAACATGAAACAGCGATTTGCAATATTTTGAACAGATATATCTAACCATAAACACAATATTCAGTATGCTCTGTTTAAATGATTTAAACAAATAGGATATGATCCCACAGTATGTTAAATAAACCTCTTTAACATTGTTTTTAGAAGAATATATAGATCTGGGGTGTTGTCTCATATTTCTGTCTTGTCTGAACCTCAGCCTCTTACTATGTGAGAAAGAACAAAGAAAACTAATTCACGTTTCCCCTTTAACAATAGCTTAATTTGTTCATCTATTTTACAAGCCTAAAATAGACACTGATCCGTTTTGCTCCAGTTAAGCATAAAAATGGTTGTGGTAACAGTTTACATTTTCCAAAAATCACAACATAAAAGAGTTGGATCAATACAGTGGAATCACAGTTTCTCTTTCTGTTGGTTTCTCATAGTTGAACACATTGATTTTGTTGACTCAATGTATTAATATCAAGGGCGCAGCTATACAATCTGTCCAGGACAGAGGCCTGATCAATTAAGTCCTCATTTATTATTCACATCCTGTTTAATTTTCTCTAGCTCTGGAGGGCAGGCCTGTTATGTAGAGAACATAAAGGAATAAAAGGGAAGAAAATGAGAGAGAAGAGTCCTATGTAAAGTATAGTCAAAGCTCCTATCTGTTGGAGTATAAAAACACATTATTAGAATATATTCTAAATTGCTTGTTCTGCATGTGATGACAAAACCACTATACCCATGTGCTTTAAAAAAAAAAAAAAGAAAAAACAAAGATACATCCATATGCTGATTCTTCATTTTCTCCCCATTGTCTCTTTCCCTGAGGATGTGGTGTGATAGCATACGCTCTGTAATGGCTCCATGTGGTACAGCTTTTAAGGGGTAAATTGATGTCAGTGACATCGTTGTAAGTTTGCATAAAACCGTGGGAAGAAGAGCAGAAGGAAAAGTTGTGCTAGTGGGTTTTGAAAGCAAATTGACAGCAGCCTGCACTATCTAACACGTTTTAGATCCTCAAACCTATGCTAACCTTTCTGCAATCACAGTCCAGCATACTGGATATAGCTTTGAAACAGCCCACACTAGCAGCTCCAGGCTGTGAACACACCACGCTATAAGTTTCTGAAACTCAAAGAGAATAAAACAACATTTCTTTTGACATCTATCAACTTCCTACACTGGTAAATATAAGTACATCTTACTGAAACAATTCATATTCATTTCAACTAAAAAAAAATAGATTTTTTTTATTTTCCTATGTTACTGACGATTAGTTAAACACAACTATGCAAATCCTCAGCAACTCTGTGGATGAAATGAATTTGGATTAAAGCTTTGCCTGTTTTTTATCTTACATAATGAAAAACAATAAAATAAAAGTTCCATACAGCCAACAAAATTAATGAAGCACCTTGACTCACTATGAAAAAAGCATGGTTTCCTTAACTTCGGGGTTAGCCAAACCACTTATGGCACAATGGGGTGCAACATCAAACTGTGAAGCAACATCTGTCAAATATCAGATTCTGGTACAGATGGGAGGTAGACTGCAGTTATGGGAACCTGTTCTACTGCATAGCAAAGACACATTTAGAAAAAAAAAAAAAAAAAAGTACAGTGAATGAAAATAGAGAAACATCTGAGCTTGGAATTTACAATTCATGGTGAAAGAAAAAAGTTTAATTTATTTTCGGACCCAGCTGAATTTCTAAGGTTTCAGTCTGGTCTTGAATCTGATTTAAGGTCGGATTAAATTATTTTATTGTGGATTAACCGAACAAGTTTTATGTCCATGTATTTTGAGGCTACATGCTGAGGTTAATTTACCCCCTGAACATTTCACCGGCGACCAAACAAGACGGCGAGATGGCAATGACGACAGATGATGCAGCAGGATTTAATCTGAAACTGATAAATTCGGGAGCCGCACAGGAGGGAGGTAACAGCTTGAGTTTGTTAACACTCATCCAAAGTGTTGGAACTGGGGGACGACTCTCCAGTTTTCAGCTCAAACCAGATACATTTGTCAAAGTTTGGACACAGGGTGATCTTTTCATTAAGAGAAGATCTGTGCCCTGACATTTACAACACCCGTTAAAATGAAGATGTATTACATATTTCACAAGGTGGCAAAGAAGGCATCCATCTCTCTGCCTCGCCATCTCTCTCTCTCTCACTCCCGTGAAATGTTGTACAGTTAGTGGCTTATTAATTTAAAGTGTACTGCATCAGCCCACCTTAGGTGAATATGCTAATCAACAATTTTGAGGCCTGATGAAGTATTTTTTTATGAGAGGCTGTAAAAGTATTTTTGGGAAATTCACTGTCAGGTTCAATAGCTCAAAGTGACTATCCAAGGTGAACTATATCTCACCCAGTGTATTAAAGAGGAAGTGGACTGATGCAAAAACTGAGCAAGATTTAAATGGCAGTTTTGAGACCAAAACTGTTGTTACACTTGAGTTATTGGTGGCAGTGTTTTATTTCTTTTTTCTTTTAAATCAAAAATAGACAAGGCATATCAAATCAATTCTTCACTTTATGTTTTAAATATTACGCTGAGACTTCTGCGCAATATCTTTACTAGGACTGAACTCTTCCGGACAGAGACCTCAGATGTTGTGTCTGGAATGTGTTAGAGCCACTCTAGCAGTTTGGGGGTTACAGCCCCTAATACTCTGATAACCACAGGCTCTTTTCTTGCTCCTCTTTCAGCCTTTGGTGTTTTTCAAGCTTTCTTCTTGTTTTCCTTCTTCCTAATATTATTGTCACTAGACCCCAGTCACACAGGATCTTAGCTTGGTCATTGTCAACCACATTAGGAGGTGCCTTCCATTTTGGCTTTTTTCGGTCCATACACAGTGCAGACACCATGCCAGTCACTTAGTTGAGTAATGTACCATTTACATTCCTCCTGCCTGAAACTTATACTCCACTGATTTTGCTAAACTGTCACAGGGGCATCTTTACATGCTATTACATGTTGCTTGTTGTTTTTTTATGCATTCAAACTGATTTTTGCCAGAGCAAGAGATGCTTAAAATTACATAAACTAAACAAGACTTATCCCCAAACTTCCATATTCTGTGATGCTGCCATCTAATTCTAAGCATAAAAAATGTCTCTTTAAAGGCTCAAAATTATTTGATGAGTCTTCACTGATATTGCTTTTGAGGGGGTTATCAAACACTAGACTTATTTTAATATGCATTACAGTATGTACGGCTCCTTTGCTATGATAAATACCAAAAGTGATTTATGGTAATGTAGCTGAAGACTTAAGATGAGAAGCTGAGTGCTGAGAGCTGAGAGCTGAGAGTGACAGCGTACTTAACAAGCTCCACTGTCATGTCTCTCTCCTGATGCCACGACTTGTCACCCATAACCCCTGACATCTTTCAATTTAAATGACAACGCACTGAAAAACGAGTGAGAACAAAGACAGGAAAAGCAAAAAAATAGTATACCTCACACTTGGTCTCTCTCTATGTAAGTCTTGTCCTCTACCCGCCTCATTTTTAACACTCCCTTCTCTCCACGCCGTCAGCGTTTATTCCTCTATGAAAAGCTCTGATCGAAGAGTGATTTGCATGATTGCATTTTCCATACCTTGCATTAATAGTGCAGCAGGGATGAATAGCTTATGGCCTATCACATTTAAGTAGCCTTCTCAACCAGCCATCACATTACAGCTCCCTCAATCTGCTAATGAAACAGATCGCTCCCTTTCTCTTTCACTTTCTCTCTCTTGAAGTCCCTTGCTCTAAATAGACACCTGGTCCAATCATTTAAAACAGACACTGTAAAATCTAAAATAAAACATAATATGTGAATGAGAAATTAAATTATAACTCATCAGGGCTAACCCATATTAATGTTTTACACTGGTATACTGAGTCAAATAAATGACTAAATAAAGGAGTGCTGCTGAGCCAGTGTATCACGAGACCTATTAACGGTCTCAAAAGTTTTTTTTTTTTTTTTAAATTACATCCTTGTTAATCAGATATGTCAACTCAAACATCAATTTCTATTCTAAAAATAATGGGAGAGTTTTCTCAAAAATAGGCAGTGATCCACATAAGTGCAGTATAAATTATTACTAAGCTGCTACATTCTCTGCTTTTGAATGTTTAGGCCTTAAAGGAAAACTGCACAACTTCATTGTTCAAGTCTTTTTGAAGTAACAGTATCAAATTCCAGCTTGTCTAATGTTTCTCTGGTCTTTAAGTGTAAATCAAATCAGTCTTTGGGTTTTTGATGGTTGAAGGAACAAATCAGCCACTGTGAGAAATTTTTTTTCCTGCCAATTTTAATACTGTTGACAAATGTGTAAATAATCTGAAAATTAATAGATGATGAAAATAATTTCCTCAAGTGACTTTAATTAGTTTATTTCCTCAAGAATTCCAAGAAAACTTTTACTGTCAAAGCTCAGATCTGAGTTTCTCTGAGAGTTGAGCAGGTTGCTTGATGGTGTGTACGTTTGTATGAATTTTCCATGTGTGCACAAATCATAAAGCATGCGTTACTTTCTACTTTTGAACATAATACATATGTGTAGTTTTGTGTACGTGTGTGCAGGCAGGCGTGCGTGTTTAGCTAAACTGTTTTCCCATTTGGCTAAACACTGAGCCAGAGACGCAAAACCTCATACCACAAGGTCATCGACACCACACTATTCATATTTCTACTCTTTCTGGGTTATGGCAAGCTCTTCCAACCCCTCTCACCCCCACAACAACCACCTTTTTTACTGCCTCCCACAAGGAAGAATTTCCATAATCTTCTGAAACTGCTGCCAATAGATTTCCCACCAGAGTTCACGCTCTTATTGAAGATTCTGGGGATCAAAAAGAGAGATACCCACTACACCAGTGTGGATATATATACACATATTACCACACAGTTGTGTTTTCACACTGAAATATGCCCGCAAAATTCACACTTACTGTACATATACATGCACACACCCACATACACACACTTTCTAAGCTCCACAGACCTCTTTTAATAGTGTTTGGCTTCCAGGGGATCTGACAGGACCTCGGAGCAGAGGAGAGTTTAAATAGTGATTGCATTTGATGACGCCAAAGAAGAGAGGGATGAAGAGAAGGAGGAAGAAGGGGAGGGAGGAAAGAAAATATGGATCCAGTAAATGGGGCAGGATGAATGGAGCATGAGAAGAAAACAGAAAAAAACGTAAGTCAGGGGTTGAGAATGTATAAGCCTGAGCAAATAGTTATTACCAGTCTCTGAAGGGCGGTGGCGTGAGCTGAATAGACTGGGACTTGGAAACCACTGTTACCGGTGGTGATAGGGGACCGCTTCACAGCCCTGGCTGCAATCAGACAAAGGCTTAGTAGGTAATGGAAGCAGACCTCAGACGGCAAAAAAACACAGAAGCTTTAGCGCACTAGAAGAGCTGAGCATCAGATAAGTCCAAACCCTCTTCAGGTCCAACAAAGCAAACATTTAAATGTCAGAGATGTTTATCTCTCATGATTTGTCTAATGTGTACTTTAATGTGAACACCTGAAACTACACCCACAGTCGGTGACTGAAGAGTATTAAATTAAGCACAAGACAGCATCCTGATTTACTGATTTGTGAGTGTTTAAAGAGTGTATCATTCTGTTGAACCGTCTGGGCACAAGCTCCTTAGAATAACAAGTGAATCCTCTGCTGAGGAGTCCTTTGACGAGCCACTAAATGTTTTCCAGCTGCTGAAATCCTGTCTTGTCACTGACCTTGTGATATGACCTTAACATGAGGAGGCACAATTGAAAAGACAAATTTGTCCTGAAGTCAGTGGGTCAACTTCAGTTAACCTAAACAAGCAGCACAGATTTTTCATCCTCAGGCAAACTGCACTTGCTAAACGATCAGAGAGCAGATACACTGGCTGCAAGAAAAGCTCTGAAAATAACTGTGCAAACAAAATGCACATGCATGCAGGCACACGCACACCACATTACCCTGTAGACAGATTTCACTTTAGTTTTTGTCATGTGCTCCATGACAGAGAAGGGGATTTCTGAGTTAAAGTTAAAGTTTCCAGGAGGAAGAAAGTCGTTCCAGAGTTCCTGGGGGTGTCTGGAAAGTGTTTACGCATCGTTCTGCACCGGCTAAACATTAAATTTAAGGTTCAAAAGTTGGAGGCCTGATCAAAACAGACAGGCCGTATGTCATGACTGGGGCAGGTTAGTGGTGCTACAGTGACAATCCATTTCAAATGACAACTGGTTTAAATTAAACTGGGATACAGATGTTTACTCGCTGAATTATTTCTTATGTTTTAATGGCGTCACCAAATTCATTAAAAGGCTTGTCTGAAACTAGCTACTAGTTACTAAGAACATAGGAGGGATTTTAATTGCTAATATACAAAAACAATTTAATTAAAAAATGCTGGTTCAAAGTGATCCAGGTTCTATTCTTGTTCCAGAGAAGCTGCAAGCAAGCGAGTGGAAGTTTTTGCTACATCCATTTACACATTAAGTACATGCATACCAAAACAAAGAAGGGGACTGTTTGTCCTCAGGAGCTTCCAATATAAACCAGGTGAGCAACAATAGCAGTTAATAACTTCAATTTACTTTGTTATTCAACTCTCATCTCAGAGCACTGTTTAAAATACCAATTTGTAATAGTAAATCACCCACACAGCAAAAACATTTATCTCTAGGGACTAATACACACACAAATATCCCACCAAACAAATCCCAGTAGACACACGGACTCCTCCTTCCATTTAGCATGCTGCGATACAATTTCCTTTCTTCTTTTTTTTGGTGGAAAATGGCCTTGCTCTATGTCGCCTGTGCTCAAAACCCTGGGTAATTTTCTTAATCTGGGCCTGATTCAGAAACATTTGCATAAAAATGTTCACTTTTGAGGCTCCCCTAACATGGCTCTAATGCGCAATTACACTCCTCAATAGTGGTGGCTAATTACAGGGGTGTCAGACAAACAGGTAGTGGGTACAGAGGAAGGGAGGGGGCTCCATCACAATGGCTGAGGTGCTAGTCTGCCACATGGGACAGAGCAGCTCAATGGAAAGCAGTAAATTCATTTAGGCTGGCTTCATTAAACCCTGCTCCTTGGGCCCTGCATCATGCACTCCCCTTTGCTCTACCGTTCTCCCTGCTCTCATTTGTGGGGCAGCGGATGTGCTGTGGGTAAGAAGAAGGCGATCACACAAATGAGTTCAACACAGAAGGGAATGGGGAAATGCTGTGGGGAGGAAGAAAGGGACAAGAGGGAGGGATGCAGGGGGACATAACAGAGCACAGCAGTGAGAAAAAAGGGGAAGGAAGAAGAGAAGTGAAGGAAGGAAGGAAGAAAATAAGGGAAAGGATGGTATCAATATAGCAGCACAACAATGCCAAAAAAGAACAGAAATTGCTGTTGGGATGAAACAAGGGCATGAGGACATGTGCTCATTTGATGATAAAGCAATAAGGCATAAAAGTATGAGCATATAAAAGAATAATTTTGAATATGGCTTTTGTTTTATTCATCTGACCCAGTCTTCCAAAAGCCACAGAGAACACAGGAAGACAGAGAAAATTACAGCTTTGGTCCTCAAACAGAGGCCAAATGCCAGGTCTCCAGCATGGTGAAACAAGGGCAGCTGAGCCCCGTGGTCTCTTTACCATTTAGATTATAATGGTAACTTTCTGACCGCACAGTATGGATAACCGTCATAAACCACAACCCCTGCTGCACACCACCTGTAAGCCAGACATATTCACAAACAACAACCTCAACATGTGCACAGACCTCGCCACAGAAGTATCCACAAGCACAAAACCTGCTCTACTTGCACAAAGCAAGAACTGCTCAAATCATACAAACTCATCAAGACAGGTATGCCACCTTATAATGAAAGGACAGAATCCACAGTGAAGCCCTGTAGGGTTGGGTGAAACACTTCCGCCGTCTTCAGGGAGAGAATATAACACACTGAAGACCACACATTTCCACAGAGGAAGCGTCACTAACTTCAGTTCACTGCTTTGGTTCCTGGCCAAAGGAGCACTTCATGAGAACATTACCTACTTGTACAGTTGACACACTGACACAAATCACTTTTACACACAACGTTCACATCCAGCTGCTTAATCAACACACATGAAAGTCAAAAACTTTTAGGTCATATGTGCATAAGCATCCACTCACAGGCAAGCATCAACACAGAGACACCTGCTAAAGTTTATCCAAGTATACTCCAAGTTTATACTCCAAGTTTATCCCAGTATTTGTCTGTTTTTACAGACAAACACTGGGATAAACTTGTGTTTTTGAGGGTTTCAGTCGAGTAAAATCACAAATTTGCAGCATTGACTGACTCTATTACAGATTAATCACCACATTAAAAGAAATAAATAACAACATAGTGTTAGTGAGATTAAAGAAATTGATGAATTGTGGAGGGAAAATGTCAGAAAACCATGTTGTGAAATGTTTGGAATTTCTGTTATTTTCTCATGAGACGAATATAAATCAATTATAAAAACAAACTGTGCGTAAAAAATAAATCTTAATAATCACATTTGTAGCAGTTAGCATTGGATTAATATTAAACAACTATATCCCACAAGAACTAGGGAACTAAGTAAAAGCATAAAATGATGCACATTCTACATACATTTTGCATCATCTGTGTTAAATAAAATACTCCTTTTATCTCCTGCTCTGATAAAAGGCTGAAGGTCCCCAGACTGAGAGGACCGAGGGTAAACCTATATACTGAAAAAATTGAATTACAGAAAAAAAATGTATTTGGTCAAAATGGAGCCAATAATTTTTGCTGCCATGGGTGAACAATTTGGTTAACATGGATTTTAGCTACATTTCAGTGTCAGGCTCATGACTCAGTTTGTGAGATAATAGCGCTTCAAGGCCTGTGTCTAATGTGGTTCCACAGCTGCGAGATGCAGGGTTTCCCATATAATGATTACATTTGGACGGCCCACAAGGTAATTTGAATGCTGCTGATATATATTTATGTATAGGATTTTGTGTGATGCTGTCATTTGGCATTCAAAAGTCATACTTCACATCTATGCAGTTTACAAAATCCAAAGAGTAAATGCTATCATCCCCTAACAGAGTGTTTGAGAGCACAGCTAAAATGTCAGATTAGCACGACTCTGCAAAATACTAATGTGGAAATTTGATTTTTTGTAACACATTACACACCATAATGATCTGCACCACAGACTCATTCTGTTGTAATTCCTGACTCACCAGAGAAGGGTTACATGAGTCAACGATTAGTAAAAGACCACTCAGATGTGACAGATAGAATGACAATGGTCCAGTCACACTACCAAGTCTTGTTAGAGCAGCAAGACTTGGCAAAAGCTAGTGAGGTCAGACTGGAGCCCATTGTACAGATTATTATTGCTATATATGACTTATATTACATTTCCCAGCCAGTCATTGGTTTGATTTTTCATAGTGTATAAGGGGAGAGGTGCAGGATGCCGCTGGCCTTGGATCTGTGCCTGAACACAACAGCAGCTCTCACGCTGTTGTAGCCTATAAGCTCCAGCTGCTTGCCTTCATTGTGTCTCTGTGCCGTGCCACAAATGTTCCTCCATCTCCAATACTTATCAAGGCACTGGAGTTTGACACTGCCATTACTCAAAATTAATAACCACGGCAGCATGTTTATCATAGCACACTTTCACACCCAACCTGCCAGAAATAATCACCTCGGTGTTTGTGTGCATGACAGAAGGAGAGAGAGAGAGAGTGAGAAAGTCAAAGAGCATGAGAGAGAGAGACAGGGAAGAGAAAACAGAAAGACAACTGGAGGTGAGATGAAGTGCAAAAAGGGACAAAACAAAGTGAATAACACCTGAAATGAAAGACCTAACTGAGGGAAATGATGAGAAAATCTGCTACATGCATACATGTGCATCTGCCGTACCTAATCACTCCGCATCCATTACACCTCGTTGGTTTTTCTTGCACCTTTTTTTCCCATCATGTCTGACAACAGGGCAACACTCGTTCTCCTTGTGTATTCATTCCGCTAAGCAGGACTCTAATCTCCACTGACAGCCAATCTGCTCCAACAACGAAGGCCTGAGTAAATAAAAAAAGATCATCGGTTTTTTTTTTTTTTTTTTAATTTTACAAATGAACCGAGAAAAGTGCAGGGTCAGGCTACCACTTCCCGCTGTGGAAGAGAAAGGACTGTGAAATTAGCTAGTAGCTGTTGGATTGCTAAAACTTAAGATCATTGTGCTGTATGTGTAAAAATTTAATAGCAGAAAAAAGAAGTGGCAGTGACATGGGGAAGACTCTTTAGCACCTCGACTCAAATCTTGAGAGACGAATGGTAGAGAAACAAGACAAGGACAAATGTCTGTCTGTCGCTGGTTCAGGCTCCACTGACATTTTCCATGGCATTTAGAAAACATCCAACGAAACCAAAAGAAAAGGGGAGAGGAGTAAAAATAGCTGGCTAGAGGAAACCTATGCATGGTAGGAAGCTGAGGTTACACAATGGATGTAGACACTTCACATGACCTCTTATCTTAGGGATTTGCTGCCTTCCCCATAGTCCCCTGCATTCGTTTAACAGAGATGAATCTTTCTGGTTGAACTCAGCTGTTGTTGAGGTCAGGAGGAGAATTTGTACCCCAGAGGAGCAACAAGTTGGTTATTTTATTTTTACCACTCGGCTGACGACGGCCTCTATTTATGTCAAAAGTGTGAGCAGGATAAATGAAGAAAACAAAAACAGCTTTCTTTCATTACCGCAGACCACATTCCTGGGCCTGTGTTGATCAAACTGTGACAGTGACAGACAAAATTACAGAGATTCACTTTTTACCTTCACACAAAGTTGAAAATTAAAGCTTTTTTGTCTCATTTCTTTTTCGGAATTTCGGAAATCTCAATGGGACTGAAAATGGACTTAAACGCAGCTGCAATATGGAAAAAGGCAAAGTGGCACTTTTCTATTCCCATGTAGCTGCACCACCAGCTGAGAGCCGCTGAAAACAATATTGGACAGTAAATTAAATAACGTAATTAAAAATCAAAGAAAGATTCATTATTATTAATAGGGTTGTAATAGGGATAGACATTTTTGGAAAATGCAGTCTCATGCCCAGAGTTAGATGAGAATAGACTAATAACACTTTCAGACTCTTTATGTACAAGACTTATGAAGCTGTGGCCAGAAGCAGAGCAGCAACAGTGGGAAACAGCTTGTCTGGCTCCGTCCAAAGGTAACAGCAGTAAAGCTCTCTACCTAACACCGTCGTCTTTAATCAAAAGCTGTTTATGCTTCTTAATCTGCACTTCTGAATATGGTAATAAATCAGTCTTTTATTGTATGTTAAGCAAGTATCCATCAGGGACGTTAAAGTTTTTTCTGATTCTTTTTTATGTTTTCTCTGAAGTTTCTTCTCCACCACAAGCAGACTTCCCTCACTCTCCCTCCCTTAGTTTGGTCAGCGGACTGTAACATAGTGACCGTTTAAATGGCTGAAGGCTATTGTTTCCTAATTTCTTGTGTTAATTACTACTGGAGATGGTCCAAATTTTAAAATGGAAACAATGAAAAAAAATAATAAAATCTTACTTGAAAGCCTATTTTGATAGTGTAATAACTTAACATTTCTAATAAAGAAAAAAAAAAGAAAGAAAAAAAATCTGGTATTACACTCCTGCTGTTTTGCTGTAAAATACTATGCACTTTATGTCCATGACTGTCCAGATATATGAAATGAAGACTTGTCAGTTGTATGTCTTCACATGCTTGCCAGGTTTGGTTGGTTTGGTTGGAGTTGGTTCTGATATGACACAAAGTTGTAGCCATGTCTGTAGGAAATGCCTCAATGTTGCAGCAAAGATACGAGTTGTAAAAAATGTATGCGTCGCACACTTCCTTAACCCAGTGGCACAGAAAATCTATACAAATCCATTTTCAAGTTGGTCACCCAACTTTATTTTCATCAGTTCAGTATCTCACCAAAAGTGAAGAAGATCTGTGAAGTGATGAGTTATATAAAGTGTTTTTTGCAGAGTCACGGCGTTCTTGACCGTCGACCACCAAATTCTCAAGATCTCATCCTTGAGTCCAAGTGGACATTCTTGTCTGATGAATTGCATTCACAAGAATGAGATGGAAACCCAAAAACCTAAAGCCTCTGGCTATCATGGCTATCGTGGGTGTGGAAGCGTAAAAAATGCACAGTTACTTGGGACACAATGTGTTTATCTGCATTCAACCAAAACCACAATCTTTCCCTAAACTTGACTAAAAGGCTTTTTTTGCCTGGGACAAACCACAGACTGTAGTTCTGGATGAAAACCCTCACCGCTGGGGTCACACTGCCGTACTTTGTGCACCCACTACCCACTATCATCTCCAACCACCTCATCCATTCATAAATGGAGCATTTCATGCAATGTAATTTCTGGGAGACACGGTGGAGAAGAATAACTCTAAACAATCCAAAAACTGGACCATGAAATGAAATTAATTTTCTTTATCTTTCAGATTATAATGTAATCACATTATATTATAGGGTAAGTAAGCAAAAACAAATCATTTTCTTAATGTTCCTAATATTTTTTTTTTTTCTTTTACTCCTAATGTTTTTGGGTGTAACTCAGAACTCTGACAAACACCGTTCTTGGTCACCTTCACTGAGACCAGGCAAAGGATAGCAACCAACTGTTATTTGACGCATCATTGATCACACTGATGTATCATATACTCATTCAATTCTGGGGTTTAACACCTCTCCAGGAACTGTGAGATCTGCCAGCTGGCTGCGACGGAGGCTATTTGGAATGAGCTTCCATTGCAAATGCCTCCAAGTCCACACACCACACACCTTACAGTTTTTTAGGTGTGTTTCTGGTAGAATGCTTCTCCAATTATTTTCTGCTTTATAAGCTCCTGAAAGTCATAGAGTGCCGTGGGTCACCCCTCATCTACTCCAAATTTTGTGAGAGGGGACAAAAATGTAGAACAGACAATTTGGGTTGTGATTTGTGATGCTCGTAAGTGATGGAGATATGCAGAGAATGTTGGCCTGAAGAAAAAAAGCAAATAAGAAAAATGGAGGAGAATATTGATTTCCCTGCTTAAATGCAGCTGTCGGAAAGATTGAGAGAAGAAGAAACAGAGAGAGAGAGAGAGAGAGAGGAAAAGGAAAAGGACCGCAGGGCTTTTTGAGAAATGCCCAACTCACAACAATGCAGATCTCATAAAAGAAATGACTCACTTACACTTTACATCTGCTCTCAGCAAAGACTAACGACCAACTGACCAAAGCTCACTCACAAACATGGACACAGAGAAGGACACGCATAAATCTGCATGTCAACTCACTTCTTGTGTCCAACAGAATGGTTAATGTTAGCAGAATAGTGGCTGACTCTTTGCTTTTGACCAAAACCACCGAGAAGGCTTGACAGTAAAGTTTATTGCAACATGCTCACACTTACACAAACAGCAAGTTGTGTATCTGATGCGATCCATATAAAGTCCATATTTAATCTCTTTACTTCTGGCAGAACAATGCAATATGATAAAATGGGAAATGACATCATAAAATAAACAGACAATGGTAACAATAATCACAAACACATGATGCATAAAACAGGGAAGCATCCAAGTTTTTGCAAAATGAAAACAAAAAAAAAACAGAGCTCGAGCACCAAAAGACGACAGAAAAAACGTTTGACTTTGACACAGTGCTCTCAACTTGGCTCTAAAAAGTGAGTACTGCCATTTGTGCTCGCTGCACTTTGATCACGACTCACTCCCCCATTTTCAAAAGCTGTGACATTTGGAAAACACAATGGTCTCCTATAATCACTGGAAGAGGATATAGAGTAATAACAGGGTCAAAACTGTCTACCTGCAGCACATCACATCCCGTCTCCCCAGGAAATGACGGTGACCAAACGATAGACGTCCCACTGTCACAATCTTTTTCTTGGACTGTGACAATGGGAAGTCCATATTTGGTTATAATCTACTAAGAGAGACGGAGTGAGCCAAAGGACATGATGTTTCTTTTTTTCAAGACGAGAGCCAATAAGAGAAAACCGAAGGGAAAAATTACCGAAATGCTTTACCTCCCACAGAGCTCTATCCCTCCAATGGCCCCTTGTCGGGGAACAAATTGATCCTGGAAATAAGGGGTCATTTCCTCTGCCTGTTTACCTGTTCTCAGCTCACTGTCATCAGCTTGAAACACACACACACACATACACAAGCTGACCCCACTGTACCCTCAGCAAGCTGATGTGAGAGAGGGTTGAGTCACTCTGGTCCTCACTGTGACAACAAGCAAGTAACCTGCGAATTGTACATGTGTGTGTGTTTGTGTGTTAGCTTCTCTGACCCCAATGACCCTGATGACCTTTGACACTTGAACTTGGAGCCAAATAAACGATTATCCTTCCCTCTGTCTCTCTGGAAATAAATCTTTTAAACTCTCTTTTTAACAGCCTGTCTCACACTGTCTGTGTGTGTGTGTGTGTGTGTGTGTGTTATTTTAACTCGATTCAGTCACATTACTGGAGTACGATTGCAGATGTTGAGTATTTTCTTCAGGTTGTCATGAGTAATCATTTGTTAGAAATGAAGATACATTTTGTGAATCTTTAATTTTAATAAATGAAGTAAAGAAAAATGTAAATATTCTCTATCAATAGTGTGCAACTTGTCAACTTAAAAACAAAAATGCTGAAAATTCTTGAATATGTGCAGGTTTTGTTATCCAGCAAAATAAATTGCTGATTTTTTTTTTTTTTTTCATACATCACACTGCAGACTGTCAAAGTGAACAGAAGAAAAGGTGTAAAATTGAGGAGCGTTATAATATACTAAAACCACATTTGACAGATTTAGAATCAGCTGCCATTCAGAGCTGGTTTTACTGGTTTTATAGAAAAAAAAACCTCTCCAGTTCAACATGAAAATATTTCTGATGATAACTGATTATTTTAGGCAACAAGCTAAGCCTGTCAATTGTTTAAACATATTATCATAACACAAAGTAGCCGTTTCAGTTCAATAAATTTGTTTAAATTTCATTTTAAAAAATGTTCTAATCAAACCGTTTCTCTTTATTCCTCCATGATCCACTAACATGAAGAAGGTGTGGGCGGAGGGAATATTGTTAAATATCATCCAAAATCTTTCCCACATTTGAGTAATTTAATCAAATATTAAATCCCAATTATGCATTTTCAGTTTTAATGTAGAACATGTGACATTACTGAAGTTAAACGCACTATAGCTGTTGTCATATTTGAGACACGTTAAGAATTTCCTCTCTGCACACTTGGCATAAAAATGATACGCACGCTCCTCCTGCCTCATACTTCAACAATCACCTTGGCCTGTCACCTGAAGCTGTCTTCAAACTGTACCTCTTCAAACCCAACTCTTTTACTGCTCCACACTCTCTCACACACACACAAACACACTGAATCACATACTTCACAGTGTGACGACCACCAGCCAGCTTCTCCCTTTAAATAAACCCTGTCCTTCCCTCTTCACAACGCAAACTGTGTGACTGTAAAGTGTAACAGTAAAGCATCTTTAGTCTAGAGGTTTTTATTTACCCGGAAGCCTCTGAACAGTAGTCATCATGTACACAGTGTGTATACTCACAAACACACACACACACACAACCAGGAGGCAGAGCAAACAGCGTGCTTTACCCTACTGCTGGATTTTTAAACTCACACCTCTGGTGGAGATGTGGAGCAGTGCAGCATCAGAGGAGTAAGGATGTTAGACTCCTCAGCTACAACTGTCCACCTCAGCCTTTCACTCACCTACTGTCTCTGCTTCATTTATACACCAACAACACACCTACTGTATGCTGCCAGGCACCCACATCATCCAAGCTTCACCCCTCTCTTTCTCTCTCTCTCTCTCACACACACACACACAATTTTAAAAACCAATATTCCCACAGGTGATCCAGACAAATCCAGTCAGACCCACATACACCTTCAGCCCCTGAACCAATGCAGTAAATATCATTATGGAATCAATGCAGCCTTGAATGAATCAAGGCTGTGTGTGTGTGTGTGTGTGTGTGTGTGTGTGTGAGTGCGATAAAGGGAAGAAGTTGATAACACCATGTGTCCCTGTGAGGATTTCACCAAACTCCATGTTTTTTGATTGAAAGGGGGCGGGTAAGGTATTACCATAACCTTCCCACCACATGTCTGGTGTAAACTCAATAATGCAAGAATGATTTCACACATGCATGCACACGCACACACACACACACACACACACACACACACACACACAGCTTGCATCCATCCATTGTTGCTATGCACCATGGTAAATTCAATATTGTGTTCACACTCCTAAGCCAGAGTGGGAGTACAGTTGACAAAGAAGCCACAGCCTTGGCTGTAAATCAACAGATTAAATAGAAAAATATAAATAAAACACAGGACAATAAATAGATAATAAAGAGGAGATGGTTTATGGCCATCATACACTGTACAGGCTTTCGCACAATTGTGGAAAAAGGGAGAAAGAAAAAAAAAAGATTTGGAGCAGGTAGAAAGATGACGAGAGAGACAAAGAGAGAGAGCTTTTAACTTGTGATTATCGTTTCATGTGTCTTATCTTTCCCTGTGCCAGTGTTTGCCAAAGGAATGAACATGTTTTAGTGCGGTATGTTTGTTTTCATTCCAAGCCTTTTAATGTGAGCACAATATACCAACACTGTGTCATGTGTCATACTGTAAATGTCAGCGCTAAAACATGTACACTGCTTTATCTTAAGAGTCCGATGCATCGAGCTTGTTTATGATCTTTGCCATTTGTGGAATTTCTACATAATTATCTGCTTCGGCTCCCAATGTGTATGTGAGTTTGTGTGTGTGTGTTCACGCATGCAGCTATTAAAAGCCTCAATGGACTTAGCAGCATGAATTGAATCTAGTGGGAAAAAAAATAATAATTTAAATTGTTTTCCTTGTCACACTGCTGCAGCTCAAACAAACGCAGTTATGCGGATGATTTCCAAATCTAGTGATTATCAAAACACATATTCTTAAATATTATTGCCATGTCTGGGACATGATTATTACTTTCCACAAATGAAACAGCTCGCTCCTCATAAAAAGATCACAAAAAAATGACTAATCAATGATTCTTTGTGAACTAACACCATAATGAGCCATTAGCCAAATAATTTACAGAGAGGGGGCAGCCCCCAGACCCACTGATCTTCTTTTATTGGATTCATTATACGAGTATTGGCACACATTAGAACTGGACTTACTATAATACCACTGTTGGATTATAAAGCTCTTTTTGAACTTATGTTCACTGTTACAACAGCCAAACGAACAGCGTATTCCCCTCATATATTTCTATGATTAGAGTTTTTCAGTGTGCGTATGTCAGTGTGTGTTTTATACATTAACACTCATTCATGGGTGCAAATGTGTGGTGGTGTTGCACATGTTATACTTGGCCGAACAAGCGACTTTTCTCAACAAACCTGTCGTTAATGCTCCAGTTGAGGCAGAGGTTGAGGGAGCTGAGGTTGCGACATTTTCTCACCACCTCCATCACCGTCTCGTTGTTGAGCTCAGAGATGTGCCGCAGGTCCAAGACGCTCAGGTTACGTAGCTGTAGGAGGAAAAACACATATACACATATAAAAAAAAAAACAATTCAGTGATTTATTCATGTCAGAGTCACACAAATAAGAAGCTGTGCAGCACAGACAACCTACTAATGATGTTCCCTCCGCCCTCCACGAAATAAAATCCAGGTCTCATATTTGATTCCTGTCAAACAGACAGGTATAAAGCCATGGAACTTCCTGTCTGATCACAGGGGGACCAGGCAGTTGATTTGTTACTTTAGGCAGTGCAAAACAGAAAGATATGGAAGAGAAATATTCTATGAGAGAAGGTTTTATACGCAAGCCCGGCGAATTACATGGATGGTTTTAAGGAATCCCCAAAGAATGCGTAAAAACATCTTCCGCCACATGTACTGAAAAAAATAGCATGACTGCAGAATAAAACCAGACAAGGCAGACAAATGCTACAAAATTGCTTGCTGTTACTGTTTATCATCCTACGCCTGCGTGTCTGGTGTGAGGGGTTACGAGCCAATATGAACATTGACGTTCCACATTCCTTTCATCTCTCCGACTTTCAATAATTCCTCTTTCCGATCTGAATACCATATAAGATGGAGGAGAAGGGTGGAGGGGGGTTTGGATTAATCCTCCAGTTAAAATCTCTGCTTCCTGACACACTCTTTGAAAACCCACGGTGACAAAATGTTCAACAATCTCTCCCACTCGCTGAAATTACCACAGGCTTTTCAAGTCACAGCACAGGTGTACTTTCTTTGATACATACTCAAAAGTATTTAAGACACAAGTGCACACACATACACACACTCACACACACACACACACACACTAGGAAACAAGATAATAGAGGTATGATATTCCAGCAAACCGCCAGGGAGGCAGGGAGGTAAATGTCATGGCCAAGGCTAAAGAGAAAACAAGCTTATGGTTGGTGTTAAGATCACTGAGCACTATTGTCAGCTCCATAGGCTTGATATATACAGAGCAGCATGAAGACACATGGGGGGAATGGATAAGGACCACAGCTCGCTGTGTGAAGTAAACGCACATGTAAACTCCCCCTTTCCCCAAACACACACACACATACACATTGACAGCAAACAGTGTGGCCTGTGGCTACATTTTGTCACTCCTCAAGAGAAAATTGGATCCACACCTTCTTGTGATAAAAGATGTGCTTAGGCATGAAATAAACATGAAACAGATTTTGTTTGTGGCATATCCTCACCTATACTGTGAAGACGCTCTTTAAATATTCTAATCAAATAAACATCAAACAGCTTGTGCGCAGAAAAGAAGGGTCAGCGGTGATCGTCAGGGACAGCTAAACCGACATGATAAACAACAGCGTTTAAAAAAGACGAACAAACAAAACAAAACAAAAAAAAAAAAAAAACCTTTAACAGCGTGCATCGACATAGACATGCATGTATGCAAGATGCTAACACACGCACTTACAAAAATACACATAATCTCCCTCAACACACAGACACACACATTAACTGTCATGTGCCACTGTGGCCAGTGTGAGATCGAAGTGCTAAATAATTCATGCCGCATGAGGCTGATCTATGTGTGCAGGCTGTGTCTGTGTGCATGTATGTGTGTGTGTGAGAGAGAGAGAGAGAGAGAGAGAGAGAGAGAGAGAGAGAGAGAGAAAGAGAGAGATTGTTTGCAAAACAAAAGTGATGCTAAAATCTAACCTGGATGCAGGTAAAGTGACCGTTAGCACCAATATTTAATAACAACAGACATGCAGACATCACACTGTCCAAAATAAATCAGCAACCACATCCATCCTCACACTTTAACCCACTCCACAAACATGCACGCGCATGCACACACACAGTTATTTGCATTCAGTATTTATGCTTAATAAGCCTGGAGTAAATTTTAAAAGCCCCCTAACATCAAAAGTAGTATTTGTTCTCCAAATCTTCAAAAACTGCTTATGTCTGCTGAATAGAATTTCTACTACAACCAATAGAAAGTGTTTCATTGATGTGGAGAACCAATGAGAAACCAGGCCAACCAGTGTGAGTTTTCATTGGACAAGAGTGTAGCTAGGTTGAAGAAAATTTGAAAATTTAGCAGATGTCTGCATGAAAGGGAAAAAAGGGGAAAAGAGGCAGAGTCACAGCTCAGACTGTAACTTTGTTAATGCATCTGTGAAAACAAATATAAATTCTACAGTTTAGCAGATGTCTCCCAAAACAAAACTATCCTCAAAATCCTTGAAAAGCAAAGTCATGTAAGAAAGAAAGAAAATAATAATGATAATAATTTCTCAGTAATTAGTCACACCTCCAGAATGTGACAGGCCAAAGTGCCGGTCTCTGTTTTCTTGTAGTTGACACATTATGATAATTTGACTCATAATTTGAAAGGTTTTAATGCCTCCAATCTTACTTAATCATTTCTACTCATAACACAGCTTATTTTCTAGTCATGTATTTCTGTGATCCAAGACAGAACAGGAACAAAAAGAAAGAAAAATAAATGGAGAGAAATGGGCAGGAGGGGAGACCGAAAGGCTTCAGACAGAGACAAAGCGATTGATTCACACAGCACGGAGAGAGAGAAAGAGACGGAAACAGAGAAAAAGTGGAAGAGAATGAGGGAAGTAAGTGAGAGAGAAATAGAGCAACAGAAGAGAGAGCAGGGGATTTGGTGAGGAGCTCGGCAGGTTTTTCTCCTCGTTGGCTGAGGTCTGTAACCAGGCAGAGTTTGTCTCGTCTCCTCTGAGTTGGCAGCTACACCTGGATAATTATTCATGCTGTTCATAAAAACAGTGAAACCTGCAAAATCCAGCTGCTCTAAGGCCAGTGTGTCGTCCCGGGCTCGTGAACACGCATGCACGGTACGGAAATTAAAGCTTACCCCGATCGTATAAATATTTCAATGGCTATGTGCACACGCGCTCACATGCATGAAGAACAGCGGTAAAGGTGTCTGAGGAAAACAGCTCAAGAACTGCGCTTATCTACAATTGTGAAGAACCTTTACTTTTATTGAACATTTCCTTTTTTTGACAGTACAATTCTTACAAATCTTACTCTTTTTTTAACAAAAATAGTTTTAATATCAATATTAGTTTTACTTATTGTAGCAGCAGTTTTAAACAAATAGGTCTAATTCTAAAAATAATAACCACAAAAACATTTTAATTTCCAAATGATTTAAATCGCTGTAAATTAATTAGCCGGTTGGTTTCTGTCTGCTCAAGTCATTTTGTAGTTTTAATTAAGTAATATTGGTCTGAGTAAAGCCACAGAGCAAAAAAGACAAAAAGACAGAATTGGATGTTGGAAGTGAATGTTTATAGACCGTCTCCAAACGAGTTCAGTTATATAACAAATACTAATCTATGCAAAGATAAGACAAAAGCAATCACCTCAGTTTTGACAGGAGATGGATGAGCAAATAGTTTTCATCTGAGCACCGGGAGCAGCAGCACGTCTCGCTGTTATATAGGAGAGGCTGTTTAATTCAGTCCACATGACCAGAGGAGATCTCTGAGCTCCAAGCAGTTTGGCTCTCACCTGCTTCAATTAGAAGACTCTCTCTCAAAAAAAAAAAAAAAAGCGCCCCCAGTCAGAGGTCACACACAAAATGTCATTTCAAATGAAAGAAAAATAACTGGCTGTTTCAAAAGCACGTTATCCTTCAGCCAAGCATGGGCTGGAGCTCAGTGTTTGAGAGGTTGATTTGACACTTTATTACATTAGTGAATGTCACAGTCTGGCGAACTGTGGGTGTGTGTGTGTGTACCTGTGTGTGCTCTGCCACACTACAGAACTATAACTACCTGCACTATTACTACATTTATTTACACAACGTCAGGCATCATGATGCCAAGCAGGAAGTGGAGGCCTGGTGGACCCCATGCGGAGGATATGATGTCATGGTTTGAACGTTGGCACAAAGCAGCATGAGTTCATGCCTGTTGCTGTCCGTCAACCTCAGTGTCCCAGTTAGATGACAAGCAGCTTGATGACATTTAAAAAACACAGACAGAGCATGCATTGTTTTACTTAATAAATAGTGAACATGTTGGATTTGGAAAATATGAGCTGCTATTTTGTTGCTGTAGTTAATCTAAACTACTTCAAGATTTAGTATGTGAGTTTAGTCAGTGACATATAGTTCCTACCAAGGAAAATGTATATAGATCCACTAAAAAAACCACAGGGAATAAAAGTAGATTTTCAGTTTAAATGAAAATATAAAACAGTGGAAACTCCGAACCGTCAGCCTGACACTGATGAGAAGAAACAAGTTTAAATCTTTTAACAATGCAGGTAGAAGTTTGAACAGTCACTTTGAACTAATATTCAAAGTCCTGAACAAGAAGTGAAAGTCACAGGGTGTTGTTCAGGTGGCATCGTGGCCCTGATACATTTTGCTCAGCTGTTCGCAGGTGTTGGAGACAGTGTGAGACAGGATGAGGCGGGGGGGAAAAGGTGAGATGAATGGCAGCTGTGTCACTAGGTGAACGCAAGTGTGCACTCATGCATACACACTCTGTTCTTTTTTTTTTTTTTCTATATTTGAGGATCCCAGACAGTTCAGTCAGACAGGAGAAAGCTGTGTTGAGACAATCCCTCTGCGCTAAGCCTACATCACAGCCACTCCCCACCAGACGCATACACACACACACACACACACATAAATACATAGAGGCCTGTGCAGTGATATGAATATTTGAAAAAGACTGAGGCAAATACTGGAAAGGCCATGGGTCTGGTATCACAAATACATTGTCTGCATCAGTCATGGACCAATGAGCTGATGTGTGAGTGAGTGAGTGTGTGAGTGTGTGTGTGTCTGTGTGGTTAACTTCTGTTTTTATCTGTCTGGTTTCCATCTACTGTCTATCGTGTATTTTCCCTCCTCTACTTCCTTTTTGCTCTCTCTCCCTTTATCCCTTTCAGTCGCTAATCCTGCATGTGTTGGTGTTGATAACAAACTCAGTGGCGAGGAAAGGCTCGAGGAGATAGAGAGTGTTGGTTTCTCTTCGGCGCACTAAGCCAAATGACCACGTAGGCACGCACATACACACACACAAACACACAAGCACAAACCGATGTAACAGCACTGGATGACAGTCACAGCACAGTGACACTAGTTGGGCCAATAATGAGACATGATATCCCTCCCTCCAGAGGTCAAAAACCTCTCTATCTTTGTCTGTCTCTGGGTTAAAAGTCTTGGAGCCAAATGAATTATTCTTCAATTACTCTTGCAAGAGACACGCATCATCCGCGGGCTCTTCTCTTCTCATTATATTCATAAATCCCCCAATCTCCTCCATACAGCAGTGAAGAAAATTATTACAATTTCAACTCATTCTGCGACCCCCACAACCTCAATACCTTTCTTCCTCCAAAATCCCCTCTGCTCCATCGTTTCCCTTTATCCTTTCCACCACCCCTGAGACACAACACACACACACACACACATCTACACGTACAGTGTCACACACACACATTTGTACATGGGAAAACAATACACGCAGATGTGAACACACACTCGTACTTTTCTGGTTTGTGTTGAGGGTTATCAGTATGACACAGGGCACTGTGATTATGTATTTTCTGTGCTCCAGTCAGGGGGAGGAGATAAGAGGACGGCAGACTAAGGCAAAGCCAGACACCACTCATCCAACATGGGGAGGTAGTAGTGGAGAGGTGAGCGTGAAGGTAACAGCGGGAGAAGACCTCTATCTTCACCTTTTGTGTTTTACCACTTTAAAATACTAAAACACTTAAAAAAAAAAAAAAAAAAAGTGCTGGTGGCAATTAGTTGGATAAAAAACAACACAAACATGAAAACCAATAAATAACAGTATTAAGTTTTTTTTCTCAATTCCATAGGCTGTGAGCTTAATTTAAACTCAGGATGTTACAAGTGCACACTGCCCCACAAAGCCACCAGGATGGATAGAACATATGATTCTGGTTATGAAATTAAATAGCTTCCCTGTCATAAACCAGACTGTTTTATTTGCTCATAAACACACAAAAAGAATGAGGTACTGCCCACAGTCCAATTCTGTCAAACTCAGAGAGCATTTATCAAAGGTCCGACCTTTTTTTGGAGAAGAACAACAAAACCACTGGAGCGGCACGGCTGAATTAATCTACATGGCCCCAAATTAAGACCAGAAACATCCAAGTTCTGCACATCAGAGAGACAACACATAGCTATTACAGTCTCAAAATATACCTCTTTTCATCTCTGACACATTTTTCAACAGTCTCTCCATTTTTTATGCCTTTGGCCTCCTCTTTTTCTCCCGAGGGTGGGAACTTTCACACACACAAAAAAGGCATTTTGAGGCCCACAATGTCTTAGGGCAGTGATAGGCTGATGCATAAGGAGGGGCATTGTGGGTAGGCATGACAAGCAAAGGGAAGCCATCAGTGGGACATCTAAGGCGGGAGGAATGAAGGCTCTCTGGCACCCAGAGCTGCTCTAAAACACTGGCTCTCTGATAGACCCGACCTTGGACTTAATCACTACCAGAAGAAAAGAGCACCACTTGACAGGAAGATGGAGAGACAGAGGGAGAGTGTGTGTGAGATGGAAAGAGAGAAAGAGAGAGAGAGAGAGAGGAGAGAAAGAAAGAGAGGCAAAAACACACAAACCACAAAAGTATTAAGACAGGAAAAGAAATAAATACAGCTGACATCTACGACAAAAATCTAAAAAAAAACACAACAGGTAACAGGCAACAAAACTGTTTAAAGAGTTGGATATAAACTTTGTTGGTTGCTGTACTTTTTTTTTTCAAACCCCCAAACAGCAACAGTGTAACCAAGACTGCCTCAGAAGCAGAAGGACCACACAAAAACACTTTGTTATCCAATTCCGAAATACAAACACATCCATTTCAAGACAAGCATACACACGCTCAAATCTGAAAAACAGGGGATTACAATCAGAGTGAATGATTGAAGCCTTCCACCCAGCGCCTGTACAGACACAAACACACCAAAAAGTGATTGCACTTTGTCCACTGGTGCTTATCATGAACTTTGCTGAAGGGTGAACCCTGTGAAACAAAATTAGGAGAATGATTAACCTCATAACACCCCCTACACGCACACACGCGCAAATACATGTAAAAGTTCTCATATTGGCTGCTGAGGGAGAACACCAAATCATCAAGAGCTCTGGGACACCCACAGAGCCTCCATCTAAAGGCATTTTGTTTCCATTACACAGCCCTGCAATGTGACAAGCCTCATCAATAAAAATATTATTAATGTCAAGAGCTTAGATTTAGCTTCATTCCAAAAGCCATCCATAAATAAAACTTTACATTGCATCCTTGGCAGAGCATCACAAAAGACCACATCAGAGGAACATTTGCTTTTAAAATCATCACGGTTTTTGTTCTGACACTTGAAGCTATATGTAATGTTTGATACTCAACCAGTAAGGAACGTGTTCGAGAGCTTGTTTTCATTTGGCAGCCTTTACAACCTCTGCCAACAGAAATCTTGATTTTGCCTTTCAGCTGCTAACAAGATGATGATTTATCAGACGACGCTTGGCTCCAAATATTGAGTTGTGTTGCACATCACAGAGGAAGCCGCATAGCTCCCGTAGGACCGAAACACTGCAAAACCATTATATTGTCAGAGCATTAATGCTACAGCTTTACAGTTACTCTACAGACCATCTGTGTTGAAGTCATCACCATGGGTGGCCTATTTCCACCATTGGCTCATTTGATTAAGAAAATACAATTTCAATTGATTTCCTCATCCTCTAATTTGTGAGAAGTCAGTATAAAAAAAGACTATCAATCTGAAATGAGTGTCATATGTGAGGAGTTAATAAAAGTAATGGATTTTCCCTTTTTTTTCTTGATGATAGCTGGATAGCAAGGGAGGTGGTTGGAGAGATTATTAGAGTGAGAGAAATTGAGAAAGAAGAGAAGTGGGAGGGAGTGTGTGATAATCGAACAAGAGAGGAGAGCTGAAGTCCTGGAATCGCATGCAGGTCCATGGAGTCATCAGAAATGCAATGATTCTAAATGCGAGAATATGATTTTCAATCGACACTGGATGGGACCAAGTGGGAATGAATGAGAGGAGGAATCAACTGCTAAACGAGATAATTACTGTCAGAGATTATAGAGAGACAGAGCAGCAGTAGCAGCAGAGAGGGAGGACTGAAATAGAAAAGAATCACAGAAATGGTTGAGATGACAGGAAGAAAGACAGAGATGGTTTGACTCTAAATCTACGCAGACAGGCTGTGGTTGAAATGTTATCCTTGAAACATTTCCATCTCATCATAATTCATAAATTACCATCAGACCAAAGCCATAAACTTCAACTGGCTTCAAAGAAGTATTTTTAAGTGAACAATGTATGAAATTATCTTTTCTGATTTAGACAGCAAGAAAGATAACTTGACATTTAAGTTTGGAATTCTATAGATGCTCCTTCACTCCCTGGTGGTCTTGTTTCTGCTAATACCCAGTGGTTTAACTTCTTACCCTCTGGCAGTGATGTAGAGGTTTACTACAGAGCGTGTCACCTCACTGCTGGGTGTGGTTACAAGTGTAACAGAGCACATGTCTGACCACGCACACCAGTAAATCAGTGAAATCAGAGGTAAAACAGAATTGAGACAGTGAGACAGTCTTGGAAAGTAAGTGAAAAGTTGGTGTTACATTACTCTTTGGTTCTAGTTATATATATATATATATATATATATATATACACAAACAGTCTTTTCTGGGCTGCAAATTCATGATTATCTATTGCCAGACACAAAATGATACCAATTTACAGAGCTATAAACTAATCAGGCACATTTTCATAACAGCAGATTCAGATATATGATGAGGTTTTTCAAATATTTGGAGAAACTGAACTAAAGTTTACACATAGAAATGAAGATACTCCTCAAGTTTTGGCAAAACCAGTAACTGATCTTGACCCAACTTTCTTTTGAGGCTTATACAACTGAATAACCGTTAATAATCATGTCAGTTTGTGTAGGTGTAGGGATGCGATTTCTTCTGTTCCAATAATTTGGTAGAGACGAAACAAATAAGACGAGATTGAAAATCCATCTCAGTGTCCAGCATCTGTTTCCAAGGTCAAGGATAAATATGCAATCAACTTCTTTAAGGCAACTTTCTCAAGAGGGCTGTAAAAGGGCTTAGAAAAATGGAAATTTGAACATTTAAAATTCTATAACGAATGGACAAAAGCTCCAGAACATCAACACAATGGACCTATTGATGTTTCTTTTCATCAAATGAAAACTGTGTGGACCTCTGATATCTGTCTTTTTATAGCTTACGGCTTCTACATAAAGTTGAGAATAGGGCAGTTCAGTTGAGACAAAACTGCATCTTTAAAAAAAAATAAAAATAAAAACATCATGATCATGAACTTGTTCATCCAAACTCCTAAAACTTCACCTTGGTTAATACTGTAATAAATAATAATGAGGTGCGCTAGACTGGGTGTTTGGGTGGATGTGTTCGCGTCCACCTCCAGGTATGCTAATGCTGTTATGACTGGCTGGCTTCATTACTGTCTGTCTACAACACCATGGCCAAGGTCAGTGGAGGCTGCAGAGATGATAGGGGGCCAAAACCATGAGCTCAAATTAATCTGCTGTTTAATCTAATAATGCAGAATGGCATCGGGTGTCAAAGTCCTATTAACACAACTGTAATTGCATTTGAGGAGGAATGGGCTCACACAGATCCACAAGGGTACATTCACACTCACATGTACACTCAAGTACATCAACACAAATTGAATTGCATTACACAAGCACACTTGGGTGCACACACACAAACACAAGCAACTACAGGCTCACGCACATACGCACACACACACGTTCTAGATGAATGTTATGTTGGGAAATGGAAATAAATGAGGAGAAAAACAAGGTGCAGTATTTCCTGGTGAATTCAACTTGAGCAATCAGAGTGTGAGTGCATGTGTGTCCATGTTTATATGGCATGGAACATCTTTAACCACAGAGCCCTTCTCATTAGCATGGTAATATCCAAACAGCAGGGTGTAGTCAGAGCTGCGGCGTATTATTAGGATTCATCTCATTAGGCTTTCATGAGATTTAAAAGTTGACACAAAATAACCTCAGTACTAAGTCTGAAATAAAACACCAGTTCCTGAGTTTACTCCTTCCACCTTCTCCCGATTTTACTGTTTCCAAAAGTACAATGCATGGTCTGCAGCGACATGGAGAGCTGCCCTACAGTAACAGGATTAGACAAAAAAACAAAAAACATAGTCACACTAAAAATTTCTGTTGACATTTACTGATGCAAGTAATTACCTCAAAAAGGTTAAGCTGTTTACTGAAATGAATCGTCTTTCAACTGTGCTGCAGGAAGCACAGTATCTTCAGTTTTACTGTAGGTGAACACACAACTGGAGTTCGCACCTACAGTAGCTCATGACTGAGAGGTAGTGTCAAGCTATGATTATGAAAAGCAAATATCTGTGTGACACCTACCGCTGTGAGATGGATGACTCCCTGAGAGGTCACAGGACATCCCATGAAGCCAACAAACTGCAGCTCGGGACAGTGTTCTGCAACAGCCTGCACAGACCGATCAGTGACCTGTGTAATAAAACACAAGAGGAAAGAAAAGAAGAGTTTACATTAGTATCCCGGGTAGTTGTAGACATTTATTCATTTAGTTCTGGTTTATGTTTTATTTTTCAAAGAAATCCATCTCCTTCGTACAAGTTTTGTGCATGCAAGATTCAAAACGTGACACTGATGGTGAAAAGAAACCTGAGAGATCAGACTTCTTTTTTTTTTCCTTTTTTATTATAGTTTACGTTGGGGAAAGCTGAACTTGTCGGTGATGTTAGCAAATAATTCTACTAAGAGCATTTTTCAAAGCGAGCGTGTGTAGACAGGTGCTGTCAGACTGAAGCTGAAATGTCTCCTCCATCTGCGCACAGTGTTGGATGTGTTTTGTGTTTAAGGAACAGCAGAGAAAAAAAAAGAAGTGAGAAAAAAGAGGATCACAGAAGGAGAGGAGGAGGAGGAAGAGAAAAACAGACAAAATAGCGAAAAGTGTGCATCTGCCAACCAGCGTGGGTGTCGACTTATGATGGATGGACCATTCCCCATCATTCACACAGCCGTCTACTAACAGCTCATAATGGATCAGTGATCAATAGGGAAGCAGAACACTTCCACCAGCTTCCACTGTAGTCATCAATAGGGGTATCGATAGCTACTTCACCTCCTTCACCACACTCGACACTACAAAAAAAATAAATAAAAATGTGGGAGATTGTTTGTCCTCTCTGTAGGCTTGCTCGGTGATTCCTCAAACTCTTCATCAATCACAAAGAAAAAATAAGATGAGAAGCAGGAGGGAGAGAGAGAGAATTGACTCTACACTGTGATTAACTGGGAAAATAAAGAAAAACAAACATCAAAGAACATTAGAGAACAGAAATCATTTTTAGGTATCGCTTAGAAACTGACTGTGTTTCTTTATGAAACTTTCAAAAAGCTAACAAGGCAGAAACACATTTAAATACATGCAAAAGATTATCACTTATCATACAGATAAACTTTTCTTCATCAATAAAAGAAAAAAAAGTCTGTCAAAGTTAAACTTCAACTGAAATTAAATCTAAGTCTGACAAGTTTTGCAAAGTAAGTGAAAAGTATTTGAATGTTAACCTTTAATATGAAATGCTAAGGGAAACAAAATTTGGAAAATAAACACTTAAAAAAAACACTGGAGCTTCAGAGAGTAGCATAATATTTCGGTGTTGTTGTATTCTCGAACATATTTATTGCAAAAGACAGATTTCTGGACGGTTTAGCAGCCAGAAAAGATAAAGGAAACTCTGTATCCTGAATTTGCAATCACATGCGTATTAGTTGTGTTAGTAGCCCAACCATCATCCCCTAGAAATGTCATCAATCGCTCCTCAGATTAATAAAGTCTGAGCTTAGGGAACCGCAGGAAAGAGCTTTGCCATTTCCTTATTCGATCTAATGTAAAATAATGATTCTGCAGAGTCTGATAATTCTTAAATCATAATGCAGGAAGCTTTCCAAATAGTATTTCAGCCACCACTCCTCCTTAGGCTCTGTCTTAACAGCACAATTGACAAGATAATTAATTGGCCAGTTAGGCTGCAAAGAGTGGTGACTTGCCAATGGAGCTGTAGTATTGAGTTGAGCAACAAGAGAAATGTTGCCCGCTTACAGATAGGAGGTGATTGCAGCAAAGCACATCTTCAAAACTGGAATGGCTGCGTAATCGTTATTTTTTTTTTTTTTAGAACATATTATTTTAGTTTTAGTTTTTGAAACATCTGTTTGGATTTGTGCTTCTTTATTCTGTGCTGCAAGGTAACAGGCTTATCATTCCCTATGTCTGAACATTTGGTTTTTATCACTCAAGTGATTTTGCTCATGGTGCTGAAATGAAAACCAATCACAACACAGAGGGCAGGACATTTAACTTCTGACTAATGAGTTTCTTGGGAGCTGCAACAGCAAGACAACTAACCAGCTGCTAACTAGGAGATTGTAGTTTCCTACCGGCTTTACAAAGAACAAGTAAAATCACTCCCATCATTTACTTAAGAACACATCAAAATGTGTAGAAACACTTAAACAGATGGAGTTTAAGAGGACAGATGGTGGAGCCTCGTAAGCCAGAAAGTGAACCGACAAACTTAAAAAAACAGCTAAGAGACTTAAAAATGAACCCTGCAAACACAGACTTAATTATAGAACTATAGGATCTTAATGATAAACTATTCCATATAGTTTTGGTTCTGGGTGATTAGTGCATCTCCATTACAATTAAACATTTGCACGTTGAGAAACAGTCCTAGTTGCTGCCGCATTGTAACTAAACAGAGAGAAACAGAGCCATCTTCCCCACCTCCCATCACCCCGTCTGTCCATATATCCATTTGGAGCCCTATTTAGTAACACTGATTAAACTACTACTTGTAAGTCTTGTTCTTCACCGATCACTGTACGTGTCCATATACCCTTCATTCCCTTAATGTTGTCCTACATACACTCTCTTAGCCTTAATCACACATCTGCCACTCCGAGGTTGCCTCTATTTCTCTCTGTCCCTCTCCTTGTCTCACTACCCTCCCCTCTCCTCTCCAGGTCTGCCTTAAAGGTTACTCAGTCAAGGCAGAGGAAGATAGAAAACCAAAAGAGACAGCGAAGTGAAGGAGAAGTCACAAAAAGAAAGAACAAGGTGTCCATTTATCTCTCACCAAGTCACATACTGTATGGCTTATCTGGGTAAAACACCTCCTATAACTCCAGTGAAGTTCACAGGTATGTCTCTCACCTTATCAGTAAAGGAGCCAAAGTGCTTGTAAAGTGCAAAGTGGTTCATAAAAGAATGTGACAGCTGGGGAGTCTCAGTCACAGGTGAGTAGTAGACGTAAGTTTAGAGGTTATAATTTTACTATGAACAAGATCATTCAGAATGAGGTCATAAAGGTCTAACTACCTGCTGTATGACATTTGGTCCCAAAACTTTTGGTCAGAACCATTATTCTGCATTTCTGTGACTGAAAACAGAACTGGAACTGAAGGAAAAAAAGAAATGGACTAATGGCACCGTTTTTATGCCTCCATGGATTGCAATCTCAGGTGGTCAGTCTTCTTTTTTGGTTCAGACTGAAATATTTCTATTAGATGGATGGATGGTCCTCTGAGGATGAGTCCCACTCAATTTGGAAGGCCTCCAACTTTTCCTCTAGTGTCACCAGTAGCTCAAAATCGGCCTGTTTTTTGAAATATTTTAAACTCTGCTAGAATGAATGAATGGTTCAACAATAAGTGGAGATTTCTATGAAATTTGGTACAAGCATTTTTTTTTTTTTTTTTGTACATTTCCCTTAGGATGGATCTTAATTACTTGAGTGAACTTCTTAATTTCCATCTAGTGCTGAGTCTTATTCATTTGTTTATGACTAAATACTGCAGAACTGATTCCATTTCCATCAGCCTAGGCTTTATGTTATGTAAATGTTAGCTTTCCAACATTCTAAATTAAGATAAATGAGCATGGTAAACATATCTGCTAAACATCAGCTTGTCACTGTGAAAATATTTGCATCCATCTCAATTCACTCAGGCTCTCACGTGGCTGTAGACTCATAATCTGAGGTGAAAGCGGTGAGGCGAAGTTCATAAATATGCACGGATGTTTTTCTGTACAGAATAACGTTTGAATGAAGTCCAGTCTGTGACACAACAGGTCCATCTACCTGCCTTTTCTGACTGTTGTCAGAACTAATGCTGCAGTGGGAGGTCAACTAGGCTAATACCTTCTAATAATATCCACATATTTTAATCCCTAAAAACCTACAGTTGTCATCTACAGTTGTCTCTGTGTTGGAGCACTTAAAGTAGCAGCACTCTACTGTAGTCCTACTACCTTCGTGTAGAGTATAGTCTTTCGGAGCAATCAATAACTGGATTCGCCTTAAAATTCTGTGCCTCAGGTCTAGACCCACCACACCAACCATCACCACTTGCTGCAGTCAGAAAAGATTAAGTGAAGGTGAGTCAGCGCTCCCACTCCGAGACCCTGATGCATATGGAACCTGATCTGCAGGACCAGGTGGAGATGGGGGAGAGTAAAGCAGAGTTGTCTTTTAGAGTACAAAGCTTGAAAAAAAAGGCTCCAGAAGGGCCAGACTGAGCTGAGCAGCTGGCAGGTGAAGTGAGCTGGCCAGAGCTCTCTCAACATGGCCTCTGCCAAAAAACCATCAAGGAAAACAATTTCTGGTTGACTACCAGCAAAATCAAAAAGCTACACACCGGCGCAATCCTTAAATCACAATCATCTGTGAGAGAAGCAAACGAATCACAGCAGAGGCCACCTCCAATCTGTCTTTCATACTAGTGTTTGTGCTGCAATAGTGTGCGGGTGTAGAGGAGACAAAAAGAAAAGGAGCAGGTTACACATATAAAGTAAGTCTCAGCAGGTGAGAAGAGAGACAGAAAAGAAAAAAGTAAAATCCCAGCAGAGCAGAACAGGCCAGGAGGGCATGTACCATATCAGATTAAGCCTGTGTATGTGTGTATGTCGGTGTGTGAGTAAGACCATATGGGTTTGTAGCTAAGATTTGTCTCCAACCCACAAACACAAAAACCCGTCCCAAATTTCTCTGTGCTTCACCCTCCTCCCCCCCTCAACCTTTCATGGACTTTGATTTAAAAACATGAAAAGAGCCATGGCAGAGCTTTGGAGAAGAAGTGGCTGGCCAAGAGAGGCCTTAAAGCCTTTTAGAGGGGATCTGGTTTAATGGTCTCTGGGTGAAGGAGGTAAGGAAAGAAGAAAAAAATAGCGGGCTGGAATGGTGGAAATGCTGCAGTCATAAAGATAGCCTTTGTGTGTGTGTGTGTGTTTTAAAGAGCTGGAAGGTAATTGTTGAGAGTGCTGTGGTAGCAAAAAGAGGTAGTGCTATATGTGAGTGTGTGGTTTTTGTCTGGCGGTCTGTTCTTACAAAACGCTGGGGCAGCACCCAGGGGCCACTTCTCATCCAATAAGGGCATTTAAGCTTGTCAATATCGTCTATCATACAACTCGTTCAACTCCATCAAACACACAGGCAAAACAGATGGAAATAGGAAGAGAGCAGAGCAGATTTCCAATCATCCTTTTCATTCTTTATTCCAAATCTCAAAAACACAGTGAGAAAACAACGTCACATTCTTCCTTTCTTTATAATTTGTTATGTGTGCATATTTCACACAGACACACGCACACACACACAAACAAAACAAATTTGTGAGATGTGGAGGGCAGGCACACTGTCATTTGTCTGTTTGAAACTCTGATAATGATACACACCCACACACAACAACTGATTCATCCCACACACGTGCAGAGTAAAAAAGTAAAAAAAGTGGCAGAAGTTTAAAGTTGTTTTCTCGTTGCCAGCTGGTGCTAGACCTGCGATCCCGCTGCGTCTGCAAGGTGACTAGAGCCAGAAACCTCAGAAGGAGCAGAGAAATATATGCAGAGTTATGGTTACTGTTTGCCAGTAACCGTACAATTGTCAGTCAAGAGTTGGTTGCATCATTAGAAATTTACCAAATGTTCCACAACATGGAAAATTTCGTCATCTGAGCTGAGGAAAGGATGCAGCCACGAGCAAGTGTAGCCTGCGAAGTACATCAACTTTATGTTAGTGTGTCTTTTTTCCCATTTGAATATTTTTGGAGATTTTAGTTGTTGCAATGTGGCATTTATATGAAAAACTGACACGCAGGGTTGTGCCTTCTCAGTGTCACACAGACTCATTGAAATTCATTTATTGAGAAGGTACCTGCCCGATGACAACATAGACTTAACTTCAGTAACACAGGTACCAGGCAGTCAGCCCAGAGACAGACCTGCTTTAAACAATGTAGTGGGCAGCTTTGGCAGGGGCCTGTTGCTTCTAGTGCCCTTGGGACAATGATATGCCATCTCAACAGATGACAGGCCCTTGAGTTTAAGGTAGAGGTCCAGAAGAAAACCTCAACATGATGTGCAAAATTATTTTTTACAGAAGAATGTTCTAAGAACAGTTGGAAATAACATAATAGCAATATAATAAAAAACAAAATAATTTCCATATCCTGCATATTTACACAGATTTGGTCAGGTCAAGTTCCACTTCCCTGAACTCTGTGAAGGCTTACTAGGTACCAAAGCACTATTTAGGAGTTTATGATGCTACCAGACCTTTTATACTGACATGGTGCTAGTGACAGTGCTTAACATAGAACTGGTTTCTTGTATTTCCAGTAAAACACATAACATAACATGCTTCATAAAATCTCTAAATTAAATTTATACTAAACAGAAGCAAAGCAGTTTAATTCTTTGAGCCATGATTTCTTTCCAACAGAAACTACCCCCAGCTTCCACAACATAACATGCAACACAACATTGCTTCTTGTTTTGAGATTTATTGGCAGTTGACAAACAAGGACTTGGTTGATTACCGCCACCAACTGGTGTACGATGTAAAAGACAAGACAGTTCAGAATTGGCTCTGCAGTGGCACCGTCCTGGTTTAAAAGCAATATAAGAAACAGGTTTTAACAACTCTGTAAATTAATCACAGTCGTGGCAATTATGGACTTAACTGTTTTTGTTTGGCGAACACTATGCTTTGCTGGATGATGATGCAGAACAATTTTGCATTTCTTTGCCAGAGCTTTCTGCCAATGAAGAGGCCATATATAAATGAACGAGGGGCCTGTGTTTTTTTTGTTTTTTGTTTGTTTGTTTGTTCATGCAGTCTTGTTGTCTGTCTGAATGGTCATTTAGATTTTTTTTCCCTTTTGTAAGACAGGTCATTGGACATTATTCATGTGTGAAAAAGTGTGATAACAGTGGGGGCTGCTAAGTAGTGACTAATTACAAGAGAGGTGGAACCAACAGTGATGGTGGTTGGAGTACTGAGACAGTCATTACATTCAGAGGAAACTGTCTATCAAGTGAATGGGGCCAGCCAGAGAAGATATAAGGCCTGATTAAGCTGCTGAGTGTCTGCTTTTTGCTTAAATTAAGGGCTCAAGACACCAGACGTCTAAAAAAAAAAAAATCAGAAGTGAACCAGTTTGAAACAAAGTTCTACACACTAGTATTTCAGGATGACAAAGATTCCTAAACTCAGGAAAAAAAGGGGAAAAAAGAACTCAATAAAAACTACTGAATATCCTGATGTCTTCTTTAACCCTGTCTGATACTGAAATACTGTATTTTAATTTTACAGATTTCCAATATTACCCATGAACAAGTGGGACAATTTTCATCAAAGTTCTACTCTTTCCAAGGTAATCATTTCCTTCATAAATACTCTCTTAGGGGTGATATTGCAGTGGGTTCATCACAGCCTTGAAATACACACATAAACACACATCTTCTGAGCACAAACATAAACTCATGCACACACACACTCATGCACACTCACACACACACACGCACGCACTCACATCAAACTTTGTCTCTTTTTAAAGAGCTCAGATGGGCTGTATTGACGTGAAGGACTGGTGATCTGGCAAAAATCTAAATGAATACTTATCATCTGCTGTAATATCCGATGCCTGGAGACAAAAGCAACACAGAAAGTCATAAAGTTTTACTACAGCAGGGGAGAGTCTCTTTACTGAGCTGTCTCTGTGCTGATGAGCAGGCACTGTGTACTAAGTACAGGGCGGAGCGTTTGGAGCGGTGCATGTGTATTGATCTGCTACTAAAGCTTCAGTAGAGCTGATCCAGGTTTAAATCTGCAGAGAAACAAAGATGTGCACATTTTTTTCCACATACAGACATGAAAACGCTCACGCAGGCATGCAAAAGGACGCATACGCATTGGCACAAAGACAAGCCAAGTACACAGTTGAGTCTAGACAGATGTAGGTTTTCTGATCTCCAGCTCTCCAGTCTGATGTTTTCCTTGGCTAAACAAGGGGGACCAGTCATATTTATGAGATTTGATGAGACAGGAACACAGGATGGATCATAGTGAGAGACAAGGGAGACGAAGAGGGGGAAGAGGAAGACAAGGGAAAGAAGGGGATGAAGGGGAACGAGACATTTGCAATCTTTTTATGTTAACATAATGTAGCTTCTAGTCTTCAGTGTATTGCTTTGGCAAGCTTGACTGCTTCTTTCATGCCTGTAAATCCTGCCTGAATATGGATGTGACAGACAGACAGTGAGAAAGATGGAGAGGTTCTGTGACAGGCCAAACAAGCTGTATGTGTGTGTCTGTGTGTGTGTAGGTGGAAATGTGTGCAGGGGAGTATGTGAATACGAGAGCAATCTGATCTTATTAGTGGCCTGACGGGATGAGGAGCTGCGATGAGAGCTCTGAATCACCACCATCTAATCAATCAGTCTAATTAACCGAGCTTTATGAACACTGCGCCGAGCTGAGAAAGAATCCGCCGACACACAGATTAATAATGATTACTGAATACACTACAACACATTCTATTAACAATCCATCTTCATGCCTATCCAACAGCTTTGCATAAGAAGTCACTTCACCGCCAGCTGCAGGAAATCCTCTAAAACGTATTAGAGGTTCCTCTGTCTCCATCAAGTCTTCAAAGTGAAGGAAATAATATTCTTAAAAAATTATTAAGTTTCAAGTCTGAAAGTGTCTCAATGTGTTGTTTGCATAATATACAGGCAAGACATTATTGTATAAAATAGAAAATGGGAAATTAGCTGTTTATTTTAACATGCAAACAAGCAACAGCGAAGACATTTTTGTTTACGCTAAAACTTCAGGTGAAGATGAGACAGGCTGCTTTCTGACACCCACTCCTGCCCTCACAGAAGAGTCCTAGAGTGAAAGTCTTAACAGGTCACAACAGAAAGATGGGCAGTATTGGATGAAGTGTGTTTATTTGTGAGTGTGTGTTTGTGCTGTCAAGTCCTCACACCAAACAGACCTTCAACCACCCACGGGGGTCTTCATGTGTGTGTGTGGTGTTACCGTGACCTGCTGCTGGGCAACACCGGGCAGCAGCTGTCAGCAATGACATAACCACACCCTGACCATTTGCCTACCCATGATGCTATGCTGTGGTCAGTCGACATTTCGTTCTTTGCGTGATGAAATCTCTGTGAGTCTGAGTTTATAAGCAGTCAAGACATCTGCCAGTCTCGCGATGTCAGTGTTGACTTTCTACACATCCGTCCTGTTCGTTTTGGAGAAATCACAGCACGGCCAGCGTAAGACAAATCACACCAGCGTAAGACAAATCACAGACAAGTATCTCACTAGGAGCAATCATATAGGTAAGATTTAGTGAGAAAGAGTCAAAAATTCAAGTCATATTTAAAGCAAGAACTTTCCTTTAAAGAAACACTTATTTTAGGTTGAAATAATTCAAAAAAAGTTTGGGAAAATTCTCACTAAAAGTGAATTTATGGGTTGATCAACACCAAATTTTGATTGATAATTGAGTCAACAGTTTCCACCTTGTTAGATAAAATGACCAATTTTGATAGGACACCCTGGGTGGGCTTGAAAAAGGGAAATGAGCAATTTTTTTCATTTTCTCTGACATTTTATTCACGAGATGATTAATTGTTAATGTAAATAACCATCAGCAGCAGCAGCTCTTAATTGTAATGTTTTACAGATGGTTGACATTTGAAATCGAGCAAAAGTTATTGCATTTCTTCTCATTTGATTAAAATCACCATCTGGGGAGACTGGTGGCGCAGTCAAATGTGGTTTGAAGTAGTAGTGCAACAATTAATCCGATAATCAGCTAGTCACATGACAGAATACTAATCAGCAACAATTTTGATAATCAGTTCATTATTACACATCAAATAGTTGGTGGTTTTTAGCTTCTAAGATGAAATGATTTGTGGGGGCTTTTTAAGTTCATCAACATATTCATCTGCACATTGATCAATAATAAAAATGCACAATTTCTACTACTATTAAAGCAAAAGGAAAAAGAGTTCCAGGCTCCCCGAGTAGGAATATAGCCTTCCATTTTCAATAACTACAACCTAGCTTGAGATTTTTCACATCTCACCACTGTACACTGTGACACAAAGGGACATAAAATTATCTGAAAAGCACACTGTATATTTTTCAAAAATCGAAGCTGGCTCTGAAAGATGACTGTGTTTGAAAAATGAAACTCCTGCGATCAATAAGGCCACTTTTCTCTAGCTGTGGCCATCTAAGACACACTTAAAAAAGGAAAGAAATCCATGAAAAACTCACCCTATGCTTTTCACATGTGCAACAAAAAAAAACATAAACGCTTCCTACTTAGCAGCAATAATTCTATAGCTTGAACAAAGGAAGTATTTAATGGGTTTTTTTTTTTTAATCGAAGATTGATTAATCTGCTATCTGCACATGTTCATAACAAACACTTCACACACACATGTCAAACCATCTTGTCTTGCTCTATTGATGTCAGCAGCCTTGATGATGCCAGGGAGGACTGAAATCTGCATGGGTGATCGCCAAAGTGATTGATCGCCTCACTTGCCTGCACGCTCCACTCTCAACCGAAAATTACCTGTCATTTATTCAGTGGCTTAAGTCCTCAGTTCCCTCAAGAGTTTAACACACTGTCTTTTATCATGAAGTGGCTGTGTGCATGTAATTGTATATATATGTGTGTGTGTTTGTGTGGGCAAAAGGGGGTGAGTGTTGGCTTCTGAAGACCCCTACATAGCAGTTTCCACAAGATGAAGAAGAGGTTTTGTTCTCATCCTCCTTCCCTAAGGATCAATAGTGCTTTGTTGCATGTCAGACGGAAATCAGAAGCTATTGTGGTCGAAGCCAAAAGACACTTACAGATACTTTACTCCTTTAAATGCACAGTCATTACACCACATTGTCAACCCCCTCCAACTGTTCTCTTGAGGTTTCAAATCCCAGTGTGTTCTTTTCCCAAGCAACATATCAATAGTTCTTTGTTGCATGTCGGACGAGAATCAGAAGCTACTGTGAAGGAAGCCAAGAGACACATTTTTCTCCTCTAAATGCAAAGTGGTAGCTGTCATTACGCCACATTGTCAAAGCTCCCGAACACCTCTCTTGAGTTGTCAAATCCCAGTGTGTTCTTTTCCCAGAGCACATATTCACTCAAGGGCTCATCCTCAGTGTCAACTTGGCATATTAGTTCAATGGTTCTGTGCTCTACAGTGAGAGGCCTCGACACAAAAGTTCAGAACAAGTTCAGCCTTTTTACCGAAGGTTGAACTCAATAATCATGTTGCAAAAATAGGTGCAAAATACACACATTTCATTACACACACAAACTACTCCCTTTTCTTTTTACCCTCTTTCAGGGGAAGCCGGAGAAAATTCATTATTGGAAATACTACTTGAAAACCCATTCACACTGCCTAGAGCAAGCCATCAATTTTCCAACGTGCCCTTCAGGTTGTGTAGTTAAACAACACAATACAACCTACATACACGCATACAAACAAAAGCATTTTGCTAAACACGTGCACTTTTAACTGTTGAACTTTAGAGCTGAATTTTGTGTTTTTAGCACATTACTGTGATGAAACAACATAAGCACTGACATTTCTATGGTTTGATTTGAAATCTATGCAGGCAAAAATTAACAGAGCTCAATGATGAAAGTGCTGTGTTGAAAAAAAAAACTAATTTCACAAAGTCAGTTAGTGTTGCTCAATTATTTTTCAAGTGTGATTTAAAAATTTAAATAGCAAGAGCAGTTAAAGCACTGGTATATGAATGTATTAAATACACATTTATATCCAGGTGCTTTTACTAAAAACTAAGTAAAAGCATTTCCTGATTATGTTGTCAAAACAAAACTGGACGATTGTGTATGTAATGGGATTCTATAATGAAAAAAAATGCAATTCTTGCTGGTGGTCTCCCACCAAGAGAGACTTAGTCTCCAGCTCTGAACCTTTTAACCCTTTTCTGTTCCCCAAGTAACGACCCAGGCTGATCTATCAGGGTGGACCTGAAATTGACTTTTAACACTTTGAGCTTTACTTAGAGATCAGTTTTATGTCTCATGCTAATGATGAAAAATGGGACTTAAAGAGGCCAATCTGACCATGAACCTGCACCAGAATGACAGGCTGCTGTGGTAACGCACCCATCGATGCCTGGCGTTACAGCTATGGTTCATATTGGATTGTTCTGTTCAGCAGTCTATGGAGGGAACTGCTTCCTCTTCCTCTTATCGACACAGTACTAAAGGTATGGAACGGGAGCTGGCAGCGGCTGAGAGAATCACAAGACCAGCAACAAACAACTTCAATGCTCTCTCTCTCTCTCAGGGAAACAGCAGTTTTCAGAAACCTTTGAGTTTCTCTGAGATGACATTGATCTTGTTGGTGGATCTTTGATGTTAATCCTCACTAAATAAGCTGTTCAGCAAATATGATAAAGCCCCAAGAGGTGTGTGTGAATGTGAGAAAGCATTTGTGAAGACAACATATGCAACTATGCAAATATTAGGGAAATCCAGCCCTGAGCTCTTGTGCATTACATTTTTTAATCTCAATCTCAATCTTTAATGACCGTGGCCTTGCAGTGGGTTATCTACCACATTTGTTTAATGACATAATCTAGATGGTGCTCATCTTCACATTTCAAAGATAACTGTGTAAGGTGCATTAGAGAACTGGTAATTTGACAAGAAAAGTATCTTTTTTACACAAAGTTGTCCTGTCTGACTGTAACATACTCCTCAGAAAGTTATCTTCTACAGTTGCACCTTCTTTAAACTCTGGTCTCCTGAGCACTCAGCCACCACCTCACTCTGACTGCTCTAACTTCTGAATTGTAAAGTTAGTAAAAAGCCAGCCAAGTGTATATTTAAAAAAGTCAGGTTTCACCAGCAGAAACTTTCTTTCACTCTCTTAATCATCTGCCCAGATGAAGGAAAGCTGGTTTCCTGCTTAGATAATTCTTTTGAAATCAGGCTACAACATAAAGCAGTTATAACTAATTTTCACCATTTGTGTCCCAATGAAAAAAATGCCAAATAAAAACAATGAAAGTGAAAATATATGTAGCAGTGGATATATATTGATTCCAGAGGTCAGTCTCTCACCACTGAGAAACATCTGCTCCAAATGGTTGCTTTTATCCAAACACAACCCAATGCTTTGTTGAGCAAGATCATTTCTGTGAACTTCCAGCAATCCCTTCCACTTTTGTTTGTCTAGTGAGCCATAAGCTCATCCTCTTTCTCTTCATTTTATCATGAAAAAAAAACCTCATCTGCAATGTCCATACCCCAGTTCACTCCACTGCTCAAGCTGCGTGTAAATCGAGACAAAACTGGCCACTCGTCACACCTTCTGTCCCCCAGTCATGTCCCTCCGAATAAGCATGAATGTTATACACAGGTGCAACTTGGGTCTGTGGAGCTCTCAGTCACAATGGAAAGCTTCCAGATTAACAGGATGATCAGAGAAAGATCAGGCACACCAAGACAGCTGGAGCAGAGACAGGAAGGGAAGAGAAAGACCAAAGGGAAACACGCTTCCTGAACACACACGGATTTTCTGTGAAACAGACGGCAAACCAGTATGTCTGGTGTGTGCAACGGGAGGGAAGAGAGCCAAAAGGTCATTCCTTCAAACCAACTTTAGTTTTACATTTGATAAATTTTCATCATTAGTTCACCTCGTTAGTTTCACTCATTAACTCTCCAGGTATTTGAATATGAGTCCATGTGAACAAATTCAACATTAAAAAGAAACTAATCTTTCATGGAACCATGTGCCAACAATCTGCAATGGAAAAAACCACTACAGCTGATTCTGTTTTATTCTATGGAAGGGGTGGACATATCACAGTCTTGTACATCTCAAAGCACTGTGACCTTATTTGAACTGTTTCCAATACTAGAATATGCATACAGACTTTATAGAGCAAAAGTCCATACTTCTTTCCCTCCACCTTGTCATGGTAGGCCAGAAGAACCTAGAGCTGGCCTGAGGGTACAGGCCTCCTTTGCCCTCATGGCCACTGGGCATGCAGCTCTGCCTGCTAGGGCTTTCTGATTAGAGCTGGAGGAGTGGCATGGAGACAGTTGACATCCTGAATACTCTAAAGGTTCACACCAAATTCACATACACACAAGTATCCAGGGTGTTCTGGTATGCAGATGATGGCGAGGTAGGTGACAGTGCCCAGAGCAGCGACATTAGAAAGTTGTTACATGTTATCAGTCAGTGCAGAACTCATTCACAGGACATTATTCATACTGATGGTATGAGCAGTGACAGGGACAGATATCTGCTGTCAGACAGATGGAGGAATAATTCAGATAAAGAGAAAGGGGAGGACAGAGAGGCTTTTCCCATATGTTTTATAAGTAAGGCAGACTCCAACCAACTGGTAACCAAAATCTTGGTATCCTTTGGCGATTCATTCTCTTTGAGCTCAGACCAGATACCTGCATTTTTTTTTCCATGTTGTTAGGAATCATATACAGTAACAGGCAGAAAAAAATGTTTATTCACAAGACACTGAATTACTGAGTGAAATGATGTGCTTTGATCTCCACCATTGACCTTTGATCCAACAAGCCAATATGAATTTTAAACTTCAACTTGCTACACATTTTTGAGTAAAACTTGTGTTAAACCTTGTATCTAACCTGCAGTGCAGTAGCCAACATGTCACACCATCTCTCCACTTTTCCCAACTTGTTAGAACTCACTGTTCTCTCTCTTTCTCTCTGCCCCCCCCCAACTATAAAACACTGCAGGAAAGCCTGAAATTATTGGCTACGCTAAGATGGATTTCTAGGATTTCTAGGTGGGGAAGAGTTACTACTTACAGATTCAAACTACAAGGTACAGTGAGAGAAGGAAAGAGCAAGGAAAATAATTATAGAGAAGGTACATTGTGCTACAGTATGTGACAGTACTTTTATGATACAAAACAAGATAAAAAAGAGGATAAGGGAGCAGAGACTCCACATGTGTTCCTACTCAAAGCTACACAGTCAAGCACTCCTTTATTTTTTCACATAATAAGCTGTGCACAAGTAGGCCATTATCTTTCCCATCACCGTTCAACTGGACAATTAATGTCCAGGAGTTTAGCAGGGAGCCGACCCATTAACATGGCTAATAGATTACAGAAGTCCACTGCACGTTTCTGCATGCATGTGTGAGACTGACCGATGGTGAGAGAGAGAGAGACAAAGAAGGAAAGCAAGAGGGATAGAAAGAGAGAGAGAGAAGGAGGGAGAGGGAGACATCAGCAGTAAGCTAATTAGCTAAACACTATCACAGATGGCCAAGGGGTCACTGTTAAACCTTTATTCACTGCCATATTACCCACGTCAATGCTAATTCTACAGGAACTAGGTCATAAGCAGCATGGCATGCATAATAAATGGGCCTATAATAAGACACGGGATATCAGAAAACATGAGCCGGACCAGAGTTAAAATGGAAAACTGACATTTTGTGATGTTTCGCGATTTACATTGCCCAGTCATTCAGGTCCACAGGCTTTCTGCAAAGGTTGTTGGAGAACAATTACTCCCCTGGGTTCCAGCGGGTGCAACATGAGAGAAGGATGGAGGGAAAGCAGAAAAGTTTCAAATGAAAACAGAAGAAAAAACCAAGGAAAAAAGGGAATGACTGGCTGAACAGAAGCTCATCTAGATATATGACACAGCTCAGTGACACACAAAGTGTTTCTTGCAACACTTCTATAAGCACAGATGCTTTTGTGTGGGTATTTTATTACGACAAGAAAAATTATCCCTCTCTCCGTGTATGAGAGATGAGTGTATTCAATTGGTGGATGTATGCCAATATTTGGCCAAACGCTTGCAAAACATAACCTATCAAGTATAGATTGGTCCTTCTCGCCCACATGTTTGAGCAACTACCCACACTCACTCAAACACACACATAAAGTGAGTCACTTTACCAAATGTATTGGTTTGTGAGTGTTAAAGCTGAGGAAACTGATGCTGGCCTCTAACTGTTCAAACCAAACAGCACTCATATATTGTTTGGAGCCCAGCATGGAAATACCAGCAAGACTCCCCTGGGTTTTTGCAGTGGATCCAAGAAATAAAAGTCAAGATATCTCCACTGGGGACACCACTCTGCTTTAAAACACACACACACACACACACACACACAGGCTGTCAACCAGCTTGTGGGCACTGAAGTAATGACCAAACAAACAGAAATGAGAATGTTGTGAGAAGAAACAGAAATAAAATAGTGCTAGAGCAATGCTGACAAGAGTATTAACTGTTGTTATTTGAGTCTTCTTGAGAATGTGTGACTCAAAGTAACCTGTGGTCAGACAACGGGACTGCGAAACCAAATGATCCTTAAAATAAACTGTGTAATACACAGTTGTGTCAAAAATTGGCTGTTTCTCAGCTATTTATTAACTCACGCCAACACAATCCGACAAGAATAGGGTACATTTACGTATGCATTTTTGTTTGTTTGACAGTAAATCAGAGGAAATAAATACCATTCCCATGTCAGCTGCTAGTTAGCTGGTTAGCTAAAAAAAACGGCCTGTTTCACATCAACTGTTTAGCCAGAATCTCCATCTGTTTTATTTCTTTCTATGTTAATAAAGAGCAGACAGAAAAAAACAAGTATATTTCAAAAATGTCAAACTATCCCTTTAGTATTAAAACACTACCCCATTGTTAGTGTTAGTTGTTTTACTTAAATCAAGATCTGTAATCTCCAATGAACACAATCCAAGAAACAAACACTTTTCATACACAGATTTATGTTCAGTTTGCTTTGTTTCACCAGACATCAAACTATTTCTTCACTGATAACAATTTGTATTTTGTCTGTGAGGCAAACACTGTTGCTAAGGATCGGCGCAGATGCCAGACTGATAATTTCAAACATATCTGACGTCTCTGAGAGTCTTTACTAAATATGCATGGCTACAACTGGATCGGAAAATATCTCGTACTCACGAACCATCTGTAGTCACGATTTCCTCTTAAAATGCAGATATGGAACAACTTCGGGGAAAACCAGATTTATCATCCTTTAATATGGTGGAAACCTTGTGGACCAAGGACTATGAGTGTATTTAGAAATACTCTCTGTTAAATGGTTTCAAAGTTTATTTAAGCCTGCAATTAATCAAAGTCTGAGGTTGAGGTTACAGAAAAAACCCAATGTTTGAATTTACTCACTTCTCATCATTTTCAAATCAGTTTAAGAATACTTCTCCTTTTCTTGTTTAGAGAACTTGGTCAGGAGGTGAAAAATAAAACCTCAACAATGGTGGTAAAAAAAGCTGAGAAACAATAGCAATAAAGGGTTTTCTTTTTCAACTGCAACCACAGTGCCGGCAAGTGGCAAACTCAGTCAGAAGCAGCTTATCTACAGTATCACGTTTAGAGAACAACAGTGTAGCTCCAGAGCTTGATATCAGCATTTATGCACCCGGTGTGTATCTCTTCAGTTTGAGAGCATGGGTTTATGTATGTATGTGTATATATGTATGTGTGTGTTTATAAGGGATATCACATGAACAGTAGGTAAAAAATAAAGAGTAACACTCATTTCAACCTGCTTCACACGTTCCCCCCTGTTAGCTCCTGCCAAAGATAAAAAAGAAAGCAGAGGGGGAGGATAAGAGTGGCACATTTACAGGCAGCATTAGAGGGATGCATAAAAATCTGATATTATGGGATGGCCAGCTGCAGAGTCAGCTCAGCAGGGGTGACACGGAGATGTGCTATCTTAGGCAATCTTTGTGATATGGTAGGAGGAAAAGGAGGCACAGCAAGTCCTTGGTGCATTAGCAGTGCACCCAGTGACACATTCAGTATCAGAGACACACACACACACACAGACAATATCATATAAACAAATGTACACACACAAAGTTGCCCTTTACCATCTTTACCAAAGTATTTCATATTAAACGCAGCTAAAATTATTATTAGACATCTAAGCAACTTGTATAACAACAGAAACCTGACCAAGACATCATTTGATTAATATTAAAGTCATTCATCATCTATCTAACTCGCCTCAGTCAATGCGCACTGATATTATTAATGTTATACTGATTGAATTGAATTGTCGGTGAATTCATAAAATGAGCAAATTACTGCTGACGCTTTATAGTTCGAGTTTTTCAAATGTTGGCTCATCGTTATCTTACATAGTAGGAAACAAGTTGTTGTTAGGTTTCATACAATTGTTCAAACAAAACAAGCAAATTGAGGATGTCGCCTTGGGCTCTAAGAACATGTCGCGTCCATTTTTCATTTTTTCTGACATGCAAAGGAGTAAATGATTAAAGAGGAAAAAATAATTGTGGGAATAATCAATGCCCAAAATAATGATTATGGTTAATCAGTTCCAGACAGAAGGGAACAGAGGGGGGGTACAAAAAAAGAAGAGGGAAACATTCAAGGCCAAGAGAAAGAAAAGAAAAAAAGCAAGAGAAAGCTGTAAATGTATTATTAACAAGGATTCCTAGCTGATTGTGGTATCAACATGTACACACACACACACAGAGAGAGAGAGAGGGAGAGAGAAGCCAAAAAGACAGTGATTGGGGCTCAGCCAGCTTGGATTCTAAGCAGGTTATGATTAATGCAGGGAGGTTAAGACTTTGATACCCCCACCATTCTCGTGTCTGTTTTGCTGTGAACATCCTCAAATAGTTTACACCAACAGAATCACAGAAAAACACACTTACAAATGTCAAAACACACACACGCAGGCACTCATAAATTCACAGAGATGAAGCCTGGGCTTGTCTTTTACATTGGGAAAAAAAGCTGCAATGTAGCAATCCACACAGAATTTAAGACATCAAACATTCACACACACACATGATCTGCTTCTCCCGTCTGCCACATCGACTCTTTTCGGAGGCGATCCCTTTGTGAGCCAAACAGCTAAGGCAAGTTGGATATTGCCCTCAAGGAAGGACAGCCATCTAGGAACTGAACAAATGAATCGGAGCATCCAGTGCGGAGCAACAAGAAAGGCAGGGTCAGGCTCCTTCAGTGGCCACTGATTCACAATCCCATGCCCGTCCAACACCATTATGACCATCACGGACGAGCAACATCTCGAGGCGATGTGCTGCAGATGGACAATTCTGACAGCAGCTTCACTCACTGGTAGTTTTAACTTTAGATAAGCATTTTCTCCCACTCTGTTTTTATTACGAGTCGGTTTCTACAGAAACATTCAGAACATTGTATGTGGAATCACAGGTATAATATATAAAGAGACTAAAAAGACATTTGCCACCCACACTAAGAATTACCAAAGCACTATGACTGAGTCTTTTAATGCCCTCCACTGCAGTACTTTTTTTTTTATTTATTTCTAAAAAGGACTGCAACAAAGAAAGAAATAAGACCAGAGCGGACAGCCAAAGTGGCTCAGGTACCACATCAGTGGTAGTGCATCAAAATATCAATAATGTTTTAAAAGTTTTTAACCAGCCCCGTCTGTCTCTTGAGCACCCTAAGATTTGGCAAATTATGAACAAAACTACAGACGACTTTCGTGGTTTTCAATTTATTACCAAGCTGATGATGATATATTATATATGAGGAATTAATGGAGTCCAGATAGTTTCTTGTATTGCATTTTCATTCTGTTTTGATCAAATATTTGTCTTTTTTAAACATCGCAATTGTTGTAGTTGGTGGTCAACAAACAGGCAAATATCAGTTTATTTGCAAATTAAACATCTAGTCAAAAATTAAGATATATGGCTACACTTAACAAAAACTAATAATGTTGTTTCCCCATCTTAAGTATCGGTCTTTTGTTGAGTGTGTCCCTTATGACTCAAACCTTTACTAGCTTTCAAATATTATTTGTTTGTGTATTTTACGGGTAACTGCACAGATAACACTATTTCTGTCCCATATGGCTCTTTCTAACATTATTGAGAAGAACAACAGAGGCATCCTGGTACAGTCAGTGATGTCTTGTTTTGCAGGAAGTTTTCTGCCCTGTCTCTTGATTTTAAGGCACATAATGTCAAGCGTTACGTCGTACTAACATCTGGTGCCGGCTAATTGTTTATTTCTGGCAACTACTCATCACACCATTATGTTTGAATGATATTATAGCTGACAGCTTCTGTATCTGCCCACATGAATGAAAAAATAATGTAAAAATGACCTTGCGTTATCTTTACTTAATAAAGACATGTAGAATACTTGAACTAATTAAGTCATAACGTGTCAGACTGTGGAGATGACTTTTGAATTGTATTAAGGGACCTGTTCGAAAAAAAGAAAGAAGGTTCCTGGGGTGGTTTTTCACCTCTTGGGGAATGTGGGCAGTAGAACCAAAAATTACACTGATGCAGGTGTTTACATTCAATCTGCCTCTAATGTGCCCACTGAGACACCAAAGTATGGCAGTGTCCCGAGGAGTGCTGCGGCAATCTGCCTCCTAAGGGATAAAAAAAAATCTCTGACCCAAAACATAAAACACTGCAGACTCTAATTTCACCTCATCACTAATGAGAAATAATGAAAAGCAGCGCAGGCTTATCTGTACTCTATTCTCTGTAGATGCTTTCGGCAAAAGGCCAAGTGAAATTAAATGAAATGTAAATTGACTTGGTTGAGAGAAACCTGGACAAACAGTAAGTTGGGAACAAAACATTTAAACTCAAATTTTATTGAGCTGAAGGCAAAAACTGTACAAACCACCTGCTGTTTGTACTTTTCTGTTCATTTACATTAAACCTCCATCTTCTCATCCTTGCTTAAAAACCAGATGCTATATTTGTCCTACAACCTTAATTTCACACCCTGTTTCCTCCTTATTAGGGGCCCCTCTGGGGCTCCTAACCTCCTAATCACCATGGTAACAGGACAGACAGTGACACAGCCCTGGTCCCTCACCAGGTGTTGAGCTGATCTGAGAAATAAATAAATAAATAAATAACAGAAGAAGGAGGGAAATGAGAGAAGAGAGTAAAGTGTGGAGAAAATATGAATTATCAATGTGCCGTGAGAAAATGGAAAATGATTATTTCATGGTGATTGTCTGATGTCTGATTCTGAATTGTAATATTAAATTATTAATTCTCTCAATGGGATGAATATTTGATGAATGAAACAGAAAATGTGGTTGAAATGATTCGAGAGAGAGAGAATATGGAGGAAGGTCACAGGTCATTCAAAGTTAGAAACAAGGATACAACTAAATCTAAATGCATAGCAAAAAGAAATTATTAAATTAAATTATTGCAATTTAAATTCAATGGACAGATCTAAAAAAAAAAAAAAAAAAAAAAATTTAATATCGAACACTTGAAATGATTTTAAAGAGAATTAATCTATAAACGACTTTATTCAAACTGCCGAACATGAGAATCACTGGGGCAGAAAGACTCCTTGAGTTTAGTAGACCAAATGAATAACCTTGAAAAGCAGCCCAGGCCATATCACTGGGGTTTTTACTGCTAATTACAGACATCGCTGAGAGCAAAGCATAACTCAAAATGCCTCTGTGACGCACACACTTATGCAAAAATGCATGCGGGAACACAATGCACTTCTCACACGTACCCTTATGTTCTTTGTCACTTAAATAAAAATAAAAATAAAAAATAAAAACTCTCTCCACTTTCCACACACTATTAGCTGATAATGGATGATGAATTTACTTTTACAAAAAAAAAAAAAAAAAAAAAAAAGTTTGAATGGAAAAAAAGGAGGATTTTATAAAGATTAAAAGCCTTTTAGCGTTACTTCTGCTTGAGTTGCTCCAACAATCACCTCTCCACTGAGCAGATTGCCAGGTAACAGTCGGTGACAGAGGTAGAGGGGGGAGAGAAAAAAGTGTCAGGGGAGGGTTGTGGGTTGTGTGGCAGAGGACGAGCCAACAAGCCAATTCCTCACTCATGTTTTCATCTGTCTTTATTGCCAGTAGAGCAAATTGGAGTGCACTATATTGTTATTGAGAACAGAGAGAGAAACACATACAGGCGAGAGAAGATAAAGAGAGACAGATGAGAGGGAGAGAAAGAACGAGACAGTGATGAAACAGAAAGAAACAATTTGTAACAGGCTGAAGGGATGAGAAAGAGTGAGAGAGAAGAGAGAGAAACTGTAGGAAGACAAAGACTAAGTCAAAGACAAAGGGGAAAAAAGAAAAGTAACCAGATCAGTGACCTGGGAAACATATGGACCAATTCAGGGTCAACTTCAGATAAAAATGATGAATGCAACTGTGAGATAAAGTTTACAGATAAAGGCATGAGACTTCAGGACTTTAAAGATCATTCATGGTGTTAACTATTAAATATATTTCCTTTTTTCTCCAAAAAACAAAAAAAAAAAGAAAAAAATTAATCTGAATCTTTTTACATTACTAAAACAGAAACTATGCAAATGATTCCCTCAGCAATAAACACAGCTGCTTTTGTTCCGCTGAAAACAATATCAAAACTAAATCACTGAGATGGAAATTTTAAACATGTGGCAAGAGAATATTTACAAATTCTCATCTCAAAACAGCTCTGATAACATTCATGCCATTTTTCATTAAGCTTTTAGATACTCATCTGCAAACACAAACAAAACCAGAAAAAAGAAATGAAACAATATCAGTGCGGCTGTTTATTTGACCAATGCTGAATTCTAAAAATAAAAATCTCCAAATCTCCAGAATAAAAAAAAATAAAATATTTACCCTCTTTCTACTATATCTGTATATTTGCAGATATTAACATCAACAACAATTAAAGGAGTCAAAGTGAAAGCTAAAACAAGCAAACAAGCAAACAAGCATATGGCAAAATTATTTCAAAAGAGCTGCGCTGGATTCATTTGTCTTTTGTGTGTTCTAATAAATCTCTCCTGCTACACTATGCCAGATATATCTTCCTTAATATTACCTTTATGAAGTCGGGACTGTCGGTCATATGATCCACACCTACATCATCTGTTTTAATACGCGGCAATAAGCTTCTCCATGTCTGCTGTGAGAGCTACAAAACCACAGAGGCAGACTCACCTGACCAGAGAAGATGTCAACGCTACAGTAGCCAATAGATGCTAATAAAAGAAATCAAACTTTTTTTTTTCTTTCTTTTTTTTTTTTGGAGCACTGACCGTGTGTCAGCAATAAAAAATAGGACATGAATATATATTTGAGTTTGTACAGACAAACACACAAGTGACTGTTATGATGAGTTTCAGGTGTTACCTGTGTTTATTAGGACTTAAGCTGCTGCAGTAGATCATTTCAATATAATCATGACAATAAAGGCAGTTTTTTTTCCCATCTGGGAGACACATTTCACCTTTCAGAAAATAGAGGTGAAATGTAGGACATCAGTGAGGTCCCTCTAGCTACAGGTTACCCAAAAAATAAAATAAAAATATGGATTTCATAAGGGAGCTTTGACACTCTGGGAAATGGACTTAACTTCCACATGGTGGTTGAAATTATCCCTTATCCCATGGTGCTCCATGGCTGGAGTACATCCACCATGTTTAAAACTTTAAATATGACACATCCAACGGACCCTTGGACATTTCAGCTTTACACAGTATTATGTGTGAATTTGCCTCCCGTGTGACTAAGAAGGATCAGCATGTTTATTGCATATTGATATTGTACTTGTTCTTGGTTATTTCTAAACGATTTAAAAAAAAAAAAGAAGTAAGGACATTGAGAGAAACAAAGAGAGAAAGATCAAAGGGGAAGAGGTAATGAGACGGAGGACAGTCACAGAAAATACAAATGAAATGGAAAGAGGGAGAGAAAGACTTGCAAAAGAAACAGAAAGAGGAACAAAACAAGGAGAAATTACTGTGTAGGAGTAATCAGTGGCTAAAAGCTTCCCCCCGCTGACTCAAAGTGCTTTTGGGAAAAAGGCCGAATAGCAGGAATAAAGGGATGTGAAAAATTAGTGGAGCAACACTAGGACCGTTTGACAGCCGAGGCTGAGAAAGCAGAGCGTAGCTGATGAAGAGAAGTGTGGAGAAGGGAGAAGAGAGGGGAGAAAAAATGAGTGAGTGATTGAAACGGAGTGAGAGGGTAAAAGTGAGGGAGAGAGAAAATGAGCCTGAAGAACTCCAAGGGGGCTTTCTGTCCATTTCTGCATCATTCTGTCCTATTAGTACTACTCTTCCGGCTGTCCAAACACCACTGAAGCCTAATAAAGCCTGAACTCAGTCACTTACACACACACGAACAAACACACACAGTGATGGCCTGTGATGGCTGGAAGGGGGTATTTCCACAGGGCTTTTAAAAATGACCTCCATACACCGTGGCCTCAGTCTGCCAAGAGCCCGGAAACTTTAATGGAGACCATTTGGGGGTTTTCGGTGATTTGGCAAACGGCCTATTTGGCACCAGCTCCTCTATTTTCCACCCATTTTGAGGGGAATGGGCAAATAGAAAGCTTGGAAAGCCTGTGTGTGTGTGTATGTGTGTGTGTAAGAGAGAGAAGTGGGCTGCTGTGTAGGTGCAGTCTAGAATCTGAACAATTTTAAAATGAAGGTGGAAATGCAGTTGAGTGTGTGTTTCTGTATGTACCTAATGTAAACACCACTTGATGAAAAAAGCATGTCCAAAAAAGAGGCCGTTGAAAGTGTTGAATCGAGATGAAATCACCAGCAACAATCGCACATTATCTCGAAAAAATATCTGAAACCAAGACGGAATAAACTAATATAAAATCAAGAGATGACAGTGAGGAGGCATAAAACTAAATAAATAAAAACAATGATTATGCCTGTGTTTCAAATGTTCTCAGTAGCGCCACATAACCTTTCTAATTGCTGTATTAAATATTGAGACGACTTGCTGTATACATGGCCATGGGTGACATTAAAATTTAACACAGCAACCGAGTGCAGCCTTACCCACGCTCGTAAAACTTTTTTCATAATACTCGCAACTTTAATGTTGGCGCAAGTGAATGATTTCTGGTGGAAGGAAGAAAGTGATGAGGATGGTTCGAGGAAGCAGGAAGGAAGAGCGAGATGAAGAGACGCAGGCGCTAGAAAACGATGCTACACGTCGTCTTGAACCGATCGTTTCTACAAAATACACAGAACAAAGAAAAATAACCTGAAGGACAAAGGAGGAGAAAAAGGAGGAGAAAAAAAAAACGCGTTCCTGAAACACCTGACGTCCTCCTGAAACATAGCACCAGCTGCACTTTAAAAAGGAAAAAAAAAGCCAGAATAAAGGCAAATATGCAAACAAATAGACACAATCTAAGTCACTAGCAGAACAAATGAGGACGCCTCGATGGATTTACAGATTTCTTTCTTTTCAGCATCAAACAAATTAAAGAAATGAAAAGGAAGCAAAATGGAGCTGAGATTTAAAGCGACCAAACGATGTGTTATTCCCTTTTTATTCCCAATGCAAAACTCCATCCCCAAATCAATTACTCTGAGGCGGATGGAGAAGAGCTTGAACGACAAGGGGGGGAGGAGGAGGAGGAGGAGGAGGAGGAGGAGGAGGAGGAGAGGAGAGGAGAGGAGAGGAGAGGAACGGCCACTGTTTTAAGGGCGATATTGGAGGCGCTGCTACAACCTCGCTGTTTCTTTGTGCTTGTGAGACATATTCTCCCGGAAAAAAAAAAAATGAAAAAGCCAAAAAATTTCAATGAAAATGACAACAAGGACGATTTTAATTTAACAATGGCACAACTTCTTTTCCGTGGCTTGCAGCCCTGACTGGATATATCACTCACAATTCTCCTTTATGAAAAGCAAGGTCTGTGTTTGTATGGTCCTAGTTTATTAGAGTAATTATAATTTCTGATGGAAAGCAAATGTAGCTGTAGGTTAAGGCCAAATCTCAGTATCTCTTTGTATCAAAACAACAATTATATTCCAACAATCCTCAAGGCTAATCATTATAAGTAACAGAAATATTTAGACATTTGAGAACATCAATATATCAGCTCTTTTTAAATTCACATACTTCCAAAAAGAACTTTCTTAGACTAAGAGCCTGATGCCCAACAGTCTCCATACATTTTTAAAAGCTGGTTGGTTAGTTAATGTGGTTTAAAATGGACAAAAGTTAAAAAAGGAAACATAAAACACAAACAATCAGCTGCAAGACACATTGACTCATTCAGCCTTTTTAGTTTACTGCCAATAGTGACGAGGTACACATTGACACTACAGACTCCACTAACCCATCACTCTCACTTATTTCAAGAAATAATCGAAATGATTTTAAGTGTCATGAAAAAAACTATTTTCAGCAATGATATTTTAACTTTTATCATCAAAACAGGTTAAGGAGGCCTGTTACTGATTTTGCACTTAGCTAAATGGTGCTATTAAGTGAACATGAGTCCAAGGTTGTGTTGTGCCCAAAGCAGCAACACACAACCTGTGGTGCAGTGGATCCGAGGGTTCGATTTGAGAAGGTAAAACTTCATCGTGGTTTCATCTTCTTCTTGGAATTCGGTGCAACGGCCCCAAATGAAAACTCTACAACAGGAACCACTGAGACCACACGAATCCCACGATAACACGTAATCACAAAAGGTCAAGGAGATGATCCCGGAAATGATGTAAAACTATAAATACACAAACCCTGCAGTCGCAGCACGGACACCGAGAATACAGCGGATGCCACTGAGACCGTAAGAAGTATAATTGAGCCTTAAGGGTGTGTAACGTGTGGGTTAAATATACTGCATATTGCAATTTTTTTTTAAATTGGGACACACACATACACAGTGGTGTGTTAACATGTAAGAAGAAAGTGTGTGTGCTGGAAGACGTCAAGTTTTATAAGATCAGTGGGAGCCACCTAAAATATATTGGAAGCACCAAAACTTTACAGGTCACCCTCACAAATCCTATGGCTTACTTAATGACCTCATCTGTGCCTTTATAATCTCTAGACTGCTTCTGTTTGAAAGCCTGAGGGAAGCAGACCAGGCTAAAATATGGCATTGTTTACTCACCTTAATAAAATAAAATCCCCTTACCTAATAAAATCTGGCCTAATTGTACTTAAACGTATAATAAATGTATTTTCTTTTTTCCTTTTTTGTAGGTAAGTAAGTGCTACTTTCAACCTTATGTGTGTGTGTGTTTTTTTACCTTAAAGTTTACATTGAGTTTATTACCACCTCCTTATCTTGTAATACCACAGCCACAGCACAATAACATATAATTGGATCAGATAATCAGTGTAGAACAAAAGTTATCTCACTTTAGATGATGAGCTTTAATCTTCAAAAGAAAAAAAATTGCACACTTGACGGCCATTTTTCTTACTAATGTAACACAATCTGAAACAAACAATGTTTAATATAATAATGATACGTTCAGCTTGAGTAGAGAGAAATGTGTGAACCCAGAGGAGTACGAACAAACCAGAGACAAGTATCATAAAAATGTGGAAGGAGAAAACAGCAAAGAGAGAAATGCAGAATATATGTCAGGAGAAATCCTGTTGAGATGAATAGGGCAGTGTTTTTCAGCTTCTCCACTTTGATAAAACCATTCTGAAATAAGCTACATTAAAATGGACTCACTGTGCTGACACTCTAGACTTTCACAGTCCTGAAAATGTAACACTGTGTGTGGAGAGAGTGGACATACTTGTGGAATCACAGATAAGTTTACACAGAGTTATGTTACAATCCTTTACTTAGAAACTGTATTCTGTCCAAAATCCTACCCCTTTTTTTGAGCCAGCCTATGAAAGATTGTTTTAATTCACTATTTTAAGTCTGTACTTGTAGTAATCAAAATGTAGCAATTCCCATTTTCCCACCATAGATTTGTTCACACAGCACACAAACATGACATTGAAGCAGATATGTCACTCATTAAAGTCAGGACAGCTGTTATTTAAGAAGCTGTTTCTGTTTCATTTTTCTAAGAACAAGTAATTTCTATTAATTAAAAGTTTTATTACCTGGTGGCTATGGTGAGAAACATACCTACCAATGCAAGAAGATCATGGATGTGTTACTAGTAAGCACTGGATTGTGCAGTAAAATGTAGCTGTAATTGGACTGCCTGACAAGGGCAGAAGTTGCCACAATAAATCCATGTAATACATCAAACAGACAGTTTTCTTAATTTGAAAGAAATAGGTGTCTGCATGTGTGACATGCAAGTATGAGTCCACATGTGTTAAAGCTGTAAGGAAATGCTTGTAACCAACATGAGAGCTCAATTATTGGAAAAGTGAGAGACGTTAATGGCACAGACCTGGAGCTGGGTCACAGAAGAGGAAACTTCATTTACAGTGGCTTCAGAAAGTATTCACACCCTTTCACTTTTTGCACACTTACTGCTTCACAGACACTTCCAATTCAATATGACAGGGTTTGAGAGGATCTGCCAAGAAGAATGGGATAAACTGCCTAAATCCAGGTGTGCAAATCTTGTAAAGTCTTCCCCAAGAATACTCAAATCTGGAACTGCTGCCAAAGGGGATTGCACAAAGTACAAAAGTATAGTAGATGTGTACTCCCCAGAAAACACAAAGCAGGTGTTGAGCCGATGAAACCAAGTGAAGAGAGAAAAAAATAATTGTCCCTACACTGAAGCTCCCTAAAATGCAGTCTGAAAAAACTCAAACCTCAAAACATCAATGATAGATGTTTCATTAAAGTTTCTCCAAAGAAATGAACAAAGAGTGCGAAAACTTTTGTAAAACAGATTTCCATTTTTCGTTTTCGATAAATTTGTAAAATAAATAAATAAATAAAAATTTTAACATGTCACTTTGTCATTGTTGGTTAGTGAGCGTAGAGTGATGGACACAATAATAACAATTTTATCCATTACAAATTAAATCTACAGCACAACAAAAACGTGCTGTGGCTATGGCTCTCTATCAAGGTCTGTGGCAGGAAACATAATATTTCACTCTCCTGAATATAAAAGCTCTTTAACAAAGGCAAAATCATGTTGTTATTTCCTTTGGCAGAAATCAGGCTTCTCTTCCTCTGACAATTAACTTGTCCAATTGTCTATTTACTTCAAAAAGCCCTTTATGCAAAAATTCCTGGAAGTCAAACAGGCCTCAATCAATTAAAGTCACGTGGGCAAAAAGCTTCAGACAATAATTACTGGTATTCGAGCTACATATGAAATTCAACAATGCTTAGGTAAAACCATTGTCAAAGCAGCAGTTTGTAAATTGTCTACGCATCAAGAGCTGGAAAATGATGTTGCTCCAAGCTCTGTCAGAAATAGAGACGATAAAAAGAGGCATAAAGAGAGAAAGGCATTACTGAAATGTGTTTGTCTCATTCTTTGGGAAATACTTCCATGAATGGGCTTGATGAGGTATTTTCTGGGCTTAGGGCCGTGTTTACAATACTATGCAAACTGTACGCCTACTAACTGATAATACAATAATTCCCTCTCAAAAATTCTGGCAGAAATCACACACTATTCAGAAACTGTTATTTTTTATGCTGCCAGTACTTCAGGGGCGAAGTTAGAGACCAACTATTCAATGAAACCAAGCTGGCACTTAAATACATTCAACCAGACATTCCCCCCCAGCTCTGTTCTGTTTGAAATTTTGCAAGTTTCAAGTTAAGATTTTCCCATAATTCTAACAGCAGCACTTGATTTATTCAGTGCCAAGTGCATCTGCTACACTTCTCACTGCTTTCATAGATTTAACCATACCTCCAGTATATACTACGTCTCTTTGAAGGCCTATCGGAAAACTACAGTGTTTTCCAGCCATCCTGTCAACTTGCTGAGGAAGCCTGACAGACACAAGATTCAGATGGTGGCGTGATCAGATGTTGGCCAAAGGCGTTAGAGTGGGATAAGAAGAGGAGGACCGCCAAGTATCAACATCATGTGGTATCAAACACACAAATGTGGTTTATCAACAAGTGGCACCTCTGGATCTGACGCAAATACCAAATCCATCATAAGCCTGCAACCTCAGAGAGTTGCACAAGCTTCCTAGGGTAGATACTCTGCAGAACACAAGACCACAGGGTCAGTGATCTGGTTGGTGGTACATCATCGCAAACAGCATCCAGGTGGTTCTGGCTGACAGAGGACCAATCAATATCCAGGCTGGCAGAATAGAAGTAGCTGTTACTACATAAAGATGTAATGATCTGAATCACAAGGTCTTGCTACAGATGATAGAGATGGTGATTGAAAGGAGAGATTAAAGGCAAACGTCTTACCTGGCAGAGGCTGCCTCCTGCATCGATATGTGGTGGCAGTTGGCAGCAATGCAACATTGTATGAAGACATTTATTTTTCTCTGATACAGAATTACAAAACAAGCAAAAGGGACAACAAAGGCACAGATATGTTCAAAACAGCTTTTGAGACCCTCAACCATAAGACATTCCCAAGAATACAATTTATGGGGCCTCCTCTTCTGAATTCACACTGTATAAGACAATTAGTTACTTTAGCTGTATTTAAACGACATATTAACAGATAAAAATCACATTGGAAATATCATTAATATGTTCTCACATTGACAGATCATCCCTAGAGATTTAAACAATATACTCATCTGAATTTGAACTTTTGAATTCTTTGAACTCCCACGTACCCTTTATTCATTCTTCACACATTCCTCGCAAAACTGTCATTTTTCACATGTACAATATAAGTGCAAAACCAGGCCGTCAGAAAGCGTGAGCTGTTTTTCTCATTTGTGCGTTTCACTGCATCTCATTCCTCTGCAGGACAGCAGGTTTTCTGTCCCATCGTGAAGTATGACCAGTTAGGACAAGTATGAATAAGTATGTTTAGATGTGGTTCAAGTATACCCTGCGTTTGAGAGTGCATATGTACTTGTCTTCAGCTATGTGTTTACACAAAACTCAGCAGAAGACTATGATCAGATGATCAACGATCAAAAGTGTTGACTTTAGAAGATATTTATGTTATTCAAGCAAAACAAGGTTTGATAAAGAAGCATCAGCCACAAGAAATAACATCAATAGCAGAGCATTTAGCTTAAATGACCTCATCCACCATAGATGTACAAAACATAATTACACAATGATTTCTTTAAGCTTGGCAGAATGTAAACCTAATCAACAATATTAGTACACTCAGGCTGATCTTTCAAAAAAGACATTTTCACTTTCTGCATGATGTGCCCCAAGCAATGAATGCGTGAAATAAATGTGTTTTTGATGTAATAGTTGAAAGAACTAAGAAGACCGGCATTCAAAAGGCCACTTCCCCCACCACACAGTATGAAATGCACATTTCAAGTAGACTATGGCTCCATCAATATGGTTTGTACCTTCTGGAAAAGAGGGAGAGCCAAAGCTATCTGGCATCACACGACAGTTGGCAGCCAAACAGATGAAGAGAGCCTTCTGAAAATTTCAAAGAATTATTCAATGCAACAATCTATTTGTCTATGTTTGCTCTATAATCATCTGGTGGGGCCAGAGAAGGTTATGTTATTAAAGAGATTTTCCCACAGCCATCAAAGGTTTGGCCTGATGAGCAAAATTCAGGGGGGCTCACATGCACTTTACATTAAAAAATTCAATACAATTTAGCAGGTCATTGTTTGATAAAATGCCATTTCAGGAAATCAAAATGTTTATGGGATCAATACGGTGTGAACTGATGAATGTTTGGCAAAAAAATCAAACATAAGTGATGAAAAGATTCTCTATTGGTGTTCAGACCCTCTCCGAGTAAAGCAAAGCGCAAGAACTTCACTCACACACCAAAGCCTCTTTTGGACCAATTAGATTTGCCAAAATGTAATCAGTTCAAATTTAGCAAATGACACACAAAAAATTTCATGCAGAACATCATGCCTATTAGCCTTGGGATAAAAGGCTTAATGAAAAGCCATTTTGAATCCAAGCAAATGTAAGACTAATAACAAGCTTTTAACACATTCTTTTGTTTAATGCTTTGAGATTTTCAAACCAAAAGTGTCCATTATTCCACTCAGGTGGTGTGACTGAACTGGCAGGCTCACCAATTAATCTAATTTCTTTTTGGATCCATCTAGCAGTTGAAGCGAACAAAACCTTTGTGTTTTCACCTGGCTCTCCGAGTGCTGAAGTGCATTAAGCCAGTAACGGTAAGACTGAACCACCTGGGCGTCCATGGACTGAAAGGGGACACGCTGCCAGACTAGAGAAGAGAGATTCAGAGAGAAAGTGACGGGAGAAAGTGAGAGCACCAGATGCAGGTGTTTTTCTAACACCCTCAAGGAATGCATGACTAAATTATACAGGGAAATGTCTAGACATCTGGGGTCTCTTCTTAAAGTTCCAGACTGAACTCTTTGGATCGGTGAATTTAAACCTCGAGAGAGAACAGCCATCATTATAATAACATACTGTGCAGCAAAAAGCTATGATGAAAGACACAAATAAAGAAAGTGACAGACGGACGAAAAGCAAAAGGAAAAGGAATGGAAACTAAAAGAAAAGAACAACTGAAAGCTCTACAAGCAGAACACTGTATTAACTTTTTAAACATCCATCTGTCTTCTACTTGTCAATGCAATCTTTCTATTAGCTTTCAAAAGTACTTCTCAAAAAGCCTACAGGCTCCATCACATCGCTGCGAAATAAGTTGAACCATATGCAAGCATCACACTTCAGCAAACGTTAAAATATAATCTGTTCAAAACTCCACATGAACTCTTGTGAATTTTAAAAGCAGTTACAATTCAACAATAAAACAGTTTCAATCTGTATTAAATTGTTAACTACTGAATGTATCACTTGAAGGAGTTACAGCCACAAATCTGTCAATGAAGTCACACATCCTTGTGCTCTGCTGATTTTGTTCCAATCCAGCCTGAGCCCCATGTTGAGGGTTTAATTTCATTTTTACTGCGTTGCTGGCCACAGACCTGGGTCCCCCAGTATTAATGAACTTAGCCAATATAAACGCAATCATGCCTGAGGAGCAATTACAAATCTAATTGAGCATCTAAACAGAATATTAAATTGGCGTTAAACCAGGCCTCTAATTTAGAAGACACTTAAAAAGTCAAATCCTAGCCTATAAAAAAAACACTATATTGCCAAAGGGGCTCTCCTCAAAAGATGGTCGTTCTTTTTTTTTTTCAGAAGAGCACAAACAATCAACTCCAATGGGCTGTAAAGCTATAGTGACAGCTTTCCTCACAACAAACATTTTGTTGACTATCATACTCAATCCTACACTTATAGAAATGTATGACAGCGCTGCAAGTCAATGATCAGTCTTAAACTTTTGTTGTTTGTTTGCTCTCAACAATGGCACGTTTTCTGATCTGAATCTTATTTCGGCAAGATGATGTTACTTGTCAGTGCCCTCCAAAATATAACATTACATTTTTACATTGCAGCTCTTTAACAGATCTCAACTTTTGGTTAGGTATAGGCACAAAGACAACTTTAGTTTTAGAGAATTATCATAGTTGTGATTAAAATTCACCACTGACTTGACTGCGAACAGAGAGAGTCTTGTCCAACTCCAGTGTTTGGTTGACCTTCTCACAGCTTTTTAATGTCATAGCATGTGTTTTTTTTCCCTCCACAACAGACCGGAATTATAGCTCCTACAGCCATAAGTGGGTTTAATCACTTCAACACAAACATATTTCGTTATTGGGCGTTTGTTAAAATGACTTATGCTGTTGTTTTTCTTGGAAATACAGTTTCATCCATGTTCTGACGTAGAGCTTAGAGTGATGGCAGCAGTGGAGGCACTGGTTAACCAGAGTGGTCATAACAATAATACCTTTCTCAAGATTTACACAGAGTGAATTAAAAAGACGTAATGTGTTTTGAGTTGAATCTTTCGGCCAAGAACGGGTCAAGTTTGTTGATGCCTCTTAGCTATGTCGCACCCCTGATGAGCAATGTGGACACCAGCTGCCACTGTGTGTACTCACAGTATGCATGAAGCTCAAGCCAAATGATGCTTGAGCCAAAGACAATTAGCTTGCCTAGCTAATAGTCTGGCAGCCTAACCATTATTAAGAGCTGCACAAAGTTATATAGCAACAAACTAACTTCCAGTCCCGAAACACCATTCTTTGAACGCAGTCTGTGTAAAAAGGTAAGAAACATCGACATGAAATTTTCTAACAGTAGAAAAATTCCATTTGAACTTATCAAAAAGCAACACAAACACGTTCGTCCTCTAATGCGTATGCTTGGCCCCCCAGTTGTAAATCTTAACGTGGATAAACAAATAATAGGAGAGAGTCGAAATGAAGAAAAACTCAGAATTCAAAGACGTTTTTGAAGTGGTGACTTGTGTCTCAACAGTGGGAGCTGTCATTTGCCGAAGACAACTTGGCTGCCTGTCTTAGGGCAAAGCAAGAGAAGAAGGGCAGAGAAGAGTAAAGGAGAGATGAAGAGCTGAGGAGTGACACACGGCATCAACACCTAAGAGAGCCCTGAGGGAAGGTTAGCCCTCCTCTCAGTCCTTCACTCCTCCACATCTTCCCATTCCTCTCCACCTTTTAACATCTTTGAGCAGCAATTAGCCAGCAGCCCAATTCCTCACCTTACCCTTTCTGAATATTAACAGAAAGTATTGTTAGTTCATCCCAAACAAACTACCCCTTGATGTATCTCACTCACATACAATGTCTGAAGTGCCCTGGAAGAGCACAAGAAAAAGTGACTTTGCAAACATAGATTTTGTAGGAAACAGACAAAAAACCTACACAAACATAAACATAAATAGGCTAGGTAGATGGCTGAACCAACAGGCTTGAGGAGTGACACTAAGTAGGTTGCCTGGCTGTGTAGAGCAGAGCTGGCCTGAAGGCAAGCACTGATTTACCGCCTCTTGCAAAGAACAAATAAATCAACCATCACACTGAGCCAGACACAGACCTCAAGAGATGCCTCAATACCGCTGTTTATCGATCTCCCCATGTGTATTTGTGTGTGTGTGTGTTTGTGTGTGTGTGTGCGCGTGTGTTGGTGTGTGAAGGAGTTCGCCGTTTATTCATTTGTTGGCAAGAGGTACTTTATCTAGCTTGTGTTTGAAGAAAAAAAAAGTTAATGCGCTTACTTTTAAATTAAAGACCCACTTAGGTAAGGTTGGAGGGCAAACAAGTGTGGTAGGAGAGGAAGAGAAGAAGAGGAAGAGGGGGGGGGATAGGGCAGCTGAGCTGAGAAGGCCAGCAACCCTTGCTGACGAGAAGGATATTGAATTTCAATTAGCACACACCTGCATTTACATACAGCCTACATGGCAATGCTTGGGTAAGCAATTTAACACTCCAACTCAAACAGCTGCTCTGCGTCATTTACATAAATTAATAGAGCAAATTTAAATTCTATTGAAGCTTTTTTTTTCCATCTTTCCTTCCTGTGCATATTTTCCTCTCTCTTCCTTTAAAAGCGAGTAGAAGTATCAGCAAGGGGTCAGGGCAACAAGTTGGCCGATCCAATTTGCGAATCCCGGGAGAAATTAGGTCTCCGCCTGTTTTGACTAAATGTAAACAGCAGGTAGCTGACAGTTTCACTCACCGTGTTACCGCACTAGCTCTCCCTCCGTCGGCAGCAGCTCTGTCATCCCAAACAGCGGCAAGCAAACGCAATTTGCCAGAGCCGCAGTCTACAACAGAACACGCTCAAAACATTAGAGCCTCGGTGCACATCCACCAACTGCTCCTGAGAAATTTCTTCTTTAAACCAACCAACCCACACACACACACAAACACATAGTTTTTACAGATTCTGACATTCACCAGTGTTTTTTTATTGACTATGATTTGTTCTTAAGAGTGTACACACACTCAACAGTACACCTACACACATTTGAGTGCTGACTTGTTTGTGCCAAATATTTGGTAATTGCATTTTTCATCAATTCAACAACTGAATCATATATAATAATACAGAATTTCAAATAAACAAACCATACTAGCATTTCAGTTCTGCACCATATGCCTACTCTCATAATTCAACGCTTCTTCAAGATGTTGCCAATCGTGCCCAGAGGACAGATCGCATTGTCCAGCACCATGTCGATACAAACTTGCAGAAAGTGATGAGTACCTCTAAGGATGCTTTAGGCTACCAGAGGTGTTGCTCACTGAGCTCTGCAATAAGTTTGTGGACAGCACTGCAGATCCACACCAGACGGTTTAACCTTGTACCACTACACTTGCAGGCACTATTCACCTTAGGCCTTTTAGCCAATGGGACATTTCAGATCTAGTGGCTAGGAGAAAGGTTGGGTATATCACAGGCTTCCATTCGCTGCGCTCTCCTGCACATTGTAGATGGAATAAATCAACTGGCCACTGAATATATAAAATTCACCTGCACAGAAGAACAGGTCCCAGGAAAGAAAGGATCATATGCTATTGCTGGTCTGCCCAACACCGTTGGTACAACAGACTGCACACAGAAACATATCTGTAGTTCATTGTTTCATGCATTACAAGTAATTACAAATTCAAGCAACAGCAGGCTTCTCTTCTTGTTTTAATAGGAGATCCGGAATAAGTCTAGTCAAATGTGCCAAATGTTCTATGGTTTGACATGTACCATTATATTGTGTCTATTCTGGAAAAACAAGCTCACTCTCTGATCCAGGAGAGAAACAGGAGATGGCCTAAGACTTGAACCTGCTGAGACAGGACAGAGATCTGTGTCCAAATGTGTGGTGATGGCACACCGGAGGCTGCTGTCTTTCCAATAATGGCCCAGATGCACTGGTCCAGCTCAGATAACTCTGGACAGGCCTTTCCCCCTCCAGTGGTCAGCATCGCTCTTCTGTGTTTGGCAACATATTTTTGGCCTGAAATTTAAGACCTTTTCTTTTTTTAACAGCTTGATTGCCGTTCACTTCCTGCAGCAATGCCTCCACTTTACCAAACAAGTTCTTCGTGTGTTTGGAGTCCAATGCCGCGCCATCTTTGGGTTTTTTAACTCTTTATGAACAAAGGAAAAAAGGGATTTTTTATTATAAGAAACACCACAAATTCCTCTTGTAGTTAAGAACCCATCATGAATAGGACACAGACTTCCCCTAAGACCATTATTAAGAACAAATTTATGAACACATGAAGTAAGATATTGGTAAGGCCCACTGTGAGCCTGTGAGGGGTATCACTAAACCAAACCATCAACCAACAAACACATGCCAGTGACAAGTTACATGAGGATCAGTAATCCAGGTCCCAAATGCTCATATTTGGATCTGAAGATGAAGGTATCTCATTACTGATACTTTAATGATATGCACTTTGGTGGAGAAAAATATTCCAGCAGAGAGAAAACGAGCCTGGCGTTTTGAGGTCAGTAACACAAACTGTCAGTCATGCAAAGCCAGCGTGTCTTAGGCAGCACACAGATGTGTTGAGCCAGCTGGAGAAGGTAAAAACAAAACTGGAAAGAAAATAATTCTTATTCCAAAATAACAGTACAAATTTGCATTTCTAGGAGAAAACAGTTATGAGAATATTATACTGTGAACAATGCATTTGCTTCTTTTTCCTCTCCAAACAAAAATATATTTAATTTACTACAGATTATCCATACAACGATATCTGCATTTTGACTTCTGTGCATGTAGTATATCATTGTCAATAGTTAAAAAGTTAAGCATTTCTTTTGATCATTTATAACAAGAAAATAGGCTGTAGCACTCCTTCTGCACTTCTGTTTAAATAAAAAAGGACACCCTGCAGGACGTCAGACGTCTGATGACAAGAAGGAAAAAAAAGAAAGAAAAACACAAAGGTTCTTGCTTATCACCCACCAAAGCAAGAACTTCAGACAAGATGAATGAAAAGAAATAATTTCTGAACAGTTTTTATGCATATATGTCTATATTTAATAACTCAATAATAATAAAATATCTTTATTTCAGTCTACTAACTCAGGTTATAGAGTGCTTTAAAATATGGCACATATATAACCATCTTTAAAGAATAGCCAGTTTTATTATTTGGTATGTCCTGCTTTAATTGCTTATATTTTCTGATTCTACACTGGAAAAGAAACATATTTAAACACAAATAAAAAAAAAAAAAAATCAGCCCACTTAGAAAATGGACTAATGAAAACAAAGGAAAAAAGACCTAGATTTACAGCTCTGTTACAGTATTATTGTTTTTTTCTTCTTTTGTGTAATTATTATCTACACTAAGTTATATTTTTACTGTATGAATGTTCATTCCTAGTAATGTATAATATACAGTAAATTCCATTATATGTTCATTGTCTACAGTTGAAACTACCTCAATCCTGAGATATAACACTGTCTCTCCCTTGTAAGACCTGCACACTAATGAGCTGCCATTCATAGGAAATGTGCCACTGGCTCACAAGAGGCTGAGGCCGATCAGATGTCATTTTAATGTCTCATGATGGAGGAGGGCAGGATATTCCAGAAAAATCCACAGCTGTGTGTCACAACATTAGACTTTTGGTATAAGGTCAGATCATAGACTGTGTATAAAAATAGACAACAGTACAGCCACTGCATTTTTCTCAAAGATGGAATATTATCATGCTGATGTCTGTTTAAAGGTTAATTTGTTTGATAAGTAATATTTAGATATTTAATATTACTTAAAACAGGTGAATTGTCATGTTTGATTGTCATGATTGGTTTAACATTGGTCTGCACACATGACCATGGTTCCAGTGATGACATTTGTGTGTTTTTTGGAGTTTTTTTTCTACAGAGGGGGTGGCACTATTTGTGGTGGTCCATTTTGTTTTATATATAGTAACAGAGTTAGACAGACTGCACACATTCCATGTAAAAATGTACACAAAATTACACATATCCCAGCATCACAAATCCCACAAAATAAGGTTAAGTCTGGTCTTCAGTGTTCTCACCTTGGCTTATCTTCGGATCTAATTAAAGCTAACAACAGGACAATGTTCTGTTTCAGTCCCTTAATCTATAGCCATGTTTCACTCTGACTGTTGGCCAGCTTTGGAGAAGAGTCTGGTTTTCATGAACCTTAAATAGCTTTGACAAATAGCAATATGGCTGTTACAGATTTTAACTGTTTACAAAAGAGATAAAACATTAACATATGTAGATGGCGTGAGCCAAGCTGAAATAAAAAGGAGGGAGAGGAGGAGGAGGAGAACAGCAAGGGAGACTAAAGAAATGTGCTGTTTGGCAAAAGGACTTCAGCATCATAACTGATGATATCTGCAGCTTCGCTACTTCCAGAACAAACCAGGCTGTCTGCACGAGCGCCTCCTCAGCAATGTCTATCTAGGAAGAATACAGTGGGGAGCTTGTTACATACAACTGTTTCAGCTTTGTCTAATTTGTCCCTTCACCATTCCGAGTTCTACACATCTCTCTGCGGTTCCCTCCTTCAATGTCCCTCCCTCCTGAGCTTCCTTTCTTCCACCGTCTATTAGAGGCATTACTGAACTGTGACTGAGTCATTTCAATATTGCCTGAGGATGCGACATACAGTACTTAATTAGCTTGTTAAAAAGGGAGGGAATTATACAAATTCATTTTCTCACTCTCTCTCTCCACGACACATCCACAGCGTAACCAGGTGTGAACCTGCGGGGTGGCACTGAGGTGTTCTGTTGTAAACTCAGGAGGGAGCAAGGCCAAGTTATGGGTGGACGCGCCCACTGTCGGCATCTGCTTGTCATCATTTAGACCCCGTTTCACATTAACAGACTGACAAAGGCACACGCAAACACATACACACCTTACTCAGTCACATAACGAGGCAGTCCAATGGGGACAGCTCCATTCTTCAGAGGCCAAGTTAACCACTGTCATTAGTCTTGCTTTGCTGCCTAATTGGTCTGGCGGAGGCACAAGGCCCATTGTCCATTCTGAGCACTCAGCCACTGCAGAGTGCACTATACCGCTGCACAAGAGTGCATTTAAGATTGATCTAAAATGCAAAAGTACACAAAACAGTATACAAGTGTATGCTGCCCAACCTATAGCCACTAAAAATCTGTGGGCATAACAAGCAGATACCTGCAGCAAAATGTTTCTTGGGCAGAAAAGCATAACTTAAAAGAAACACATCTACGAGCAACCTCCAGTAGCATTTGTTTAGCATGCATACTGCGAGGTATGTTCAATGCAGCCGTCTAATGGCCTAGGTAAAACTAAAAATAAAACAATATCGAGAGATAGAGAACCATATGAGACTATACTGTGATATGATCAGCCTGTAAAGTGGTCTCAAATTCAATTTTAGTATAGATACTGTGATATATGTTGATTGGGGATGCCACTAGTTTGAAAAAGAGTCTTCAGTCTGCAGTAAATGTAACAGTTGTGTAATCATCCATCCACTGTCAGCCATTCATCCAGGCTCACATCACAGTGGTGGCATGCTAAGCAAGATAGTCCAGGTGTTCCTCTCACTGGTGACAATGTCCAGCTCCTCCTGGTGGATCATGAGATCCTTCCAGGCTAAATGATATGTAACCTTTCCAGTATGTTCTGGGTCAAGGGTCTCCCAAGGTCTCCACCCTGTTGAGCCTGAAGAACTTCAAACAGCATCGGGATCAGATGCTCAAACCACTTCAAACCACTGGCTCCTTTCAAGCTCTTCATCCTATCTCTAAGCCCACAAAGGAAAGTCATTTCGTTTGCTTTTATTCACTATCTCATTCTTTTGGTCACTACCCAAAGCTCATGACCATCGGTGACAGCTGGAATGTAGATCAACTGGTGAACTAACAGCCTTTTTTCAGCTCAGCTCACCACAACAGTCGCGCACACTGCCTGCCTTGCTGTTGACACCACACCGATCCATTTATCAATCTTCACTCCATCCTGCTCTCACTTTCTACGTCTCTAAAACCAGACGTTGATCGGTCCACTCAAGTCCCCAGCCTGCTGTAACATGCACCACCACGACCCAACGCCCCACCCTGTGGGTGTTGGGCCCATGGTGTGATATAGTTCCCATAGTTCCTTTTATCCACCGCAAATATTTTACAAATACCAACCAGTCCAAGAGAATTAAGGCGGCATCTGTGTCTTCCCTCAGTCTCTTCTCTTCTTTCAGCGTTCTCCATCGAAAAAAAAAGCCACAGCAGTAGAAGTCTTACTGTGGTTGTCCTCACCCTTGATCATTTTTCTGCAATCCTTCCTCTGAACTCCAAGTTTCATTTCTGTCTATAGTATGTTCAGTATATTGAGCAATTGTCTTCCATGCTGGCTGTGTTTTTCTACCATACTTCTGGCTGCTGTAATCTACTCCATCTCCATCGCGACAGTTCATCCCCCTCTTCAGCTTTGGCAAATTCAGCAGATGATATAAACCACATTGCTACCAGTGTACAGCACTACACATGCTACATTTAAAACACCAGTACGCTGCAAAATACATGACCTAGTACTGAAGGGGTTAATCATTATTGCGTGAACTCATTTCATGAATACTTGAAAGGATGTGTGAATGTCCATTCCAGCTACTTACCTTCAATGTAATGGACAAAACCACCATATGAGATGTGATGTCACCTGTTAGTTTGTCACTCTATAAGGAAACTGTCACAAATGAAGGGAACTTTCTTAATTAGTCTATGTGGGTTGCTTTCAAATTCATTAGGACAATTTATTCCTCGTGTCTGTTCAAGCACAATATGTTGTAAGTGACAATAATAATTCTGCGAGTAATTATGTTTTGTAAATATTTGTTTTAATTGGCATCAAGTCATAACCTTTGCTGTGTCAACCCAAGCTGGAAATGAACTGCAGATCCTGTTGAGAAAGATGTACCAGATAAGCTTTAAATACAACACGTTAACCAGTGATTATTTCCTGGCACAGATTTCAATTTCTTCTAGTGGATGTCAACAAGCTTGGCATTAAATAATACCCACACTGACAAGAAAAACTCATCTGAGCAACAACTTGGGAAACCAAAACAAATTAAAGCTTCATATTTACTGTGATGGATTACCTGGCTAAAGCAATTTTCAAGTCTGTGTAAATTGTTTTCATACTGTACAAGACTGAATGGCAGCAAATGAGTTCCTCTCATGGCAGAAAATAAGCGCTTGATGAATACACTACAGTCTCAAGGGTAGATGAGAGTATGGTTCTGTCTGCTACAACACTGTTATAAGTAGATGCAGAAGGGGAAAAGTTACAAGAAAGACTCGGAGGAAATAGTTACATTTCCTGTGTGCCACAACCACCAGAACAAGTCCTAATTCCAAGAAAAAGTCAAAAAAAAAAAAAAAAAAAACATGTAATTTGAGCACAAACGTGTCTTTTCCTTCAGTTATTTTCTTTTTTAATGCCAATGCTTTCAAGCAGCATCAGAGCAGAAAACAAGCAACCTGACAAGAAAATGATTACTCCCACGAACAGTGGAAGATAGTTTGATTCTCTTCAACAAAAACCAAACATAAAAGCAGATGAAATCTTCCAATATATTTAAAAACAGGTGAAATGCTAGCTGTAAGTCAGAATTTCTTTGTATGTAGCACGTGCAGTTTTCTGTATACCCAGGTAAAATTTGATGCGTTTTTAGCAGATGCATAGATGAGCCTGATTTTAATGGGAGCAGACCAGTCCCAGAGTGCAGTGCAATAAAGAGCAGCACACCACCGTCATGCAACCACAAAACAAATGGCGGGCATGAGCACACATAACGGCATCCTCCATCTCTAAACTGTCACATTGTACTGTTGTCGGCTCCCGCAGCACGTAAGCCAAGTTTTCCAAGAACCTCAACTCATCTATTATATGGCACTACATATTAGAGGCTAGAGTCAAGACCCTTAGAGACAGAACTATCAGCTGTAAGTGGAGTCAACTCGCTGTTCTAAGCACAACATTGATATTGCGCAGGTAATTGGAACTCCAATGTCACTACTTTGTCTGAGGGACTTACACAAACAAGTACAGAGGAGATATTCCATTTATCTTACCTTGCGCCGATGCAGGACACATCATTATACACAGAACAGTAAGTGTAGTGGTCTAAGTATGCTTGTATATTTGTGAAATGGATGGAGCTGTAGCATGTCCATGTTTCCTCCAGAAAGAAACACGACTCTTGTGTGAGTTGGGAGGTAGTGAAAAGAGAGGAAAGCAGGGAAACCGAGGACTGAGTCAGTCTCGCTGTTTCTCCAGTACTTAACTTTAAAATGTGCCAATGCTTTTGATGCTGAACAAGTAGTTTCTTGTGGGACTCGAGATTTGTAATTCCTCCTGCACAGCATTTACATTTTCTCACATATCTAAACAGCTCCTGCGATCAGATTTTTCTTTTTACTCCTAATTCAGTGGAGCAAAATGGCTACCATGAGGAAAAGCCGGTTGAGTGTCAGTGTTATTGTGTCCGTGAATTTCAAGCTTTGCGGCGCAGCTTTCACAGAAAGCTGTTTGACAATGAAATATTCAGACAAAGGTGAAAGGGCAACAATGGCATTCGAGTTAGGTTATGCCGCAACAATACTGCCAACAACAATGTGTATGCTGCATGATGATTGCATTGTTATGACTGCACTGCTCGCTTGAGGCTGCGATTTCTCTGGATAGCTGAAGGTTGTCACAGTCCAGTAAATGTCCCTCGGAGGGACTCAGTAGGGAGTCCCAAAGAGTCCAGCTGCAGCTGGTTTCAGTCCAGAGCAGAAAATCCAATCCAAGTCTTGCCTGAGGACTGAGAGAGGTCATTCTTTTCATGAGAATGTCACCATATTCAAATAGTCCTGGGGTAAAAAAATGTCATATATAAAAAGCTGGGTACATTAATTATAGCACTGTAATGATACATAATCAATTATAAATTCCCAGAAGCTGTGTTTTAATTTAATGATAATTCTGTGAATGATATATAAAATAAGTGTGTCTCATACCATATGATGAATACTTAGAAAGTTCTGCAAAAGTAACAGACAACAGACAATAAAAAATGCTGTTGTTTTTGAAACCATAAACTTACTGTACACTTTTTTTGTGAAGCTCTTCAAATATTCCTCGGTTTCCATTTTTTTAAATAACAGATTGTGTTTGACCATGACACAAAAAAAGTATTGCCAGTGTTCTCCACTCCAGGTGGGTCTTGGTGTGAATGATTTGAGTCATATCCAAACTTTGAAATCATACACTCGTATCTGCCAAAATAAACAACTAATGAGGCCAACGCACTGGGGTTCGGCATAACCGCAGTACGCAAAAACAGGTGTAAAAGCACATCTAATCGTTGTCCATCCTTGGCACCTGCTGTAAGTCTGGCCGTCCTTGTAGAGGATCAATTTTTTCATTAGTATTAACTACACTTCATTAATTTTTGTCCAGGTCACTTGTTCCACTTACTTTCAATCATTGTTTACATAATATGAGAATTTAAAGTATAACTTATTACAAAGGTATATTTGATGAAAACATTAAAAATCCTTTTATTCACACAAATTCAACAGTTGGACTGATTTCAGAATTCGCAAAGAACTTCAGTTGTTTGCTCATGCCAACTATAATCATAAAGCGCAGACTACAGTAAGAGCCTCTATTGCAGTGCAACTATAATAGGATTGCACTACAATACATTAACTGGTACTTAAACCACAATACCAGGAGACAGAATTACATTTTTTCCAGAACTCTCCCACTTTCAGCAGCAGCTACAGTTTGCTTTAAGCCCTCAAACCCAACAGCAACAGCAGGCAGAAGTATGAACTACGCCTGTTCACCACACTTCCTGAACCAGCAGTTTTCAGGCAATTTCATCAGAAACTTTTCTTCTATTGTTTAAACAGCAACAATCTGCTGATCTGCAGCTTTTGGAGATGGAGGTCCCTCCTCAGAGACCTCAGCCCCACTTTTTGTGCCTTCTTCTTATACCACTTTCTCTCACATACATTTACACAACACAAATAAAAGAAACACCCCTCCTCCTCCCCCCGTTTATCCCACTAGTATGGGAAAGGGTCACAGAGGTCAGACATCTTGGGCCAGACTGCTCCCAGACACTACGGTTGAGCTCAGTGTCACTCCACCTCACACCGTGTCAGCATGAAGTGACAGAGCAGACAGGACGGGCCCCCTCCCCCTCCTTCAACTTTACTCTAACTCTTGTTCTTAGTGTTATTCCCTATGGGTCCTGCAGGCGTGGGATGCTGAGTGAAAGAAGGAGTAGGGGTCTGGAGGATGACAATAGATGAGGCAGGAGGCCAAGGAAATGGGGAGATGCACCCGCTGGCCCAAGTTCCTGTCCTGTCTGATCAGAGACATTTTAGATCTGTTCCTACTGGCTGCCATCGACCTAATGAGGCAAAGATCACGGTCGGGGTTAAAGGTCACTTCCTCAGCATCCCCATACTGACCGGCATACATATATGAATATGAAAGTAACACACATAGGTTCACCAGGTTCACAAGAAGTGCGGGAGAAAATAATAGAGAATATGCTTTCATGCATATTAAAACATAATTGGATGTTTGCAAATTCCACTACAAGCATGCAGAATAAAAGGCAGACCATAAATAAAGGACTAATCCCTTCCCATCCCTCGCCTTTGTCTCCGTTGACCCAGAGAGCTGTCAGAAGAGCAGAAAGGCCATCAAACACGCCCACTGAGAAAGCTGACATGGACCAGTAACCATGACCCGGGCCTGAGGACAATGAACCGGGCAGAGGGAGGGGGTAAGGGGGTATCAGAGATGCCGTAGAAGCCAAGGTGAATCACACATGAAAAGAAAAATAAAAGTGACCCAGTTTGACTATACAGATAATCAGGAGGGAAAAGAGATGATAGAAGGGAAACAAAAGACAAGGTGCAAAATTACTAGCAGAGCGGCACGTCCTACTTCAGCGGGAATAGATTGCATCTACCTTAATGCAAGTGTGGAGACAGTTACCGGCACAAAATCAGTGTCATAAATTTGTGTAAATCTAGATCTCCTTTTCTCTCAGAGCAACTTTCTTTTCACAAAAGTTAAAGAAAGAGGCCAGCTCTTCCAGGAAGCAGAGATGGATGTAGAATATGGCAAAGAAAGTATAGTAGGAGGAAGAGTGAGGATGAGAGGTAAAGCTGGATGGAGACAGCAGGACAACAGAAAGGGCAAAAGACAGAACAGAGAGCGGATTAGAGGAGTGTCACGGCCCTGAGAGTTCACCATGCATCTCAACCCAATATCCTCTGCTCTCACCAAAGATAATAGAACGAAAGCAAGGGAAACCACGGGAGGGAAGGGAAGGACACGAACACAACAAGCAGATGTGTCGTCTAGCCTGTGCTTAAATTAATCCTCCCCCCTCACCCTGCTTTCTTCCTTTTATCAGTCAGAACAAAGGGACCTGCTAGTGCTTCAGGTCCAGACAACAGAGGTGGCTGGACGGTGGATTCAAGTCCTTGCTGAGAGAGGAGACTACGAGGGGTGGAGGGGGAGAATAGGGGATTTGATGGGAGACTTGGGTGAGTATGTGCCTACGTGCTAGTTCAGCCAGGGTCTTATGGCAGTGGGATGATAGGAGTTGAGAGACAGACAGTGGTGGCTGGGGGTTTCGGAAGCGGTCTGGGCTCAGGAAACACAGAGAGCGGAGAATCAAACACAGTCTTTCAGAGAATTCAGACACACTCACAAGGTTAGCAGTGTCTGAACTGGACAAAGACAAGAGAAGACCTGGAGAGGTGGCAGAGAAACAGAGATACAAACCGACAAGCATCCTGAGGAGGTTACAGCAAAAGCGTTTTTTTTTTCCTTTTATTGTTTCCAAACTGACTTTTGACACAATTTCTGACATTGTTAAACATTCCAACACGATTATTCATATCAGACTTTAATTCTCAGGCCAAACATGGAAAAATAGTTTCCTTAAACTTGGCTTAACATTATGTGTGGCTAATTCAAAGGCAAAAACAGGATCAACCGTATAAACAATCGCTTAAATATTAATCAGATGGTCTAGAATCAGTGTTTAATCACAATTACATGATCTAAATCTATGTCTGCAAGTTGTTGTTTTTTTTTTAAGAGGAAAAGACACCAAAGCAGCTGGGACGGGTAAAACAGGCACACAAACAGTTCATCAGACAAACATGCCTTTGATATCAGATACAGGGTGTGTGCCAAAACAAGATTGGAAACAATTACATATTTAAAATCAGATTTCCATCTGCAAAAACTGAACGTGCATCTATACCCAGTTTTCGGATGTCTCTTTCATGAAACCATCTCATTCTTTTCTGTCTGAACAATCACAACTTAGACATACAGCAACAGAGTCAGTCTTGATTGGTCCCTATGAGACACATACGGTAAACCCCTTCCTGGGAGGAGAACTGGCCCCAAACCTTCACAGGATTAGGGTGTGACCTGTGAAAGGGGCAGATGAGCAGGGATGGACACACACTGAGCTAGAAAGCCACAGGAGTCTTGGCTACAGAACATCTAAGCCTTGAAAGAGGCCACAACACAAGCCAACATATCTGTCTGTGTGCATGTGTCCAATTACTAAGCTGTGTTTTTCTCCTGTTTGCAAGGAGGTGGCCTCATATGCCACCAGTTTTATTCCGCTTTTTTTTTTTTTTTTACATTTTATGCCTTTATTACAGAGCTGACTGTCAAGAAATGACTTGAAAAGAGAGAATTGACAAATGGGGAAGAACACACATCAAAAATCCTTGACCTGACTTGAATGAGGTAGGATGCAGTTCACGATCAGTGCCTTTACTTAAAGATGGCCACTATTTTTTTACAGGTTTCAGTTGTTCAAGTGCTCAGAAATTTGCCTCCGTCCATTCCGTCACCAATAAAAGTTTAAACAGGACATTTAGAATATTTCTAGATTCATATTAATATTTAAAGATTCATATTAGAATATGTCTAATATGAATCTTTAAACTCATTGTATTACATAAGTCATACCAACGTCAACAAAGCACAAATATAATGATGCAGACATTTTACGTAGCTATATAAATAAATAAACCCTATTTGCCACATAAGCAAAAATCTAGTTTTCATCGGTAGTTTCCAGCAGCAACGTAAAAAAGTAAGGAAAAATAGATGAATTGGCAAAAGTTAAGTTAAAACAAAGTGCTGCAGAGTACAAGTGGTTTCTACTGTTGACACAACTGACAATCAACAAACCATTTCTATGTGTGAGAACTAAAATTATGGGTCCCAGTCAAATCATATTTGATTGTTAAACATGAAAATTCAACAATTCCTTCCTTTTTTCATGAAGACTATTAAGTAACACATTACTTAACTGCCAGATTTCTGAAAGGGATTTGGCAGGACACGCAAGCCAGAAACAATATCAGATTAAATTGCTGATGGCTGTGAATTCAACACTTTTAGGCAAGAGAGAGAGATAACGTTATCTCAGAGCCTGACTGAGGAAAAGCCTCTCTTCCTCCAGGCAGCTGAGTCCGTCTCACTCAGCTCAGACTCATCATGGGTCTGGGTCCGTGTCTGCCCGCGGCCACAGCAGACGTCCTCACAGAGCAGAGGGGACGACTTGATGCAGTGGAATGATTTCACCCTGGAGAGCAGCGTGAAAAGTGAGGAGCACTCACTGCACAGCTGCTTCTAAGGTCTGAAACATCTCTGTAAGTACACTCAAATATTCGATTCAGCTAAGACCTTTACCTATCAGAAGTTAACCCAAATGCAGTGACATGATGTTATATTCTGTTATAAATATGCTGACAATCTAAACGTTTTTGCAACATACAGAACTTTTACAAAACATTCTTAATTACAGGTATACATTTCTGCACCCTCCTGCATCTGCATGTCAACTATTTGCTGTGTAAAGTACAAATACACCAGGATAAAACAAGTAGACAGACTCTGCTGCTTCCCCCTGGAAAATGAAGTCAAGCCACTGCCAGATATCAAGAGGGAGCTTTCTTCTGTTGTTAGAGGAAAACTTTGATCAAAGTTATTTCTCCTCATCCATCTCTGACTCTCCTGGCCAGTCATAAATCATCTTCACTGTGCCAACTGTCAGGCTCAGTCCCATAGCCGTGAAGGGCTAATTCACCAGCATCACACTCTGAGCTGATCCATGCTCTGCTTCCTTCGCAGGGGGAAAAAAAAGAAATAAAAACCATTGTTCTTTTTAGACGCTTGTAAACAAAGTGGTCCCAAATAACATTTGTAAATAAATAATCCCAAATGAGCCTTACTGTTGTTGCTCCAATTAGTTTAGTAAAGAAATACTGAAGAAATACATAATGTCTGTTCAAGAGCACACAGCCAATCAGCTGCATGTCAGGAGTTAATAATTGTGGCTACCGTAAGTCAGAATGATTGATTTGCAATTAAGGGGGTCTTGTATATATTAACACATGAAAAAAACAATATTTCCGTGTCTTTGTTAAGAGTCATGCAACCACCTAAAGAGAGGCCCGAGTTGAAGTCTCATTGACACGAATGAGACAAACCTTTTTAGCCTTTAACTCCCCCGTGAACTAAAGTCATAAAATTATTTGCTTGGCTACGCTGAGTTCTGCCACAGCGTATCTGCTATGCTAATAAACTCCATCGGCTCTGGCAAGTAATAGAATGTTACTGTAACTTTTCTACCTCAGCTCAGCACAGCTCAATCAGCCCCCGCCAGAGGCCTCTCCTCTACGAGTCCCCGTGGCTCGGAATCAGCAACTTTCAATCTCGGTGTGTTAGCACGCAAGAAGACGCAACTGTACGTTTGGGACGGGTGATGAGACAAGCAGACAGCACAGCGTGAGAGTGAGAGAGAGAGAACAGCAGAGCCCGCACCCGTGCGCACACACACACACAAACACACACACACACGCACGCACTCTACACAGTGTCGCACGTACAAACACACTCATACTGTCTAATATCAACTCGGTCCCTGACTCCCTTTAAGAGACCTGAGAGCCGGAGAGAGGGAAATAAATACTCTGCTTTATTACTGGGAGAAAGACAGAAGAGAAGGGAGGGGAGGAGGAAGAAGTAAAATTGAGAGGCAGGATGAGCCTGTACACATACACACACACACATATATATATATATATATATATATATATATATATATATATATATTTATATACACACACACACACACACAGCCGTGAGTGGCGCTACCTGATCTTGCTGAATCCTATATAGCAAAGAACTCTTTAATTCCCCCAGTCAGCAAACCTCCCTCAACCCTGTTCTCTCATATACTGTCAGCTGACAAAGTAGAAAGAGAGCCTCCGCGCACTATATAATACCATATTATAATAATACACAAAACATGCCTATTGTACATAAACATCTCTCACAGCGTGAGGCAAAGATCTGTTTCTTTTGCATCTCCAATCAAGAGAGCTACTATTGAGTAATGGATGCCGAAAACAGCACAAATCGTGTTTGTTTACAGTGAAAACTCCACAGGGTTCCTTTAATTAACATTCATAGACTACTGTTACCCTACTTCATTTTAATCACACAACCATGAGCTATGGGATTTAGCAAGGTGAGTTACTCATGTTAGAATGACATCTTCCTTCCTTTGTGATTAATCAGATCTATAGTTCTTTAAGCCGCGGCAGATCTTAGCTGCTCTTGATGTGGACATTAACGCCTCTTTATTATTTGAGGAAAAAAAGAAAGAAACTCTCTGGCAGTGTGTCATCTCAATTCTCTAAAGCAGACTATTTTTTCCCTGTAAATTACTGTCAATAAACCTTTTTTTTTTTTTTTTTTTTTTGAGTGTCAGGAGCTCTTTAAACTAAGCCTTTATTTAGTTCCTCAGCCAAGTTGTCAATTGTCAGTAGTCTGGCAGGTTTTTTTTTCTGCAGCTCATCATCCAATTCAATGAGAAAGTGTAGCACTGATGTACCACTTTTATGCTAATTCCAAGTTATTACCAAGTCAGAAACATTACCAGTGTCTGACTTGTAAATGGTGTTTACAGCAACATAATAATAATGGCATGTATGCAAATCAGAACTTTCTAAAAGCTTTACGTTTCTTATTTGGAGATTAATAACATGGCACACAAGGGGCACGTCAAACTTGAGAGAGATCATTTAAAAATGTCGTGTCTGATCTATGGGGTGGAGACTCAGTGCCCATAATCGATAAGGCACTGAAGGATCTGACCTCATACATTCAGCATGTCTAAAGAAAGTTGATGAATGACAAAGAATAATAGACGATTCAGATACTGCACAATCATTCAAAAAGTCTTATCTGCAGAAGACAAGCACATAAAAATCTTCAACCTAAGCCACGAAAATGCCATTTTGAGGCACTTCACTAGACCGACGGCGGTGCACAGCTGGCTGCTTTCCACTCTCCTACATCCACATCCTACTACAATTTCCGTTCTCCCACCTTTTTATTCTTCTATCTAACCAAATTCATTTACTTTTACCAATCCTCTCCATCTCGTCTACACAGTCAGACTGTCAGAGTGAAACAGGATAGTGAGAAACTGAGTAAGAAGGCCGAGATTCTCGCTAAATAATCCCCTGTAGAGAGAAGAAGGAGGAAGGTTTCCCTGACCTAGTGCCACACAGAAGAGTCCCTTGAGTCCAGACAGGCCTTTCACAGTAAACATGGACGCCCCCTGGCACATTCCTGTGGTGCCCCACATAGTAAAAAGGGAGAAATGTGAAAGTGTATATATAGTCTGTACACTTCTGAGAATATGTTGGTGTGCGCCCGTGTTGTGTGTGCGTGTGCATGTGTGTGTGTCTCTAGTTGTTGTAATCCCACGCTACTCTGGCTCAACTCCAGCAGACATGGGAACACCACAATGGATGAGTCAAGGAAGAGAAGGATTTACAGAGAAAGAGATCAATGGAAGAGGATACAGTAGAAGAGGAGGAAGAGCAAAGAATTCCCTGAATGCTTTGGCCTGTATCTGCATGAGCTCATTCATTCATTCAATTCTATCATAACAGTGATAAGATAGGGCAAAGTTTTTTTTGTTTTTTTTTTTTGAAAGGATAATAGAATAAGATCTCTGGAGAATTATAAAACTATAGAGTTCCTTAACTTAAGTGTTTTTCCTTGGTTGTTTGCCATCTAATATTTCTACAAAAATCTTTTTTTGGTCGAAAATTCTTTAATAGAAATTTATGTTCAGTTCTCAAGGCTCACTAGTTCCCCTCAGGTTCATGTGGTTTAGCTCTTCTGGTGCACGACTGATTCCATTAAGACGCAGTGAAACAGTGCAGCACTTTAAGACCCACGAGTCCTCCTCCAACCGGTGTTCAAGCAGAGTTTTTGCTGCAGGTGCAGACCAGAAAAAAGCAGTGGTACCTGTTGTCAATATGTAGTCGTACTGAGCAATGAGTGCAATGACAAATTTATTTACTACCTTTTTTAAAGGAAAAAAAAAAAGAAATATCAGCTGTACTTGTTCGATTTTTTATAAACTCTAAAAAAAACGATATCGACAAAAAAATACTTATTTCCTATACTCTCATTTGAGGGAAATCTGCCAAAATTTGAGATTTTTGCACAAAAATGACACAATAAATCATAAAAAAGCTTATTTTCTGTTGATCAACTAGTGAATGAATCAACATCACTATACTTCTGATACATAGAAATGTGAATTTTTGAGTGAGTGAATCTTTGGCTACTGGCCACTGATTAGTGTTTATAATGAAAAGAAAAACAACTATTGATCTGTGACCTTAAACCTGAATAATAAAGTGTGATTTTTTTCCCTCACCTCTAATTTAACCTCTGAAGGCTGGGCAGAAATGGCATCATAAACCAATGACACTGAGGCTTTAAACTGGTCCAGGTGTGCCAGAGCAAGGCTGGAGCAGTTTTTATAATAAGTGTGCTGAAGCCAACGGCTTTAATAATGTGAGATGAAAAACATCTCGCTCTCGCACATACACACACACACACACACACACAAAAACACATGCACAACCACAAACTAAGACTCGCAGTCATGTGTTAGCTACCTTGCTCTCTCCCTCTCTCTCACACACACACAGAGAACATCACCCTGACACCAGGCTCAGCTGCTCCTCTACCTCCCACCACACTGACCTTCACCTGTCACACGGGCTTCATATTTACTGCCACTACAGCCCATCTGCCCACACTAAGCCCTGACTGTCAATCAGCAGCAAGCCACCTCCCCCCTCTGCCAATCCATCAACGGGCATAAAACACCAAACCACACCAACCAGCACAAACACTGACATCAATAACAGGTAGTCCAATGCTTGAGGGTTTGACACTACTTTTTTGCCAAACTGATACCTTCCCAAACTTTACAGCTTTAGTCTGGTTTTTATACATGTTTTTATCTGTGTTATTTCTGTGTTTCGTGAGTTAAAAACAAGGGCCTTTAAGTGCGGAATCGGGCTTAGTGGGCTTTAAGAGAAACCACAGAAAACATGTTTACTACTAAAGATAGTCATGCGATGGAATCACACCAACACATCAACATGTTGACATTCTGACCCATGTGCACTCAGCGGTCATTACTACATTATTACCTCTTCGTCTTCAATCTGGGGCCTCCGTTTTGATCTCAGCTGCACACATGTAAAGATTCGTGATTGCATCTAGTACAGTTGTGATGTTACTGTGGTGGCAGTGTCTGTCCACAGACAAACTGACAAACACGTAAACACCTGCCAAAGTACTGACAACTGTCTCTGTGGTAGTTCTCACAACAGTAGGTGTCTTCTGGACAACACTGACTCCATGAGACTTACAAGGTAAAAAACAATATTGAACAATTCAAGCTGGCAAATAACGAGGAAATTAACAACATACACCTAAGTGTGTCTTTTTTGTCATAAGTAATGAAGGAGAGTTGTGAAAACTGAACAACCATACCTTCAGCAGCGTCTACAGTATGTCTAATGGGGTACAGTGTCTGCCAAGAGTGTGCAGTCACTTCTTATTAGTCATATTTTAGTCCTCTGTGGGTATAAAAAGGTCAGCTATAAATTTATTTTGTGCAGATTCACACATGTGAACACACCTACTTTTTCAGTAATGGCATATTTCCCTTCCCTCCGCTGCTTCCTAGAGAAGTGGGGCAAATGCTCTGGGTAGTACAGTATGTTAAGAGCTCAAACACACACACACGTACATGCACACACACACACACACGCACGCACGCACGCACGCACACACACACACATACTTTAACACACACATCCTCGCCTGCAGGTAGTAGTGCCTGTGTAGGGGGGCACTTGATTCAGCCCCCTGCATCTCAATGACAACCACACATCCACAGGGATTTATCTAAATGCAAATCAGCTGTCTTCACTCCACAACACACACATAATTTACTTTGCATGCCCCAAAATACACAACGCAGCCAAGTACAGCAAGCCAGACAGGGGAGTCAAGCAGCCGGGTGGCCCTTCAGCTCTGCCTTCCCTTTCATCTGTGTCCTCTGGAGCATGCCCATTTTTACCAAATTCACTTTTAATTGAGAGCTAATTTAGCTGAGCCAAATTCCGCAACGGAGGCGGCTCAGACAGCGGCTGAGGGGCAGCAAAGGGAGAAGAGAAGAGAGAGGGAAGAGTGTTTGACGCGAGAGGACGAGAATGAGATTTGGAGTGGCAGGTGACAATAAAATCTGCTGTTTGTGTCATTCTTTCTCGCAAAGGAGAGAAACAATTTGAATGAGGGAGTGGACAGGATAAAGAGAATAACGATAAAGAATATGGTACGTTAAAAAATGTAACATCTAAGCTTTGAAAAACTAATATTTTTGAATTAAAAGGTCAAGCTGACCTAACAAGAAAAAAAACATGTTTTCATTGCAGCAGCACTAATTTCAATAAAACTTTTGTTCACCTCAATGACCTGTTGTCCTTTGTAGTGATAAAAGTTGACCGTGTTGGCAGTATGCAAGGTGTCTATGAAGCCACTAGGCCCTGCGACCTGTGATGTAAACCATGTTGTAAAGTGATATATGCTTCAAAGGTTATCTGGGGTCTTGGCGAAGGGGAAACAACCTCCTTGATGCTGCCTGATGCTTTCTACACTTCCACGTAGCTGTTAATTAGCCCAGCTAAGTGCACCATTAATCGATTGCTTGTCTCTTCGCTATATCTCATAACGGCTTTGCACTTTGGCAACGCTATGCGAAGAAATGTGAGGTTCAGGAAGTCACACTTTTCCACTGGTGAAATACTGGTGTTGGAGTGAGAGGAAGCTGAGAGTAATGGCTGCTTCTGAGAGACAGGAGTGGGTGTTGTACTGATGGCAACTGAGAGAAGAAAAACTGCTGCTGAGTGTAATTGACATCGATTATATTAACACTCTGGATAAGTGGAAGAATATTTGGACAGCTGTGTGTACTGGGGTGGAACCATGTGCATTAGAAACTTTCACAATACAGTCACAATTGCTTGAAATGCTCTAAAACACATGACACGAGGCTTTTAATGTGAAAAATTCATCAATTCTAAAGAAACAGGTGAAGAAAATCTGACATGAAAGAAAAAAAAGCAAAGGTGAAAGTGAGCAGGAAGTGGAATCCGTTTGGATCACTACTTGGAAATTGAAACCCCCTCTGGTGGAAGAAAACATGACAAGTGATGAAGAAACAACATATTTCCAACATATTGTAGAAACATTAGAAGTTTCTTGCTGGTAACAGACTACAATGTACAAATCAGGGCCTGGCTCAACAGGTGGCAGGTATACTGCTAAATTGCCAGCTTTTTAAAAAAAAAAAATTGCTTAGCAGTTTGGCTTACTGGTGAACTTCTGTTCCAAGTAATAGTGCTGAGTAGACACACATATGTGAGGCACCAATGAAAATTTGTTCCTGAATTTGTATAACACACTCAGAAGAAAAGCAGTGCTTCAAACAATCCAAACAAAAATCCCAGAAATCATTCAGCTACAATTTCAATATTTTTATACATAAATACAATGATAAATTATAACTTTATCAATGAAAACTATTCTAATTCTAATATATAATGATCATTTTTGTCAGTTACACAGTAAATAGAGCCTAAAACTTCACAGATACTAACTTCGACCGCTTTTGACCTCTTAATATAGATATCATTTGAAAATCAATATGTGCAAACTATGAGAGCATTCTGAATACACCTTTGGGATTTGGAAACATGTGATGAACATCTATCAATTCTGACATTTTATAAGTTGAAAGATTAATCAAAAAGCCCTTCACTACACTGTTTAGTCTCCAAAGTAGAGCAATTATCAACTGCATTATTCATGAGTTTTAGTATATTTCCAGTTTCACTGAAGCAGAACCCTACAGCTTATAAAACTCACCACCACCTTTAATATACTTCAGTGGTGCACAGAAAAGGAGAGAGAAAAAAAACACAACACCACACTGTAGTCAACATTTTCAGCTGTAACTTACTCTCACTCCGAGGCAAACCAAACTCTAATGAAAGCTAGGGAGTGAACCCACCAGGATTGGGAAAAAGTTACAGTTTTGACCGATGTTAAATCTGTAATCAAAATAAATCTATGCCCAAAGAAAACCAGAAGTGTACCAACAACCATCTCTCTCTTTCTCCCGGCGCTGTAGGCAGCAACAACTGCAGCAAGACTGGGAAGGAAACACAAACAAATCACACCACTTCTCTTCTGGCTCCTGAGAAAACCAGTCGAGTTTCTAGTTTTGAAAGTACAGGCCGCAGTTATGACCACACCATTAAAACATCTGGATAATAGAAAAAAAGAAGAAAAAAAGAAAAAAAAAAGTGAAATTGTAAACTATATTCAAACTATATTCAAGCTTTTCTGTGCGGTAGTGGAAAAACAACAAAATGGAGTACACTTGGGTCGTGAATACAAAATTACTTGATGTTTAAGAAAAGGGTAGGAGACAATATTATTCCACAGCACACATAAACAGAGCGGCTGGTGGTTTGACTGCTCAAAAAATATGTATATAAAATTATAACTAGCTGGCTAAAGATTCAAGTTTCCATTGTGACATTTATACACAGCACCAATCAACCATGAACCAAGTCAACACACAAAATTTCCATTTGAATTTTGGACAATTGATACTTTGTGTTCAAATTAAGAAATGTCTGCAACCAAATTATCTTTGTTTAACTCTGACTAACATCCAACAAGAATAAAACAAGAGTAAAAGTGGATCGGCTTGATGTGCAGCTGTCACTCGATGGAACAGAGGGATTCTTCTGATGTCAGGTCTCACTAAAATAAATGCTCCAAGCCTCCAGAAATAGCCTGGCAGGCCTCTTCGAAACACACTTCTAGGAAAGAGGAGGGAGAGTAAAAAGGTCCACACTACTCCAGAACATTTCACCCACTGTTCCCTGTTCAGCAGGGTTGTCCTTGAAAAAGATGGACAAACTGCAGCGAGACGGAGGCTAACAGGCAGCCGTAAATGGGAGAAGGACACAAACCTTGGAAAATACAATGAGGAAACAAGGAGAAGCATTATGGAGCAAAAAAGCAGTAAATGGAAAAGAATGGAAAAAAAAACTATCTTAAATCTAAGTGATGAGTAAATAGAAGGACAAACAAATGTACTGCACTGGACAAAGAGCAGGGAGAAAAAAACACGGAGGTGGAATATGCAACCTGGAGATAAAAACGGAGAAAGCGAAGCAGAAATGACACAGGTGAGGGAATCCCGATTATAACACGACCTCGTTAACCTCAGAGGCTCGTTAGAGTCTCGTTCCAGCAGCATTCTCAAGGCCCATCCTCTGTCACACCTTCTTTAAGCCCATCGACCCACTGTGCTTATTAAACACATTCATTACCTCAAGTATTGAACCTCTGCTGCTATCTCTGGCCCAAAATGCATTACCGGGGAGGTGGGGCAGGCAGAAGGGTGACATTTGATAGGTGGAGGGGAGGGGGAGGTGTTGCTGAGGAGGGGATGGGTCACGCTCAAAAATGGACACGCAAAACTTACAGATGTTCATATAAACACACACCTTTCTGGGTCTTTATCAATTATCACTAATGAAGTCAAATTAGAGCGGGTTCGGCCTCTCAAAAGCCCAGAGACCGAGACAGCGGGGAGGAGAGAGTGACACAGGAGGAGGAGAAATGAAGACGGAGGATATGGTTTATTTGAGAGAGGAGGAGAGTGATGGGATGAGTAGTGAGAGCATGAGCGTGAAAAGATTTTAAAAAAAGAGTTATAAACAAGAAGCTGAAGAAGGCAGGTAAGGCTCTCATTTACTATGTGTCTGGTTTACACCTCTGGCTTTTCTCCATAAAACAGGACAGAAGTGAATCCCTGAGGAGGGCTATTCATCATGATACATACAAACTAAACCACTGAGCTGAAGGCAAGGCCTCCATCCTGCCTTCAAGCTCCCACTTTAAATGATGACATCACTTCTGCCCTTCTCAAACAAAAGGAAAACTCATCATCAGACAGAGGGAGAGGAAGGGAGCGTAAAGAGATTAAGAAGAGTAAAGGCGTGAGCGAGGTGTCGGAAAGGGCCATGAATCATAGTGACGTCCCTGGCTGGGTGTCAGAGGCTGCGGCTGTCTGGAGCTGGATAAACAGAGGGCCTCTAAAGCAATGCTCTTTAAACACTGGCCAGGTCAGAGCCTGGCACTGACCCTCAGGAGGAATGAAATTTGTGCCAAATGTTTTCATTTATGGTGATAAAAAAAAATGTAAAGTTACTAGCCGTTGTGTTGACCTTGCAGCTTTCTGTTGGACTAGCTGTCGGAACGGACTGATAAAATATAATATAATAATAGGTAGAATGACTGAATCAAAAACATACATTTACATTAGATCATAAACTGGCTGGATTAAGCACAGACAGAAGAACTAAGAGGTGATTTTTCATTAACTATTAAATTGTTAATTATTTTCAATGTCACTTAATCTACCAAATATTTTAGTGACAGTGAAAAATGTCCATCACCATATAGATATAGAAGATAGATAAGATGATCCAGTGTAATAACAATAATTTAGTTGGAATGATGTCAAATGATTCATCAGTTATATAAATAATAGTCTACTGATCGACTAATGAGTTAATCAACTAACTTAGTGGCCTCACATTCTCTCGTTTAACTACACTGAAAATAAGTTTTCCTTTTTTTTTTCTTCTTTTTCAAATTCACAACAAAGTTTCAGCTTAAAAAATCTAACAACTGTGTGTTACGAGCCTGAAGGCAGGATAAATTTTGCACAGCCTGCAACACTAGCCATTCAGTTAAAAAAAAAAAAAAATGTTTCAAGCGAGAAAAAAAAAAAAAAATCCTGTGGGTTTGATCTCAGCTTTACCCCCCCACCACCACCACCATCTCAAACTGTAGCCCCTCTATGCGCTCAGCCAGAGAAAGCAATGGACAGAAAAGGAAAAGAAAAGACAGTCACGTTAACATTAACATTCTTCAGTGGTGTTCCTGGGACTCAGGTAGCTGTGGGCGAACTTCATGGAGATGTGTTGCGTCTGTTGCTACATGTACAGCATTAAAGGCTTATGGATTTTATGGTTATTGAAGGCCATTCTAGGCTTCTGACTACAGGTGATAAATGCTTATTTTCATTTCAAGAGTATTTCTACTTTACACACCTATATTTATGCAGGAAACTATTATAGCCTTTGGTACCAACTGGTTATAAAACATCATTCTTGTTCAAATCAAACTGTCTTTAAAGGACATCCTGTGAATATTCCTCTCTACAAGCTGTCCCATGTACACAAACCACAAAGGGAGAAAAGCCACAAAGGAAATTAAAAATTTATGTTACTAAAATATTTACTATCCCCAAGGTTTTGTTTTTTTTTTTTAAAGAAAAAATGTGATCTTCATTGTACAGAGTCTAAGTATTAGAGGTACACTCAGCTGCATTTTGGCTGCTTATTTGCTCGCCAGCTGTAACATCACTGCTCTTATCCAGTCCTACTACACCCTCTGCAGGTGGAAATCAAACAGACTGAAGCAAGAGCACTAGATCTGGTCCGTCTAGAGCGGTTCACTTGACTTTGTCTTTTATTTGCCCCTCAAGACCCAACTTGAGGGAAAGCGGGTTTACAGGCGATTCCCTCGCTTGCATAAAACACATTGTAAAATACAAACTGTGACAGTGTAAATACTAAAAAAAAATACAAGAAGAAAGGGTTAATGGCAGCAGAAGACATCAAAAAATGTCTAAGACGATGAGGGCGGATTGTACAAGTACATTTATCAGAACACACAAAGTTAAATGACCGTCTCTTGTGGTGACTTTCTAGAACAAAACCAAAATCATTTCTGTTTTTTTTTTTTTTTTTTTTTAATAGGAAACACATTCCTCTATTAGCTGAAACTAAGTGTCAAATACATCTTTTGAAATAACTGATCATAATGTGTCTTTTAGAGGACTTGTTCAGTGTTTTGACTTGTTCAGTGTTTTGACTCTTTGACTTTGGTTTTAGAGTCGTAGTTAACCGCACACTTTACACACTGCACACAAAACCCATTTAAATCAGTACATAAAACACATTCAATAAAAAAGACAATGTAAAAAGACGTGTAATCTAAAGGAATTTAGACATTGTCCACAGAAGAATGTGACAGCGCCATCAAAACACCATCACATCAAAACTCACTATAAATACACCATAATACACCAGAGCTACAGCTGCTGCTACTATTTTTATGTGTATTCTTGCTACTAATTGCCCCCAAAGGCTATTGTGCTGCTAAAAAACTACAACAACTACTACTATTTTCAAGTAAGCTAAGAGAACTGCAGCACGTGCCAGGAGAAATCTCCCTCACTACTACAGCTGCTCTCCATTTTTTTTTTTTTTTTTTTTTTCTGACAAACAAAGATATTTGACTTTGGCATAACCATTGTCATTTTTGGCGTCCTGTGACTGTTTAGCAATAAAGAGCCAACTCTGTTGGCTATCCCGCCTCTCAAGTATAATGTCTGTCATTCACTTGACTTTGTTTTCTTTCCCCAAGTTTAATAATTTTAACATTTCTATGAGCGACTCATGGAATTCAAGACAGTATGCTGCCACACCAACGTCTTTGTCCACATTCTTTTTTTTTTAAAAGTAATTTCACCTGTGTTATTGATAGAGTCAGGAGGGAGGGAAATGCCCAATGTTGTTGCTGAATCTTTTCCCGGGGTAACTAATGCTGAAAAGAAAACACTGTAGCAATGTGAAATATGGCTTTGGAGGAATGTTTCACAGACTCACATTTCTAAGAGTGCTTTCTCTTTCTTCCCTTTCTTTCTCTCCCCTTTAAAACTTGTTTTGTTCTCGGGCAGACGGCGGAGGGAACATATCGACGATGTCTGAGTCTGAGTGCAGCTGGCTGTCCAAGTTAAAGCCAGTGCTCATTAATGCATCTGATTACTCTTCAGGCAAAGGCCGATCAGCAAGCGGCCCATACACACACACACACAAACACACAGAGAGGAGCATTTCGGGGACAATGATCAATACGGAGGCACTTCAAAAGAGCAATGAAGAGGAGGATATTGGAGAGAGGAATGTGCTGTTAGCTTAGAGTACATACTGTGAATGTAACCAGTGGTAATAGTGAAAATAAAAGTTTTAAAGACTGTCCAGATAGTGTACAGAGCTTACGACCTAACAAAATGCAATGAGTCAAACACAATTAAGGACAGAACTGACAACTATTTTCATTATTTTTGTTGATCTGCTGTTATTAATTTGATTAATTAGTAATTATTTGTTGTATAAACATTCATAAAACTAAAAATTTTGATTTCTGTTCCTAAAAGTCCAGAATAACATCTTCAAATTCCTTGTTTCATCTGTAAAAAAAAAGTTATTAAGTTGACAAAAACTATCCCAACTTCCTAGCTCAGACTGGATCTTTACCAGTAGATGAAATTTGGATTTTTTATTTATTAATTTTTTTAAATAATTGATCACTCACAGCGGCACTGAGTCGCAGAGCCAGTTTTTAAAACATGACAAATTCCACACAGGTTACTGATGTTCAGTCTTCCCTTATTTTGATGGTGTACTGCTGTGTTACTTTGAAATTATTACTGCCAGTGGTTGATCGATGGAAACATGGAACTTTGATGTGGATTGCACCTCAATGTGCAACAAAACACAATCAATCAAAAATTCACTGGTCTGCAGCACAACCAGTGGTGGATTGATTAATCGATTAAATTACTGTTTTAGCTCTAAACAAAGGTATCAATAGTACCAACATTTCAATAAATGTTCTTTTCAATATAAGAAAACAAGAATGTGACAATAAGGTAAACTGCAACAATCCACAAATACACAAAATTAAAAACTATAATTTAAGGAAATGATTATTTTAAAGCAAAAAAAAAAATTAAAAACAAGAGAAGAAAGACGACAATCAAACAAATAAGATCTTAATAACTTAGTTTCAGTAAGTAAATTTTAAAACTTTTTTTGTCTGACAAAAAAACAGACAGACAAAAAAAAAGAATTAAAGACAAAAAAAAAAAACAAGAGAGCCAAAAAATTAAAGAGACTTCTTGATGACATGAAAGCATGGAAATGTTGATGGGAGCAGAGATTTTCTTCACTTTGACAGACTAATCCACTGCCATTAACAGTTAAACTGACTAAATACAACAAATGACATCTGACATTCAACATCCTGAAAAGTCTAAACTCCTGTCTGTAGACACCAGAGGGGATTGGGAGAGATCTTGTAAAGAGGATGGACAATGCACTGTTTGTGTGTGGGTGTGTGTGTGTGTGTGTGTGTGTGTGTGTGTGTTGTGTGTAGTTGAGTGTTTGTGTGACTGGTCAGTGTGGTACTGTTTATCTCTAATTATAGTCAAATATGTGAACAAAGTTTCCAGAGGAGATTCCAGTGCAGCTGGCAGCTATTCAGTTCAGCTGCTCCCATGTGTGTGTCGCTTGTCTCAGTGTTTTCACTAGGTCTCTGTGTGTTTTAGTACGTGTGTGTGTGTGTGTGTGTGTCAAAAGGTCTATCCCATAATAACTGGCAGCTATCATTATCGCTTCCTTTGTCTTTGCTCTCCATCTAATCCGATTAAATAAATCTGCTAATGTCAATATACAATTTCATCTACAATTACGTCTGATTGGTCCCGTGACTTCCCCCCTGACTTGCCAGCAAAAACCTGACCGCTGACATGCTGGACAGACAGCCAGTCAGAGTGGGAGATGAAGCTTCCTTCACTGAGCGATGGCCAAGAAACACTGTTCAGTTTGACAGTTCGTCTTTCTCAGTATTTCGTCCTTTTTACACCAAAACGCTCGAGTGAGAGAGACAGAAAACGCGGTGAAAGCTTGGGAGGGAAACTGATTGTACATGTACAGTGGTAATTACACCTAAATTGAGGGCACATGCTAATCTATGTTAGGTCATCTCCAGTTCCACTTACATTTCCACATTTTGGACTAATTAAAACTGTAAATAATCAGAGCCTGTGTGTGTGTGTGTGTGTGTGTGTGTGTGTGTGTGTGTGTAACGGTGTGTAGGCAGCCACGACGTCTTTGAGGTGAACCAGTGGAAGAATCTTCCCATCACACTGCAGGAAAATTAAGTGCATACTCTTTGATTTTAACAAGACAGGAGAGCAGATACCTTTTTTTTTAGAGAGTGAAAGGAAAAGGGGAGTAGAAAAAGTGCTTCGCCAGCGAAAATGTTTGCAGATTGTGATGTGTGTTTAATTGAAAGGAACACTGGGGCAAAGCTACCAACATGGAAGAGGTGGGTGACAAGAGGGTTTTGCGGCTTATAGTTCATCCACTAGTTGGTCTATGAAACTGACAGAACTCTGAGTTAAACTTTCAGGACTGACTCTCCCCCCCTACGGCAAATTGCGAGATGAGGAAAAGGGGAATTTGCTATTCTCTGAGCCTTTGCCCTTCGAGGTGGTGAAAGAGTACAGAATATGAGTGGAGGGGTGGTGGGGAAGAGAGGAGGAGGTTGGGATCTGGGGGGCACTTCAGAAGATGAAAACAAGTTTGCCTTGAAAGGCAACTGGTGCAATATAAGCAACTCCAGCATAAATACTAGATGAACGTAGAGTAAATGTCAAAAGGAGTGGGGTCCAGAGACAGCGCAGTCACCTGCCTTTCACACAACACCGTCTTAGCTCAGGGTTACCTGTAGCCCTGGGCTGATTTGGCCCTGGGCTAACAAGCAATAAAAGAGTGAGCCTCGATTTGTGAACTGCAAACACAATTTTTTTGGAGACACTCGTCAGAGTCTGAGACATTTTCAGCATTAGCAACTTTTACCAATCATTTGTTTTTTTTTAAAAAAAAAAAAAAAAGACTGCTGTGCCCTTCAGGGTTGGTGATAATTTCAGGATTTTAGGAAAGGATTTATTTATCTTCTAACCCCCAGATTTTTTTTTCTTTGCATGAAAAGTTTGCGTGTCTTGCATCATTGCAGGAGCAACACTATGCATATTTCCCTCAGCACTTACAATCTCCAAATATTCCTCAACTTTTCCAACTGACAACCATTTGAATTTGAAGGATAGTGACAAGAGAAATGGAAAACAAAAACACAGTGCAACATTAGCAGCATTACCACTAATAAGGCTACAAAAGGTTATTCCCCCCCCCCAAACACTCAAAAAAAAGCTATTTAACCATTTACAGAGCTGGATATGGACTTAAGACAGAGAGAAAAAAAGAAAACCCTGCAGCGTGGATCTGAAACCACAACCACGACAAGAACAAGGCAAGAAAAGAGAAAAAAAATGTATGGGGGTGTGCACATGGCAGAGAAAAGGGGAGAGGGTGAGCGAAAGACCACACAGAAATATCCTGCAGCAATTCAATTATTCAATTTTGGAGGAGGAGGAGAATGAGAGAGCAGATCAGAGTGAGTGAAAGGCTCATCCTCATCTGTGATTGATTAGGTGAGACACAGACAGGATCCTTGCACAGTGAAAGTCAGCAGAGAGGAGAGGAGAGAAAAGGAGGAGAGGAGAGGCCTGAAACAGAATTTCACTGCAGCATTCCAGGAAAGTGAAATTCACAGCAAACTGAAAACCTAAAAGCTCAAGTCAATATTGTTCCCTGGATCAATCTATGTAGAGAACAAGGGTTGAGCCCACACAGAGGTCCCAGAAGTGATCAAGCATTGAGTTTTTATACAAGCCGTCAGAAAACACTGCTTCCATGCAGTTTCAAACCTATTTAGTTTGTCTATAAGCAGCCCATTCAGAGAGAGAAATAAGATTGTCAGAGACAAGAGTTTGAGTCACCTATTCCTCATACATAATACAGTATTTGTAATTATTGCATTAAATTCAACTGCCCGTTTCCTTTGACGTCAAAGCCCTAACTAGGACAAAATCAAACTATCAAAAAACAAAATTACTGTTCATGCATATTTTTGCGCTCACAGTTGCCTACATATTCAGCCAAACTCATTTAGGAACTGTAATTACAACCAGTTTCCCACAAAGCAACAAAATCTGATTTCTTTTCCTAAGAAGTTTGAGGGAAAGAGTTTTACATGCTGTCAGAGAGAATAAATGGCCTCTGAGAAATGTTATGTTAGTGTTTCTGGGTCGTCTTAATTCCTGGCGAACTTAATGACAATTTTAGGCCAAGCAACCACAGGTCCTAGACATAACAATTCCCACACAAGCTCAGCCCAGTTCTCCCCACCCTCCTGACAGCAAAGCTAAAATAACTGCGGCGATCTCACCTCTGAAAAATGAGTGAAATTGATACCGCCGCCATGAAATATCATCAGCAGCAATATTAATCTCTCACCTAGAGGTAAATGCTAATTTCATATACTATTAAGTTGATGAATAGGGTTTTAACAAACTCCGCTATTGTTAACAGCTTAAAGCGGACCAATTCATCAAGGTCATGATTACTCATGGACTGCAAAGAAATATTAGCAAGGAAAAGGGCAAAAGCATTAATGAAAAAGAGAAGATGTAAATAATAGGGGGTTAAAGACAGGCATGCCAAATGATTATTTGTGTCCTCTGTCTACATCAGAATCCTGCACTAAATGACAAATATAGCCAGAGGTTATGTGGTAGTGATTTGGTTTAAAAATGCTCAACTCAGCATTAGTATCAACAAGATGTGGCCAAAAAAAAGGTGGACAGGCTGTTTTCAGAAATTGGGAAACAGTGACACCTAGTGGTGGTTTAAAGTAACCTGTCAGTTTCTTCGATTCCTGCTGTTTTTATTAAGAGAAAATTGAAGGGTTTGAAAAAAGTTGGTCTGCCAAAGTAATGGTGACAAAATGAAGAGAAGAACAGATTGACCACTTTACCAAAACAGCTGACTTAAAAAGGATAAACAGAATGTTCTCTGGGTTCAGTTTTGAGCTGTAGTTGAGCATGAAAACAAGAAGACCGGTAAAAGAAACGCAAGAACATAGAGCTACAGTGCTCCGACAAGACTCTTAAAATCTCAAGAGTTACCATGTCAGAAAAGCTCCTATGGAGCATGTATAAAAGAAGAATGCACACTTGAAGATTTCCATACTGCAAAAGACACACAGACACAAACAAACAGAAACACTGATGCAAGCAGGTAGAAAAACACAACAGTGAATATAAGATCAAAGTCTGGACTGACCAGTTTGTTCTCTTGCAAGTAGAGTCTCTGCAGTTTGGGGCATCCTCTGGCCAAGGCCACCATGCCTTCATCTGTGATACTGTAGCACTGACCCAAGTGGATGTCCTTCAGCTCACTGCAGTGCTCTCCCAGCTGAAGACAGAAATGACAACTATTAAGTATATATAAAATTATATGGTGGAAATAACTGAATTCTTCATCTGGGAAAAAAGAACAAATGATTCTCAGATCTACACAATGAAACAAGATGATCTGGATTCTTTTGTTTCTGTAGGGACTCAAAATGAGCACCTTTTTAAGAGCGTCGTCTGTTAGTTTGTCCTGGTTGCCCACGTGCACCTTCACCAGCAGAGGGCAATGTGTCGCCAACGCTGACAGTGACATGTCCCCCAGTTGCTTGCAACGGTACGCTGTATACTTCTGCAAGCCCGGACAGTGAGAGGCTAGGGAGGACACACCATGGTCATGGACCCCTCTGCAGTCTGAGATGTTAATCTCTGTCACATTCTGCCTCCGAGAGGCTATTTTCACCAGCAGATCATCATTTACCTGGGGAGTAATGATAAGACAAATGGTAAATTTAAGGTGAGGGTATCATGGAAACGGCATGTTTTTATCTTAGAGGCAGTTATCCATCCTGATAGACACTAAAACCTCTCTTGCTCACCCACATAATCTCTAAAGATATTAGAGTTGTCTACTGTGTTATGTGCTTACTTGTTGTAGGCCACTGAGGTCAATTTGCTTCCAGAACTGAAAGTCCAAGCAGAGGTCCCTCCAGTACTTACAAACCAGAGAGGCACACAGACAACGTTCTTTCACTGTCAAGTGGGAGAGCACCTAAAAAAAATGCAACAATCCAAAGAGACGAGCCATTCAATGACAAATCATTTACTGTGGCTTATTCGTAAAAAAAAAATCCTTGTTTAGTTGTTTAGCATCTTTCATTGTACCAAACCAATGGATAAATAACAATAACACTAATATGACAAAGTTAGTTTGACTCTTTGATGAAGTCTGACCTTGAGAAGAATGGAAGAAGGCAGGTGGTTGATACTTAGATGATCAGCAGCGTCAGAACTTCTTGCCTGGCAGTCGTCATAACGATGCAGGCAGCAAGGGGACAAGTCTGAACTGTGGGGCAAATCAGCACGAAGACCCAACCCACAGCAGCCATCAGCAGGTGAGGAGGACGAGGAGGATGCAGAGGAAGAAGAGGAGGAGGAAGAAGAAGGAAGTGGACAAAGGGGAAGGTGGCAGTGGCCAGTTTCGGAGTTCGATGCTGCCTCTCCTCCTCCGCTTCCTCCCACCCCTCCATTCTCCAGCCCTCCGTCAGGGGCAGTGAAGGCACAGCGTGGCTGCTTGCATGGAGTGCACCTCTGCACCTCGGAGCACTTCCTCTTGCACACCTGCAAAGACAGACACACACACACACACACACACAGATTAGGGCTTGTCTGTGAAGCCTTTAATTTCAATTTCAGCGTGAAGGAACTTTACAACACCCACATTATGGAACAACAAAAAATAACAAAAACAGAACTCCTGACCTGACAGGATCAAGTCAAGTACAAAACCTTGACTTGTGAATACAGAAACTTACTAATTACATCTTGAGAACAGAGAAAACCATTTTGAGCCCTGTCTGACTCACATCTGAAATGCTTGTTTAAATACAATTAGTGATTAGTTAATTTTCCACCTCTTTTCCAGGTAAATCTTCACTTGTCTAAATGCAATCAGTAGCTGTGCTGCCCTAATCAGTTAATGTCCTGGTCAACAAACACATTTAAGTGAATGATAGCTGATCTGTGATCTTTTCAAGATAATAAACCATCCTTCAACATAATTGCGTTCACTTGGAGAGTGATAGATTTTCTTCACTGTAAAATAACTGAGTGCCCTAAATACTATGGCTGTTTGCTGGCTGTATCTTCACTAAGTACAATATTTGATACAGTTGGTGCAGCATCTTTCCAGCTCCTTACCATCTCAGTGTAGTCGTTGGTGCAGCCAGGCACAGGCACAGGTATGGGTACGGTCACAGACACCCCAGCAGTTCGAAACAGTGCTGGTGGTGGAATAAGTTTGGCAGGAACAGCTGACAATAGGCTCCTCCCCTGGCCCTCCCAGATAGATAGTTCCCTCGGTGACAACAGAAACTTAGAGCAGTCCTCAGGAGATGCGAGTGTTGCGTATCGCTCAGCAAGCTTCGAGGCAGCTACTGCTCCGATGCCAACTCCACCAACGCCGGGTACGCTGATTCCAGTGATACTGTTGTGACGACACCCGCTGCCGTTGACGCCGGCCTCCAAATGGTTGTTGTCTTCGTCGAGACTGCTACTGTTGCTGTGAACAATAAAGCACAGCATACAAGGGCCCTGCAGGAAGCAGTTCCTCTTCTTTTTCTTCTTGTGGTGCAACTTGCGTGTCCTCTTTTTCAGGCGGTAACCATTTTTCGAGAGAAGATGGCCCATATAGATGATTCAAAGAGACTCTACAACAACAAGAGAAAGTTCATCAGCTGGTGAACAAATGCATCAGTAATCTTCTCAGTGATCCATCTTCAGTGACAAAAAGAACAAAGAGACCTGTAAACAGATGTTACAGCTCCCACAGAGCTTTGATCTCAACATCAGGGAGCTGGTCTGCGATCAGGTGAAAAGACAGCGGAAACGGAGGCTGCCTAAATCCACAAAATAACTGGAAAGTTTTCCCAAGATGCTTGGAATAAACTTCCTGCTGTTTGTTTGTTTGTTTTGTTTTACAAAATATAAACTTAATTTTAGTTTTACTTGGACTGTGTACGAAATTATTTACTAAAAATATTTTGTTTAAAAGTATCCTCACTTTACTTTTAGTAAGAGAAATATCTGTACTGTAATGTACTTTATGGCACATGAGGACAAATCACCATAGATCTATATTGTATTTCCTGAAACAGACTGAGAACAGATTTGAAACCTGAAATAGATCAATGGCAGCAAACATCATTACACTACTTTCCCCCCATGAACTACCCATTATTATAGTGCACAATGACATTTTAGCTTGGTATGACAATGAATGACATGCTATTCCTGCTTGTAAAGGGAAATAATATCTTGAGTGGGTTTCCAAATAAATGTCCTAATAAAAAGTTTTATATCAAGTGCCATGACATTCTCATTCTGCACCCTCTGTTGGCATGTTACTGCTAACACGGCCCAGATGAATCTATTCAGCAAAACTGTGAAAGTTGCCAACAAAAATCACTGTTATTCACTGGCATTATTCAAGTCACTCTCAGTGGTATTTTAGAAACAGTTTTTTCTCAAAACTTAAAACGTGTCACTACCCACAACAACACATAACCACAACCACTGAGCTTCAAGACACATGACACCTTGTGGCATTACTAAAACAACAAAATCTTTTGCTTTCCCCACTGACCTACTGCCCTTTTAATATGAACCTTGGTACCATTACGTTCTCATAAAGGATTGTACAAAAAAGACTGTGTCATAATCATTTCTTAAGACTAAGCCCCATGAGAGGAAAGCCTTAAATGAAATAATCAAGGCCTTAATGTTTGTATCATGGGCTTTCCATGAAACAAATAATTATCTAATAATGCATAATATAGTTTAGTGTGTGTGTACGTAGTGGTTATGTGAGCAGAGATGTGACACTGAGGATCTCTTAGTGTCTATATGTGTAGACTATGTCTTAGATTACTTGTTATTTGTTTTCATTAAGTACGTTTGGGCATTCACTTTTGATCAGCTCTGGGATACTAAAATCCATAATCGAGCGAGTCTAAAGTGAAGCAAATAACAACGCGATTGCAGCCATGTTTAACCCGCTGTCTAATACATTAGACTTCTATTATAGTTGTAGTTATGACTAAATTACTTCTCGCGTGCTAAAACCGTAGTTTGATTTACTACGTGCAAGTAGCAGATTCATTATTGTCAATGTGTTACTATTGTCTATCAAAGAAACAGCTACGATGCATCGTCTGGCTGCTGCCGAATGAAAACACAAAGATGTAAACAGTGAACAGGTGGTCATTTGTTTAGCATATATACACACACACATGCAGCAAATCAGTCTGAACGTGACAGCTGTAACCGGACTGAAGTGGCGACAGGTTTATGTCTAATATATGTTGTAAGTCAACAACGCAATTACCACACATGACTTGGAGAAAGACAAGACACGGCTCGGTCGTTAACCCAGGTCAGTTTTTCTACCAGGTTAGCTTGCTCCATCACTAGATGCTAAGTTAGCTGTAGCTCCAACATGAAACATCTCTCACCACTTCACACGGTGCTCCCACACTCCGGACGGTGCTCGCATAATACTGCTATGCTGCACGGTCAAAATGAGCGCTGACAAGTCCCGACAGGAGAGACACGGACGTAAGAAAGCTAGTGAACTCGCGTAGCTGTGGCTCTGCAGCTGCTGGTGCTGCTGCTGCTACTGCTCAGCACTGGAGGACAACACTTCCGCACCGAAAGAGCAGCGCGACGGAAGCCGACAAGAGTGATTCGTAATTCGACGTTGGGAGACTGAATGAACAGGTATGGAAGAAAACTCAGTATTTTATACTAAAGTAACGGGGAAAAAAATACTATATTGATATAAATAATCTGTTAAAACAAAAGGTCCTAACTGGACAATTTTAGGTACACCAAGACAGAATTATTAATCTAATATAAGATATAATATAAGAGTTATAATTTAACAGTTTCTATTGAAATAGATGCTGATTAGACTGTTTAATGTTTTTCTCTAATTTACTTTTACCTCGTTGAGATAAATAGGGTGGACAGAATAATAGAAACACCGGTCCATACAACACACGACTCATAATTAATCTTAAACAATTTCAGCATTTAAGTTGAATAACACAAACTTTCAAGTGTGTTGAATTAGATTGGTGTACCTAATAATCTGGCAACTGAGTGCAAAGTTAAAGCACCTAAAACAAAAACACAGATTAGGATGTTTTAAAGTGTACCGATGCCAGTTGTTAACCTATATCAAACAAAAAGTTATTATTATTATTATTGTTGTTGTTGTTGTTGTTATTATAATAATAATAATAATTATTATTATTATTACAATTTTCTGTCATCTCTCTCTCCCTCTCTCTCTCTCTCTCTCACACACACACACACACACACACACACACACACACAGCACATGGGCGTGAATTTCCAGTCTGCATGGTCGGTAACTCCCAAAATAGTCGCGCTGTGACTTCAGGAAGCCTCAGAGCAAAAATGGCTGAAGTAGTTTCACCAATAACTCGACAAGTAACTAAAGAAAACCAGGCAGTTCGTGTCTCTTCTGTCGATATTCGTCTTGAAGATGTTGAAGATTGTGTTCTTTTCGACCGGAATGGAGTCTCCATTCTTTTCAAGACCTTATATCAAGACAAGAAAGCGGTCATAATTTTTGTGCGGGTAGGGTTTTTTTTTTTTTTGTTTTGTTTTGTTTAACCTTTGCATTGACTAACCAGACGTTGAAGTCGTTACATCATGAGGGGTTTTCAGACAGACTTAGATCGAGCCTCAAAAGGTGTTTCTTTTGAAAGCATCAAGGTAGGATACGTGAGAATCAGCCTTGCGGGACAGATGCCACAACAACATCCCAATGCTATGATGGAAATGGAAGAATGAAGAGATCATGTCTATAGGTGAAAACAGAAAGCTAAACACTCATATAGGTGTAAGATAAAGAGTTTTAAAACGTGGTGACATTTCCTACAATTGTAGCATATTAACACAAGAGACACTGTTTGTCCCTGCAGAATTTCTTATGCTACAGTTGCAAAGAATATGTGGATGATTTGAGCAAAATACCGAGAGCGACGCTGGAGGTGAGTGGATGATACTGTAGTGACAGCTCAGATAGGTAGATACTGATTCTGAATCATCCTAAAAAATCTGATGTGTGTTGTTGCAGGAAGCAGACATTAGACTGGTTGTGATTGGTCAGTCTGCGTATCATCATATAGAGGTAATACATGTGTGACCAATATGCATAACATCGTAATGTCCCACATATTTCTGTCACGCTGAATCTGCAAAATTTACTTTTTAACTTACATATGTCTCTCTATTCTTCATCTAGTCATTCTGCTCGTTGACCGGCTATCCTCATGAAATATACGTGGACCCGCAGAGAAATATTTATCAAAAGCTTGGGATGAAGAGAGAAGAGAAATTCACAGACTCTGGTAATTCACAAGTGTGAGAGCAGTGTGAGTCAACTTATTCTGATGAGGTAATTTATGAGGAATTTTGTGCTTGTGTTCATATATTCAGCAAACCCAAGTCCCCATGTGAAGTCTGGTGTTTTTGTGGGTCAGATGAAGAGTATATGGAGGGCCATGACGAGCCCATTATTCGACTTTCAAGGTGACTTACATCAACAAGGTGGAGCCATCATTGCAGGACCAGGTGAGCTTTCTTATCTCTCTGTCTCTGCATTTACAATCTTAATTTCTATCTTTCCCTCCATTGTCTCTCTCACTCTTTTTTCTTTTCCACAGGATCTCAAGTCCATTTTTACCATTTTGACATGAATCGTCTGGACCACATGCCCATCTCTTGGCTGCTCCAGCTCGCTGGAGTTCAACAGACTCTGGACTTCAGCAATAAGCCAAAGATCATTCATGTGTAGGCAGCCGATTGAATGAGAGGATGCTTCACCTTCACACATCACTGTTATTACCATGTACACACACTGTTTGTTTCACTACACATCACCGTTCTACACTGACAAACCACAGCAGTATTTCTTTGTACATTATTCAGCACATTTCTAATGGATTGTGTCAAAATGTTGCATATGTTTTAAGATTTTTAGTTATTTAATGTAAACTATACTTGACCAGGGAGTCAAATCTTTTTTTTTTTGTTTTGTTTTTACAGGAGAAATTTGACCACAGTGGCAAAATAAGAACATATCACATAATTAATAATTAACACCACAAAAGAAGACCTGAGAGACACGAGTGCAGTAAAAACATTCGGTCTATGCTGAGGGTGTAACCACATTTGATCATCAAAATAGCATGAGTGATGTGTGATCGGGTGTGTAACAGTTTGCTTGTTTGTTTAACTTTATTCTCTTACCTTTTCCATCATTGCAGTTGTGTTGGAATTATGTGTAGCGATAAATGCTTAACACCAACTAGTGCATTAATGTTTGTAATTGGCCTGATTAAACTAAGACCCGCTTTCCTCATTTACACAGTGTTTATTGTGCTGTAAATTAAAGTTTTATTGCTATAACTTGGCTGCAAATTGTATGCGATGCAGTGCACTGGTGCATGGCTTCAACACAGTCATATCCAAATGGGATCTATTAAGACACATTAGGGCTACATTCCCAGCTCGTTATCTATACTGTACACTGTAACACAGCTGCTGCTATTGAACAGTGAAGGGTGGGCACTGGACATCTAATCCTGATACGTCACATGCAGGGGATTCAGAAAGCAGAAACCTGCCCCTGCTCACACAGACGTCACCACCAGAGAGGCTGGAGCAGGAGGCTACTGTGTTGTGTCTCGCCTGACACTGATACAACACACGCCAAGCAGAGAGATAGGAGCGAGACATGTCATAGCAATAACAACAGCGACAAAAAAAAACAAAAAAAAAAACGGAGGGGGACAGTAAAAGCCGACGCATTGCGAGGCAGTGAAGGAGGAGGAGGTCTGTCTGCAGCTGCAGCTCGGTAATGTCCTCCGTGAAGCCTTGAAGAGAAAATGAAGCGCAAGAGCGAGAGGAGACGAGCCGAGTCGAGGAAAAAGCGCTGTGCAGCCCACAACAGCTCAGAGGCGGAGCCAAACTCTGATATTTACATTGAGATAGCAGGTAAGAGGCGCTGCAGAACGAACCCTGTCAACTTTAGGGCCCAGTTTGGCAAATATACAGAAGATGCATGCTGCAGCCTGCGCGTGCATATCATTGTTTTTACAATAGCCAGTGAAAGTCTTTGATTTTATTCATCTTTTTTTGCCCTAATATGGCGACACCGCCTGTCCCTCCAACGTTAATGCACTAGGTTTTGCGTCGACTTGTCTGCACAATATACACATATTATCAATTCAGTTTTATGTTGTTGTTTGTTTGTTTGTTTTAACTCAAAGATAGAAATAACACTAAAACTTATTTTTGGTTTTGTTTTATGAGATTGTGTTTGAGGTATAAATGTGCATAGAAAGATCAGTTGGCGCTTTTGTGCGTCGTTGATTTTTCTGTCTTTTGTGGCGTTTTTCCTGGATTTTTTTTTTTTTTTTTGCACATCCTCGAGGAGCTCAAGTCTGAGGGGAGGGAGGTCAGTCCAAGTGGAAATCGTGAATCTGACTGGCTGAAGGATCGTCCTAGCAACCGCTTGGGCAACGTTCCCGAGACCTATCATGTGTCTTATCTGGAGAACTTTAAACTGAAGAGGGCGTTACTGATGGTTCGTTCCACCAATCAGAGCGCGTTCGGCTTCTCTCTCAGCCAATAGCGTCCCGAGAAATTTCTTGGGGGCGGAGTTACGCAGGAGATCATTTTTAGCAGAGTGCGCACTTGTACTCGGAACTGGTCTTCCCTCCTCTCCGACTGGTAACTTTTTTTCCTTCCCTCTCTTGAGAGCATAGATTTAAAAAAAAAAAAAAAAAAATAACTCTAGACTTTTAAAATTATCGCTTTTATCTACAATTTAATAACCGCACCGTATATTCTTATTGTAAGTTTCACTCAGTATGCACTAGTCGTCGTGAAAGAATTCAACCTTGTACGTTTCACCGCAAATCGTCATGTTCAAATCTGTGGGTAAGATGACCGCGGACGATGTTTCGCCAAAATGTATCGAATTCATCAAAGGTAAGTTGCATTTAAAACAAAAAAAATACACGAAAGAAGTAGTTGTATTCGAAAGATATGCTGCTTTGGGGGAAACTAACGAGGTGGAGGGAAGGGTGGGGGGCAAAAGTTAAGTATGCATGACAAAAACCAAGTAACAGCCTCTTTATTTTGTCTTCCCTACCCCACCCCCCCCCATTCTCTTCCTTCCCTCCCTCCTTCCAGATCAGCTATATTTCGCCATACTTCAGCAAAAGATCAAGAGCACAGTTGAAAGACACTGTTTCTGCATAGATGAAGAGCTGGCGTACGAGAAGTAAGTTATCAGTCATGGTTTGCTGGATATTGCAGTGAAGGACACTGCCCTTGTGTTATCACTGCAGTCATCTTAGAGATATAATCTCACACCATTAGCACTGATAACAAACATAAAACAAATGCAAACAAACAAAAAAAAAAAACACACAGTGAATCTCAGTTTAGCCTCGAGTGCACAATCCATCAGTGTGTTCAGATTTTTGTTTTAGTACCTAAAAGTGTTTAGGTGCACTTTCCTTTGTGCTGTTGGATGAAATCTAAGCAATCACAACAACATTAAACATTAAAGGAAAAGTAAAACAAATGCAAGCACCTCGCCACTGCTACAGTAGCAGTTTCATGGTTTTTAATGTAATAGAGAGCAGTTTTGTTTCAATGGGACTCGACTGACCTTTGTAAGTCATTTTTATGCCAGTGGTACAAAAAAGACCTCTTGTTTTAGCAGATTTTTTTGTCCTGTTCTGATTGACCCACTCTAGGATCAAATGTTTCCAAATATAGTCTTTACTCTGTCAGTGTTTTTACTGTGTTAGTCTGAGGTAGCTAATTCGATGTAGTGAAACTTCCCCAGAGATCGTAGCCGGTTGCATAAATAGCAACTGTGACACACTCTTCTTTTTCTTCTTTTGTCTCTGTTCCCCTCCCTCAGCTTCTATGCGGACTTTGGTCCCCTCAACCTGGCCATGTTTTATCGCTTCTGTTGCAAGCTGACAAAGAAGCTCAAGGTAAAGTAAACCAATGCTTTTAATTACACTTCATGGAACTTAGAATGGAAGGTCAATTAATATCTTTAATTTAATCCACATGAATAAAAAAAAAAAGAAAATTAGGTAGGATTATAGATTTTTTTTTTTCATGCCAGTTTGTAGGACATGTACATTTTAATTTATGCTCCAAGTAATCGTGTCATCTTGCTTGAGGAAGTCAAGGTATTGTAAAAACATGAAGATGATGTAGGTGTGTTCCTATAATGCCCACATGTGGTATTGCATATTCATATGTCGCATAACTATGTAGGGCAGTGCATTTGTTAACACTGTTTGGAATTAATGTCTTTACAGTCCATTACGCTCTCAAGAAAGAAGATCATATTTTATACCTGCGGAGACCAGAAGAAACAGGCTAATGCTGCCTACCTCATAGGCTCTTATGCTGTAAGTAGTGTGTCAAACTTTGTCGCCTATAGTTGGTGATAATTACATAAATAATCTTAGATATTACATCAACATTTAAGATAAGAGGCACTTGCTGATCAGGCATCTGTGTTTTGAAGGTGATGCATCTGAACATGATGCCAGAGGAGGCCTACAGTCTGCTGGTGTCGAGGAATTCAACATACATCCCATTCAGGTAACAAACCATCATATTTATTCTACATTTAATTTGAGTTTTTTTTTTCCAACAGTGAATTACAACAAATCTATTGACAGTATCAGTATCATTGTATAATGTGGTCAAATCACATTTATTGCTTTTAGATATTGCAATTTGCAATAGACTTTGTAACACACCATCATGGTCCGTAATATGAATTCCAGTTCTTCTTCTCTATTTTTAAATGTACGGTCAAGAATATCCAGTCTCAAGCCAAGCCTATGCATTTACCTGCTTGCACCAAAATGGTCACATGCATCTGCGTCTTAAGTCTCACATTGTCTGCAGCCATGAAGTACACAACATCTCTAGCTAAACAGAACAAGACCATCCGTCACCCCTTTCCATCACTGCATTTCCAACTACTCCTAAGAATCAGAAACTGTTAATGTTTCAGGACCTGACAAGATAAAGACGAGTGTTATCAGACCAACCAGAGTGAAATTCACTCAGCTCGTTCCTTGTGATTTGATTTGGCCAATCGGCACAGCCAGTGTAGATCCACATTATTAGACAATGCCATTGTTACAATTGTAAAACTGCTCCAATCTATATAATTACCTTGAAAAGTAGGTTATAGAAGATCATCTGATTGCCCTAAAAAATCCATTATGAAATGGTAAAGGAAAAGTAATAAACCTTCACAAACAGTTGTTGAAAAATTCTTGCATCTACTAAATTTTAAAAATATGACATCTAATCATGTAACCTTTAAGTGAATGTTTTTTTTATACTGTTCAGACACAAGAGAGACACAAGAATAAGGCTTCAAGTTTATAAGACCTTGAAGGCCCTAGGGCCGTTGTGTCTTGTTACTATGACTGTGACTATAAAATGGTAAATTAAAAAAACGGAGTGTTAAAAGCAGATGCGGAACACGACTAGTGAGAGATGTGGAAAATCAATTGAGACCATTAGACGTGACATAGAAGTCTACATTGTGGCCAGACATTTTTATAAAATAAGAATAGATCCTTTAGTATGTTGCACTGATAAAGACTGTATTTATAATGTATGTATTATATATAATATATGTATTTATGTTTCACAGAGATGCTTCATTTGGAACCTGCATGTACAATCTGAACATCTTAGATTGCCTCCACGCTGTTCATAAGGTGCGTAATTTTAAGATTTATTTACTTTTCGTTCTTGCTGCGTCACGCACAGAATGTAATTAAGTCTTTTCTAAACATCTTTCAGGCTCTGCAGTACGGCTGGCTGGACTTCTCCAACTTTGATGTGGAAGAATATGAGCACTATGAGAGAGCAGAAAATGGAGACTTAAACTGGATCATTCCAGGAAAGTTCCTAGCATTCAGTGGGCCTCATCCAAAGAGCAAAATAGAGAATGGTAATGGGAAAGTACATTACAGGAACATTTCTAACTTCACTTTAATACATCCTGAACTCATGAGTGTTTTTCCTCTCAACTCTCAGGGTATCCTCTGCATGCGCCTGAGGCTTACATTCCTTACTTTAGGAAACACAACATCACCACTATCATTCGCCTCAACAAGAAGATGTACGACGCCAGGCGTTTTACAGACTCTGGCTTCGAACACCACGACCTGTTCTTTGTGGACGGGAGCACACCGAACGACACTATCGTCAGGAAGTTCCTCAACATCTGCGAGAACGCAGAGGGAGCCATAGCTGTCCACTGCAAAGGTGAGGTTTCTAACCCAGATTCACACAGCAAGAAATGTTGTGAGGTCAAACTGGTCAGGTTGACTGTGGTTAGCTTGTCCTACACCAGCTTAATGACCTATCTCCTTTTTTTTTTTTTTTTTTTGGTTAGCTGGTCTGGGGAGAACCGGCACTCTCATTGGCTGCTATATGATGAAACATTACCACCTGTCTGCTGCAGAGGCTATTGCCTGGATACGGATCTGCCGACCAGGGTCTATCATTGGACCACAGCAGAACTTTGTTGAGGAGTATGTGTCCACTGAAACAGGATTTTCATTACTTTTATCACAACTTCAATTTTAAGCCTTTCAGTAAATGACAACCTTGGCCTTTATTTAGCAGGAGTTTGACAGTCCAGGTAGATGTGGTTTGGTTTTGATTGACAGCAACGTAACACATGTTGGCAACGATTACAATCAATGCCGCAACTATTGTGACATTTTAGTTCAGATGTTGACAGAGTGACTGGTGCAAGGAAATCCCTGACACGGCTTTTTCCACTTCAGATCACGGCAAAAAGTAGAAACACAAAGGCGTCTTGTGTAATCTAAACAAAACAGGGGACAATTTGTATGTTCACCTATTGTAAGATGTAGTTTAAAAAAAAAAAAAAAAAAAAGAAAGAAAGAAAGGTTTCAGGATTGTTAAAAAAATATGTCATTAAATTGGAAGGTTCTCTATCATAGGAGAAATCTTTAAAACAATCTTGGTTTTTTTTGTGATTTGATGATTTTTTGTGGATTAGTAAGCAGAACAGTCTATGGGCTGAAGGAGATGTTTACCGGGAGAAGATACTGAATGAACAAGAGAATGGAAAGATGGCTGTAACCAGGATCTTGTCTGGAGTGGATGACATAACCATAAATGGGAGCAACAAGAACAGGGCATCCAAGAAAGAAGAAATGGATCTGGTGAGTTTAGAAATTATTTGTGTACTTTCATATGTACTTTCCCCAAGTGGGGAAAAAAAAATCACAATGAACTCGTGACTTTTTTATCTGTTTATCTATTAATTTCCTTGTTTAGTATAATGATGAGGAAGAGAGAAATGGCCTCACACAGGGTGATAAACTGAGAGCCTTGAAGAGCAAGAGGCAGTCCAGGTCGTCTACAGGTTCACTATCGTAAGTACCAAAGCAGCCTGCGAGTGTCATCGTGCATCACAACGACAATGTTGTAGCTCTGTAAAACGAGCAGTGCGTCTCTGTGTCAGTGCCTCAGACCATTACATGTATACTGTAGTGTTTTTCATATCATGAGTATCTTATGATTTGGAAACATTATAATTTGACAATGAACAGGAAGTGTCCTTGTAGGAGTTTCTTTTTATTATGTTAACCATTTCATTTAATGAACTCTCTCCTTTCCGTGTTTGTTTATTCAGGGTAGGCAGCTGTCTTGTGTCAGGTTGTAGGCATGTCCAGTCTGTTAGTGTCTCTCCTTTGCCCATACCACAGCAATCCCTGTATCCCTGTAATTATTTCAGTAACAGTTTTTGTGTCCTCTCTTGGTTTCTTAGAGCAAATTAATTCAGATACAAGTAATTCCATTTTCATCTTCTAATCAGTGAGTGATGAAAACGAACAATAATTCAAGGATGAAATGGATCAAATAATAAGACATGGAGTGAGTGACATAGTTGTTTGAAGGGATAGACTCGAGTTATCTGATACACAGTCTTCCAGAAAAAACTTTTTTTGGCTGGATTTAGAAAGGCACAAAAGATGTGGAAAGTGACAGAAGCTTGAAGCTCAAAAGTAAAAGTCAGAGCCGGAGAAAAAAAAAATATGTAGGTCAAATCAATATAGAGCTCGCTAGTCACTAGGTTATCATGTCACATTGTCCTTGAGGTAACTGGGCCACTCATGTCATTAAGAGAAAGGCTTGCGATAGATAAATGTTCATCACTCTCGGCCAAGATTTTACACTGCAGCATCTATAGAACATTATACCAAAGCTCCCATACTTCCAACATTACCTCATCAGCCTTTTACAGATTAACAGTTTATCAGACTGGTTTGTTTGCCTTAAATGTTAACATTCATGGCACCGCAGTAGCGTCAGATCAGTTTGGGATGAAGGCAGGACAGAAGCAGAGTTCACTTTGATCAATGTGAACTGGTGTTAGAGAATGGGGCAGTGAACAAATGGATATTTAGTCACCGCAGCTCAGAACTGAACTGAATTAAATGCATGCTGACTATAGGAGTATGTAAATCAGTGGTTAAAAATAAAAGTATACGATGACTATTTCTGAATAAGAATGCAGCCCAGACAACTGCACTGTGTGACTAGCCAGCTCTGTGGCAGCATTGTGTACCAACCATAGATCATAAAGTCATAAAGCTCTTCTCATAAAGTAGTCTAAAAAAAAGCTTAATAGATGTTTTTGACACCCTGTCTTAATAACACCCACATCATTTGTGCCCGTATAAATCAGGCCGTGGAAGGTTGGGTATCAGCATGGCTGAGGATGGTTGACTGGCCTCTGCCAATGTACCCATGTGGCTTTGGCTTTTGTTGTCCCATGTCAGGCAGGTGGTAGTGTTCTGCTGCAGCCTCATGGGCACGGTGTGGCCGATGTGTTGCCTGCCGTTCAAAAGATAGCAAGAGAGAGGCAGAGAAAGAGTGGGGGAGAGGAAAAACAGAGAGAGGATGTGAGGTTTTGTATGATGGAGGTAAGTGCACGTCACTTCCTTTCTAGCTGACATCCTCTTCCTGTAGAAATGGTTGCTATGCCAGGGAATGGTATGGCTAAAGGTATGGCTGATTTGAAGTTGTTCTTTTTTTTTCTCCTTTTTTTTTCTTTGGATGACTACGGTGTGACGTGGATATGCACTTAGTGGATGCATTACATTGACACGCCTTTCATTGTCTGCCTCATAGACACACTCAGCTGTTCTGCTTTGATATCGAGGTTTATCTGAGATATCCCCTTAGTTACAGTAACAATCTCTAGTTGAGCCTGCTGTAATTGTTATCAACAGCACCAATTATTCAACTAATCACGGTTCTATGTGAGATCTGGATTAGTTGAATTAAATGTTTTAGTGCATGGCTTGCACTACTGACTTGGCACATTAAAAAGGGAAAGTGGGACCTCGTTCTGATCTGCAGTAGGTTCAGTAAGTAACTTGTCTGCTCAACCACTTAAGTTGTAAGTGGTTTTGGAAATTGTGAACTTGAATACTTTTGTGTCATAATCATCTATGACTGAGGTGTTTTCTGAGTTTACTTATCATCTTTAAATGGCATTGGTGGAATGGTAAATTCCTTCAGTTTCTTATTCTAATATAAAGGATTATAAAACATCATATCTGAGTTTCTGTGGAGTTAGTGGGATGAAAACTGGTTCTTATCTATTCTCAGGAGGGAGTTGAGGCAGAAGAGAGATCTGCTTGCACTGCAGGCCATATACCTTATCAGGGTATGTGTTGGTAGACAAACCTCTAACTTGCAGCTGAAGTTCACCATCTGGCTCCACTGTTTGTTTTATTATGTAATACTGAGGTGCATGTTGAATTCAAACAAGAACAACAAGTATACGAAAACGTCTCTTCATCTTTTCTGCCTTTTTCACGCATGGCAGCAGGCATGCAACCCTTGGACATGCACGCATGGACATGCCTCTGTGTTCAGTCTGTGTTTGTGTCTAACGTAATTAATGTTGGGCTGGGGTCATTGTCAACTGCCTGTTGTTTTTTCCATTGCTTTTGTGACTGGATCAGTGTACAATACATACTGAGCTTTGTTTACCTCAGATTTCCATCTCTGCCAGCTTCTATTTAAAAGGTCTGTTTTTTTTCTTGTTGAACAAAATTTGATAAGGAACTGATTGTTAGACACATTTTTATCCACAAACACTAAGAGCTTATAGAAATGATACATTATCTGGATATGTATATTATGGTTAAAGTATTGTCCATGCATCTTTTAACAGGCCTTATTTTTTAGCCAAATTTCTCTCAATAGTATTCACTCTTTTTAAATAATAATTTGTCATTTAGTTATTTTTGGTTTCAGTTCAGTTTTCCAAAAATATTTTGTCATGTCTGCTATCCATGTTGTCTGTCACTATTAGTGATGTTATATATTTGTCAAAACTCTTAAATAACTCATTTATATTAATTATCAAAAATTGAGTATCTGCCAGTATGTTTTCTGTTGTCTCAAATATCAATATCTATTTCAAAATACCCATGTCGGTCAAAGTATATTGTGAAACTGTAACACATCAGAGCAAGGAAAGAACAATAACTTGCTGACATGACAGGCAGTGCTGGATGCAAAGCTCTGTGAAAGGTATTTCATCTAATCCAGTCCCAGTGGAAAAGCAGAACATCAGAGGCTTTGTGTCCTGCCCGGACGTCTCTTGTCTCTCCTTCCTTTTTTTCCCTTTTTTTCCGTTTGCTCTTGTTGTTGGATTTGTCCTCCTTTCAGATGGCTGGTAGCCATGCTGCTCTCCTCCCTGTGTAGCCTTGCCCTGTGGTGGATTGTGTATGGCTTCCCTTCTTCCATCCTGCATTTCTGTATAGACGGGTTAGGATTTCAATGAGTTCTACCGCCCGTCAGCCCCCAAAAAACCTGTCCTGCCCCCCGTTCTGGAGCTCTAACTGAGAATGCTGTAAGTGAGCCCCCACATGTCTTCCTTTAATTCCCAACCCAAATCAGAAAGTCGTTCATCCTCTTGTTACTTTATCCTTTCTAAGAGCACAGTAAACTTTGAACTGATAAGCAGAGCCAGTGTTTAAAAATCTGAATGCTCAGAGGCTCCTGCCTTGTCCGTGTCACCATTTCTCAATATGATTTTGTTTCCATAGACTGTTCCCATCATCCTGTCATCTTTAAAAATCATGCTTTGCTGGGTAACGTGTTGATTGAACTGAACTGTCAAAGTCAAAATCCCTCAGATAAGCTGAGGGGGAAAAAAAGACTGTAAAAAGTCGAATCCAGTCTCTGTTTGATGTTTAGTGCCACCTTCTGGCTTTTTCTGGTACTACTTGGCTTTACTAATCCTTCTTGGCTGCTGGAGCTGCAATAACAATCTGTGCCTCAGTCAAAAGCTTACAATTTTTAAAGCTTCCTCACCCATCTCCATTCAGTCTTCTCCTCCTCTCCCTCCACTCTGTCCTGTCATCCCTCAGTTCTCTCTATATAATAAAGTTTAATCACCATTTTTCTTTTTACTTTTATGTTACTTGTGTTTTTACAGACAGGAGGAGAATAAGATTCACACCAGGTCATCATCACAGTCCCTGAGGTAAAGTTTGCAGGATATTTGTACAGTAATACGCCAGCCGTCTCTGACAAAACATGACTAATCACGACACTCTCCATCTGCAGCAGGGTCATCCTGCAGACCAGTGTTCAGACCTGTAAGACCAGCATGAACCCCTTGGCCCTGTCTGACCACTCAGACAGCAGGAAGAGGACCAGAACCTCATTGCCAGGCAACGGAGTAGGACGGTCAGTCGCTGGACTTCACACTGTGCGCTCATTTAACTTAATGATATCCCCGATGTATAAGAGTGAATTGAGGACAGCGTCTTTTTCTGTTTGCAGTTGAAAACTGTTGATAAATTAGGAGTTTTATATATACTTGTGTATGCAATAATAATTGCATCATATTCTGTTTTGATGTGACTTTGTTATGTGGAATATTTCAACACAGTTGAAAAGAAACCAAGAGGCTATAGCCACTCATGGATCCTTGTGGAGTAAATTAACAGCTTCCCTTTTCTCTGCCAGCTCCCTGTGCCACACCAGGCTGGTCAGGTCCCTAGGCAACTTGAATGTAGTGACTGCTGGCGACAGGGACCCAATGTGTTGTGAGCCATGTGGCAGCCATAGAGACACAGCCAGTGCTACAGCCAACACAGGCACTCTCATCAACTTAAACATGGCACAGATCCACCTGCAGGCAAGCTCCCCGCAGACCTCACTCTGAGCCATATGGAGAGTTGGGCTGCATTCGCACACAAACAGAAACTCTTTTCTCATGAAGAGCAGATGTCCTTTGTGCTGCCAAAACAGAAAAAACTCGCATTTAAAACTGTAATTTTTTTGGTTTTGGCAGCCATGGATGATCAGTTCTGTTGAGCCAAGTTAAAGATAAGATCTTTGGTACTTTTGTAAATCAACTGAAATCCAGAGGCTCAGCAACTCTCCGTCTTTCTCCTGACAGCAGTCGTGTCATAATCATTTAATTCTCTTAGGCTGGGATGCATCAACAATGCCTAAATGTTTAAGAAAAATTAAATTGTGGTTTAGCAACAAATTTATTTCAATCAGATGTCATATTGATCCTGACAGCTCACAGGAATACAAAAGTCTGAAGGGCAGTGGCTTTGATGTAGCTGGGAATAAAATGACAGTGACTTAAAGAAAGATGGTATTTGGACTTAACTGGTCTCATTTTACCAAAATGTTTGTTTTATGTGATTTAGATTTTTTATGACTTCTTATTAAATCATGAAAACATCTGACAAAAGTTAGTTTGCCAACACAAATCGAATATAAAGGGTAATGACGTGTCAACGATATTAAATTTAAGAGGTCAACTTTTTATGTATTTTATTGTTATTTTCAAATTTAATATTTTTTTATATTGTTGTCCTGTTAAAGCTTCACTCCTTTGACAGTCACATCTAAATAGTCTACCACAGTTTATTTCAAATATAGTTTACTGGTTCACTGGAAGATGAGACTTAAATTGAAAGATCATGGTGCAACCCAGCCACAGCTCACTATTACTAACATTACATATATCCTGACGTTGTCCAGGACTAATATTTAGTCAATCTGATCGTGCCGATCTGATGTCCCAGTGTCAGTGTAAATTCCACCCGCCTCTGTCCCTTGTTCTTCCTTTCAGTGCCTTTCTTTGCATGATCTCTGATAATAGTGGATCTTGGACTATGACTGGCTATAGCTTCTCTGGACTGTGCTGCTCACGATGTCCTCTGCCTCTGATCTGTTGTCACTGCTCTGTAGCCACATCTGCATCCTTCACTGGCGCTAACGTGCAAAAATCTCCTTCCTCTTTCTTTTTATATTTAACACATGCAACAGACGCACTGTCTTCCGAGGACGTAAAGCTCACAGCTCTTTGCAATCACTTCGATTTTCCAGGCTATGGTATCTATCTCTTCCTCACTATATGCATTTCATAAAAAGTTGCAAATCGTATCATCAAACCTTTTCAACTTTCATTTCAATGAATAGTGTCATTTTTAAGCAAAAAGAAATGTCTCCCCCCTAATGTCATATTTGTGTTTGTTTTTCTTTACAGTCACTCCATACCCAAAGCTAGAGCTCCTCTGCTGCGGTGAGCCTGTGGATCCAGAAATCCTAAGGAAATCTACATGAAATCCACCATATATACAGCTATACTACTTCTCAGTTTTTGTTTTTTTTTTTTTTAAGAAAAAGGGTTGGGACAAACTTTTAACCAATGGTTATGTGACATGTCAGTGATTTCTAGATGATTGATTACCCGTAAGGCACTTTGGTTTTTATATTTTTTAACACAGCATAATGAAACTAACCCATAGTTTTAATCATCGCCTGGTTGTTCCTAATTATTGAAGCATGCAGTAGCAAACGTCAGATTGAACCACATCCGTCACCGGCATCTGAATGTGTGAATCCAAGAGATTTTTCTTCTGATGAAATGAAAACTGTGCAACAGATATTCGGGTTTACAAGGACAATGATTCACATTCAGTTAGATTTACAGTTTGAAACAAAACACGCTTTTGGCACAAGTGTACGTCTGGATGGATGTAGACAAAACATCTACGGAGTAACATCTCTTTTTAGTAAGAAGTCCATCTGAAGATACAGTAACATGCACATTTGTACAGTCATTCAATATCTCACAAGTCTTATATTCCTTCCAGTTACGTGTGAAGCTTTTCAGCTACTGTATTTCAAGTCTGTAAATATGTCAAACATTTGATATACTCTGTATTTTGTAAATATTTTTGTACTATGTTTGAGTCATGCTATGGGGAAAAAAAAAAAAAAAGACTCAGTGGTCCTAATGGGACCTATTTTAGTTTAACTCATGTTCATAACCCACTAAAGACATTTGCTTTACGCACATAGAATTGGACATTTTAAATAAAAAAAAAAATTAAAAAAAATGTACTCAAGTATGTTTCTGGCTGTTTTTTTTTCTGTCAGGGTTTATGCCAAGTCACAGTGTAAGATACAGTTTTGGCTAGCTGAGGAGTGTTTTATAGGCTACAAATGCCAAAGACAACACAGGTCCATTTAGCCAAATTTCTGACAAAGCCCACCCTTGTTTGATCAAATAGTTCCAACGCTGGGATTTAAAAAAAAAAAAAAAAAAAAAAAAAAGGCTTCGACAATTCCAAGGTAAATTTGCAGAAGCATTTATTCTCCAAGAGCCAAATGCTGAACAGTGCCTTCAGTGCAACAGAACCCCAAACCTTAAGAACAGCAAAAACATGAAAACAGTTGTCTAGCAAGTGCAACAAATTTCCCCACAGGGGGTAAGTGATGAGAAGTGTGTTCAGTTATCTTCCTGTTGGTAGTGCTGGGAAGTCTTCTGGGTCATCTGGGTTAGGAGCCAGATCATCCTCCTGATGGGAAGAAGAGACAAGGACTCAGATGGTACAATTCACATAGTCTGTGGTTAAATTAAATGAGAAGTAAGTACACTGGGTTTTACTAGTAAAACCTGGACTGGTGAAAATATTTATTCTAAGTTCCCAATATTAAACTTCATCACTGAGAGTTGAGAACACACCTTCTCCAAAATGGGTTTAGGTCTCTCTGGACGACTGGCGAGACCACCTCGAGCTCCCCTTCCCCGACCCCCGCGAGTCGGGCGTCCGAGACTTCCAAAGTTGATGTCCAGAAGAGAAGTGATGTCATTCACAGACCTACGGAGGAAGCTGCCTTCATCCTCGATCTCCTCCAGAGTCTCCTTGGTGTTCTGAAGATCGCAGGCAAATGCTAAATATAGTCTGTATGTCACTGAATCGTCTACCGTAAAATGCGGTTTCCAATTCTAAAGTCACGTCTCAACTTCCATTTGGGGACTGTGTTCTTGTTTCTACATCTTTCCCCATTTCTACAAAATACTTCACATTCTCACCTCCACGTGCTTAGACTGGTGGATGACCTTGGCTTTGGAGGGAATCTTGTTCTCTGCTTTGCGGATGTTAAACTCTGCCTTGGGACGACTCATCTCCTGCACAGCTTTCCACTCGTCCAGCGTCATCTCCACGGCAACCTGGACCACCATCTCACCGTCCTCTTCCACTGCTCTATCATAAATGGGGATAAACAACGTTTGTCAGTCTACTTTGTAGCAATTATATGAATCACCTTAAAGTGTGATACACCCTTAGTTGTTTGTCACTGTGACATATTGTTTGGAACCTGTAGTAATTATGGGTAATGAATGTATCCATGAAATATACATTTAAAAACACATAATTTTGGATCAGTGTTGACTGAGAAAAATGTTTTATGTGCATCTCTCACCGATTCTGATTCTCTTCATCAACAGGTATCTGGGGCTCCTCGGTTTTGACTGGAGCTTCAGGTGTCACCTCCATCAATTCACTTTACAAAAGAGATATGGACAGAAATTCGTTTCTGTTGTACTTACAGGTACAAATTTACATCTTTGAGTTGTTAATGAAAGGCCATTACCTTCCAGCTTCTTCAACACTGCCCCAGTTCCAGGGTCCTCGGCCTCCTCTCTTTTCCTCAGGAGATATACCCCTGCAATAAATTTTAGAAAACTGGTCAATGCAAATCAACGAGTCATCATCTCACGCTGGTCTGCTCCATAAACAAGCTTACGTTCCATTGTGTCGATCGTATTCTCTCTTGCCCCTCAGGTTGAAGTTGTCGGGATTCCTTGTGTATCCGCCACCTCTTGCTCCTCTCCTACTTCTCATCCCACCTCTGCCCCTGAGGTCAGAGTCAGCATAAGGCCTGGGGAAAAATTGGTTAAAAACTCAAGTTTATTTCCCGTGACAGCTTCTGCGAGCTGATGCAATATTATTATTATTATAGACATTGATCATTGAATGTGTGCAAATTTGAGGGGGAACAAAAACAAATTCTTTGAATTACTGACATATTAGGGGTGATTGATTAATGCTAAAATGTTGTCTGATATAAAATGAGCATCATATTACATAGTTTAGGAGGACAGAGATATGATTTGAGTGATTTGTAGATCTCATGCTGATCAGATTATACATGTGCAGACGATGGACATCACAACACAGCTTTGCTTTAGCCTCAGGTCATACTTATCACATACTTAGAGATGGAGAACTCCTGTGGATACTCCTCTTGGTTGGTCCTTCGTTCCCCGGCAGCAGCTCTCTTCATGCCCCTCTGGGCCTCCTGTCTTCCATCTCTGCTCTCAATCAATGGCCCAGGACGTGTCTGCTGCTGCTGCTGCTGCTGCTGCTTACGCGCTGTAGACAGAAAATTAGGTTGATATCTGACCGAGCTGTGGTTTACTACTTTTTAACCAATGTACTCTGATGGGAGAATCTTAATTGCATTTTTGGTCAGGAAAATTAAGCAAAATTATTTTAAAAAACATCCCTTGTATTACAGACATCTTTCCAGTCTTCTGCTTTCACCCACTCTCCACACTGCAAAATGAAAAACTGGGTGTGATATTATCAAGTGAATGCTACTAAAAACAACACTTTTTCCATAAATGACTGCACACTACCGTTCTTCAATATTTTCATTAAATAAGTACATGACTGGTTTTCATGTCAGGTGTGAAAAATCACACATTTACACACAGTTTAAACCCCCTGACAGCGCGCACATGTACTCAACAGCCTCGCTGATTTTGCATCAGCAGCAGCTGACAAAGCCTCTTGGCTGCGACTCTTCAATCTGAAAACTAACAGCTTCCAGAATCGTTTGTGGTTTGATGTGTCTGATGCTGCAGTCTTTATTTATTTATTTATCTATTTATTCATTTATTACCTGGAATCTGCTCTAGACCCTGCGACGTGATGGGGACTCGTCTATCCTTCTGAGATTCCTTCTGACCGGGTTTTTTCTGCTTGCCCTTTTTCTCCTCCTCTTGTTTCTTCTTCTTTTTCTTTTTCTCTTTCTCCGATTCTACTTCGTTGATTAAATCGAACGGGTCCGCGTCATCGTCCAGAAGATTCCCGAACCTGTTCGCCACAATGCACCCGTAGGCGTCCGGCAGCATTTTAGCCTGTTTACCACGAAGAAAAGATAAAAAACAAAACAAAACCACACTTCAACAAATCAGCTCTAAGCTCACACCTGAAATATGAACATGTGTCTTTTTTCAAAGGACCTCGGTCATTACTTTCTCTCCTCGGTGAGCATCCAAAAAAAACGGTCGTATCAGTTTGTCCACACTTTTAAATGTTTGCACGTGTGGAGTGACGCGAAGCCACGCCCCCGTGCTCATCAATAGGCTATTCACCAATCAATAATTATTACAGAGACTCCTCCACCAATGAGGGTGCATGATCCTCCGCTTAGTCAGTATGTCCTGCCCATATATGGCGCTAGTAGTTATTGGACAAATAATACGCAACATAAAAGATATATAATTTCATTTTTAACCTAAATAGACACAACTATTTAAACTGACTTAAATTAGTTACATGAAAGTTACACGAAACACACACTATACAAATCAGTAACACCTGCCAATAAACAACATATATTCTCAGGATTAGCTAATTTAATTAATTTAGCTAATTCAAGTATTAGCTGTCAAGGACTAGCCACCTAACATTTGAGATCATTTGTAGCTAGCTAATGTTTTATTTGTCAATTAAAAATATATAACCTAGTTCACCATGTCATTCTATATAATATTGACTCATATATCTTATATCTTATATTTGATAACTGGGTGTTTTCTGTATGCTAGCTACTTGTGTTGTAGCTAAGCCAGCTAGCTGACAGCTAGCTGTCTTAGCTCAAGATGAACAAAGGTTGTTGGTCTCATGTAATCTACCTATAATTTCAGTGATAAAGCTTTGTTTCTTTATTCAGCCAATAATCTATTGTTGTTGTTGTTTTCTTGTTACTATTATTACTTCTATAACTTGAATTTAATGGTACTAGACAGCCACTCCCATTGTATTGTAGCTTGCTTAGGTATTGTAACTTGCTGTGTTGATCTACGTTTTAAATCAATTGGAATATATTCCCTTATATTTAATCGGACCCATAAATAACATAACTCAATGAATTAGTTGAAAGTTATTTTATTTCCAGAATTATTTTCGACATGTTACTTGATTGTTTAATAATTGTACGGTCTATTGAAAACTTCCTGAATGGGTTGGCTACATTGCCAAATATATAATAAGTATTATTATATCATGTATATATATATATATATATATATATATATATATAACAAGTATTGAGCTCTTTGTATTTGGAATTGAGTCATCATTAAACAAGCCTTCATATTCCCATGTCATAACTCAACCTGAAAAAGATTTTCCATTCAAGTTTTCATATCTTTATATCTTTGCACAGCTTGCACTGAACTGTGCAAAAGTCAAAATTATGAATTCACTTCTTTTCCATCTCAGTGGTGTTCTTTGCTGCAGGCAGAATTTAATCTCATCTCGGATCATTAAATAAGTGACCATTCAACTGGTATTTATAAAATAACCTTTTGAATGTATATGTGTGATATACTGTAACACTCAGATTGATGTATAACAAGTTTAGAATTAAATTAACTTACCTAAAACCTGATTAAGCTGTGTCACTCTCACTAGCAGGATGAGTCAGGATATATTTTTCCACAAAGGAAACTTAGCTTCATCTAGTGGTCAGAGTAGAAAGTTCATGTCTACGATGTTGACTCATAACATACAGTGGGGTTGAGGGCCTCAACTTCAAATTTTCAAAAGTATGTCAGGATTAAGTCAATGCAAATTAGGGACTACTGCAAAGAGTCTTGTGTGGATTCATTTTTTTTTTATAAAGTAATCTCAAATGAACTCAAGATACAGCCAGACAAGCTGGGCACATTACCAGAGCTGTAATACTTTTGCGTCAAAGTGAAACTTAGTCCTGATGTTTATTAGAGTAATTTTACATACCTTGTAAAACTGTGTTTTCCTTAAACTAAACATTACTTCTTTGTCTGCCTTATTAACACTTCTAAACTGACAAGACCCTTAACCCTTCAAGATTAAATGTTCGTATTATTGGATTCTTTCAGTTCCTTCCCTCTGAATGGCCTGTTTATTGTCTTTTTCTGGACACATGCTTTTGTACTTTTGGCACTGAACAGGTGAATTACTGACTCATCTGTTTGACTACGTTGTTACAGACCAGAGGGACGTGTACCCATCTGATACAATGTTGTGTCCAAGTTTTAACGATGTCATTATGTTTTCTCCCTCCTTTTCTGCCCACTTCCTTCTGAATAGCACAAAGATGTTTAGAGACTATTATAACGTTTGCCTCTGCTTTGGTTATTTATTTATTTTTTGGTACTTTCCTATTTGACTGCCTTCTTTATCTGCAATGTATTTCCCTTCAACTTCCCCTATGAGGTAGAAACCACACAAATATGTCAAACGTTAATATTTTCATTTAATTTACATGTTCGCTTCTCACATTTCCTTTCAGCCCTTGGAGAATACTGTTCTAATACTGGTCATACACACAGTAAAGTCGTTTTAACTGCACCTACTCTACATAAACAGCACGGATCCGTTTTTTCTTGTAATTGGATTTTACATCTGATCCTAAACACTGCTGCACAGCTTTGATACAATGTTTTATGTTAATCTTCAGTAAACAGTGGCACATTTCCTGTATCTTTATGCATTTGACTATATTCAATCACGTAGAAATTACAGAATACTAAAGTATAATCTGATCAGTGTAAATAATGAAGGAAATAACCTAAATTGTGTTGTGCACTAATTTAACACAAACATATTTTTCAAATAACCCTTAGTTTCTATTTCATTTTAAATCACACAGTGCGCCCTTTGTTCAACTCATTCCGCCCTAGGATGATTACGTAACTTTGGCGCCTCAGAGCCACCGTTTCCTTGCCCTTTAAATTGACCAAAAAATGTAATAACATAAACAGACTCCTCAGCGCGGGAACGGGCCATCTGCTCATCCGCGGGGTAAAATTAACCGCCCTTCACTCTGATTGGTTACGTCGTGGCCGTGACCCGCGCTCTCCGCGTTTTCATTGGTCAATTTTCATTTTGTTTAAATCTGATTGGACGACGGTGTCTCCGTACCCGAAAAACTCTCTGTTCCGTTATTGGTTTTACGTCTCTGTCACGTGGGCATAGACGTCTACTGCCATTGGGTACGTCTTTTGCGTCCTATTACGTAGGGTAAGATCCCGGCAACTGATTGGTCAGTTAACTGGTCGAGCGCGATTTTGCAACGCGGGACAATGCTCCTGTGGGCGCACACAGGTCAGTTCAGACGACCCGCTACGACAAGAGGGAAACTTACCGTCATCTTCATATCTGACAGTCCCTTATTTGAGGATATTCAGCAGTGAAGGACGGATTCAACACCTTTTTTTTCTAATTACTCTTTGGAAATGAAGGATATATTCACTCCAGATTGAAAAGCTGCGCTATCAACAACTTGTTGAATTTTTTTTTTTTAATTACCTATTAAGTTCTCATCGCTTATTTACTTGCTTTTGTAACATCGCATTTAAGAAAAAAAAAAATCTGCACAATGGCCGATAGCAAACACCCGCATGTTATTTTCTGCCACGATTCGCCTAAAAGGGTTTTGGTCTCCGTCATCAAAACTACTCCGATTAAACCGAGGAAAGCGGAGGCCCTGACGCCGACCAGCCCCGGGTTCAGCGACTTCATGGTCTACCCGTGGAAATGGGGGGAGAACGCCCATAATGTGACTCTGAGCCCGGGCTCAGCGAGCGGCGCTTCCTCCCCTACCGGCACCCAGACTGCTCGAGAGGCGGACACAGCTCCCTCGCCTGATCAGATGAAGGTAGGAACTTATTTTAACCATGTTATGACACGAGGCATGACCGTAATAGCGGGTAACAGCAAAATCAGCAGCTAAATCCACTAGTCATACATAACTTTTAGACAGTTTAATATCACTGGCGATGTTATAATATATTTTATTGACCATTCATAATACGTGTAACTACTAGAAATAACAGGTTTGAGGAGAGATGGCGCTCATACATGATGATAATGACATCAATGAAAAAGCTCCAAACTAATCCAAACTGAGTCGTCATAAATTGTTAATACATCATATATGTAAATATAAGTTTTTTTTTTGTTTTGTTTTTTTGTTCTTGTTAAAGCTTGTTAAAGTAAAATAATGTTTTGACTCAGTCTTAATATGGCCGAGATAGAGAGTCATTTAAAAAAAAACGCCCGCGCATTAGGGTGTGACATGATGGATTTTAAACCCCAGCTACTTCCTGAATGTGGAGCAGCTGCTTGTACATGACGCAGAGGAGCGCGCCAAAAATGTAACCGGATGTGAATGAATTGTTCTGGAAGAACGTGCCACAGTGTAACACGTGAGCACCCAGGAGGACATGATGGTTTTATATCATATTGTATTGCATCAAAAAAAGCAAAAAACAAATCGTTGTTAACACAATGCACAAGTTTAGATTATGCTTTCTGAACATAACTTTGTTATGGATTAACTGGGTTATTAATGTATGAAAACATTATTTTAATCATCTGATCGGTTCTACTGACAAGAAAGAGTTTTAGTGTTAGTTCAGTCATTGTAAATGTGTATTTGTTATTGTCAGGATGGTATCCGCAGAGGACGTCCGCGGGCTGACACTGTTCGGGAGTTGATAAGTGAGGGCGAGACCTCATCCAGCCGTATCCGCTGTAACATCTGCAACCGGGTTTTCCCGAGAGAGAAGTCTCTCCAGGCTCACAAGAGGACACACACAGGTGAGTCAGAGATAGCAGGGCAAGTGTGCTGCTGATAAACAAAGATGTAATGTGCCTTGAGGACTTAGATATTGTTCCTACATAATAATTCCCTTCACAACAAGCAGGTTGTTGAAGGTTATTTTTTAAGACTTGTAAAGTAAAGCAGGGATGTGTTATATAATATATTATCACCTTTTTACTCCACAGGAGAGAGGCCCTATCTTTGTGACTACCCAAACTGTGGGAAAGCATTTGTCCAGAGTGGTCAGCTGAAGACGCATCAGCGTCTTCACACCGGAGAAAAACCTTTTGTTTGTTCTGAGAAAGGTGCGTTGTGCTGTTAAATGTTGTTCTTTCATATAATAAAGTGAAAGCTGTTTTCTGCACTTTCACTTTTAGACATTTTAGGGTATTTCCCAAAATCATAACATGTGACTCAGTGTGACTGAGTTTTTTAGTAGATGAGTTATATGTGGAGCGTCTGGAAAGTACCTGAGAAACACAAACCTGACAGTTTTACTGTGTGTTATAATACATGTACATGAGTTAACAGTACAGTAACGGTAAGATTCATTCACTTAGCTATTAGCTTTTCTGAGGCCACAGAGAAAACTTGACCTCTAATTTCTTATTGCATTTTTTCATACTTTGTTGTTTTCTTTACAGGATGTGGCAACCGTTTCACTCACGCGAACCGTCACTGTCCCAAGCATCCTTTCTCCCGCCTGAAGAGGGAGGAACCAAAGGAGGGACTGGGAAAGGCCCAGTCTGTGGATAACAAGGCTGTGGCGGAGTGGCTGGCAAAGTAAGTGTATTAAAAAGGCTGTTGTGTTATTAACACAATTTGAAAGCAGCCATAGTTTTATAAAGGGTGCGTTCATGTCATTTTCTGCATTACATTAGTTGTCTTTGTCCCCTCAGGTACTGGCGAACCCGTGAGCAGCGTGCCCCCACAACCACAAAGGTGAAGCCCCAGGGCAAAGCGAGAGCGGAGGACCAGGAGCAGCAGGATCCCATGGAGTTCCTCCAGTCTGATGAAGAGAACGGGGAAGAGGAAGACATGGCGGAGGATGAGAAGAGCAGCCAGGGTGGAGCCGCAAAGCGTCTGCGCCAGGAGCAACGAGAGCGTCTCCATGGTGCTCTGGCACTCATCGAGCTGGCCAACAACTTGTCTGCCTAAACACCCACCCCACTTCCTCAACCTGGACTCTCACCCCCACCCCCTCATATGTCCATTCCCAATCCGCTTTCCTGCAGTATGTGCTGTAGATTAAAAACAAATGTCAAACATAAGATTGTACACACAGATCGAAGACTAGTTTAGGTTGTTCTATCAAGTTGTGAAACCAGACTTTGAGAAAAAGATGGTCTGAGATCAGTGTTAAACACAGCACCATCTAATCCCTCTCACAGCACCAGGAAGGCACAAGCTAAAGCACCTTATTCAGCTTACATTTTATTCTTTTAGGCTGCTATAATTGTAGATTTGACTATATGAAGAATGTCTTTCTTTCTTCCGTCTTCTACAGGCAAAGAAAGAGTACCTGTTATGTTTTTAATTTGTTTTGTTTGCACTTTGATGGTAACGAGTTTTTTATGTAAGTATATTGTGAGTGTAAGAGAGTGTGTATGACTGTATATATGGATTAAGCTCAGATGGACAGAACGATACAGGGTGTGGTCAAACATAGGAAATGTTAAAGTTGCATTCTGACTGTCAGATGACCTCTCTCACCATGCTCCTGGGTTTCATCTCCAGCTTTGTAAAGCACAATTTCACCGCCACTGATGACAGTAGTGGTGGTTGGAATGGACTGAGAAAGGATCAGATCGTTTTAGCCTCGCTGGTACAACTCTAAAGGAAAACAAAAAAAAAAAAGCGGTGAGCAAAGGTGGACAAAAAAAAAAAAAAAAAAAAAAAAAGAGACCAAAAAAGATGTCAGCAGTTCTGACGTGTGACATGGTGATTTTTTTTTTTTTTTTTTTTTTTTATCTATTGAGGTGATCATTGCAAGCCTAATCCACAGTTCTGGCCAGGCACAAACAACTTTTCTTTCAAACTTTAACAACGTTGCTACTTGTCTCAGTATTTACACATAATCATATCTGCCTGACATTCCCAGACAAGTGCTTATAAAAATCCATCCCAAGCTAACAACCTATTATCTTCTGGAGTCAGTTCATTAATCTTTTACTATGGTTTAAAGTCCAGGTTATCTTTTTTTTTTTTTTTTTTTTTTTTGGACATGCCATATTTCCAGTTTCATCATAGATAAAAAAAAAAAAGGAGTGTGTGTAAAAACCTGCAGGCCAAAAGTTGTTTCCAACCAGACGGGAGATGTTTTACAATGAATGTCTGCCACCTTTTATATTAAAAGGTGGCAGACCAGTTATGATGCAGGCGTAGCATCGTAGCAGTGTATGGTGCCTCATGTCATCTCATTTCAAAGTTTCAATTCTGAGATATTTATTTCTCCATGTATTTATATTTCTTTTTTTTTCTGGCTAACATTTTGTTCATGTATGAGTGCTTGCATCGCTTGATGGCTTGATGCATAAAGGGAAATATTCTGACTTTTATAGTGTAAATTTAAAAATCCCATTGATTTTTTTTTTTTTTTTCATGAAGCACTTACACCATTATCAAGTCTTGGATTAAGCTTGCAATGCACTGAAGATTAGATCTGTTGTACGTGTCCGGGAAAATGGCACCTGTTTTACCTGAACTGATTTGTGTAGTGCTGGGGTTTGTTTTCTCTCTTTTTTTTTATGTTTCTTTTGGGTTGTGTTTTTTTTTTTTTTGCAACACTACATCCTTCAACACTGTATGACGCTTCTCATAGCTGCCCTGTTTCTGGTTGTTTTTAGGGAAAAACCTGCACCAACAATCTGTCACTGTCACTCGAGCTGTGATGTTTGAATCTGTCCGATTTGATTTTGTTTGTTTTTATTTTTTTTTAAAGTTACCCTCGTGGAGTTATGGCGAAACTGGAAGGCAAAAATTGTTAATTGTTGATAATCAAAACACCAAATGATTTATTTTACCCAGTTATAGAATATTCTTGAAGCATTTTCTAACCCTTAGCCTTTTTTTTTTTTTGTTGTTGTTTGAGAAGATTATGGCATTTAATATATACACTTTGTGTTTGTTAGAATATTGAGTGTGCACAATTTTACAGAGAGCTCTGAATTTGAATTTTAGTTTCAGTTTTCCCCTCTGCTAACATCATCCAACAGTTTCCATATTTGTGACATGTTTAGAGTGATCCTGCTTGCTTGGTAGATATTCTATTACACATTTAAAATAAAATCAAAAAAACAAAAAAGGTAACATTTCTCTGACAAGACTGTCCACACTTATGTAATTGTTGGTCTTCAATAAACATTCACTGAATCTGACCCAGAATCATTGTTCACTTTTCATTTATTCAGTCATAATTTAGTAAAGGAATTAAATAGACAGCACCTGTCATACATCAAGGGGGTGGGGTGGGCATTCATTAAGTTTAAATAAATATAAATATTAAAGTGTTAAAAAAAAAAAAAAAAAAACAATATTATGCTCCAATATGGAGTAGAACAATGCCACCTAGTGGTGAGTGCTAAAACATTGTCCCTTTACTTGGTAGTGTTCCTTCCTGTTGAGTCTTCAGTGATGTTTATCTTCAGCTCTTGTGTTGCTCCTTCTGTGTTACTCTCAGGTGTTTGGCTGTTAAAGGTGAGATATGAGTACACTACTCCACCTGACATACTGCAAAGCAAAAGATAATGTCATTGTTAGGCTCATGGAAAGTACTACAGAGGTTACTCAGAGTTACAAACAATGTATTTTTCAGAGGCTTTAACAAAAAAACAATTGTGTTTGACTTTAAATCGGTTAGATCGAGTTAATTAACCTATATATGGAAATGTCTGAGTATGTATGTGATGAAAATGAATTTTACAATGCTGCTCTTATGAAAGATTAAATAAGTACATCAATAAAAGGGTTTTTTGACCATTTAATCGTATATGACGTATATAGCCACCAACTGCTATTAAATTACTTTTTAAAAACAAAATTGGAAGGAATAAAACTTCTTACCAAATGCTGAGGCCTAAGAAGTTAGTCCAAGAGAAAAGGTAGTCTCCACCCACAAATATTCCAATATATGCTACTGCAACATTCTGGAGAAAATGTTAAGTTAATAGTGATGTTGTTGGTTAAAATTGGACAGATATAAAAGTTGAATTACTACTACTCAACAGAACATCTCAAAACTCGTTTTAAATTTAAAATAGTCTTCTCATCAGTGTGTACCTTTAATGCCCCCACTACGGTGGTGGTGAGAGCAGAGTTATAGTAGCTGCACAGAACTATGGAATACATCAACACAAATCTGAGGAAATAAAGCAGAAGTGCGAGTTGAGAAATTGGGTGGGTTGACACAGCGTGCAAGTATGATTTTGCGAACAGCAGTTTGTTTTTGGAGCTGCCACAAAAGGCGTGACAGTAAATGAACAGTTTGAACTGAGTTATGGTGACATACCCCATGAAGCAGGACATGAGGAAACAGAAAATAAATGTGGCTTTAACCCAGTCCTTAAACGCAATTGCCTGTGGATCAAAACAAGGGTGTGAGAGTCTGGAAGGAGAAGCTTCGACAATTACCGACACAGAATATACTGGATTACTGGATTTATTTTGTATTTACCTCATGTAAATCTCCAGTAAATGCACTCGCCATGACAGTGGGAATAATAATGATCAGTGCGTTGTAAAATAACACACCATACTTCCCAAGGCCCTAAGAAAAAAAGGAAGACGTTGGACATAGTGTGAGTAGATAACACAAAGTTGTATACACTGCGTGTTAATGTTTGAACAGAAGCCAACTGTCACTTATGTCTGACCAGATTTTTATTGTACTCGACCCTTCTATGCTATGTACTGACGTCAGTGTTTAATACCTTACATATTATATTAGCCGTTAGTGACTGTCCCAACCCATATCCCAGGAAGTGTTAGATATAAAATGCCAAAAGTCATAAATCAGTCAACTATACCTGGAAAACAATTGTTATTTTTGCAGAATATACAGAGAAGGTTACCTCGGTGCCAAGTTTTTTTTTTGTGTACACACTGCTGGCAGCGGTGAAGGCGTCATTGAGCAGGATGAAAGTGTAGCCCTCCACATCGAAGGACAGGTCAGAACTGGAGGAGGAGGTGGAACAGTTGAGGAAAGAAAGTGTGTGTTTTGTCTGCACAGTTCAGTTCAGTTTAGCTCTTAATCCCTATATAAACAACTACCAACTTAAAAAAAGAAAAAGGATTCATTCATACCTTGCAGCAACCATGGCACCCAGAACTATGGTCATAACACTGTAAACGAGGCGTTTTGGAAATGTTTTTCTGAGAGAAAAAAAAAAAAAAACAATGCAACATCCTGATGTTAAGAAACAAAACAAAAAAGAACAGGAAGAGGCATGTGCACGGGCGGATTATGAGACAATGGGCACAGAAGTCCCTACATCCATCCAGCATAATAGGAAGAACCTGAATCATTAAAAACATATATTATAAATGTTTTTCTTCATCTTACCTTAATATGAATACTTCTAAGATCATTGTCATCAATATGGTGAATTTCCTCAATACTGTGAACATGGGTAAACTGTAAAAACAATGACATGTTTTTTTTAAATATTTTTTAATGAGCATAAAGAACTTTAATGTTACAAAAAGCTGAAAACTGCTTCAACCTGAGTTTTTTTGTACTGGCCAGTCCTGTTATGTGGTTCCCAACATACAGCAAAGGAAGAGGGAAAATCTGGCGAGAAAACCAACGAGTGCAGTGTTAAAGAATGAGGGAAATGGAACACAATTAAATAAATATGAATGAATAATGATAATAAAGAATAAAGGCTTTATACTTTTAAGAAAATACTTCTGTCAAAGTCTTGAAACTGAACTGCTTGGGTCCTTTTTGCAGCGTAAAGCACAATGAGAGTGGTGACCATCTGAAAGGACCAGACAGTCAACATCAACGCCAGCGTTTATTTGTTGGGTAAATACTCCACACCTGAACAACTCACCTGTCCGATTCCCAGACACATGTAGGAGGGAAACCTGTAAAACCAGTCAATAACACAAGCACAAGATTAGGATCTGCTTTTACGCAAAAAAAAAAAAAAACAGGGTCAGAAAGAGATGAATGCATGAGTTTTAACGCTATAGGTGTCTTTAGTGACACTGTAATAATGACAAATAAAAATAACAATAGGCTGCTGGCACAGCGCCACCCACCTGTAGCTTGTGAGGACGGTTTTATTCACCACCGTGATCAGAAACGAGCTGCCGGCGTAAAATACGGCGGAAAGCAACTTGATCAGCGCGGGATGTTCAGGAGTTTGTTGACAAGCTTCAGCAGACATCGTTACGTTACTATGAATAATAATGATAATAATAACAATATTAATAATAATAAACACAAGCTACAGTTTAAAAAAAAAAAAAAACACTGTCTCTTTTCCAAAAGGCGAAGCGAATCGCGGCTCCGCCGTTAAGTTTTACTGGTGTTTCCTGTCAACCACTTGTGAACGTCCACACAGGAAGAGGGGACAGGTGGGCGGTGCTTACAACATGACGTTACATAATTCAAAGAGAAAACGTTTTGCTCCTCTTGTTAACACGATCAAACACTATTAAGCTACTTAATGGTAAGAAAAAGAAAAAAAATACGCACATAATGCATTAGCACAAACTTATTAAAGCACATATTTTATTGTGACGCAAGTTAAATGTGTTTGATTTTTTTTTTATATAATTTCAAAATGAAGCACCAAGTTAGTGTTAAGTTTTAGTTTATAATTTCAAAATAAAGCACCACGTTGGTAATAACATTTAGTTTATAATTTCAAAATAAAGCACCAAGTTAGTGTTAAGTTTTAGTTTATAATTTCAAAATAAAGCACCACGTTGGTAATAACATTTAGTTTATAATTTCAAAATAAAGCACCAAGTTAGTGTTAAGTTTTAGTTTATAATTTCAAAATAAAGCACCAAGTTAGTGTTAAGATTTAGTTTATAATTTCAAAATAAAGCGCCAAGTTGGTAATAAGATTTAGTTTATAATTTCAAAATAAAGCACCAAGTTAGTAATAAGATGCATATAGGATGTTTATTTCAGTTGTTACTTTTACTTTATAAAGTAAAAGTAACAACTGTGGTGTGTGTGTGTGTTGTGTTGAACTACAGCAAATATATTCTCCTGTATTAGTTGCATTTGTAATTATTATCATATTAGTATTACTTATAATCTTATACTTAAAATATATACGTGCAAAAAACAGAAAATGTGTGACGCTCATGTGTTTGAGCTGGAGCCGGTGAGGAAGCAGTTCATCCTGACCAGGTCGCCTGTCTATACACTCACATTCACTCAGGCACTTTAGAGTCACTATTCAACCAAACCTGCATGTCTTTGGATTATTAATTATTCATATGGAGTATTCAGAGAAAACCAGTGCAAGACACAGCTAGAGGATTTAAAACTCCACACAGAAAGTTCCCAGCCTATGTTCAAACACAGAACCCTGTTGGAGTGAGGTGACAGGGCCAACCAGCCATATAAAATGTTCACCTGCAGCATGCAAATGAAAACCTCTGTCTGCTGTTTTGTTTGTTTTTAAACAGATCAGTCGATTCACACTTTCTGGCGAGCACAGAGTGTGAATTGTACTGAACTAAGCGTTTGCTTTTCCTGTCTCATTTTGTTCTCGTGTTAATATGAAGTGTACATGTACCATAGTAACGAGACATAACAACAGCCCCACCATTCAGGAGCTGAAATGCCAATTCTTTGCCAATGTGGCCAAGTTCATTTGCATATTTGGCTCTCGTGTCAGACCAGACCACTAATTGTATTCCAGCAGACTCTCATTCAGTGACATTCATGCAGCACATTCTTTTTTAGGCTTTGCCAAGTTGAATGTTATTAGACAAAGTGGTAAGAATGGTCGCCATGCCTTAGTTAAGTAAGCAAAATACTTCTACCTGCTAGCGTGTGCCACATTTCAATCTGCTGTTTGATTTGAATGTAGTTGAGCAGAGATTTTAATGTGCTGTTCTCCACAGAAAAAAATGCAAATGATATTCTTTAGAAAACTAACAAATACACATAATCTATAGTCAATAATGATTAATGTAGTTTGGAGTTCCAACTATACTGCCAGTCTGACATTTTCTACAGTATGTGGCTGCCAGTTTACAATGATTATTGCTGATCGTCACCAGGGGGCATTAAAAGTCAAAGTGCTGAAACAAAGTATCTGACAGCCAGAATAAGATTTACTTACATAATGTATGAATTAAATTTTTAATTTTAGAACCAGTATCTTGCATCAAAGTTTCTGAAATGAAAGGTCTTATCAAATGTTGCTTTGCATGTGAGTCTAGCTACTGGTGCATTTTATAAACATAAAGTGTTTACTTTTTGGGTAACTTTGTACTCAGCAGGAGGGAAGACTGGTTTGGACAGAACTTTTGCATGTCAGTTTCTTTGTCTATTCTTCTAACAGTGTATCCACTAGAGGGTGCTATTGAATTGTGAAGTCCTCATTGTAAAAAGAAAAGAAAACATTGTACCGTCTTGATTTGTCTTCAAGGAGCTAATCTTCTCGCTGCCCTTTGAGCCCAGATGAACCTCTGCCAAACGTCTCTGACAGTTTTAAAGCATATGATTCAGAGCCTGTAAAACGATGACAGCAGATTAACTTGTCGACAGGAGGGTGACAACTCTGCAGCTGTGAGATGTTTTTGTGGGAGTGTTTTCAGTAACTGTTACCCCATCTGACACCATCTTGTTTGTCTTTTTTAATATTTCCTTACACGGATGCAGCCTGATTGTTCTTTAATCTGTTTGTATTTTAACTCAGGTTTTTTGCAAAGGGAGTTGAAATTCTCCTTGTGTGGTAAAAAAAAAACATTCACTGATGAATGGTGTAAGACCTTATAATGTCTTTACATTTACAACGTCTGACAAACAGCCACAGGGGAAACTTGTTTTGGCTTGAGTTCATTCATATGAAAGTATTTATGTATGTTTAAGAGCCTGAATGACTGACAAGGTAGACCACAGTCTCTTGCTGGAGGTGGTTTTTTAGTGTTTAATGGGATGAGTTACTCACTATCAAAACAGCCACATGGCTTGGATCTTAAAGTGATTTATGTGAAGAGGGTAAGAGGACAGAGCAGTAATGCATAACTGTGCACCAGTGTTTATTTAACCTTTATCAACAACATATATGTAACGTATAGTTTTTTACGTGTTTGTTATTTTTAAATATGGATGTTATGTTATTACCACCAGCATTGTTTTTATTATATCATGTGATGTTAATTGTTCTATTTTGTGTTTAAATTATAAGGAAATTATTATTAATTTTATAATTAATTTTATTAAGTATTTAATTCCGTCTATAATATTTTATTATCATTTTCATTTTTTGTTTTCATATGTGTTTGAAGATAGAGATAAAGATGTGCTGGATGATGTTGGGTCAGTGTCCCCTTGTTTAAGGTGGCCTGGGAAAGGAGAGAAGGGGAGTCAGAGCTCTGTTCTTAAATGTATTTACCCACGTGTAACCTGCATTACCCACGGTCCTGGCGCACTACCCATCCAGAAACAATGGTTACATACATATCACCTTAAGTTTCACATCGGGACTTGTAGATTTTAATGACACTTAAGGCCAAAGTGAATGTACTCTATCAATTAACAAAACCTGAAACACTTAAAATGCTGCCTGAGGAAGTGCACCACACTGCCAGTCCAAATCCCCATTTGTTGTAGAAGCTCTTTGTCTCCTGCAGTTCTTGCACAGTGGCCTGTTCACTTTCTTCCAGTTCTGGATGATTTAAATGTTTTTCACATCTTACAAACACTTGACATAATCAGCGATGTCCTGCTTTTAACAACACGATGCAGATAAAGTTGACATTTATGCAAAAGAGACACACAGACATTTGTTGAGTTAATGGTTTTATTTGTTTTATTTGTTTTGAACATAAGCAAATACTTAACACGTTATACTCGATGGTCAAAAAGTATTAGCGACTCTATCACTTTTTGGTACAAAAATACTTTGACAGATATTAGACAGATATTCAGTATTCTTTTATGATATTAATCAAAAGTAATAATTTTAAAATCAAAGTAAGATTAAAATGCTCTCTCATTAGGTTATCAGTGTTTATATAATCCATAAACAGATGGCAGGACAGAACTTTGATTTATGACAAAGAGTTGATACAATGTTAAAATGTGTCCTTTTTTAATGCATTTAAGTACAGTGAAAATATATCTTTTTAAATCCACAGATATATATATATATATCAAATACAAGCAAACTAAAATAAAGCTGCTCAGTTATAGTAAACAGCGTGAATGAAAGTAAGTTCACTCATTTTGGAAAGAATCCAAATAAATCAAATCAAAGAGCTCAGAGTAACGTTCCAAAAGGTTTTATAACCTTTGCTGTGTGAGGCAGCATGTCATTGTGGGATTAGTCATGACAAAGTAAGGAGTGGGATCTGGTTCGTAATCATCAACACAGGACAAGACCAAACAAGCAAACCCTTATTTGTGTAAAGAAACATCTCTGTTAAGGTTAAGTGACTGTATAGGTTCCATCCATAGTCTTAAGTACAAATGTGTGATGACAAAGACAACTTGTTTTCCAATACCTCAGTGTTTCTTATTACTAAACACAGATTGAATTCGGTAACATTAAATCCGACATAGTGCCCTCACCATAATTGATATAAAAGTAAACCCCTGCAAGATCATCTGTATGACACAATCTCGTGAAAAAACACCAGAGTTTGGAAACATGATACACAGGATTTTTCCTTCCACATCTCAGGAAGCTGGTTTCAGCTTTTCTTGTTTGATTCTCCATCTCTCCAGGGCTGTCTTCAGCTTAATGGGAGCACACACGGGCTTCTTCCTGCCTTTAATGTAAAGTCTGTGGACAAAAAAGAGAACCCAGTGAAAGTGTGCAAAGATAAAATATGCATATGACACTCAAATGAACAGTAATTGTTGTAACTGTAGATCTGCACGTGTTGAGCTTTATTATATTTATATGAATCCATATTCATAATTGAATATGTGATCACTTCATAATAATTATGTCTCATTGCTGATTGGTTTTCACCACTTACTGCAGTGCAGAGATGTCACAGGCGCCGTTGTTCTGCTGTACATGCCATCTTTCCACTTTATGCAGCAATTGTGGCGAGATGTGCTCCCTTGTTTTGATGCAGCATTTTCGGATGCCAGCTATACAATGTATGATCGAAAGACATGATGAGGATATTGGAAATATGAATATATATATATATATATATATATATATATATATATATATATATATATATATATATATATATATATGGTAATAAACAATAAATGAACCCCTAATCTAATTTCCCTTCCATGCACATACTTGTCACTTGTTACACACACACACACACAAACAACAACCATCAAAGCATACAAATGAGACAGATTCAATACAAGGGTCCTTACCTCCAGAAGAGGTGATGGCCAAAGTACACAGACAGACAAGCACAAATGCAACTTTCACATCCATGGTGTCAGAGCGAATGAGTGGAGGAAATCTGTCCGTGCTGTTTATATTAGAAGCACACGCACACACACGCACTCAGTTGCACACGTCAAACGAACCTCACACTCCCACTACTGTGTGAACACGTGTTGCAACTAGACAGCATCCATTCCTGAATACAACAAGTTACAGCAAAAGGTTGTAAAACATGAACATGATGACTTAATTAACCTGAGAAATCTTGAGTAGATGTTATGATAAGCAAGTATGTTTGTCTTAAGTATCACACACACACACACACACACACACACATATATATATATATATATATATATATAAAATTGCTTTTGTATTTGACTGTTGGTTGAAACTGTTCAAACCAGTGCTGTTTTTTTTTTTTCAGTTCTGCTCCACATAGAGACAGGCTCCAACAGGTTTAATGACCACGTTTTTGTGACATGATCTGATTTGACAGATGAATATTGATTGAGGCTTCTGAACATGCCTCGCCCAAAAGTCACGGAAGATGTGAAGTGGGTCAGAGTTAAGCAATTTAGGAGAAACAGAAACTTAATTCAGAACAAATTTTAGATTAAGCAAAGTGACGCAGGTGTTAAAGGTTTGTCAAAAACAACATATCACATTTAGTATTTGTAGTTTCTCTAGACTACAAAGCCCTCATATAAGTTTTATAGCTGGGGGGAAATAAAATTCAGACATCGCAGACATTAATGAATACCTGAGTGATATAAATAAATCCATGTCAATCTCACACTGCAGACATTGTGGCTCAGCAGTCACAAAAACATTTTTTCATTCATTTTGTTCTCAGGTGTGGCTTTCCAACCGCTGTTGCATACAAGATATGTATTGAAAAAAAAATCAAACAAACAAACAAGAACCACGCTTGTCCCCAGGGATTTTTTCAGTGATAGCACAAATAACTATAAATGACAGACTTTAATTACTTTGTACCTGGGAAAGTTGCCACAGTGATGGCAATCAGTCAAAAAACGACACGTCAAAACAATCTCATAGAGATTTGACTTTTTCATAGACCTGGTCCCATGCTCGTCATAAACATGTGAGACTTTTTTTAACAGCAAATTAAATCTGGAGGATTTGTTTTGATCTTTAGAATAAGCAACTGCGGTCTGGTTTGGTTTGAATATCATATCAAATTGCTTAACACTTGCTTTATCCATTTAAATGTGAGAAAAAAAAAAACAAAAACAACAGAAGATCAACTTTCAGCTTGTTGGTGAGACTCTCACATACCAAAAGCATGTAGGCTTAATCCTTAAGGAGACTAGATCGCCTGTATTTGTATGGAATTTCATGTCAATCTATCTAGTGGTTGACAAGTAAGATATTTCACTAAAATTGAAAAATTAAAGGAAACTTTATGATGCCGATGGTCAATAAGATTCACATTATGGCAATCCATCAAATAGTTGTTGAGATATTTTGGTTTGTGGACCAACCAACAACCAAGTGATGTGTTTTATTTATTTATAGAGTGAATTGCATATATTCTTATTGATGTATTCTATGTGCTTTCTATGGTAAACACAAAGGCAGGCAGGTCAAGCAAAACTTTAGAATAATAAAAAGAAACTGCACAGGGTGAACTGATGGAAGAAAAAAAAAACCCAAAATGAATGTAAAGATTAGAAGAAAGATCAACATCACATTACATTTTTTTCTTGGTAGATCACACAGGTGTTCAATCAGTCAACAGGTTGTTTCAACAATAAGAACTGGGAGTATCTTGTCCTGGATGAGTCTGAAACAAGTTACAGACAAACCATCAAACAACGTTAGCAGAAATGTCAGTGTTCAGTCGTCACACAAAAGATTATAACGACCGGAATTTTCCCTCGTCTGTCCGGGTCTGACGTGTTGATACACAACAGAGAGAAATGAATGAAAGGGCACCGTTGGTTCTTCATCAATGCTGTCTGTTTATTTAATCACTGCAGCAATCTGTGTACCGAGTTACTCAATAAGTTATTCTCAACAACCTCTGTTTCGCCTGCTAGTAAACACCAAAATGTCCCATTTTTGCTTTCTTGACCTTAGCAGTATTAATATCAATATCTCGACAGTACAAGTGGAGATAGTAGATGGATGGATCCCCAGAGGGGTAAACAAAAGGGGAAGTCCAACTGTGTCTTCTGGAAAAGATAAATGAAGCTCAAACACGCAACTTCAACTAATCGAAACTGGTTTAACTACGATGATTATTACGACCGATTTCTCAGAAAGATATAATCTCTGTTGGACGGAAATAAATTTCATTCACTCTCTCTCACCGTTTTTCTTTCTCACACACACTCACACACATAAAAGAAGGTGGTTGAAATAAGCTGCGCTGACTCATCAGTTAAAAGTGTAATTATACTGAGCCCGGGGATGAGAACAAAAGACAACCAGAGACTTCTTTTTGGCAGAGACACGTTTTGTATTGTTTCTTCCAATTTCAATATACAATAATATTTCTACTGCACAAGAGGTAACTGCTCAAGCATCGTCATTCAGCTGTTATACATAAGTGTCTGTAGCAATGTTAATCTCCAGTCCCTGATTTATTTACACTCACTTTTGCTATAACTTGCTCAACTGAACTGGAGCTTGGAGGTGTGTAATATTCCTTCATATAGATTTAGTTTTGTTTACAGTATGTGCACTAGTATATACAGTTTTAAGTTGGGAATACTGATGACTCCTTCTGTTTTTGTCTGTTGCTATGAGTCATCTACCTCAAGATCTGAACAGAAAATGCCAATCATGAAATAAGTTAAAGGTAGTTCTCTGGCTGCGACAATAAACTGTCTTTACAGATACAGAATGAGCACAGCAGAGGAGGTTAAGGGAGAGAAGAGTTTGACTTGGTGTTTTATTTGTTCAAGGTTTGAATGTCAAAACTTGTAGTGTAATAGAGGCGATCTACATGTCGGTTGCACTTCCAGGCCCACGAGGAGCAAAGAGGAACCTCCACAGTTAAAGTATCAGTACTCTGTCTGCCCTCTGGTGGCCACATGCAGCAGGCGGAGCAGCAACTCTGCAGGTGATCTCCCTGCAGAACCGTGGGCTGGATCTGAGGCCTCGGCCTCTCCCAGGCAGTCAGAGTCGACCATGCAGCTCTCTGAGAAAGGTGGAGATAAAGGTAAGAACAAGGAGAGACAGGGAAAGGAGATATACTTTACTGCCACTTTACCATTGGACTGGTTTATACCATATTATTTCTACTAACTCCAGTAAAATATCACAAACAGATCCATTCAGAACAGACTGTACCTGAATTACAGCAGAGTCCTGAAGCAGCGCAGCGTCCTCCTTCAGATCCACAGGGTCTCCCTCCTGCCTGGCAGGGGGTGAGCAGGTAGTTCTCCTCCACACAGTGAGCTGTTTCTGGGGAGCCCAGCAGGCAGCCGAGGCCCTCCCCGCAGCAGATGCTGGGGCCGAAGCAGTGGCCCCTGTCTCCAGGGCCACAAGACATGCACTGGAGGAAAATTTGAATTGTGATTATAAGAATTTAACATTCAACCGATACAACTCCTGTTTATTATTGTTATAACATTTATTTAGACACATTTATATTGTTAAAATTCATCATGGCAGAATATTTTTTGAATGATCAGAGATTTCTTAAAAAAAAAAGAAAAGAAAAATGTTGGATTATTTCTCTTTACACTACTTATCATCAGTACTTTTGTGTATATTTGTAAAGCATTTGATTGAAGTCTACATCAGAAATTTAGGATAACATACATTTATTTTATTACTTGACTGTCATTCTATATCTTTAATTTTTCAGAAAACCTTTGCCATCATAAAACATTATTATTATCATTACACGTTATTTTTCAAACGGTATTATTTTCGTTATTGCGATCATAATAGACTTTTATTGATGTCTTTACCATTTTGGGATAAATTTGGGGTCATTTCCATGAAATAAAATGACTAAACTGATATTAAAATTTAAGGTAATAACATTCTGGTGAATTCTTTCAATTTTCCTCGTTTAACACATCTACATTAAGACTTTTATGATTGGACTTAGGTGAACGGCAGATTGAGACTTTTCTATTCCAAGATTTCAAAGAAGAAAGAGCGAAAAAAAAAATCCTAAATCAAAGATGATATTCAAAATATATATATATTTATAGTAAGGATAATGGTTCTTACCTGTCTGATCCCGGTCTCGGGCAGCGCTCGTTTCCCTCCTCGGGGACAGTTCTGGATGTAACAGGCGGAGGAGAGGGCGATGAGTCCCAGGACGCACAGTGGAAACAAGGAGTGAGGCATCGCTGCTGGTTGTAGGATAAGCGCCGCGCACCTGTTTGTCCCTCCGCCTGATGGATGGATGGATGTCTGACCGACGTCCAGGTCGGGTCCTCACTTATAAACTGACGGACTGACATGAATCCGAACAAAAAAAAAAAAAAAACTCTAACACTCGTATCTGACGTCAGTGTCGTCGCGTTCTGCTGCGCACACGCACAAACGCGCGCGCTGGCGAAGGCCACCGGCGAACGAGAGGTCGCGGCGGAGAGACGCTTCTGCATCAGATGCGCGCCATCTAACAAATCTACACAAGACAAACAAGCGACGAGAGCAGAAGATGTCCTTCCTGTATTCAGGACTGCGCCACACTTATTCAAAAATATTTTTTCTCTTTTTTTTCCTGAATAATCTCTCAGCCTCCACGAGGCTGGGGGTCAGGAGGGCGCGCGCTGAAAACGACACATCAACAACTAATTGGAAGCTGGTAGTTGACTAATTAGATTTACTTCAATAAGCCACTGATTAAGTACATTTCACTGTGTTCGTGCACAGTTCAACTGTCATCTAATTCATTTCTGACTTTTATCGCATTAAAGTAAGTGATGGCACCATGTCAACCTGTGGATCACACAAATTATCCTCCTGACGAAATCAAATGTAAAAACTATTAATGAGCACAAGACGATTAGCATTTCAAATAAACACAAGCATATTTTCAGTTAATTATTCTGTTCTGTGTCTTGTGCATGGCTTGGGTTGCATCTCACCTATTAGCTGTTGTGATGCTGATTAGGAAGTAAATGATTTTATAAATGAACATCTGGTGTGAGGGAGGTCTTTGATTTGCATTCAGGCTCTATGATTTGATATAATACAAAATGTGGTTTTATTATACATTACTATATTATTACGACATAACATGAAATGAAACATTAAAATTATATTAAACGATTTACATTTATTACACGTATAAAGCTTTTTTTTTTTTTAAAGTGCAGCCAAAGGGTCTAAGAAGTGAGTGTTAAGCCAATCAGATGACGGATAATAACTATCAAATACTTAAATCTGATTTATATGCTGAGACAGTGAAGCTGATGTCTCTGTTTCACATGCAGAACAACTGGTTCCAGTTTCTGTTCTTACTAAGCGGATATAGGATCACGACCTTGGTTAAGCTTAATGTTGTCAGGGAAACCAACATATAAATTCTGCTGTTTGTGACAGTAAAGGCAATGAGAAACACTGCCCCCCTCCTCCTCCTCTCTTCCTCTGACTTTTCTCTGTTTAACTCTTTTGTGCATGCACTGTCATAATAGCCGATTTGGGTGAAGCGTTAAGAAGCTGAAAATGAGAATCTGGGCAAGGGCAGCGTGGAGGACATGTTACCTCAGCTGGAAAATATTGTATAAACATTTTAATTCATAACACCTCCCTCTCTACCAGAACGACACTTGCCATTAACCACAACAAAACCTGTGTAAGGGTGTAGGTGGTGTAAAGTGGAGAATAATGTGAAAAAGGAAGAAGCAGAGGAAGAGACTGATATAAGGACAAGGCTAACATGACATCAGGAGGTCAGCTGATCGGCTCAGTTTGACCTCATCTGTTTCTGCACAAAGACCACTCAACCTCAGGTCGACTCGATTTTCACAATAATTCTTCTGGTCTCTTGCTCTCAGAGCTTCTGTCCCTCAACCTTTTCTTTCCTACGTCCTGAACACTTCTACAAATCCAGGGTCTCCAAAAAGGCTGCGTAACTAAGGCTGCAGCTGCACTTCAATGCCCAATGAAAAGGCAAAGACAGGGAGAGGAGGTGGAGGAGAAAAGAACACGACTTTTTCTTCTTCTTCTTCTTTTTTTTTTTTTTTAATTCTTTTGCGCAAGATTTTCTGTAAAGGTCTTTGCTCTCAATGATGTTCTTTCTTCAGCTGTGGAAACAGTTTAATTTGATTTAGTGTCCAAGGAAAGTCTAAGAAATATAATTCACAGCTAGACTTAAAATATTTATAACTCACATGGATGATGATGAATACAAAATATTTTTATAAGATGTCTAATGCAATTAAAATGGTTTCTAAGGCCATTGAAGCATTTGTAAATAAGATCCTCAACGTATAAAGATATACTGGACAGAGGTGGCATCAAACTCATCAAAGTAAACAATCTATAAAGAGAAATGTTAACTTTCAGCTTTAAGTGACTTTTTTTTTTATTATTATTATTATCATCATTCCTTCACATTGAGTTCAACATGAACACAACACTGAAGAGGCATTGAGTGCAAACGCCTCTTCACCTTGAGAACAATCCTCTGAAGGCCAAGCTTTCCCTTTTGACGCCATGGGTCAGTAATGTACACGTATGACGTCGCTGCGTGGGGAAGGGCTTTGGCAGGTGGGACACAAGATGTGATTGGATGTCACTGTGGTGACGGAGTTCAGCGGATGGGTTTGTCTCCTCAGGCAGGCACGGCAGAGCAAGTGACTGCAGGTTAGACGGTAGATGGAAGAGGCAGACGTAGAGTAAACCGAGACTGAACAGGAACACGCCGAGCATGTCTGCTCACCTGGCATGAAAACGTAAAGAAACAGGGAAATTACTCAAACAGTCCATGAACTTTTGATTGAACAAGGTTAGAGACTCCAACATGGATGTTTATTTGTTGTAAATTAAGTTTTTGGGCTGAGGTCATCCCAAACTGATTACACCAAATTACCCTTTGTAAGTTATAAACCTTTTAAATCCACCTTTCAAGTGCAGTGCTTACAGTGGATTTTTTAGTAAATCCTACCTGGAGAGATGCTTAATGTCCCTGAGCTCTGGCTCTGCAGTGAGGTGTTCAGTGGCTGAGAATCAGGGAATAAGCCGTCTCTGCTGAGACAAGTTTGAGGTAAAGGAAGGTCGGCCCTGCAGGGCAGAGAAAAGGGCCTCGTCCAGGCTGGCGGACAGACGCTGTTCATGGGAGCTGCAGCTTGGGACTGAAGTAGTTAAAAAAAAAAAAAGAGAGAGAGAAAAAAAAGATAAAACAGAAAATAATAGATGTTTTACAATCTAGTAACTCTAAAACTATTAAAAATAATATCATACTCACTTGAATCTGCATCATTTCTTGGTCGTTTTGTTTGAGGTAGTATTGATTCATTATGATTATCACTTAGATGTTGTTTCTTTCTTTTACCTAACTCTGATTTACAATCTGAAGTAGAGGGCTGGGAGTTGGATGTATGATTCCCATTATCCGATAAGTGTCCCGATGCAGTGTCTTCTTTCTGTGTAGTCCTTTTTGAGCTTTTAGTACCAGCATCATATTGAACAGCAGAATTGTTTAGTGAGCTTGTGGTCCCGTCTACCTTGGAGGCTATAAGTCTGGAGGCTTGTGGATTCTCTCTCTCCTCTCGTCTCCCCAACATCCCGTCCCTCCTTTCCTCCCCTCTCTGCAGGAGGAAGTGGTCGATGCGGGTTTTCAGTTGGGGATTAGGAAGCGGCTGCGAGGTTGAAGTGAACGGGACCCCAGTGAAAGGGTCATTTGGGGGTCGACCCCATGTGGCCTCCCTCTTCTGGTGCTCCTCCAGAGTGGTGTTGTCCACTGACACACCACTGGGCAGCAGCATAGGCAGTGTCATTACTTCCTGTGTTATTGGGTCAAGAAACTCTTCTGGGATGGAAAGATTGCTGGAGTCAGACAAAAAAGCCGACAGATAATTATCAATACTGTAACTATTAGTATGTTTTATTATTTTAAACTCTATTTTTTCTACAAGAGGGATTAAGCAAGAACATACCTTGGAAGTGTGGTTGTTTGAGGGGGTTGTTTGGTTTGTCTGACAGAGGAGGTAAAAAACCCAGGTCGCGGCAGCTGTTGTTCACTGGCTTCATGAACTATTTTAATCCTTTCAACTTCTTCTGGAGAGCAGCAACGAGCAGGTTGTCCCCACACAGACAAAGCCTTGAGCCCCAGAGCAGACGCTGCACCACCAAACGGCAAAGTCACACGGAGCTGCGTTACAGCGCCCAACGATAGGAGACCCCGGCTCCATAGCTCCTCTTGTCGACAGTTCGCAGGTGGTGGGGAAGGTGGAGTTCCAAACGGGGGCCGAGGACTAAAATTTGAACGTGAAAAACAGACTTGGGTTTCTTCTCTTAGTTCACAACGACCTACCAGTCTAAACTGTGGCTCAAGTTCACTGGATTCAGCATTTGTTTGGGTGTTGTTCTTTGTCATGTGCCTCTCGTGTGAATGTTGACACCCATCTTTAGAGTCTTTATTCCACTGTTGGGCCTGTAGACTCCAGTCTTGGCCATTACTCCCATGTGGTTTACTGTCATACTCTTGCTGGGTTTTTTTGTTCTGTACAGTCTGGTTCTTTACCTGCATGTGTCTTGGCTCCTTTGGCTGAAGCTGTTTGTGGCCTTGATTAACATTTTGGGATGGTATCAGATGAGAGCTGGTGCTGATCTCTAGTCTCTTGCTGGCCTGTCCTCGGTCCATACCCCACGGCCACAGCTCTACATCCACCCTGCACAGCTCCACTTGGAAACCAAACTTCAACGTCACCTTAACAGATAATGTAACAACCACACAGTGAGAGAGAAATGGGGTAAATGGGGAAATAGGGAATGTCTGAATTGTCTGGGAATGATATCCGGTATATGCAGATGTTTTTTCCCCAAAACTAATTTTAGGTCACATCACATATCTCCTGTGGTGCAATTAACACATTATAAAAGTAATGTGTAATTACACTACAAATTAATTTTACTGTGATCATTTTGTGTAGCAACAAACGAACAAGCTTGTTAGTCACACTAGCCACACATTGTTATTGTTGTTGTTTTGCCTCCCGGTGCAGTTTGATGAAGTCATCAGTTGTGCACCGGTAAGCGTCTTAGGACCCCACAAGCATTTATTTCAGCACATTTGGCGCGATATTACATTATTTTCATTATCGGAGGAAAAACCAATAACAATTCTTACAGATATTACATAATTATGCTAACATTAGGTTGATAATATCGTTTGGCCGACGTTATCGGACGTCCCTAGGAAATATAAAAGGTTGATCTTACCTGTACAGGTGGACGTAGAAAGTACTCCAGCTTGAAGCCCCGCCGTCGCAGAGCAGGGTCAGCTGACACGAGATTTGTAACATCATATCCATCAGCACACAGCTACAGTGGAGAAATAATGGAACAATCATTTTTAAATATAAATTTACTTCATATGGCTTTAAGTGACACATGGACAGAGACAAGAAGCAATTAAATGACTTAAAATGATAACATAAGAGTCATAATATTAAGTATTATTTTAAGGTGCAGGCACAGATTTTTCTAGTATAGTACAAAGCAAACTTCACACATCTGTCCATTTATTTGTTTTTGCTACAATGTTAACTGCAAGTAATGTTCATATTAAGCATGGTGTTAATATATCACCCAAATATTAACAACTATGGAAAACTTCAGAGGTTATTGCACCTGAAACTAGGACAAGAGAGAGGCACAATCATGTGATACTTAACAATAAAATACATCACATGGAAGTATAAAAAAAGATAACAACATTGACAACATTTAATTCAAAATCGTGAAAGAACATTTTTCATTCAAAGTATGGAGAAAATACAGATGTGACCAGATTAGAAAATTCTAATAAAAAGAACATAAACAAGGTCGGTTGTGATTCATTCTCCCACATGACATTTTGTCCCTTCTCTATTTTCATATCTTTGTCCTCCGCCTCCATACTGTGCTAGTCCGTGTCCATGTATATTGATTTGTCCTTTTCATCTCAAAACATACTGGAGTAATTATTTTTACCTTTTAGAGGGGAGACATATGAATTCTGCTCTCATAAGTCACCACTTGAGTATTTAGAGTAGACTTTTAGCTTGTTTTACATCCACAATAACTGCCAATACTTGTAACACGCCCCTTTCATGTTGCAGTAGTTTTTAATCCAAATAATATTAGAATTGTCAGGAAAAGACTGAACAACTAAATTATCTTGAGGAGGGTATAGTCACATGATATTTTCATGAATGTATCACACCTTGTTGCATTGAATTGTTGTAGAGAAGTGCGGGAGACAGAGATTCACAACCATTTTCTCCAATCTGTGAAGACACAAATGTATATTAAAGCAACATAAATTCCTTACCTACAGTGAGCTTAGAGGTCAAGGCAAAACGAGGCATTCAGAACATTCAGTTTTTTGTGTTTACTCTCTTTCTAGCCCTCTGACATTATTTCAAAATGACCTTCACAGATACACTGACTCACCTCTAATTAACAACTTTCAATGGCGGGTTCAAGAAGCAGCTCAGAATGGTATAGTATTAGATAACATAGGAAGTGTATTGTTGACGATTGGACGTTTAGTCATAATGCAAAATAATGTGTTCATTTATATCCAATTCAACAATGAATATAAATCATCCACAAGGCAGCACTGAGAAGTTCACCTGTGGCAGCCACTAACTACTCCTGAAATAATACATGATTCATCAGTGAGGCAATTTACACAAAATTAACAACAACCATGTAAACAACCTTGTAATTTAGCCAAGGTTTTCTGTTAATTGTTGAACAAAATAATGAATGATTCCTGAAGACCTCATATCCACGTGTTGGAAACTGCAATGAGGATTTTTTTTTTTTTTTACTACAATCTATTTAATAAGAGCTGGCACAATTAAACAATTAACAGATGAGCTAGATAATCGATTGATTTTGGTTTGTCAATTAATCCGCTCAGCCACGTGGAAAGATGTTATTCCTAATGCAGACAGTTCTAGTGAAACCTGCAGCAATTGACTTGTTCCTTGATTGATTATGTTAATAGATTATCAATTAATCGTTTTAGTGAAGTTTAAAGCAAAAAACTCAAAACATTTCCTGGTCCCAGCCTCTTATTTGTGATCATTTTTCGTTTCTCTACATTATATGTGATTACAAGCTCAACGATTAAGGATCAATACTAAATTTATTAGTTAAAAATAATTTAAAGATTAAATCCCAGTTTACAAACACCTGAATGTTGTGATGTGATTGTGATTCTCATCCAGATACTGGCCACAATTAACCGATTACATTTAATAAAACAAACTGACCTTATACCGATGTCATTCATTTTACAGGAAAAGACATTTTTCGCCTTGATGTTGGAGGTTTTAAGTCTTGAATATTAGCTGGTAAACCTAACTTTAACTTGTTCACAGCAGCTCTGAATAAACGTGTACTCCATATGAATGACACACTCCACACTGCTAATGCTAAACCAGACTAACATTGCAACAGACAACAGATGTTAACAGCTAATAGTTACTCAGTACGAGTAAACCAGCTAACAAAACTTACTTCACTTGACGTCGACTCTTTATTTGGTCCCAGCAGCCGACAGTAGGTTACAAACAACTGCTAGTTGCTAGCTACTAAACAGTAGTTAGCACTAAGGAAGCCGAGAAGGGACTTTCGCCGTTTTCCTGCATAAGGTAGCTAATACCTGCTAGCAATTAGCTAGATGCTAGCCTAGCTACACTGTTTACCGCACCCAAATCGGCTCACGGAAACCGGTATGGGACATCTTGGTTCCGCTGTCAGTCTGCAGAACATGTCGAGGAAGTGCTAGCCGCTCTAGCTAGCTAGCTAGTTGCTAACCCAGGTAAGGAAGCCTAGAAGGGACAAGTCTCATATTTATGATGGTGACATTAACTATGGATGCAATATTATATTAAGTTAGTATGGATTCAATGTTTTGTTGTTTATTTCTTGCTAACTTTTATGTGTTTTTAATGTGTCATTGTCATTGCCATTACTATTAATTCAGTAGTAGACTCAACCAAACGTGTCTTGTTTGTCTTGTCTTTAATCAAGATGCACTATGTAGAAGTGTTAAATGTTAAATGTTGAGTGATAAATGTAGGTGCTGTACCATTTGTTACAAGACTATAGGCTCATCTTTACAGGATGCAACCTGTCCACTTCCTTCACTTACAGCATTTCAAGGACACCTCAGTAGCATGATGTTCTTGGGGAAAAACAGAACAAAGTTCATAGGGTTGAGATCTACTCACTGTTATATTTTCTTCTTAAACAATTTCAGTGATGGATAACTTTAGTCTAAGGAGTCAACTAAATACTCAAAGAGAGAAGAACCTTTTTAGCTTTATTCCAAACACTTAAGTTGTTATGTTCCTAATTTCTTCCCTCTTCACATCTTGCATGTGTTTACTGACTTTATACAGCTGGGTCCAACAACAAAGTACTGTATATTTATTCAGGTACTCTTGTAAAGCAGCTAAAATCATTTCAACCTACACCTCTTATGACTGCAAATGAAAATGCTGCTCATGTATTATTATATCTGTAGCATAGCAAACACATAGGACAATATAACAATTACTTTAAATATTTATTCTGCCTTTAATAAAAATGACGTCAAACCTGACTGTTGGAACCAGTTTGATAAAGATATTTTTACAGAATAATCCTATACATTCTACTGTTTGAAGGACCTCAAATATCAATATATTTACTAAATTTTTCTCAACATGAAAAGACAAATCCTTAACTCCAGTAGTCTTAACCACAGGACAAATAATTTGCTCATTGACAAAAAACATGCTGAATTATTCACATATCTTTATTAGTTCTGCTGAATTTTAACAAAGGGGTGGTTTTAATCAAGCCAGAACAGTACTAGTAACATAAATGCAAACGATAAATTTGAAACATGTATAAAATTGGTAGCATTTTGTTCTCTCAACAATGCATTACTGTAACTACATTTATCACCTACATCAAAAGGAACATCATTTTTGGACAGGGTTGCTATGATTGCACCATTATGGTGGGCCAATAGGCTATCTACACAGTTAAAAAAAAACACATAAAGGAAAGCTCAAATGGCACATATTTTTCTCTGTCAGTTCACCATAATATAATAACAGTAATAAAGATGATAATACTATGTAATACCTTAGAGATAAGTTAATATTCTTGAGCAACATCTTTGTATGCTGGCATAAACAACACATATAAAAGCCATGATATTCACATCTGAGTCTACTGTACATCATAACTTGTGTGTAGGACACTACATAGTGCAGTTAGCCTGAATGCACCTTTTAAAGAGGCAGACTCTCCACTTTTCTGATATTTTTTATTTTTTTGTTCAAAAACTTCCTTCTCCCCTGCTTTGTCTAAACGAACTATACAGAAGAAAGTAGAGTTTTCCAGGATATACAGACTCTCTCAGTTTAAAATTTCAGTCTCACTGCTCTTGTGTCTAGCTTTGATGTACATTTTCCCGTACTTAAAGAAAATCCCTTTGCTTTTAATATATCTTCACTTGCTGTATTGCCACTAGTCCCTCTATATCCTCAATCTCATAAGCTGAAGCTTTTCATGTGTAGACACACATGCACACACCCACTTGCGCACATACACTCTCCCATACGCACATTTACAATCTATAACTATTATAAGTATTTCTTTCTAGGATATCATACATTCTATAAAATGTTTTTTTTCAAACTTTGGGGAAACTGACTGCGATCTCATATTTCTTGGCTGTGAAAAGCGACACAATTGTCATAATAACCAAATTCAAACTGTGTGCGTCCATTCACATTCTCCTTGCAGTTCAACGGAAAGAGATTTGAGTCTTGGGAGCGCAGTGAAAGCTCTCTAATGACCTCTAGTGTTCATTTTTAGTCACAGCAGATGATCTGCAGTAACAGTGAACCAGGTTCTCACCCCCACGTCTCTAAACTTATTCTATATTCAGTTGGGGTTGATTATCTGTTGAACATATCCATTTAATTCAATTTGTAGAAAATATAAACTCTGTTGGTCTTAATGATGTGTTTAAATGGGTCGAGCATGTTGGACCCTGTGCATGAAACGACTTAAAAAATGAATCAAGAATCAGTCCTTGCGACCTTTGATGTCAACATCTGCTGGGTTTCAAAAGAAACACTCCAGCCATGTGTAATGATATTGTGTAACTGGTTTGCTGATATTATCATTATCATTATTATTAAAGCACTAAAAATAATAGTCATAACTGATTTTTTTTTCTATTTTGATCAATTTCCAGCATTATTTTGTCTCATATACATGCTGGAAAGAATGGAGTAAGGCGCTCTCTGGCCAAAAATGCAAGTTAACATCACACACTCTGACCACTAATTCTACTTTTACGTTACCAGTGACACAGACTTACAATGAATAAATACCGCATAATATTCTTGTTGATCATTTCTGACAATATCCCTGATTGTCTTGGTCCTTTTCTAAGCATGGGCATTAAAATGACCCCCGTATTAGTGCTGTAATCTAAACATTGTCATTTAACGTTTTGTTTTTCTACCATCCATCAGTATGGCACACTTTTCACTAACACTGATTATGTAGGATGTACTTGTGTGCAACTAGTAGGAAAAAAGGCTGCTTCGGAAATTGAAAAATCACTAAATCGTTGAGAGATTGAATGTGATTCATTTTCCTGTTGAGATGATCTGCTTGTTACTGATAATGCTGGATTTTACAGTCTGCCTTTGTTGCTGTCTAATATCTATAGTTGCGTTGAAAAGTATGTCAGACTGCATTGATTTATTCAATTGTAGACTGAAATAAAGCTGAAGTGGTTTGTGTGAGAGGCCTTTTCGCTGTGTGTGTGTTAGACAAGGTAATTTGTAACCGTTTCATGGAAATGTCTCTATATCTCGGTGGACTCTATCCTCTCCAAGCGTGAGGGTCCTGCCCAGGGAGGGGCAAGCTGGTGGAGAGAAGGAGGGCCCTTCTGGTCTTCACATGGTGGTGACAGGGTGAGGGCAATGGGGCCAGTAATAGTGGGTGGAGGTGGAGGAGACAGAGGTGAGAGGGCTGGTGGTGGAGGTGGAGAATTGGAGGAGGTGGGAGACGTGGTGGTGGTAGTTGTGATAGTGGTGGTGGTGGAGGTTGTGGTTGGTTTGGCTCCCAGTTGGCTCATACGTTTTTCCAAAGCTTGGTTCTTCTGCAGCGTTTCCACATAGCTGAGCTGCAGCTGTGCCTGGTACTTCAAAACCCGTTCCTTCTCGTCCTGCCAGGTGTGACGCTCCTGGTCAAAGTTGAGGGCCTGACGTTCCCGTTGTTGCCGCTCCAGGCGTAATGCGGCCTGCAGCTGCTCCAGCTGCCTGCGCAGCTCCCCTGCTTCATCCCAGTGACCCTCCTGGGTCCGCTGTGGCTGGTGGGCATCCTGACGTAGCTGCACCTCCTGGCAGAGTTGTGCCTCGTGACGTAGCTGGGCCTCTTGGCGCATTTGGGCTTCATGGCGAAGCTGGACCTCCTGACGGAGCTGAGCTTCCTGGCGCAGCTGGGCCTCCTGACGGAGCTGCACCTCTTGCCGTAGTTGGGCCTCTTGACGGATTTGGGCTTCGTGGCGGAGATGAGCTTCCTGACGAAGCTGGACCTCCTGGCGGAGTTGGGCCTCAGGCCGAATTTGGCCATCCTGACGCATCTGGATGTCCTGCTGCATGTGGGCATCTTGCCGCTGCTGAACATCACGCCATTGAGCTTCTTCACGTTGCTGCCTCTCCTGTCTCTGAGCTTCCTGCCTTTGGGCTTTGGCTTCGTCACTCTGAAGACTCAGCAGGGTGTCAGAGGTGGGGGTGAGGGAGCTAGTTGAGGGCTCGTTGGGGTTACGTGGGCAGTGGACAGCTCCCCATGGTGGCAAAAGTCCGGCAGCAGCTAAGTTAGGGCTCACAACAACTTCTGCTCCTCTGCTCACTTCACTCAGAGCCCGTTTTAAACTAAGCACCTCTGCCTCAAATACACCCAGCTTCTCTCTGAGGATGGACACCTGAGAAAAACAATAGGTACAGGTTGTCATTTAATAGGTTAAAATCTAATTCAGGTTTTAATGTGGTAAATGAAAACTTGCTCTATGTGTGCTCCGATGATTAAAATGGCATCTGGTGATTACATGAATTGTAAATTTAACTTGTTAAACGCTTGTAAATTTGATCCCTTTCTGGCAATAAAATGTCAAACATTTTATATATTTATTAATTTACGTACGTAAGCTGCTTATGAGCTCATACCGTACAAAGGAGAGAAAAAAACTGTAGCAGCTGTAATACACAATCCTGCTCAATCCCAAATGTGTCCTCATTCCTCACCAAGTTTTGGGAATCCCTCCGAAGGATTTCAAGGATTAAATGATCAGCAATCTAGATTCAGTGGTCAGCATAACAATCCTGCAATCTCACTTGCTGTAAATTATATTCTGACTACTTTGGATTGTAATAAACAATATTTTGTTCTTTTTATAGACCCTCCCAAAGCCTGTGATAAAGTCAACCATTCCCTGCTGCCACACAAGAGTTTCATCATAGACCTAGAATTATATAAACATTAGATTCTACAGCTGGTGGTAAATTTCAAACATTACAGTGCTTGATTTGAGATTGCTCATTATGCTGATATAAAGATCAGACGGAAGGTCTTGCAAATATTTATGCTGAGAAATTTAGCTCTTTTGATATTGTTGTATGTTTTGTTTCATAAAGCTGATGAACAAGCTGAATTTTTATCATGTTTTCTTCATCATTCATTCTGTTGTTTGTAATCCTGTGCTCTGGGTATGACTGAAATCTTACCTCTGACAGAGTCCTCCTCAGCTCTCCCTCACACTTCTCCAGCTCCAGGCTCTTGGTGCTATACGAGTCCTTCAGGCCCAGCATGGTCTCCTCTCGCTCCCTCAGCTGGGCGTTCAGCTCCTTCAGTTGGCCTCTCAGAGCCACCATCTCTCCAGCTCGCTGAGTCACTTCAGCTTGACTTTCTCTCAGCTGCTGCTTCAGCAGTGAGATCTCTCCTGCCTTCTGACACACCTGATTAAGAGAGTGACTAGGTTAGTTGTATTATTTTTATATAAATATATGAGTACTCTGGTAAATACATTCCCTATCCAAGTGCATATAATTAGATTGCTTGTACACACGTACTTAGAGACACAGGCAGCTGCAGACACGCACCCTTACATACAATACTCCACTGCTCAGTCTACCATGATGTAACAGATAACATTTTACTGAACTAGTCAAGCGCAAGAACTCATATACTCATATCTCACCTCCCACTTAGTCTCCTCCAGACGAGGCAAGATGTCAGCCTGCTCCTTCCTGTAATCAAGACACTTTCTCTCCAGCTCCTCTCTCTGAGCCAACAGAGCCGCCATCTCCTCCTGGAGCCTCCTCTTGTCCTGGGACAGCCGGGTTATCTGGGCCTGCAGTGCAGTCTGGGAACGCTGAGCACGACGTGTAACCTGCAAAATAGTTTCAACAGTTTCATACAGTGTAAGTTTTGACTCGTATATTTTCAGCCTTGAACTTAAAACTATAAGTTTGTATAAAACATGAAGTGTTTGACATCTGGGGTAGATTTGATCTAAATGACTTTCAGATGGTGCTGCATTGTGCTTACATTTACCTGCATTAACCATTTGAAACCTGGGAGATTACACCATGTGGCTTAACATGGCTTCCACCGCAGGTATGAAAACTGTCTTAAACCAGTTTTTTAACCTTTCAAAAACACAAAATGTCTCTCTTTCTATCCATGTTTTGTTCAAAGTGCAAGTAAAGAAACATAACATGTAGTAACATCTGGATGTTGTTCTGTTTTCTTGTATATGAAGTAGATGGGTCAATTAACCTGCTGTAGTCGTGACGCATAGTTCTGTCTCAGTTCGTCCATCTGTCGCTCCCAGACACGTTGCTTCTCCTCAAACACCTGAATGATTGCTGCCTCACTTTGGTCCAGATTTCTGCGCATGTGTTGCACCTGGTAAAAAAGAAGAATGCATTTAAATAGTAAAAAATGGAAGAAATCCAACTTGGTGGAACAAAACGTGGGACTATTAATTTTCTTTTTTTTTCTTTTCAGTTTTACATGAAGAAAAATTGAAATGTGAAAATAAATATTTTCACAAAAAAACATTTATCTAGTAAAGCAGTGCATTTATCATTCACTGCTGATAAACATTGTTTGGGAATGTTTAAGGTTCATTTTTACTCAGTTCAGAAAGATTTGTCTCACTAAGCTCCTTGAGATATCTTGGCATAGAGAGTCACCTCCAGTGTGTTAGGAGGGAGCATTAATGTAAAACGTCAGAAGTCTAAATACCTAGGAAGTAAAACAAAAATGTCTACACAGTTCAGATCAACTGACCCTTTAAAATCTGGTAAACATCCTGTTTCTTTTTAATGGTATGCCCTCCCTTCATATGACAACCAAGAGGAAATCAGACATTTCTCAGTGGTCTCTGACCTCTTGCTCTTTCTCCCACAAGCGGTCCTCGAGGTCCTGGATGATGTCATCAGAGGAGGGAGAGGGGCGCAGAGGTGCTGGGGCATCGCTCAGATGGCTCAGCCTCTGATAGGACGAGGAGCTTTTTCCTGAAGAGGACCGGCCGCTGTCTGAGGCGCTGAGCCCATTCTGGAGGAGAGAATCACATGCCGATAGATTAAAGAGTGTAAAAGCAACCTGCGTTAAGCGCTGCGCTGAGCGATGGTGGAAGATGGCTATACCTGGTAGCCAGGCTTCTCCAGCTTATCCAGGCCTGCAGCTGCCCCAGCCATGCCCAACCTGTTGATGTGGCTGGTGGAAGCACTGAGGGGCCCCAGGACTGCTGGGGGGCCACAACCAGACCCCGAGCCCGTATAGGTGGGCAGGCTGGTTAGGGAGTTTCTCCCTGAATCAGACATCCCTCCCTGTACCACCTCATTACCATTTCCCCCACCCTCACTTCTGCTGATCCTTACTGGGCTGTCCTGGTCCAGGAGAAGGGCCTCTGGCACCTCTCCTGATTCTCCTCCTCCTCCGTCCCTGCCTCTCCTGCCTCCTCTGCTCTCACTGAACCCCTCACTCCTCGCCTCAGTCTTGCCCTCGCTCCCAGCCCCTCCTGCCTGGCCCACCAGGTTCTGCATGGAGTGGAAGCTCTTGGGAACCACCGGCTTGAAGGCAGAGGGACGAACGAGGCCTGAGTTGTTCTGCATCGCCTGTGAAATAGACGGAGGACGGGAGGAAAAACGTTGAGATGAATAAAACCTGATGCACCAGACAAAAAAATTCTGTGATTAAATTCATCATTGTGATGATGATGATGTTGACGATGATGATGATAAAGAGGTATATGACAGATGGCAGAAATTATGTTTTTAAAGGACAATTTTTAAAAAAATTTCAAGTCTGTCTTAATACAATAGTCACATGTCCATGATCTGTTATTATGTGTGTGTATATATATATATATATATATATATATATATATATATATATATATATATATATATATAGATATATTATTTTTTTTCTATCCATTTTAGCCACGAGGTGAATCTGTCAATATACAAGATTGAGATCAAGGTTGACAATTCTCTTTCTGTGCAAAACTACATTCTTAACTTAATTCTTAACAGCCAAAGTTATTGTGCAGCTTCAGAAATAAAGATTATCATTCAAAGTTATATTATAGTTATATAGATTAAAAAAAAAAACAAAACAAAAAAAACAGCATTACTAGCCATTGCTTCTGGAAAGACACCAGCGTGATTCAGCTTGAAATTTGAAGCGCATTTCTGCATCGCAAAGTTTTAGTCTTTCGAGTATGAAATTCCTTCTTATTGTTTTCTTGTTGAAGAAATTTTAGACGAAAAAGACACAGTGAAAAATCTGTTTCTTTTGTCTGATCTTGTCGCTACTGCTGATGTAAATCTTTTTCTCAACAAAATAAGAATTGACAATTTGTAAACATTTTACAGCCACTATGGAGACCAGGAATGATCACAACAACTCTTTTAACGTCCATGTGAGTATTGAATTAAGACAAAGATTGCATCTACGAGTAGTACAACCTGAGGGTGACTTTCCTTTCTTACTTTCTTTCTTATGACTGACAGATGCTGACCTGCAGGTTGGGAACCTCTGTCTTACTGTTTATCGTCAAGTACCTGCTCAAGTTTTCCCGATACTGGTAGGATCTTGGGCGGGTTGTGGTTTGGAGGGTTATGGCTGGCTGGATTGTTCTCACTGTCAGTTCTGGCGGCTGCCATCTCTCTGTGCTGGTGTTGGTTCATGCCAACGCCGTTCTTCTCATTTCCTCCTCGTCCCACAATGTTCCCACAAACATCTAGACCTGCAGCCTGCATTTCCCTCTCTCTTTCTCTCTCCATCCTCTCGTTCTCCAGCCTCTCTCTTTCCCTCTCCCTTTCCCTTTCCCTCTCTCGTTCCCTCTCCCTTTCAATCTTCTCCCTCTCGATTCTCTCCCTTTCCCTCTCTCTGGCTCTCTCCCTCTCCCGTTCCCTCTCACGCTCCAGCCTCTCCCTCTCCACTCGTTCCCGCTCCCTCTCCCGGTTCCTTTCCCTCTCTCGCTCCCTCTCTAACCTCTCTCGATCCCAGTCTCGGTCCCGATCCCTGTCTCTCCCCCTCTCGCGCTGTCTCTCCCTCTCCCACTCCCTCCTGCCCGCTCCGTTGCCACACTCCAACTGGTTGTTGTTGGATGCAGCTGCCATGGTACATTCAGTGTTGGTGGAGGAGGCTGTTTCGGTGGGCCGGTCAGTCCCAGTACAGGTTCCAGTCCCGATACTAACACTCCCTCGCTCATCACTAGACGCCGTCCCGTCTGATATAGTCGCCGGGGGGCGGGGCAACCGCTCTGCGCTGCAGCTACGGTCGGCAGGGCAACGGCGAGAGAGAGGAGGGGCACGGGGCAGGGTGGTCCTCGTGCCCACAGACTTCATGGCAAACTCCTGCTCTCCTGCCACCCCACTGCCAACACTGCCCATAGTGGGGTCAAAGGTCAGGGATTAGAGGTTAGGAGTCAGGATTGGGGAGGGTCACAGATACATTTGGAAGTAGTGTGGGTCATCACAACCTAATGCAGGTAGTGGGGGCACACACACTAGAGGAACACAGAAAAACGAAAGGAGTTATACAATATTGTAATTGCATAATGGCTAGTTATACAATAATAGCTAATGTAGAATAGATTCCAGCCCACATACAGGGGCCGCACGGTCCTCCCACCATGATAAAACTGAAAAGGGTCAGATAGACAAAGCCTGGACAACCTCATATATAAATAAATCTGTCCTCCAGTTTAATGATGCCAATAGAAACAAATCACAGTGTTTATTTCTGTGTCTGTAGTTAAGAGGGAGTTATTTTTGACTACTTTGAGTTTCGGTGTATAAATTTGTGCAGTTGTAAAGAATGAAGAGGTCACTCACACCTCTGCAGTTTAAAACAAAATGTACACTGAGTTTTGTTTCCAAAAGCATTTTTAAGTTGAGGTTTTTTTTTGTGTGTGTGTTTGTTTTATGTGCACACGCATAAATAACCACCTGCATAAAGTTGCAATATCTAACGCAATACAAAACAACAGTCCTGCAAAGTTTCGATCTTTGTAAAACTTGTAATGTTTGGCTTTGTAGACACTGTATCACAGATATATAGATAGATGCTTCAACCTCGTACTTCCTCATTGTTTAGTGTCCCACCACGCTGATGTATATGTTAAATAATGATGGAAAAAATAGAAAATTAATGAGGTAATAACCTTTCACATTGCATCAAACTTGTATTTTTTTTTTTACTAATGTGACCAAATATTACACCACAATTATTTTAGAATTTATATTTTATATTAATTAACAAATTATAATAAAACTCTCATAACAGAAATAAAAATATTTACTTATTTAGGCTCTGGAAGGGTCAGTGCAATGTAAACAGCAACAACACACGATCAGCACATAAAGAAACAACAGTGTGTAATCAAAGTTAATGTGTCACTATCTTTGACTGATAACTTATTAAAAAAAGCAACTCCCTTATGTGTTTTAGTTTAATGAGGCATCAAGGTGATGTCACCATCGATGGTGCAGGTATTGCACTTTAAACTGTGACCTCAAATTACTACACAGACTCAGTATGAACACACATTGCGAAGCAGCTGTATTATTATTATTATTATTATCACCGTTATTATTATTACAAGTGTTACGTGATGCTGCAGTGTAGTATTCTTGTCAGTTGCCAGTTCACCAGGTACACCTCGCTAAAATTAATACAATGTAATACAAACATCCTGAAATAAATCGCACCTTTGTGAAGAGGAGCTGCTTTAACTTTATGGTCATTTTGGAACATGTAGTCTGCGGTGCTGCTGTACTGTGTAACACTTGAGGTTGGATTACTAAGTTGCCAAAGACCAAGTATTGTTATTATCTGTGAAGGTAATGACTTCATGCTAATTTGATAATCTGCTACTACGCATCAATGAAACACAATAACCTTGTTTAAGAAATCTACTATAACAACTTTAGGATAATGACCATGCTACGCATCTACATCTGAGTCCAGTCTGGCACTTTTGTTGCACATCTATCCAGTAAAGGCAAAAAAAAAAAAAAAAAAAAAAGTCCAAAAACTAGCATGAGAAAAAAACCTCTAATGTAACACACTTCATGCTAAGTAAACACAATTCAACATCAACACAAACTACAGGCTCCAGAAATGACCATAAAATGGAATCAACATCTGAATCGACCGTCATGAAGGTACCGCGGCTTTATTGCAGGACTATTGCATTAGACAATCCTAAGCCGGTAACTCAGTGGAGTATAGACATATATGTATGTGAGGGGTAAAGGGGGGGTGGGTGGGATAAAAAAAAGCCTCTGTGCTCGCAGAAATGAATATGTTTGTATGTAGGCTACTCAAGTATATATGGTTATAATATGTAGCCATGTTTGCTCACACATGAACATAGATAGATAGATAGATAGATAGATAGATAGATAGATAGATAGATAGATAGATAGATAGATAGATAGATAGATAGATAGATAGATAGACAGACAGATACGCAGTTATGCCAGTGCACCTCCCCTTCTCAGCCCATTTACTAGAGGTTTACTTCCACTTGGGTGAATAGTAGTAGTAGTAAAATACAGTGCCCATCTATCTGCTGCTCTGCCTCATTCCCCTCCCCTCACGACTCTCTCTGCCTTTTTCTCTGCATCCCTGGGCGGCAAGGGCGGCTTTAGCAGCATCCGCATCAAGCCCCGGAATCGACTGCGCTCTCAAACAATTACTCGCTAGGCCCGAGACAATAAAACAAGCGCACAGAGCCCTCGCTGAATAGTGAAATGAATAAATCCAAATTAAAAATGCACAGCGTCATTGACATTGACGACGAAATCATGCAGTGGCTTTGATTTACCGATTGTAGCATCCTGGCGATCCATCATCAAAGGCTACTCACTATTTTGCAGCTCGGCGGTTTTGTAAGATGGCAGCTTCAGTAAACAATATTGTCACAAGACAAGCAACGTCAGTCGTGGTCGGCCTGGCTCTGAATTATCCTGCGATGTTACCGCGGGTCGGAAATATTAGGGATGCTGTCTTCGACCGCTGTCAGCGTCGGATGCTGATGATGGAGTCGGTCGGTTGATACGCGCATCAGCTGAGAGACACACACCCACCTCTAGTCCCGCCCCTCCGGCTGCATGATACAAACGCCCCCTTTTGGCATTCATCCAGTGCTCTCCCCAGGGAAAGCCTATAGAGTCATATACAGTCCACTGGAGGGATGGATGGATGGATGGATGGATGGATGGATGGATGAGTAAAGGTGGATGAGACACTGAATGGAAATAGTAGTGATGGTGCAGGTATCACCAGACAAATGCCTGTGTTGTTATTATTATTATTATATCATGATTATTTATCATGCCCTAGTTTGCCATTAATTTGCTGGTTGAGTCTTTCATGGCGTCACAGTTTTAGTTATGACAGCATCATTTATATTGAAGAAAGGCTATGTTACAGAACATAAATCACTCAGCTAAAAGCAACCAGTTCTGTTAATTTAACATTTCTAATGAGATACAAACATATGTACATATTTTCACTCAATTTCCATTCTTTTTCTGCTCTATATTGGTGTCCAACAACATCTGAGATAGACATCTGGCTCTCAAGATGCTACAGTAAGTTTTTAATGTTAAATCACATTTACATGTATAAAAGCACTGAAATTATAAATATGGTCAATCACTGTTATAATACAAACAATCTTTGTAAAAAAAACTACAGAGAATTGCTAATATTAGTTGTGTTTTATTATGTCATTTTATGTTGAAAGAACCCTGTAAATTGAATCCATACTTGATATGATAAAATGATGTAAAAACCTTTCAAAAATATATATATATATATATATATATATATATATATATGATATATATATATATATATATATATAAAAGGTCAATTTCAATGAATTTCTGCATATGTATCATGAAATCACACAGACATCTTCCACCTTTTTGGAACAGGCAAGAGCTTCTCTTTTGACCAATAACAGGCGCAAACCGTTAAAGAAAAGATGGCCGAGATGTTCAGATACCAGAGGCAAGAAATAGTGCACAAATGGAAGAGGTCAGTTTTAGATGCGAAACACTGGGAAAATCAGTAGCTACTTAATGTAATATGTGCATAACGTATCAAGAAAAGTCTTTAAAATTACATATAAAATGATATATGGGAGCTGTTTTTGTGTTCATACAGCAGCTGGACAAGGAAAAGGACCTGCAGATGAGATATGTATGGACAACTTGGTATGATGTTGAGGTTATTGTGAAGTATTTATTTTAAAGTATTCAAATGTATACAATTTTATATCAGTGTTTCTGTATATGTTGTGTAACAGTAACACTTAAAGGTGTACTATGCAAGCCTGGTTGCTTTTTTCTCTGCGGAGCTCCCCCTACAGTCTTGGAGTAAGGATGAGCTCAGGACGCACGATATGTAGCAAAACGTCTAATACAACAGGAACAGGACCCTGTCCCATGATGTTTAACATCACTGCAATTGAATCTTCTGATGAATCTGATTATTTATTTGTTTATTTTTTTATCAAATGTGCCATAACACTGTTCCGTCGTTTCAGGGATCAGGAAACTGTGTGTGGTTTTTCTCCAAGAGACGGTGGGAGCAGTCGAGAGACCCTTTATTCACTTCTGTAATTTTAATGAACGTTCAGATTGGTGACACCAACACAATGGTGGGAATGTGTTTTTTAAAGGTGACAGGGAATGATTGAACAGGGTTTTGATCCTTGTTCTGTGATGTGACATATACACAATAAAATGTTGGTTGGATGTGTAATCATGAAAAGCTTCATGAAAACCTCTCTCAGAAAGCTATTTTAGGTTTATTTTAGATTTTAAATGCATAGATTTGCAACTATTTGGCATCTTTTAGGGCTTAACTGTAGTAATTGTTGAAATTGTAAAAGGCCACAGGTGGGCATTAAAGAGCAAAGGGGCTTAATAAAGCAGCCCTCTCTGGATGTGCTTGAACTGAATGAACTCTTTGGCTAAAACATCTGAATTTTATCTTCTTTTGGCACCAACACAACTAGAAAAGGAAACATAACACCACTAAATGTACCAATCATTAAAAAGGGAGCCATTTTTCTGTTTCATTTGCTTTTTTGTCCACAAGAGGGAAGTCGTGTCTGTTTGTTGGCAGCCTGTGGTGAGGAAAGACCAACACACTGGCTTCATCTCTGTTGTCTCCGGGGGTCCTCCTTTGACCACTAGGTGGTGGTATATCTGTGCTCTTCCCTTCTTTCATATTAACATAATGGAAGACACAAATGACCAACACTTGGCATCAATAACCTGTATAACATACATTTTGTTGTTTGTCAGTCATAACAACAATTTTAGAGTTAAAATCAGCCACTGATCTCTTCCTGTTTCATCAATCACGCATGCATGACAAGATCACATGTCAATGGCATATCTGAACGCTGCAATACCTTCTATGATCCATATTTGTTCCATTGTTCTCTCTTGATAATGTTGCTCTGATGCCATGTTTAAATCTTTTGATGTAATGTTTTATTGTGTTTCACAATGTATTACTATATGTATAATATACTTAAGTGTGACGCATAAAGTCAATCAAACGTCATTGAAATTCAATTTATAAGGTGCTGGATTTATATTGTGAGAAATCGCTTTCAAAGGAGCCTCAGTGTTCTGTTCACTGTGAAATATAAGACATGAAATGCATTAGCTCTGCCTGCTTGTCCAGGGTTATAAAAGCAGTTCAGTGTTGACTTTATTGTCACTAGCTGACAAAAGCTGTGGGCCGTTGTTGCCTCTTTCACTTTTTCCAGAGATCATTAGTATTTCTGTATTACAGAAATTTGACAAGATGTCAGATATCTACACTACAAACTCAAGGACTTTGGGCCGCAGCATCTGTATCATCACAGGAGCCTCCAAAGGTTTTGGACGGGCACTTGCACATGAAGTAAATGATCAACTTGTTGAAAAAACAAACAAACTTAAGAAAAAACAAAGAATCAAATGTCTTTTGTCATTTCAGGTGTCCCACTTGTTGGATCCTGGCTCTGTTCTCATCCTGGTGGCTCGCACTGAGACTCTGCTGAAGCAGCTGAAGGAAGAGCTGCAGAGCCTCACTGACCAGCAGCAGCTGATGGTTTGTTGTATCAACGCTGATCTGAGCACAAGAGAAGGGCTGAATAAAACCGTGGAGATGACAAGACAGGAGGCTGTGAATGAAACTGATCATGTGCTTCTTATCAACAATGCTAGTAAGTTTCATTTGGAAGTTTTTATGCAAATCTGAGTAACTTGTGTCTTGCTGATGAAGTGAAGTACATTTTTACCTTTAACTCTCTTTCTTTCTTTTTGCTCGCAGGCTCTTTGGGTGGCATTTCCTTATTTGAGAGTTTCACTAACCTCGAAGAGGTGAATTCCTATTTGTCCTTCAATGTTAGCTCACCTCTGGCGCTGACTGCAAAAATCCTGCAGATATTTCCATACAGACCCGGCCTGCGACGGACCATAGTGAACATTTCATCAACATTTGCACTGCAGGCCTTACCATGCTGGGTGCTGTACTGCACTGCCAAAGCAGCCAGAAAGATGATGTTCAGCGTGCTGGCTGAGGAGGGACCAAATGTCAAAGTTCTCAGCTATTCTCCAGGTATATTTATAAAGTCGTACACTGGATGAACACTTTAATAAAGCCACACTTAGTTAAAATATGTAACTGATGGGAATATATTTTTAAATAAAAAAAATGAAAAATGAAATAAAACAGTTCACACTCAAGGTCCAGATACTTGCCTGATCTGAACCTTTCAACTTTTCTCACAGTTGTCATCAAAAGATGTTTGCAATGTTTTTAAAGAACTGAAGATTTTCTAACTTGTAATTTTTCTGAACACTTTAATTTCTCAATCAAATGCCAAAGCTGAGGTATGTTTGATTTAACTAGAGAACACACAGAAAGCATTTATATAACCTTGGAACATAAGTAAGATTGCTCACATTTTTAAGACTGTATCTTTAAACTCTCCCTGGTTTTCCTCAGGTCCCATGGACACAGAGATGCAGGAGGAGATTCAGAGGTTAACGGGCGTCAGTAATAATGTGTTTCCCTGCCGGCAGTCAGCAGTCAAACTAATGAAGTTGCTTCTGGACAATGACTTCCCCTCAGGGACACATCTCGACTTCTTTGATGTGTGATGTCAATGTAATAGAAAGTTATGAATAATGGTGTCCAGCTGTGTTTCACAAACTTGTCAACAATGTCCACAGAGACACCTTCAACTAAGAAAATACACTGTCAAACTGCTTGTATCTGGATAAACTGCTACACAAGGAAAATAATAAAGTAAAGTACTTAAACTAGTGGCCATAGCACAATACATAGAATGCAATAACTGTACAGAAATGTTTTGACTTGTTTGGTCATATGATGTCATATGTGATGTGTAAATTACTTTGTAATGTCTTCTTCTATTAATTGTATACTTGTTTGTTTACACGCATGTCTTAAATCCAACTGTTGACTGAGATTACAAAGTGTTTTTTGTAATATATGCTTCCTCTTTTTTAAATATAACACATTAATATACAGTGGTGCAGTGGTTAGTGGCCAACTGGTTGCTCTCCATTGCCTACAGATATGAATTTGGGTGTGAATGGCCGGTTGTTGCCCAATGTCATTTGGGATTGGCTCCAGTTCCTCCTCCTTCATTATATCATGGTGTGTGTTACAAATAGAAAGAGCCAGAACAGAGTAGACGCATAGAGATGGATCAGCTCTGTTTCTGACGAACATTTCGCAGCTGTCTAACGTCACCACACACTCCTGACAGACAGCTCCAACTGAGGGACAAAAATAACCCTCATGGACCAGGGACCTACCAATTTACAATCAGGGGTTAACAGGACAAAGGCAGTAAATGTGACCACAAATTTAAATAGAGAAAAGATGTTGGAGAACAACAGAGACTTCAGTAATGTAACTTTCAAGCAAAGTTGTTGGTTTGATTGACATCTCATCAGCGAAGGCTTCCCCTCACCCACACTGTGAACTAAAGAGACAAATCACCACCAACCCATTTTCTGTATCTCCTGGTACAGTTCAAGAGGTGGACGGCTATTTTAGTGCCACGACTGAGGAATGTGCAGCTGTCACTGGAGAACGTAGAAGGCGCAGATTGGTCCACAAAATCCTCAGCTACCCTATCGCTGCATTTAACCTTTCTCTACCACTGATTCACTCCTCTTTTACCCGCTCAGCTCACCATCCATTCACCAGTGTCTCTGGAACCTGCACACCACTACCATGGAGAACGTGGCAATATTTGACTCACCTGGGAAGGGGAGGGGTCTCAAGGCGACCAAGGAGTTTTGGGCCGGAGATGTAATTTTTTCTGAACCCAGTATTGCAGCTGTTGTATTTGACAGGTAAAGTGATCATTTAAGCTGTGGATGCAGTTAGGACACGTGTTAAGATGTGGAATTTATGAGGATATATGGGCAATGAACAATAGATTTTCTATTTTCTTTTTTTTACAGTACAATTTATCCACAATATCTTACACGCTTGGTTTTGAAGTCCTTAGAGTTTGATTGTACTGACATAAGAACACTGTATTCTTACACCATGTTACTTCATCAAATGAATATAATTTTGCAACTATGCTTCCATCAAAGACACATCATCTCCTGGGGGATATTTGTTACAGAACAATAACTAAAAGACTAATATGTAACATGAAAAAACAAGCAAACACATGTGACAATGTCCTCCTCCAGAGATAACTTCTGACACATTGCTTTGTAGAGGAGGTGAGACATTAAATACTTTGTGAAATAATATGTGACTTTACTCTTTACATCAATCGTCCTTTATCTCAGAATACCCATAATGCTCATCGCTTTACCAACATTTGTACATCTTAACTTAAGTTCTGCTTTTACCTTTTTTGATGCACTTCAGTTTCCTGATGAAGTTTGCGAGATGGGATCATTAAGTTGAGTTTATTTTGTGATGATCTAGTCCGGAAGGTTTTATAGAAAGATTGATCTTACCTTCATTAAATATTGTGTTGAGACAAATAACATGTATTTATGTTTCATCTCTTTTTCCACAGCCTAGCGGAGCGTATTTGTCACAGCTGTTTCCGCAGACAAGACAAGCTCCAGAGATGTGGCCAATGCAAATTTGCTCATTATTGTGACCGAACCTGCCAGCGTGCCGGTTGGGCTGAGCACAAGCTAGAGTGTAGCGCCATCAAGGCCTACGGCAAAGTACCAAATGAGAACATCCGGTAAGTGGAAAGAAAAGGGAATAGAGAGCGATAGAAAGTGTTATATGCTAATTGATTTTTTTTTTTTTATTGGCTTTACTGACAAAACAAGAAGAAGACCATCAAGATCCTGTTAGTGGTTAGAGTTTATGTCTGTGTTACATCAGTCAGTTTTGTCTTTGCCACTGTGTTGTCACTGAAACTTACATTAAAGCGCATTGCGTCACAGTCTCTTGTCCGTCTTGAGATAATGTGTGACTAAATTCATCCTGATCCGCATGTCGGTCACATGTCTTCTTCTTCAATGTCATTTGTTGTGGTTAGTTTGGTGGCCCGCATCATGTGGCGACTTGACAAGGAAGGGAGCGTGATGTCTGACATGCAGCTGACCACACTGGAAGAGCTGGAGGACCACATCAATGACATGCAAGAGGATGATATCAAAGACTTCAAAGTGGACATCCACAACTTCCTGGACTACTGGCCCAGAAACAGCAAGCAGCACACTATTGATGACATCTCACATATTTTTGGAGTGGTGCGTCTAAATATTTATACCCCACACTTCTTTATTATTTGAATACTGTAGGTATTACTACTACTACAGTTCTCTTTTCTTATTGTCAATTTAATAAAGTCTAAAACCCAGAAAAGGTCAAGCTTTTAAAGTTTTTGCTAAGTTAGAGAGGGAAAAAATTGATTTCACAATCTTTTTGATTTATCTCTCAAACTTGTTGAACAATTCCCTAAGATCCCTAAGTTTACTAACTGTTGTCATCAGAGCCATAATTGAGTGTTTGTTTTGATGGTTCACAGGTGAAAACCAGTGATTCAGGACACAGCTGTTGTGTTCACTCAATTTTATGTAGCTTTGTCCCCGTGAGGACACTGAAAAAAATGCAACTACTAAAGAAATATACTATATAAGATGTGTGAAAATTCAACTATGCAAATTTGTATTTTTACTCCGTCTCTCTCTCCTCTAGATCAATTGCAACGGCTTCACTGTGAGCGACCAGAAAGGTCTTCAGGCGGTTGGAGTTGGCCTTTTCCCAAATTTGTGTCTTGTGAATCATGACTGCTGGCCTAACTGTACTGTAATCCTCAACCATGGCAAGTACGTAACGAAAACAAACCCACACACATTAGTTAAAAGTGCCCTCGAGTTCATTTTTCTTGTTTTGATTTTTTTGCTGGAACTGACTCTAACTTTACGAAAGAAAATTGAAATGTATGTGGTGCGTGTGTGTGTGTGTGTGTGTGTGTGTGAATGTGCGTTTGTCAGGTTGCCTTTTGGTGTAAAACTGCTTCCTGTTTGTCTTTCAGTCAATCGGCTGTGAATACTATGTTTCATTCTCAACGGAGGTGCGTTACCTCACCTTAAGGTTTTTTTTAAGTGTTATTTGTTACAAAGCCACTGAGGCTATCACCTTAAATGCTTCAACAAAATTCATTACGTATAACCGCCGGCTCCACCCAGAGCAAATATTAAAAGTCTTTGTCAGTGGTACGTATGTAGTTTTGATGTGACTGTTTTTCACATCAATATGTCAAGTTAGTACTTGATTGTTCTAACCTTTATTGAACTTAGTTAGTGTAACAAAAGGCTGGTGTGTTTTTCTTTTTCTCACCTGCTGAATCCTCATTTGTCAACCCCACCTATTTATCTAACAGTCTTACTTGTCAGCTGCCACTTGTCACTTTTTTTTTACTATGTGTTTGTTCACGAGTGACCGCACTGTGTGTGTGTGTCCATCATACCAGAGATTGCTGTGTTAGAGTTTTTTCTTCTCTCATTCATAACAGCTTTTCTTTCTATTACTTCACCTCTAACGCCACCATGACAAGAAATACATTTCATGCAAAGTGTTTGTCTAAATATCAATAATTATTTCATATTTAAGCCTTTTATTAATTTTTTTTTTTTTGCTGCAACATCACCTAATGTGGAGGGGTTCATCCTGTGTTTTTTTTAGTTTTAGATGTTTGCAACAACTTTTTTTGTCCCAAAAAAAAAAAAAAAAAAAAGAAAGAAAAAGAAAAAATGGCTCAGACATGTTTGAAACATTCTGTAGTTTCATAGTTAACAAGTTAATACATGTAAATTTAAAAGGTGGGAAAGTAATTTATCTATATAAGTTTGGCTTAAGTTTGAAATAATATAAATAATGATATTTACTAATTGGCGCTCTGTCAATCCTACAACTGGACTGACTGAACTGAAAGCCTCACCATGGAACAGAGTTTCACCATCAATCAAAAACAGCAAATGAATTGAACAAGTTGAACAAGTCATTGTTGGTGAATTTTCCAGTTATAATTGTGTTCCTCTTCCTCAGGATTGAGCTGCGTTCTTTGGGTAAGATCGAAGAGGGAGAGGAGCTCACAGTCGCATACGTGGACTACATCAATTTGTCAGAGGAGAGACAAAGACGGATGAAAACACAATATTACTTTGACTGCACGTGTGAGCACTGCAAGAACCGCACCAAAGATGACCTGAAGATGGGGGGAAGGGAGGTGGACGGAGTCAAGGTTTGTATCTTTCTGGGCGTTTGTGTTAATTTTTTATTTCAAACTAAGAGAGTGATTTTTAGGAACCAAACCCCCTCACCACATTCAACACTGACATGGGTGATAAGCACAGACGGGAAACATGAGAAGCTGAGGCACAGTGTCTATTTTAAGCAAAGATAACGCCCAATGGATTCAGCTTCAATACTGTGTGTGCACACATGCATGTACACAGACACCTGAGAGACACTGACGTATAAAAAGACAACTGATATAAACTTAATTTACACAAAAGCTTCTGTTATTTCAAACTGTATTTTCTTATAATGGATATTTTTGTATATATTTCATGACATACAATTAACTTTCTACTGCTGAACTGCTTATAACTGATTATGTAATCACTGTAACTCAATGAATGAGCCCCTCTAAATAGTGTGGTAACTATCACATGACCTTTAATTGTACAATCTGTGTATTAATCTGGAAAACACTGCACTTCTGTAAGTGCAATGATCACCAATACTCTCTGTGTCTGTGTTACCTAGTGTTTGTGTGTGTGTGTGTTTGTGTGTTGCTACATTGTCGGGACTTTTACACTCTCACATTATGAGAGCCTGTCTCCCTTATGGGGACAAAAAGCAGGTCCCCATAATGTAAAAAAAAAACCCCAAAAGATTAAGGTGAAGAAGTGAAGTCGGTGAAGTCTGGATAAGGTCAGGTTTAGATAAAGGTTAGACAAGTGGCACCAACAATTGAGATCTCTAGGGTTTCCAGGAAAGTTCCAGAAAATGAATTCAAGTCAAAGAAATGTCCCCTGAAGTCATGAAAACACTGACTCTGCTGTGTGTGTGTGTGTGTGTGTGTGTGTGTGTGTGTGTGTGTGGGGGGGGGGGGGGGGAATAGGGGGGGGGGGGTATAGCATGTGTCAGAAAGAACTTTAAGGAGTTTATGACTATTTTTAACAATATAAGTTTGATACTGGATGTGGCTGTGGATGACAAGCATAATAAGATAGTGAGACTTTTTTTTTTAGATTGAGGAATAAATCTTGTTCTTTATCAGTGAGAGAAAAGGTCACATTTTCGATAGGGACCATTCATTAGGTCAAAGGTTTCTTAAGATAAAACTATTCAAGCCTGTATTGTATTATTATTATTATTATTTTATTTAAACCAAATGAATGTCTTCTACCTCCAACCTTTTAGCCATCAGAAGAACAGGTGAAAGAGGCAACAGATTTTTGCTACGAAATGCTTGCCAAGATGGACAAGGCTCGCATAAATGGTGACTACCATGAGGTATTGTATCGAATCAGCCACAATGTTAAATAAACAGATGCAGTCTTATGTTTCCCCCCAGTGTCTTACCACTGCTCTATCCTACTTTCATGTTTTTCTCTTCATGGTGTTTTTCTCTTTTCAGGTGGTGAAAATCTGCAGGGAGTGCATAACAAAAACAGAACCGATTTTGGCTGATACTCACATCTACCTGCTGAGGATGTACAGCACGTTAAGTGAGGTGCAAGCTTACCTGCAGTACTTTGATGATGCTGCATATTATTCCCGCAAAATGGTGGATGGATACATGTGAGTATAAAGATCCCATCCCAAGCAAAATTGTGTGTGCATCATCTTTTAAATGTATCTCTGCATATGTAGCATACACGAGCAAGTGAAAGTTCTTCCCTCTGACAGAAAACTGTACCACCCAAACAACGCTGCTCTGGGTATGGCTGCCATGCGAGCGGGAGTGACACACTGGCAGGCTGGAGAGATTGAGGTTGGACACGGCATGATCTGTAAGGCTTATGCCATTCTCATGATCACCCATGGCCCAACACATCCCATCACCAAAGACCTGGAGGTAAATACCTTATAATCTCAAAATCTGCATCTAAATCTAATTGATCAAAATCTCATTCTGAATCTACATTTACAAATCTGCATTTGGATGCATTTAATGGAGCAATATGTAGAATTTATCTAGAAAGGATGCACATTGCAACCAATTTAATAAATCTCTCCTCAACCTTCCCTTTCTGCCCAAGTTCTACAAACTGGACCTTTAAGATTTTCTTTGGCTCTGCTTAAGTTGTTTATTCAGGTCAGGTCAGGTTTTTAATCTTATCTTGCATACCACTTATCCTTTGCGGGAATTGGTGACATGGGTGGACAGACTACCAGTCTATCATTGACATACAGGGACAAACAGCTATGGCCAACTTAGTAAGAAAGTAAGAAACTTACACAGGGAGAGGGTGAACATACAACCATTTTGCTGTCATGTGACGGTCCTAAATACAGATATTGCCAGTAACCAAAGATAACATAATCAATACTTTTATGTGTCAAAGGACAATGTTCAAGGGTTTGCTGACAATAAACCTGCTAAACATTGTGGCCCGAGTCTGCAGCTGTTATCGGCAGCTTGTTTTGTTGTCCTGCCACAACTTTAGTGTTATGGTTCATTGTTTTTGGATGTGGCAGGCAGCTACTTTGAGCTAAAAAGCTTATAAAACTCATTTAACAATCCCTGCTCTCCACTTTAAGTTATTGAGTGGCTGGTGAACATAGTGAGCATATAGCTGGAGAGCCAGATAATTATCTCAGGAGTTAGATACCCAAAACTAGAACCACCACAAAGTGTAAATATTGGATGTGGAAAACAGAGTGCTGACCATGTAAATCAACTATAATCTAATCAGCTCACGTTTGCAATCCTTATGTACTACATTAACTCATGGGTGGATGTGTTAAGTGCTGTTTTTTCCTGTCTCCACAGGCAATGCGTATGCAGACAGAGATGGAGCTGAGGATGTTCAAGCAGAACGAATATGTTTACCAAAGTATGAGAGAAGCAGCTCTGAAGAACAAACCAATGGTCATGATGCATGAACCCAAGTCTATGGAAGAAGGGATCAAGAATCTTTTCCATCGGAGGAAGTGATAACTGACAAAACCATCCCATTAATCACTGTATGCAGCTTTCTGAGTGTCTGTGTGAGTTTATGCAGTTAGTTGTATGATCATTGTCTGTATCACTCACTTTTGTAGTTACTTTTCATTAAAAAGATGTCATAAGTAAACTTGTGCTTTAAGAGTCCAAACAATGGCAGCCAGAAATGTTATAGAACCAAGATTCTTCAGGTACACTTTATCATCAAATTAAACTACAGACAAGGCAGGTAGTAGATTAGGCAATACGTTACATTTAATGTCACATCTGATCACCAGGGATGAGTTGGAAGAAAAGTAGTCTTAAAATATTCTTTGCACAAGAAAAAGCATGGTTTGCATCATTCCTTTAGAGACCTAAGACAAGACAGTAGGGATGCTGATAATGTTAACAGGATCAATTTGAATTTGCAAAGCCTAGACCAAAATTTTAAACTTTAGAAAATAAATAGTTACTACTGTTGGAAGAGTTAGTCTTATTAAATGCCATGTATCCCATTATAAAACAGCAGTACCTCATGGACACTAGTGTGTCCAACAGTCTTGGGAGGTCAGAAAACCACTTAGTTAGCATTGTCAGTGCTGGACACGTCGACAGGCATTGACAGATGCATTTATTTGTAGCCATTACTGAGCAACAGTAGAGGACTCTGAACAGCATGTGCAATATGTATGAGCTCACCTAAACTTCATGCCGTTATGTTAATCCGATAGCGGTTTTACCTCACATGAATGTTGAGCTCTGCACCACTTTTTAGACTGAGCCATTAGAAGAAAGACTAAGACAATAATGCATTTTGTACATTTTATTATCACCAGTGCATTTAAATACGTTTACTTGTCCTCTTGTATACAATTCCACCAAGAATCATTGTCTGAGAAAGAAAAGAAAATCATTAGAATAAGTGCCTTATGGTTCAACAGTGTGACAGTGATTCAGTGAACGTGAGGAGAGTTTTTCTACTCACATTGACAATTGTGTTTCCACCATCCACCAACTCTGTAATGGACTCGATCCCCTTTAGGGAGACCTTCAGCTTGTTGTCTTCACGCCGAACCACCGCCTTCAAGAAGCATAATAAAGTTAAATCTAATCAGGTTCAAGCTCATGCAAGGATGAATCAGTGAACTACGGTGAGATTCATTTATAGTTAAAGTCTTGAAAACCACGTATTTTGAGATTTGTGTCTTTGAAATCAGCATCCTGGCTTACCTTGACCTTCTCTCCAGTGATGGTCTCCAGCTCAGCCTCCTGTCCAATGGTAAAAACGTTAACAAGGACCTTTGTGCCAGTTGTGACCGTCACTTTAAAGTTGTCGCCAGTCTCCTCGATCTCAGAGACACTCTTGATATCTTTGCCCTTCTGGATGAGTTCATCAGGGAGACCTGAGACCAAAAAAAAATCTAGTTAAGAAAACCACTGGACTTTTGTAAAAAAAAAAAAAAAAACAAATATGTTTTAAGATAGAAACTCAATCTGAATATTTGCTCAAAATGTATGAGGTTAGGACAACAACAAGCTAAGTTTTAGCTCAACATAAAACTAAGGGGAAACAAGCACAACTCTTACCAATGGCCTTCATGAAAGGCTCAAAGTTCTCCTGAGTCTCCAGCTGGTATTTTCCAGAGAAAGACATGGTGACAGCAATGAAGGTAAAGTCAGAAAGAGCTCTCTGCTTGTTTTATACTCTCTGACTCTAGCAGGATAATCATTGACCACAGGTGTCACCAATTAAGGCAGATCCAGCCCACAACATCCAGCAGAGCTCATAGAGAATCCACCGACGCTGATAAGGATGAAAAAGGAGAGATAAAAAAGAGGTACAGTGACCAGACTAAAGTTAGGTAACTCTTAATACTGCTGGGCAAACAGTAAAAGTTTATGTGACACTACATATGATGAAATTATCTGTAATGATCTGGAAAGTTACACACACACACACACACACACATATATATATATATATATATATAGAGAGAGAGAGAGACACTGTATACCTCAGCAAATGCTGACAAGGCACAGTGCTGGCGCCATGTTTGAGTTTTAGTCTGTCTCTCATCCTTCATCCTTGGATTTGGCCTCTTGATTTCAGTTCCCCCTTTACTGTCTGTTTTCCTTTCTTTTGTTTTGCCTTCAGCCAGTTCCTTCACCTCTTCCCCTCGTGTTTCTCTTTTCTAAAAGACTTTTTTTTTCCTCATGTTTTGTATAAAAATAATATGCAAGTTAATGCATATTAAAAACCTGGCTTCTGACCTAAGTTAATGTCTGAATGCAAATGCCTACTTTTTTTTTTTTTTTTTTTTTTTTTTTAAGTTTTTAATTATTTTTGAAAATCCATGCTTAAAAAACAAGCCACTCCAAATGAAAACAGTTAAGATCAGCTGCTCTTGTAATGCAGGTAGTTACCAGTTTTCATGTTATTCTACCCTAAAAGCATATTTAACACATGCATTTAGTATTTTTTGTATGATTTTCTGTTTAACTCCAAAGTTTAGCATCTGTTTCATTTATGTAAAAAAAGTTCTGCAGTTCAGTGCCACAGTGTGACCTATACCCCACATTTCATTACAAATGTACTTTACTCAGGTGATGTCACTTATCATGATAAGCTTTCAAAAAAGACATCTTTCACAAATCAGATGAAGACTGACAACATTCTTCAGTCCTGCAAAATGTCAATAATTTGTCATCAGTGCTTCATTGTGCTAACTTGTGCAATTTCATCAATCTGCTGTGTTTATTTTTCTATTTGTTTATCATTTACTTGAACTGATCACAAGCTTATGAGTTTAACATGAGCTTATCAAAAACTAGATCAAAGGTAACTACCAAACAAGATAAGTGTTGCAACCAATTGTGACACTGTGTCCCCCGGGACTGCCACGAAAACACACACACAGTGTCATGTAGGGATCCTTTGGTTTTTGTGTATTGGCCTGTGATTGTGCAAAGCTTGAACATCTGAAAGATAAAGACGGCTTTGGGCTTTGTACATTTGGTGATAATGAAACATAGACTAACACAGTTGCCTGATAAGGTTTGTCTTATATGGTCTTTTACTACAAGAAAGATTTAAAACGTTTGAAACTGCTGCTATTTCAGCTCAGTTTTTTGCATAAATATCATCAAGTGGTTCTAAAAAAATAATAGATAAAGGACAGAAATTTATACTCTCTCAAAACTTTATTTCAACATGCAGATGGGTGGATGACCACTGTCAGTACTCATCCCTATTTTCATACATAAAAATATATATAGACAAAGGCACTCGACAGAAGGGCTCCAGGGGAAAGAGCAAAATCATAGAGATGACGACAAACATAGAAATACAATGATATGAAGTAGAACTAGTCCCATTTTCATCCCTACAGCTGAAGAGTTTCCCGTTAGACCTTCAGGAGTCAAAAGCAGCTCATTGGTGGATTCGATGAGGAGAGGCGTGACCAACCAGATGCAAGAGCCTGAGGATGACGTCACCGGGGTCGCTGCTGTCGAATTGACCGGTTTGGTCTTCTCCTTCCTCGTCAATGAGGCAGGATTGGTCTGCGGTACAACTCTCTGTTGTAAAAAAAAAAACCCATGATTTATTAGTGTTACTACATCGATACATTTCACAATATGTTGTTATCAGTTTATCTGACATGAGTCCATGAACCTTTTCAGAGCTAGAGAGCAAATGTAGAGCCTCAGAATGAGTGACCTATAACCTCTAAGTAATTTATATAACTGGCAACATTAGTAAAATGTTAATGCGTTTTATGGATTAACACTTGTGCCTCAAAAGCAGTGATTAGTCCCTTTTAGCTGAATCAGTTTATAATGATGTAGCTGTAGCAGTACAGATATAGTAGCTATATCTCAAAACTGTATAAATCTACATTAATTCAGTTCAGTCCTGAGATACCATGAGACTGAATTTTATGCTGCTTTCTAATACAACTACCCTACAGACTGACAGCTTTTTTTATTTGACAGCTTTTACTATGTTTTTTTTTTTTTTTATTCAGATTTTCAGGGCCAATAAGTGTTTTGAATATATTTAATTGTTATACAATAATGACTATTAAATCACTAAAAAACCAGCCTGGTAGGTTTATGAATAACATGCCAAATTTCCAGGTAATAGCGTGTATTATGTATGTATCATTTTGCATGATTTCAGGTTACATAATTTCTCTACAAACACTAACATCTCCTCCCCATCCCCCCACCCATTAAAATGGCTTTTTAATCCCAAGCAGTATGAATACCAATAATTATTATCCAATACATAGTGGCTACTTGTATATACAGAGTAAATTTCCTGACCTGCATCACAGCAGAGTCCTGAAGCAGCGCAGCGTCCTCCCTCAGATCCACAGGGTCTCCCTCCTGCCTGGCAGGGGGTGAGCAGGTAGTTCTCCTCCACACAGTGAGCTGTTTCTGGGGAGCCCAGCAGGCAGCCGAGGCCCTCCCCGCAGCAGATGCTGGGGCCGAAGCAGCGGCCCCTGTCTCCAGGGCCACAAGACATGCACTGGAGGAGAAAACAAATAAATAGTCTCGATATTATTTAGGATGTCACTGCTGTTTATAGAGAATGTTTATTACAGTAGTCCCAACTCAACAAGATCTTTTCTTGATATTACATTTTTTAAAAATCTTTGAAATAGCCAGTGGTGAAACACAACTGTACGTAGATACAATTTGGTGATTTGTATCCGACAAACATTTGTCAGTTTGACGACATCTGTGCCTGAATTTTACAATTTCAAAAATCAAACAGATTTCAGACAAATTGATTAAAAAAGAGCAGATCACCTTCCGCAGTGGTGCGTCCATGATGGACCTCTTCCCACCAATAGGACAGTTGGAGATGTAACACGCTGAACATACAGACAGGAGGAAAAGTAGACATATGGACACGGCGGCTCCAGACATTTCTGCTAAGAGACTGAGGGATAAACAGACAGGACAAAGAAGTATTAGGTACAACTGACAAACCACTACAAAATCTACCAAATGATCTGAAAGCAAAATATACTCACTTGTCACTTTAAAGTGAAAGACAGAAAGAATAGTTGACTTTGACTTCACTTGTCTTGTTTCAGATGCTCTCAGATGACTCCCTATCTTGCTTGGTGCCGGTGTCTTATATACTTCCAGAGCTTCTTCTGAGAGTGACACCGAAACCCAAAAGCCACTTAGAGATCCTTAATGAGTTCATTTTAGTTACTGTCACCTCCGGAGATGAGGCTGACCACCGGACAGGCCGGGTCAAAGGGCCAACCAGTTCTGTGGCCTGGGTGGTGTTTTGCTATTGAGAATCATTATAGAAAAGGATCGAGCTACGTGACCGTGCATGTTCAAGATCATCATGGAAAGTCAGAGAGGTCAAGAAGAGGATGGGAAGATGAAATTATTCAAAGCATGAGTGGACATGAGTGTAGTACAACTTTGATGTGCTTTTATTTAAACCAGGAGGTTCATTGAGGATTTTTGTCTTCATTAAGCATCATTTTCTGGACGGATGGAAGAAGGTGGAAAAAAAAGTTGGTTTCTAAAGGTCATGAGAAGAAGACCATCTCTGGATATTGGCTTGTGAAGCAGCCATGTTGACTCAACAATGCTATACACACAATTTGTTGCAGAGTGGACATTTGTAAACAAACTGAATCATTAATAGAAAAAAATCAACCACGCACACACACACGTCTACAGATTTTTCCTTTTTATTAATAAACTGCATAATTCTTCACAAGAATTGACGCACACATTGTGCAGGTCTGAGGTTAATTGCTTTTATGAGCTAATTAACACGGCTAATGATTGGCCCCAACTCATAAAAGACAGTTTCACTGTTTCAATCATATGAGCTCAATTACTGCTCTAACTGCCAGCTCATCTTAATTAAAAAGCAAGTTGAAAACGTCGTCTTTGTTCGCTAACTTCTGTTCCAAAAGGTAAGAGTAGCACATCGAGAGGTGGACTGACATTGGTGTATAAGATTTTACATCCTCAAGCAGATCATAAAGCATAAAGAAAGTTGATATTCACCGTCTGAAGACATGAAGTGATGTAAACTGGCACACAGTAGGACACTCTTGCCACCTAGTGGTTGTGTAGACACATTTAAATTTGTTTATGCAATTGATTTTTCATTGTCTGTTCCTGCTTCTTTCATCTCTTCATGCCTTTGCAGAAGGTGGACAAAATAACAGAAATACTCGTTATGCAATATTGTGCAATCCATTCAAACAACACAACAAACAAGGTGCAGATAATTACCTTATAGAGCAAAGTAAACAACTTAGGCATTTCTTTCTTTTCTTTAAAATGAAACAAAAACTGAACATTAAAGGATTTACCAAGGTACTAATTGTTGCAGGGTTTTTCTGCTTGATTGCATTATACCACACAGGTGCAAAACAGAAACTGACAATGAACTTTGTCTTATGCAATTGGAAAGTCTTAAAATATTTTTGCCCACAACTCTTATGTAGCTGCTCTAAATGTGAAAAAACCTAAAACTTAACATTTACCATCCAAACAAATCGTGAGATTTTATTTGTTTTAGATATGAATTCAGTCATTCTCAATGGGCACTTATCTGAGCTGAAGAAAAAATAAGATCTAATCAGATCTAGCTTCTACACATTCCTCCAAAAACTGTGCAAATCCCTATTTCATAGAGAAATGGAGATGTCTATCTAGTGTTTCCTTATTTTTCTGCAGGAAGGCACTAGCCTTGTTGACTTCCTCTCCCCTCCCTTCCTTCCTTCTCTCCGAAGGTACTCATCTGAAAAATGAGAACAAAGTGATTGTTCCTGTTCTCTTTCTTAAGTCACTTCAAATGCTATCCGTGGACGGGCGGCTCATTGTCAGGAGAGTTGCAGTACGAGCAGGAGGGAGAGAACGCTGGTACAGGTACAACAGCAGCAGCTGCAGCAGCACTTCAGCCACAGCATCACAGAAAACACACACTCTGCTTCACTCAGCTGGTAAGTTCCACACACAAGACTTCACTGCACTGACTGACTGGCATACTTGTGAGGAGGGGCTTCGCTTTTAATGGATTGTTTGGAATGCATGGTGTGGTAAAGTATGGGCTGGGGTCTCTGCACACTGCACCTTAACAGGGAGAAGTGAGGAATGATAATATCCAGGAGAATATTTGAAACTGGCTGGAAAACATTGAGAATTACAGTATGCATCTGACTAGCTACACAATCTTAGGAAGAGGACGAATGCAATAAGGCATTCTGCATGCGATTGATGTTTTCTATATTTCACTAATAGCACATTTACATGCTAATACTTTTGTGTGTTTTTCTTCTTCTTCCATTGTTTATTGAGGTGGACAGAATCTACCTGAACCTGTGTTGCACTTTTTTTTTTTAAAGTTTTGTCCTTGTGAGTTTTATTCATCTTCACTGGTGTTCTTCAATTCAAGCATATTTTTGAACCATACAAAAATACAACATTTTTCAAGCAAACAATTGGTCCAAGTTTATAAAGAGAATTTGCTGCTTATCTTTAACTGGATATATATACACATTTATGCCATCTCCAAAGTAATGAAACTGTTAATTGACATGATAATTTCTAGATTACTCTGCAGTAGAAATTGCACTGATTGGCAGTTGTGTATATGGATATAAGTGCTTTTAAAATCATAAAGTTGTTGCATCTGCACCAGCAAACGGAGGTAACACGTGCCTAATGCGGCCTGATGTGAATTCCTGCAGCTTCTCATTGATAAGCGCTGAACTGTTTGCAGGAATAGAATAGAGTACAACATTGCTAAGAACTATTCAAATACAATGCAGAAGTAAGACAGTTCCCCTCTGGGTATCCCATGTATAGTGTCAGTGTCTTTTCATCCATGACGATCACCTACGCCAACAGACAAACTACAGTGGAGATGTGACATCTTGATATCACTTTCTTTCTTATCAAGCGATTTAATCAAAGTCAGACTCAGATGGCACACAGAAAAACAGAATAAAACATCATGTACCATTATCAGTGGAGGAGAAAGGAGGAAGTTCTTTTTGGCTATCTGTGAGAAAAAAAAAAAGATGAACAGAGCAAGAGAAAAGAGAGATGGAGAAGCGAAAAGTGTGAGGGAGGTAGAGCTGAACATTTCTCAGTTAACTTCCTAATTTCAGGAGAGGAGAAGATCTGTGAAAAAGGAAGAAGTGAAAGGTTTCAGGTTGAACACTGAAAGGTGTGGGTGCTGACATTGTACAATGTACCAGTTACAATTCCCTCCAAAGAAACTTTCAGAGAAACTGTTTGACATTTTTAATAGAAATCAGACGTCATTCGGTCATTGGAGCCACTGAACGCTCTTTTATCAAGTCTTTCTCCAAATTATTTGTCTGGTTTTGAAGTTGCAGTTAATTATTTGCAAATAATATTTGATTTCATGTTACATAATTTCTCTACAAACACTAACATCTCCTCCCCATCCCTTTACCCTAACCATAATTAAAATGGCTTTTTAATCCCAAGCAGTATGAATACCAGTAATTATTATTCAATACATAGTGGCTACTTGTATATACAGAGTAAATTTCCTGACCTGCGTCACAGCAAAGTCCTGAAGCAGCAGCGCAATACCTCATAATACAATTATGAGGTATTGTTTTTTTCATAGTGATGCTGCTTTATTCTTTTATTGACTTATTATCTGACAGCTACAGTTACTCGTTACTTAACAGATCAATATTAAGACAAAAAGGTATATAATGCATTTATACAATACAATTAACACTGTTAAAGATTAAATTAATTATTTCTAAACTGTGGATCTAATGATTACCAAAGAGTGATTTTTCCTTTAAACATCTCAAGTGGCTTAATTAGAAACCCAACAAGGTCAAGATGTTGTTGGTATTGCTAATTCATGCTTAAAAGTACTTACTTCACTGATTTACTGAGTTGTACTCATTAAACATTATGTGTTGCGTGTTATGCGTTAGGGAGTTTAAAGAAGAAAAAAAAGATCAAAATTATTGCAGCAGAATCAGAAATATTGTCTTTTGTTTATTCTTCACATCCACCACAAAAGTTGGTACCTGCATTAGCCACAGTGCAACAACAGGATTTTTTTTTTCATTTTTAAACTTTGTAGTAGTTTTCAGCAACAACAGACGCTGCTTGACATCACTTGAAGCAACTTATCACATTTCATGCTGCTGCTTCTTGAAGCCACAAAAGACTTTCTGCTGTTTTTTTTTTTTTTTTTTTGATTTGTAAATTTGGTGGAATTTCCCTTAAAGTGATAGACCAGAAAGTTTCTTTTTCCAAGACATTTAATGGCTTCTTTGTGCACTTCCACAGAAAGAAAATGGAAACAGACAGAGTAAATGTCTCACCAGTAAGAAGTCCTCCTCTCAGAAATGAACTAAGACAAGCATCTCAGCACAGCTTCTACCTGAGCCCACCTCCGCTCTACATCAAGCCCCAAAAATTCTCTCCTCCCACATACCCCGGCATGTCACCCACTAAAGACACCTACAGTGTGTTCAGTCCACCTGCTTTCTTTCCCATGCTTGGCCCAGGTTACACCCAAAAGGAGGGCTCCCAAAAACGCAAAAGAACTCCTTTCAAAATGGATGCCCAAGCAGGTGAATCACCTGAGAGAGAAGTGGATGAAGCAGAAGAAAGCAGCAGTAAGAAGACAGCAGACCTCTCCCGCACCCCTTTCACCCTCCCACCTCACCCTATTTCTACCCCATCTCCAAAACCTCTCCCTGGTATGATCGAGCTCAACAGACTGCAGCTTCATCACAGATCACCAGGTCTGAATTTACCTGTGCAGGTGAAACAGGAGCCTCTCAGTCCATCCCCTGTTTGGCCCCCCTCTCCTCTCCTTCTCCACCCTCCATACTTCCCACCTCTCCACCATAATCTCTTCCCATATCCCTTCTTCATGCCCGGACCTGTCATGCACCTCTCCCCTGGTGCTTTCTACCCCAAAGACGACCTCCGACCCAGTCATCGTGCCCGTGATGGGGCGTCTCGAAGTGGGGTGACTAGTGCGGAGAAGCTCGGGCTCAACATCCATGTAGATGATAGCTATTACGTTGATGTTGGAGGAGACCAGAAACGATGGAAGTGCCGTATGTGTGACAAGTCCTACACCTCCAAGTACAACCTGGTCACACACATCCTGGGCCACAACGGCATCAAACCACATGGATGCCACTTGTGTGGGAAGCTCTTCAAGCAGCTGAGTCACTTGCACACACACCTGCTCACCCACCAGGGCATGAGGCCCCACAAATGTCAGGTGTGCCACAAAGCCTTCACCCAGACCAGCCACCTGAAGAGGCACATGATGCAGCACAGTGATGTGAAACCTTACAGGTGAGTGTGAGCAGTGGCAGCTGCTCTTTATAACTTGTATTTATCCAAATTTTCTCCCTTACACAATTCTTTTCCCCACCTGCAGCTGTGGTGTCTGTGGTCGAGGCTTCGCGTACCCTAGTGAGCTTCGCGCCCACGAGCTGAAACATGAAAAAGGCCAGGAAAATGTGTGTGTGGAGTGTGGTCTGGACTTCCCTACATTGGCTCAACTGAAGAGACACCTGACTGCCCATCGTGGTCCGACTCTGTACAGGTGAGCACGAAAATGGTTCTTCCCTTTTGCTGAAACATTTAATAATCATCCTTTTAAACCAGGAATTGGACAAACCCTTATTGTTTTATTGTTGGGACTTAAAATTACAAAATACAGTAAAAAATTGATTTCATTTTTACTACTGTCCTTTTTAATGCTAAGCTAACTAACACTATGGGTTGACGTTTATCATAAAGACTATAGACCAGGGTAAACAGCATCAGTAATTCTTTAAATCTTTATAAAAACTTAAAGTTAAAATCTGCAAGTTTCCAGCAGCTCCAGGATAAGAAAGACAATAAGTGAATTTCACAAAAATTCAAATTATTACTTTATCATTTCTATATTTAGCTGTAAAGAAAGTTAAACTTGTTGTTCCTGCAGGTGTGCAGAGTGCCAGAAGACTTTCCAGTACCCGAGTCAACTTCAGAACCACATGATGAAACACAAAGACATCAGGCCGTACATCTGCAGTGAGTGTGGGATGGAGTTCATCCAGTCACACCACCTGAAACAGCACACGCTCACTCACAAAGTAGGTTTAATGACCACCACAAACAGAAATGAAACGAAAACATTTTCTTGATGATTTTTGGCAGAGTTATTACTTCACTGTCACATCACTGTCACATGAAGACAAGTCCATTATGCATGGTTCACATTTTGGATAGTGAAAATGGCTGAGAGTTTGGCCACCAGCCTAACAGGTTGTTTTGGCAGCTGTATCAGAGCAATTTCCCCCTAAATTCTGGCTCCTGATGCTATTGTTAACCCATAACATCCAGTTTTCATCTTTTATCTCCCCTTTATTTCACCTTTAGGAATGGAAAAACACCTGACTCAATGCAGTTTGACAATATTACATGCATATATCCTTTATATGATTGTCAAAACTTTTCACTAAATCATATATATTTTAGAATGTCGCCATTTTTATACTCATCCCCTATTATTCGGCTTGATTTATATTGTATCTCTGGAAATGTTGGGCTCTCCAGTAAGGTTCAAAACAATTATCTTGTAACTTATCAACTGTAAATCAGTGGAATTAAAGAAGTTAAAGCAGTAAAGAACTAGCATTTTAAGCTGCAGACAAACGTCGATTGACCACAATTCTTACAACACTACTTCCATATTGTCTCGTTCTTCAGGGAGTGAAAGAACATAAGTGTCGCATCTGTGGTCGAGAGTTCACCCTGTTGGCCAACATGAAGCGCCATGTCCTCATCCACACCAACATACGGGCATACCAGTGCCACATGTGCTTCAAGAGTTTCGTCCAAAAACAGACTCTCAAGGCTCACATGATCGTCCATTCGGACATCAAGCCCTATAAATGCAAGGTTGGTCAAATTTAACATGTCAGGTGTGGCTCTTATGTTGTTTTTCGGCCATCGCTTCCTCTTCTGTTTGATGATTAAAAGTAATAGTTCAACATTTTGGGAACTACTCTCTTGCCATGAGCTAGTTATGAAGATCAGTACTGCTCTCATTTGTAATGGTAATACACCAAACTAAAAAAACAAAATAAAACAACAGAAGCAGTTCAAATGTAAAAGTCCCCCTAGTGGCCATTACAAGTATGACTCATTTCCATCTGGTTCAAAGGAGGAAGTCAGTTATTGTTACATTAAAGAGTGACAACGTTTGCAAAGGTAGGAGATGAGAGTGGATGAATGAGTCAATAAATCCTGTATTTTAACATCAGAAAACAAGTTTTGTTTATCATTGCAGTTATTCCCTGATCATAGCAAAGTAGTTGTTATTGTAACCATCAGAACAAAAAGCTTCAACTAAAACTTTACCTGAAACCACAATGTTTCCCTAAACCTAACCAATTTGTTTCTGTACCTCAACATAACCAAGCCTCGATGATACCACGTCAAGAAACTCAGTTATTTTTCATTAGTTTCATTTGTTTCATTTGTAGTGATCTAAAATATTAACATATTTTTTTGTCTTGCTGGGTAATTATGAAACTCCCACCACCATTCATTAGTCTCAGTTTAGCACAAAGACTGGATACAGGATGAGGCCGATAAACATAGATGAGGAAATCCACCTACCAGACTGAGTCAGACTAACTTTTTCCCCTTGTTTTCTTTCTGCTCTTCTTTCACTCTCTCAGATTACCATGCTAAGCTATGCCAATCTGATGCTGGCTTTAGCTTCATAACAAGCATATGGACATGAGTGGTATTGATCCTGTTTTTTACTTTATCCAAGAGAGAGAAAATAAGCAAAATGTTAATATGTCAAAAACATCAATACTCCAGATACGACAATGATTGTAAGCCAAGATAGCCAAATCGTATTTATTGATAATTGCAGCCAGGAACCAGACCTGTAATATTTAGTCATAGCTGCTATTAAAGGATATCCCCACTTTTCTGGAGTGTGTGTTTTGACCTTGGTGTTTGGTGTGACGACTTAGACGATGACCAGATAGCAGTGAGGCTTTTGGCAGTGGGAGCCTCCTTGTCCATAGGAAGGATATCGCCGCACAAACCGCCTCTCTAACAATGGTCCCCCAGCCTCCCCGGAGAACAGGGCCCGCAAATAGATTTCATCTCGCTTTCTCTGCTGCTGGAGGGAGCTTCCTGTTTTCTCACGGTCCTCTTGGACAGTTTACAGTCCCTCTCTCCTCCTGAAGGAAAGGACCACCCTAATAAAAAAGAATGCAGAGGAAGGACAGCGCAGGAGTTGCCCTTCCCTGTTCTCCTCCTGGCCCTGTCTCGATGTTGTTTCCTCTCTCTCTCTCTTTCTCTCTCTCTTCATGTTTTTCTTGTGTGAGGCAGAGAGAGAGAGAGAGAGAGAGAGAGAGAGAGAGAGAGGGGGGAAGACAAAGAGGAAAAGAGGAAAACAAGGATAGAGGGAGGGTGTGTGCATGTGTGTGTGTCTACATTTATCTCAGTGCCTGCACATTCATTCATGATTACGTGTAGCTACTGTAATTCTGCATTCTGAGAAAATTAGTCATTCAACAAAGGAGATCTGGCATTGTAAGAAAATAGGTGGATGGTGTTGGTCTATTGTTTTTGTATCCTGAAAGAGTGTTTACTACAGCCAGTGTTGTAACGTAATTAAGTACATTTACACAAGTGCCGTTCTTACAGTTAATGTAATTATAAAGTAATTTTACTTTTGCATTTTATTACATTTTATTTTTAGTCACAAGTGGCTGCTTCAGTGTTAAAGCATCAGTCATAAAAGTTCAGTAATGTGATATATTTTCCAAAACATACTAACATACAGATTGCATGCAATGATACACATGCACTTATTGCTAAATTGACTGTCTGGCTCTCTACATAAAACTGATATAAATCCTCTAACACTCAGCAAGAAAGCAAACAAACATATTTACCGAAATGTTGAACTATTCCTGTAAGTAAAGAACCTGAATACTTGTTGAAAGGCTGGAAAACTTGCAAGATCTTTTATGTGACAACTAACAACTTACCTGGCTGTGCTTTTCTCTCTCTCTCTCTCATCTTTCAGCTTTGTGGGAAGGAGTTCAACAGGATGCATAATCTAATGGGCCACATGCATCTTCACTCTGATAGCAAACCCTTCAAATGCCTCTACTGTCCGAGCAAGTTCACACTGAAGGGAAACCTCACCAGGCACATGAAGGTCAAACACGGCGTCATGGACAGAGGCCTCGACGAAAGACGTAAGGATTGTCAAACCCGCTCTTGCAGTAGATGTTATGTACATTTTGTGTTGAAAAAGTTGCTTGATGTATTTAACCTTTTATCTGTTATCAGTGTTTAGGCAAAGAGGCCGGTTCTGCCTGACTACTCCAATGGGCCTCCTTACTCACTTCAGCCAAGAGGAGCCATTTGACCTTTCCCAGAAACCACCAGGCTTACCTGGCCTCCGTCTCTCTCAGTCTGATGGTGAGAGCGTCCCGGGTAGCTCATGTCAGGAGGAGGACGAGGAGAGTTTGTACAGAAGGAGCCAGTACAGCCCTGAGGTGGATCAACATGAGCCAGGAGGAGAGGACCAATACCTCCCTGAGCTGCAGGACAGAGGACAAGGATCTCCTGATCAACTGAGGTCAGGCGAGAAACAGAAGCAGATGTACCAGCAGAGTGTAGATGATGAAACTTTTGAGAAGGAGCCAGCAGAGGAAGGACAATCTGCAGATCCAAGAGGTGACCAGGTTCACCTCTTACAGTCAGAGACGTCCTACGAGTCTGATTCAGAGCTAGGTGAGCAGGCGTACCATGGCGAGACAGGATTTAGACGGTCATATGAATATGACTCTGATTCAGAGCTAGATGATCACCAAGAGCTAGATGAGGCAGAGCAGAGCAAACAGCCATTGGACGGTTTTTGTGAGGCAGCCATTGATGTGGCAGATGAAAGCCAGAGCAGCTTGGAGACAGGTGAAATAGCACAATGCTCTCAGACCAGCAAATTTATGGGTGCACAAGATGAAGAAGAAGACAAAGAATAAGGGAAAAATAGTCGAAGAAATGAGAAGACGATGCAGGTTTAGGCGAATGCTGATATATTCTTGACAGGAAAATGGACAGGATGTTCAGGAGACACTCCCCTGAGGAGAGAGGAAAGTGTGTAGACCTCGAAGTAAAACTGATTATGGAGGATGTGGTGTGGTAGCTTAGCACAAAGAAGGAAAGATGAACATATGATGTTTTTAAAAAGAACAAAAAAAATACAATTGAAGCAAACTGAAATACAAAGCTGTGAAATATAATGCATGAACATGTCATACACTGGTAAATAATCACTGGCAGGGGTTTAATGTGGATTTATAAGTGATTGTTATTAGGATGTAGCTTTTCTGTAAATAAAATGCAAAAAGATATTTAATATTTTTGTTTTTTTAAATCATTTTGCGTTGTTAACTAAAATGGGCATTTTTGCTTTAACTTTGACTTTAATTCTATCTGTAAATCTACGATATTCAAATCAACAAATTTTTTTAGAAACCGTTGTTTGTTGTTGAGTGTAATGATGACGCTTATAACAGATACCGATAAGACGAAGCTTGACATTATTGTTTTGTTGTTGTTGTTTTAATTAAATAAACTGTGATTTTGTTTAATTCTTATGTCTAATGTTTAAATCTCTCTTTTTTTTTTAATCTACATGACTTTCTTTATTGAGATTTTGGAGGAACAACGTTTTTATCTGAGGCTTGTCACCTGAATATGATTCTTGCTAAATAAATACAAAAATAAAACCTTGAATGCATGGACATGTTTGATGAATCGGCTGTTTGTGTTTTCAGATGCTTTATAAACATCCCTGGGACATTTTTTTTCTTTTTATAATATAAATATTTTAGAATGTAAAACCGAAATATTAAATGTCAATGCTCACAGGGGCAAACCAGAGATCATGGTTGTTTCAAAAAGCTCGGCTTTCTCCTCTTGCTTCTCTTTCAAAGCAGAGGAAGAGGAAGAGAAAACACCTCTCCCCTTCTCTCTTTTAGGTTGTGATCAAACAGCAGTGACGGACACAGTGGGTGTCCCAGACAAAGGCTTCATATGTCTGTATGAGTCAGAATAAAGCATTGTTTCTCCTCATTGCAGAATCCTCAATCCAAAACGAAACAACAGTGGAAGGAAAAAATCCTGCCGTTTTTAAGACACAGTAGAAGAAGATGCATTATTATATAGTGCATCAAGTGGGATATCTGACATGTATAGTATGACGATAGTATAGTAATTTATCAAAAGACAATTCAATGTATCATTTACTATATTTCAGTCCAGTCCTGTGATATAAAATCCACATTGCCAGGCTCCAGTGTCACATTTTACCTGACTTTATCATACACGTTAGGTGAACAACTAGTCATTTCTTGTCAGATGAAATGCAGAACAGTAGCTTCTCCATTTCTACCAGCGACCACCACCGTGTCCTAAAGGGCGAAACTGCAAACAGTTTGAGGAAGTTCTCACATCCTCCTCTCCTTTCCTTTCCTCACCTAAACGTTTCAATCCCAACCACTGGCTTAGAGGAACCACAGAGTGGATACGTTTTTTTGTTTTTTTTTTTTCTTTTTTTTGTTTCATTTTTTCATCTCCTGCCTCTGTAGAATAACATGTACACGTAACTGATCACATCTCAAAGCTGTGGTTAAAAGATGGTGATGTTTTTATCACTTCCGTGTGTTTTAGATGAACTGAAACTCACTCAGAACAGGTAAAAACTGATGTGATGGGAAAATAAACCATATGGTAAGAAAACAGTTGATGTTCTGCTTTTCAGTGAAAGTAAACACACTTATCGCCGATAACCATCAGCAGATGACAATATAATGTCTTGCAACAAAAAGGATGAATTACAGATAGTTTTCTAACTTAACATGTAAAGTGATTGTAAAAAATAAATGGTAATCATTCTTCTGTTAATCAGCTTATCGATTAATCAATTATGATTCAACAGGCTCCAGGAGTGTAAGTCATGTAATCCACTTCATTCATAGATGTTCTTTTTAAGTCAAATGAAGATGACTGATGTTTCCTGATGCACTGCACATATTGATAAATCCATCAACGGGCCATTATTTGATAATTGTTTGATAATTGGTCAATATCAGTCATTCGTTTTTAACAAACATTCCCAAAATTGCAAATTTCTACTGATTTTCTCTTTCATATCACTATCAAGTTGTGCTGATGCACATTATTGTTACATTTTGTGATGAATTTACAAACCTACCCCCTCGTCTGCAATATGATCCAAAGTCTGTGCTGTTGGTTTTAGTGTCTTTATAGATTCTTTGTCCTTTATCTCCAATTTGCCAATAATTAAGAGGCAAGACTTAAAGCAGCAATTTGTTTTAGATTAAAGAAGAGGATGTCATGTCGTATATCACAGGGTGGTACTCATCCTGTCAAATCCCTCTGAAATCTACATAGATGTTATGTAAGCAGTCAAGTTCCTGCTCATTCCTTTTGCAACTCAGTGGCTGTTGTGGTATAGAAAAGTGAGTTGGTATATCTGTTTAAAAATGTTGAAATCCTTGCACCACAGTTGTTTTTTTTGTTTGTTTGTTTTTTTTGCATCAGAGAGTTAACAAATTATGATGTAAATGTTCATTCATCCATTTGAGAATTGCCGACTGTCGTTGACGGTGGAGATAAACCCTGGACAGGTCACCTGTCCTTCACTGGGCCAATACACACACACACACACACACGTGTATATATGTGTATATATAGACCAACACATGATCAATAGAGAACTTTAAGGCACATGAACTTCTAAGGTCATGTACCTCCATCTCCACATGTCTGTTTCTATTGTTGAAAAAGAGCCCCATCAAAATGACTTCTCATCTTGTGTAATCACATTTGATGCACTTCGGCTTTTGTGCCATACCCCTTTCTGTCTCACTTACATTTTTGAATACCAATAACACTGTGAAAGGTGAAATTAAAAAGGGAAGCAGAGAATGTCCATAACTGAGTTACTGAAAACAAAAGAGTTTGTTCCAAATCATTTTATACATTATTAACAAAATGACACAGTGGGATTGAAAAGAAAAGAAAGAAAGAAAGAAAGAAAGAAAGAAAGAAAGAAAGAAAGAAAGAAAGAAAGAAAGAAAGAAAGAAAGAAAGAAAGAAACAGAATATATTGGACTAAACTGGGTATTAGAATCATTGTATATTCCTGAAAAGACAGCTGTATTCTTAGTTTGTGTGTTGTGTGTTTAGAAATGTTTACTTCCTGTTAGTTCTCTCTTGTGCTGCTCAGGTAAAAGCTTCCTGTTTTGCTGTTCAGTGAGAAAATGAGATGGTGCTAAAATTCTTCCACGCTTTGTTTAACAAAAGTGTCCCACCCCAGAATCAGACTCAACCTGTTACCTCCTCTGACCCAGAGCCAGAGAGCCTACTATAATAATAGCTGAGGACTGTCCTGTTGTAGGTAGAACAAAAACACTGGCTCACTGACAGAGAGGTGAGAGAGGACAGAATAGGTCAGCGGCCATGTTATTCACAAACGGTCTAATGCGCTTTTTAGACTCAATGCTGCGACAAACCAAACCAAACCAAACCAAGCTTCATGTGTTCACTGAGATGTTGTATTTCCTTTTTTTCATGGATTGTCATGTATTAGACATGAAAAGGTAAATCTAATGCTGTTGATGCCAAGAGACACACTGACACTTTTCATGGCTGTATATTTAGTGCTGCAAGACAAAGTGAATCTCCTGCACTTCCACTTCTGTCCATTTATCAAGCAGAGCTCTTCCTTAAATAAACAGCACCCTCTATTGTCTGTTTTTTTAATAAGCCAAGCTTACAAACAGACATAAAAGGAATAAAAACAGAGCAAAAGCTAAAGATATATAAAAAAATATATATTGATAGAAAATGAAAAACAACATCATGCTCAAATGTTCTGCCCCTTTTACTTTGACTAAAATGCATTTTACATTATATTTCATGTAACAAGTCTCGTTTAAATAATCAAATTTAAATTTAGATTTGACAGAGTTGCTTGTATTAAATTTAATTGGGGAAAATCAATGCTAAGTACATTATTAAGTTATCAACAAGTATATATCCTTTAGTTTTTAGTGTTTAATATAGGCTAGACCTATTCTCTAATTTAGTGAACACACACACACACACACACACACACACACACACACACACACACACACACACACACACACACACACACACACACACACACACACACACACACACACACACACACACACACACACACACACACATTATCTAAAGACAAGAAGACGTGTCGATATTGTTTTGTGAATATGGAGTGATTTGCTCTTTTATGCAAAAAAAAAAAATTAACAGTCATTAAAAACGATAACTATCTTTTTTTTTTTTTTTTTTTTTTTTTGTTTTTATTATTGATATAATATTATTAATATTATTGGTTTGACCCTCTGTCGTCATTCTTTACCATTCAGGATGTAGTTGGTACTCCCCCGCTCCGGCTTCGTAAATGGTATCGTCCAAAGATGGCAGCCTCCGCGTTGAGACGATGTGTGACTGCTGCTGTCAAAGTTAAACCTTTATCTCCGTCTTTCTCAGGTAAACTTATATCACATTGCAATAAAACTAAGGTCGTATTACGCTATAAGTTTTCGTTAAAGTTTCTGAAAATGTCTAGAACACATTTAGAGTCATTTATTCCTCGTCCGGTGCTTGTATAAGTGTGACCTGATGGACGGGGTTGTGTCTGTTGCAGCTAGAAGATGGTTGCTCTCAGCAGCTTACACCGACACCAAAGTGTGGGAGGCGAGAGAGAAAGACGAGCAGAACCTGGGTAAGATATTAAAACAGACAGTCCAAACGAAAACCACATGAATCTCCCCGACACGAGGAACCCAAGCTAGCAGATCACATTATTAGGAACAGCGTGCTAATCCTGGTTAGGGCCTTGTTTTACTCTAAAGCACACTCAGTTCTTTATGGATGGATTCAGAAAGATGATGGAAACATGTCATCTGAGAATCTGGTCTGTGAATTTCTCAGCTGCTCTACCACATCCTGAAGGTCATCAGAGAAACCAGCTGGTCTTAGAATGCCTTTTATTGTCACTATACTTTATTATTTTATTTATTTATTAAAAGCAGGTCATTCTCAAGTCTAAACATGTATATAGAATATGATAACATAAGACTAAGTAAATGTAAAACATAGAAAAATAAAAAAGTATATGGTTGTGATATGGTGCATTAACATATTGAAAGTAGATCGTAAATTGTGGCCTTAAAGGGAAAAGCAACAATATTCACATCATTAATGAGGGACTTAAATTGTGTTAAAGTGTTAAAAAGAACATATTAATTATCCACCACATCCAGCAGCAGTAGTATGGACTGAGTTGGGGCTGGTCTGATCCTACCACCTACAAATCTCAGCAGAAAGGACAGTGTCTTCTGCAGCAACAGGCTTTTCTTCATGGCTGACATATGGTACATGATGTGGTCTGTTGATTTAGTTCTAGTCCACCCACCATATATTTTGATGTTGAGCTTTATGAGATGTTTCCCAGTTCAATACCATTTATAAAAAGTCAGCTCCAACCAGTTTGTCCATATGTCTGTAACGTCTCATATCAACAAGACATATCTGTCCACATAACTGCTACTGGTGTGTTTTCTTTTTGTGTGTGTTCATTGCAGTGCTGTCATATGATTGTCTGATTGTATATTAATTATGGTCTTTCTAATAAAATGCTCGGTGAACGTACATCGTTGCCTAATCCATACACCTAATCAACACTCAGTATCTGCAGATCTTGATGATTCTTCAAAAGCAACAAAGTTTGTTAACTGAAGAAAAGACTTTATAAGTAATTAAAAGTATATCTGGAGACTTCACATATCTATAAAGAAACTTGGATTGTCCAGGAGAAGACACTGTCTTGTGTCATTGTGTGTGCACGTGATCAACACAGGATGGCAGTGTAACCCTACAACCTGCTGCACTGATAGTTAACCCCTCAGTGAGGTGGTATAATTACAATTATACACAGCCCACATAGTTGAAATTAAATTAAAATCAATCATATATTTTTAGTTTAGATGCTTTTGTTTGTCTTAAGCAAGTGTGTCACACTAGTCTAAGGTGCTTTTTTTTTAATTATTACATGATGTGAACTGTATGATAATATGGTTGATGTTTTGTCTTCACAGCTGAACTTGCCACCATTATGGACAGGACATATGACAAGAATCTCCCAGTTAGCTCTTTGACAGTGTCGCGGGTAAGCTGAATCTAAGTTTAAATGACCCATTTTATCTTTGTTACATCAAAATTTCATTTCCGTATTTGTTTCAGTTTGTTGACAACGTAACATCTCGGGAGGAAGTTGATCAAGCAGAGTATTACCTTTACAAGTAAGAAGAATTATTTTTATCCTTTCTACATTTCTGTGTCAGATGTCTGCTTCTTCCTTGGGTTTTGGTCTGTGGTACCAGCTTGTGTGTTTTTCTTGGAATGAATTGTCTGTTTGGTGTGTCTGTTTTGGTTTATGTTCAGTCACATGCTTTTCTTTGTTCGGGTCAAATCCAGACCTTTCCTGTTTACTCCTTCCTCTGGAATCTGCACCCATTCTTCTGATTACAAGATTTTGTATATTTCCCAATCACACCCTTCTTCTGGACGCATTCATTTTCATTTTTAATCCCGAGAGACTTAAATTACTGCCTTTCACACATAGAGAAGTTTGTATAATTAATTATTATTAATTCATCCAACTTTTTTGATGTGTATTTTAGGATGAACTTGTTGATTTGGCAGCTAAAATGTTCTGTGTTGGTTTTTTTTTCCATCCCATCCCTTCAGGTTTCGTCACAGTCCAAACTGTTGGTACTTGCGAGACTGGACTATTCACAGCTGGATCAGAAAATGTCTAAAATACGGGGCACGGGACAAGGCCCTTTACACACTTAATAACAAGGTACGCAACATGTTATAGTCCATCTGTCTTGTAGATGAGGCTAATCTTCAAAAACAGGAGTTAATATGACTCAGACACTCTTGATCAGGGCCGACGTCTGACAATTATGTGACAGTATGAGGGAGTACAGATCCAGTCTTAAAAATCCAGATCCATTTTCAAACTGATCTGAGTGGCACAAATAACATCACCTTGTTTGGCATTTTGAGTTGAGCAGCGATGCCATTTAGCCAATGATGCATTTATAGTGAAGTAAAGTGTCATATACTCAGACAGTACAGTCGTCTTTGCGGTTGTTTTGATATTGAAGTCTTGATGTCAGGGATGCACTGGGAGTCCATTTTTGCCAAATCACCTTGAGTAAACAGTCATTATTTGTGAATAAATAATGTAAAAATAAATGTTGTGTGTGTGTGTGTGTGTGTGTGCGCAGGTCCAGTATGGAATATTCCCAGATGACTTCACCTTCAACCTGCTCATAGATACTTACATTAAGGATGGAGACTTTAAAAGTAAGACCTTGTTTTTTTGTTTTTTTTTTTTGTTTTTTTTAAAAAAAAAAAAAACATGTTTCCAGTCAAAGATTTTGTGGTGAAAAAAAAAAGGTTCAGGACAGGACAGACTGCTACAACTACTAATACAAACCTACACATTCTTGTTGACTTTGAATATTGCCAGGAGCGGGAACAGACTGTCAAATCGCTAAAATCAGATTTCAAACATTTCTTTCCTTGTTTGTAAAAGACAGGTAAAAGGGAAGCCTGATTATTTTTCTGCAATAACATTACACAGTAAACAATATGACATTGTGTTGCAAAAAAAAAACAGCCAACTGAGAGAGGCCCACTGGAGTTGCAACTGATGTCTTCCAGCTCGTGGAACAAAACACTTTTCAGCCGCTAATATCTTCGTATGCATTTATAAACCTCAATATACCTGTAACTGAATCTCACACACACACACTGAAAGACACATTTGAAAATCTGATTAAAAATCACATCACTCCATCTCTATAAACTGTTTATTTTTGCTGTTATTATGGGCATTTGTGTGAAAAGGATGGAGAGTGTTTCATATTCGAATAAAAAAAATTGAAATATTATGAATATAAATGAAAATAATGTGTTTTTGTTCTACAGGCGCTTGCTCCGTTGTCAAGGAGGTGATGCTTCAGGAGGCCTTCAACCTTCCCTCAACACAGATCCTGTCTCTGTACGCTCTGAGTAGTTACCTAGCAACCAGACCACAACTCACTGTGAGTGAAACAGCATCCACAGCAACACGGGGAGGTGCTATGAAAACAAATGCAAGATGTCAGAATGATGTTTTTTTTTTAACTTTGGAAATGCAATGAATTATTAAAAATCATCAAATTCTGAGGGATGAGTGAAGCTTTTACTCCAAGTGCTGTCTGAAAAAACGCATGAAACTGCCTAGTGTGTTAATACTGCAGCAGAACTAACCAGTCGGATCCCAAATGTGTTCAGGTGTCAGAGGAGCAGGCACTCGGGGCATCGCTGCTCATCTGTGGACTGACACAAGACAACTCTGTAGGCCTCAGTGCTCAGCTACTTGGCAATGCTCTCTTAGGTGTGTATTTAACTTTTTTATTTTTTCTGTTTGAAATGTTTATTCTACTCCATTTATTCTACTCCTCCTCATTTCCAATCCAGGCAAGGTGGAGAATTTAAAGGGCATACACGCCGTGTTCAAAGGGATGCCTCTCTTCTGGGGTCGTGGATATCTGGGCCGAGCGCTGGCCGTCATGGAGAGAGTAGCTGCTGCGTCTGGTGAAACCAAGCTGTCCAAAGACACAGTAAGGACATAAAAAATTGAAAGTAAAACTTCTATTGTTTTTATTTTTGCTGTGAGGTGATCCAGTCTCCTGGATTTCTATCAAATATTAATTGTAATCTAGAGTTTTGGTGACAGTTGGGTAGAACCTTTTTTTTAGGTTACACCCTGAACTGAAGTATCCGAAATGATACAGGGACTGAAAATGTTGCATATGACCTGATGGTTTTAGGGAAGGAGGGAGCCATGTTTATTTTCTCTTGTTTTAATATACTTGGATTAGCGGGTTTGATGTTGATCGGTAATGTAGTCAAGCAATGAGAATAAATTACAGACCAGAGTCAATACAGAAAACTTAATATCAGTAGCGTATTGTACAAACGGAAGAAAACAATAGTGTATGATAAGATACAGCGTCGACCTACATTGTTCCCAATAATACAGGATCAACAAACACAGTGGACAAATATAACTCTGTCTTTACCAGACCGCTCTACTCCCTACTCTCATCTGGACTTTTATTCTTGATCTCCTCTTCTGTTTGACGTCAAATCAACATTTTCCTGCGAGATTGATCTGGATTGAATTCTCTTACAAATATGCTTCTGTTTAAAATAGAGATGCTTCATAGTCTTAAACAGTGACCACAGTGCTTCCAAGCAGTATTAAATGCCCGCTCGAGACGGGCTTTTGTTACTTTCCAGGTGGGGTGTATGACACACACACTGTGTTTATCTGCCGAGATGGAAGACACAAGCTGTCATATTGTTGTTAATTTTACATATATGCACGCACACACAGTCGGGTGTCGCGCCACTAATCCGGTCTACGCTGTCCAGCTCAATAGTTCAGACTTTGTCTGCGTCTAATGAGATTTCAAAGAGCCTGGAGCGCTGAGCGGTGTTTGTGACAATCACTGCAGCAGAGACTAGACGGGCTGTGTCACACAGTGGCACAGCAATAACGTAAAAAGAGCAGATAACACCACAGGACATAGAGGAAATATTACATCTCAAATGAAGGTGCTGGTGACTGCTGCCTCAGGTCACCGTTTAATCCTTAGAGATGACTTGTCAAGTCAGGTGTTCAGCCTCTTTTATCATCATAGGATTGTAATCATTCAAATAAGGACCCGTCTCTTTCTCTTTTTCTTCTAACAGCTTTATCAGAAATGCAGTTGCACCTTCTATCGGTTGTGTAAACATAATAAAGAATTATGTAATCTTTGTGCAGTCATAACATTAGTCTTTTTTTGTTTTTAGTTGGACTACATGAACAGTTTGCTGCAGGAACTGTCTGCAGGAACCACAACAGACTCTGACTCATCGGGAGAGGAGTCGGGAAATGAGGAGGACAAGAGAGAAGCCAGTTTAGATGAAGATGATCAGGCCGAGCAAGCCAAGCTGCCTCAGTATGCAGACAGATTCAAGGTGGGTGTTTGTCTCACACAGAAGGAGTTAGTTTTGTTTTGAACTGATTTTACACTGATTCTTTTTCTTTTCTTCTGGGTAAACAAGGTTTCCTGTCAAAGCTGGAGTTGTATTTCAGAATTCTGTGATTAAAGTCTGAGCAGGCAACATACTAATGTTTCTTATTTTTGTAGTTTTTAGTTGATTATTTAGTAGCATCATAATGCATAATCACGAAAGAAAGAAAGAAAATTTAACAGAGACTGTTCTAATTGTGCTAATCTTTTGTAGAGTTATACATTTTTGTTCAGGCCTGAGCAGGCTTCTGTCCATATGAAAGGAACTGTGTGGGAGTCTTGGCTCTATAAACACAAAGTGCATTAGAAGTTCAAACACAAGTGGATATGGACACATGAAGTCAAAGTAGTTGGTCGCACAGCTGTTATGTTTATACATTAAGTCAAGTGGCATTCAAGCTCAGTCACACATTTAATATCTGAACTACTCAAGGAAACAACAGTGATAAGCAGTGGTGCTCTATAATTTCATTTCTCAAGTGACCTGCAGACGCTCACATTTCTTTATACACATGGAAACCCTGAAGTTTTTTTTTTTTTTTTGGTAGACTGTGATAGACAGACTGTCGCTTTTGGGGATTCAAGAATGTTTTCAGAAAAGCTTGAGCACTTCATATCTGATGATTGGAAAATGTTTCACCGAAGTTATTTAAATGATGCGATGAGGTCACCTTTCCTTGTTTCTCTGCCTTGCCCAGGAACTGAGCAGCCAGCTGGAGTCTCAGGGTAAAGTGGACTCTGCCTCCTTCAAAGAATTAGTGACCGCTCTGGCCCAGCAGAACCTTGGTGCCGCAGAGAAAGCGGATCTGAAGCAGTACGAGAGCCAGGTGCAGGCGTGGGAGTCTGAGAGGAGGCAGCTTATCCGGAGAGAGAAGGAGATGAGGGAGAAGGCCCAGCAGGAGAGACAGCAGAGGTTAGCTGCTCAACAGGCATAAAGACACTGAGGATGGAGCAAAATCAAGATCACTTTGAGTATGTACATTAAAACTGGATAACTAAAGGCAATAATAAGAGTTTTAAATATGTCAGATTCCAACATTGACAACATTACATCTGAGTAATTATTGTATAATATCAATTATTGTGTGCTTTGTGATAAGAACTGCTTCATGTTTGTTGAGTTTAATCGGGATAATATAAGCATATTGCCACAATAAAATTGATTTTTTTTTTTGTATCAGAAATTATTTTTTTTTCTTTTGTTGTGGACAGTGGGATGATATCACTATTGGAGCATACATAAACATCATTGTTATGCCCGATGGTCGGGTGACATCATGTAAGCAAAAGGATTTGACCATCACATCCTCTCCCTCCTTTTCCTCTTTGCCTGCTGTCTTCTCTGTCTGTCAGAACCATCTGTGGAGGTTTTTCTCACGGGGGGGAGGGGGTTGACATGCAAGAGATATTGCACAGAATTATTTGCTGATGGTATATCCAACTAAACTAAATTCTGTGTACGGGACCAGACCCCACTCCGATAATCTATAGGTCCAGGAAAATGTGCAAAATAGACACAGAGTGTACTATAGTTTTTGTTAAGAAGTTAAAATAAGAAAATCTATTTGTCTATTTATCGGTTAAACCGGTAAATAGACAAAAGGCTCGGCTGTTTAGACTTAGATTAGATAATAGATCTCTGGAGAAGAAAATGCCGTTGTGGTAGTTCACATAATGCATTCATTCCACATTATGTTGCAGCTATTCAGTATTCAGAGCATGATCTTGGGAAACAGCCGGGTATGTAGTCCAGGATGAATGAGCGACACAAAATGCAGAAACAAGAACCATTGTGATCCAGAAGCTGTGTTGGCTCTGCTTATGTTATTTGGCTCCCAAACATGTTATATTACAGCTTGTGATGCCACAATGCCTTCTGTTGGCATAGATAATTGTTTTTTCTTATTGAATATATCATAGACGTTTCATAGCATCTGGTTTAAACACATCTAACGTTTTTATATTTATTGAGTAAAAAAATATAACCCATTTAACCCATCAGGTTCCTCTCATTCAAACAGACTTTAAAGCTGAGCTGAGTTCGTTCTTGACCTTGCAAACGGCAGCACATTCTGATATGTCAATAGCAGGAAAAGCACGGATGCAACACATTTTGTTAAAAATATCTCTGTTTTACCAAATACCTCAGGAAACCGTATGCACGTGTGTATGTGTTTGTGGCCGTGTGTACAATAGCAAGACCATGGGACCAGTCATCTGAATGGAATGCAGTTGTTTTGAAATGTTCAGTGTTTTTTTAATGATCAATTACACTGATAAACAATAAGATTAGTCAGACTGCGTAACGGGTGACACATAAGCTGCATTGTACTATTCCATATTTGTCTTTTATCATCACGTCCACGTCAAATATTACATATTCGGGACCAAAATCACTTTTTTTTATTTTTAGTAGGATGTGTAGAATAAATGGTGCTTTTAGTTTAAAGAGAAATTTTCACTTTATTATTGTTACAAATACTAATAGAGGTCAACGAGATCAGTCAGGTGAGATGTGACGAGGGTAAAAAGTCAGGACATTTAACATCCGTATCACATGTAAACTGATACCAGGAGCCTTTTAAGTGTTTTAAGAGACCTGTGTGTATTTTCCTGGATAGAAAGAGGAGAAGGTGGAGGATGTTTGCAGGGCGTGATGGGTAATTAGAGATATGTCAATATTACATAATCAAAAAGAGAAAAATGGGCTGCATTAGACTTTATCAGAGCCGAGCCTGGATTCACAAGCACCTGCTGTACAAACAATTCATTGCTACTGTGAATTTTGCTATTTATGGAATAAATACCTCAGTCTGTCGGGAATACTTAAAACAAAGCCAGCACATCCTCATCTAATCTTTATTTTTTATTTTCTTTTTGTTTTTTTGTTTGGTTTAGTATGTCCTGTCCACTCTGAACAGTACGTTCTTCTAAAATGATTTTAACCACAAGTAGCACAGTTTTTATTTTCCCATGGTTTCAGTTTTTCCTTGTCATGTCTCTCTCTCTCTTTTTTTTTTACTTAAGTCAACAGGATTTGGTTCGTATTTCTTATTAGTAAGGAAGATTTAGATCTGAGATGGGAAACCACAGAGTATCTGTGTCCTGCTCTTTTGAGGCAGATTACGGGATGAGATGCTGCCGCTCGTGTTGCTCTTGGCTTATTTGCCCACGGCACAGTCTCCAGAGAAACATGTTTATTAATCTTTCATGATTCATCAAGCTCAGCTGCTTCATATCTAACATTTTAAAGAGATAAGTGAAAACAAATAATGTCTAATTTGTCTGTCTGTTTGTTTTGAGGATACACATGGCTTTTATGTGTTCTGACACTGGTGTCCTGCCCACATATTGCACAGCTATAAATTAGGCAGATGTGCTGTTGTAATTGGAAACATGATTTAGTAGCTGTCTGATTCATTTTTGATTTTATCATTAGCTGATAAATATATAACCTTTTCAAACTATTAAATGTTTGTATCGATGCTGCAGAAACTTGCTCTTCAGTCGAAAACATTTGGTAAAAATTACCTGCTTGTAAAACCTAAATAGTTAATAACACCAGCCTCTATGTTACAGAACGTGAGCAGTGTAATAGATGGTTGTTGTACAAAATGTGACCCTCCTCTGATACTCTATCGTTCTTGGATTCTGACCAATCAATGCCACAAAACTGTCTAAAAACTATCTGGGTCACTTTGTGAAACTATTGACCCAACACGGAGGTGATGTTGATTAAACACATGTCTGACTGTTTAGGGATGACGTAACCGTTTGAGAAGACGTATCACAGCTGTCCCTCCAGTCTTGACGCAGAACAGAATGAATTACTGGGTGACCACCCATTACTGCTATGTAATGATCAGAAATGTTTTCATAACCATTAATCCTGTAAGAAAATACAACACAGCTACATGGCGATGTATAGCGTACATTACATTGTAAATTGCACGCTATATTTATCAAAAATTCACCCTCCCAAAGCAAATAATGCTTATTGTACCTCATACTGTCTTGACAGGAGCATGTGAAATTGCCAGCAGGTGTTCAACGGTATAGAAGGAGCAGCCATATAAAAGATAAGACAAGACTAAGTGCAAGAAGAGAACAAAGTGTGTGTGTGTGTGTGTGTGTGTGTGTGTGTGTGTGTATACTGTGTATGTTAGTGTTTTGAAAAGAAAAGAAACTCTCAAGGTGATAGTTTCATAAATTGTGGATAAGTGTTTTTTTTTTTTTTTTCAAGAGCCAAGAAAATGCTTCATCGGTTTGATTTGATTTGTTTTTTTTTTCTCACAGATAAAATAAACTTTCAGTCAAATATAAATATAATTGAGGCTAGAAAAAAAATTCAAATTGAGGCTAGAAATTAAAAAAATGTGGATTAACAAATTTACAAATTAGCTGTCAAAATGACAAAAGAAATAAATCAAAACATCAATGTTAAAACAATTCTAACTTTTGCTAAATAGCGGCTACAAGTGGCACATATGTGATGATGCTGACTGCTTGAATGCTTGTGCAGTAACGGCTTGCTCACATATATAGTAAGACTATAGCAACAAAACAATAATATACTGAAAGTAGCACTTTCTATAAGAAGTACAATAGTTATTAGTCCAATAAACATACATGAAACAACATTACCTCCTGTATTATAATATATGCATCATCAGTGTGTAACGTCCTGTCTATCCTGCTTCCATTTCGCTCTAATGAGCAGCTAGTTACGTGTCATCATGTAAAGCTTAGCGATAAACGCCCCTAATGGAGGTTTGAAGTTCTCTTCTGGTTAATGATTACCACCGTAATGTCTACAGCCAAAGGTACACTTGTACAGGAACTTGTGGTGATGTAGGACTTGGTGTTTTTCCAAGCAGTCTGAATTGTTTGGGTGGATTAACACTTTTAAAGCAACTTCCCCTGATGTTACTGTTTGACCGTTGCCGTGATACGAGTAACGCCCTCTTCGTGGATAAACTATCCTGGCTGGAAGGTCAGGAAATTTTTGTGTAAAGTTTAATGTTAGGAGTAGAGTGCATAAGAGTGTTCGTCATCATTTTGGACTTGAATCGGCTCGAGCCAACTTTTTGTATCGCAACAGACTTTGCAGTCTCAAGCATAAACTTGGATTTGACAAGTGCCAAATGAGGACCATCAATAACTGTTTTGAAGAGAAAGATGTATGTATTTACGTTTCCTCGTTAAAAACGCTCGTTATACACTGCAAATCAATATTTTAATGGAGTTGAAGATAAAATTTGCTCAAGTTTGACGACCTTCCAAACAAATTAAGGTTATGGTTTGATCAGATGTGTGTTGTGAATAATTTCAGGAGGCAGACAAACAGTTTCTGTTTTCATGTTGGCATCACATGTCAATCTCGGTGCCAGTTCAAACAGTTTACATCTGATTCTCGTCGCTGAAGCTTTGTTATGTTGAATGAGATCACACACGGATGTTATCTACAAATCTACCACAGCCCAGAATAAACACATCCAAACTCTTTCTAAATTTTACATTTAAAAACAAACTGCAGGCAGAGTGTCTTTAAGGACAACAACCTGTCCACCTGGACTTACTCTCAGAGATGCTGTATCTTCTTCAAATTACCTTTGAGAATTTCAATTTATTGATCAAACATGTATTCAAGCACAGCACTCAAGTAACTAAAAATAGCTGCTAATAGCTGCTGGAGCTTGTGGTGACACCACTTTGTCAATCAGTCACTCAATGCTGCATCTCTCAAAGTCATTCTACTCCAAAAAAAAAAAAAAAAAAAAAAAAAAAGCCAATTGTGTTTATGCAAGATCTCTTTTATCAGTTATGAAATATGTGGGTGTGAAACACTACATCCTCTCATACACTGTGTAGAGCTACACCTGGAATGAAGACAGTTTTCTTTGGCCCATCCCACAAGCTACCAAATGTGTCTGTACCTGTCCACATCAGCTCAGGCTTTACACCACAGGGAGCTCTTGTTTTCCCTTAAACAAAAAAGGCCTGTGGCAAACCATGATCTCAAGTGATAATCATAGGCTCAGCCCTGGCATTAAAACAACACAGTTGCATTGTTGGAAAGGAAACCATACAGATCTAGACCTAAATTCTGTGACAGATACAGTCCACCATAAACCTATATTTGCATTTCCAGTTTCCAGTTAGTGTAACTGCCCCTCTTATACTTGAGACACAAAGTTCAACCCCTGACAGATATTACAGTTTTCCATCTTTTGGCCAACAAAACCTTTACACGACACAATGTAGTATTTCCAGGAAATAAAGTCCTGAAATAAGTAGTGTATTTTGGAAATATTTTTTTCTTTGCACTGTAAAACAATACATATGAAAATAAAGACCCACTCCACCATGCAATTGCCTTTCTACAGAACTTCAGCTCGACTTGTATTTACAGGAAAATTCTCTCAGCAGCACTGGTGGTCGTTACTCCGGGTTTGTAAACCAATCACACTGCAGGTTATCTGACTTCAACAAACAAATCCAGGAAAAGCACATTCATAAGAGCTTAATCTTTTGAATCTACTTAGAGCACATTCTGTGTGTCTTAAACCCTGACAAACACTTTGTAGAATATGCAAAAGGAGGCTGAGATGACTTTTTATAGGCTATGTACGCTCAAGGTGGCAAACACAAAAACACATTACATAACTCTGTTGACTGTATGCTGACAAGTAGAGGCCAATTATATCATATATAGTATACATATGAATTGTATTTTGGAAAAAAAAAAGTTTTTCAAAGCTATACAATGCCCAAGGTAGCAGAGAGTCTATCCCTGTTTTGTGTTTAAATAAGTGCCAGAAACTTGCAACAAAGAAAACATCAAGTGTGTTTTTCCAGAAGCACAGGGTCAATGGAGAGTGGTGACGTCAGACCGCCAGGCTCAAGGTCTTCAAAGTTCACCATGTTCTATGGAAGCAGTCACAGATGGGCTGAGGGGGCTGTGGCAGACTAAGATTTTACTCATACAGATTTGTATTTATTTAAGATTATGTTCCTTTATACAGAAATAAGTAGGTGTGGGTGTTGTGAGGCAGGACGTATTGCCCTGTTATGGTAACTTTAATCCGTCTGAGCTGGGGTGATTTCTGGTAAATTTTCAACAGGGCACTGTAACAGTAGATGGATTATACAAACTGCATACCGTGCAACACTCACTGATGAATAATAATTCTCAACTTTATTTGCTGTTGGAGGTATCTGGTCAATATTTTATAGATGTCAACCTCATAATAGTCAGCAGGAGGGGGGTGCTTTTAGACCAGCAGGTGCCATTGTAATACCAGAAGTGACCACTTGAACATTTTGGCAGTGATGCTTGTTGTAATGAAATGCTGTTTTCTGTTCTTTTGATATGTCCATGGGTTATAAACAGAGACCATGGTTCATTTCCTGTTTGCAAAACAGTCAACATTATCTATTTTAGTGATGACTGTTCAATAATATTAACCATGTTTGTATTATTCTAACCATGACAACAAACATCCTGTGTCATCCTTTATCTTTTTCTAAACATAATCTAAGTTTTGTGTGTAAATGTAACCAAACCTTCACAGTAGTATTTTCATGTCATAACATATGAAAATGTTAGATGGCTCGTATCAGAGGGAATAGTTGAACATCATGCATGATTGTTTTGCATTATATTGACCACAAAAGAAAAATGTGACTGGTTGATTCATTATTTTACTGTGTAGAATGTCCATCAACTGTCATTAAGGTAAAGTATTATTAAGTCGTACCAAATCACAGGTAGCGTAAGATTTCTTCTTCGTTCACCAACTGCAGTTCTGCACAGCAGTGAAGCGTTGCCCCTTGTTTTTGGAGACTATATTGCGACATTTCTAAAATTAGCTCATCGCCTGCTCTAATAGAGCAAAACAGCTTTAAAGTTTCAAATCCATTGGAGTCTTAAGTTGGACAAGTCTGTACAGTCCTGTGACGTATGCAGAATATGTGGTTCTAAGTGTTTTTTTTAATCTTTTTTTCTTTTCTTTTTTTTTACGTCCCCCTTCCCGCTGTTTCTCTTGGCTGCTCTGGTGATCCCATGATTTTATTGGTGGGTTTGTTTTTCACTCTTCCTCTTTCTCTCTCTCTCTCTCTCTTACACACACACACACACACACACACACACACACACACACATAACTGCACACTGATACACAATTTAAACATTCATCCATCATATTTTCAGTCACTCTTCTCATTTTCACTTGCAGGCCCAGGTGTTTTTAAACCAGAGACTCCAGTTCAGGGTCTATTTAATTTCTTTGTGTGAATGTATTTATCTCATGTCATTTTAACCATAAATCAAAATGTCATGTGTCAATGTGTTGTAGCTCGATTTTGTGATGTTTCAAACATCTTGTCCTGTTGCTAAGTGAAACAAAACTATTTTAAAACAGCTATCAGTTTTTTTTTTGTGTGTGTGTGTGCCTTTCAAATGAATTATTATGATCATAAATCCTATAATCAACTCATGAATCAACATGGTTCATGTCTACTTTAAATGTACATAAAATATGATCCAGAAAAGCTTCTTTTCTGGTCCACTTGTAGTATCAGTGGATTCACACACACGTAAAAAGTATCACCTTTTTTCTTTTCATTCTTGCTAAGACCTTGAACCTGGAAATTTGGACAAAGACAACATCTGATTCCAGGAGTTTACAAAATAAAACAAATCATATATATTTTGCAGTTCACAAGATTAGTCACAAGATCATCACGTCAAAGATACTGTTGTCACTGCTGCCTTTCAGCAGGATGTAATGTTTATTTGCTCTACAATGGCCACAAATTCTTCTCTGCTGCAGTCATTTGCATGTTTTTGGGCTAAAACGAGGACTGAATTTCAATGGTCCAATGTTCTTCTAACACCATGGTCACAGAAACAGTCTCTGCCACCTTATTGTTAAACACAACACTTCATCAACAAGTACTGCTAATGTTTTTTTTTTTTTTCTGTCTTTTGTCAGCAGGGTACTAGAACAGGTTTATTAGTGCATTTGCATGGCATTAGGTGAGGATCTACATGAGATCAGGGAACAACAGATTGGGCTGATGATGAGTCATTTCATATTTCAATTATATTTATCTGTAACTACAGAACAAACAAAGTTGGACTATTTCTTCCAAATCAGTTTGTTTTTTGTATGGAACAAACCCTTAAGTAAGTGATTTAGATAATATGTTATTACTACCATATTTCTACTGTACTATTGGAGCCAGAGTTTTCTTGTTTTATTAAGATTTTTTTTCTTAGTCAAGTGTATAGAGTAACACTACTACACTACTAGAGTGGTACTACAGGATTTAAAGTGGGTTTCTGTATTATTTTACAGAAATTTTCATTTGAGTCTTTAAAATAATGTCTTATCATCTTTATTCAAATATTCTATTTTTTTTTTCAAAACAGCAGGGGAATCAAACTTTTATAGTTTTCAAATTTAAACATTCGCAGTGAGTATGGATCATTCTCCGTGTGATGGTGTTACACAACTTGTCCAAGGCCTTTCCTGCACCAGGCGGAACAGCTGAGGAGGGTTGTGAAGTGAAATGAAGGGGAGGGACTGAACCCTGCAGGAAGCTTGAAGGCACGGCCTCATTTCAATGAAGTCACTGATGTCTGATACCCACTTTTATCTCTCTGTCCTGGTGAGTGAAATCTGCTCCTGTCTTGCACATCTAGTTGAGGATCTGAAGGCAAAACATCCCTGGCTAGTCGCTAAACACAGCAGCGTGAGGCAGAGGATGCCCTGAAGAGACTGAAAGTTTTTGAGAAGTTGTACCTTTAAGACAAGGTGCAAGTTGTTTTTTTTTTCTCCCACATGTTTGCAATGTTGCTCAGACTTCTTTCAAGTGCAAACAAGTTTCGCGCTTTGGATTGGAAATACTGGCGTTAAGAAAAGTTGTTTCACTGTTTACCTGAGCTGCGTTTGAACGGCATTAACAATGAATACTAATCAGTCGATGACAGGGAGGACCATGGTCCCGACCATCCCGTCTATTATGTTTATTTTCGGTGTGATTGGGAATCTCATCGCCATCGTGGTTCTTTGTAAGTCTCGCAAAGAACAGAAAGAAACCACGTTTTACACGCTAGTGTGTGGACTGGCAGTCACGGACCTCCTGGGTACACTGCTGGCCAGTCCGGTTACCATCGCTATTTACGTGAAAGGCTCGTGGCCCGGTGAAGACCCGCTGTGCCAGTACTTTGGATTCACTATGCTTTTCTTCTCTCTGGCGGGACTCAGCATCATCTGTGCCATGTCGGTGGAGAGATACATCGCTATCAACCATGCTTACTTCTATAATGACTATGTGGACCAAAAACTGGCGGGTTGGACTCTGCTGGCAATCTACATCTCCAATGCGCTTTTCTGCGCACTGCCGATCATGGGCTTCGGACAGGTGAAGAAACAATACCCGCAAACGTGGTGTTTCTTAGAGTGGAGGAGCAACAAGACCAGCGATGCCGCCTACTCCTACATGTACGCGGGTTTCAGTTCTCTTCTTATTCTCGTTACTGTCATTTGTAACGTGTTGGTGTGTGTGGCTCTGATCCGGATGCACCGGCGCTACGTGCGCAGGATGTCGCTGGGAACCGATCTGGGGCGCAACATGGATCCGCGTAGGAGAGGACGCAGCTTTGGGCGTCTGGCCGGTGCAGAGATTCAGATGGTTATACTGCTCATAGGCACTTCGGCAGTGGTGCTCATCTGCTCGATCCCACTTGTTGTAAGTTCTCTTTTCAGCGCACTTTGTGGGTTAACTGTTACGCACGTTTTACGCATGACTCTCGCAAACAAATGTAGTTTCCTGTTCATAGAAACTATTTGGCCATGGAACTTGATCCAAGTTATAATCATAACAGTTCCTGCTCCTTTTAGCCAACACTCGTCCTCTCATTTTCATGCTTTACGCATCACAGTTTTCTCACGTGTAGTTTCTTTTGTAAATGGAACAATCTGTTCATACAGTTTGGTCCAAATCCAGTTGGATGTGCAAAGCAAAAAGTTTAATCACATGTCATTTTGCATTAAAATACTTTCCTTTCCCTGCTTTCTTTTGGCTATTTTAGTGCTTATGTTAGCTGTTCTCTTCTTCTCACTCACACACAATTTAATACATCTTTCCACTAATTTTGTTATTTTATTTTTATTTTTTTTGCAGGCTCAGGTGTTTTTGAACCAGCTTTATAAGACTCCAGTTGAGCTGAAGTTGGAAAAAAACCCAGATCTAAGAGCGATACGCTTCGCATCCTTCAATCCTATTCTGGACCCCTGGATCTACATCCTTCTGCGCAAGGCTGTTCTCCTCAAGCTTATTGAGAAAATCAAGTGTCTGTTTTGTAAAATGGGAGCAAGGAGCCAACAGGGTCCCGGAAACTTCCACTGTATTGACGATCATCAGCTCTCCTCGGTCATCTCCAACCCAGAGTCTGTGCGCGATGTCGCCAGCAGCAGTTTCCTCTACCTGCCAGAGGGAAGTGATGTGTACATTGGAAGCTGTCATACAGCAGACATACTCTCTGGTTCGCAGCCTTCACTGATCAGAAATTCACAATCTTCTTTTTCAACTGAGCAGGGCGGGATTGAACCTCAGATCAGAGAAGGGACAAGTGCAATCAGGGAACTCTCAGCCTTGCCATGCCCAAAAGATCCAGCACTTCAGGTGTCGTTGAACACTGGCACAGTGGAGGAGAAATGTATCTGAACTGACTCAGATCACATCGCTCTGAGGTGGATCATCTACTGTATTATTTCTCCTCAAATTGAACTTTAAAACCCTGAAAAACAGGGGTAGGCACATAAAAATAATAGAAAAGACTCTATGTGTGAAGTCGGGTACATGCAGAGAAAGAAGCATGAGAAACTTGAAGTGCTGTAAACTTTACTGTCTTGTGTTCTTTGTTTCAGCACCCAGCTACCTCAGTGATGACTGTCTCTAACTGTGTGAGCAGATTTTTGTCAGAAGTTGTTAAAACAGAGATGAACCACTTCTTCATGACTCAAGTGCCAGTGATGGAAAAGCTGTTCATCCTAAATTGCAGCTTCTTTGTTCAATCATTGTGGAAAATCTTTACTGTAGAGTAGAAGAGGCCAGTAATCTAGAATATTTGAGTCACAAGCGTGTGATAACTGCGAACAGTATTGAATGTGATCCTTTGAGCAATCACTGGCACATGTGTGGCCACTTAGGGATCGATTTGTTTAACAAACTATTGCGCAGTGCTTTTTTGAAGGATGTATTGTGTTAGTTCCATGACTAATGTACAGTGCAGTATTATTGTGTGGTGAACACCAACGTTTTTGTTCCTCAGCCCTGGACTACAGACAAATATGTCATCTCAAGTTATAAAAACTTTGTTTGAGGGTACATTGATTCCTGTGCCAAAGTTATCAACATCAAACTACTTAATTTCTTTTTACTGGGATTATTGAACAATTTCCCACAGGCACAGGATATAGTGATATAAATCAGTGGGCAGATGTTGCTTGATGTGGAATATTAACATCAGGATATTTTTAATGCAGCTGTCAGGTTGAGGAATACTGTGTCCTCGTGATTGATGTAAAATATTGTTTTCTAATAAAATTATTCTTCTCTAAGAGAAGGTTCTAGTCGATAAATCATAAAGGCATTATCCATATGAAGTTTTCCCCGCACAGTTTGTATAATTTGATTAGAATTAATGTTTGTGAATTTCTCTGAAAAACTAATTTGCAACATGTTGTGTATAAGTTAGGACTGCAAACAACGATTATTGTCATTAGTGGATTTTTTTTTCTCATTTATTCATTTTATTATACGGTGAAAAGTTTAGAAAACGATGAAAATAAAAATAAATCATACGGATCAAAGGTTTTAAAATACTGGATTTTGTTTATATCAGTTTATAATGAAATCAAACTGAGAAAATCGTTAATGATTTACACATTTTAATCTGGTGCCAGCAAATGTTTGGCATTAACAGACTTAAACTGACAAAATATTTTAAAAGAAATCGGAGGTTTCGTAATAGCACATCTGTAAAGTTAGAGTCACGAAAGAGCTGTAGAGCAATTTCTTAATCAAGGACAAATGATTATTTTTCTTTCATCAGAGCAGTTTTCTCTAATCCTCTTCTAGGTTTAGGTGTAGTTTTCCCAGCAGTTCCAGAGTTTGTTTTCTGGTGTGCTATAACATCAGTCAATTGACACCTTCTGCTTGGGTCTTAACACTGTACAATAGATTGACCTTTTGCACTTTTAGTGTTTGTTTTGAGCTTTTCCACTCAAATGAGCCTCATGTTTTTACTTTCAGCAGCTTTGAAGCTTGTAGTTACCACCTTCGCCCTGTTACTAGACGGACTCGGTGTTGTTGCTTAATATCACCGATCACATTCTGGTTTTCTTGTTTCTCTTGTTGCTGTTGATTTTAGTTAAGCTTATTCATGTGCATAAATGCATAGAAATGCACAACTCAGGGTTTCACAGTATGATATTCTGTATAAAGGCCTGTTTTGGCCTTTAATTCTTTTTTATTTTGTTTTTACAGTAATGCAGAATGATGTCTGTGCTCATACTGTATAGTCTGGTTTAGGTTTTCTTTTTGCTTTTGTATGACTTTTCACATTTGCAACCATGTCTCGGTGGGTTTGTGAAAACGGAGAAGAATTAACTGAGAACTTTACATTTTACAGCGCAGCTATAAATTAACACTCACGCTATCATTTCACAGCAAACATAGCCTTTGACATGTCGTCATATGTTGTCAACTTAAAGCGGAAGTTGCTAATACGAGTGCAAAGTTTCTCATACTCTTTTTTTCCCCCTGTTAAGGTTTGGTGAGATCATCTCATGACCCCCATTAGCTCAGACAAATGGCCTTGAGAAAAGCAGGCTACCGATTTTCCAAAGCATATATAGACAAATAAACAAAAACCTTAAGCCTACAAAAGCCTTTGGATCATGCTAATGTAAGACTAGACACAGACAGAAATGGAGAGAATCAGTGTTGAGCGTTAATATGGAAAAAAAAATCTGCAGGGTCTCAGGAAGTAGACCTGGCCGAGGGAGCTTTTCTCCTGAAACAATAAACACAATCTCAGGCTCCAATTCATTGCAATTAAACTTAAATAAGCAATGTATTGGCTAAGACAAACATGTTACAAAGACACCTCAAAGACAGTGTATCCGACTATCTTCCAGATTCTGGGAATTATACACATTAACTGAATTTAGCTATGAAAAATGGGCTCGCACAACAGTGAGACACTAAAACGAAAGCGTTCTCCTCCTCAGCAATTTGATCCTCTTCACTCACCAGGATGTGCTATACCTAATTAAATGTATAAATGGACAAGCAATGATGCTGATATTTACCATCTGTGTGATCAGGTGTACATTCACAGCTCAAACAAATGAGTTGCACAGAAAAGCCCCGGTGACCTTAGCCGGGTTCAAACCGAGGTTACTTCAAATTTCTTAAATGAGGATAACATTTTGTTTTTGAATTTATTCAATCAATGTTTGGATAAGAGGATCCTAAGTGATGTAACAGCTCGACACAAGTTGTTACAAACATGTGAAGCTGTTTTACATCAGCATGGTCCTTCGGTGACGCTCTGCACCCTGTCACCTCTGGTGCTCGTTGATAAACAGCAGAAAACAGCAACTGCTTTGCCACGTCTGCTGTCACCATCGGTTGTGAGGGACACAAAACAATCACAGTCTGGAAATGTACCAGAGCCAAAGCAGAGCTGATGTAGGAACTGATAAATGCCGTACAATGGTATAAGAGTCCCGACTGTTTCCCTTGAGGGATGGGGGAAAAAAATAGGAGTGAAATGTAATTGGGAGAAAATATGATTCATTATGGTGTGTCAGGAGCACTGTCTCTCAGAAACCTGAGAAGAGCACTTACCTTCTATGCATTTACCTCAAAATCAGTTCAGTAGAATAGGCATTTTCTCACTTTAAGTATACAATTTTTACTTGGGTTTTATATTAGGTAAATTTTTTTTTCTTTTTTGGGAAAAGATATTGCAAATGAGTTTTTTTTTTCACGAGGACCAGTTCATTTCACGTGTCATGGAGAATACTACTCAGTCAGTGAAAACAGTTTTGTGTTTTTTTAATTTTTTGTAGCAGATCTAGTCTATTATCCAGGTTGTCTTGGCTTGAGCTTAAGACCTCAAATATTTTAAAGCGATCCTACAGGGATGCTACGGATTTGGGAAGTGTTTCTTTTATCCAGTCCTGTTCACATTTCCCACAATGTTACATGACTCACAGTCACTACAGCTGCACATAGCATGAAAATCTTCCTGCAGAACCAGTAGTCTGAAATCTTATCAACTGCATTATAAAATGGAGCAACTGAAATCTTAGAAATGTCCTTGGATATAAGAAAAGAAAAGTTTATTTTTAACCAATCGTATTCAAAAAAATATGGTTTGGTAAAAACCAAAACCACATGCATGCATAAGTAAGCACTAAATAATAAAAAAGTTTAGGGGTCACTTGGTAGTCGTGTGTCAACCCCATGAATTCAACAAAGTAAATTTAAACTCAACTACACTGTAAAATTTCGTGTCTATATCTTGGTTGTGACTCAGGTGAAGTGACTATTCTGTCCATAAACATGTTAACACCTGGTAAAGTCATGCAAAACACAAACACACCACTGTCATGACTGGTAAGCAAAAGTCTAGACATTTGCAAAAAATGTGGTGGTGTCTCTCATTTTCGTGTTATATTACTTCCAATATAGTTATTGTTCTAAACGATAATTATCCTGATTACTGTGGTACTAATACCAGTAACTCTGTCCCACTGTAAATCCCACACAAATGTCCATTATATAGGCAAAATTATCTCAAAGGTAAGCAGAATTATATTAACCAGAAAGTCGTCTCATAATCATTTGCTAATCTCCACTCTTATATAACCTCATACAAGTAGGAAAAACTTGTCCACATAAGACGGTAAATCCGCCAATAAGCCAATCAAGATACAGAAAAAATGCTAGATAAACATTTTGTACATCTAAAGTGACACTGCATTTCTCTTTGCTCTCAAGTGGGAAGTGATGTTTTTTCAACATAATAAAAGCTTTATTGACTCTGGGCTCTTGAGTGGATAAAAGACTAAGACACATCTAAATGGGTGCACTTTGCTAGGAGGTGTTTGAAGTGGACAGGACATTTGTTCAATATGGGTGGAAACATTATGACATCTGGTAACGGTTCTGATATGTGTGTGTGTAGGCTTATTCCTGAGAGTCACATTTATCAAAACATTTTCCACGAAGTCCATTTCTGTGTCAGTACCATGCATAAATTTCCAATTTGTATCAGCCACAGATTTCCCAAGAAAATTATACTAATCACATATTACTCAGGACTTAGGCTGCACAGGGTCAGAATAAAAGATAAACTAGTGAAGTCAGAGCCAGTCATCTGTGAATGTCTCACGCTCTTAGTTACAGGTTAACCACTGACATTGGTTGGATGTACTTTATATCTTTAAAAAAAAGAACAGAAAATCAGAACAAAAACACACACAAGTCTACATAAGTATGATAAAAGAGGTCTGTCAGTAATTATATTTGCCTTAATGACAGCCACAGACTAACGCTTAATAGCAAAGATAAATACAACCTGAATCCATTTTTATATAACGTCATGACAATATGTTATGAACATATTTTGCAAATGATTATGAGTGACTCAGCATTGCAGTCTTTTATGGTTATCTTAAGCAAGAGAGATCTATTGGAAAAGTTCAGTAAAGTGGCTGTGTACGTCATATTACTTGTACATTAGCCAAAAAAAAAAAATCATTTTGCCCTCTAAAGTCAAAGATAAATAAAAATTCTAGCATCCCCTCCACCTCTGTTTGGTACTGCATGATACCCAAAATGGTTGCCAGATCGGTTGGCAGATCTTGTAAGAACCACTCTACAAGGAGCTACCATGGCTAACGACAAGCCTTACACTGTAAGTTGATCAAGTTGATGTAGTGGGCCGCAACAGAATCAACACCGGCCACCACAAATTGATCAATTCGAACACAAAACGTAATCAGCATTTCCCATATATTGACGAGACTTTGGCACCCTGATATAGTCTAGCTTTCTCCGCCATCACGGCACTTGGTAGCCGTAATGGTAATGTTAATGTTAATGCGCTGAAACGCAACGTTAAGCACCACATTCAGCCGTCTCCATCTTTCAAATGCTTGTCCTATGCCGATCCTCGTTTTGTTTCTGCTTTTGTCAAGATGTTTTTGAGAGTCATAGCAAGGCCTTTTAGTTTTTAGTAACGTCAGACATGTGTAATCCACATTGTCTGTAGCTGCAGCTCAGTGGTAACTGGCAACCTAGAAGTGACTTTGACTTTGACTACTGGCTTTGTGATAGGGAGGCAGCAGTGGGTGGTGTAAGAGGTGTTTGCATGCCGTAAATTAAATTTTAAAATGTTATTATTCTTGCTGTACTATTGTTGTCAGTAATATCAGTATTTCAAATTAACATGATTCCTTAATCTCTGGTGACACATTAGGGTCATTTTATGATTACTTCCCATAAAAATCTTACATCGTGTACCTATAAATGTCAAGTAGAAATCAAAATGTTGGCTGATCCACGAGGTTTAACAGCCAGTCAGGTCAAGGTGATTGTTTATTGAACCAGTCTGACGCACAGCATTTTTTTTTTTTTTTATCAAACTTTGTTTTGAATATCGTTGCCACCATGAGGCAACACTGATATCTAACAGATAAGTGGTGGGTTTTCCGCAGAAGAGATGAAGTGATGTAATGTACGAATGGATCATTCAATGAAGCCCAAAAAGATCGAGGATCCATCTGAAGGAGACACCTACTGGCTACAAAGAGACATAAAACTACTAGGAGAAACAAAGCAACTACTGAACTAACTTCAACTTTAACTATACAGTGATTCAAAATGACTATGTGATTAAGTATTTTTTAGAGGCAGTTGTGTTTTTGACCCCAGTCTCATCTGTTCATGCCTTCAAGGGCTTCATAAATATACTGTGCGGGGCCACAGCTATTATAGATGTTCATGTCTTGTGCATATGTTTTTTTTCCTGGAAATCCAGGGCTGACATTTTTATTGGCCGATACTGATGGTTTTTAGGCTCAATCTAAGAGGGAAGTTCCCTCTCCAGAAAATTAATGAATAGATTAACAACTCTGAGTTAATTAGACCCGGGAATGGAATTAAAAAATAAAACAAAACTGACTGTTCACAAGTCTGTGAAGGGTTGTTATCCAGATGTTTGCTTGGACATTAAAGTGGACATGACATCATTATTTCTAAAAAAAAAAATCTGGCTATGACCTTGCTTTTAAAAATGGGTTGGTCTCTTCAAACAGAGGCAAAGAGCCAACATACACTCCTGTACAAATCAGTATTCAGTACAGTATTCTGCTACTAAAGATATTCTTTTTAATAGTAATAATCACTGATGTTTATAGTACAGCACAGTCGAGATTGTGAGCTTAACTAATTGCACAGGAAAAACAGTTTGTGTGTCTGTACAGAAATTAAACATAACTGCTCTAAAAAACACTTTCACTTTATTTTTCGATTAAAGATGTCACATCAGCCACAATATCAGAAAGTTGCTGTTTAAAAGCTGCTGTTGCACAAAATGTGATAGTTAACACTTTAACCACATGTTTTACGGTCCAAAGAGACACTCTCCAACAGAAAATCACATGTCAGTATACTGGAAGCCAGCAGCTTTTCCCAGCTCGTACCGCTCTCTCTGCCAACTCTTCTTCGTACTCAGTGATTCTTGGACCTGTCAGCATGTTTTTCTGTTTTTTCTTTTTGTTTTTTTTTTTCTTTAGCTGTCTAATCTAAGTACATTTCCCCTTCAATTTCCAAATAATCATTATCCCCTGCGATCAGCTATTACATGCTGAGCAGAATTTCCCCCCATTGTTACTCTGCACTGTTAGTCATTTATTTCAAAACAGGTTAATTTGAATGTAAAGCTTCTCCAGATTCTGAAGCTTAATCTGTTTGCCTGCTTCCAAATCAAATTACTGCATCTCCCTGAAACAATGTTGATAGCTTTACAGCTACATATGTCTTGATGTATTTTATGACTTCAGCACTTCATAATTCAAACCAGTCGCTCTGTGCAACAACATTAGCACTGACTAATGTCTGAAACCAATTCATTAATCAGACACTGTATGCGAAAGTAGAGTAAATTGTGATTTATTGCATCTGTAAAACCATCTGCGCCACTAAAAATATAATCAGGCAGTAAAAAAAAAAAAAAAAAAAAATTACCAAGTCTCAGGTTTAATCTTACAGCTATTGTGAATTTATTTCAATAAAAGCAATAAAAAATAAAATAAAACAAACACTGGGTCAAAAAACCTGTTGGTATTTGGTATGTGGCTATATTATTGCTTAGTTGGTATAACATGTAATCTCCTGAGGACAAAGTGATTCATACAAAGTATTTCTCGACTTTAATGACGAATCCTCGCAATTACATTCTCAGCGTGTCTACTTCTGCCTCTGCAAAGGTTATTTTTAATGTAAGGTGTTTGAAAATAACCTCCAGCTTCTCTGTTTATGCCTTCGAGCTGATAGTTTGCATGGGAACTTTTGACGAAAGGTGCAGTGTATCATGATTTAGTCGATGGGTCATTGATGCCACAAAGATAACTCAGCAGCCTTGTGTCAACCTGAAATGGTTTATGAATTCACCGATGTCAAAAGGGCAAGAAATCACTGGGGGATAGGGTCTGTAGTTGGTATTTAATAAGCAAACAGTGACTAATATGTATGCTATTAATCATAATAAATGTGCGATACATGTGTGTTGCAGGATTCTATATAAATGTCTGTGTGTGTGTTTTGTACAGCTCAAGTTTCTTCCTCTTGTGATTTTTGAGTTCAGATCCTTGCACCTCACCAGAGGCAAAGAGACGCCGTCCTCATTTCCACTGCCCAGACCAGGGCCAGTAATTGTCGGTGGCGTAGATCAACTTGAATGTAAGTGTTTTACCAGCAACTGGGAACGGGGAACAAGTGCGTTTCCTTGCACACACACACACACACACACACACACACACACACATGCACACACACACACACACACACACACACACACACACTCACAGTATCAGATGTCACCTCTGACTGCACTTTCAGTAGGCAAAAAAGCACCAAAGACGTCACAATGAGAAAGACTGCACATGAGGAGCGATGGTTTCAATTGTGGATCTGTTTGTCTTGTGCTCTGCTCTCTGTCTCCTCTTTTGCCCCCGAAATGGACTACACCTTTTTTGTTAACCGTCCAATTTATCACTGTTTACTGTAAACTAGTCCCAGTTATGTTTAATGCTCTCATACAAGCTGAAACAGGCTTTGTGAGATAAACAGACTGACTGACATGCCTTGGGCTTGGCAATGTCAATCTGGAAAGGTACTAATTATTTTCCAGGGAACAAAATAACAGCAAGTCCAAAAATAGCTCAGCCTGAATATGTTCGATCAGATCAGAGGCATGTTGGGAAAAGGTCTTCTTGTCAACTTGCACTAAGACATTGAACAATGACTCTCAACTAAAGCGCACAGACCCATGTGTACAGTAGAGCAATTGAATAATTCTAAAATATTCCCTCAAAACACAATTGTCATATTTATTAAAAGCTTTAACATCATATTTTTTGACCAGCCTGATTTTGTGACCGACACTGTGCTTCCCAGATGTTTAAGGCTGCGCCCTGGGGTTTATTATTCACTCCATGGGTAAAGAAAGACCATGTGTTTTACTTTACTTTTGGAAAAATGTCCGGAGAATTTGCTGCATCATCTTTCCTAGAGTCATCTCTCTTTTCCTGACACTCACCACCATAAGTTGCACCACAGTAGTAAAAGACAGCTATTCGATTTCATTAAGAAAATAAAAAATAAAAAATCTGCATGACACTGCAGAGCAGAGACAAGTATGGACACTTTCCTGTCCATATCTTTCTCCAATTAATTAGAAAATAAAAACAACAGGAAGTTTGCACTTAAATACAGACGATTGTGATGGAACAAGGTGTAAAACCTTAGTTACAAACACTGTGCTATAATTGTGAGTATGGTTAAACATTGGTGCTCATTCTTTTATTCAGTCCGGTCAAGCCATGAACATTGCATCATAACTGGCACTGGGCTCAGAGCAGGAGAAACATTTTGCTATGTGATACTTTAGTGCTTTGGTTTCACTGCAAAATTGGGATAAGTTGAGACGATAATTCCTGTTGATTTCCACCTGGCTCGTTTTCTCACAAATGTGGCTATTGTGACATTGAGGGTTGTACTAATTCTGCATCCTCCACTGCAATGAAAAATTTGAGGCAAGCTGCAGCAGGCCCACCTCCTACAACTTTACAAATAAACACAAATTTTGTAAGAATTAAGAAATAAAAAAGCAGCACTAACAAAGAGGTTAGTGTTGCCTTTCAAGGCCCTGCACACCCCTACAGGTATCTTCAATTTCTTCTATGAACCAAGAAAAATAAGGAGTGTAGAGACTACTGTTCTCAACAGAAAATTAAAGGTTAAAAATGAAAACCTGACTGATCTGTCTGAGAACTTCCCCTTGCTAATGTTGCAGGAGAAAGCACGCTTAGCATCACTGAATAAATATTTGTGTTAATCAATGTTAATGCAGCTTTAAAAAAAAAAAATATGTTTCACTAAGTCGACATGGTCATGTTTTTATTAGCCTCAGGTTTTTTTTTCTAAAGAATTTCCTGGATGCGAGACAAATTGTTGTGGTACAAAAACCAGTAAGTATCAACACATATTGTATCATAGGAATGTATTTGATGTTTTCTGACCTTTTGGTGAAAGGAAACATACATACATGTGTTTATTTTAACCATTAAAGGAGAACTTCAGTGTAGAATACGTAAAACATGATAACGAGTTGTTTCCTCGATCGACGAACACGAACCAATGGGCAGAGTAAGAGGAGAAATAGTACAAATTAATTCAATGCAAATGCTTGAAATGATTTGATCAGTTGGTGACAATATCACCAACAGATGAAATTGTCTACGAGGTAATGAATTCATTTCTAGTTTGTATTTGTACACGGTGACCTGTAACTTCCGCGAGGTCCTACTTGCAAAAAAAAAAAAATCTTTTTGATAAATGATCTGTACACTTACAAAGTTCTCAACTCCTTTTTTTAAATGTCAGGGTCATTGTTATACTAACAAGGAAATGTGGAGCTACTTTGAGCTGTTTTTACAGTTTTAAATAGCTATATCTTCAAGCTACCTTGGTACCCTAATCGCTAGCATGGCAACTCTTCAACAAAAACGTTAAAAAATAAAATTGTTCATAATACAGCAGGCTAGTGTAGTTTTTAACAACTCGTTATCATGTTTTACATTTTACACCGAAGTTCTCCTTTATTCTAGTAATTTCCTATCATTAGTAATTAACAGAGAAATGTAAAAAGAAGAAATGATTATGGTAGATTATATATATGTATCAGTGGATTCTTGCCAACATGACATCTTTATTAACTTGAGTCACGCTCACTTGTCACTGTGTCACCTATTTGCTTCAGTAATGATAATATGAACAGACACAGCAACCTTGTTTTGTGTTACATAACCACCACACAACTATGTTACTGTGAGAAGGGACAGACCACCTTGCCCTCGTCATATAAATCAGTATTTAGGTGTCACCACAATATGATCCCCTTGTCAAAACATGACATAATTTGCCCACAGTCGTAGACTCTGAGGCGTTTGCCCAAGCGACACGACAGTCACCCTGCTCATCACGTATCCTGCTGCGACAATCTATTTCCCTTTCATTTCCTCCTGAGCATCCTGCGTGAACTGTCAGACCCTCCGCTGTGTTTGTTTTGAGAGTCTTTGCAGAGTGTCTTCTGTGTCACGGAGCCACAGCTATGTTATCACTAAGTTCCTTCTGGATGGGATAGAAAATAAACATTTGTAGCTTTGGGAATCCAATTAAGCTTATAATACAAAGGCTATGAAGTCAACATCACATACATAAGAGACATTTCAGATAGATTCCCACTGGAGCTTATTTCCTTGATATTCATATCTTTGAAATTTAGAAATGAAAAAAGTGAGGACCAAATCCAAATTATAATTACTGATGATGATTTTATGTGAAGTCATGATGCAACTAAACCATTGCTTAAATAGATATATTTTGGTGCACCATTGTATCCTAAATGATGAAATGATTGATATTAATATGATATGCCTTGATATGATATGATATGATTTTGATTCTATTGGCTTCAACTTCTGACCTTTTCCCACTATCTATCCAGATAGTCTAAATTGTGTTGTTTTTCTCTGTATATACCCATTTTTGATTGTTTTCCTCTAAACAATAAATTCCCTTAACTGTCCGACAACAGTATATTTATGAGAGGTGACACACCACAAATTAAACTTATTATGGTCGGTGCTTTCAAATTTATCGTTTCCTGAAAACAAAGAACCATGTAATTTGGTCCCAATCACAAGTGAAAACAGAGAGATGGATCGGCTGCCACACTTGTTACTCATTGCTAAGCTTGCACAATCTTTGGACTTTTATTCTGAACTAAACATGCAAAATGTGAAACATGCCAAGGAAACAAGGGAAGGAAAAATATAGTTTAGTTTGAGTTGTTATCTCTGAGCTCAAATTCACACAATGATAACGGGTTTGACCAAAGACATGAACTTTGGGATCCTTTAAACCTTTAAATCTGTGTTCAAAGAATTTCCAGATAAATGCTTCGTCTGAAGTCCGGTATCTGGCCCCTGCAGACACGTACACACTCTACAATCCTATCTGCTTCTCTTATGTTTAAAACATTTCCTTCTCTCTTGATGAATCTGAAAGAACTTGAAAACTCTGCTGGTTTGCCTCAGGCAGCTTGATTATGTTGTCAGGACAAACATCATAAGAAGCATGTTTCCTGTGTACAACTCTGATATGCATCTTCCAAACATGTTAACCTCTGTACCTAACTGTCCTGTCTGTTCTGGGTATCATCTGTCCTCACTTTTAAAAGGAATGTTATCACTGTCTCTAGTCTTATGGTGGTTATGTAATAGCTGTTAGTTTAAATTGATTTTGTGATCCATCTTTGGAGTCCATGTATGTTACAGGATCATTCATCTTTTTACCATGAAAGGATAACGTAATGACACCAGGTACTTTTATTTCTTTTTTTTTTTAAGTGAACCAAAACAACATTAAAGTGGAGAGTGAGAGGTCTTCCAGTTTGGATGAATAAGAGAGACAGAGGTGGGAGCGAGGCGGGAGGGAAACAGAAGGAGGAAGATGAGAACAAGGAAGAGGAAGAGCATCCAGGGATTCATTGTGGCTGTGACATCATGCCAGGCAAAGTCTATGGTACAGCCAAAGGAAACATTGCAGAATGTGGAGACAAAAACATTTGGCCAGACAGAAGATGAATACAGGAGGAAGTTTTTTTTTTTTTTTTTTGCTTTATCGCTTTTAAAAATTTTATTATTGTTATTAGCCTATTATTGTGCAGAAGCCTGTAGACAAAATATTACATTTTTTTACCATTTAATTCTCTATGTAAAAATAGCTTTACTTATATATTCAGGATCTCATAATGGTGTTTGTACATTAAAAGCTTTTACATAGACAGACAGAGAACATTTAAATACATACAATGTTTTGTTTTCTTGCTGCTCTTATGTTTTTTTTTTTTTTTTTCTGTTTCAGGTACTGAGAGAACATGCAAGTACTGTCATCAAATGTTTAAATACTGAGAGACATTTGTCTTTGTGGAAAATATGTGGGAAAAAAAGGGAAAAAAACAGCTGTGGGTTTTTTGATAAGATTGTCACAAACTCGAATGATGTAACCAGTGTTCATCCTCTGCTGCTGAAACTTAATGGTACAAACAGTAAATCACTTTCAACCCAAATGCAAATGAAGGTGTCTCCCTCTGCTGCCTGCAACGAAAATTACACAGAAAAACATGAATTTACATGCAACTTCCATCAATGTTGCTGCCACACGAAATGTTCAATTTACAGCAAATGATCAGTTCAAAATGTGGGCTGCTATCGCCTTTATATAATAATTTGATTTAATTGTGGTGGAAATGTCTGTCTGGAAATTTGTGTGTTAAGATCTCATGCTAAATGTTAATGTGGTAAAATATGTTTTTATCTTAATTTTCTATGTGGCCCAAACCTACTTGATATGATCTAGGATAACTGGGGCCCTAAGAGAAAACCCAATTGTTCATAATCTTATACAATTCAATACAATTTACATTAAATGAAATGGATAGAAAATCATGTTTTACTCTGTTATTGACTTTTTAATTTAGTTGTAGCAAACTTGAGCCAGAACTGCAACCAACTCAGGCGTGAGAGAGGGCCACACTGTGGCCTTTTAAATATTTAACAATTAGTACAAACATGACAGTTTCCTAACAATGTTCAAAATCATAATTTGTGAAATAATAATACATGTAATAATAATTTACATGTGAATTAAAATACCTTGATGCTGCTAATCAGTGAATTTTTGTGTCATTTTTTTGAAGGATATCTTTACAGCATCTTTATAACAAATGTGTTTTCCCCATATTCTCACATATTTAGCTGATGATAAAGATGGAATATAGTGTTTACAAATCTTGCTCTATGTGGGCCCCTTCTTTTAAATTTTTCAATTTGAGCCCCTGCCCCTCCAAAAGTCCCTGCACGGCCCTAATCCTGCTTCTTCTTTAAATGGGCGGGTACTCACTGAGACACAGGTTGTTTCATTTGGGCTACTTTATGGTAGCATTGTTGCGGTTTGTATTTATAAGTTTGATTATATTTTAACAGTTTTGTTTTGGAGACTTGTAGGGATTGTGACAGGGAGGTGAGCGTGGTGAACGCAGGTCTTCTGAAACCAGCAGGTTAGTTAATGTAGTTTGGACAATTACAAACAGATCAAGGTGAGTTTGTACTGCAACACACACACCAAGTGAAGGCTACACATGAACTGAGTGAGACTTACACACTCCCAGGATTGTTGTTACCTTCTATATCCATCTCATTGACCAATTAAAATCCTTAAACCCGCTCAGAAACCCTAGAAAAAGACGCTCACGGTAACTACCGAACCTGCCTGAAAATTGGCACGTTTTAAAGTTTTATTCAGCATTAAGTAATTTATTGATAGTTGTCTGTACATGTAATGGTACAAATAAAAATGCGATCCGTTAATAGAGAATTCGGCTTACTCACTTTTCCAAAGCAAACAAATACAGGCAAAGTTGACTTTAACGCACTGCATAAATGAATGAGTTATGGACAAAAACACACACAGTCCTAAATTTAATGGTCATTGGCTCAACAATTCATGTTAGCTACCATGTAGGTGATGCAACTTCATGATAGTACATTTTAATAAAAAAATACAAGACATTAATAGATTGTGTGATATGGTGAATGTTGGAAAGGTTAAAGCTTCTTATAGGATGCAATGTATCTTCATATATTGCAACAAACTGATGTTATTGCAGGATATTTAAAAGTAAGAAACTTTTTTGGTATCATACCACTTTGCTATTTGTTATATTTAAATGTTAAATTAAAAGCAAACATGCTTCAATGTTTGCTTGAATTATCATAAATATTGGGCAGAGGATCCCTCCCAGGTTTGTGTTTTGTTTTGTTTTGTTTTTTTTAACTTCCTGAGCATCAAATGAAGTTGCACCAGTGGAATTTTCTAGCAGCCTCCCCTCCATTTCCCAGGAGGGGTTTCCTCCTCTGGTCAGGTGACAAGCATTAGATTATCACTTTTAATGAGGTCACAGCATCTACTGCTGTTGTAGGTCAGGATAACAAACAGCGACTTGTTTCCCCGGCTGCCTGCCAAACTGCAGCCTGTGGGCTCTGACTCGGACCAGCCCTGTCAGTGGGTCACTCCTGCACACTCACGGGTCAGTTTAATCAAGTTTCACCGGAACACACAGGAATCGGTTACTGTTACAAGGTAGTAAATAAATTAAAGATGCCCACAAAAAAGAAAAAAACAACGCAGAGAGCAGAGGAGGAAACCAAAGATGTAGATGACGAGGATTCAGAGGATCGGGAACCAAAGTCCAAGAAGAAAAGTAAGCAGGTGAGTGAGTCAGAGGATGACAGACCGCAGAGGAAGAAGAAGAAGAAGAAGAAGCTAAAAGACAGCGATGAAGAAGGATACTCTTCTGACACATCAAGGACAGATGTGAAGAAAATCAAGAAAAAGAGAAGAGATAAGGAAAAGGTCAACAATAAGAAGAAAAAAGGCACAGAAGAAAGTGGGGAAGAGTTGAGTAATGAGTCGGAGAATTCAGAATATGAAGATAACAACAATGACTCCAAGAGTAAAAAGAGAAAGGAAAAACTCCCTGATGTGATTGAGACCACAAGGAAAGGCTTGAAGAAGTCTTCAGCTGAAGACAAGATGGGTGCAAAGGATAAAAAATCCAAAAAGGACTCTGAGAAAGAGGACGAGGAGGAGGAGGGGAAAAAGAAAAAGAAAGACAAGAAGAAGAAAGGTTCGGAGAAGGGGGATAGTGATGAAGACAACAAGAAGACAAAAGGAAAGAAGAAGAAGGTTGAAAATTATGTTGAGATCTATGAGAGTGAGCTCCGCAATTATGAACCAGAAAAAGTAGAGAACTATGAGGATGAGTATCATAAAAAGAAAGGTAATTATGAAGTTTCTTTATCTCGAGCTGTGAAATGTACAAAATCACACTGTGGAGTTGATGCAACTAAAGAACTATTTATGGAAATACTATGATGTCAAATTGAGAACAATTTAAAATAACTTCTGTTTGAGAAATGACACCTGACACTCAAGAGGAGAGGTGAATCCTCATTCTGAGTGGCTCCGGAGATAATGTGCTCATACTTTAGGTTGATGTTCACGGATGGTAACATTACACTTAGTGAAGTAGTGTCCATGTATCGTCAGTATGTGATCTTCAACTTACAGATATATGACACCTGTCACTCTCCCATCGTTACACAGTGTGACTCATTTCAGGCTCCCAATTAAAAGATTCACTAATCTTAAATGAAACATTGACTCTTTCTTTAATTCTGCAACACAAATTGTTTGTTTATTATAATTTAATGATTTTTACATTAACTATTTCCAATTCTCAATTTCCATTCATGTAAATTATCTACTTTTGCTGCATAGTTTTCTGCCAAATGAAACCAAATCCAAACAGTATACATCTTCTCTAAAATGAGCCGAAAGAACTGTTTTACTTTCTTGATATTGTTGTTAGAAATTCAAAGTGTAAAACTAAAAAAACTGAAATATACACAAACACAGAGCTGTAGCTTCTTCTATTTGAATTGACTTCAGAGTTAACATTTCTTGTTAGACCATCAATCAGTCACCTACAAAGAAAAAAACAACTGTAACTGAGGGATGCTTTGTCTCATAATCCATCACCCTGCTTCTGACCACACATCCACTTTTTAATGCAACATATTCTTATCTTCCATTTGTACAACACCAGTGTATGAGGTAGTGACCATCACCGGAGATGAGAGAGGAGCAGGCACTGACGCAAACGTGTTTGTCACTCTGTTCGGAGACTATGGCATCACTCCCAAAATCCACCTGGCAAGCAAGTAAGTCTTACTACTTAGTTACTTATCACGTCTTTTACTTGGTAGGTAGAAGCAAAAACAAATTCAGTCAAATAAAGAACAAATATTGAGCTTAATTAACACCAAGTTTAAGTATAACTTGGTGTCAGTCAGACCACACAACTAAACTAAAATGAACTAAAATGTATGTGTGTTTTTCCTCCACTTTAACAGCACAGAAAAGAGGTATTTATTTCTCTTTCTTTTTGATGAGTTTGCATGATGTGATTTGCTGCATAATTTTGTCAAAAGTTTTTATGTTTTGTCGTGTAACAGCATGGATGTCATGGATGTGTTTTATTTTTCCTTAACTTGCTTAATACTGTTTTGCCTGTAATTTATAGTTAAGAGTTTGTGTTTATCACTTTATGGTTTCAGGAGCCGCACAGCCTTCGAAAGAGCCAAAACAGATGTGTTCAGAATTAGAACTCACAATGTTGGACTGCTGAAAAAGATAAGGTACGTCAAGACATTTCATTACAGGTCAGGTATGAACACAGTTTTGTTTGACCCATTTCTTTTGTTCTTCTTGTGAATAATTTATTATTTTTCTGTCGCTCCAGGATTGAACATGACAACACGGGCCTGAGTGCCAGCTGGTTCCTGGACAGAGTGGTGCTGACGGATGTGATTCGGCCTCACATGAGGTTCTACTTTGCTTGTAACAACTGGTTCAGTAAAGTGGAGGGAGATGGACTTTATGTCAGAGACCTGCTGGGCAGCATGGATCCCATGGAGATGCCCAAATGTATGTGGACACTGATATGAGCCTACAGGTTTATGTATTTACAACATCCCTGTCTACTGCCACGAGTGGTTAAATATATGAATCAGTATGAACAGTCCTGATAAAAATTATCAAATGAAATTGACTGATTTTTAATTTAGTCCACTCACCAGTTGGATGATGCTGACATACTGTTTTAAAGTTTGTCCCTTGTGGTTCTTTTATTCTAGATAATAAGTATGTAGTCAGTGTTTTCACTGCTGATATAAAAGGCAGTGGAACAGATGCAGATGTCTTCATCAACATCTTTGGGGAGCTTGGAGACTCAGGTAAATAACTTCCACACCTGTGATAAAATAGTTGTGTCAAATTTGTTTATTTATTATGTTTTATTTATTTATTTTTTTTTAGGGGAAAAACGACTTGACAATGACAAAAATAACTTTGAACAAGGCAGTGAGGACAAATTCACCATTGAGGCACCAAACTTGGGGAAAGTGAGGAAGATCACTGTCGGTCATAATAACAGAGGCTCCTCAGCAGGATGGTTTGTCGACAAGGTGAAACTACAACGCTGTTTCTTCAGAAACCTAGACATTAAGACATGTTCCAAAGCAGATGTCCCTTTATCGGTTCTCGACACGGACGATTGGAGAGTGACGTCTTAACTTACGTGTATTACATGATGTATAGCTTAAAGGTTTTTCTGTACCTTATCTTGAAACAAAGCCCCCGTCTTTAGAGTCTTATTCTACCCGCTTCTGCACAGTTCTGCCTCTACACAGGTACTTAAGACATGTGAGCCTCTTATTTCCTCTCAGTATTCTCATCTGAGACCGGTGTCCCTGCCCCTGCAACACATACAGTGTACACACCTGAGACACACACACACACACACACACACACACACACACACACACACACACACACGTCGTCATTCTACCCTCTGTGTAAAGGGAAACCAGGCCCCATTAAGGGATTGCCTTACAACAAACAGACAGACGAGTCAGTAGATTTGTTGGCCACCGCAACGCAGACTTAGAGCAAAGATCAGCCATGACGACAGTGACGTGTGGTTTGTGCTGCCATCACATTGATGATAATTGTGATGATGTCATTGTTGCTGAAACAACTTTAGTCATATATCCTGGAACTTACTTACACTGTAAATATGGTTTATGGTAAAAAATAAAAGCAAATATATTATCATACATCTAATTTTATCTGTAAGTCTGCCTGAGATTTTTACTTTCTATATCATTATGTTTAACAGAAGCCGATTAAAATTTTTTTCTTTCTTTTTCTTTTAAATACAGGTAATTGTGGATGATCTGGGAAACAAAATGTTGTATGAATTTCCAATAAATCGCTGGTTTGCCATCGATGAAGATGATGGGAAGATCCAGAGGGATGCTTTGGTTGGAGGGAACCAGCCCACAGGTGAGGAAGACATTTATGAGGCTGGAAAATAGTAATTGTCTTTCATGCCAGTGAATGCAATAATGGAAAATTATGAAAATTGATGAAAATTTGCTCAGTGTGTGACTCTTCCTTCCTAATTATTTGCCTCATTTTGAAATAATTATCCGCTTGCCTGCACTGACAACTATTGCATAAAGGAACGTAAGACAACAACACTTCTAACACCAAGATAATTTGTTGTTATTTAGGCCAAAAAGAAGAATGTGTTTTTTTTCCAGACTGCTACAAAGTCTTCCGTGCAATCAGTAATTGGGTCAGACTCCAATGTTTCGATTTGGTTGATCTAGTTCCTGCTCAGCTGCTCAGGGAGTATGGTTGTCATGAACCATAGTGACCCACTGCCAGAGCCTCTGATAACCTGACATGTAACCGTACCCGGCAGGTATTGTGTACAACGTCCAGATTGTGACAGGAAACATCCGAGGTGCTGGGACCAACTCCAAAATCCACATTGTAATGCATGGCTCAAAAGGCTTGAGGAACAGTGGAAAGGTAATGAGAAGATACCGTATACGAGAAACAGAGTAGACAACCTGTACTTAAATTAAAGAACAATAGCTGTGGCAGCAGTTAGTTAGTTATTTTTTTTTTATCTGTGTGAAACAGAGTAGTTAAAGACCTTGCACTTAACTTAAAACAAAGACGACTGACTGCAGTAAACATTATAACTTAAATGAAATGTTTGTTCTAGTTATAATTCAGACAATTTCTGTTTCCCTGTGGTGACTTTTTTGGCACTAAATGATCATTATTTTGCAAAGTATCTTATTAAGCACAAATCAACTTAAAAAAAAAAACAGGCAAATGTAAGAAACTAGTACATAGTCAATGCTTGATAACATTGAATTTGAAATGTTAAAGTCCAATGGAAGCAACTAAAATGATAAAAAAAATATAATATAATAAAGTAAAACCAGAATGCTGATGTTGACATTTTTTTAAAGCTTAACAAATATCATCAGTCAAAGGAAGCATGAATGTGCTGCTCGTTGTAAATAAAGGATGAAACAAAAAGTGAAGGATATAGATTAGGTCTTTCATTGTTTTCTGTGCCTCTGTGAGCAAAGACTTTTTTATGTAAATACTCAAGAGAATGTTTTCTTTTTCTTTTTCCTCCACAAAACCATCATCGACTGATCCATGATTTCACTGACATGTTACCGCAATTTGATCCCATTTCTGAACAAGCTCTCTGAACAGTTTTAACATGAAATCTGAGTTTTCTTTAAAAAAAAAAAAAAACCTAAAACAAACACTTTCAACTACTAAGAGCAGATTAATTGGAGTGCTAATTTACTGGGTGTGTTGTGTTTTATAGTGGATGATCCAACATTTCTTTTAATTTTTTTACCGATATGTTTGATCCAGGTGTTTCTGGAGGGAGGAAAGTTTGAGCGTGGCCTGACGGACATCTTTAAGGTTGAGATTGCTGCTCTCCTCAGTCCCATCAGCAGAGTCACCATCGGACACGACAACGGAGGTGTCAGCGCTGGGTGGTACTGTGAAAAAGTATGCTGAAACACATACGCGTGTACACATACGTGCACCACAGACGCCATGCTACTGTCTGAAGACACATAGTGAATTCATCTATGTAATGTTTTCCTGCAGGTGGTGGTGTACTGTCCATTCACAGGGATTGAGCAGACGTTCCCGTGCAGTAAATGGCTCGATGACAAGGAGGGAGACGGGTTGATAGAGAGAGAACTCTATGAGATGGTCTCACTGAGGCAGAGGAGACAGAAAAGTAAGTTGGCTGTAAATAATTATGGCCCACTCAAAACATTTTTTCACAGTTGGCAGCTGTGTGCTGCAATGACTGTAGAAGAGTAGAACATAGCACAACTAGTCAAACTGGCTCATGTGTATATATATTGTATAAACAGTATATATACAATCCCACGAATAATCATGTCATGATGGTGATATTGTTTCTGTGTCAAAGTTGACTTGGTTTTTCCTCAGAGCACCCGTGGTCACTGTGGATCTGGACATCAGATCTGCCCAACGCAGGAACAGACGCGGATATCTCCATCCAGGTTTACGGAGAGAAGGGCAAGTCAGATGAGATCAGGCTGGACAACAAAACTGACAATTTTGAACAGGGACAGGTGGACAGGTTTATGGTAAGTATCTTATAATGCACCACATACCGCACACATTAATATTAACGAGCCGGAGAATGAGATATGAGAGATTTTATCTCCGTGTGAACAGATTGAACTACCTGATTTAGGAAAAATGACCAAAATCCGTATCTGGCACGAGAAGAGAAATCCTTTTGCGGGATGGCATCTCAGCAAGGTGAATATCCTAGATAATGACAACCCAGTTTGTTTATATATTGGTGTTAGTGTGTTTTATTTTATGGGAAGTATTTTTGATTCTGATATTATATCACATCTGTACATGTATTTATAAATGATAAGCAATATTTTTTTTTTCTTTTGTGATTTTATATTGATCTAAAACATACTATTTGAATATTTGTTGGCAGGCTACACAGTTTAGTATATTTTAGTTCATTACAGTCATGTCAATATTAGCATTAGATATTTCATATAAAAACCAAGGTATGTTTTTCCCCTTTCGATGAAGAAAGAGGAAGATTTCAGAGAATATAAAGGGATTTCAGCAGTATTTAAAAAGTCAGACAACACCTTACATATCATGTCAAACATGCTTTACAGTGATGTATTTTTTTTTCCTATTAGGCGACACTGATGAAGACATTAACAAAGGAAAAGTACACGTTTCCTTGTGAACGGTGGCTGGACACTAATGAAGATGATAACGAGGTTGTGAGAGAGCTGCCAGCTGCCGGAGACCTGATCTCTGAATCGCTGCCATGTATGTAAACGCACCTGTATGCACCATGAGCAACCAAAAGTCCTGTTTGCTTTGCCAAATAGAGATACCAAAAAACTCGATTGAAAGAGGTTTTTTTTTTTTCTTCAGTGATAAAATACAGAGTGACAGTTTGCACGGGAAATGTTGGAGGCAGTGGCACAGACGCATCAGTTTTTCTCAATCTGATTGGAGACGGACACGCAGACACCGGCGATCGGGAGCTGGTCAACTGCAAAAACAACATCAACAAGTTTGAGAAAGGAAATGTGGGTACATTCAGACATATTGTAGACTTGACTGAAACGGCAGGAAGAAAACATTCTCCATCATATCATTTTTTTTATTTTTTTATTTTCACACATATTGGCTCTAAGTTTAAAAAATAAAATGACAAATCTTCATCCAATTAATAAGGATTAGACATATTATTTTCTCTTAAACACATTAGAGCCAATCACTGATCCAGATTATTTAAATTAATCCAAATAGCTGCAAATGTAGCGTGTTTCTGGTGTTGATGCCAGTTTGGAGACAATTTTAACACAAAACCCCTTTTGAAATGCAATATTCATTATATTGTATCTGTAGCACCAAAAAAAATCTATCTGTTGTTTGTCATTGTAGATGGATGAATTCATAATTGAAGCAGTAGCCATCGGGCAGGTTCGCAGGGTGAGGATCGGACATGACGGTAAAGGTGGAGGCTGCGGCTGGTTTCTTGATAAAGTGATTGTAAGAGAGGAGGGACAGGCTGAGTCCCAGGCTGTTGAGTTTCCCTGCAACAGGTGCAAATACAAATAAAAACAACCACAGGTTTGTCTGTGTGTATAACAGATACGATGAGAGTTTATTTATTGACTCTGGTTTTCAGGTGGCTGGACCGCAATGAAGATGATGGACAGATTGTACGAGAGTTAGTGCCATTGTCAGATGGTCAGCGTCTTTACAGTAAGTCCTAATGTTAATGATCTAATTGTATTATTTGACTCTGAAGCTGAAAGCTTATATTTGTGCGTGTGTGTTTCTGTCAGACATCGACTATAACATCGCAATAAAGACAGGCAGCATCCCCGGGAGCAGCTCAGACTCCAATGTGTTTGTCAAACTCTATGGAGAGAAAGGCGACACCAGTAGGATGTTGCTAGTGGTCTCTGCCAACAACCTAGGGAACTACTTTGAGACGGGCCGTATTGACATCTTCACAGTGGAAACCTTTGATATTGGACAGGTGACAAAGTGAAGGCAAAAACATTTATATGTTGAATATAGATGCTTATTCATGAAATAGAAATAGTATCGTCCATTTGTTCTCACTCCAGATCAACCGCCTGATGATCGGTCACACCAACGAAGGCATGCGCGCCGGCTGGTTCTTGGACAGCGTTCAGATCACTGTTCCAGTCCACGGACAACAGTACATGTTCCCCAGTCACCGCTGGCTAAGCAAGGATGAGGCAGACGGCAAAACTGAGGTGGAGATTTACCCAAGCGAGATCCTGGACATGGATCAAAGTAGGCAACATTCACACGCTCAGGCATCGTAATTGATCCTGTATCTCAAAACTAAATCTTTCTCTCCTGTGTCTGTACATGCATATGCATCCAGTGATTAACTATGAAGTAACAGTGGTGACTGGAGATGAAATGTTCGCTGGCACCAATGCCAAAGTGTTCATCCAGATCTACGGGGACCAGGGGAAGACGGAGATCATCACGCTCGAAAGCAGATCTAACAACTATGAGAGGAACACCACAGAAATATTCAAGGTATAGAAATTTGAATTTCATACTTTTAGTGGCTCCAAAATATATTTCGGTCGTTTAATCCAAGTACCAAATAAAAAGAGTTAAGCTTGAGCGTTATAAATTGAAATACTGCAATTATTTTTCAGATAGTGGGCAAAGATGTGGGGAAGATTTTCAAAATTCGCATCGGTCACGATGGCTCAGGGATCGGATCTGGCTGGTTCCTGGAGTCAGTGGATGTTAAACGTTTAATTATGGCCTTGGTGCCCAAAGAGAAGAAAAAGGAGGACAAGAAGAAGAAAAAGAAAAAGAAGAAAGATGAGGAAGATGAGGATGAAGAGGAAGGGGAGGAGATGAAAGAAGTGGTGCTGACGTATCATTTCCCCTGTTCGCGCTGGCTCGCCAAGGGAGAAGAGGATGGCGAGCTGGTGGTGGAGCTGCTGCCTGAGGACACAGAGGAGCTGGAGGGTACAGAATAATTATGGCTAAGAGTAATATTTGACCTCAGAGAGAGGAGTTTTGAAAACAGAGTACACTCAGCCTGCGGTTGATGTGCACTTTTTATGGTTTTAAAGCATCGTTCACAGATAAGTGCATTACACATCCATAGGTCAATGGCACCACCAGGCCAGTTGATGGCAGTAATGATCTTATAAACTCATATTAGGACAGTCAATAATCAACAGAGGAAGCATGGATTCAGCTTTAAGCTTTGGCCAAACTTCTTCTTAGTGACTTAAAACTGATTGGATAATAAATTGAAATTACATCTGTCAACATAAATATTACATATATTTTTTGAGAAACACTTAAAAACTATTCCAAATTATCACACTATACCTGTTTTATATATATATATATATATATATATATATATATATATATATATATATATATATATAGTAGACATACATGGTTTTAGATCCTACAGTTTAATTGCAGTATTTATTGTATCCCTCCTCTCTGAATGTAGAACTGTGCACTTGACCTGACGTATTGGTTCATCTGAGCTCTGTGACATCCTGTTTAGAGTCTGTATGTGGGAGAGTAGCAGAATGTCCTGAAAGCATGTCCCCACGAGCTCTGATTAACCTCCACATGTATGCAGCCTGAGGCTTAACAGACACTCGAGCTCTGTGGCAATTACCAGAGAGACGTCACACACCGGGGCACTTGGCTGCTCGCTGATACTGCATATGTCGGTATTAGGACATGCCGGCTGTTTAACCAGTCGCTCCCTGCACCATAACCGTAATTTGGGTGTTTTCTAATATTAGAAATTTAAAGTAGCAACATGGTTATATTTATTAACCCCAAAAGTAGATGAAACACCATCCAAACCTCAGTGCAGCTGCTATTTATTCACTGAACCTCATGAGAGAAGAATAACTTGTTTACCTTTTTATGCAACTTTACTGTTGCATAAACATTCTTTGAATTAAACTGCACAAGTACAACAGTTTTAGTTATGCAAAAGACAATATATCTGCATTAAATTGTTTAAAAAAAGAAGTAAAATCTTACTGTATCTCCAGTGACTACTGCAGATATTCTTAGCTATGGTCTTATTATTATTGTTTAGCCACAATGAATCTTGTAATTCTGTTTCAGTCAAAGTAGCACCTATAATATGCTCCCTGGCTTTAGTGACCAAATGATTTCATATAGAGCTGTTGAACTGGTGTAATTGAAATTCTGTCAACAGTAGGATGGTAAACCCTGTGAAATCAACCAGGACTAAATTCATGCACACAGATAAAATTGATTATTTGCCCCATTTTTTAAAATCTTTTAATAATTATTTTCAGTTCACACTCAGGTGTTGTTGATGTGGACACGCACGGTTTGGTTTGACCCAGTTTCTTAACCGACATACAGTGTGTGACAGGTTAAAGAGGTGTTAGTAATTCATTCCGTTCTATTGTTCTGACAGTCAACACCTATGAAGTGTGCGTCTTCACCGGCGACATGCTGGGAGCAGGGACCGACGCCAACGTCTTCATTAATATTTACGGGGAAAACGGAGACACCGGAGAGCGTTATCTGAAGAGCTCCGACAACCTCAACAAATTTGAACGTGGGCAGGTAAGACGGGGTCGGTCAAAGTGTTGCTCCCTAGTTCTTAAATCAGATAAGACAAGATAAAATAAAGTAAATAGATTTTAGGGACTTTTATACAGGTCAATTTGGGAAATACGAGAAAGACATTATTTGATTCACATCATTATTCTTACGTTAGCTTTGATGTGTAAAATTAATAGACAGGTGTCCATGGAGTCATTTCCCAACTGATAGTGATAGAAATGTTTGATTGAGCCTTGAGTTGACATTTAAAAAAAAAACTAAAAAAAACATAAATCCTTTTTTTTTTTTTCAATTTAGAGTTTTACAATTTTACACACTTTCCTAAAAGGGAGTTCCTGTTGAAAATTAACAATAGGTTAGTCAAAGACTCAAGCACTTCAGCGCAACGTGAGCCTTGCACTGAGGTGTGGGTGGGAGTGTAAGTCTGGCAGTATTACAAGCTCTCCTGCAGGCGAGCCAGCTGTGACTGAGAGGAGCTCCGAGGAGTCCTCTGTGTCATTGAACCTGTCCTACTTTTACTCATTACTTAATAGAGACCTGTGAATTATTCATCTCTACGTCATGTCTGCTTCATGTCCATGGACAATCAGTTTATTTCTTTGATATGCTATTGTCATACCCTGAGAGGGAAAAAAAAACATGTACTTTTTTTACTCCATAACATTTATGTGACAGCTTTAGTCACCAATAACTCATGCACTTTATGAGGTACACCTTTGCAATTAAATGTAATCCAATAAAACTGCTCTGCTGATGTTTGGATTCTGTAATAGTCATAATTATGGCTGGTGTTGTATTTAGCATCATGTATGTAATTGAGAACAACAACAAAAAAAACACCACCTTTAACTAAAAGACTCTCATCAAATTCAAATATATTCAACAATTACAAAAGCTGAACATTATGGACTTTAAAAATATCAATGACCACTGTTCAGACAATAGACAAAAATAAATAAAATAGAATAAATAGATAAAATATTAGGGTCTGCTATAGCTACTGTGCTGCTTACACCACTACAACAGTACACATTTATAATTCAGGATGTATAATATGATGTGGCTCCATTCGACAGGATGAATACTTAATTTTGATACTAGAAGTATATTTTGTTGAGAATTTGACTTTGGCACTATTACTCGGACACAATGTTGAAAATGGGACTTTTACTTGTAACAGGAGTATTGTGTTGTTAGACTGTGTCTCAATACTTTGTCAACCACCAGTTGTAATAACCAGTTTCTCTCCTGCTCTATATTTTCCTGACTCTTCTAACTTTGAACTGTCAAATAAAACTTTCAGAAGTATTGTCTGTAACAGAACGGCATCTTCGTTTGCTGTATTTTGCAGGAGGATGTTTTCACGGTGACAGCTATTGATCTGGGTCCTCTGAAGAAGCTTCGAATCCGTCATGACAACACCCAAACTCATTCATCTTGGTACCTGGATCGTGTTGAGATTGTGGACACAAAGGATGATACAACGTAGGGGAAACCAACATGCAACTTATATTGATGTAAAGGATAAAACATGGCATCTTTGAGTGCTGATTTGAGGCCTTTTTTTTTTTAATCTGAAGGTACTATTTCCCTTGTAACCGCTGGCTTGCAGTGGATGAGGATGATGGACAGATAGCGAGAGAGCTGGTGCCCGTGGACGAGGCCTTCATGAGGAAGGATGACGATGATGAGGGGACAGGCGCTACGCTTGGCCTGGAGCAGAAATGTAACATGGATTCAAAGCTGGTTCATGTCTTAGTAGATGAGAGATAAAAGGGAGCCCTGTTCAAGTATTTATCTAAGTGCTGATGAAACATGCAGGTGTAGCTGACAGCAAAGGAAAGGACTGGTACTGTGTTAGTGTGAAGACGGAGTGGATCAGTGTACTAACTTGTTTAATTTATTTCACAGCCATGTCTACAACATATACCATAAAGATAAAAACTGGAGATAAGAAGTACGCAGGTACCGACGCCAACGTCTTCGCCATCCTGTTTGGTGAAAATGACGACACGGGTGAGAATATCTCCATCACCAACATCGTGGCATTTTTGTGGCAGCCTCAAGCTTTATGTTGTTTTGCTAAATGACTGAATGACCAATCTGAATTTAAAACACCCATGTCACTCCCAGGGATCATCAATCTAAAGGCTTGTAAAAACTACAAGAACAAGTTTGAGCGAGGAATGATTAATGAGTTCACCGTGGAGGCGGTGGACTTAGGAGACCTGGAGAAGCTTCGTATCGGGCACGACAACTCAGGTGGGGGTGTGCAATGTCTCTAGATACTAAAAATAAGTGTTTTATATGAAACTGATTAACATACGGCTGTTTTTTCAACTTTCAGGAGGTTCGCCTGGTTGGTTCTTGGACTGGGTTGAGATTGATGCTCCTTCACAGGGTCAGAGGCTTCGTTTTCCGTGTGGCCGTTGGTTGGATAAGGGAGAGGATGACGGGGCGGTAGTGAGGGATCTTTACCCCGCTGAGCTGCAGACTGAACTCTATACGCCATGTGAGCAAAAAAAAAAAAAAATGAAAAGAAGTACTCAAATTCATTAGTGAAAGTAGCAATACACTAATTAAGACACGTTCCCATAAAAGTGTTTTTATATAGCTCGGAGTGTGGAGGCATTAGCAGCCAACTCCACCACAACAGGACTCTACTTCTTCTCAACTCACAATATGAAATTAAATATTTCAAATCACTACACAACTTTTACACAAAGAAATTACAACATTGCAGAATTTAGTATAAGATCAGGTCTGCCTAATATCATATATGTCATGTTATTGTTACCATCAGATAAAAGCAGTGTGATAAAAAGTCTATCTAAAGGTGAAGCTAGATAGCTGAATTATTATGACGCACCACGTTGGCGTGTATATGCCATGCAGCTGTTCGCTGGTTCGAATCCTGACAGAGTCAAGCTTTCATGCATGTGTTTCCCCCATTCTCCTCCCTGTTTCCTGTCTCTTATAAAAGGCAATAATGCCCCAAAAAATAAAATAAAAATATAGTAGTTATCTCTTCATTATGGAGGAGTGAAATGTAAATGCCCAAAGTGTCTATACCAATAAAATGTAAAAGTCCTACATACTGTTATTATGTTTAGGTGCCACCGAGTTCCCAGAGTACCCAAAATATGTCTTATTTCTTTTAACTTGTTTGCATAACACAGAAGTGACTCAAATCTCTAAATTTAAACTTTATTTTTCTAGTTTCCATTGTGAATGTGTCAACCAAACAAACCTGCCACCTGATGATCTTTTTCAGTTGTTCCTTATGAGATAAAGATATACACCAGTGATGTATTTGGTGCGGGGACGGATTCAGATGTGTTTATAGCCTTGTACGGACGTAAAGGAGTGTGCACGCAGCAGAAACACCTGTGTGTCAATAAGAGAGAGAGGCGTCTGTACTTTGAGAGAGGAGCCGAGGACATGTTTATTGTGGAGGTGAGCGTGTGGATTTGGAGCTTGCATCTTTTCAGACAGTAGCTGTAGCTCTCTAAACACCGGGTTGTCTTCTTTTCCCAGTTGGAGGATGTAGGTGATGTTATAGAGAAGATCAGGATCGGACATGACAACAGGGGCACCAACCCGGGGTGGCACCTCGACAGAGTGGAGATCAGGCGACAGCTGAAGAAAGGAAAGGTAGTAAAAATCCATTTGAGATTACACTTGTATAAGTAAGTGCATCATTAAGAATGCCCTCATCTAATCAGTAATCGATTAATAATGGAACACCTTTTGGCTCACATGTCTCTCAGAGTCAGATCCTGTTAACCTCAGTGTTAGATAGACGCATCTGGGCCCAGTTTGTTGACATGTCTGTGTTTTAATTGCAGGGTTCAGAGACGACTATTTTCCCATGCGAGTGCTGGCTGGCGAAGTCTGAAGATGATGGCGAGACTGTGAGGGAGCTGGTCCCCTCAGACATCATCACACAGAAACTCCTCAGGGACGGGACACTAAAAACCACAGAAATGGAAGTGGAGGATGCTTTAGAAAGTAGGTTTACCCTGATGTCAGTGGTGGAATGCAAGCAAGTGTGTTTATTCTAGGAAAGTAAAGGACAAATGTGAGGTTTTTGTTATTTAATATGATCCTTTCATGATATAGTTAAGAGGAATTCATTCATGTTACTCCCTAATTTACAAGTTACTTAACAAAAGATAAAATAAGCCAATATTTCAGTTAAATATTTTGTTGTTTTACAGCTGCAGTAGTCCAATAATCCAAAACTTTTTATTATTAAATCACCTCCAGGCGAAGACTGTCAGCTATTGTTTGTTTCATCTATTCTGGTGTGAGGATTCACTGCATTTCTCTGTTTTCTGTCTTTGTAAGAAGAAATGTTTGGGTTTTAATTGCAAGTTTGACAGAGTAAGACATTTAAAAAAAACATCTGCTTGCGCTCCCATGGAAATCATGATGGACGTTTTTTCACAATTTCTTCGTATTTAATAGATAAACAATTGATTAAGATCTCTTAGATCTCTCTAATTTTGCTAATGGTGTTCATCTTTTTTTTTCACCACAGCTCACACTTACAAGGTGTCTGTACGGACAGGTGACATGTACGGAGCAGGGACTGATGCCAATGTTTTTCTCACCATCTACGGAGACCTGGGAGACACAGGAGAGCGCAAACTTGCCAAATCTGAGAGCAACAAGAACAAGTTTGAGAGAGGAGCTGTATGTGGCAATGATGGTGCTGGTGGTGATAAATTGTGTCATATTTCTTTTCCTCTCTAAAGGTAAAGCGTTTTCTCCGCCTCTCAGGTAGACAAGTTCACCATCGAGGCCGTCGACCTGGGGCAAGTGTTTAAGATTCGTATTCGTCATGACAACTCCATGGTGGGTGCCGACTGGTACCTGGATCAGGTGGAGGTCACGGATGTGGAAACAGAGGAGGTTTACATGTTCCTGTGTGAGCGCTGGCTGTCGACGAAGAAGGAGGATAAACGTATAGACAGGACTTTCTTCGTCAAGGTGGGGAAAGCCATGTGTACGCTGTATGTGTATGTATCGGCTGTGTGCAGTGACTTTGACAGATTGATTAAGTGTCTGTGCCCCCACTTGTCAAGAATGTGAAGGTTAACTCATCTGACCATATCCAGTTCCTACGGTTTTTGTCCCAGCGACCTCTAAAATGTGCATTTATCTTTGTAACGGGATCTTTAGTCACCGCAGCCGTAGTATAATATTCTCCTCTCTATGTTATTGCTGACACAGTCTGATCACGTCCTACTTTGACATTCTCAGTTACCTGCGGGACATCACGGTCATCAAATGTCCAATTTACTGATCCTTAATTACAGATCTGAAAGGATAAATCACTTTAGTCATTGCTCCTATTGAAACACAAGCTCAACAGTCTTTCTAACTGAAGCGCCTGCTTTCCATGTCCCAGTAATGAACTCACTTTCATAGTCTCTCAGATCTTTTCCTCCTGCCATTTTGATACAGAATCACCCAGACCTCGATGCAGTCTTACACATAGTATATTTATATACAAATATATATACAGTATATTGTATTTGTTGTATTGATGTGTTTTTTTTCTTTCTCAGACCTGGTTTTATTTATTAAACAGGTCCACATCAAAACAAAATATCCTCAGGCTTAACCCATGTGTGCACTGAATAATTAATACGCAGAGGTTAAGCAGTGAAGTTTTGTTTCACGTTATGAAAGCATGGAAGCATGGCTCTCTCTGTTATAGATTGAAACCTCACTGTTAAAACAGAAACCTTCTCTAAAATGTGGCTTTTGAAAGAAGTTTGCATATTGGGAGATTATTTGCTGAATCATCAAATTATCATTTGGTCCATTAAAAATCAGATAAAGCTGCGTCTACATCGTGACGCAGCTGTAACTAATTTGCTTTCCAGACGACTAAATTTATACTATTTTCCTGGTTTTACAGCAAACAGCAGTTTATCTATTCCAAAACAGTCGTAAAGATCTTTTAGGGTCTGACTTCTGCATCTGTTTTTTATCAGCCAAGTATGCAGGCATACAAATAACCAGTCTTGCTGAGTTTAAGCCACAAATACACCCTCCCTACAAGATTTAATTCTATTCACAGACAGTTCTGATTATGATTTTATACAAGTCAGAACTTTTTATATTTTTCATAACACGGCTATGGTGGGTATGGTTGAGCATTGTTTTTGTCTGTGCCTGTGAAAGTCTAAGATCTTTCAGAAAGCACTCAGACAGAGGCAACACAGCCAGAATGATTTTTAGTTCATTTTCCCCAAAATCAGAATTTCTGCACACTCACGAATGAAGTGAAATAAGGTACATCGTCTGACCTAGATTTCACACCTGCATCCAAGTTATTATTGCATTGATATAATCCTCCTGTGTTGCTGGTTTGGGTCTGAACATTGAGGCACACCTTTTCCATTCATTTTCTAGACTAAATCATTGCGCTATGCCATTCTCTATTCTCTGACGTTTCTCTTCAGAGTGCCCTAGAAAATTTTGTATTTGATTTTCTATGAGCTACTGCTGCTGCTGCAGTTAGTGAAATTAATGAAGTTCTGAAATGGACGTTTGTCTGTTTATGTGTCTGTTTTAGGGATATGAAGGTGAAAGAAACATGGATCCAAATTCTAAGAAGATGGCTCAGGCCAAACAGGGGTTGGACAGAAATGCCAACAAGAAGAAAAAGAAGAAAAAGGTGGCAGTGGTGGAAGAGGGTCCAAGTAAGGCCACAAAACTCTTCTTGATGTTTTTAGAGTCTGAATATGCTGAGAAGAAAGATGAGAAACCAGAGGCTAAAAAACCCTGTGTGCTGTACTTTCAAATTAAAAGTACAAGCATTTATAAATATTTCATTATGTTAGGTAAGATTTATCAGTTCATGGCTTTGTGACTAATTAATAACAAATTAGCCAAAATTAAGACAATGCTCAATAATGCTGTTGAGCAAAGAATGTAAACTGTTGGAAATAACTGTGTTGTTCCCTCAGAGGAAATCAAAACTGCTTACAAACACATTAAAAACACATTGTATAAACACACAAAACAAAGTGTAAGTGTTTTTTTTTATTGATCTAACACTTTAATTAGTGGGTCAGATCCACTGTTTCCTCTTATTTTCCTCTAGTCTTAATGCTGAACTAAGCTGAACAGCTGCTTCTTATAACTTTATGTTTAAAGTATAAATATAAGACTGATATGAAGATGTAACTCTGAGGAAAACTTCCCAAAATGTGGATCTATTTGTTTGATTTAGACAAAAACCACAACCATTAAAATGTTTTTTTTTTTTTTTTTTGTTTGTTTTTTTGTGTGTTTGTCTCTTGCCCAGTCATCCCCTATCACTTTACCTTGTCCACGGGGTTGGACCGTGATGCCATGACCACAGCTCGGGTCTATGTCATCATCATGGGCCCCAGCGATGTGGAGACAGATCGACTGTGGCTGGACCTGCCGGAGGGAAAGAAATGCTTCGCGTCTGGCAGCATGGAGCATTTTGTGTGTTACGGAACTGACGTAGGAGAGATCAAGAGGGTTGAAGTGAGAATCTGGGATCTGGGACTGTCTCTGTTTCTAAATCTGTGAAAAACATTTTTCCCTTACTGCTGCCTCCTCAGATGCACTGATGTTAAGAATTTAAATAAAGCCATTCTCACTCAGCAATAATTAATTCTTGCGGTGCATCCTGATACCAAGATCAAACAAAATCAAATGAAATATCAATTCCCAGTTCTACCTTCCCCCTCTTTCTCTCTCTCTCTCTCCTCAGCTCGGCCATAACGGTGTCACACCAGAGAGCTGCTGGTTGGTGGATGAGCTGTCGGTTGCCGTGCCAACCAAAGGTATCAAGTACATCTTTCCATGTAAGTGCTGGCTGGCTAAAGACAGGGGAGATGGTCTGACTGCCAGACTGTTCAACGTGCTGGACTCCAGCACGATCAACATTATCCGCAAAGTGAGTCACACCGCACCTACAATCTAAAATCTTGGAAAAGAGTCAGTTCATGTGTTACATAAAAGCTCACAACTCATCTCTTCTCCTGTTGCTCTATTATCTGCTGTGTATTGCAGGTTGTTTATTCAGCTACAGTCGTCACAGGTGACACTCAGTATGCAGGGACCGACACCAACATTTTCCTGACTGTGTACGGAGCCAACGGGAGCACGGAGGAAATGCTGCTTCCAAAAAACGAAGACAGGTTAACTGTGCTAATCACATTTAAAAAAAAAAAAAAAAAAAAAATAAAAATAGAAATAGTGAAACATTTTGAGAAGTATGGCGATTGACTGATACCATCTCTCAGCTTTTTAGTCTTAGTTTAACACAAACAGTGTGAAACAACTAGTCTGTCCAATCCACCTACTGGCACCTTCAAAGCTTGCTGATTAAAAAAAATATAACTACTTTGTTCTGTAAAAACTGAAGTGTGAACAACAATTTACTATTTATGTGCCAAACTATTCTTTGGCCTCAGAAAATCTGAGCTGTTTGCCTGATGACAAATCTCTAGAAATTCACTGCTCCAAGCCAAGAAAGTGTAAAAAAAATCTCTTTGGAAACTTTTTAAACTACAAATGATGTTGATACATAGCCAGTGTTAACATGACCAGCAGTTCATCCTTACAAATCTAGCAAAAAATGTTTCAAATTTAGCATCAAACTTTTACAGTGCTTTTACTCACCAGACAAAACTTTCATATGGCAACTTTAAACAATGAAAATTACAATGTGTTAACCAATAAGGAATGTGGAACAATGTGGAAATTTGCCCCATTGAAGTCAATAAAGTTTTCATGAGCGAAGCTTAACAGCTGCAGGCTCGAGCTCCGAATCACCTTAACTCTTAAGCAAGAAAGCAAATAACATACTTTCAGAACTATTTCTTTAAGATTAACACCACATGTCCAGATGTTATATAAAATGCAAAAGTGATACTCACAGTATTGTTTCTTTTTAGGTTTGAAAGAGGCCAAGAAGACACATTCATCCTGGAGATAGACGACATTGCACCTCTGAAAAAGATCAGAGTTCGTGTTGACGGCACTGGGAGTCGCCCCGACTGGTTTCTAGACAGGGTACGAGCTTCTGACTACTGAGGCACCATTTATGACAAATCCCTCTTTAAGATCATCAGCTTAAATATCACCTGCCACAGCTGAAACATCACAAGTAGTTTTCATATTCAAACATCAGTATTGTCACCATAGCCATGTAGTAAATGTTTCAATAAATGTTGGTAGATCCTGATGCGGAACTTGACCACGGATGAAGTGTATCTTTTTACTTATGAGAACTGGCTGTCGAAGACCAAAGGGCCAAAGAGGACGAAGGTGTGTGAGCTGGCGGCTGTGGTGGACGACGAGGAAATGGTGGAGAAAACCACCTACATCATTCAAGTCCAGACCAGCGACGTCGGAGGTGAGCCGCATGAGTTTTGTACGGTGCGGTTAAATAAAGGTATCGGAGCTGTCTGTCTATGCTGCTTTATCAAGCACATCAAAACATCTGTTTTACCTGTCATGTTTCAGGTGCTGGAACTGACGCCAATGTATTTGTGATTTTGTTTGGGGAATACGGCGACACCGGGACATTGCCTCTGAAGGAGAGCACCAACAGGAACAAGTTTGAGCGTAAAATGAAAGATGTGTTCAGATTTCCTGACATGCTCAGTTTGGGCGAACTGTCCAAGGTCCGTGTCTGGCATGACAACAAAGGTGAGGGGGAAGAATGATGCGCTGGTTCTTTGGTTCTTCAACTTTAGTGTTTAATTGTTGCTTATCTCAGTTGTATGAGGGTGATTTACACAAGACCAGTAGTGAGTTCATATTCATTCATATTTTTTCTATATTTATAGTGAAATTGTTCTTAATGAATTTGAGATGGGACAAAGACAGAAACATTTTTGTGTAGAAGGAATAAAATCACAGTGGACTTTATTACTCCTTGTGTAAACAGGCCCTGCTCCTGGTTGGCACCTGGAGTACATTGACGTGAAAGACGAGGCCATGGACCAGACCTTTAGGTTTCCCTGTGACCGCTGGTTGGCAAAGAGTGAAGACGACGGGCAGATTATAAGAGAGCTGGCCTGTGCCAATAATGACTCTGTAGACCTCAGTGACAAAACCAGTTAGTAAAAATGGAAGTGTGTGTAGGCATAGTTACAAGCTCTGTGACTGAAGAAGATGAATGACTTTTAGCTAATTTCAAACATATGAAGCTACATATGAAGTGATCACAGTGCTACTCTCTCTCTCTCTTTCTTTCTCTGCAATCCCACAGAATATGAAATTGCCACAACAACTGCGAACACAGACGACGCCTCCACCACGGAAAACGCCTGGATCGTGTTGGAAGGAAGAAAAGCTCGTTCCAAGGAGTTTGTCCTGGAAAATAAGAAAAAGAAGTTCTTATGGTAGGTCTTCAAAACAATCTAGGTGCCTAAGTTCACAGTTGTTGTCTTACATAAACCTCTCTCCCATGTTTTGTTTTTCAACCTTCTTTTATCTTGTAGCTTCACTTTCTATTCTCCAAGTCACTACTCTCTGGAGACTAAATCCCATGAGATGCACTGAACAGCTCTCTGGCAGACCAGTAAATTTAACCATTTACTGTTCAGAATCAAAGTCTCTTTCTGACTTTTCTTTTTTGTCGTTGTTGTTTTTTGCTCTTTCACAGCGGTGCCACTGACACATTTGAGTTCTCGTCCAAACACGTGGGGGAAATTGCCGGCATCTGCCTCGGTCACATAACCAAAGATGGCAAGAAGGTGAAAAGTGAAGCTGTGTGGCACGTCATGGAGGTGGTGGTGACAGAAAAGGAGCTGGGAAACAAGTGAGTGGACTTATTTATGTTATGATAAATGTAACACTGAAGGTGTTGGTGTGATTTCAAACCTTATCTTTTATATCTTCGTTTAGATATTTCTTCCACTGTGATGCAAAAATCCCTCTGGCGGCCAAAAAGGATCAGTTTCAGACATTTGAGTGCTATAAGTCCATTGAAAGCTTTGCAAGCAAAGTCCGCAATCTGGTTCCTGTCAAGTATGAAATCATTGTCATCACTGGGGATGTCAAAGGTGCTGGCACGGACTCCAATGTTTTCATCACCCTCTATGGCGTCAACGGTGACTCGGGTAAACGCCATCTGCGGCAGAAGTTCCGCAACCTCTTTGAGCGAGGGCAGACGGACCGCTTCGTTGTGGAGATGCTGGACCTCGGCGAGCTGCTGAGGGTTAAAGTGGAGCACGACAACAGCAGATTCAACAGCGGGTGGTATTTAGAGTGTGTCGAAGTGACCAACACAGCCAACTCGGTCACAACCATCTTTCAGTGTGGAAAGTGGCTTGACATTCATAAAGCAGACGGGCAGATTCACAGAGTGCTCTACCCCAGATATTAAGGAGGAGGAGCATTTTTTTCTTAAGACAAACTTTAATGGGGGAAAAAGATTGAAATGAACAGTCCTGAAAGATCCTTTTTTTTTTTTTTTTCTTTTTGTAAATTTGTGCCAACTGTTTAAGTTGCCCCCTTTTCCAACCTCAGATAATTTGCTACCATCTTGTACATCATTTCAAAAATAAACCAAACTGAACCAAACAGATGATTAAGAACAACAGATATTTAGTCCGAATTTGTTCTTTGTTTTGTTCTTTTTCTGATTTTTTTCCTCTTTATTGTCAGTGACAATGACAACTACAGATGAAATGAAAATCCCTTTGAACCAGTGTATCTGAGGGTCTTGAAAGGTCAGTGTCTTATTTCAATTACAACATCAATAATAATAATGATAATAGCAAAGATAATAATGATAATATTAACAATCATAATAGATGATAAGGAGCTCAAGTTATTGAAAACTTAAATTAATGTATGTAATGTGATTTATTTGGTTAATCAACTTACTTTTCGGTCACTTATCAGGATCCAGGATGATGTTAATTCATATAGTTAATGAATAATTATAGACCCTATGACCACTACTGGTTTCCTTTTTTTCATTTGACTCATACAAAGTGACAAAGATAGTAGATTGTATTACGTCATATTAAAAAGGTTTTAAGACCTTTTTATTAAACCATAATTTGCTGGCTCACACTAATTCAATGAAGGTACTTGCACATTTTTCAGATTCACATTAAGGAAGCCCGGTTGATTTAATTTAATAATAAAATGTTGCTGTTTTTTATTATTATTATTATTATTATCATTAATTCAGTCTGTTAAATATCAGTCCAATAAGAAAATGATTCACATGATTTTCATAAATTACAGCCCACAGATAATTGATGTGTGGCACTGCACGTTAACGATATATCGGCCAATTGTGTATTTCTTAATATAAAACATAAACATTGCTGATAAATTAGTTGTTGTATTTTTTTTTTTTTTTTTTTTTGTAAGTAATTGAGACTGACACATCTGAGCAAGGCAAGGATACCGTTTCTGAATGATCTCAAGCATGTAATTATAGTTGAAAATAGATCTGCAGAACAAATAGCTCCCACTCACGTTAAAGGATTTACTGCTGCGGTGTGACGTTTCCAGCACAAGGCTCTCTCCCTCAGACAGAAACAGCCTTGCACTGGAAACATCACACCACAGCAGTAAATCTCTTAACAGACGCTTATTTGGTATTTAGATCTATTTTGCAACTATTGCAACTATTGTTTTTGATACATCATGGTACATGTTTATTATTTTTTGTTATGTAATAACTCATACACATGTATCTGCTCTATACATTTCTCTCTATAGTATTTTTTTTAAAAGTAAGTAAATGATTATAACAGCATATCAAAGAACACCATAAACCACATTAGTTCTCAGCATTTTAGGCAGTTTATTTGAAAAACACATACAAAAAGATCATATACAAGACAATAAATAAAAAAGAGACAGAACAGTTTGGGTTAAGCTATGCAACTTTTTGCATCATCATTAGTAATAAATACAGTACAAAATCCACCCAGAGTGAATCTAAAGATTTTCCACAATATTCACTGATCATGTTATTCTTCATTATGATTTAGCTATTGCTTTCATATTATTGATACATACTTCTACTTTTCTATAAAATACTCAAGATCATAAAACATTGCGCGGTTACAGCAAAACAGCAGTGTGTTGTACAAAGATGGCCACTTCCCTTTTTCACTGGCAGGTTAATAATCGACTTTTTTTTTTTTTTTCAGCAGCAAAGAAACATCTGAAATATTCAAGAAGGTACAGCATCATATTAAACACATCTACAGAGCAACTCCCACATACACATAGGAAAACCTGAGAAGGACATGCATTAAAAAGCTTGTGCTTTAAGTTCTACTGTTCATTCCGGTTCATCAGCTTGAGTTAATACTATGGCTACTGTCCAGTTCGCTCTGGAGTAATGGGGTACACTGTGGAGGGCATGGGGTAAGGCCAGTGAGAGCACGAAATGAAATAAGAATAAGAATAGTAAGACCAGCCAGCTTCATTCCAATCCAATACATGTTATAATAATTTGCAGGATTAGTAGAGTATTAATAAGAAATGCACACCGAAAACGTAGTTAGCTTATTATACCCAGGTGTAAAACACGCTATCTATATTGTATAACCACAGTACACCAGAAGTTTGCTCAATAAGATCAATGGCTCAAGTTAGCATGTTACATACTTCCCAAAATCCCACACAAAGCAACTGCCAGCAATACATAAGAACAAATAATACAGCTCGTTATGTGGGTCCTAAAATAATAAGCACTAAATTGAGATCCAGATATGATGGAATATTGTTAACATGGTCAAAACAAAAACAAAATATCAAAAAATGAAATTTAATAATGACTGATTATGGGAAACAAAGCCGTATCATATAACAAAAGCAAGCTAATTGTGGAGCCAAAAAAAAAAAAAAAATGAGGTTTGTACCCCGTCATCTGCTTTTGACCAAAAGCAGGGATGATATTTAAAAAAAAAAAAAAAAAAGAAAGAAAAGAAAAAAAAAAAATTTTTTTTTTTTAAAGTAAAATCAAGAGATGAGATAAATGGAATGTAGAGACCAGATCAACAGCACCACGCTGGCTAGAAAATGTGTTGGGAAACACCCCCAGTCAATTTTTCAACAAGTTTTTCTTCTTTTTTTTTTTTTTTTTTTTTTTTTGTTGGTTTTTTTTTTTTTTGTTGTTGTTTTTTTTTTCTCCTTTGAAAAACAAAACACAGACGGCATGCAAAAGCATCCCCACCGACCAATGCATAATGAGGTATTCTTTTTTTAATATTTTGTGTTATTTTAAATAAATATATTGATTAAATTGCAAAGTTATGAGATAGAGACATTAAATATTCCACCACAATAGCTAGCTAGCTACAGTTAGTAATAAATAATGATTGTTAAATACTTAAGGCATCTTTAATCACAGCATTCTATGTGAACTAGCGAACCTCCATTTTCATCCATCTGTAGTTTTTTGGATGGAGGTTTCATACAAAAAGAAAAAACACACACACGCACACGCACACACACACACGCACACACACAAAAACAACAGAAAAAAAAAAAAAAAAAAACAACACAAACAGTCAAGTTACCCTCCAATAATACACAAGGAAGCATGAAAATACTTGAAACTGATAAGAAAACACAAAATCTAGGACAAGAAGAACCCACATCACCAAACCAAAAAAATCAGGCAACTCCATATTATAGTGCATTTACAAAACACAAGCTACATTATAACAACAATAAATATGTTTTTGCAGCATTGCAGCTTTTTCTTCACTATGGTTAAAATGGACAAGGACTCGGCATATTAGTACCATGTCCAAATTGGCATGTGAGCAAAAAGAAAAAAAAAATTACAAGTAATAAGAAACAAAACAAACAAAACAGAACAAAACAAAAAAAAAAAAGAAATGGTAGAAATAAAAAAAAAGACAATTGAAATAAAACTAATGTTAAGCACAATTGTTTGGTATTTTTCAAATGGATGGCTTATTCTCCCTTTCACCCTCCTTCAAGTGAACTACGCCAACATGGTTCATGCATGATATAGAGAAAACGGCTTCTATCACTGAACATATCACAGTTGTTCTAGCAATACCATACACTACTACCATGGGGGAGAGGGGCCGTGGGGGACAATCATACACATTCTAGCACATATCACAGGCAAACTAGTTTGTATTTTCCCTGTAACACCAGACACAGTCATTTTATCAAACAGTGAGAGCAACTTAGATTGAAATGAAAGGAGCTGATACACAACAGAGGCAATTCACTGTATATAGAAATCACATGTGCTTGTTCGATAGGCAATAAGGTTCTGGTAATAGGTAATACAAATGTCAGATTTCATTCACTCTGATGGCAAGACCCAGGCACTGCATCTTCAAGCCCATGCCGGCCTCTCATGATCACGATCATGCCATGAGCGAGGCAACACAGAGGAGTTGCTGTTAGACACAGATCCATCGGGCAGCTCTTTGAATCCTAATCACAATTATTAGGAGAGAAATGCTACATTTGTCTGAGATCGGTGTCTAAGGGCAACTTTGGTCTACACGGGGAGGAGTGGGAAAGGGGGTGTGGGGAGGGAGGGAGAGGAGGGTGGAGGTTGTGGTATTCGGTGCATTCTTGTCCACCTCTAATGAATGAGTGGGATCGTCAGAGTCATAGTATACGGTTCACATGCACAGACACAGTCCCTGTTTCTACTGCTCCACAATATTAACGACACAGCCCAAGCCTGCCATACAGCATGCACATCTGAGGCCTCTGCTCTAGTTTATAGAGGCCCGACTACGACACTACACAGATCACTGGAAGCCATGCCTGCAGTTAGCGGGTTTAGCATCAACTCTGATGGCATCTACTGACTGGAAATCCAAAACCATGTTAGACAAGAAAGAGGGATTTTTGGCCTTTTTACACAACTAGCTCTTTCTCTTGTTGCCTATGATTTAACACACTGAATATTCTCACTGTTAGAGCTGTATTCACCCTCTCTGTAGGTTTATTTTTCACAAACATATTTCTCAAAAGGCTTTTGCTTGCTACACAACACTGTTACTCTGTAAATACTTATTCAGTACTATACTCCATTACACCACAAGCATTCAGCTACAAGAGTTCACACCAAACAACCTCATGCTAATCATTTGATAATGTTCTGTACAGATGTGCTGAGGGCTTGGGCAGAGTGCAGCTTAAAGGATTTTTCACAGGCCTGGGGGAGAGGGGGTTTAGATGTTGTGGCAGAGAAATGGCCTTAATACATCACACTGAGCTGGGGAGGTTGGTAGTCAGAGTGTCCTCTCTTTCTTGGTGGCTGTATGGAGAAATGTACACAGGTACACAACCTGACAGAATCATGTGAAGCCTCAGCACATCTGTCCATACGTGTCCGCTCCTACCGTTTACATCCAGTAAAGTCCATTCAACCAACCTTTCAAATCCAGCCACCTATCTGTGCATCAACCCCCGGTCCCTCATTGTGTTGTACGTTGAGTGTGCTTTGTTGATCCCTCTGTCACATCTGTCTCAGAAGGCAGGCTCGTTGAGTGATGCAGAGGGGAAGAGGGATGTTTGGCAGAGCTTCCCCCCAGAGGGGAGGCAATGGAGAATTTAACAAGACCAGATCCAAAGCTGCAGGAGTCGACAGGAGCTATCAACTGTCGGGGGTCAGTTGGGTCTCAATGTCCACTCTGCAGATGGGGCATTTCCTGCTGGTAGCCAGCCACTGGTCCACACACGCCTGGTGGAAGAGGTGCATGCAGGGTAATCTCCTGTGGAAACATAACAGACATGTCAGGATTTTAAAATGAATGTCCTTCAAAGCTGTTGTTGGTAACCCTTGATTTTACAGGTGATATAGTATAATTTCTTTATATGTCAGATATGGAGTGCTGTGGCTTTTTTCATAAATTTTGCAAAAGTGTGAAAACACAAGTGACAATGATAGAAAAAAGTGGATATGTTGTATTTTATTAACATAATGTTGTCAACAAACCGAACTGAACCGCAGACATCAGAACAGCTGGATGTAACAGCTGTTCTCACGCTGCCTGGTTACACCACCATTGAAAGCTCTTAAATCTTCGATGCACACGTGATCTATGGCTCCTGTCAGGTTAAGTATCCAGATTGTGTCAAGAATAGACCCAGTTGTCTGTCTGTGGTCCACACTTGGCATCAGAATGCGTCTCGAGTGGAGTCCTGCGATCAAATTTCACTTCACAACTCGCATTTGATTCTGTCCGCTGGGAAACTACGGTTGCTGCATCGAAATTCACTTGATGTCTCAGTTAGGAAGAGCTTTTTATTGGATTTTCCAAAAATGTTATTTCCACATTATTACTTCATGGTCATTTGGAAGTGAAAAATACATGCCAATAAGAAAAAAAAAAGTCCAAAAGTAATAATGCAACTTTAAATATTTGACTAGAATTGTGTTCCTCTACCAACAAGCAACGCAGCAGAAAATATGATCACACAACTGATCACAAACGTTATAATTTCACATTGTTATCGACCTTTGTTTCAATTTTGTCATAATTTTGTTCCTGTTATTTCCAATTTGCATTGAATTTTGTCATAATCTGCATTTGAATTCTTGAGTTATGGCCAAAATCGTAATTAGTGACATCTCAATGACCTTGGCTGTGACCTTTAACCAGTTTGACTTCTAAACGACACTAATCCTCAAATCCAATCCTAATGTTTGTATCAAAAGTGAAGAAATTCCTTCAAGGCATTCCTGAGATGATGAGCATTCACAAGAACAGGATGAACAGACATTGTGCCGGTGAAGCACTGAGGCATGAAAGTGGAAGTTAAACTTCTCAAAACTAGACACAGACCTCTCCTCCTGTGAATTCAAAGGCACGTTATGCTTCATCATATTTCAGACGTGACTGATGCGTTTCCTTCGACGAGCATCACCTGTTTTTCTGTTCTTCCTCAGAAAAAAAACCTGTTTGTGCTCCTTCATGTCCTTCTGTTAGTTTTAATTACCTTGCAAGTATCAAACAACACTTGTTTGGTTTCTGTTCCTTCATTAATCATATAGCAGAGCAGATTTCATTGCATTGTAGTGCATAATCATGTGTGTTTACATCATCAAAGATAAATTCTGGGACCTTGTTAATCAGACTGTGATCTTCTTGTAGTTATCCAACTGTGACTCCCATCACAACTTGCTCCACAAACAATTTATTCTACAAGCTTCATTTAGTGTAATTACACATGTAGCTGTACTTTCAACATAACTGAGCTTGTAAAATATCACTGACCTAGAAAGACTTCTAACTTCCAGTTTGTTCAAAACACTGGACACACATCATAAGATCGCAGAAATGCTTATGTTGCCTTCAGGGAATTTTTCCAAGATGAGGTCCTGCAAGAGGATTTTTAGACCTGATGCTTTGAACTAGTGGAAGTGGCAGAGCCAATTTAGGGTTAAAAACAGTTCACACTCAGTGGCTGTGGATCCATTCTGAAGGAAAGAGCTGTGAATATATTTAAACTAGGATGTTTCTCTAAGGTCTAATCAGTAGGAAAACTGTTGCCTGAGTGGGGCTGTTTCCAAACAACCTTAAGAGTATATTTTAGTTACAACAGCGCGTTTTAGTCCACTGCTTTGTGCATCATCTGCAAATTGAGCTATCGAATAAGCTCATTATATCTGTCTCAGGAATTTTCAAGCCATCTAAAACCTCACAAGGCAAGAAAAATAAAGAGAGACATCCAGCAATTACCAACAAATTGAGCCCTGAAATGTCAAAGCAAACCATCCATAGTTTACTAAAATTCAAAGACAAGAGGAAAAGGTCCAAAATGACCAAAGTCCTAAGTGTCATCCTCTGTGGACCATAAATGTCTACACAATTTTTTTAAGTAATACATTTAATAGTTGGAGTTGGATTCACTAAGAGACTACCCACAGAGCCGTTCCTCTAGCATGGCTAAAAAACTGCATGTAACAAGACAGGGAAAACAAATCTCCGAAGGCGATAACAAATTTTATGTACAGCTATTATGGTTGCATTTGCATAAGCAGCTGTTTGCAGCTGAAAGAACAAGACATGAATGTATGGTTGTACCTGACATCCTCTCCGTCCTCCAGCATTGACAGACAGATGGTGCACTTCTCATCTGTGTCCAGCTCCTCGTCATCCAGACACATTTTCAGGTCCTGGGGTATTCTCTGCAGAGACCGAGGCAAACAGGCTTTAATTATTAAAGCGTGTCATGCCGCTGCATGTTATGTTTATGCCACGGGTATCTCTGAGTCAGCCAAGAAAAGAGGAATAGAGCCACCTAATCATGGTTCCCAGAGAAGAAAAAAAAATAGACATCAGAGGGAAAAAAACCCCAATTACTTCTTCTCACTCACAATGTACCAACTGATCTGACACTCCTTCCACAGTATTTGGGTCATACTCAGTGCAGACAGTTTTTTAAATTCATTTCACGTACATATCTGCAGACAGCTGGATGAGTCATCCCTTGCCGTGAATTGTACACACTGCAGACCTGTCTCATTAAGTCCGCTAAAGGAAATTACTTTGACCTTTAAACTACTGGAAGTGTCACGACCCATTTCAGCCCTTGTCTTCACTCTTTGATGCTCTTGACCCAACACTGCCCTGTCCCATTCCCATCTTTCACATCTAAGTTCCACTTATTTAATTCCTAAATGCTCCTTCTGTACTACACATCAAAAAAAGATGTACCGCTCAGTTAAGAAAGTGAAAAAGGTGTCCATTTCACCTTTTTGTACTTATGGGGGAAAGTGAATCTCTCTATGGTGGTTTGCACAGCTCCGCGGTTGACACTGCCCAGTCTGTCCTCCAGCTGCAGAAGCTCCTACAAGAAGGAAACAACATATGGATGCGTGTCTTGATTTTTGGATAACAATGGGGCGGGGGGGAATAAAGTGAACTTGCACTTGTGTAATATAAAATATTCAAATGTAAAAAGTTGTGTGGAAATCGCTGTTTCAAGGAACAGGAATGAGCTTCGAAGAAAACGACTGCATCTTGTTCAAATGAAAACAAATGTCGTGAGATTAAAGCCAGCTGGACCGTTTGAGGCATCTGGAGCCCAGAGTTATTGGAAATAAGAAAATTGGTTACACACTCGAGCCTGTCCAGCGCATTGGTCACAGTGAAAACAATGATAAATTAGTGCAGACTGGTGTGTCTGCTAAGGAGCAAAAGCAGGAGAGAGAGAGAGTGAGAGATAGAGGAGAAGTGGCAGCACAAACCTCGTAGCTCTCTCGAACAGCAGACGCGTGGCGGGAGGGGTTGAGACTCTGCAGAGCCAGCAAGTGCAGCTGGGGATATGGGTAGTTTCTGATCTCATGGACAACCTAGAAGATGACAGATAAAAGAAGCTAGAGTCAGCTCTGCAGCACAAATCAAAAAAAGAAAAGAAGAAGAAACACAGGTCAGGCCTGGTTGCTGGGTATCGAGATTAATCTCACAAACTCAGAGGAGAATTGCAGAGAGTTCATCAAGACTGGTGTGATTGATTGTACTGAGGAAGAGGAGGCTTACCACTTGTGTTGAGGCATTGTTTCTGGGGAAGTGGTGCATCCTTGGAGAGGTCAAGTAGTGCTGATAGTGCTGCGGCAGCGGATGGATGTGATACTGGTGGGGGGGCAGTCCAGCATCTACACTTAGATCCCTGAGCAGAAAACAAAAACAAACAGTTAGACAACAACACACAAATCATTATTTTATTGATTCTCTGTAAAACTTGTCTTGTGATAACAGTGGACTTCCACACAGCGCAGTGGCCCTTCAGAACAACAGCGTTACCAGAACCAGTGTTTCCACAACAAGACATATTCTTTAGTGAAGTGTAACTTGCTTGAAGGTACGTGGAAAGATTGTGGCTCAACTAATATGAAAACATGAAATTGAATTCAGCATTCATTTCATATTTTAGTATCTAATAAGAGTCGATTTGCTTTGGGCTCTTTTTCAACTTGGCATTACACCCATTTAATGCGATCTAAAATATGACTGCGAGGCGATGGTGCAGTGAAACCAAAGCAAAATCACATAAAACAAAAACATATCTTGTCCAAATTAAATGATCAGAGCCTTGAAAATGTGTATCGTATTATTTAATGTAATTTCAAGAGATTTCTGTTGGTGTCGACTCTAAACCTGCATCACAACAACGTGCCTTTATAACAAGAAAATAAAAAATAGTTGTCTGCTTCTATAGCACTGGATGATGTATGATGAGAGGTGTATTTCTCACCAGTCTGTGCCCTCAGCCAGGTAGCGAGGCTGCTGCACCACAGGCTGAGGGGGCACATGAAGAGGGGGAGCAAACTCGTAGCCAGGCCGCAATCTGTGGGGCTGGTGAGGAACTCTCTCAGGGGTGCGTCTACTAAAACAAATAACCAAACACTTAAAAACATCCTGTTTTTTTTTCTCTTATGGAAACAGATATGATCTTAAATGTGACACCACAAGGCGAAGAGAAAAAGTGGTGTTATTCCTGCAAACTATCTGATTGAACCATAACTGAAAACATAAAAGCTAAATATTTTTTTTTTAAATCGCCCTGCAAACCCTGTTTGGATACCTGGAGGGTGGCAGGATGTGTCGGTGCTGGGCCTCGAGGATCTGTTGCTGGAGGAGGTATTGCTGGTGTAATGCCTGAGGTAGGAAGGAGGGGCAGGGATGTCCTGGAATTGGGGAGCGGGCAGGGGATTGAGGGGTGGGTGGAGCGGAGGGCCATGCTGGTGGCCGGGAGGGGCCAGGTGGGGGTTAATGCCTGACTGTGGCTGCCCTGGGTGGGGCATGGGGAAGTCCATGGGCAGCGGGGCCTGAGGACCTAACTGGAAGTGCCGGCAAGAGGTAGCATGGCTGTGCTGCTGCTGCTGCTGTTGCTGTTGCCGGTTGAAATGGGATCCTGTGGAGGATAAGGAGAAGTTGTCAGGCACCTGAGGGGAGAGATTAGCTGGAATTAATTGTGGGTGAAATGTGGTGTCACTGTGTGTGTGATATAGCATGTTAATGAAGCCCTACCTCTTACCTAGGGTGAAAAATACTTCTGTGGGGGTGGGAAAATGATGGTTACCACAAGTACCATGAACATGACAACCAGTTTCGGTCCTGCGCACAAAGCGTGAGTTCTCATTTCTTTAATTGCAATTCCGACCTCTGGATCGACTCCTGGTCTTCTGATTCACAGACAAGCGAACTGGATCAGAACAGATGAAATCTACCAGTATAAAGTCTTCAGCGCAGCTCAGTTCTTGTAAATTGTGCAGCTGACAGTGGGTCAGTGCAGCCATGCAAGTAAACCTTTAGTACCTGGCCGTCAGTAAGATATACATTAAACTATTTAGGTGCCAAGTCTCTAATTATACAAGCTTAAAGAAATATTCTCTCATTCTCAAAAAATGCCACCAGGTAATAAATTCACATTATTATAAATCTATGCTTCGCTGAACTCTACCGTCTCTTTGTGTCTTGCTCGTTCAGTATAGCTCTACTTGTTCATTCTCCCATATGAACATTCATGAGTTGAGAGGAAATAGCTTGAATGCTTTTTTTTTTTTTTTTAACTCTCTCCAACCACAGCTATTTGGCAACTGCAGTGAACAGACTGCTGTCGAGACTCAACAGGGAGATAGAGACAGGGTAGCTTGTGCTGTGGTGCAATATGGTTTTAATACTGTTCTTAAGCTGAAAAAAGACCTTTTAGATTATGGAAAGAAGAACTGAGACATTGCAGTAACAAATTCAGCTTTGATTAGAAACTTTTGAGGAAATCTTAGCCAAAAGGAGCAATAATACCCCTGGAGTGGAACAGGGCAAAAAATATACTGTGTTCTGTTATGTCCATTTGGCAGATGCAGAAGCAGTGAATTTTTACAGAAACCTGCCAGTTTAGAGATTAAAAAATGTGTAGCTCTTACAGAAGATGAAAAAATCCCTGTATGGTTTGACTTTAATCTGCTTTGACAGTGTAAAAAAACATGACGAATTGTGACGAAAACAGTGGAATATTTTTTTTCAAAAAAATCATGAGGAAATAGGCAAAGTCTACATTGCATTTACTGGGAGTACGCTTGAGAAAGGCAGTATGATTTTCTTTTCTTTTTTTTTTTTTTTTTTTTTTTTTACACAAACACACTCAGGATAAATATGCAGTAGGACCTTATAGCAATATTTTCTTTTTCTTAACAGGTTGTCGGTGCAACCGGGCAAACAAACAGTTGACCTTGCCGCCGCGGGTCAAAGATCTCAAGTCTAAACTTTTAAAGTAGCACACTGCGTTTTCAAGCGTCTCAGTGAAAACGATCACCATGAATGACAGCAGATAGACTCATTCAGGCCCTGTGATGGAGGAAGCGTGGAAATCGTCTATCTTTGTCACAGCAGGAGAGGAGGTGGGTGGGGGGGTGGGGGTGGAGAGGGGGCAGGTTGGGACAAGGGAGAGGGAGGACAATAAATGGAAATCAGCAAGAAGCACACTGAAGGTTAGGAAAAACACTATATTCTTTATTGAAAAATATTAGTATATGTGGAATTTGTGTTTCTTTTTCTCGTTTGTTTTGTAATAATAGTATAAATCCATGCAACAAAAATAAACAACATAGACTGAAGGCAAGGCCCACCATGCTCCATATAGGGTTAAAAAGAACAAAAGCGGCATCCAATGAGCAGACGTGTTGGCTACAGCACATGATTCCAGTACAGCAGGGTACATCTTTACTACAGAAAGATTACATTGGATTTTCACTAGTCAATGTAGAAAAAACAAAAAACAAAAATTATGAATCATAAATGTGACCATGCATTGAAAGTACTATTACCAGAACAAAAGGTAAAGAGAGACCACAACCAAACAATAAAGACGTTATTACTAATAGAGGATCTCTTTAGCAGTGCAGGAAAATAGGCATCCCTGTGAAATGGATAGCATTTTGGCCTTATGTTAGTGGGGGAAAATTGGGAAGTGATGAACCACCAGTGAGCATGTTTTGCTTACTTAATTGTTTAGTTTCATTTGCCTACTAAACGGCAAACAGCCCTGACAATTCAGTGTGATTCGAAGCTTGAAATTTGCAAAGGGAACAAAAGGATTACACAAAAATGGAGACAGTTATGGGAGGTTGTTGTGTGCAGGTGCAGTGTACTTTCAGTCACTTCAAGTGATCACGTAAAAACAGCATTTGCTGAAATGTTTAACAATAATAATAATGATTATTATTATTATTATAAAAATCGCACGCATGTGGTTCCAATTTGCATGCTTTTAATTTTTTCAATTACAGGTCGTTTAAATCACGTACATTGCACCTTGTGTGAAGAGAAGGAAGATGAGCCAAATTCTGGTGTTCAACAATGCAGTGCAGTATTTGAGATCATGCAAAATGTATCCACTTTACAGGAATTTACAGCATGTTGTCTATCAAGACTGGATGGGAGGTACACAATGACATTCAACTGATATCTAAAAAAAAGGAGCTAAAATGTTAAAACTCAGTGCTACAGCAACTTGACAGAAAAAAAGACAAAAAGGTGCTCTGTTCTAGGTGTTAGCTATTGTTGTTTGTTTTGTTTTTTTAGTCTGCTTAACATGGAAAAAATAAATCTATGGCTGAAATACATCTTAGGAAGGGGGGGGGGGTGCTTTTTTAATACCAATGTCGTCTTCTGATGGAAAGAGGAAATGAAGAAGGGATTCACAATACAGCTAAATGCAGAGAACAGGCAGAGGCCACGCCACACCACACAGCAGCAGATGATCATTAGCTACACAATGGGGGGGACGACAAAGATCTGATAAATGCAGAATGTAGAGCCAGCCTCCATACTATGAAACAGGGAAATAAGAACAGAAATAAAAGCACAATGAAATCACTGATGCCACTGTTATGAAATTAATGTTACACTGTAGCTTTATCATTGTTTTAACTGAGAATCGAACACTCGCGTTCTGTTTTTTATTTTATTTATTTTATTTTATTTTTTTGCAATCCGGCAGCTTCAAACAAACAAACAGCTGCTAGGTTGTCAATTAGCAAATAAATAAAAATAATCAGGAAAAAAAAAAAAGAATGAAAAAAAAAAGGCGATTGATGCAATGATGGTTCGGAAGTCTAAGCTCACCCGGGCAATTGGCCATGTATCGATTAGTCCATTGACCAATTGACACGGACGGTAATTAGTGAAATCACGGTGGTAAAAAAAAAAAAAAAAAAAAAAAAAACGGCGAGCGCTAGCAGAAGCAGATGATCTTCAAATGACATCATCCAGGCTCGAGATAAGCTGACTGGCTACACAGGCTACGTCTATTTTGCGGTATTTTTACAGTGCAAATACGGGAAAAGAGTCTTGGGTGGAAATAGCAATGCAAAGATTTTTTTTTTTTTTTACTATTATACAAATCGCACGTTTAAAAAAAAAAGGAAAGAAAGAAAATACATTTTCAATTAATATCGCTCGGATACGTTGGGATGTGGTTGTGACCGCACGCCCGGTGCGTGTGGAATCCTTTGTGAGAAATGTTTCCGTTCCAAGATTTAGCCTGAGCCAAGAAGCCAGTTAGCTTATCTTTAGCGGCGGTATTTCTTTAGTAATTAAACGCGATTAAACGCGGCAGAGTATATTATTCGATAGTTTATATAATCCGCAATTGATATAAGTTAAAGTAACGTCACGTTTTGCGAGTAATTTGACCGTTAATGTAAAGATAGCTAACGCGAGCTAACACCAAGACGGCTAGGCTCCAGCTAGCTAGCCAACAGCTGCAGTGAATATTAAGATAAACAGGGCACATGTTTTGGATCGATATGAATATTAATACCGTACCTCTGTTTCTTACTGAGCCGAATACGGGAAGAACCAGATATCCGACATGCACTAACACCATCCTGGGATCCTTATCTTATGATTCCGCTGGGTTATTCGGAGAGATTGGGTAGTAGTAGCCCATGCGGATCTACATTCAGGCGGTTGGTTGTTGCTGGCTGGCTGGCTAGCGCCACGGGCGAACCAAACGGATCGACTCTCGACTGTCTGACTCGCCTGGTTGTCGTTGACAAAAGCAGACATGTCATTTGATGTCCGGGGCAAAAGAGGGCGATGTTGCGGCGCAAAAAAAAAAAAAAAAAAACCAAGCGGCAGGAGGAGAAAATCTCCAGGTTAACTGTGGTTGTTTTGAACAATAATCAAGTTAAAGTTGAACTCGTCAAATAACCAAATAATGGCTCAATAACTGAGTTTACAGCTTCTCTGCAGCAATAGAAATCAATCAGTAATAATTAGCAGTTAATAAACAAAGTAATGACATCTATAAATATTTCATTATCAGAAAGTAGTTTATCCTAATCAACACTAACATGTCTAATACAATTATAAAAGATTAATTAATGATGTATATAGATATTACAATATATGCAATTAACCACGCCATGAAATATTATTCAACTAATTCATTACCTATTTTCTTCATTATATCTCCTTTATATTCCTTTGTTCATTTAACAGTTTTTTTTTAATCCGTATATTACTGTAACAGTAAAATCCCCCTTCATAAAGGAATATAAATTTGTAGGATTAATTAACAAGGCAATTAAAAAAAAGTCTGATTATGGTAAACAGGCTTTAAAGATATAAGTGTATATGCATACAGCATGTAAATCCTTTTGATTTATTCTATATTTTGTCTACATGACTATTTATACAAACTTTGTTATTAACAGCTCCACTTCCAATTTATAAACTGAATCAATTCATTTTTGTGAACTTCATTTGTTTACTTTTTCATGAATTATTTATGGCAAAAATCCCTGAATAAAAAGCAAGTATTTCTCTTGTTAGAAAAAAAAAAAAAGGTCTGATGGCTCTATTATTCTTTTGTATAGTGTATGGGTAAATTGAACAGGTGCCCACTAGAAGATCTACAGTAATTAGAAAAGCTTGTGTAAAGGAGATAAATTATTTGGAAGAACGGACAAGTAAAATGTAGAAACTCAAGAGGAAGCTTTTACCTTGGAGCAGTTCAGTTGCATGAATATTGTGGAAAGATTTATTTATTTTTTTATGTATTCCTGGTTAGTCTACATAAAATCCTTGCGTGCACTGAAGTCATGGTTATGAATTAGTGACCATGAGCCAACAGAGATTAGGTTTAAAAGGTAACTCATCATCATTCTGCATCATTTGACTTCCAGGTTTACAAAGTTTCCAAAAGTAACAGTAACCATCTCATTATGGACGTTTTCATCATTATATGACACAAGATTTATACCTAAACGGTTATTTGATAAACTAAATGTCAGATTAAATGTACTACTTCAGGATTTGAATATTTAACAGAAAGCCTGTTTTATAGACTGGAGTTTTAGTACATTGGAAGAATTTTGCCTTCAGGACATGTGAGAGTGGGTCCAATGAAAGATGCTATTGAATTGCACCATGGCAGTTTTAGGATTCTGCATTTTTGAATCTTCACCAGAATAAAAACTTGGATATCTTTTCCTCTGCTGATTTCATTTAGACCACACTTTTTTTCAATCTGTTTCTTATGAGATCGAGATATAAAAATCCCCTTTTAATCATGGGATATAATCCAAAAGCTAACAATTTGCTTTATTTAAATTCAGGACTACTGATATATTTTTATTGCACCATGTCTTACTTTATGATTAGACCTCTGTAAAAAAAATATATATTATTATTATTTTTTTATTGATTATTAAAGGTTATTCAGATATAATTAATGGTTCACGCATCAGTTTCAAGTGATCCACCTATAATGCGCTAACGAGAAACAAACGTATCTATTTTTAAGCTGTTATGTATACGTTGATACATTATAACCATTTATTAAATTATAGGATTTTAACCACATGTTGATATGGCTGCAAAATTTTAAATAGTGACAATACAGATAGAACAACATAGTAAATATAGAAATATTGATTTAAAAGCTGTTTTATTACATTTAAAGGTGCTAAGATGGTCCTATATTATTGTGTTTGAATAAAGATTATATCTATCTAGGGATTTTTTTAATGACAATGATAGTGATAATGATCAAAAAACTTTTTTGAGTCATAAGAAGTTTGACAAACAAATTTTATTCTCATTAGTTTATCAGATTGATAAATCTGGGTCTTGGTCTGGGTTAAAAAAAAAAAAAAAAACAGCGTCCAGTGTCGCCCCCCTGACAGTAGGTGTCAGTAGTGAGTCGTGAAGCAGGAAAGTCGGCAGCAGTGTCACATAAATAGAAGAAGACTTCATTCAGCCATTACATTCACTCACAGGCGGTGGTGGAGGACAGGTCATTAGCAACCCGACAAAATGCTATCCGTGAGAGTTGCAGCAGCTCTGGCCAGGACCCTGCCCAGGAGGGCTGGATTTGTAAGTATATCGATTAAAATATCTACACTTGATGTGAACTGTGCAGTAAACTCGTCAAATATCTTTGTGAACCTTGTGGGCGTGAAGGGTAATATTAACGCTACAGGCCGCTAGCTAGCTTGTCATCCGCGTATGAATGCGGCTTTAATCGCTACTAATCCGTGTGCGTTGCTATTTTGCTGTAATTTTCCAGAAATTGTTAAAATAAACGTGTTTTTATCAGTTGCCCTTGTGAAATGAAAGTCTTCGTCATGCAGCAAGCGGCGCTAAAGTTAGCACGGAAGCTAATGCTAAAGCTAGCTGCGAGCTAACGGCTCATTCAGCCACGCTGTGAAGGTCAGAAAGTCTGACAGCGCATGTCCTCTCCGCTGCACAGAGTTAACACCGGCTGTAGATTTCAAGTGCATTGCGTTTCGTTTCTACAAACGTCTCGTCGTCATGTCGAGTGAAATTTTATTTGCAATCAACGTGTAATTAAATCCATCTGTTATTGAATACAGGTGTCCAAGACCATACCGGCCGCCTGCGTTGGGGTCAACCACCTCCACACACACAGACCATGGCTGCAGAAAACAGGTGAGATCCTCAAACAACACGACTGACACTTTATCCTTAACCTCTATTCAGCTCTTAAAGGTGTTTGCTGAAGGTCATGAGTTATACTATGTCTTTCTAGCTGTACTTCTTAGCTTGTGTGTAAGATTGACAGCATAAGTTTCTGCAAGGTTATGTGCTTATTTTAACTCACTGGGCTAATTGGCTATTGACATTTTATTTGGGACACTTAACTAAAAGTACAGCAATCTAACCCAACAGTCTGGCTTTAAAGTCAACTGACACAAAGGTTATTATATTCAGCTATATTTCAACTGCAACAGTCTTAGAAAAGTTTACCTATAATACTGTGGCTGTGCACAGACTGACTGAAAAGGTTAAATGGACAGAATATAATACTGTACTGGGTATAGTCTGCATTAGAAGTGTATAACCTCTTTGTATTGGAACAATATAGACATGACAATATTCTTCACTAATGCTATGTCACCTTTGGCCTTCACTTATTCTCAGCTAGTGGGTGGATGATTATGTCCTCTAGAAAATTTCTTTGCTAATTGTAATGCTGTATATATTTATGTTGGTGACCGGGTGCTGGTTATATATGATTTCTATAAATGTATAAAAAGGAAATTCTACAAGTAATTTTATTTTAATGCTGTGCTACTACCAAAATTCATTTTGCTACCTAGTCTGATATCCACACATATGGAGTTCAGTCTTTCCTTAGTTTAACATTGCAAAAGTAATTTAGGATTTTGCATAATTTTAAAATGAACTTGCTCTAATGAATGAAATTACATTTGTGTCTTTCACAGGCACCGCCGAGGTGTCTTCCATCCTGGAGGAGAAGATCATGGGGGCTGACACCACTGCCGACCTGGAGGAGACCGGACGTGTGCTGTCCATTGGTGACGGTATTGCCAGAGTGTACGGGCTGAGGAACGTCCAGGCAGAAGAGATGGTTGAATTCTCCTCTGGCCTGAAGGTATATAAAACAAAATGGTCTTCTGCACAAAAAACTTCACAAAGACCATGTTGTACTTTATAAAGAAATGGTTAATTGCACCTTAACCTTAATTTTCTTGAGACCTTTCTTTTTTTATATGCTAAATTAACAGCATTCTTACAAGTAGTAATGTTTTTCTTTCTCCCAGGGTATGTCTCTGAACTTGGAGCCTGACAACGTTGGTGTTGTGGTGTTCGGTAACGACAAGCTGATCAAGGAGGGAGACATCGTGAAGAGAACTGGTGCCATTGTGGATGTTCCCGTTGGTGAGGAGCTGCTGGGCCGTGTGGTCGACGCTCTGGGAAATGCCATCGATGGAAAGGTTATTTGGATTTTTAATTCTTATCTAGTGGTAAATCAATCTTGGGGAAAAAAAAAATGATCTTTGAAAGGGGATCTGTCAAATGCTGTTTTCAGTTTATGTTGATTTTTAGTTGTTTAACATTGTTAATTGATGACATGACTTGTGATTTTCTGGTAGGAAGGAGTTGTTGCATATAGAACCTGAAAAATGAAAATATTTGATGGATTTATTGACCATTTAACATCTTGTAATTAAAAAATTTTAAAATGCATTTTTTTTCCCCCACACAGGGTCCCCTGGGCTCCAAGACCCGTAGGCGTGTGGGTCTGAAGGCCCCTGGTATCATCCCCCGTATCTCTGTGAGGGAGCCCATGCAGACTGGAATCAAGGCCGTGGACAGCCTGGTGCCTATTGGCCGTGGCCAGCGTGAGCTGATCATTGGTGACAGGCAGACTGGGTAAGTGCTTTGAAATGGGCACAGTGTCATTGATTAAATGAACTTAACTTTTAAATATTATTTTCAATTAATCGGGCACATTCATTCTCCAGCAAAACCGCCATTGCCATTGACACCATCATCAACCAGAAGCGCTTCAATGATGGAACCGACGAGAAGAAGAAGCTGTACTGCATCTACGTCGCCATCGGACAGAAGAGGTCCACCGTGGCTCAGCTGGTGAAGAGGCTGACTGACGCTGATGCCATGAAGTACACCATCGTGGTCTCTGCCACCGCCTCCGATGCTGCCCCCCTGCAGTACCTGGCCCCCTACTCTGGCTGCTCCATGGGAGAGTACTTCAGAGACAACGGCAAGCATGCCCTGATCATCTATGATGATCTGTCCAAGCAGGTGCGAAGTCATTAATGTCACAGCACAGCTTCAACGTATATCTATATTTGTTCAACATTCATTTTGTCAAAGAAATTAAAGAAAACCCCCCTGAGAAAAGCAGTAATTCCACATACAGCTGTAGTAAATGTACTTTCCTCCCTCCTCAGGCCGTTGCCTACCGGCAGATGTCTCTGCTGCTGCGTCGTCCTCCCGGTCGTGAGGCCTACCCCGGTGATGTGTTCTACCTGCACTCCCGTCTGCTGGAGAGAGCTGCCAAGATGAACGACAACTTCGGTGGCGGCTCCCTGACTGCCCTGCCCGTCATTGAGACCCAGGCTGGTGATGTGTCTGCCTACATCCCCACCAATGTCATCTCCATCACAGACGGACAGGTTTGTCTTTAGACTCTCCACAGTTGTCTACCAGACTCATAAAATATAGTTTTACACTTTTATATTGATGATCTTAATCTATTTGCTGCAGATTTTCTTGGAGACTGAGCTGTTCTACAAGGGTATCCGCCCTGCTATCAATGTGGGTCTGTCTGTGTCCAGAGTAGGTTCTGCTGCTCAGACCAGAGCCATGAAGCAGGTAACATTTGTCTTCCAGACTTTTTTTTTTTTTTTTTCCTTTTAAAAATATCTCATCAAGCAGGTTGCCACAGTCACAAATAATCTAACATTTTACATTTCTGCTCTTTCTACCTCGTAGGTGGCCGGTACCATGAAGCTGGAGCTGGCTCAGTACCGCGAGGTCGCTGCTTTCGCCCAGTTCGGTTCTGATCTGGATGCTGCCACCCAGCAGCTCCTGAACAGAGGTGTCAGGCTCACTGAACTGCTGAAGCAGGGACAGTACTGTGAGTGACTCTCTTTTTTAGAATCATACAACAGCAGCTTAGAATTAAAAAAAAAAAAAAAAAAAAAATTGTCTTCAAAAGCAAAATCCAGACCACTCAATTGTCTCTGACTTTGCTTCCAGCTCCCATGGCCATCGAGGAGCAGGTAGCAGTCATCTACGCCGGTGTCAGAGGTCACTTGGACAAAATGGAGCCCAGCAAGATCACAAAGTTTGAGAAGGCTTTCCTGCAGCACATCCTCAGCCAGCAACAGGACCTGCTCACTGCAATCAAGTAAGAGAAATTGTTTCAGTTGCTACATTTGATTTATTCCTTACTGAACCACAAGTTAACATGGGTGTTTATTTTATTTATTCTTTTTTTTTTTTTTCCCCAAAAACATTAACTTCTCTCTTTATTTCAGGGCTGACGGCAAGATCTCAGAGGCATCAGATGCTAAACTGAAGCAGATTGTACTGAACTTCCTGTCCAGTTTTGAGTAATGGTCAGCACTTCTTTTGTTCTTCAGTGAGCTACCCGTCTCTGTCCCCATTATGCTTATATATGTGAACACACTGAAGGCCAAAACCTCCATGTACAGATTTCTCCAAATAAAATTTTACAACCCTACCGTGCTGTAAAATTCTTCTGATTGTGCACTTAATTGCAGTAAGTGTAGTGTTTTAGGGTGGAGCAGGTTTCACCAGTGATGGAGGAGTAATAACTCGATAACAAACAGTACTTTTATTTAAACTCATCAGCTGTGGTTTTGAATTCATGTGTGAATGTTTCACTGTTTTAAAGGTTATGTGCATAATGCACATAAAGGAGTCATCTGCTGTTTAATGAGTTGTTCGTAGGAGTTAAGAGGTTAAATTAAAGGGTCCGGTTTGACTTAAACAACTGTCTGTTTGCTCTTCACTGATTTCAGTCAGAAAATAAGAAGTGAAGTGATGAGGTGAAATGTTTGATACTATGGTAATAAATTCAGTGACTCTGTCACAAACCATTTTTCTTGTATTGTCCTGTCTTATGTCTTCAGGCTTCAGCGAGAATATTTATTTTTACTTTTGCTCTGTTTATAAAGAATATTTCTGACGCCAAATATATTTTTTAAATAATGTGTAGCTCTTCTTTTTCTGCCAAGAAAGAAAGAAAGTTTCTAAGAACTGTTGCAGCTAATGATTTACTTATCACGGTTACTTCGATTATTAATCATGTTTATTAAGTGATAAATACGCAAAGCAGACGATTAATAAAAACAGGCTGGAAATCCATCACATTTGAGAAGCTAAACCCAGGGAATGTTTTTTTTTTTTTTTTTTTTAATTTTTGTGAAAACTTCAGCCAAAGATAAAACAATAATGCAAAAAATAGCACAAACAATTATGATTTAAAAAAAAAAAAAGCTGTTGCTAGAATAATATGTTCTTGACATAAATGTCCCAGTTCTATTTCTACACTGTAACCTGACACTTGACATTTTGTGGAGCCTTTTTACCATTTCTGTCCACTAGGTGGCCTTAAATCTCACAAGTAACTGGACAAAGAAGCACTGAGAAAAGTCATTGAGTAAAAATGGCAATACAGCAGTGTGGAAATACTTCAAATTCTGCACTTAAACACCATTTAACATCACACTATACTTATAGTGTGATGGTATCAACAGTAGAAGCATTTTACACCTCTGTATACCTTTATAACCATTGTTTTGAATATGTTTTGTAGATAAAGGTGGTTTGGATTAGATATACTTTATATGATGTATAAGATGATATAATAATAGAGCATGATTTATAGTTTGCATTCATTTGTGCAGTGTCTCTGAATTGTGAAGAAAAAAGTATAAAGCAGATGTACACTACATGTACCAGAATCTCAAAACCTAAGTATCTTAGTAAAATATCAGTAAAGTATCCACATTTAACCTTAGGTGCTTTAGGGGTCAACAACAGTTATGTTTGCTGACATTTAAAAAAAAAAAATAAGCCTAATTTTTTATGATGTATGTTGTTATTTTCAATGTCAATGTACTAACTCCATCACACATTACAGCACATGAATGTAGCAAACTTCCTCCTGTACAGTATTTACACTCAGTTCAGAAATTTTGTTACTTGCAATTCTTGTCAAGCCTCTTTTATTAAGAAGTCTATAAATTATTTTACTTGTCTTCCATTTCTGTTTTAGCTTTCGGCGCAAAACTACTACTTCCCACTACTGCACCAGCTGTCACAGGTAAAACAAGAAATTTCTCTTTTCCACCTTCCTATTGGCTGGCGTCACCTGAAACAATAATCAAATGAGATAGATGTTACAGCACACAACCAGTGCTTAAATCAATTACTGGTCTCTGACCCTCAGTATGAGATTGTTTGAGTGATCTTTATCTCGAGAGTGGTGTGACTGAGGAATGCAGTAGTATAAGGTAAATGCAATTTGTGAAAGAGGGTATTTATTTCACTGACAATTCTTTAGAGCTGTCATTGCCGACTAGACTCTGAGTCGCTTGTTTCTTGTCAGTGCTTGCCAAGCTAACATGGGACATGTGACAGAGACTGAATGGAGCTGCTCTCAATGAGAACAATTGTCGAGGTCAGCGTGACAACAAGAGAGAGCTCTGTGGAGCCACGGACGACATGATCGCTCAGATTTCAGTAATCCACATGAGCAGTTTTCACAAGACAAAACACATGTTGAATCATGATACAGTCTATGAAATATTCATGATAATTATTTGTTTCTAATTTCCATCGTTTGTGATATATAGCGGAAGAAAACCTGAATATGTAAGTCTTGATCTTTGCACCGTTACTTGTTGCAATCTCACCTCACAATTTCACCACTTTAAACTCACTATTTCTACATTTCTACTTGTCAGTGCATGTATACCGCCAGTTTTGAAATTGAAGAGCTTGTGCTGCCAAACTATAGGTCTTTTTTTTTTTCTGTGACTTAACTACTATGGATAAAACATCAATAAAAATATCTGTTCATGTTCCTCCATCAACATCACTCTACATTTCTTAAATGTGAACAAAGAAGTGCTGCTATGTTTCTAAATTAAATTATCTGAACGAGTCAGCAGAGTTTAGTCAATAGAGACAATGGAAAGTTTCTCTGAAAGAATTCCTCAAATTTTCCACATCAACTCATTCCTAAAGATTTACAGTGACGTACGTGTGACATTATTTAGAAAAGTCCAACTTAATCATCGATGGTTGAAGCGGGAGACCAAGTTTCATATGGAGCGAAACAAAACTCATATTCAAGGAGCAGTTCGGATTTGTCTTCAGGTGCAAGTTTGTCTAAAATGTACAAATTAAAAGTGTTTTCTTATGGATGATTTATAGTTGATTTATGATGGTTTTGCTGTATTTTCTGTATTTCAGTCAACTATAAACCAAGTTAGCCATTATCTAGTTATCTGGGGCTAGTTATCTGTCTATTACTTTTACCACAAAATTTATACATCTTATATCACACTAATTTTCTTTATAAAACAAAAAAATCAGATCTTAATAAAAATTTGACTAAATATTTAGTTGCATTCACAGAGTTGTGTTGTCTATTTTATTCTTTTCTCCATATAAAGTAGCTGTAAAGTATAAAGATTCTGCTGTTTTTTTTTTTTTTTTTGTTAGCTTAGTTTCCATCATTTGTTCCATAATTAATATGTAAATTTATGCAGACAAATTCTCCAGAATTAAACAAGATTTGCGACTTCACATGGAACATGTGTGTTTTAAGTTTGAACCTTCTAATGTGTGTTGTTATAAAGTTATTACTCTCACAGTATTGTATCTTACCAGCATGACAATAAGGAAGTTAAGAAAGGAAGTTAATGAGTTGAGTTGTTACATCCCATTTATTTGGTTGATAAAATAGCAGTCAGATGTGTAAATTTGAAGTTGACACAAATGATCTGCAGAAGTCAGAAGCTTGTGGTTATGATGACGTTAATATGATAAAAAATAATTTTATTTGTTGCTGTTGCCAGTGGTGATACTTACATACATGAGGAACCATGTGAGTCATGTGACAGCTGACTTGTCTGTACTTTTTTTTTTTTAAATTAGCTTTACAACATACATATTGCTACTTTACTGTTTTGTTTACTGTTTGTTGTCCAGCGCTGTTACTCACAGATGCAGTGTAGTCAAGGTTTAAAATGCTCCTGTATTGTATTCAGCTTGTAGATGAAGTATGTTTAGCTTCCTACATAACTACACACTACACATAATGAAAGTATGGGAATTGCATTTCCCCGAAGACACATATTTAAGTGGTTTTTCATGGAAAACTTAGACAAAAAAGCAACAAAAGCTAAAAAACACTTTGTTGTTCGTTCTTGCTTGACTGCTCAACTTGCTACACGACACAATAGGAAATAAACCAGAGCTGAAGTTGATGAGTTTGCTTTCTTTTTGTTTTCATTGTGAGTTTAACTTCTCTTTAGCCTTGTTTGCACAGTCAGTGTAATAGGATTGAAACTCTAAAACAGGTCTTTAACCTGGACTATCACAGCCAAGGATCAGCACCTCTTCACTGAAGGCACTTTCCTTTCCTTGAAGACCGACTGATCTCTTCTCCTATTAGAAACACCGAGTGTCTAGTTGCTACAATTGCTCATCAAAGTGACTCCTCCAGGTTCACAATACTGCTTGTACAACAAACATGTTTTACCATCGACATCATGAAACCAGATCTGCCTTTACATTTGCATGCCTGTGGTTTCTATGGTCTATCTACACAGACAAACAGTGACCCACCCAAACCACTGTTTTGTTTGGGAAAACTTCCCTCTCAGGTCTGTATTTCTGAGACTGTTTGGCTTTCTGAATCATGCAATCCCAGTTTATCTTCTTTGATTCCTAAATGACTCACTCTGCAGTCTTTTTATCGATAGGAATACACAGTTGCTGCAAAGGAATTAAACAATTTCATCGTTCACTTAGATCAAACTTGCCTTGTATTCTCAACAGACAAAACACACATTTCCTTCCTTTGTAACAAAGTAGCAAAATGGAGCTCTCTTTATTCATCTCATTTTTTTTCTCCCAGTATTGCTCTAAACAACTTGGTTTAAAGCTGCTTGGTCAAAAAAAAAAAAAAACATACACATGTAGATATTCATACAAATTGTGAAAAAAATAGACCAAAAAAATCAATTCACTGTATTTTCCATTTTCATTACAATGAAACAACATCAGGTGAGGGACATGACAGCAGGTAGCAGCAATCTGACTAAGGCCAAAAAAAACAAAAAACATTAACATAAAATATAGAATATCTGAGTTTAGGCTCCATCTTTTACGTTTAAGGACAGTCCAGGTTTTCTTATTCACAGGTGCCAGGCTCTCTACAAGCCAGCTTGCAGTGCGCACACTGACCCTCATTATATTCTGTGCAGAAGGAATTTCATTCATTCAGGATGGCAACATCAGACCAATATACACCAGAAACCACATTTCCAACAAGCTTATACTGTAAAAGCTTTTTTTTTTTTACTGTACGCATGCTGTACTGTATTTTGTTGTGTCATTCCATAATTAACTATGTTACACTGGGTTTTCTGCCAAACTTGGCAGAAAACATCTGCTTCTTTATATCTCAGTTAAGTGCAAGTACTGTCTTATGTAGTACACTTTTCTTCCTGTAATCAAAGTTTACTGACCACACCAAAGCTAGCGGGTAAAAGCCTGCAGGCTGTAGCATTGGCTCCACGTTGAAGAAATGCACAGAAACAGCCAGCAGTTAATATGAAAGACTTTTGCAGCTCTCTGATGTGTTTTTTTTAGGTCATTTGCGGTAATTGTAACAGATAGAGGCCCTGCACAGAATAGACTTTAAGGCCTCAGATTCAGTCAGTGCTGCCGTAGTGGTTCAAAGCGGAAGGGCTTTCCTGTAAACTGGTCGGTGAGACTTCTTCCTCCTGCGCCACCACCGCGTCGACTGGCTGTTCGAAGAAGTTGGACACACAGAAGACCTGCAAAACAAAAGCGTTTAAATTAGAACGTCAAATTAGTGTCAAATTAGTGTCATTAGATCTCTGTAACTAAATTATGCATTTTCTAAATCATTTGATTTGACTTTCCAGCTTCTTATTGTCACACTACAGTGTAAGAAAAGCACCGCTTTGCCTTGCCTTTGCCTATTACCCTTATTAAGAAATCTTCTGATGAAACTTACTGTGAAAATAGCTACTAAACCCCCTTGCAGAAGGCCAGCGAACACATCACTCCAGTGATGTTTGTAGTCAGACACCCGGGACAGACCCACATACACAGCAGTTGCAATGAGGAAGAATTGGATAGTGGGACGCAGAAGTCTTGACCATTCAGACCTCAGTCTGGCTTGAACATAGAGCTACAAATTTCAAAGGGAGAAAAGGAATTGATATTAGTCACACCTCAGCATACACATTTATATTTACAATATAGGTGTTGGGAGCTACAGAATGACATTATCTGATAAACTACAAATTACATCTAATGTTGTTTGAGCATGTCTAAGTACTCATGTGAGGTTTAGTCTATAAATAGTTTTCGAAGAGAAAAATACTTACAACAAGGAACAGCATGCAGTACATAGAGAAGGAAGAGTGGCCAGAGAAGAAAGACAATCTGTTGGACACAAACAAAACCGATACAACATAAAATTACACACAATCGCCTAAATCAAGTCACTTTTCATGATAAATGCACGTTCTTCTCTTATTTAACTACATTGACATACATTTATGGATGGATTTTACACATCAGAATCAGTTTACTGGTTGTGAGCAGATCTACTATATGAGAAATATAGTAATGAAGTCTGAACCTGAAGTCTAGCATGTATTTGTCATGTAATTCATGTCCATTACCTGGCCTCATCTACCAGAAACTTGTCTCCAGTGCAGGTAAAGTTGTCGATGTATCCACCGGCTTTGCAGTTGATGCGTTCCCAGACAGGCTTGCACACGGCCAGGAAGTTTGGCCGTAGGCGGCCGATGGAGTACTTGGCTATGTCCGTCAGAGACTGGCTAGCAGCAGCTCCGAACACGTAGCTCCCCACGGCTTTGTAGACACAAGCCACATACTTGGTCCCTAGAGTGTGGTTCTTGATGCGAGACATGTAAACAGAAAGGCACTCGCCACACACGATCTGTAACAGTGACATGTTTAAACAATTAGTGACCTTTAAACTAACAGTGACACACCTCAACCAACACGACAAACTAAACAGTCGGACGTCTTTTTGCTTTTTGTAGTGACACTGAAGTAGAAGAAGACTGCTGACGTACCACAATGAGCGTGAAGGGGATCATGACTCCTCCCAGCAGCTGATAGGATATGGTGTCCTCTTTGAGAGGATATCTGATGGACTCATCGTTACAGAAGAAACCCCGTTTGAAAGGGTTGTGTTGTGGGGTGAGGATAAAAAATGGAAGTCCAACTGTTAAAAAAAATGAATAGAGGCAGATGAAAATCATACACTTGACCTCAATGATGACCACACGCCTTCAAACTCATAACTTCAGAATGTTACACAAGTAATTGCAGATATTGTGATTGTGATTCAGACTGTTATAAAACGGTTATAATTATATGACTTAGCAATATCAGGACGTGACATGTGGGGGTCACGCACACACGCACTTCCACTTTTAATTTTTTTTTTTTTTTTTTTCCCAGAACTGGCTCTTGTGGAATTTATTTCACTGAAGTGAAAGCGTTTCTGGGTTTCTGGTTGAGGGCGTGAAGTTACATAATAACTGAACTGTTGCAAAAAAAAAAAAAGAAAAAAACTAACACAAGCCCACAGGGGAAAATACTGTAGCAATGTAGCAATACAATCTTGCCTGTATTCAAATGAAGCTACATGTTCGACTATGCAAAGATAGTGAAAAAATGAAGGCAGGATCAGCTGAGGGCAGTCATCATGACGTTGATCTGTACCTGAATCGACATCAAAACACACACAACAAGCTCTGACATGTTCTGGTTACACACTCTTTATATCTTCTTTTCCTCGCATGTTTTTGTATCTGTAGCTTCTCGGATTATTTACAAATCTCAATTCAGATGAGGAACATGGCCGCTGGCAAGAGTGAAGTCAGTAATGAGCTGTTGGGAATTCCTCCAAGTATAATCACTGGCATCAATGTTTTTTGAGGTTTTTTTTTTTTTTAGGCTAAACAAGTTACTGCACTGTCACAATCCTTTGTGGAGGGTTGTTAGTTTAGACCTACTGCAGGGGGAAATTACACAGAAGGATGTCTTTTGGAATTTCAGAGGAAGACTGGATGTTTGGAAATGACATCAGTGGATTAAAGTAATCTGATCATGCATCTAATCTTTCAAAATACTATTCAATTCAAACTGGGATGAAGCCTTCTATCTCCTGAAAATGGGTCCAAGATAAACACACACACACACAGACAAAACAAAAGAAAACAAAAGCACATAGAAAAAAGACACGACAATGGTGGAATAATCACTTCTGATTCATTGGTAACGTTTAATTATCTGATTAGTCACTTTTCCTGCGGGTCGTGTTTATGATCTTGTACAGTGCTGCAGTTGTTGCAAAAAAAAAAAAAAATAAAAAAATAAAAAAATATGATGCCAATGATTATTGGCTGTGTCTTGAATATGCCTCCAGATATTATACTTCTTTAGTTAAAGAAATTTAGTAGAAAAAAAAAAAAAAAAACATAAGCTTATGTAACCAAGAATAGATGGTAAAGCTGTTAACACAACATTAAAATTTGAACATTTTGGCTTAAAGATCAAATACAACTGGTGGTGAAAAAAAGTAGAAAAGGTTTTTGTAATTAACAAGTAAAACAGTCAGGAAATGACTGATATTCAGTGTCTATTATATATATACAGTTTTCATCCATCACAGAAGTGTTTATATATTGTGGTAAACTAATTCTATGTTTGCTTCAACAAAAGATGTAAATACCCCTCTCCCTCCCTCCCACCACCACTACCTGATTGTACAGGAGCATCCAGAGCAACGCAGCAGCAGTAACATGTAAACTACACTTATAGATTTAAACTAAGTAAATACAGGTTAGAGATTATTGGTGGCAGCTCTCAAACAAAACGAGAAGATCGTTGGCGTTCAGTCAGATGTGTGGTTTACCAACAAGACAATAGTGTGCAGATTAATGCGTCTGGAGCTGTGTTTGTCTAAACATGTCTAATCTTTATCAAACTGAACTCCCAGTCTTCAGATTCACAGCCTTAAGAGACAGATTCCTTATGCGAATAATCACTGCAGCATTGTCAGATACAGTTTGTCAGTTTATAGTCGTGCTTCTGTAAATCTCTATGCTATGATTACATTTCAAACACTGAGCTAAAAATATAGCTTTGCTTGGAAAAAAAAAAAAACACACAGGGTGGGACTTTGTTTTGCCTATATTTTTTTTCCTTCTTTCCTTCTTCCTTCTTCCTGCCCCGTTTCCTCAAAGCTCAGCTCTCATCATGCGTGTGTATATGACTTTTATGCAAATCGTTTAGATAGATTCGTTTAAAAACAGTCAGATTATTATCAAATGTCTCCACCAGAACATTCGTTCACAAGTCATTTCATTTAATGTCTGTGGACCACTTTAAATGAGTAAACAAGACAGGATTAAATAGAGAGGATTAGGTTAAAGCGACATACCGAGGATGAGACAGGTAAAGTCCAGCAGGATGAGAGGGATCCCTGAGGCTTCAAACATGTTGCGTCCTCCTCCTCGTCCTCCGTTTCTTCTTCTGCTTTTACTTCTTGTTGTTGTTTCGGTGTCAGTGTTGAAAGTAAAAAATGTGCGGCTGTCCCGGCTGCGTTTAGGCGAGACGAGACGCAGCTTTTCTGCCGCACATGTCTCGCTATTCCAGCACAAAATAATTAAAAACACACCAGTGTCATTGCGTTACCACCAACCCAACTCCAGAGGGACTGTCCGAGACAGTAAAACTAGCAGGGATATTTTTTTTAAAATGTATATATTTATATATGTATAAATATATACATATATACTCTAGTTAAAAATACGCAACTAAAGGCTAAATCTAATCTAACACCACCATATATGCGATGAACCTCTCACCCTTTTAACTGCTCACAAACCATCATAACACCGCAGGGTTTCTTGCGCTCATGATACAATTCAGCGCTCGGATGAGACATGACCGGTGAAGCACTGACTCAGCCGCTCCGCACCCGCTCTGATTAATGCTGCCTTCAGGTACAGCTGGGAGAAAAAAAAAAAAAAAGAAAGAAAGAGAGAGAAAAAATCTTCATGAGAAATAAAACTGGAAACAGCTGACAAATTGTAGTTCAAGAGGTTATTGAACTAACACCAAAATTTATTTAATGGCTGGAAATTATTATTTATTGATTTATAATGAATTAATTAAACAATAAACCGGTTTTGTAAAACACTTTAATGTTTGTATCTGATGTAATTTTAGACTTACAACAGCACATTTGCAAAAGAATAACAGATTATACGATTTATATAAGATTTATTATAAGATTTATTATTACACTGTACAAGTAAACAGTAACTACTCTTGTATTACTTGTATTTACTATTAGTAATTGTAATAGTAAATAGTAGACACACAACCATATTTACAAGATTAGTAAGAAATGTGACAAATTCCCTTTTGGATTAATAAAACATCTGTGTATCTAAATATGCAGAGTTGCAAGCTGTTGTGTGCAGATCACGTGTTATGTGGGTTTGTGATTGTTTATTGAAATGAACTAAAAAGCTTTTTCCTCAGGCAATCGAGACAAGACAGCTAATACTCAATGTCAGTATTTGTGGTTTGGGTTCCAGGGATTTTGTCATTGAAATGTGATTTAATTAACTATTTACAAGGCCTTATTGGGATTACCATAAATTTTGTAGTTTACTGTGGTATTAGTTTGGGGTCCCATATGTTTTATAAGATGTTATTTAATTATGAAAAACATTAGCTTCTTGGCTTTTCTATAATTCTACTGTCATTTAGATTGTACTTTCAAGAATCCGTATGTGTGAAGTGAAGCGTGGTCTTAAAAGTTTCATTAAAATTTTCTGAGGTGCACCTGAATGCAGCACAGGACAGGGAAGTGGTAATAGGAGTTTCGGGCCTATCCTGTGTCTGTGTTGACGTTACGAAAGCCGTCGGCCCATGCGACGCTGCTCCTCCTCCTCTCCCCTATGTGCAGACCCCCCCACCCACCCCTCACCCCCACAGGCTTAATGAGGTTACCTCAATATCACTATTAATAAAGCAGACCTTTCTGTGTCCACATGGATCAGATAAATTCAGTTTAATTTTTCCTGTATGGTTCATAAGGAAGAAATCCATCTTATTCATGTCAAACAGTGTTTTTAAACCCAAAGTTATTTGTAATATTGGCTACCACACAATAAGGTTTTGGTGTAAATTTGTAGCGGTGATGAAAACCAACAACTGGCAGCCTCTGTATGTTGACCCATGAGTCAATAACATTCCTTTCAAATTAACTGTACAGCAGCAATAGCAAAGGCAATGTGAGGGTCTTTCATATTTTTAAAGGACCAGTGTGTAGGATTCAGAGGGATCTATTGGGAAAAACTGAATACAATATTCATAGTTATGTTTCTATTAGTCACTCACCTAAAACTATGGATCGCTGGGTTTTTATTACCTTTGAATGAACCTTTTGGTGGTGGATGGAGCATTTTGTTCTGTTTCTTGTAAAAGTTAAGCGTGGAAAACTGACAAAGTAAACTTGTACTGAATGCCTTCCCTTTCAGGATGTTGTGTTAATTATTTTATTATTTCCTCACTATTCTAATGTTGCTGTTCATTCAGCAAATTTTATTTATCTGCATGTCGGAGTGTCTTATGGGTAAGATGTTGCCCAATAACTATTTCTAATGTGGGTAAGTATCATTTGTAAGTTGATTTGAGTAAAAATATCTCCCAGATGATTACACGCAAATAATAATTTGAGCTCAGCAGTGGTTATCAGGCCGTGTTGTCAGCCGATGTCATTCTCCAACCCTGACCTTATTTAAACCTTATTTAAGTTAGAGAGCCTTTAAAATTCAGTGTTTACCAAAGTAAAGAATAAAAGTTGAAACTCTGCCAGATCACCTGTATTATAGTAATTCAGACTCTCACGGGCCACAATGACTTTCAGGGGAAGAAAGTGAAAGTGAGCCATTGTCCTTCGACCTTTGTTTCTTGAGTTTTGGTTAAAGGAGCGGGTGTCTCCTCGTTTTTGTTGACCCTCTAGGATAATTAAGGTGCTTTAGTGTGCGTATATAAAAGCAGAAGATGTGTCTGTGACCTCTTTGTCATCAAAATAGTATGTAGGCCATTGGGGGTGGTGGGATGGGCGTATCAACAAAACCTGTTTATTTGGTATCAGTAAAGAGGAAAAGTGCAAAAAGACAAGTAAAAGTGATGATGATCATCAAACCAATATAATACTGGTTATGGTTTTCACAACTGAGAAGCAATAGAAAAGGTGTTTCCTTCATTACTTGTCTTATAACTGACACTTAAATCACATGTAACTACACAACTATTAAGTAAGGTGATTTGTATCATGTTCTGTTTGTGAGTTTCCTGATGGGAAAATAACATAAAAGAGACAAACATATATCACATTGTTCATACTTTTATTAACACAAAGATATAAAACAAAAACAATTTGTTTTGATGTCAATTCCCATGGACTCAATTACATTTTGTCTTTTCTTTTGACATTATCTGAAACTCATGTTCTCTGGGATGTAAAATTATCTTGAAAACCACAGGAAGAACATGCATAACGATCTCTATCTCGTATCATATCGTCTGCTTCCTGGAGTTCATATGAGCTTCAATTTCTTGTTTGAAGAGGAGCTCCCCCAGCTGGCCGTGTGAGGCCTCGCTCATGGCTTTAGTCTGCATGCACATCTTGTACTTGTCCGGTGGAAGCTCATCTGCGCAGTTCTTCTCGTGCCACAAGTGGAAAAGTCCACGAGATGGAGAACGGATCACCATCAGCTTACTGTGAAGGTACTTCCTGTAAAGGTGCACGTCCTCCAACCCCCAACCTTTGATGCTGCGGTCAAAACCTCCTGCCATCAAATTACACAAAGTTTAGACATCCACAGTGAGACAGTGAGGATCAACAGTTTAACACTATTTACACATAGTAAGATTTAAAATGATGAAATAAGGGAAAATGACTGGTGATGACACAACCTTCTTTATTACCTATGTTGATGAAATCAGACCTGTATTGACATGTCATGCCAAACCCAAAATCTCTCCAGAAGCCAGTTTCCTTCTTTATCACCTAAGACAAAAAGAACAGTCTTTTCATTGTAATCTAATTCTTGCACTTTAATTTAGCCGTTTGTGTTTTATTTGTCACCTACCAGCTGTTGTTGAAGAGAGGGTATAAATGTCTGATTACTGTAGATGATAGATGGGTTGTACTGGCTGAACAGCACTGGATAGTACACTTTCTTACCTAAAGACAAAAACAGTTAAATAGTTGTAGTAGTATCAAGTATATCTCTCTCTCTCTCATCTTTACTCTCCAGTGCAAAAAAGGTATTTTATGTATTTTTCATTACGTGCAGCAACAGCAGAGGTTTGATGGGAATGAAAACAGAACTGGGTTGTTAGTATGAGGAACAACGAGCACCGAGCTTGAACAAAGATATAAACAATTCTCTCCTCCAGAAACTGACGTTGCAGAGGTGAATATACAAACTGACTGCTAATTGATCTGAGGAAAAACCACAGTCATTTTGATTTTCCTGAAGATCCTCACAAAACTCATTATTCCACAGTTAATCTTCTTTGTGGCCGTGTACAAACCGTGACTGACTTGAAGTTTTGTTGTTTTTTTTATGTGAATTGTGTGTGTCACATTCATATTTCTGTTAGAGGTGTTCTCTCTTTTATGAAAGACCTTTTTGAAAGAATCCTCCCATAGGCTGGTAAAAGCCCTCCTGTCCTGCTATATAGGACCTGCACAATGTTTATGGTTCAATTATCATTTTCATTATGTTGTGTCCCTCAGTGGGTCTTACTGGTTGTTTTGTGTCTCTTTATAGTCATTTTGTGTATATTTATGGGTGTTTCTTGTCTCTTTGTGTGTCATTTTAAAAGCCTTAGAGCTCCGTTCAAAGGACACAAGCAAGAAATAACAGTCAATTCCCTCAGATGGTCTGAGGTCAGGGGCCGCCCTACAACCAAAAGCAAAAGTTAAGCCTGATCTGAAGTTACTGATCTTTAAGTATATGTATAGTATATGTATCATTTTTTAACTATTCCCATCACCACCTGACACATTCTGACATGTATCTCACCAGGCTCCGCGTTGAGACGACAGGAATTTAAGAAATCAGCGGTGAAGTGAACGTCAACATCACAAAAGAACAGTAGGACGTTCTGGCTCCGCCTCCAAGCCCTGGTGCCGATGTCTAAGCCTCGACCGCGTGAAAACTCCTCATCCAGCTGAATCAGCGTGAAGCTCCTGAACCGAGTCTCTCTGAGGTGAAGAGGAAGGAGACACAGATTAATCAGGTAAACTGAAGCCTTTGAGTATTTCAGTTTAAATGTTATAGATCATTCAACCTTCAGACAAAGTCTCATTCCAGTGTTACATGTTACAGGTAACAGTAGCTCTTATAGGATCTTCCCCTAGAAACCTAAAGTAAAAAAGAAAATATTCTGTATTATGATTTTATCATCCCAGCCTGTCCATTGAAGGGGGATTACTTACTCCCTGGAGGTCTAGGAGTGTCAAACAACCAGTTTGTTATTAACCTGCTGCTCTGAAACACAACTATCATCTAACTTTTTTATTTTTATTCTATGGACAAAATATCTGCAATGCAGCTCAAACAAAACAAGAGGAATATAGAGATTTCATCACTGTCCTGCAGTACTCTGTCTTGACTCAGTCACATGATAGTAAACAACTGTGGCTGATTGTCCATCTCTACCACATACAGTATTATATACAGTAGTTTTGTTTCTTAAAATTTCTCAGTTTCAAAGTTTCTCAGAATTGAACGGTTGAAGCACAGTGTTACAAAGTAACTAGGTATATTTGCCTAAGTAGTGACTTGATTACCTGGCGGTCTGGTCCATCATGGCTTTCACTTTGTCAATTTGATCTCGACCAAAGTAGACAACAGTGAGGTGAACTCTGCCGTCTTGTTGAATGCAGACTTCTCTGAACCAGAAAACACAGAATGGGACATTTAAATGGGATAACATTACAATAACATACATATAAGGTAAAGTCTTAGATAAAGTTTAACTTCATAAAATGCAGTGGACAGTTCATTGTGCTGTGCACGATAACCTGAGAGATCTGGATGATTCACGGTGGAGATCAGAAATGTAATTCTGCTCCTCTTGTCTTTGACATCTGACAAAGTAGTCTGAAGTATTTATGGACTCAGAAAAAAATGATTTCAACAGTCTGAAACTCTCAACTCTCTTTCTGACAGTTAGAGCGAGGAACTGAGAGCAACCTCAGTTTTCAAGGAGCTCGGTGTGTTCACTGGAAAGTGAAGTCTCACTTAAGTCTTGTTTCACTGCTCCTGATTTTTTTTCATAGATAAAACAAACAATAAAATCCACATCAGTGAAACTAATGTTTAATATCTGTAAGTTTACCATTCTCTCTGAAGGTGTTTCTCAGCAAAACCACTTTATTAAAAGGATCTCTAACTAGTAAGAAAGGTAGTTACAATGAATATGCTAAAAAAAAAAAACAAGAAAACATAGTTAGAAACACGTGAAATATTTTTGTTATTCAGAAAATCCTTACAATTTAAGATTCAGCAATGGAGGCAGCCATTATTTAGCGTGTGCAATGCATTCTGGGAAGATGGCGTCAAACGGTTGTGTCGTGTTGACAGGTGAGCTACCACAGTTAACTTCCCCTGTTGCTACAGCTGAAAAGGGAAAACACTGCCACACTGTGTGGATTTTGGTTGTAGTTTCCAGTCGAAGGGCAGCAAGAGAAGAGGTGTAAACCTTCACAACTGCTTCCATCATGATGAGGAAAAAAGAAAAGAAGATATTTGTGGACGAGTACAACTCCCTAAAGACCCGTGTGACCACAGCTATTCCAATGTTCATTTAATATCCAACCTGAAACTAACTTAACCACGGTCGTGCATAGCGAGTGAAAGCTGCTCCAGGAAACATGAAAGACAAGAGACACTGGATCATCTCCTGCTAGGATGTAAACAACCCACTGCTACAGTTGAACCATCAGACACTACGATCATGGAGGAAACCAATGATCCACCAGTTAAAGAGTTCAACAAGTCAGACCGATGTCAACAAGTCGGATGCAGCTGATGTTCACTATCCGGGAACAACTGACTAACCTCACTGAGGTAAACATTTAAACTTTTTTTAATTGTATTATTATTATCATAACACAGTTTGAGCCATATTCTTACCCTGGACAGCTGCTGACAGGAAGCATAGCTCTTTACAACAAACACTCTCCCTCTCAGTTGACATTAACAAGCAGTAGCTTCATAGACAACATTGATTTTGCTTCACTCTCGCTCCCTCACTTCTCTGAACGTCTTCGGTTTGATGTAAATTTTGAGTCCTGTCTTCCTTGTTGTCCTCCTGAACCTGTCTAGTTTCAAACTAGGCTCCACCAATTTGAAGTCACTATCCAGATGTAAACAACAATGGCGGCCTACGAGTGAAAGAGTTTTCTAAAAAATTCTAAAATTCTGAACTTTAATACAGCTGACGCCAACATCAATCTTATGAGGCCAACATGTCTTACTAGTCGGGATCCTTTTAAAGATAAGGTTTCACGTACTTCTCAGTGTGTTAGTTAAGATCAATAACACAAACACATTCTGTGCAATGAATGAGCAGCGATGTGTTCACAGATTCTCAGTTGATACCTGAAGTTGTTGATGAACTGCCTGAATGTGTCCGGTCTCTTGGAAAGAGGTACGATGATGTTGATGAGCATGCTCCGCGTGTTCACAATGTCGCTCTTCACTTTCATCACTGGACCAAACGGTCTGAAGAGGACAAGTTGGGTGAAGTCCTGGGACCCGTCGCCTTTAAACATCAACTCATAAAAGGTTCCTCTGTCTCTCTCTGTACGAGTCAAACCTGTGACAGAGAGAAGAAGAGAAAAACCTCTGTATGTTATTAACAGATGATGTGATGATGATGATGATTTCATTTTATTTTAGTGATAAAATTGGATTTTTTTCCCCCAAAAGTATAGCCTTGTTATATACGTTTTCCCATCTACGCAAGTTGTACAAGTATGACTTGAGTTTCATACATCAAAAGAAAGCCAGAAAAATAAACAAAGCTACTCAACATTAACCAACAAACTCAGTCTTCGTTAAGAGGTTAAGTTTAGAAAGCTTAGGAAAACAGCCAACGGCTCAGGACAGTTGTGCAATCTTTGCAGCTGAATGGAAACAAGGAGATGGATAATGAGATCAGCATAGATGTTTCAGGTGTAGTTGACTTATTTTTCTTTGCTAATTATGAATAGTATTTGAGCCACAACTGCAATGTGTGTTCACTCTCTCATAACCAGTTAGAGCTGAAACTAGAGTTAAATCATAATAAAGATACAGTGATCGCACCATCAATTACATCCATGGCTCCTGACAGCAGAATCCTCCACAGCCACCGTTGGCCTATTGTTAACTCACATACAAGAAAATTAAATGAGTCGTGTAATATAGAATTTAAATTTGACACAACTAGATCACCGCTGTATTTACAAATAATCGATAAAGCTGTGTTATGTCTCTTTATGTGACAGTGATAAAATATCTCAATACAATAACAAACTGATTAACGATGCAGAAGGAAACAGCACTTTCAGATTATAAGGTTTCCACCTTCCTTGCTGGCATGATGATCCAGACTGGACATTGGCCGTCAATGTCTCGGCTGTCTGTCCACTTGAGTTTGTCCAGTGATGGTTTGACAAACATTTACTGAGGTTTACCAGCTGTCCACCGAGTATAAACACGTGGAGAAGATGAATGACTGAACTCACCCTCTATGAAGTCTGATGGGGAGTATGTGTGCTTCCGCCTGGTGTTGTCCATATGTTGCTGAGGTCCATTTAAGACATGCAGAGCTGTTTCCACGGTGCTTATCAACTCGTCCCTGCGGTCCTTCCTCACAGGCCTCTCCTCAGGGTGCCTGGTCAGCCCTGTCTCCAGCTGGTACACCCTGAGTGATGCAACAAAAAATACTCCATTCTGTGAAGAGGCAACTTTTCATGATGAAATACATCAGGAGCAGTTTACATAGTGCCACAGGAGGCCCCGGAAGCTTTACTGTTACTGTTCTGATGATGATGATGGACAACTGTCCCACTCACCTTCGCAGAGTAAATGTGTCAAAAGGAATCACTGCATCTTCGCTGGGCAGCTTCACACCTGAGTTCACCTCAGCCTGGTTCAGCTGAGAGCGGAAAAACTCCTGCAGGACATGATGTAACATTTACTACTACATTTATAATGTCACTCTTCATTTATCTCATCAGCCCACATGAACACTGCATCATTTCCTACCTTGAGATCAGACTGCGTTGGGGTTTTGTGCAAACTCTCCAGACCCTGAGGCAGAATCCCTTTGGTTTTTGCTTTATCCAAAGACTCCTGGAGCTGCTGGGTCCTCTCCTGGAGAGCTTCCTTCAGCTGGGCTATCTGCTTTGTCAGGCTGTTGATGTAATGTCTATGAGTGTCTTCCCTCTCCTGCAACAAAGCCATGTATCCCTCCTTACTGGTGGCCCCTCCGGACCACAGCAGAGACTGCTGGCTGCTGTGAGATGCAGGTTTACAGGCCAGGAGGTAGAACAGCGACAGACAGCAGCAGAGGCCCAGCACGATGAGGCCGACACGAGCCACCAGGGCCAGCAGCCACCGTTTAGACATAGTGGATTGTATTTTTTATTTTTGAAACACTTTTCAAACACTTGAGGCTTATAAAATCATATCTGTTCTTATGTCATGTGGTGATGCTCCCACAAAAAGATAAACAACCCATAGTTCTGAACTATAGATTAAAGAACATAGTTTTTAAAAAAGATGTCCTCTTGTATTCTTATATCATCCTCATGTGTCACATCCTCAGGCAGCATCTTTCTCAGGCGTCTGGAGATCATCACCAAAGTTTTAAAAGTCCCTAAAAAGACAAAGAAACATTTTAAATCAGTGAAATATATATTGCATGTTATGGGCACATTCTGTGAAGACTTCATCCAAAGAGGGATTTTCTCTCAGGATTGAAAAGACTTGAGGAGTTGCAAAGGTTCAATATTTCATCAGAAAGAATGGTCTACCACACTAGTGGCTTTGTGTGCCTGTACTTTAGTAATTCATCCGACAGTTCTTGGTATATGTCATTTGAAATAAAAAATGTCTGGCCATAAGATAATGTCACCGAGATGGCAGAGGAAAGAAAATGATTCATCCTCTGGGGATCATGAATGTCAGAATTTCACGGCAGCTCATTTAGGAGTTGTTGATGGATTACAGTCTGGACCAAAGTGAACTGAACAACAGACTAAAAATAAAAAGTTAGAGAAAAGTTGTCCATGGACCCTTTGGAGCTGTGTGACCGTCAGGTTGTGTTGAAAGGAAATTGACCTAAAGTTAATATGCACCAAAACAACAAGCAAAAACAACAGCAACAGTGTCAGATTATATCTTATTCTCTTATCATGAGAAAGTCTCAAAGGAGTTTACACAGAGACAGAAGTAAAGGTAGGAGACAAAGACAGACTTGAAGCTAAACTTATAACATTGAACAAAATCCAGAGACAGTCAAAGTTGAAGCAAACCAGCCAGCCTGGTCTGTTTTATCCTCATGTGCCTCAGTGTTTTTGTGAGCTGCTAATTTCATTACCGGTCCGTAGCATGTGCCACCCTTCTCAGTGCCGCTGGACTGTTGGTCAAGTTTTCGTTTGACTGCAGTAAAATGCACAGAAAGAAAAATAACCTGACCTTACATTCACTCTGAGTGCCACGATGCTGAAGGTGGGTAGTGACGGAAACAAGCATTTCTCTGTGTGTCCGTGTGTGTGTGTGTGTGTGTGTGTTGCCATCATCAGTTTATTCGAAGCACAGTTGGCTCTTTATTGCTCAGGTAGAGGCTGATCTCATGAAAGACTTGCTTATGTTTCCAGGTCCACCCAAGCTATGTGTGTACGTGTGTGTGTGTGTGTGTGTGTCTGTCGTGTTCATAACATGCAGACCCTTTTAAAGCAGTCCCACCATAAGGATCAACACTCCACTTTTAATAAAACATTTCAGCATGTTCTGGCATACTAATAAAATCCTTCTACAGCATCAGCTTTTTTTCTTTTCTGCAGCTTAAATATTACAGCTATGGTTGTAATCTTTCATCTCCGTTGACCCATATAAAGGCCTGTCGTCTATTAAAAATCAGTGCAAAGCTTTCATCTTGCTGTCATCTCAGCTGAATGCTTTATAGGCAGTAAATCATTGCAAGTCATCAGATTCATGAGCTCTCATGATGAAACTGGAACATGTGAACATGATCACACAATTAACAATTTACACTCTTTAAATTTGTAATTCAAGACAGTAAAATAAGGAAAGAGATATTTATGCTCACCTGCTGCTGTGAAGTTAAAATCGGATGCCCCACACTCTGGCTTGTCTCTGTATGTCACTGTTTTAAGTTACAGACCAGCATCTCAGCAACGTTTGTCAGTCTCACGGAGACGCTGCTGTGTTTGTTAGTGTTCAAGAAGTGAGAAGCTGACTTGTCCGGAGATAATGAAACAGCTCTCCAGCTTGTCAAAAGTGATGTGAGGCTGAAATGGCCTCACAGAAGTAAAACTGAACTACTGAGGACCTCCTCTCTCCCATCCTCTCTCCACACAGTCTCCACCTTTTCCCAGCACCTCCCTCTCCCCTCTCTTTCTCCTCCAGACCCAGTCTTCCCCGACCATCCCCACGACTTCTCGCACCATCTGCCTTCATCCTGAATTCCCTGTGAGGTCTTCCGATCCTCCGCTCTACCCTTAAGTCTAATTAGAAGGCAACCGGAGTAAGGAATGCCCTGCAGACTTCGATGCTCTGCCACCTGCAATCGAGTGTGAGGGAAATAACTAGGCTCTGTATATCCCACCAATAGGACAGGGTCTTTCACATTTAATGAGGCAGGGTACAGATGGTCCTTGTTTCCATTCGGATGTCGACTCTTGAGCTTTGACTTCTGCTTCTATGTTTCCTTCTTTTCAGATTTAGTGCCTAATATCAATGCATTCATTGTATCATAGTATTTAAAATTTGTTGATTTAAAGTGCTTTCCTGAAATGTAATGATTTCAGTCATTTTTTAAAGGTTTCAGGAAATGAGTACAACTTGTTTCCTGTCTTACTGTAAGGCGTATTGTTATTATATCACTGACATCATTTGATTCATTTTTTTTCTCCAAAAGAGAAATATTGCTGAGTATTTCTTTTACTAATAGTCCTATGAGCACTTGTGAAAAGCCTCTATATTTTATATTATTTTTTATATTCTACTTTTATGTCTTGCTTTTGTCTTTTATTGTAAATTCAGTACATTTCAAGAAAATAATTGACATAAACACAAACACACTGTCAGTCCACACTTCTTAGAAGTAGGTTAGCATCTAATGAAACTATTTCTAGACCAAAGTATTTGAAGAATTGTTATATATCTGTGATAAAATAAGTGTTTAACATGTTTTTCTTAAGCTGTTAATCAGAACAATTTAAGTTAATTAAATAAACAATTTTGAGGAGAGTTTAGCTTCAGTTTAATTACTTTTAATTAATTTAGTTACTCTCCTCAGGTCAGTATGAGGGGATGCGTCGAAACATTTAAAAAAAACAAGGTTGAGTGAGAACTAGACACATGTTCATCATTCCACCTGATGGTGGCGCCACATACAAACAGGACTATTAAGAAATCAGTAAAACAAGAGGCTGCACAAAACAGACAACTGTATTTATTATTCTTTCAAGTTATTTACATCTTTTGAATTACAAAATGTGGAATGTGGCCAGGACTTTTTTTTTTTTTTCATTTTCTTGGCACGTGGATGTGAATTCAACAGTTTAACACTCTGCGAGTGTGTGTGTGTGGGTGTGTGTGTGTGTGTGTGTGTGTGTGTGTGCATGCATGTGTGTGTGTGTGTGTGTGTGTGTTTCAGTGGTATCTATTGTATCTGGAAAATGTGCTTAAAGAGTTTTTTGTGCTCAATTTTAGGCAGTGTTTTTGCTTTGTGAAGAAAAAAAATTCCATAATCGAGGAATGTGAAACAGAATTGTCAGAAATAATGCCACAAAACTGTGTGTGAAAGTGAGATTTAAGTTACTTCCCAGGTGAATTCACAGAACAACACCAGCGGGGTCTGTAATGCTGCTTCACTCATCTTCACATGAAACAGCATCTCCGATACGTCATAGATGTTTATGAAAGATTCACCACACCTGAAAACAAGGGACCTGCAATGCTACATCAAACTTCTAACAAAGTCTAACATTTTTTTTAGAAGAGGCATGGAAACTTTTTTCTCTTTTTTTTTTTTTTTTTCTTTTTTTTTTTTTTGTGAATCCAAAGTGCAATATCTAAACAAAACCAATACACATACTTCCAACAAAGAACCAAACTGTTAGAGTTAGAGGCAGCAGGACGAGCTTCTTCCTTCCATATATATTAACACAATTAACGTCTGAACAACAAAACAAATGGAGCATGTACAGTCTGTAGAACATATATGATATCATTGCAGAGGTGGGCACCAATATGGATTTTTACTCTCTTAGTTTTAGTTGAACTGTGAGAAGGCAGTCAGTTCACCCAGACTACATGCTACAGGATTATTTATTTGGCCTGTCTTAAACTTTAAATATCAATTCATTTGATAACTTCTTCTCACATTAAGTTTCAGTAACCATCATTCAATAGTCACATTATGTTGTATCAGTGCCCACCATGACATACAACACTCATACATGCTCGGGGAGGAGGACAGCATCTTCTACCCGGCGCCGTCGTCCTTCCAACACTCATATTTGTTCACATCACTGTGAAAATCGCAACTGTGTCCCCTCCTCTTCAGCGTCGCTATTAACCTCACTCGAGGCACCAGGAGAAGATGTGAAGGATCGGGTGGAGAGGGTGGGATGTTGAAAGAAGTGTGGTGGAGTGATGTGTGGGTGGCTGGAGATAATCTCCCAGACACCACAAGGTGTCGTGTTGCCATCTTGGCGATGGTTGCTGGGCAACAGCATCCTTCTGAATCTTCCTGTGGATGGTAACTAGGTTACCCAAACTTACTATCATCATCATGTTGGTGTTTTGCTGTGTTTTCTTTTTTTTTTAAAAAAACTGCAAAACAATGTCCCTCTCTTTGTTGGTCATTAACTTATACCAGCTGGTTTGGGGCCGAACGCCGGCTTTCCACTGAGACTGGCGGGTTGTTGAGAGGTTACACTAGTTCATCCAGCAGAGTCCCTATGCTGTGGTGTTGCTCAGGGGGGCCGGCTATGGGTTTGTTGCACATGGGGCAGACGCAGCGGACCTCCAGCCATTTTACCAGACACCTGTGGTGAATAAACAATGAGGAGAAATGATGAGACAAACCAAACTGAGGGTTGCAACATGATCATGCCACTTATTCTGGTGTGTTACACTGATTAAGTGATTGTGACCCATATGAAAATGAAGCAATATCACACATAATATACATAATATATTCATGTGATATTACACATATAATATACATCCTCTATGCCTTATTATGTTGTTACGTGTTAATATGTCTATATTACTGTTGGTTAGTTTTATCTACAACAATAATTAACATAACTTGTAACTATGAGTACAAACAGATGTATCTCTTTAACTTCTCCTTCTGTGCATACTATACGAATCCTAAATATTATTATTTCCCCAGACTGGTATCTCACGGTGTCAACTGTAAAACATGGAGGAAACTTTCTAATAAACCTAATAAACATCAGACCATGCTCAGTCTACAGACACACACTCCAGTCCTGACCAGTCTTTTCTCACCTCAATAAGGAAATGAGTAGGAAAATGTTAAAAAGATATGTAGAAATATAAATCATTGCATGTAAGTGCTGTTGAACAAGAGCTCCTGCAGTCAGAAATACTTATCTGTCTTAACTTAACTTTTGGTCAGTGAACAAATTAAACCATTTTCATTTTAACAAGCCCTGACGAGTGCAAAAATGGTAACAAGAGCTCTCCTGTATTCACCTCCGATGGAAGGCATGTTGGCATGGCAACACTCCCAGCTCGTCTTTCACTTTGAAGTCCTCCAGACACACGGCGCATGTCTGCTGCGTGAGTGACACACACACGGCGGAGAGCGAGAAATGACAGTCATTTGATAAAATTAACAGGAAATTATCAGAAAAATGTCAAACATAACAAAACGTGACTCACGGACTTACCCCATGAAGATTCAACTTTTTTGGATCTCCTTTTAAAACTACCTGTAGGAGTAACAAAACCAAAGACTGATTTAGAAAAAATGAATAAAATTAGACCTCAAATGTGTAAATTATTAACTTCAGTCTTACTTCTCTGTATCCAAACCGCTCGCTCTGGGCTTGGTGTCGTAGTTTGCTGTGGAGGAAAAAAGAAAAATACAAATAAATAACTCTGCAACTTATAAATAAACTCTTTTCCTGTGCGAACAATGTGGCATTACAATGGATCTGAAAGCCTTTTCCCCTCAGGGAAAAAATACAGTAAAGCACAGAAAAAATTAACTTGACAGGTTTTTCTGGCCACTTGGGGGCATGAAAACAAACAACATTTTCATTCATTTCCAACATTTTCATTTTCAACACGCTTTTATTTACATATCTTTGTCTATTTTCTGTTTGCTGCCAAAAACATGAACCAAAACAAGTAAAGTTGCAGCAAAATGGTTAAATAATAAGCTGAAAGTCATTGTAAATCTACTAAATATAATAAGCAGAGGAGAGCAGCGAATTCAGGTCATAATTATTCTGTAGTTTCATCATTTACAAATAAAGATTTTGCCGTTACACATGCTGCTTTGATCAATATCTTTATAATGAAGACATCAAAACAATGACAATGTAAACAGTACTGATGAATGTAAAAGTAATTATTGGCTCCACTCATCTTTATAATGCGTTTTAAGGTCTATTAATCTCTTAAGATCATTTTTGGCTGCAGGGAACAGCTGTTTACTGTGGAAAAAAAAAAACATCACTAACCGATTAACATAGTGGAGCAGATCCTCCTGTTTCCTTCAGCAAATGACATGAAGCATGATTTGGCAACAGCCAAATCATGCTTCATGTTAACATGTTAACATGTTAACATTTTAGATTGTAACTACTAGACTTTTGAGTGGTTAAACTACACATACAGATCAGAATTTTGTAAACTTAATGCTCCAGAGTAATTTGAACCCAGGGAATACGACTTTAACACCCACTCAAGAACTATTTTACGTTGGTTGACGTAATATCGAGTTTGGCTGTTTTTTGTTCTCAGAATCAAATAGCTAACAATGAAAGTAAGTGGGGCCACCAGCCAAACGTACCTAAATTGTACTTAGTAGTTCAAAGTGTAGTGTAGTAGTGATGAATCTGCTGATCTGGAAGAACGTGAAGGGTGGTTCAGATCAGCAAATTCACCATTTTATACGCTCTTCACAGACACATCGCCCGCTTGTTCAGGAAAATGATGAATCTGCTAATCTGGAACACCCTTCACCGCCAGTTATTATGAAAATAAGACTCTTGGTACATTTACTAATTATAAAAACCAAAGTTATTGGTACTTCGGTTTACGTGTAAGGACCCTATTCATGCTACTGCTGAAGTGAAGTGATATTTTGTGGTTTATTAGTGATTAAAAATTACAATGTAGATACGTTTGGTGGTCGGCCCCCCTTAATTTCATTATTAGCTATTTGATTGTGAAAACAAAAAATGGTCAAACCTTTAAATAAAGTAAAATATTACGACTAACGTAAAATAGCTCTTGGGGTGGGGATGTTTGAGTGTTTGGACCATCACGTTAAGATTTTAATCAGTAAAGTAAATTCTAACTATAGCTGACTAGTATTTCCCTCTGAGACACAGTAGATGTAGACATACTGTGGCATTAAGAGGAAATAAACGAGCACTTTCTAACATTCATTAAGAGATAAAGATGTCTGTATATTTATACTAAGCTTAGAGTGTAACAGTTGGTCATGGGAATCAGGCTGAAATTTAAGTTTGTGTGATTAAATTATGGGACCACGTGTAACCAAAGCTGTGTAATTGCAGGGTTTACTTTGATAATGAAATGTCTTTTCTAGCAGCTACAGTGGACACACATCTATGGACAAATACACGTTCCTCTGCAATCATACACACACACACACACACACGCATTGTTCAAACACTTTAGTAATCATGTAAGTACACGCACATGGTGGCACACACACACACACAAACACACTTGCGCACACATATACACAAACACGACTAATGAGTACGTTGCCTCTTTGAATCCCTGCACCACCCCAAAAAGCAACAATGGAGAGGAGATCTTTATCAGTTGGCGAGCTGCGTCTGTTCAGCCAGTTTATTTTTGGCCTCCTTGTTTTTACACAGCTAAACATAAACTCAAATGTCTATCACTGTTTGCTGATTTGAGACCTGAAGCTAAATGCAGCGAGAGCTTCTCAGATGAAAAAAAAGATTGTTTATTTGTGATTGAATCCAGTTTGAAACAGAAACAAATAAAAGGGGGAAAGGAGAAAAAAAATCAAATCAAGTCTTAGTGAGTAAACGCTTAACGTTAGGAAATGACAGTTATTCGTTGTTTTTGTCACTCGGTTTATTGTTTACACTGATTACAGCTAACAATCTTCCACGCAGAACAATGTGAGGATACACACTTCACATGTGCTGAGGTTTCCCATGCCTGGAGACTGATGTGAAGTAGGTGAAAGAGGGGGGCATGACGGAGAAATGACTTGTCTTTTTAACTTCAACTATTGTGCCCAGTGTACGAGAATAGAAAAAAAACCTCACACAGCTACAATTGACCAGCTCTTACTGTTTGAAGTAACAATTGATTCAACAGGTGGACAGTAAATGATATAATAGAGTCTAGTGGGAAACCCCAACCTCGACCAAAACAGCTGTCTCTCTCATAAAAACTTTGCATCCTACATAAAAGTTAAGAAAACATGAAGATGTAAATATTCAGACAGAAATCCAGTGTTCAATGTCTACGTTGTTTACATCAATATAGTTTGAACTCTGTGGAAGGCGGCTGCCCAAATTTTAACCAAATGTTCCAAATGTGCTTGTGGGGTCCTGAGACGTTTACCGGTGCGTGATTGATGACCTCATCAAACCGCACCGGGAGGGAAAACAACAACAACAATAGTGTGTGGCTAGTTGTGGCTAATAAACTTGTGCCCTCGTTGCTACCCAAAATTATCACAATAAAAGAAGGTAATAGTTGCGTTTCCACCGTAATAATACGGGAACTTGACTGTTGGTGCGTGTCTCCACCAGAGGAACAGTTCCCAGGGGAACAGGGGCCTTTACGGGGCCGAAAAGAGTCCCTGCCGCAGGGCAGGTGTTACGTTCGGCCCGAAAAGTTCTTGAGTGGGTTTTAGGTTGACTCGGTGGTGATAGATTGTATCTCAAGATGGTCGATGACACAGTCAATGGAGAAGCACTATTTTTAAAACCCAGCAGCAGAAACAATAAATAGTTCAATATAAATAATAATGATAATAATAAAATACAATACATATAATAAAATATTTGTTATCATATCAATTGTATTATATAAATTTGTTTATTTATTATTATATAAATATAATAATAAATTCAACTATTTTGGGGAAAAATTATTGTGCATGTATCATGTATCGGTTGATATTGAAATCGGAAATGAAGTGTTTGGACAATATGGGCATACCAGATATCGGCAAAAAGTCTATATCGGACATCACTAACTTTAACCCTTTATTGCCAGTTGTATTATATTTGATACATGAGTTCCTGAGACCTGTTTCTTCCAAATGATCAGCGTATATCAAATAATATATATATATATATATATATATATATATATATATATATAAAAATATATCATATAAAATAATTAAAAAAGCAAAAAAAAAAAAAAAAAACTGCTAGTATGAACACTGTTTTTCCACAAGTTAGATTTGCCGTCTCGTGGCTCGTGTTTATGGTCTAACTCCTAAGTTCGTGTTTCAGATGTTGACCTCCAGCTTGTCCTTTCCGTTTCATTAGCATTCAGGAGTTAACCGTCACATTATCCTCTCGGTACCTGTTTGTCCTCCAGTCGTCTGCAGCGGCTACTATAGTGTCTGTGTGACCATTCCCAGTGTCGCAGGGCTGCAGGACATTTAGTACTTCTAATTATTAGACAAACCTGCCATGTTTCCAATTGGCTAATGAACAACCATGTTTCAACTGTACCAACAGCCTGTTGCTGTGGGATATGTTACCCTCCAGGGGATTTCACAGGTCCAGTCTCAAAAATCACCAACAGTAAATTAAATGAGTCAGTGAATTTATTTGGGGAAGGCCGCTCTGGTGGTTTAATATCTCTCTGCTCTCAGTCCGTTCATTGTGTGGCTGAAATCACTTTCAGCTTCCCATCTGCACCTTGTGGTTCTCAAAATATCTCTCTGACTAGCTGCTCTGTTATTGCTCCTGCTAGAGGAGATTGGGGTATAATTAAAGTTATGATATTTTTGGTGTGTTCTCCTGGCACCCTTGTGGTTTTGTACTCTTGTACGTTGTAGGTTACTGCTGTGCACACTCCCACTTTGTGCCAAGATTGTAGAGGATCATATGTGACCAGCAAACATCACTGTTGATGTCAATGTTTTTTGTTTTTTTCCAACTATATAATTGCTGCATATAATTAAAGAAGTAATTTACCTTACATAGAAAAAAAAAGATATAGATGTTTTTTCCAGTGTTTTAATGTTAAAATCAAACATCACAAACTCCCTGATAGACAGGATTTAGAGAATCCCTGTCTAAGACGGATAATAGAAAACCGGTCCCCAACAAAGAATGGCATTCATCACTCAGTATTCATCTGATGAATCACTGGGGTCTATAAATGAATTCACAATCACACTCCTACCCAAAACTACCTTCAGCATGTTAATGGGACCAAAAGGAAGTGACTCACTGGTTATGATTCATAGGCAAGTGCTTTAAAAGAAACAGGAAGGATCCGAGCTTTTCTGACATAGTTGATGGTCAATTTAGTGGCGAACTGAGGCCAAACAAAACATCCATGATTACAGAAATGTGCCTGACCTCACCACTACCACTTGGGTTTTGATAAATTAAAAATAAATGCAGATGCTTTTGACGATACCGACACTAATTGAGTCAGCTTAATATTTTTAGTAACTAGAGTCTATAAATATCTCAGAGTTAAAAAGTTAATCGGAATTTTTCAAAGCTTTTACTGGAGATGTGGTTGAGAGCTGAATCTTAGGGTTTCCCTTGTTTCCTAAATTGATCTGATTTCCAAATACTGAATATTTTTAATTGAGCAAAAAAAATCATATGAGAGTTGACATCAGATGGTGATGCAGTTTTTCAAATTTCTGTTTTTCTTTCTTTGAACTTTACACAATTCTTATCCACGCTGGCTTAAAGGGCGAAGTTCATCCCTGACTCTTGACACAGGAGCTGATAAAAAATAATCTAAGTGCAAGAAGTTTTGGAGCTTTTTATCATATGATATATATCATATGATTTTCAGTCAACATATATGAAAAGTCCTTAAAATGCCCAAGAAAAAAAGAAACCATGTGAGAAAATGCCATCTGTTGCTGACGAGTATCATGTGATTATGACTGAAAGCAACAACAACAGCTGCTGGATGGACTTTGGAGTCCACCTCCTTTTAGCTCCTGTTTTGGTTTCCACTAACTCCTGGGGGACAATATCAGACTGTAGCTGCTGCTACACGCTTCACTGTGCTCACCAGCTAGTCACCAACTGTGTCTGTCTACCATGTGGTGCTGAGCTAGTCAAGCACAGTGGAGGTTTAAACTTACCAAAGTGATTATCAAAACAGGAAACAATGAGCTGAAATTCACTATTCTTTAAAGCTGAGACAGCCATTACTGTCAGTCCTGTAACTGAATGATATGTTTGAAATCTGACATTTTGAAGTCAAGAATTAAATGTAAACCTCAGTTTGTTATGTTTTAAGTAGGAGGTTGATAGCACTGCTTCTATTTCACTTGCTGTAGTTGCTAGGACTCAGTTTTATCCAATTATAGAAAAAGAATGAGCCACACAGGAGGGAAACCTACTAAATTGAACCAGTAAGTGTCACATACCTACTGAATACCAGCTCCTGCTATTACTGTCATACATTTATACTCTGACATTTCCATTTGAGCTTTGCTGTGTTTCTCGCACAGCTCGCTGACAGACATGTTTTTTTTTTTTAATTGTTTGACATTTTGATTGCACAACCCATTAGGGGAGCAATTCAAAAAGTGTGTCTTATACCATAAATAGCAAAGTACATTAGGATATGTCAGGTAATTTGCGAAAAAAATACAGATGCCCAGTCATCCAAAGAGAGCTCAGGATGAAGAAAAGAAAAAAAAAACAATCCTCATTGCAGGTGTTGATACTTCCTGATGAGTTTTAATACACTACAGACGTTCAAGTGTGATGATTCTGTGTACTCCCACTGTGTGCTATTCAGGCCATGTTTATTCTGAGAACAGTTTCGCCACAGTTTTCCTCGCTGCTGTCCTCACACATTGTGACGGGCTGCTTCCTGTTGCCTCATATCCCGTCCTTCAGACACAAACGTCCCCTCAGCTCATCAGGGAGTTCACAGTCAGCAGCAGGAGAGGTCACCCTGTTCCTCTTTTTTTCAAACCTCCTTCCCTCCCTTGCTGTGTCTGTGCATACACACACACACACACACACACACACACACACACACATGCACGCACAATCTCCCTACCGTGGGCGTTTACAGCGACGACAAAGTTGGTTTGTCAGTGAGCTACTGAATAGATTACCATGAAATGTGGTACAAACATTAATGAAACCCTCAGGATGAATTATAACCACAGACATAATGTAGTTATAAGCTGGTGTTTATTATAGTGTTTATTAATATATATGTCCCCTTGTGGACACCAATAAGTAAAGGACAGTGTTTAAACTGATAAGGAATGATAGTGTTGTGTTGTGAAAAAAGGCAATAATTTATAACTGTTACCACTGTGAATTAGTAATTTCTTAAATATCCTTATATCTGTTTATAACTTATATATCAGAGCTTGTCAACCTAAATCTGTCTGAATGTAATCTAGATTAAAGTTAATTCTCCCTTTTATTTTTAACCCAGCAGTTGAACACAGGTACAACACAGAACAACCACACCCCGACCTTTTACAGGAAGTGGTCTCAGTTTAGACACAAACAAACCAATGTCGCGGTCGGGGCAGCAACTTGATCTAACCCATCTACGCAGCAAACTCTGAAATGACAGCCAGCACCTTCTTCCTGTGTTTATTTTCTCTGTTTTCTCTTGCTTATTCTCTTAGTATCTTGTCATCAGATCACATATTTCTTTGGCTCCTCACCTGATAAAGTAACAGCAGAAAATAAGGCTCAGGATGAAGACAAAGATGCCTGTCCCGAAGATGACCATGTAGATGTTTAGAGGGAGGTCCTGGAAGGTGATGGACGGCATGGTGCACGACTTGTTGGCGTAAACCAGTCCCAGACCACAGAAGCACCCTAAATTAAGACAGAGGAAGGATTTTAAAAGACATTTACAGGAAAGCACATAGTCAGGTAATCTACTGTTCATAGAAAACAGTGTGCACCTCGAATTGTTAGCAGAAAATTAAGCTTCATTGTTTGAAAGAATGAGGCAGAAAAAGACAGCCATTGCACTTTCCTCTGATGGAAAATGACTCCTTTTCAGTCTTGTACATATACACAAAAAAAAAGTCTTAATGTAGTATCCAAGCAACATGGTTGTATTTTGTAACGCTGCAGATCCGGCACCTTTCCACGTCTCTGCCTGACTACATGTCAGTACAGTTTAAAGGCATCAAAGTGGACAGACAAGGCAATGACAGAGAAAAAGATCACATTTACACTCTCCACGAAGCAGTTCCTTCACACACACAACCAGTGACAATAAAAATACAGTACAAATGTAGCAACCTAATGCTTTTATGTCTTAAACTGACTGCTCTTGGGAGATCTGTGCAGTGTGAACTGATCCATACAGATGGTTTTCTCATTAGAGGTGCACTCCCTTGTCTCATCCTTCTTGCTTTGACGCTACACTGAAAAAAGTATTACTTGCTGAAGATCTGGGTACAAGTGTAGCCAAATGTCATGTTCAGGTTATAGTATGTGAGCATTTTTTCTTTTTTAGCATTTGATGGGTTGTGATTATTATTATTTATCTATATTTATCTCTAAGTTGAAAGTACAATGACAAGAACCGTGTATTCCCAGATTGCAAGAATAAGAATCAAGAGACAAACAAGAAACTCATGCAGAGGAACCGCTGTAGATTAGATAGAGAAACAAAGAGATACAGAGAGGATGCTTGTGTTTTGTGTGTCTGTATGAGTAATGAGAATTCAGTATCTCCATGTGAGAGGGGACACTGTGAGAGTGCGGTCACGCTAACCCAGTGACTGATAGTGAATCAGAAGTAACACAGGACTCGTCGCTGTCTGCTGATCTCAGGATGCCCTGTTCTTCAGGGGGCCACAGAGTCTGCAAATTTTCATTTTTGATCAAACACTACAGCACTGATTAGCAAGCTTTCACCCAGAGACAAGCTGCTAATCACTGCAACCAGCTTGTATATTGTTTAATCATAAACTTGGCCTTATTGATTTTTGGATAGGTGGACATATGGAAGGTAGATGGATGATACAAGGATATATGAATGGATGGTACATGGATAGTTGGACAAACACCATGGATGGACAGATTGGTTGATGAAAATATAGATGAATGAACGGACACTTGAAAGACAGATGTATAGATTGTTGACAAATGAATGGACAGAGAGATGAGTGAGTGGATTGACAGAGTTGGATGGACAGAGAGACATATAAGCTAAGTGATGTATGCATAGATGGACAGATGGCAGGATTAACCGATGAATAGACAGATAGAGATGAGCAAATGAAAAGATAGATGGATGGAGGAATGGACAGATATAGGGATGAAGATATGTCTCCAGACAAATGATGAATGTAAGAATGATGGACAAACAAACTGGAAAATAGATAGACTGATGGACAACAGACAGACTGGTGGATGGATGGATGGAAAGACAGATTAAAAGATGGACAAAGTGGTGTATGGTTGAACAGACAGGCAGCCAAATGGAAAAACAGATGACTTTATGAACAGACAGACGTGGCTGGATGAGTGGATGGATGAATAGACAGAGAGATGGATGGAGTGGATGAATGGATGGACCTTTCCCTATTTCATTTCCCTGTGATGGGTATTGTTTTCTTGTGGCATAGGTTTTTTTTTTTTTTTTTGATCGATTATGGTATTTCTAGTCAGCGCAGCAACCAAAGTAACATGTTGACATTTCTATTTGACATTTCTCCCACCTCACAGTGGAAATTGCACTATGAGAGGATCAATACTTGCCGCCTCTTAGCTCCACTCTCACTGAACAAGCAGTGATGCTCCATTAATCGAGACTCTTCATTGATGACTGCACATTCAAGTTCCACTGCTCAATGACTTCACTCAGTGAGAGGCGATCATTACCAGCAACATCAACCTCCAACCTTATCTGAACTCCCATCAACACTGTCGACATGAGAGTGGAAATTAATAGACAAATACCCAGATAATGACTCAAAAATGATTACTCTCTTTTTGACTGTTTTTTATAACTACAATTATGTGACGATTATGTCCATTGAAAGCTGAAGACCCATATTTATAATAAATCACTGTCTATTCAGGACTCTTAACACTTCTACTGACAGGTCATTTCGTTAACGTCACAGATGGTTTTATTTGCAATTACAGTGAAATTATCCAGCATTTCAAAAAGTAAAACTAATTATCACTACTGCCACTAATTATCCTCTGACCTTTCAGATAAATCTTGTGAGACTTTGTCTGGCTCCAAATCCCACACTGGAAAATAAAGCGTTCCTGATGCTGGATATTTGACACCAATATAGATAATTGATGTCTGGGCATTTAGAAATCCATTGATTATACACCAACTGATATGATCAAGTCATTTTACAAAAAACAACAGCGTTAAACTACCAAGTTAGCTTCACCTAAAACAGCTGCAACAACAAATGTATCTTAAGCAATGTATTGATGCAAAATAAATACAAATATAATAAAACTACATAATAATAATAATAATAATATATCAGTCTGAGGGTAATATTTTCTGTAGAATTGGTTTCGTTTTTCTTTTGCTTAAGACTGAATTTGTTCAGTTTTGAAATAGTACTCTCTACTTTTACTTCTACTTTTATTTCTACTTCAGTAGAATTTTTAAAGAGGGGCGTTTTATACGTGTGTTGTTGGAGTTTACCCTCTTCAAACTTCATTTGCAAATAGACATGTGTATGTATTATCATAAAATATACACTCCTTCTCACTAGAGCATATTGTCCATTTTCCTAGAATCTGAGCGTATAATAATGATAATAATAATAGTAATAGCTGAGCGCATGTAAAGATGTGTCCCTGAAAACAGACACATGCACATAACACCCCAATTTTCTCTAACTCGAACAATCTGCTTCATAATATTTCATCAGCAGACAAAGAGAAGCACACGGCGCGGAGTGGGTGGGGGTTGTGGGGGTAGCATTGTACATTCATGTCCCTGCACAGCTGATGGCACAAATCACCTGTGAAGCTGTTGCAGACTCATGACCAAAATCTGGGTCATTTGTGTTTAAGTCTTTCATGTGTGCATTCACATCACATCACGACTGTCTATACGGATGGGTACTCATATCTTCCTCCTCCTCCTCCACCTTTGTATGCGTGGAGACCAGACAGCTATATGTGGTATTTTGCTTTGGGTGGAGCCCCGTATGACCACTGACCTAAATATTGGCACACTCAGGAGGCGCCCCGTTGCCATGGCGGCGCCAAGAGTAGCAGATGTAGAAAAAGGATGAAGAGGACCAGTCTGGTGAAAGTTGTCATGTTGAGGTCAGAGAGAATCTGAGTCAGACGTACTGAGCTTCAGCTGTGACACATTCTTATGTTGATGTTCAAAAAAAAAAAAAAAAAAAAAGGCAGGAAAGTCCCTCTGTGATTTGATAGAGCTGTAAAATACCTCGAATATGGCAACTTCCCTGACATCTCCCCTATGAGATGCCTGGCAGGGTTTTGTCCTATATACGCTGCACTCACACAAAAGCTGCCTCTTCTTCTTCTTCTCCTTCTTCTTCTTCTACTGACGCTTGCACTAAAGACAGAACTTCTCATCAAATATTCAGCAGTTCACATAGAGGGAAACACTCAAGCCTGCCTGCTTGCCTGCCTTCATGGCTGCTGTTGTTGGTTTTCAGGAAGAAAAGCAGGTTGGACCCAAAAATTCCCCCATCACATGTACGAAAAGTGCCACAAGTGTTGCACATAAACACAGGAACCAACGGGCATGATCACAAACAAACAGAGCAGACGTTGAGCTGTGGCTGCCTGATACTGCTTCATTTTTCCAACAGAATGTCATTCTTTGATACTGTGTTACTCCGTGTGTGTGTGTGTGTGTGTGTGTGTGTGTGTGTGAGTGTATGTATGTGTGTTTCCTCTGAATAGCAGGGGAGTCGAGCAGCACAAAGGGAGTAATTGTTCTTGTCTCAACACCACCAACAGCACACTGAGGAGGCTGCTACACTCAAATAGACGAAGTCACAGGAAAAAAGACCACTAATCCATCATCTTCCCCAGGTCTCACCATGACAATGAAGCACTGACGCACCATTTCACTTGCTGTGAAAGGATTCATTTTGCTTAAGAACAACTTATGTGTCTATGGACGAGAAAGTGGCAGCTTCCAACAAGACGAGAGAAGTTGTTTAGTGGACTTTAGTGAAGATAATTGGTCGAGGCCAAGAAGAGTGCAAGTGAGAGATATCAGTCGGTGTAAACAAGATTACACAGAGAGACAAATGTTATACAGGGAGCACAATGACTGGCCTTGTGTGGCTCTTGATTGGGATTAATTTAGATGGAAATTTAATATTCTATTGATTAAACAGACTCTTAACTCAATCCAATCAATACACACTGACTGAACGTTCAGATAATCAGATATTCTTTATTCTAAGACAATAAATAAGTCCTATAATAAAATGGACACTGTCAGTGAGTTGAAATACAAATAAGTGTCCCTATGTAGTATTTATGAGCAGTGTGCAAATCATTTAATGAATGATTTATATATAAATCTGCCTCTTTGTCTATATATGTCAGAAGAAGCCTGATAGTGATTCCCCTCAGTCCCATCAAGAGATGTTCATGAATAACTTGGTTTATTTCAATAAAACACCAATATTCATTTTAATGTCATGTATGACAAAGAAAGGGTTGAAAACAAGCATGGTTTGAGATGATCAAAATAAAGCGGTGCACTTTAATCATCGCACAAGTCCCAATGAGAGTGATTTTGTTTTATTTTTACTTCAGTATAAGGTGTAACAGATTGTCTTCTGTCACGTTAGAAATGTCTAAATATAGAAAACACCGGGGTGATTCAGAGACCACAGTCTTTCTCTATGTGATCTGAATCACACCCCTGGAAAAATAACAGGTTTGTGTTTGACATTTTATCACACAGGCCCTTTGATTTAGAAAAAAAAAAAATCAGAAATAATAATATGACAGTAAAAAATAAGGATAAATTAAAAAAAAAACGACTGCTCACCGTTACACCACTGAAACGGGTGCATCAATGCACCAGAGGGAGTCCTTGCCGGCGGGATCCGATTCGTGTTTACCAACAAGCCGCAGCCGCCTGAGCAGATGGATGACCGCAACAAAGTGTCCAAGTGGAACGAATGACCCAGAGCCAACAGTGTGATAAAAGAAAACTACTACAGACGAATGGGTCGAATAAAAATATAGATTTGTCTTGGGTTTTTTTTTTTTTTAAAGCGAAAGTTGAAGCGGGTATATGTCACATTATTTGAATCGCTGGATCATCAAAAGGAGAAGTGTTGATGTGGATCCCCCTCTTTTGCCTTCCTCCTCTTCGCTTCTTCTTATTCTTATTCTTCTCGCTGTGGCTGTTTTGACTGTGTTATTATTAACGGCATATAACCCTGACCCAGCAGCATCTGTGTGAGAGGGGAAACTAGAGCACTGGCTCGATTTTCCTACTCCCGCCCCTCCGTGCGCGTTACTGACGCGCGCTCTGACCAATCCACAGCCTGTCTGAGTTGGGGTGTGTTTTCTGACTGCCATCACCATCATCATGATCATCATCATGATAATCATCATCATCATTTCCTTGTGCGTGTGTGTTTTTATAGATTACTTAATTAAGCAACAAAATGTGTGGTAGAAAAAAAAATACTGATGTGATGAATCCAAGTTTTTTTTTCCTCTCCTTTTCTTTCCTTTAGACCTGGATCACTGCTCTAAGAGGTCCTGTGAGCAAATATCAGATGGGGTCCCCCTCACTGGCCCACTTTTTTTTTGTTTCCTCCCACACTATCTAATGTGGTTACAGTAGTGTGGTTAGGACTGTATATGAGTTTGTGTGAGTTTTTGGTTTCCTACCACAGTCTAACAGTCCAAAGACATACAGGTTAGGCTCATTAATCATTCTATATTCCCTGCAATATAGAAATGAGAGCACAAGTAGTTGTTAGTCTATAACTATTAGCCCTGTGATAGACTGAACCAGTCTAAATGTTAAGTGAATTTTAGCATCATCCACAGTTTATTAACTAACCTGTCTATTCAACTGCTGCTAGTGCTAAAAGTACAACAGGTCCAGATGTAATGAACTAAACATAAAAACGGAGGTTTAAATCTTCGAAAATCATTATTTCTGACATTTCTGTGGCCAGTGGAGATTTGGGGGCAAAAAGATTTTGGAGTTTTAAGTTTTCAAAATGCATCAGTGTCAGATGTGCAACATCTGCACATGTATTTTGATTTGCTAACTTTAAATTGACTCATATTATGTTGTATTAAATTGGCTTTATGCTTCTCGTTACACTGCCACCTGTACATTTGGCGTGCTCATAGTAATTATTGACAACGTATTTATGTGGATTTGTGAAATGAATACTTTTTGGAAAATGATATGGTGTGAACGGTGATATTATTGAAATGGGTGTGTGGGGCGGTGGTGGGTGGGGGGTTATCCATTTGTCTGAATACCCGGCTATGTGTAAACGTGGCATGGGACACACAGTTCGTTAGGAGACGTGGAAACAGGAAGTTTGAAGAAGTTAAAAGCCTGGAAATAAAGACAACACACATAACTTAAATGCAACATAAACAGTTTAATGTACATGATTTGTTCATTTTCTCTTTAAGTGTGGCAGTTAAAAGGAAAGTCGGTCAATATACAATTTAATAACAACAATACCTGTCAAAAGCACATTTCTGAAGGAAGCACTAAGTGAAGCCACAATGTAGTTTTTTTTTTTTTTTTTTTTTTAATCATTCCATCACAACTAGAGAAACTTGATCCGCGGAGAAAGACAGTGTGATACAATCTTGATATAATCTTCCCATTGAATTATCAGAGAGGCTGTTTTCTTTATTCCTTTATTGACCTAAATTAAAAGTAAAAAACCCAAAACAAAACAAACAAACAAACCAAAAAATGCACCCAGACTCTTAACACAAATCAGTACATATTGTTGACATACAAAGCCAGCCATGGGAGAATTTCAGAAGAAATAGATTTGCTCATATCCTGTGAAATTTCCAGCATAGAGAGGCGTGTAGTTGTAAATCAGCGACAAAGCCTCTTCCTCAGGATTTTCAAAGTGATGTAAACTTCTCCTTCCTAAACAAAGCAGAAGTGACATACATGTCAAATGATTAGATCTTAGGCCAAGTACTAAATGCAATATTTATATTATTTTGAGCGTTATTTTGTTGAATTATTATGGGATTTCCCCATAAGTCAGTTTGCCTCTTGAAACCCAAATATTTTATTCAGGCTATTCTTCTCTCTCAATGGGTTTTATGGGTGTTTGATCTCAAAAGGGGGTGGGCTAACGCATGTATGGTCTATGTAATTTAATAATGCAATATAAGTTTTAGTATAGTAATAGTTTGTGTTTTATCATCGTACCTTCATTGACAAAAAACTCTGACAACAGTGACGACAAATGAACAGCGTCACGCGAGTGAGGAATGTTCATCGTCCTCTTCCACTGAAAACGATTCACCTCCGGGTGCCACTGTACTCCATAGAAGGGGTATTTTTTACCTGGAAACATATTGTTGTTACATTCAAACCTGTTCCAAAGGAAATAATGAAGTCAAATAGATTGAATTAATATAAAACAGTCTTGTAACCTTCTATGGTTGAGACGAAGTGGGCTCCGTTTTCAGCTACGTTTGTCGACAGGAGGGAGAAGAAATTGTGCAGCTTCAAATTTTCATGGAAAGTCTGCGGGAAGAAAATGAACATTATTATACCTGCTAGTTATTAACCATGTATTAGCATTCAATATTATCTAATGCTATATATCTCATACAATATTCTAGATTTTTGAGGTTACATATTTATATATGTATATAGAAAAAAAAGCATGTGTTTCTGTGCCTTCATTTGATGCTGTGACATTTTGTTTTCTTTTGTGTTGGATCTTATCTTGCTCATCTTAAGTACATGAACAGATTAGTGTGCTATGGAAACCCCGGGACAAGAATATCCACCCGGTTTCTCTGTCTCTTTCTGTGTGCAGTTTTCCTGTACTTGAATACTGAACGGTCCCTGAAGGTTTTCTTTGTGGTAATTTAATTAAAAACAAAAAATTGAGGAATAAGCATCATAGCTTGTTATTAAAATATCAAAGAATGTACTTAATAGAATTACCACCAACCAGTTTTCACACTGTGAACCTGGGTTTTTGGTATTGTATTTTTTTTCCCCTGTACTGTCAGTAAAGTAAAGTCCACAATTTTTGGCTTTGCGCAACAAAACCCACAGAGAACACATTCTCAGTGTTTAAATGTAATGGTTCTGACTCTGATTTCCCTTCTCAGCACAATAACAAGGGAAGTGAAACATACTGTACAGTGAAACCGCAGGTATTTACTCTACCTCTACTGTAACTCCATAATGATGAAAATTGCCAGTGAGAGGTTCTTGGGTCAAAGTCTTCATAAAGTCATTGGAGAAACCCTTAAACATCCTACTGGTGTAGGCCTCTGGAGGGAAAAAACCAGCCATGTAAATTAGTAATTTGACTCTACTGACACTAAGTGGTATAAATAAGTATGTGCAGTCTGCAAAACAATTATATAGTCCACCCTAAATCTTTTTAAAAACATATTGTGGGTGTACTGTAATAAAAGAGATTCATAAAAACATCAACAACAATGCAATAAGCTCTCACCTGTGGTTAGGTTGAGAGGCAGTGATATGTTCTCAGCTGTGGTGTTTGTGAGCAGGTTTTCACCCGCCACCAACACAGTCAGCAGCTGCATGCCCATGCATGTACCCCAGATAGGAAAGAAGTCACCTTGGTCATTGGCCTGGATTACACAAAGACAAAACAAATTCCACTTTCCACCGAAATTCCACTGAAACAAGAAATCAACACTAAAACTGTAGCAATAATTTTCAACAGAAGTCTGTGGCAAAAACCAATTTTCTTATAATAACATTGTTCTTCAGGACCATTATATAATATACTTGTGAAGTGTGTAATTTAGTACGGACTTATTAGAAATAGCAACAGATTATGGTTATTTCAGCTCATTTACTTATATAGTTGTGTTGAATTTATATGCAGTTATGGACATTTTTAGAAGAATTTCTTTGAAGAAACACTTTCCATTACATTTATTATTAGAAACATTATCCTCTATATATATCAAGTTGTACGTTTTGCATTTCTGCATGTTCAGCTGACCTGCTGCTCACTAACTAAATGATCATACTTGTGCAAAGCACAAAGTACAATAGTAGCAATCATATAAATGTCATGGAATAAAAAAGTTTAATGATTCACTCTGAGGTTTAAAATGCTGTCTTAACACTCCAGAGTGGTTCTAAAAGATAAAGAAATATTTAGAAGAGGAAGTACAAACCGCCAGAGCCAGTTTATAAAAAATCTTCGCCACCCTGGCGTAGTCTGACGTCTCCAGGTCTACAGCTCCTCCGATGAAAATCAGCCTTCACAGACATCACACAGATTAGAGCATTTAACAGATGTAGTTAGCCTATTTATCAACCTCTTGAATGTAATTTCTCTCTAATGTGATCTGATATGTGTGATATTATGTGTCTCACCCATTTATTTTCTTGAAGATATTTTCATACTCGGCCGTGGTATGAGTCAACCTGCAGGGGTAAACAAAACAAAACATAATATATTCATTGACTACATTATATGACATTGCTTGTAAAAACACAGAAGCACAGATTGTGTTTTCTACATTTCTACGTTTCCATGAAAGCAACAAAGATAACCAGTATTTTATTTTTAACGTAAAAAAAAAAAATGAAACTGTTTTTTTGCTGACTGCCTATTGAAAACCCTTTAAATAACACACACACACACACACACACACACACACACACACACACACACACACACACACACACATATATATATATATATATATATATATATAATAGTAGAAGACTCAACAAACCTGATAGGCATCACTCTGCTGCCACCAGACTCAATGTATTTGACATAAGAGGCAGGTATGTAGGTCCTCCCATAAGGTTTCATCACATCATCTGAAACTAGCTGAGTCAAAACACCTGCAGGACAAAATCACAGCAGCTGTGAAGACAGTGATATAAATACAGATTTTGTTTTTTCTCTTTGCATGTGACTTACCAATCACTGGTCTGTCATTCACAGCCTCCGGGTTGAGTGTAGTCGGCATAGTTGTGCTGCAACAAACACAGCAGGCAAAAACTAAACAAACAAATGCTGAAAAGTCCATGTTGGATATATTTCTACTTCAAAGTTTTCACTTCCACTCACAAGTCAAGACTTAATACTGTGTATTAGCTGTAGAAAGCAGTGACCTTTGAAAGCAGCCACAGCAGACTACGTATCGTAGTGGAAGAGTATATGTAGTAGTCAGTACGGGGAAGTAAGGAATGCCCAGTTTTACATGTGATGACTCCTGTACTGCACATGCCTGTCAAGCAAGCTGACTGCTGAGGTAAACTAAATATTCTGCTGACAACGTGGACTTTTTGGTAAAATTTTGATAGTCAAGTTTGCAGGAAACTTGATAGATTAGATTGGGTTTCACAATACAGGCAAAAAATACATTGCATGTAAAGGTATATCGAGGACAGCTCTCGCTTCAAACGGCACGTTTAGACTGCTGAAGTGCTGACAAACGGGTTGCAGAGTAAAATCTTAGTTTTATTTTCTATTTATAGGATCGTAACTGTAGGGAGGTATGCACTCTTTGAGAGCACTTGTGCTCTGTCTGTTCTGCTATAATAAATCAATTTTACCTAAACTAATGAAATGAATAAAATATTCAGACCTTTTCTCATAATGCAGAGTTGACACAGCAACATGTGTGCATATTTATAGGGAAGTAAAATGACATCTGGAGGATATAATACTTTATAAAAAGAAAACGCTGAAAGCAATGCATTTAATATAACAGATAAAGTTTCTGTTGACTCAACAGACTCATTCAATGATGACGACTGAGCTGGGGATAAAAGATTAAAGATTAATCGTGATTATAGGTTGCTAGTGTTTGCCCACATGCTGCAATCAATCTTAAATTTGACAACAAATTCATGAAACATAAATGAGCTAAAATAACGTGATGACACGAACGTCTCTCAGATCCAGAAAGCTACAAATACTAGTCTGTTTGTTCAGTGCTGATGTTTTGGTTTCAACTATATTTGGTAGTAAAATGCTGCAGCATGCTCTTGTTCTGTTTCTAAGTTAAACCATTATCCATCTGAAGAAGACGTCGCAGGTGCTGAAAACTAACTATATACAATGTATTCAAGTACAATTTTCAGTTTCTTGTACTTGATCTTTTATGTTATTATGAAATGTGCTGCTCTGCATAATGAGTCATTTATGTTATTTTATGTAAATGTGCATACCAATAGTTTTGTAGCTATACTTTAATAATCATATATAATATAATCTCTACATTGTGACACTTTTGCTGAAGTAAAAGATTGCAGTACTTCTCCAACCACTGATAACACGAATTAATGAAAACCAACTCACAGATGACAGATTATGAAACTTCCTCATTTACTGAGTCTCAGGAACCCAGAAAATTCCCAGATTCATTGATTGTCAGTTGAGATTGCACCATTTAAAAACAACATAAAGAGGTTTAGTTTTAACAACGTTTGGATTTTAGTTTTTTTTTTTAAATTCATGTTCACATGGTGCATATTTCTAAATAACATTCTGTTTTATCAGATCAAGATTCAAGAAAATCTGAAGCCATCTAATGTAATTGCAGCATGGTGCTGGTTGTTTGTCAGTCTCTGGACACAGTAAAGCTGGCATGTGTAATCTGCTTTGTGCACTGTGTGAAAACTCGGAGGCGACGTGACAATAATACACAGACAATACACAGAGGAGGTTTGGTGGTGTTGGATCATTTGGGGCTTTTGAGGCATGAATGCACTTTGCATAATTTTTTTGTTGTTGAATTTTCTTCACTTCTGTTGTACATCCAGGCTGCAAAATGATTTGAACTTAGTTCTAATGAGTCGATTACTGTCATTTGTAAACAACAGATTGATATTGTTGTTAATCACGAAGATCTTGTGCAGCGCCTGGTGTAAACCTCCCGTGTATCATGTTCAACCACTAGATGGAGACAATTGACAAATCAATCATATCGGTTGACACTTCAGGGTTTGTTGAAAACCAGCAGCTGCTGCTTTAATTAATGTAAATATTGCTCACCAAACCAGAGTAGGCAGTGATCACTGTATAATATTACATAATATACAAATATTAGTGATAAAGTCTCAAGCAATTACACACATTCATGTGTTTGATTATGTGGAATTACATCACAAGTTAAGATCAGAGAGAGTCCGACTTTTGCATTAAAATCCTGGACATATTAGAAATAAAACAATCCACTGAGAGATGAGTAATCATGAGATGTCACATCACTCCACTGTGTGTCACAAATACGTCATATATTTAGTTTTTGTTTGTTTGTTTTTTTTAGAGTGTAACTATATAATACTGATAATAAATGAAAAATAATGCAGGTTCAAACACATTCTAGCTTCTCTATCCAGTCTCCAGCTGGACAGCTTCATAACAACATACAACATTAGTTAATTCTCACCCACTGTTATTTAACTATTGTAGATATTACACAGGCACTAGTGTGTTCACACAAAACCAGAGAAATACATATTTTTGGTCCTTTCAGGCACCAGTTAGTGACATCTGACATCTATAGTAGCAGCAGCAGCAGCAGCAGCAGTAGTTCTCATTTCCAAAAGATTCACAATTCAAAGTCCAACTATTTCAGTCCTTTTCTGGAAAAAACACACACACACAAAAAATCAAATCAGAGAGTTGATTCTTTTACTATTATCCAGTAATGCCACTTCCAAGAGAAAGCTAAAATACTTACGCTTCAATCTTTCTATTTCTTCACACACATCTTTACACACAGCAGCTAACAGCTCTTCTTTTGGATTCAGTCCATCCAGAAATACTACAAAAAACAGATACTTAGAATATGAGCGCCAATTATTGAATTATATAATATTTATAAAACTGATACAGTCATAAGGGTTTTCATTGTTTTTTTTTATTATATGTAATGATCAAACATAAAAATATGTGATCAGTAACTACACATGTGGCATCTTAAACTTGACACTCACCAATTCCAGACACCATGTTCTCCATCTCCTGACGGTTTTTTAAATACATAGGCCACACGTGTCCTTCAAAGTAGCCCGGCGGATCAGGAGGAGTGTACACCCTAAAACTGTCAATCAAAGAAAGCAACAGAGGAAACGCAGACATTTGCTATTATTATCTTACTATTTGTTCATTGCAACAAAATCCACTTAAGTGTACTGTCGAAAAACGCTTCGTAAAGATTTTGAATTATAAAAACTGATCTGACCTTCGTCTCCTTTTGCAGACATCATAAGGTATTTCCAAGAAATATCTTTTGTCAAATAGTTCATTCAGTGGTCTGGAGAAGAAAAGAAAAAAAAACACGTCAGAGCTTTTAGGTTACTGTATTATTAAAGTATATGTTTTCATATCATTCAATAAATCCTAGGAAACAGTTTGTTATTATAGTCAATTATAAATGAAGAACAACAACAGTGATGATTTCATATTGTGATTACTGTGTTATAATCACGTCTACAACCAATAATTTACTACTCATTTACTATTCAGTGCTGTTTATTTTAAGGGTTGCTAAAATCATAAATTAATCCGATATTTCCAATGTGATACTCCAATAATATTGTCTATTTATTTATAATGAATCTTTACTCTCCATATACAGTATGTTGACGTGTATGTTTGCCAGTGGACAAACATCAATGATAGCTGCTAAGCTAATAATCAAGTTACATAGTTTCATAACTGAAATAAAAATGATAATTCAATGAAACCGTCCCTGATGTACCTGGAGTTAAAAATGAGGAATCCTTCCACTATGAGCACAAACACCTTCCTGTCGACCGTTGGTGCCGTTTGCTCTGTTTTGAGGCCGTGCTGCCTCAGGAAAGACTCTGGGTCTTTTTTCCATGAGTCAATGTCACTCATCATCTTGTCCATGTGGAGAGCGTCGAGCACTTAAACAGAATGTAGAGACACTATGAGAATGAGCTCAGTGACATTTTAATTTTTTCATCATAAATCCTATCTAGTTATTATTTGAATATCGTCACCTTCCTAAAATAATCGTCACTTTTGGTCATTTTTATGACAAAATTCAAATTTACCTAAATCATCTCGACATGATGCTGGCCACCTGTGGTAAAACTGCCCACACCCTCAGTTGAAATCAGTTGACTCTACCCCTTTAAGATTATAGCCTATGTCAAGAGTGTGACTTAAGCTGATTTATTATACTTAAGTCCAAATAAAATGTAACTTATGCAATTTTAATAGCTTTCCAAGATGGCAAACTTGGACTGGACTCATCTCAAATTGGTAAGTGATGAGATTTTTACTATAATATAAGTTTACTTCTTATTAATAAAGACTTGGCTACAAACATTGCATAGTTGTTTAGTCTTATTATTGAGTTATACATGTTATACCCATGTAGTGTCATGGATTCTTTGACAATTTGCCACATTCATAGGCATCAGATAAAAACCCAGCAAAAAAGAGCTGTAGGGAGATTATGTGTAGTTAGTTTGTTTGTGTTTTAGTCACAAAGGCGTGTTCAAAAAATTGCTTAAGTAATTTATTACTGTTAAGTTACTTAAATTACCCACAGTGTTATTATATTATTATATGCCAATAGTCATATGTTACATTTTTGGTTAAGTTTTTTGTGTTTCCTGAAAAACTTTTAAAAAATGAGTTAGGCAGGTGTCGATATCAGACAATTAAATAAAATGTACTTACTGTCATATAGCTTAAACCCGTTGCTGTCCACTGGTACCAGAGAAGCGTCCTGAATAAAAATGTGTTGATCAGTCCAGGTCTCATATTTCCAATATGTGTAAAGACAATAATAATAATTAAACTAAATTAAAGAACAGTCTACCTTAAAATATGAATCCTGTGCAATGATGCAGCTGTTGGGAATCTGTTGTTGCAGACTCTTGGAAAGAGTAGATTTTCCTCCATTTGTCATCCTGTAAGAAGAAACATTACAAATCCCCTGTTTGTAATTCTAATATTTTTTCAAGCTGCTCAAGTTGTCAAGTTCAAGTTGTTCATAAGCTTCAATTTGTACCAGACATGGGCTTATGTGTCCTAATGTAGGTAATAAATGCAATTAACACTGTTCAACAGTGACATTGGTAACTTTCTGACTTTTTGTTGGCTCTGCTTTCAAATCTCTGTTACTGATACTTTTTTTGGGTTTAAGGTCATTATGAGAACAGGCATATAACTGGAGATAAATATACACTTTTGTAACATTATTTGGAAATCATCAAAAAACATATCGATAGGTTAAAAAACAACAACAAACAGTTAATCATTTTAACTACATTTGAGGCAACTCTATGTGAAAACCTTGCTTTTGCTGACCTCTGGTGGTTTAATTCACATTGCTGCAATGACATGAGAGTTTACACCAGGTTTGCTTTGATGACTAATAGATCAAACAAGCTCATATTTAGTTATATCAGTTATATAGTCTTTTGTTGTGAGTATAGAAACATGCATATGACATCACACGACATGTCGTCTATTTTCCAACACATTTCTCAGTGACCATTTGAAAAACAAATAGCTGAGTATATATTGTTTTTGTTGGTATAACATGATTGTAAATCAAATAATGTGTGATTTTTTACATTCTTGCATTGTATAAAACATGAAAACATGAAATTAAATCAGATCAACTTCTCAATGACACTGTGATGATTTCAGGCATTAGTTTCTGTCTATTTTCACACTTTAACCAACATTAATGGTTTTGTTTTTCAGAAAACAAACACAGCCAGAGCTTCGTTTGTCTCTGTCTCTTCTACGACTCTGTAACTATGACTTTTTACTTTGAAGAACTCTTATCAGTCTTTGCTGACACATGGCTGTCACATGCTGTATTGATCTGATAATATTCCTGCTCCCACCACTGTATGTATGTCAGTATGAAAATGTCATTGTTACTGTGGTGTTGGACAAGTATATTTTCTGGTGTCACCTCTATTACATGTTGCCTGTATTTACTATTTAAATAATACACAACCAAAAAGCATTACAGGATCCCAAACTAACTAAATTAATGTTGGTTTTAAAAAGTAATTAAAAACTATTACTACTATTATTATGTTATATTATCCAAATTCAATGTGGTGAATGTCGTGTAAAACACAGAGCATGTAAGGTGATATCTAAAGTCCAAAAGGCTTCCTGGAAGCAAAATGACCCAAATGAACAACACATGACATGAGGGTCATGACAGCAAAACATCAATGTTTACAATCGTCTTGACTTACTTACCCCCCTACTCCCACAACTAATGTCTTCATTTCCCGCTTATTGTGCTGTTCACTGTGGAGTTTCTGATTCACAAAGCTGATAATATCAAATTAATTAACAGTTCATGTGGAAAACTTAAAACTAGAGCAGAGAAATGTGAGTGGCTTGAGCTGCAGCTACTCTGGTCTAAACTCCCTCTACTTCCGCTATTGGACGCTCCTGATTGGCTGATCTGAGCCAATCTGAGCTCTGTCGTCACTCAGAGGCCGCCTTAAAAAAAAAGAAAAAAAAAGATAAATACAGCGGTATTTTATTTTTCTAAAAAGTAAATAAAAATAATAAATATGAATAATAATAAATGCACCTGAATGAACAAATAATAAATTAACTTATATACAAAATAAAATAAAATAAAATATAAAACAATGGAAGGTTCACTGATTACATGCTAAAACAACGCCAATAAAATAAATAAAAATAAAATAACAAATATGAATAATAGTAATGCAACTTAATGAACAAGCAATAAAGTAACTTTAAATATAGATAAATAATAAATATAGACAATAAAATGAAATTAATTAATTGTATAAAAATAATAATTATTATTTAAATGAAATAAGTAACATATATAAAATAAATGTTAAAACATTGCGTTGAAGGTTCACGTGCTAAAACAACACTGAAGACGTTAAAAAAAGCTTTAAAAAGCAAACTTAATATTTATATTTTTACGTATTTTTCAAATAGCCACAAAAATTAATGAACAACTAATAAAATGAAATAAAAGTAGAAGTCACACAGACTAAATTATGGTGTAAAATTTGTTTGTTATAAAAGTTTGTTTGTTTGTTTAGACATATTCTATTTATTTATGATTATTTAAACAATATTTTTAAATTTCCTCCGAGGCATATGGAAATAATTAAATAACTGATATAATAAGATAAAATAAAATAAAATAAAATAAAATAAAATAAAATAAAATAAAATAAAATAAAATAAAATAAAATAAAATAAAATAAAATAAAACACGTCGTACCTGTGTGTTCTGAGGGTGACGTACGGGTGCGTACAGGTTACGATGCGCATGCGCACTACAACTTTTCCGCCGCCTAACTGAACTTCCTCATTGGCAGTGGAAGCTCAGCACAGCGACGTTACTGCTTCAAACAACCTACAAAGCGTTTGGTATTTTTTTATTTTATCTCCTCGCCACGCAAATGTCGAAACCTCCTCCAAAGCCGGCCAAACCTGGTAAGACTATGAAAACGTTACAGAAACTATTGTTGAATTTTCGTCCAAAACTTTTTATTTAGCTCCGTGTTTTACGAGGACAACACACCTTGTTGGCGATGTAAGCTTCGTGGGCGGGCGTTGGGCCACTTCACTCACTGAAATCGGTTGATTTTAGTAGTTTGTTTGCTAAACTTTTAACTCCAAATGGAAGGAAATGGTCACAAACTGTAACTTGTAATAGTTTCTATCATTGCTGATTTGGTCGGGAGTAGTTAAAAGTGCATTCATTGCTGACTGACAGGGAGACCCAGTTGTCAGCAGCAGGCCTCCGTTGACTTCCCCTATTTCCATCACTCACTGAGACTGGTGTCATCCAGTGGCTTTAGGTCGTAGGTTGAGCTAATGATGAGTCTGTATATGAATCTTAAAACATCCTGCAAGCTCAGCCTCTGATGCTATTTTAGTAACACTAATACTGCAGATGTGGAAATTGCCATATGACTTAAAATAAAACACATTGTGCATATCATATTTTCAAGATTTGTCATCAAGATGTTTATTAATAACGATTATTTGCATTTTTTTGTGGCATTCATTGTTTGTTTTTTTGTTAATCAAAGATAAACCAAAAGAAGTACTTGTTTTAACTTCACACGTCTTCAAATGTTGTAAAATGTCCCATTTTATTATTATATTTAGTTTACAAATCATGTGTCTGGGTTTTTTTTTTTTTAAACAGTTTTGGTGAAACTTTTCTTTTCACTACACTGCTTGTTTAAAATGACTATTTTAATGTCTAGATATACAGATTCATCTTTCATGATCATTTTGTAGGATGTACTTTGTGGTGTTGCTGCAGTGGGTTGTGTTATTGTGGTATTTCACATATTTAATCCACCTTATCTCATTGACATAAACTGTAATGCAAAACTCACAAAACAAGCCTGAATCGCCTCTTTAACACTTCTCTAAAGCCATAGTCTTTATGAGTTTAGAATTTATTACTTTATTAGGCGGTATTATTATCATTAGTTCAGACGTACTGGAAGCTGAGTGTGTCTTTTTCAAGTCACGTGTTGTGCATTACAGTAGCACGAGTATAGGTATGGCTATTTAAATAAACATGTTTTGATAGCACATCAGTACATTTCAGCGGACATCTTTACCATCTATTTTGCACACTCGCTGTGGCCCTCTAACCATACTGAATGCAAAGGTTACTATAACTGTTTACCAGCCTTTGTATATTTGTCGAACCGATGACACCTCACCTGGTTGTGACAACAGGTGAAGTCTTCGGTCCTTGTTGTGGTGTTGACGTGTTGTTATTTGGCCTATTTATGAAGTAATTCACATGCAGGTGCAATTCAGTTTTGAGGATAAAAAAACCTCTGAAGGGCGTAGAGCGTCCGAGGAATCAGGCACAAGTTAAGACTAACCAAATAGCAGAGGAATCACTAACTACAATTAGCTTTTACTACCCACAGTATGTGTATTTATACTCTGCATTGTGGTCTACAGATATAGATACAACACAGTTCCTGGTGCAAGTCTCCTCATTTTTTTTCTCTCTCTCAAGTAAGACTTGAGGTTTCCTGGTTTGTGACCATCCATTTCCTTGAAATAAAAAGAGCAGATTCAGATCTGCCTGAATAACTTCATGTTTATATTTGTGCATAACGTTGTGCTTTAGACTGTTGGTCACTGTGGGTGTATTCTCTGGTTTAAAACATTATAATCTCTGGTCTAATAATGGCTCTTTAGGAAGGCCTTGGTGGTTAGGGTTTTTTTTTTTGGTTGGGCTGAAAACAGGTATGGGGAATCAGGTGGCCACCAAGATCAGACATGTTTTCACGGCTGCATTGCTCTCGCAATAAAATAACACAGATGGAGGTTATCATCATCATCAACCAAAAAAAAAAAAAAACCACAACCAAATGAAATCAACAGACACTGTTTGCTAACACTAAATCAGTTTTTCTTCTCTTTCTGTCTCTTTTTTTCTCGAGCCATATTAAACCCTTGTATGTGCCTGGGGCTTTAAAAATGCAGAGACATCCAGCAGCACTAGTCAGCACAGGCTTTTGTGTGTTATAAACTGCATGACCAGGCCTGCAGAGGAGACGTGCATGCTGTGCTGAACAGAGATGGGCTTGTGCACCGGTCCAGGCTCTCTCATTCTGAAACACTGACACAGTGTGTTAGCTGAATAGGAACTCAGAGTAACAGCAGAGGGGAGTTACAGCCAGCTTGGTAGCTACAGCTATGAGTTATACAGACGACAGTTGCTTACCCTTAAATGTTATATAACGGTAGATACATTAGTGTCTGCCTTAAAGGAAGTACTTAATGATTCAGCAGCTTTTGTTGCAGCTGATTTGAATTCTGGCTGGTGAAGATTATCATTTTATGTTGTTTGTTTATATAACATAGGCAAAGCAGAAGTAAAGGAAGGACAAGTAGTCAATATAATAAAGATGATGAGCTTTATTAATATTTATTTGTTAGCATATAAGTAAAGCAGCCAACTTTTTTTAAAAATAAAATAAATTAAAACAGCTACTGCAGGAAAAAAAAGAGTGCTTTTGTTTGCAATGTTTAGTGTTTTGGTGAGTTTGCTGACAGCTCTCACCACCCAGGAGTGGAGCCGTATCGACCACATCGTGTCCATACATATAATAAGAGCGTTTACAACAAGACACCTCTTTGACAGAGAAGTCAGTGAGTGAGTGATCTACAAATGACATGCAAATGGGAAGAATTATATTGCTTTTCTCTGGTACTGACTGAACTTTGGCCTAAAACAAAAGCCGGTTCTTTAGCTTTTAGTTTAAAAACTGGCTTGTTATTATTCCATGTGGTAAACATTGTTTCTGTTTAACTACATGTTTTGTTTGGTCAGAGGAATAAATAGCCACTTGGATAACATGATAACTTTGTGTATGTCACTGTTTCTTCAAGCTATTTTGCACATCTCTGTAAACTAATTGAGCTGTCAGCTAAGGCCACAACCTCTCTTGTAGCTTTCTAGCGGCTGAGCTAACGCCAGACTCGACTGTGAACCATCACAAGCCCTGTGGGTATCTACCTCAGGGCTTGAGACTCTATACACAAAGATCAGCTCTGTGTTTCTGTCCCTGCACTGCATATGAAAGTGTTGTTTTCCGTACAACAGTTGTTACATGCTGCATGCAGTTAGCTCTCAAGGGAAATGATAAATGATGTATCACATTGATTTATTATACACGTCTGAGAGGAATTTACCACATTAAAGCGATGTTCTGCGCTCACCTGCAGACCCACTGTGGTGAAATGAACTATCTGCTCTTCACAACTGTGAAGAGCAGCAGCATCTGTGGTTTTATCTCACTGCGTCTATTTTCATTTATATTGTAGCCTTATTTATGAAGTTAACTTACCACAAAAACGCCACACTCGTCACCTCACATCGTCACCATCTGTGTGTTTTGTTTTCCCTCTTCATCAGGCCAAGTCAAGGTGTTCAGAGCATTGTTCACTTTTGATCCCAGAACGGTAAGAACTTTTTCTGTGATGGGTTGTTTTTCCTGTTTTATTTATCAGTAGTTATGTGTTAAAATACATTCATTTGTAGCAGCAGTGATTGTTTCTCCTCTACAGTCGATAGAGGAGAAAGTGTGTGTAACAGAAACAGAAATCAGTTTGAAGATTAAAATACTCTGAATGTGACTGAATAGCTTGGATTAACATTGTTCTGTCTTGTATTTTATTTTTGCAGCCAGATGAGTTGTACTTCGAAGAGGGAGACATCTTGTACATCTCTGACACAGTAAGCAAAACCTCACAGATTTTGCTGGCATCTTCCTCATCAAGTCTTCATTTCCCATTCAGTTTTAACCTAAATTTGCACTTCTTCTTCCTCTTTCAGTTGAACTTTGCACACTCCATTTTTTTGTGGTATTTTGCTGTTGTTGTCATTTTCCCCTTTCATTTACACTTTTCTCTCCTACTGTAATTCCCTGTTTTTCATTCTGCTTTGTGTTGCTGGTCATTTGCTTCTGCCATTTACATTTCATTTTGATTGAAAAAGATTTCTAAATTTCCTATTATCCCCAGAGTGACACTAATTGGTGGAAGGGAACATGCAGAGGAAGGACGGGATTAATTCCTAGTAACTATGGTGAGTAGAAAACACTGAATAACTAAGATTGAATATCATTATATGTTTGTGTGGGAACAAAAACGACTTAATGTAGACTTTTGTCTGCTGTAATTGTCCTTCATTATTAAAACGATCTACTAATGTTGCTTTTGTGTATGTCTGTTTTTTTGGCAGTGGCTGAGCAGGCAGAGTCTATTGACAATCCAATGCACGAAGCAGCCAAACGAGGTGCAACATCTTTTGTTTTATTTTGTTTTATTTTGTTTTACATATTCAAATATTTCCTTGTGCTGTTATTTATTTTGTGTGTTTTTTTTTTTTTAATACCTGACAACACATTTACTCTTTCTGCTTTTAGAGCTGTTCCACTGTCCGGGGTCTATGTACTTTGTGTCTTCATCCACATATTTGTGTATTTCAACAGGTAATTTGAGCTGGCTGCGGGAATGTGTGGAAAACAAGGTTGGGATTAACGGGCTGGATAAAGCAGGAAGCACTGCCCTCTACTGGGGATGTCATGGAGGACATAAAGGTAACAATCATTGAGTTTTTTTTTTTTTTTTGTGGTAGCACCAGTGAACTGATTAGCAGAACAAAATGGCTGCATCCTGTAGCAAATGTATCTGTATATATTTAATTGTGATGTGTAGTCAGACATGTTTTCCAGAAGTACACAAAAACAGGAACTTGTTGTATGAAAGAGTTCCAGTTCTTCTGTTCCCCTTCGTTGTTCCTGCATGATTATGTGATATGTGTCGTTGTTTTCTGTCATGTTCAGTTCAGTCCATCACTTTAACTGATTCTTTTTCTCTGTACCAGATGTGGTGGAGCTGTTGCTAAACCAGCCCAATGTAGAGCTCAACCAGCAGGTGAGATGGGTTTATACAATCATTCAGGTTCTAGCCTGACTTCAGGTTTAGTGGAATGGAAAAGCTCTAAAGCAACAGGATTCAGGATTGAGGCTCAGTGAAAAAGAGATATGTCCCTACAAGAAAAAAATAAATCTACTTGGATGAAGTCCCCTGTGTTAGTTCAGCAGGGATAGATAAATTCCTTTAAAGATATTTTTGGGGCATTTTTGTCTTCATTAGATCATGCAGTGTAGAGACAGAGAGAAAGAGACAGACAGGAAAGGGGGTGTTGGGGTTTAAAAAGACTAATGTTTACATGTGATTAATAGTTTGTTACACTATAAATTATTAGCTGTTTTTGAAAAAAAGGAGTAAATTGCTGTCTGGGTTATTTCAGGAAGTGGTTAAATAGACACGCATGTCATGTTCAGCTAGAATCAGGGACTAGAGCTTGATTTTTATTTTTTCTTTTCGGTCACGAAGGAGGGGAGACATCCTGCTGAAATTCTGAAGAACAAATTAATCGTGTGCTAATGTGCTCTTGTGACATTGTGAAATAAACTGTATAAAATTAGTATGAAAGAAGCTGTGGTTTGGGTGTCAACGTAGGGTGTGGTCACATATCTCAGTCGAGTATTTTCAAAGTACAAACATGTCAGGGTGTTTGTCTGGCGGTGATGATGATTTGTGTTTCTTCAGAATAAACTTGGAGACACTGCTCTGCACGCTGCTGCCTGGAAGGGTTATTCTGACATTGTGGAAATGTTACTAAATAAGAGTGAGTATCTAGCTCTTTTTGTTTTTTGCTTTTTATAAAAAGAAAATAGCCAGGAGGTCATTTTGCTCATGTAGATAGATCAGAACAGGACAAGAAAACAGAGAGAGAGAAAGCTACAGAGAGATGTGATCAAACATTAATGTGAGAATCTGTGACGCCATACTCTTAAAACAAAAACAACACTTGGATTTGAGTTTATTGTATCTTCCTGTATGCTTTGCCGCCGTTTCTTTTTGTTTCCTTTCTTAATGTGTGAGAATGTCCGTTTCAGATGCGAGGACAGACATCAGGAACAATGAGAATAAACTGGCTCTGGATATGGCCACCAACGCCCAAAGTGCTTCGCTTCTCAAAAGGAAGCAGGGAAGCAGTAAGTACAGCTGCCAACAGGGGGAACCCTCGCAGCACTCGTGTACAATAGTATCACCCAGTCTGGTCGCACACTCACACAGGGAACACAATAATATGTTTTTTTTTCCCTGACGTTGTCCAACAACAAGGTTACACAAGCTTCTTTGAAATTAGCACCAAAGCCTCAACGGTAACTTTCCATGAGATGAACCACAACCGGTTTTACACAAGTTCAACTAATGAACAGAAACTTTTATTTAACCATTTCCAATCTTTAAAACATTTAGCAAAGAGTTGGCTAATGTATTCTTAATGTAGATTATTAGAGAATTATATTATTGTCGTGAACATGTTGTCATGACATGTTGAACATGAACAAGTTGTCACCCAAGTATTTAGCCAGAGACAACAGCCTGACAACAACTGCCCACACAGGTGACACATCCATCATCCATCATCCATTACCTCTACCTCTACATCTGACTTGTGTAAAAGGTGTGAAATAGGGATATCACTTGTAATAAAGTGTAATATTTCTGGCTTCAGTGCTACGTTTGCGAACAGGTTCAACACATCTTTGCTGGAAAAGAGCAACGTGTCACAAAGCTGCTTTGTTGCAATGTGTGATGAGACACGTACACAGGATATTTAATGCTGACTTTATCCACTACATGTGCTACATTGCTACATTATTTTTGGAAATATGCATTAAGCTACAGAGATGTTATAGATAAGTATAGGTTGTCAATTATTGCAGTATATCTGCTGCTAATTGCTCATTTTTGTTTGGTGCAGATATCACCCGCACACACAGCAACGCTGAAGAGTATTTGGATGATGAGGACTCGGACTAAGTTGGCCTCGGCGAAACATCACTGTCTTCCATTGGGTTTGAGAAGTTAGTTGTGGAGCTTAGAGAGTTTAAAGTTGCAGACCTAAAATGGATTTCCTGCTCTCTCTTCAACTTAAGTCCATTTTAGGTCTGTTCATTTGTACAAACAACTCGGTCCTGGGCCCCCGTGCATCACATCAGTGTGAATTTCAAAGCATTGGAATTAATTTTTCACGGTTTGCCTGCTTTGCCAAGTGCATTTTCACATGTAAGGAATTTGTCTTGGAGCATCAGTTGCACACTGTGGACTGAGGGGCAGAATAAACTGGGTGTAGTAGTGGAAAATGGACCAAAGCTCTAAAAAACCACATTCCACACAGACAGATTATATTTAACCCATTTAAACTGGGAATTAAAGTGCCAGTGTAGATTAAAAGACTGATCAGGTTTGTGTCTGGTTGAGATGTACTTAAATTACTGAACTACAAAATCATCTTAAAGGAATTTGGAAATGTTTAATCTTTTGCAGCAGTGTTCTGTCATAACTACACACAATTTATCTGTTTGTATACATTGGGGAAAAAATGACATGTTTTGAATCTTAATATTTCTAAATGGGATATACTGACCCTGAGAGACATTTTCTTATTATCTGGTCAAATTAAGGGTGTCGCTAAATGTGCACAGACGGGCTTACGGCAGGAACTCACCCACCTCCCCTTCATAATGTTGTGAAACTCACCTGTTACTTTTTCGTGGTGCATGTACTTCGGTCTGTTTTAATAAAATCCCCACAGCCGTTAAAGATCAACCTTCAGTGGAGTGAAAACAGACTTTTTACATTACTCTTTCATCTTTCTAAGCTTTTGATGGTTTGATTTCCATCCCTGGGAGCAATTTTCTGGTTTTTACTGCTGCTTTTTTTTTTTTTTTTTTTTGGGAAAATTATATATATATAAAAAAAATTGTGCCTTCAATAAAGTCTGTGTATTTTGGTTTGTTTTTTGTGTATCAATCTCATCATGTATTATGAATTTTCTTAAGATGATTTTGTTCTAGATTTCTATTTACTCTGTCTTCAATCTGCAATAATAATAATAAAAAAAGATTTTTTAAGTGAAAATCTCATAGTAGATATTAATTGTTTAAAACCTTCTCTCAGGTTTCTGTGCACGGTATAGAAATGCACACTGACACGGCCTAAAAACAAAACACTACAAACCAAAGGATATGTTCAAAAGTCAAAGATTTCCTTTATTACAAAGTCAGCATGTTGATGACATTCCAAAGAAGGCAGAAAGGGTGAAAATAGATGTGTTGACAGAAAATACAGCAAGTCTTTTTGTGAGGGATTTTTTTTTTTTTTGGGTACATGCTACATAACTGCCAGACCGGAGGAAAAATGAGACCGGTGAAGCAGAGAAGAACTCTGTTGAAAAATGAGATTTTTTCCTTTCCTCAACATTTCTCCATGACTTTTTAAAAAAATTTTTTTTATATATAATCGACAAAAACAAAGAATGGCTACTTCAAGTGAAATAAACTTCCTCTTTACACCTCTGACGCAAAGAAGCAAATGTTTCTTGAAACTCAGAATATATAATAATAATAATAATAATAACAACAAAAGCCTCTTCTGTACCTTATGAGTGTAAATACAGCAGAGGAAAACGGAAGCAGCTGGTATTTATCAAGAGCATTAGTGCTGACTATGACCGTTTCAGGTTATTTTTAATGAGCTGGTATTTAAAAAAAAAAAAAAAGACAGTTATTTTTTCTCAGTCAGCATCCACAGAGAGAGAGAGAGAGACCTTGAATTAAACAGGAAATCTTGCTTCTTTCCTTGTATAAGATTCCTCCTCTCTCTGCGGGATATGAAAAGAAGTGACTGGAGGAAACCACTTAATATTTTGTGAAATGAGTCTAAAGCTGGGTTAGTCAGCAATGCCGGTCTGAGGGTCAAACTGCAGCAGCAACTACTCAACAAAGAGGACGCAGGGGAGGGAGGTAGCATCTTCAAAACTAACTGCTCTCTGGTTGATAACACTGAGCCCGGCTGAGCAGCGAAACAGCAGGTTAACGAGTCATGACGTGTACATGACGGTAGTTTCCTTTGGGATTGGGTTGTTTTTTTTTTCTTTTACAGTTAGGAGTTTCAATATTGTGATAAAAGACTTAACAGTACTAACATGTTATTAAATACACCGTCCTTCATTGATGATGTTCTCAAGACAGCAGAAGTTTTATATTCTTCTTGTTTGTGAGTGGAGGGGAGAGAGGCAGCTGATAGGCCTCTAGAAATACAAATACACACACGCACAAGCAAACATAAATTAATTACACACACACACACACACACATCCACACAGACATGGTCAAAGTAAAACAAAACAGTAGCATTTTAGGCTCAATGCTGATTCTGCAATACTGTCCACTTGATGTGTTGCACTCGAGAAAAACAGAAAAAAAACAAAACAAACAAAAACTTGAATGATCCAACGTTAAACCAAAACAAAACAAAACAATACAAAAGAACTAACCTGATTCCTGCACCTGAAAACGAACTGGACAGCGACTAATGTTTCTTTTTTGTGACCAGTTATCAAAACATTTGCAGAAGAAATTATGAATTTTAGGTTTTGATCAACTTAAATTAAATTTTTCACTAAAATAAAAAATTATGCTTTGCAGTGGTAATAAGAAGATTCACACCACTGATTTGTTTATCTGGCAACAGAAAACTCACTAAATAACAATTAATCCTTTCTACAATGTACCAGACTATATATGTATATGTGTCAGACAACAAACAAGGTTTGTTGCTTCACCCAATTATATAAAATGAATAGTTTTTTTTTTTTAAATCCACTTCTCAGCAAGATGTAAGGAAACTTCCCACACAAAAAAGAAAAGATATATATGTGTCTCCAAATCAATATTTATCATTGTAACAATTAAAAAAAAAAAACCCTTCATGACGTCATATGAAAACAAGCAAATCTCAACCAAAAGGATGATTGATCACCACTGAACAAGTTTTCCCTTCATACCGTGATTTGTTTTCTACTGATGAGAGCAGTAAAAGATGAAGATGCCGCCCCGTCAACAAGGCACACTTGAGCGTAAAAACTTGCCAATGATGAGGCTTTTTTTTTTCTTCTTTCAAAAAACAAGCTGTGGTCATCATTAAGCTTTTTTAAGGGAGACTAAGATCAGTCAAAAAAAACCAAAAAACGATCTGTCAGAATCGTCTTAGCATTGACAGACATAACTTCAGATACAGACGTAGAAAAGGGAAACTTTAACTTCGTCTTCATGTCAGTTACGAATATATCGGCGCTGTCCTGCATCTGCAAAATGTTTATTCTTATTTTAAGATTTTAGATTTTCTAATTTTGTTATTTAATTCTTCAGTTCATCTATCTATAGAATTGGAGATGTTTTTTTGTTTTTTTTCCAACCAGACAGCGACGATATATTACAGTTTGCTAATTACGCAGAATAAACAAACTTTTTTTCATTAAGATGAAAAAGATCAAAAACAAAAAGGGTTAATGCAGTAATATAGACATGAAAGCATGTTCACATAAATAATTCCGTATAAAGATAAGACTTCATCAAAAGGGGAATTTATAAGAAAGTTTTGGGGTTTTTTAGGATTTTTTTTTTTGTGAAAAAAACAAAACAAAATAAAATAAAACAAAACAAAAATATGTTTGAAATAATCTGAACTGAACTAGAGAACGTGCACTCTTAGCCGTCGTTCAGTGGACTCAACAAGGCCTCATTCAAACACCTGAACACCAAGCCCTTCTTTCTTCCCCTCTTTGAAGAAATAACATCAGATATGACTCCAGAGGAACAATAGAGCAACAAAGAGAAGCTACAAACAATGATATGATATTAATTACAACTAAAAAAGTGAGATGAGTGAGTGGACGGGTGGTGGGGCCTTCGCTGGTATTCAGACCATTTAAAATAAAATAGGAAAAGTCTGTGTTAGACAGAAATACTGACGAATTGATACATACGATCTCAAGGCCATGTACATGCATTATGAATACATGATATGAATTATTGCCCTGTTGCACACTCAGTTGCACAGAAAGTTTTATGACACTGGAATCTGTTCCTGAAGCCTCCGATTTTTTTTATCTTCTCACGTGGTCAAGTTACAAGCAGCCTTATTTTCCAAAAAATAAAAAATAAATTAAAAAAAATTAACTAACTCTGGTCTGAATTCCAGTAAATACAACGTTACATCAAAGCAGATCAGGTTGTGTCCGTTTTACAGGATCAACTTCTAAACGAAGAACGAACTTTAAGACCTTTTCAGAATCACAAACGTTCAGACAGAAATAATTCACTTCATTTGATTTGCCTGACACGAACTTCAGAAGTTGACAAAATATATTAAAAAAAAAAAAGTATCATCATGTCATGCGTTGAACTGAGTTGAACTGACACTGAAATCTAGTCAAGTCTTGACGTTGCAAACAATAATAATTAATTCAAAGTTTTTTTTTTTTTTAGAGCTTTCAATTCTACCTCTGGATCTCAAGAGGAGACGGTGAGATAGTTAGAAGCTCAAAAAAAAAAAAAACAAACACACAAAAAAAAAAACCTTGTAAGTGAATCTTAAATGAAAATTTCTGTTTGTCAAAAATGAGCCAGAAAGAAAAACAGCCATAATGTTTACACCTCCGCTCTGCCTTAACCTCCAGGTAACAAAAGAGTCAAAGTTAAGTTTGCACAAAAAAAAACAAAAAACAAAAAAACAATATTCATATAATTTAAACGCAGTCTGAGAATCAGAAAGTGTGTGGAAGAACAAAGTCACATCGTAGACAGCTTCTCTCAACTTTAGAGCCCACTGCCAGGCTACAAGTTTAAGTATAAAATAATGGAACTCTGTTTAAATAAATAAAATTTCTTAAGATGGTTTAAAAGAAAAAATAAAATAAAATAGAATAGAATAAAATGAAATAATTGGGATAAAACACATCTTGGACAAGCAGCTAATAAAAATTCCCTCCCAGAAAATAATTTCTTTCACTGATTTTTCTCTTTTCTTTTCTTGTCTTTTTTCTTGCAAAAATGAAAATATAGTTTTTTTTTCCACGTTCTTTGCAAGTGTCCATTTAAAAAAAAAAAATCAAAAAACAAAACAAAACAAAACAAAACAAAAAAAAACAAATGGTATAGTACCAATGAGTCCTTTTTTTTTTTTGAAATGTATCTACACTGTACAATCAGTCTTGCAAGTGAATTCATGAAAAAAAAAAAAAAAAAAAAGATCGCATCATTTTACATAAAAAGCTTCTTTACAGATATGGGTTAAAAAGGGTCATAATAAACAATATAAAAAGAAGATAGAAAAAACAGCATTTTACTAATGAGATTCTTGAAAATTCGTCTTTTCTTCAATGGCCTGTTTCACTATTTCGGCCAACTTCAAGCGGTCAACTTTATCGGAGAAGGATCGTCCTGTAACGAAAAAGGTTGATTAGTTAAGAACCTGGTGATAATAAATAATTACACGACTAAGTAATTTACGTGAATGAGTCTATGATTAGTGCATTCAATTGGTAAAAAGAAAATAAATAAATAAAATAAATAATAACTGCTGATGTATAAAAATAGCCATGTCTCTCTTTCCCATTTGCCAGATTATTAATAAAATGAAGTGGTGCTGACCGTCCCAGCTGAGGCCCTGCAGACCTTCTCTTAGCAGTTTACAGTCTCTGTTGAACCTCCAGGCTTCATACATCACCTCATTGAGCTTCTCATCCTCGTTCTCTCCTAAAACAAACAAAAACAGAAGGTGGTAGGAGGAGGTAGGAAGATATAAATAAGAAAACGTCCCGCACATGTCCAAGTCAACCATGTTACAGACAATACTGTCGTTTACTGACCAGAGCACTGGAACAAATCTGTTTACAAATCTGTTTTCTTTGCACCTACATACACTGATGCAATATATTCAGTGTATAAAACATGTGCATTTTCTCAGAAAAATGTTGACTCAATGTTTGTTTTCAGAGTAAACACCAGGATTTACTCACCAGCTTGTGGTAGTATACACTGTGCAATGACATCTCGTAATTTTTCCAGGGCTACGTTGGAGTCTTCCCCTCCGTTCTCGGGGTCATGAATGAAGAAACCATCACTGGGCTTGGGGCTGCAACACGCACATTAAAACACATTTCACACACTCAAATTTAATACAGTGTGAACACAGTGTGTATGCAGTGATCCCTCCACATATCGCGCTTCACTTCTCGTGGCTTTGACACATCTCGTTTTTTTTGTGGCTAGTATGTGCATTTATAACCTGGGAGTCTTCATTATGTCGCAGCCTACAGGTATTTTTATCTTCTAGATTTTTATTATTTTTGCATTTCTAGCCTAACCTGGGAGGGACCACTGTAATAACAAATCTGTAGACTACACAGAGTGTAAGACAATAGAAATAGGAACCTAAGACAAGTTTAAATTTAGCAGTGCAATGATAATTTCATGTGCTATGTACGTACACTATGAAAGACAGAAAAAAATACTTTCAGTTTCCTTTCGTTTTTAAACACAGTGAAGGAAATCATACCCGAGGAGTTTCCGCTTCCTGAGGATTGGGTTGTTGACAGAGTTTAAGGGTTTGAGGCTGACGTTCAAATCCTGAATTCTCATGTTGGCCAACTGCTCTGCATGAGCCTGCTGAATCCCTGCAACTACAGCCTGGAAGAAAAAAAAGAAAAGACAAAGTATGATATACATAAGCTGACAAACTTTGTGTTGTGGCCTCTGTTGGTTGATTGAATAAAGAGCAGTATTAAGACCATACAACGTGGGTATGATGCACCAAGATTTTGCACCTTTGACTTCCCACTTACCTTGTCCATCATCATCTGGGCAGAGGGCAGCACGTTGTCGAGGGCCTCTGTGCAGTTGAGCCAAGGGTGAGCCAGGACTCCCTCGATGGTCAACCTCTCCTCTGGCTTCACCTTCAACAGCCTGCGAGGAGCACAGACGAAGAGGAAGGGAAAACTAATTATTGGATAAAGAAGTCACCGACAAATCAGTGACTGACAGAAAAATCGGGGTCGGGGTAACACGGACAATAAGAATGTATTTGTTTGCCGTTTCAATGACAAGATACAAGAGTGAAGGTAGAGGGGGGTCGTACTTGCGTACGATGTCCTTGGCCATCTCAGAGATCTGACTCCACTCATCTTCAGGGAAGTCAAAGCTGCCTGTCATAATCTTCTTCCTCATGTCCTTTGGGATGGTGCGACTGTGGTGTTTGGAGTAAAACGGAGGATAGCCACACAACATTACGTAGATAATCACGCCAAGAGACCATAAGTCACAGCTCTGGAGAACGAGAGAGAGAAAAAGGAAAACTGATTTAAAAAATAAATAAATAAATAAATCAAACTGGAGGAACGAGGCTTGCAGCACCTAGTGTTAGAATAAATGCTTAGTTCATTGAAAATAGATTTCACCTTGTTATAGGTATAAGGAGTGGGTGAGGTAGGTATAATTCCAGACTTTTCCTTCTGGTGTCTTCTTTGAGCCTCAAGTACCTAAAAAGAAAAACAGTGGCAGAAGAGATACATGAAGACAAAATGAATTCAATTATTATGGATGTTTCCTCACGACTTTTATTTTGTATGCGCCGTTTGCTTTTTACCTGAGGTGCTACGTAGTAAGGAGTGAACTGAGGGGTCATCAGGTCTCCTTGATCAATTTTGGCAAAGCCAAAGTCACACAGCTTCACAGGTGCATCCTGTAGAAGAGACAGAATCACAGAGTGAGGAACATGAACGCAGAGCGATCAGATAAAATGGATTTTAGCAGCTTCCTGTAAAACTTGATTGAATTCACTGAATTGATGAGAGTTTCTTATGGATGTCACTAAAGATGCTGCCAGAATAAGGATGGAGTTCACAGTTTATCACAGTAATTGCAGAATGGATGTTTCCAAATCTTCTGCATCGTCTTGGCCTCAGTCCGCCCGATGCAGCCAAGAGAAATTTTCCTCCTGAGTGTCTGGAATAGTAAAGCACTGGCTTCACACTTGAAAGTCTGACAAAGTTTCTGTTCCTTTGCAGCGTACGTAACCTCTCTGTGCAATGTATTAAAACTTGAGCTATTTACCAGAGAGTTATCCTTGAAGAGCAGGTTCTCCGGCTTCAGGTCACGATGTGCAATGTTTAGGGAGTGACAGTGCTCCAAGGCTTGACTGATCTAAAGGGAGAAGAGACATCAGACGGAGACACCATATATATGCGTGCGTCAAGGTAATTTTTTTACACAGCCTTGCTGAGAGCTGTTGCGTGTTCCTTGTTTTGACCCTGTGTCTCGCTTCTGCACGAACTGCTTGATCTCAGTGGGGGGATGTTAATAACACACAGAGGCTGTGAGACAAGCTGTTACCCACAGGAAGAGAACGTTTCACACAAAGATGAACGCAGACAGATGAATCTTGACAGAATGATAAGGATTAAAAAAAATAATAATAAAAAAAAATCACAGATGGACAAAGACGGACTAACAAGAATAAAATATTTACGGCACAAAATCAACATTCAGAGAGATGACAGAAAGTAGCCTGTGTTGAAGTGCGTGTCTATATGTGCCCACCTGTTTAGTGACTTGACTGGCCATCTTTTCTGTAAAGTGCCTGTGCTGACTGATTCTGTGGAACAGCTCGCCGCCCTCCATCATCTCCATAACTATCAGAAGCCTCGCTCTGTAATCAAGAAACAAACACACAAAAAAAAAAAAAAAGGAAGGAGGTGTGAATGGTCAGAGAATACGGTGAACAAGAAGAGATGGATTGTCAAAAAACAAACAAAGATTAAAATAAACACACACACACGTAAAGAATAGAACATTTTACCTTGGGCTAGACTCATGTGGGAACTGGACGCTGTTGGCGTAAACCTCCAAGATTTGTACGATGTTTGGATGGTTGGCACACATCATATGGAGGCGCACCTGCAAAGAACAGAACCAACCATGTCATCTGGAGTTATTCATTTAAATGTGTTACATTTCAAAAGCATGCATCAAAAATAAAATCATGCTTAATAAGATTTTTATTGGTAACTGTAGATGTAAAAGCTTTGTTTACTGCTCCGAAAACATCAGGGGGGTGTAGAACATCTGGAAACAGAAGGTGTTTTAGTATTTTAGTAACAGCTGTCACATTAGAACAAGAACAGAAATAGGTTTCTTCTTCATTAACTTGTGTTTGTCATAGCAAGAACTTCTAACTTTAGAACTGTTGATACAGAACAGATTCTCCAAATGGAAATTATGCAGCTAACAATAACAGGGATTCTTCCAACTCTCTGCAATCATGTAAATTTATGCAATGTTAGACTGAGCAAAGGTATTTTCTAACCCAAACATGTGAACATTTTGTTATACTGGTGATGATACAAGGGCGTTCAGAATATACTATTTAGAGGAAATAATCGGTGTGCATTTTCTTGTGAGTTACAGTTTTTCCAGTTCAGCAGCAAGAGCTTGTGTGAAACAAGTCTGTGTTACTTGTTTTGACTGCATGTCTCACTGCTTAACTGCTGTATAAGCTGCTTGATCAAAACAGAAGGCTGCTAATGACATCGAGAGGCTGCGAGACAAACTGTTCGCCGCAAGACGACAATATTGCAGACAAAGAAGCCCACACAAACGGAGAGAAGAAGCACCGGAGACAGAATGACGAGTGAAGGAAAAATAAGAATTAATAAAGACAGATGAGTAGCACAAAGACAAAGCAAATCATATTGAGAGAGACTGTTTGCAGAGACTGCAAACAACAGGGCTCTAATCACAAAATGCAACAGTGTCTCGTCTGACCTCATTTCTGGCCTTGGGGCGATCAATGAGGATCTTCAGGGCCAGTCGTTCCTGAGTCGACTTCTTTACACAAACTCTGAACAGGAAGAAAACAAAAGAGTCAGCAAGCATGTCACTGAACATGATAACACAATTGTTTCTCACCAATGTGATCATCTTAAAAAAAAAAAAATCAATAAGTGGTTTCTATAGCACAGCAGGTAACAAAGACGGTGTTCATTACCTCCCACACTACAGAAATACTAACTAAATAATGTTACATTATGTTTCTACTCAGTGGGCGTAAGTGTTTAATAAAACCCCAGAGAGTCTCCAGTCTTAACTAATGCAAAACACAATTAATATCAACATAGGACAATGTGTAGTCTAATGAAATTTGGGAGCAATAATCCCATGTGTGTGATTTTCAGCAACCAAAGTGTGGTCACCTTTGCTGTCAGTAACTTAAATACGCAGTGTGTTGATTTAAGGTTGATGTGAACATCTCATACGTGTATTCATTCTTCTGTATCGGCTTCTTCCCACTCTTCATTTGAAGCTCGATGTTTGCACCGAGAGAAATATTCAAAGCCAAGACTCATTGTTTTTAATGGCTGCATCATTCCACACTGTAATAACAAACTAATCATTTCAGTTCAAGTGGGTGTTAAGATGCACAGCACACATTTATAATACCAAGGGCTCACTTCTAAGTTTATTAAAATGTCTTCAAGCTTTATTGTCCGTTTCTGTGTACTTTGGATGTTGCTTTTCTATATCCTAAATATAGAAAAGCAACAGTGGACAATCTGGGTTGTAAAACTGTATTGAGGCAACATTACAGTTTGTTATGGGAAATATGAATCACATCTGTATCTTTGTAGATATGAAACCAAAGAAAATCCTCTCTAGCTATTGTATATTTTTCATTGCCAACAGGTTGAAAAAGACTGAAAATTCCTGAAAACTGTTTTCTGCACATTAGGAATGCAACAGAACACAGTTGACCAACAGACTGTGGATATACATTTCATTTAGTGAAAAGCCTATTAACTCCTTTCCTCTAACCAGTAAAGACCCAAACATTCACTTTAAAACAGCAACCTCTGTCCCTTAAACTCTGATTACACTATTAAAGCATTACTGAGGAACATTCTGCTTTGGCCAAAGTTCACTTCACTGGAAAGCAATACCAACCTAATGAGTCACAGTTAGACAGAAGTGGAGTGGTGGTAGTGTGGCTGTTACAGTAAAAGACATGAATGTGGTATGAGACAGGATGAGGTGAGCGAAGGGGTGAATAATTCTTATTACACAAAAGTTTCAATGAATCAGAGACAGACAGAGTGAGAAAAACAAAGAGACGGGGTGAGTAAGAGTTGCTTGAAAAGGAAACAAGTCTTCAGCATGAATCACGGAGTTAAAGAGCATGTTTGCATGGATGGCTGATGAGTCAGTTTCGCAGATTTGTTGTCACTCGAGGCCAAAACTATACACATTAGTAAATAACAGGTTGCTCTTTACTGCTCAGGACCTGTGATTGCTTCAAAGTGCAGAATGGGCAGAAGGACTTGGTGGCAGACATTGATATATTACAGCTGGAATCAGCGGGGCAGCCTTACACAGAACTTACACAGAAGAAACTGCAATTAGTATAAACAGACTTAGAGAGCTGTAAGAGCAGCCACTGTCTCTCTGTGACATTTTGCTATAACTGGATAAATCTCAAGACAAATAGTGTTTATTTACACAAGGAGATTATGCCGGGTTAATACTGATGCACACAGACAATTTTAAAAAGGGAGATAACAGATTCACTCATCATTGGGCGATGTCATCAGGCAGCATGACAGAGAAATTGCCAACAACAGAGATATAAACAGATGTTGAGCTGGTGGCACAATGCAGTTATTTTTGAGCTGGATGACAACTTCGGTCTGTCCTCCAGGTTCAACACATAACTTGATGTGGTGCATAACAGTTCAAATGTAAAAAGGTTCAAATCATTGCTGTTTATTGTTATGTTATTCAGAAACATGTGCTTTCCTGTGATATATTACTCTCTCATGACTTTGGGGTGGAAATGATTAAAGAGGAGAATAGGGAGAGGAATGCACAGATAAAACTGCTGAGGTTTATCATTGATTCCTCATGCTTTCCCAAGCATCCACTATTCAATCTGTGAGCCACTTCTGCTATGCACAAAGTTTCATTTATAGCATATGGACAAAAGACAAAAAAAAACTTTCAAAATAGGCCAAGATACTTCCACTCAAGTGTGTGAAGGACAAAAAAAAAAATCTGTGTTGGATTCAAGTGTCAGATGCTGCAGTTACATGGATTGTATCTGATACAATGCAATCACCACCACTAACAAATAAACCATCACAAATGCATCTCATCTGAATTTGTTCAGGTTCTTGTCTTGTAATATTGTTGCACTCTTGTAGTCGGTTCAGTCTGTTGAAGTCCGGTCAAATGACAAGCGTCAAGCCTTTTGATATTCTCAATATGTGTTAATGTGTCAAGGATTAGGTCGAACTGTGCTGGTCAATTGGTACCACGGTGAACATGACGCAATAGAACCACAGGAGATGCAATAAGCGGCAAGCATCAGACACATGAAGAAAGGTTTTATTGGCAGCAAGCAGAAAATTTGTCTATTCAATAGCCCAGTTAGCAAATAATCTACATCTGATCTGGCATCATGCTTCAATCCTGCAGTTGCTGAGCCAAAAATGTTGCTGCAACCACATCTTATAAACTCTGCTGCAGCATTCACAACAGCAGCAGTTTAATCATGCACTGCAAGGGCTGGATAATATATTAATATTTCTACCCTCTTTAATCCTATCATGGGATTTTAGAATACGCTGAGTCACGACACACTATTCTCACATCTAAACAAAAAATTTGCAATCTGAATGATCCTGGCTTTTCTCTCACTGTTGATCATAATGAAACATGTCAGATTTCTCCCAGTTTGATCTCTGCTCTAAAACAGTGTCAGTCTAAAAATGACACATCTGATAAAATTCTCCATTCCCTGACAGTTAATCTCACAAAACAAAAGCAAACATCATGATAATGTATCCTGGTTTTGCAATACTATTTGTCCTCATCCAAGTTCACTGAAACATTTTGTGCTGAACTCTGAGTATGCAACACAGTCCTGACAGCAAAAAGTTTAACATTAATCTAATACAGCACAAGCACAGCTAAACCAGTAGAAAACATAATATTTAGACTAGAGAAAGACAAAGTCTCTGTCATACTCACCTAACAGGTCCACTGATGCCGGCTCCCAACTTCTGTGTCCAGTTTATGCTGTACTCGTCCAAAATGGATGTTTCCTACCGGGAACAGAAACCACATCAACAGCTTATCATGAGTGAAACAAAACAGTCAATGGACAAACTTTTACACATCCAGGATCAAATTCATGTATCCCCTTTGCTTCTCACAATTCTCATTGTAGTTTATATCATGTGGCACAGGCAACAGCCCACTGCCACACACACCCACGAGAAAGAAAACACAAAACAAACTGGATGAGGCAGACCCCTCACAATCATTGCCAAGTGCACAGACTATCAGGTGAAACTGCTTTTGATCATAATATAATCTTTCACATAGTCTTTAAATAACATTTACAAGACACAATGCGATAGATTTTGGCAGGTTGTACTGACAGTCTCCTGAGTAAGAGTTCTGTAAGCACTTAGTTGTGTAATGGCCATCCTATCCTTTATCACCTGTTTAGATTCACAATAGTGCTAATCCTCAACACAGATTATTCTTTAAAAAAAATTTAGCTTGGGTGCAATAAATGTACCCGTGTTTAAGATTAGTCACTGTTGCCACAACAGGATTATAAAAGACTGATGAGTTGCTATCCTGACAGAGGTGAGTTTGTTCAGACAGACTTTCACCGGATTCAAAATGTTTGCTTTGTCATAATTTCCATCTTGGGGGTTATTTACATAAGAATGTTAATTGATCCATCTTCCATTTATACCTTCAAGTTACAAAACCTCAAACCTCAGATCAGTAAATTATTATTTTGGCTCTTTCCCTCCTGTTCTGAGAATATACTGGCCTTGGCCAGCACAATGCATTTAATCACCAGCCACTGCCAACAAGTACTATAATTTCTCCTCTAATGCTCTCCTTGCCAGTCCTTTCTGCTCTCTGTAAACACAAAGAAGCTGATGATAATCAGGACTCATGATGCTTACGACACAACTATCCAGGGGGTCTGTACAATACACTTCACATCTCTGAGGAATCTGACTTCTCTTTATATTGTTCTGAACTGGGAGCACTAGAAAAACTGGCCTAACAAAGCTGATTACTAATTAACTCTATTGATTCTAGTTGTACCAATCAGGATAAGAACAAGTTTGCTTGGACGAGGCAAAGTCAAGCACACACACACACACACACACACACACACAGGAAAAATGTATTCAAAACATAACAAACTGCTAATTAGGTCACTGCTAATTAGGAAACTTTAAATTGTTGGGGAGCATGTTAATCATAATACACCATAATAATTTTGTGTTCCAAGTTGTTGACTCAAGAGAACCTGACTTCAGCTCACGTTCAGATGTTTTCGTGATAATGGCCTCAGGGAACACCAAGTGTGTGTTCCATTTCCCAAATACTTCTTCTCTTCCAACTGTGAACGCAGGGGCCAGGGCCACTTGAGATCACATTTTATTGCTGACATAGATGCCCGGGCAGTGACACATTGAGTAGAGCAGGCTGGGAATGAATCACAGGGCCAGGTTGGTCAGAAATGTTGCCAGTTAATGACCATGACCCTGCTAGATAGATCCAAGCTCTAGAGTAGTGTTTATCATGGACCAAACTTTCCATGACAAACTTTTCATGGTTCACCTAACAATTTGTAAGCTACAAGAAAAAAGTGTTTATGTTGCCTTCAATGGAAACATTATTTGAACAAATGCACAAATAAGGTCATGTTAAGAGAAGTGACACCAATAAAAACAGACAACAAAAAAAAAAATCAAGTGAGTAACATGACATAATCCCTGGCTCTAACTGTATCAAATAAATATTCTTATACTGCAAAGTGAAAACCACAACAATGCCCACTTGCCCGAAATTATCATCATTATCATCAATTACCTTGATGAACTTGTCTGCGTTGTTATCCTCCGACATGGTGTCCTGCTCTGGACAGATGAAGTCTGTCTCGCCAATTTCAGACAGCTGATGATGGAAACGAAGCGTTTTTCCTCTAACCTTCACAAAGTTTTGGTCTGGCAACCCTGGGCTCGACCAAAAGCTTGTTATATTACTACTAATGACAGGACAAGGCCATTGGAGCAAAATGATGTTCGGTCACCGATCAGCCAAAGACCTGAAGCCCACCAGCCGGTAAGATGTAACGTCAGATCAGGCCAGCTCGGCTCACAACCTCGGGGTCCGACTCGCTCTTCCAGTCTTCTTAAATTCACTGTGGTGACCATGTAGAGCTCCAAACTCCGAGCAATGTGACCAGAAAATCCAAAGACAAGTCCGACGTGGACTAGCCCACCACTTTTGGAGGGGCACTGAACATGGGACGAGAAGTATTTTTAGCCAGCGCAATGAGAGCAATGCTCTGCTAACGCTGCGAACACACCGGGGATCGGCTACGTTTGCTAGCAAGAGAGAGAGTGAGAGAGAGAGCTCGTGCCACGGTCAAGGCAGATGGTTACACAACAAAGGAAATCTTGAAAGATAAGATAAAACTGAAATACTATCTGAAAAACACTAGGACTATCCTCGGTGAATGCTAGATTGATCTGACACGAGCACACCGTGTTCCCAAAAGAAAAGCAGCAACCTATTATGTCGTCGAGCCCAGACTGGTTGTGCGCTAGCGAGCTAGCTCAGTTGGCAAGTTAGTTTCCCAGCTCTGCTCCAAGCAACGGGAATATAACATCATTTCACATGTAATTACAGCAACTAACAGCACTCGTAAAGAATAATAACAACATCCCAGTGACAGAAAGGGTTAATAAAGGGGGGTTTCTGAGGTGGCCAAGGAGAAACACGCATCTATGGACTATTTTGCTAATCCCATAGCTTCTTGTCAGAGGGGATATACAACCCGAGTCGGCACTACGCAATAGCAGCCTATACAGAATGCCTGATGGAAATTATTCACAAGTTTAATACATTGAAGCAAAACCCGGGTCGAATTAATTTTTGTATCGATAAATATGTATTTTGACACGCTTTACGCATATTTCACTGGGTCTTTGTATTTTAAAATTGAACTGTTCATAGCTTTGCTCAACTAATTTAGCATGGACAGGCTCTGACGGGTCCTCATAAGGTCCCAGTTGTTTTAGATTCAAGGGTTGAAATAAACCCGATGACACTAAAATTAGTACACTCTTTACTCAAGGTAACACGTACTTAATTGTAAAATCGTTAAACTTGGTCAATGTTTTTTTTTTTTTATACTTCCCTGTTTTTTCTGTCAGGACGCACTCGAACAATTTATACTAACATCCCAGCAATAAACAGTAATGCAAAGTAACTAAGTGCATTTAACCAACTGTAGTGCGCAGTCTGCGCTGTGTTTTTGAGACATAATTTGAGTATGGGTTGTACTTGTAGTCCGCAAGTGAGCTGTATTTGTCTGTAACATTTAATATCGTATTTTATAATATAGTAATGCAACATCCATTTAGATTTGAATACATATTTAATTTAATTTGTATTTATCTGACATGGTAATAAAGAAGTGGCCTATTTATTAAACTCTGTGATCATTTCATTTATAGCCAGCTGATTTGTTCACAGTATATTATTTTGACCACATGAGGAGGACAAATTCTTGGTACCCATTCATTAATCCATCTGAATCTCAATGTATTGTCAGTTCTTAAGTTCTTTCTCCCCCTATGTCTGATGTTGATGACCAGTATAGTCAAAAACATATTAAGGTTTGTACTCTTACCCATGTTTAAAAAAAAAAAAAATGGGTCTTTTAATTCTATTTTAATTTTGTATTTTAAATATACAAGTACTTTATTACATATATACACACACACACACACACACACACACACACACACACATATACATTATTGATTTTATTTCTTGCCATCATAGTCTTGAACTTTATCTTTAAAACATGCAGTAAAAAGAATATATGCAGATATGTTATAAAAAAGATAGCATAGAATAAAAAATCATGTAAAAGAAAATTACTGCAATAGAGGAGTATGCAAAAGTTTAAGTAACTTGGTAGCCTGTCTTTTGCCAACTGTTAGACATGGCTGAGGAAATGTTATTCTTTGGGTGGCAGCCAGTGGCACAGGAGACACTGCACAGATAATGGGATGAATGTATGCCACTAAGTGTCAGCAAATTCAGGCTGCAAATATCCTGTAGTCAGTCATGAGGCTGGCATCTATAAAATAACAATAACAATGATACAAAGCAGACATCAAATTCAAACTATATAAATAAATACAAACTGTCAACTAAATACTAACTATATATCCAGATATTTATATATGAAAATATAGGTAGATCTAGCAATATCTCTTATAGTGATCTTCAAAAAGAATTGCCATCAAATGAGTCAAAAATAAAGACATCAGTCAAAGTGGGGGGTTAAGTAGACTGATATTACAATGTTATTATTACAATATAGAGGGGTTTTTTTTTATATATTTTGTAAGTTAATGAAATAAAGAGCAATACTGCAATACGTTAATTTTAATATCTGGTTATATTTATTTCTTTTCATTATAAAAAAAACGTGTATTTTTGTATTTCTTTTCAACATCTTATTCATTTCAGCATCATAGAGGTCACACCAGTTACAGCAATACAGCAAACAAAATGTCATCTTCATCCGGCTAATTACTTGCCGTCCTATTATAATGTTAATTTAGTCGCTATCAATATGCACACACAATCAGCGATAATAAACAGTGTGTTTCAATGTGTGTAAGCGCGCTTGTGTGTGTAGTGTGTTCACCGGTCAGGCTCACGTGGATGCCACAAAACAGCCATTGAGGTTTCACGGACTTCCTGAAAATAGTGCCATGTTATAGGTGTGCTTTTTAAAATAATGGAATATCTATATGTTTTCACCAGCGACCAAGATTAAATATGACTACATTTGTATTTTGTAGCAGACTGAAGGTTGTCAAAGCACGCAGTGAGGAAAATTTGGTTAGATATTATGAGCTGTTTCAGCTTTCATATATCCCTCCGCTGTTTTTGTCCCCTTTCAGACTGTTTTGGTCTTTTCGCTGTTAGCAACGGAAAGAACCCGAGATAGCTGTAAACCCTATTTTGAGATAATCTAATTTTTTGTTAGGATTACATAACAAATTGACAAGAGGTGTAACACCCATGTTTGTTTTGGAACAGTGATTGGCACGTGTTGTCTTTTTTAAATATATTTTTTTCTGTTTTAATAGGAATTGTACAGATTGCTAATTTTGCTAGCAACTGTTAGCAAGCTAGCTTATTAGCATAGCATCTTCTTGAAGAGGCACGTTGACATTAGCCTGCCAGCTAGCGAGATCTTTGAATCGCTAACATTAGCGAACTGTCACACAACCATACGCTGTCTCGTCGTCAAGGAATTGCGGTGTGAAGCTGGTCGGTTTTGGACGCTGTCTTTTATGGGATCACCATGTCAATGAAGGCCGGTGGAAATCGCAGCAAGCCCGGCGGTGGTAACACCGCTGGTGCCCCTGCCTCCGGTGCCGGAGGAAGCGGCGGGGGAAGACAGAATCTGGGCAGGTCTGTCAAATTAAAACATTAACGTAACGAATTAAAAACACAGCAGCGGTGGTATTGTGTGGTCAGCTTGTAGTACTTGGACACAGTCGCTTCCAACAGTGACAGTTTTGAGAGATGACATTCCTGTTAACGGTCCAAAACCAGTACGTGTTTGTGGACGTTATGTGGGCCTTGCGACGCGTTGGTCACCCAGCGTAACGGTATGCAGTTTTAGCTAGCGAGGCCTGTGTGGCTTGCTCCAGTTATGTTGCAACTTCGACGTAACGTTACCTTCTCTTGCATGTTAAATAAAACACATCATATAGTCTCTGACGATGTGCGTTGACATATTTTGGGTGGACATGTGTGTAGCAGTACAAGGGGTTTGACAAGTTGCTGATACCAGTCCACTATGTGCTTGGAGTCAATTTAGCTACCGTTAATTAGCCGTTTGACAGCCCATGCTTGTTATTCAGTGCACTTGCCTCATTCAGTATTGTAACGATCAGCTAACGGGATATATTAGGCCGGTTACTTTTAGTGCAAAAATAAAACAACTTTGTGTGTTTTCATTTGACTGCCATGTAGCTTTGGTGCGTTACCGCAATATTGCTGCAGCGGGTTTGCCAAGAAATTGACAAAAAGCGTGTGGGCGCACGAAAGAAAGGGGCGGGTGTGGAGACTGGGGTGAGGAAGAGGAGGAGGAGGAGGAGGAGGAGAAGGGGGAATTATAGACCGACGGACTTTCAACCTTGACGTTGCCGTGGTTCTGCTGGTGTGAAATAGTGTCCTTGAAGCATGACATTTCTGTACATGTCGTCCCAAGATTAAGCCATCACATACTGTCAGTGCATGCGCTGCATGCGTATTGTGATTTTTTTTTTTTTTTTTTTTTTTTTGCTGGTTTAATGTGACCAGGCTGCTATTCACCGGTCACTAGGACAGTACGTCCATTCATTGCGTAGGTTTCATCTATAAGGGCCTTGCGAAGCTGTTGTAAAAAAAAAAAAAAAAAAAAAATCAGATAAGATCAAGATCTATGCATACAAAATACAGCCTATTCCGTTATGATTTTAAATAACTTAAATTACTCTCATTTTTAATATTGAGCACTATGTTCAACTTAGGATGTTACTCGTTTACTACAGCGGATATAATGAAGGGAATGTGGCCATTGCCTACACTGAATCAAGTGTGAATGCCTGGCCATGTGCCAGGTGCTGAACAAGGTGCATTTTAGGACATGCTTGGAAAAAATGTAGGCTACTGAGTATTTGGCTGGCAGCCTCTCGCACATTATTTCCAACCAACAAAACGTTGTGGATTCTTGAGGAAATGTCAGAATCTAAAATTCATTCAAATACGTATTGGATTTACTTTTGCAAAAAACAGAAACCTTCGAGCGTCTATTCAATGATGGATAATTCATGTTCGATGATGATGATTCTTAGGCTTCCCCTTTAACACACACACACACACACACACACATAACAATAGTTCTGTACCATCTTAGAGATTCACACCATCATCTCCTGAGATTTCAGTCATGCAGTTGCTCCCATGAGAGAGTGCATTGTTTCAGTATGCAAACAAGAAGTTGTGTGCTAATGATGATGGTGAGTTTGACAGTGCCATTTTTTTCCTTTCAGGGGAAGACACAGTGGTAAAGGTCCTGCAGCAGTAAGTAATCTGCTAACTCTCATAAGTCAGTGGAAAATGGCTGTAATGACACATATCAGAAGTTTGGTATATCTCATTGCTTTTGGAAACTCATACTTAGCATTATTGTTTTTTTTTCCTCATTCTGAGTCAATTGAATATTGTTATGATTTTGTAATACATGCAATTTGGGTTAAAAGGTCAACAGAGTGGATCATAGAGGAAATATAAATTCAGTTGTTATGCTACAATAATGAAACAAATGTCCAATAGATGTCACATAGTTGTTTAACACAATATTTCTTTACAAGCGCAGAACATCAGAAATGAACTGTTTTTGTTTCTTTAGGTCATTTTCAATGGTGTATATGCAAATATGAGGATGGTCCATGTCTTGACTTCGGTGGTGGTATGTTTTCTATGTATCTGTCTTTTTATGTTTTTGAGATGATTGATGCTCAACCTGTGTTTATTATGTCCATTTTAAATTTTGTCTTCTGTGTGTTAACATCATCAAACAGAGAAATAATGAGTGTAGCTATAAAAAAAAAAAAAACCCAAAAAACCCATCTAAGCGGCTGTGTTAATCATGCTTACTGTGAATGAATTTGTAACAGCAGTGTGTACTGCAGCCTGTCTTTTACCACATGCTGTTTCTTCAAAATGTCTATGCTGCAATAAACAAAGCCTGTGTGATTTGTGGAGACAGCCGGTTGCATAAACAAAGCAGAGATTGATCAATCATTTGTCCGTTTGCAGCAGATGGGTTTCTGAATCTGTTTCTTGAATGTGTACATCGACATCAACACTTTATTGAAGGAGTCAGTGTTGCATATAGCAAATAATACCAGGTCTTTTTTTTTTTTATAGGGGACCAAGTGTGAGCTGAAAGTAAAAAACGGAGCAGTTTATGAAGGAGTATTTAAAACATACGGTCCAGAGGTAAGAATCACACATAGTGCTTGGTTCATCATTCGTGCCAATATGGAACTAGATTTGTAATTTCCTCAGTGCAGTTACTAATGATCACTAACTGCTACAAAAATAGTGCCCAGCCAGCAGCCACTTGCAAACTTCACCCCTGAGGTGCCTTAGATTAACATCACCCTTTCCAGATTTCCTTTTATGGGTGGGTGGTAGGTGGACATTCATCTTCCCTTTTAGGTTGAAGTATTCCTCAGTCTTTCTCCCTTGGGGAAAAATTTTATTTTGTTCAAATGAAAAGCTCAACCTGAGGGAAGGTAGAAGTTTTTGTCCAGTTTGTTTGCCAGAGCTCGGCTTTAACTTTTAGTTCCTGATGAGATGCCAATAACATACATTTTCCTTTTTTTATTTCAGGCAGAAGCGATATTTATACATCTTTTATCTCCCACCACTTTATAGGGTTTTAAGGGTGGCATGGTACTCCAGAAGAAATTGAATTTGGTTTGCTTGCACTGGGAAACACACCACTTTGTTCTGAGACCAAAACAAAGCATCACATTTGGTTTCTATTACCACAGTGTGCACAAGCTGAGCAGGCAAACATGCTGAAATATTCACACAGCTTTATTTACCACTCCTCTGTGCCCTGTCTCTTAGTCAACAATGTAGGTTGAGTTGCTGTGCTGATGTTTTCAGTTTTCTCCCATAGTAATATACCATTGGTAGTATTATAACATCTTATTTTTGCGGCAGTTGGAGTTCTTAGCTGTGCTCCCACTGCAGCTGACAAAACTTGTCCTTAAGAGGTGAATGTCATTAAACAAGCAGAACTAATTGATGTCAAACTTAAGTTTTTACGTGTTGTCAACCAACGACCAGATTTAAGGGTTTTCTTCAGTTGAGTTGTAAGCAGACATGTTGAGTTTGTTTTTTGCAGAGATGAACTTGCAGGCTTGCATTCATTTGAAGCTTTAACCAGATAATGTTTGAGAAATGAATTTCTCTCTGCCTAGTGACGGTGTTGCCAAATTAGGATGCAAAAAATCGCTTGATCACAGTATTTCACATTTCTTCTCTCTTCTTGATCATTTAGTATTTTAATTTGTTTGATTTAAGGAGAATTAAGATGATTGTCCTTAAATCCAATTTAACACAGCTACTGTTTTCTTCAGTGCGACCTGGTGTTGGATGCAGCCCACAGAAAGAGCCCAGAGCCGAGCATAGGCCCAAGGAAAGAGGATATTGTGGAGAGCATCATTTTTAAGGCCTCCGATGTTGTGGTGGTGACCTTCAAAGATGTGGACCTGAATTTCGCCAGGAAAGGTACTGAGGGCATTTGTGTTGATAGAACTCATCTCGGTACACCAGACACAGTTTTTATATAACTGATTGCGTACATTACGTTCTAAAACATGAAGCATACATAACGTAGCTAGGTGAGTCACTTTTTTCTATTCATTGCAGACAAATAAACACATACCACAATGAATGTCCACCGGTTTACATTGCCCACAATCTACTGATCCTTTTCAGTCTGTATTCACTATCTTGATGTCACAGAGCCATTGTCATGAGTTAAATCTTGCGTTTGCTCTGATTGGTCAGACTTTAAAGACTAATGTGATCAGCTGATTGGTCTAAAGGTTGCCCTGATGTAGCGAGCACGCTCAATAAAGACAGAATGAGTTCATTCTTCTTTATTTTAATACATCTAGATCTGTTCAACTCTCCTTTGAATAGTAATAAAGTGCGTGGGAGGATTTTCTTTTTACGGACTCAAAATTTTTTGTCCTTTTTTAATGGAAAAATTGTGAACCGACCAGAGATTTTATGATGTTTCACAGGAAAATAAAACATCTGAAGAGCTTTTTCCATTTTTGTCACTTTGTGCCATTAGGTCAACAAGGCAGTTAACAAATATTTTTAATAATACTTTAAATGATTTTAGAAGGTATATGTATTTTTATCACATTAATAGCTAAAATAAAGGGACAAGGGGAGTCTTGTATTAATGGCTTGACTGAAACTATGAAAACAACACGCGATTTGTAAGCAAAGGAAACAGAATTGTCCTTTAAAACTTGCACCAATGTCATCCCCATCGATAAATTGTTAAGTAGGAAGTCAAGTGTTGGTGTGATCACCAGTCAGTCATTCTATCTGTCGGTCGATCTTCTGACTCTGTGTCATCTGTCTCTCTCCTCTCCAATGGTCTAGTCTCTTCTGATACAGGTAATATATGGTTATTTTCTCCTCTTGCACATCTCTGTATGCACTCAGACATACAAAGTAAAATAAGCTTACTGACAATATCAAATCAAACTCAATGAATTGTGAATCTCCCAGGCGTTTGGCTTTATGTGTTTGCCAAACATTTCTGCTTTTGAAATCCAATTTGCTAATTGAAATTGAAAAAAACAAAACAATATCTGATGCAGGTCGGTCTTGTTCCATCTTTAGATCCTTTGTTATCTTTAGACGGGATGTTGCTTTCGGTGGAAGAGTTGCTACTTCTCTTTGAAATGGAGATAACTGAGGCTCAAAATTGAGCCTACTCTGGCTATTACACATACAGTACAGCCTTAAGCATACTTATCAGGAATCTGTGGATCTGTGAGAGACATGCAAATAATAGTGTTACATATTTCATTTATCAAACCAGCCAGACCTGCTATTTGTTTTGGACTCACACTAATTTGACTTTTTTTTTTTTGAGTTTGCATTTTAAGTTATTAAGTTTTAAAAAATTAATTGAAGTTCATTTTAATTTAGTCACAGGCTGAGTTGAAGAATAGAGCCAACAGCAACACATGTGCAACAATGACTCTTAGAAGAGGAAGGATAAACTGTAAATATTACATTAGTTTTGACTGATCCTTAGGAGCATACATTTATTTAAAGATGAGGTTTTGTTGATTTCAAACCTGACTGGACCAGAGGTTGAGGACTAATCAGAGGTGGCTGGGAAAAGGGGAGATGACGAGCATCATAAGTGTGATTCCATTGAAAGCAACAGCTTCAAAACTCATGTCAAGCACTAGCACTTTAATTTGCTTTTTGAGCATCGTATTAAAAATGTCAGGATTTTTAATTTTGGTTTGGCCCTGAAGTGCTTTAAGGTAATTTAAATGACTGCATGTGTGCTTACCCCTCACTATGCTCACATTTGATTATGTTCCTTATTTTTGTACAATTCCCTGGATAATGTACATGAAACGTACCAGCCACCATTCATTAATATAACTCAGCCCTGCTGTGTATTCTAGTATTTCTGAACTTGTTTCTAGTGAGAAATGCTATAATGCTCTCTGTATCCTGGGATCAGTTGGGAGGACTGAGTTACGTAAGTCCAGGTGGCTGATATGCTTTATGCACATAGTCCATCGCTGCCAGATCAGAGAATGTGAGAGCAGACTTGGGCTGACATGAGATTAGATTTCCTTTCAAATACGATTGTGGGTTTTCTTTGAGCATGCCTGTCCCTGGTTTTAGCTGAGCCAACCAGATTATTTTGTGAGTTGAAATAAAAATAAATAAAAAGTAAATTTTGGTACATGCAAATGTTACTTTCAAGATGGTGCCATGGTGATGCATAATAAATGAAGTGTGGGGTGGGCAGGCAGGCATTGTAGACACTCTGATACTTGCTTTTAATTTCTGATGAAAGTCAGCCAGCTGAAAATGTTGCAGCACATTATTTCTTGATTTAATTAGTACATTCTGTCACAAGCTAAGAAATTGATTGGGAAGTACGTTTTCCTTTCTTAACTAAACTGGTTTCAAGCTCTGTCAACAAGACTGTCCGAAACCTTCATCCTTGTTATCAAGGCCAGCTCAAGCAACTGCTCAATTTTTTTTTGAAAGGATTTTTTCCCAATCCAGTTGGACCCATGTCTGGTTGTGAGTGGGTGTGTCTGGTAAACCACCACTGCCTCTATAAAGACCTTTTACTGTGAGAGCTTGTGGCAGAAGTTCTTGAGGCATGAGCGCTTCCCTGCATAAACAGTCAAAGTGCAGCTCTGTGACTGTAAATCATCATGAGCTTCTTTTGTGTGTGTGTGTGTGTGTGTGTGTGTGTGTGTGTGTGTGTGTGTGTGTGTGCGCACGTGTGCGTGCATACTTGTATGTGGCGCTCTGCTGACTAAAAATATGTGTTTTGTGTGTGTCGCAGACAACTTCACAGATGCAGCAGTGAGTGGTAGAATCAATGGTGAACATAAAGAGAAAGATCTTGAGCCGTGGGATGGAGGAGAGACCCACAACTCTGACAGCCTTGAGTCTCTGGACACAGATGTGGTAAGAAAACACACAAACACAATTGATGAGGAACCTTTTGAGTATGAAGAATGGAATCCACTTCCTTCGTATGATGACTTGTAGATTTGACAGTGAAAGAAGTAAACAGAGCTTTTGTCATCTGAGCCACAGCATTGGAAAACATTTTTTTTTTTTTTTTATAATTTTCTCTGAAATCCTCTCTTTGTCCCTCTCTCCATATCAGTCAAATGGATGGGACCCCAATGACATGTTTAAATACAATGAGGAGAAATATGGAGTCGTCACTACATATGACAGCAGCCTGTCCACATATACGTAAGTAATATTGAAAAACTATCTTAGCGTCTAGTAGTTTCTGTTCATTAACATACACTGTGTCACACTTCTTGTTGTGACTTGACATGAGCCCAAGGAAAAAACTTGAAACCAGACCATCCCTAGTCACTCCATTACCCTTCTGCCCTTGTCTGACCTGAGATTGTTTCCCAGGGTCCCTCTGGAGCGGGACGACTCAGAAGAGTTCCTCAAGAGAGAAGCGCGCGCTGCCCAACTGGCAGAGGAGATCGAGGCCAGCGCCACGTACAAGGCCCGCGTGGCCCTGGAGAACGATGAACGCTCTGAGGAGGAGAAATATACAGCTGTGGTGCGAGGGGAAAGGGAGACTCACACACTTAGCAGGTAAGACGTGAACAAACTTAGTGGCTGTGTGCTACAGCACCAAGTCTACATTCATTTAGTTTAGTTCCCAGTTCTCCAAAGTAATGGACTTCACCTGGCAATTAACTGAGCTTTGAAGCTTTGTTGTTAATTAAAGCAAAGTTCCTCACTTACAGGTTTGTTGAATGATACATCAATCATGTTTTAACATTGTAAATGATTTAAAATAAGATTAATTTAATCTTCTTATGAACACGCCACTACCTGACAGTGATTTATGAAAAAAGTGATATATCTGTATGAAAGAGACGGTGTGACACTAGAGGAGCATATTTGCGCCTCACAGGAAGACGAAATAGTTCCAGCAAATTCACTAAGTACACAGCAGCTGTTCCCAGAGCAAATACTTCCTTTGTAATTAAAGAAAACATGCTAATTTTGGCTGATGAAAAGCACTTAACTGAATGTAACAGAGTGTAGGATTATTCCCACCCCTTTGTTATCTTGACTATTGTCTTATATATATATTTAACTCAGCCATCTGCCTCGATGTTGTATGTGTGTGTGTGTGTGTGTTTGTTCCTGTGCGTGTGTGCGTAGAGAGAACAAGTACATTCCTCCAGGTCAGAGGAACAGGGAGGCGATGTCGTGGGGGCCGGGACGTCAGAATTCACCTCGTCTGGCTCAGAGCTCAGGTGGACCCTCAACTCCTCGACCTGGACCGCACGACTACAGTCCCAGCTCCGGGGCCGACCAGAGGGTAGTTAACGGAGGTATGTTTTAACACATCACACACAAACTTATGGTGTCACTTGTGTGTGAAGTTTACAGAGGGTGTGTTGGTTGTCGAGTGAGTTGATCAATATTACAATCTCCTTTTCCTTCAGTTCTCCTTTCTTTAATTGATGTCTTGGTTTAGAATGTAATTATTGGACTTTTCTTATAATTAAATAATTTTATTCCTGCCTTACTATACTGCCTTTCTCATATTTATTAATCTCCTCCGTCTCTCTATTCCTGCTGTACCTTTGTTCTCCTCACTTTAGCCCGTTATCATCTGCTCTTTTTCATCCTTAATCATTTGTCCTTCCCTCTCTTAGGTTCATCCCATTGGCCCTCACCCTGTCCATCTCCTTCCTCCCGCCCCCCCTCTCGTTACCAGTCTGGCCCCTCCTCCCTGCCTCCTCGGGCGACCACGCCCACCCGGCCACCCTCCAGACCCCCCTCTCGACCTTCCAGGCCTCCCTCTCATTCATCTCACCCTCCTATCCCTCCTCCTCATCCTCCTTCTCCCACCATGGGCCCACGCCGCCAGCCTCCACTCTGCCCAAACGCATGTCTTCAGAAGGTACCCACATGAGTGTGGAGTAGACCTGGGCAAAGGCACGAGTTGAAGGTGGATGGATTGAGTTCAATATAAAAATAATTTGAAAGCTGTCTCAAACGTAATTTAAGTGAACTACTTTCAAAAATACATTTGCCCAGGTCTAGTGTGGAAAAACACAAATAGGTGAAGTTGCTTTGTTAGACTGATTTGGGGTCAGTTTTGCGATTTCCAAAGAAATGGAAATTGTGAGGATTTAGTTCTCCACAAAGCTGATCCTTCATCAGTGCATCAGGCAGTTTCACCTTGGCTTGTGGGTGCATCACAGTGTGTGCTGTGCTTTCTGTCTAGCAAGAGTTACACCATCAAAACACCGGGTTTTCAGAAATATTTTCCAATAGAGCACTCAAGAAGAAGAAAATCACAGCAGACAGGGTAATCTTTTCACTAAGAAGGAATGTGGCTGCTAAAAAATCACAAACAATCTTTTCTAAATTAAAAAAAATTCCAGTAGGCGACAATGTTTTAAAAGCCTTTATTGATGACATTTTTGACAATATAAAACTACTCAAAGATGTGGATGAAGAATGACAAAGATGTCTAGGATATGTTATTTAAAACAATTTCATCAGCTTGTTCTCAAACACGGTGCTTATTTTTGCATCGGCTCTATTTTCCAGCACATTGGAATAGAAATGGATTGAAGGTTAAAATGGCAGGTTTGAGCTTGAACGTGGCTCCAGAGCATCATGATACTAATAATTATTCGATAAATGAACACAAGGATAGATTGTGTCGACATTTAACTTTTCATTGAGCTTTTCTGCCATTGATTTGTTCAGCTAGTTGCATCTCTAGTGACATCCACAATGACTGCTGGCTAGAACTGATCCATACTTTTAATGATAACATTCATCTTTTAACATTATGGCAGCATTTTATCATTTTAAACATGAGAGGGTATATTTTTATCACACTTTTCATCACTTTTTACTTTGTTGCTTATAGCCTTTGTTTCATTAACTAAACCCAGTGAGCTGGGGTACTGAGCTGAAATGATTAAGCGCCATTGTCCAAACACTTGGGATCATGTGTATATCATTTAAATACAGTGAAATAGGAAAATATTCATGTGGTGTCAGCCAATGATTGGACCAGGCTGTTGCCTGTTAGACAGACACTGTTCGTGTAACTAAACGACAAATACAGGTTTTCACCTCACCCTCTTTACTCTCCCCGTTTCTCATCTCTCTCTTCTTTTGGATGTGGTTTGATTGAAAGTGTGGTGTGTTGTTTCATCACTCCACAGGATCATTTGCAGTTTCTTTACTAACACGCATGTCACGAAATAACGTAATTGTATGACGTGTTATTTAAACATTAGATTAAGATGTAATCAGTGCAGAGGTTTGTATTTTCAAAAGCTTTTGAGAGACACAGATGAGCCTCAGAGAGACTACAGTCGGCTGGTCGGAAACACAGGCTGATCACTTTGTCTACCTCATGTCTGCCGTCTGTTTAAGGAATGCCGTCTGTCTTTTATTTGTGTGTCGTCATCTACAGGTCCACCCAGGATGTCTCCAAAATCCCAGCGGACGCCTCGCGCTCACAGAGTGCCACCCTGTCGGACCTCTGGAGTCCCTCCAGGAGTGGACTTAATTTCTCACAATGCTCCCGGAGACGTCCCAGTGACTCCACAAGCAAGGAGCAGCTCCTCTGGAGGGACATGGTCCTCAGTGGTTAGCGGAGGTAGAATAGTTATTTCCTCCTTTTTGTTTTTCGTTGTATTTCCTTTCTGTTTTCACACATTTAATTTAATTGGTTCGCGACCAGAAAAATACAGATGCCTCACGTTGGCAGTGGAGGATGGAGTATTATATTTAAACATATTTAACACTGGACAGCATCACTGGAAGATCTTTGCATCGTTTTAAAAGCCACTTCATTTATTTCACCAACATTTTCCATATTGTATTATTATTAAAAGGCACTTTATACTATAGAAATCCCTTAAGCGCTTATCCTCTGATTTTATCCAGTAAATCAAGATAGTAACTACATTTCCTGATCACAGTGATGTCTTCTTTTTTTTCCTCTCTGCAGCTCACAGGCCTCGCTCCCCCAGACAGAATAGTATGGGCGGAGCCTCCCCTGGCTCCTCTTCCCTCCCATCACCCCAGACAGGAACAGCTCCTGTGGAAACTGTTGCTACACCAACATCAGCTTCCTCTCCTACTGCTGCTAGTCCCGCTCCCAACATGGTCGCCTCTCCATCAGGAGAAGGTAAGCTTCAAGATAACCCACGCCTTTTTTTTTTTTTTTTTAAGTGGGAAGGACTGAAGGAATAAGGAATTCCACACATTTGTAAAAACATTTCCTCTGCTTTTAAACTGTGAGTAAACAGACTGTTTTTCTGCCCTGTAAAGCAAAAGAGTGTCGTGTTCAAGAAACAAGACAAACATCCCCCACGGCAAACAAGGAGAACATCAAGCCCTTGGACAGCTCACCTAGTATCACCAGACCAGTCTGTAAAGGTACAGTAAATTGTAGTTTTCCCTCCAGGAAGCAGCACTTCAGACATTAAGAGTGTTGTGAGCTCTGTGATGTGAAGATTCAGATGAACCATCTGTTAAGGCACATATTTTTATTTATCCAGCTGTTCTTTATAATATCATTTATGATGTGTTGGAGATAATTATTTTCCGTAATATGAATGTTTGTGATAACTAGATCAATCATTTCTTTCTCTCTCTACCCACCTCATAGGACCTCCCTCTATGGCACCAGACCACAGAACAAAAATAGACAATTTAAAGAAATTTAGTGACAATTTTAGGGTAAGTGTCTTATCTTTTCATCCTTCATTTTTCTGAAGCACGTGTGTCTGCCTCCGCTGACTTTCATTTCCCCACTTCCAGTTGCAGTCTAGTTCAAACCCAGACCCTGCCTTTGACCAGATGATGACCAAGCCACCCAGAGATCCAGCAGACAAGCCTAAAGAACTTCCCTTGGACAAAGCCTCCACCGTGGGGCGGGAGGGCACCGAAGACGGTGTTGTTGTGATCGCTGCTGGCGCCCCCGGTGGTGCTCCTGCTCCATCCACCACCAACACCACCACAAACACCAGTAAGCCTGGCAGCCCCGCTGCACTGTCCCCGTCTCCCTCTGCCCCAGACCAAAAGAGGACGGGGCTGGATGTGACATCACAGGGAGTCCAGACGACAGCCACATCCACGTTCAGTGGACCCAAACATGAAGACAAAGAGGAGAAGAAAGAGGCTGTACAAGAGTGAGTAGAGGGGGCAATATGGTTGAGAGGCGAGACTGTACACATTTTAAAATTAACAAGCGTTTATTCTCTGGCCTCTTAACAATCAACAATCCCTGATTGATCCATTAAATGGTAACTTCCTGACTGTTTGTTCTCCTGCAGTCAAGTGAGGAAATCAACCCTGAACCCAAATGCCAATGAGTTCAAACCCAGGTTCAATACACAGGTCAGTGTGTCCTGCTGCTGCCAGACTGAACACTGTAAGTACCACAAACTGAGGCTGTTTGTATAATCATCATTTATGTGTTTGTCTCTATAAATTACCTTATCAGCCCAAACCAGCCAACACCCCGACGCCCCCTCGGCCTCAGGGCCAGCCCAGCCCCTCCATCGTGGTCCAGCAGCCTCCGACTGTCTATGGCCAGACAGTCTGCTTCCCACAGATGTATCCGCTCACACCAGTCAGCCCTGGAGTGCAGGTGAGACACTCAGCTACATGCTGAAATGTTCAGTATGGAAACAGATGTAGTTGTTTCTATTCAGGGCAGATCACCCTGAGCATTACTTTGAATCGGTATGAAATGCAAAGTTCATTAAAAACTGTTCCCTGACTAACAGCCGTCACCTTGAGATCTGAGAACATTTCTGCTCATGTTTGTCCTCATTTTTCATCTTTCTTCCCTTTTCTTGTCTTTGTTTAATCCCCACTTCATCAGTCGGCATCATTTTATTCCATCTTTTCTAAATACATCTCTCAGTTATTATGTGCATCATCCATCATCACCCCCCCCACCGCCTTCCTGTATGTTTGAGACATTGTTTTCTGTTTCCTAAATCATTTTTTTCCTGAATTATTTGACAAATGTTTTAGTTCAAACAAGTTTAGAAATGTTTAAAGAAAATCTGTATAAAATGTGAAAACAAATCATTTTTCGATCACTCTTGCAGCACTTAATGAAAGTTTTTTTTTTTTTGTTTTTTTTTAACCACATTTCTCTCTGAAAGCTACAACAGTTTTAGCTGTAAATCAATACTTCTGCCTGTGTTGCTTTAAGAAAAACTTGGTGATCCAACATCAGACACGTGTAAAAGATAAAATACCTTGGTGGACAACTAAAGAGTGGTTCTTTTTGTCCTTTTCTCCCCCTCCTCCTCTCTCTCTCGCTCCATTAGAAAAGCATAATATGGAAGGTTTGTGAAGATTTCTATTTTTTAAAATCCTTTTATTTATTGATTTTTTTTTTGTTATGTTTTTATTTTATTTATTTTATTTTTATTTTTTTCTTTTAAAAGCCCAATCAGTACTGAGATGTTTTTTGCTTGCTTGTTGAATTAATGCCATCAGATGTTGGTTTGCCAACTTCTTATTGCAATTCATTTTAAACTGTCATCACAGATGGACTTATAACTTCATCTTATTTCTATTGGCTTCATCTGTTTACCAAATGGCTGTAAGCTAATAGGAGTTCAAGCCTCTTTGTTTTTTGCTGCAGTATTGTTTGTATTAGAAATGCATGGTGGATGATATTTAAGGAGTTAAAGAACAGAGGATGACGAGCAGCGTTTGGATTATACTCGTAGCTGTAAAACACCCGATGATAGACAGGGTTTAGAAAATGCATGTGGCCCCAGGTAAGAGATAACTCCCACAATCTCACATGCACATGTGCTTTAAAAAAAAAAAAAAAAAAAGGAAAAAAGACGAATATTTTGCGTCTAGTCCCACAGACGAGCAGAAAGAGAAAGAATAGTCCAACAGAAATAAGCACAAATTCTATGATTTATTTATTTATTTATGTGTTTTTGTTTTTTTTTAAGTTTAAGCTGGTTTTCATTTTTGTAGACGTGATGCTGATTCGCCCTCGCTGAAGTTTTGAGTATAAACATGTTTTCTTCGTTTCTTCATGCCGTCCTCAACCAACCCCCCCCCCCTCCAGTCTCCAGCAGCTATGTACCAGGTTCAGATGCCTCATATGACGGTCAGCCAGTCTAAACCCTACAGACCAGGTAAAGGTGAGAATAACTAATGCTTTCTCTCATCTCTCTCCATCTCTTTCTCTCTGAACATTACTAAATAAATGGCCGGGGAGAATTACTGTATCAGCTCCTCTTTTTATTTTCCTGGATATTATATAAAATGTTCACCTCAAAAAGTGTCCGGAGAGTCAGAGTTTTTAATCTGTGAGCTGGTTTGATTTAACATTTGTCACAGTGAAAATAAAATACATCTCCTACTCTAATACTTTTTTTTTTTTTTTTTTTTAAGTATTTTTGGGCATTTTTTGCCTTTAATCAGAGATAGTGTAGAGAGACAGGAAACAGGGAGGAGAGTGGGGGAAGGGACAGGCGGGAAAGGTCAACTTAGTCGGGACTTGAACCGGCGAACAACTGCACAGCATATACGTCAACGTGGTGCGTCATAGCCACTCGGTCATTCAGGCACCTTCTACTTTAATAATTAGTGTTTGAATCCTGCATCAAGAAGTCAGGAATTACCGATGACCATCATGACGGAGATGGAAAAACGAAAAGAAACGAAAAAAAACTGCCAAAGAAAAAGAGTCTTTTTGACAAATTGAAATCTGAAAATAACCCGATTGATCTGTTGATTTGTTGAATAACTTTTATGATCCCAGTGAGAAATTGATCTGCCGTGTGGGCACACAGTCGAACATGCGCAATTACAAATATTCACTGGAAAGGAAAGGAAGGAGACATTCCCCACACATGACAGACACCCAACACAAGCAGAAGATTTTTATACAGGAAATATTACAAATGGAAGTTGGCTTAGTCCAACATCCATTAGTTATTTTTTAACAAAAATCTGCAGAAGTGACACTCCCCACCCAGACTAATCCGATTCAGTTTTTCTTGGAAAAGGCTGATTAGTTTATATTGAGACCAGTTAAATAAATATTTAGCTTCACTTGTCTTCCTTTCAGTTTTTCCCTCACTCCTCCGCGGTTCTGTTCAGTTTTTGTTCTGATTTATGGGATATTAATCTCTCTAATCTCTTTAACGTGAATCTCTAGTACCCAACATGCCCCAGCAGAGGTCAGACCAGCACCATCCGCCAGGCACGCCCACTATGATGCACCCAGCCACGGCAGCGGGACCACCTATCGTAGCACCAAGCCCCGCCTACTCTGCCCAGTACTTCACCTGCAGCCCACAGCAGTTCACCAGCCAGCCGCTGGTCCAACAGATGACTCACTACCAATCGCAGGTAAAACTTACAGAATCACAACATCGGTAATATTCAGCAATACTCAACCCAGGACACCAGTCCCTCTGGTCACCATCAGCAGCGCTGGCAGTCGTAATCCCTCCCAGCTGTTCACTAGTCAGCTATTCGTCTGACAGATGCTCGCCGTCCAGCAGCCTGACAGGGAGCCATTATGATAAAGCAGCGTTTCATCACTTGTGATTTGTGAAGCTGTCTCCAGCCTCCTGTCTCTCCAAACACCTGAAGTGAAGTTACCTCCCTACAAACAGGCTGCGATACAGACGCGAGGACTGAAGGAAAAACAAGAAGCAGTTAGGGAGTTGGCTTCAGGCTCTTTGAAGGGGAATGTAATGACCACTTACTGATAAGAGATGGGAATTTCATTCAGTTTTATTAGCCTTAATGTTAATGAAACTGACTACACAATTAAGTCTAAAAATGGGCTGAGATAATGAGCGGGAGGGAGAGACTCAAAGATGACTTTATTAGGTACTAATTTCATTGTAATTGCTTAAAGGACACGCACACACACACACACACACACACACACACAAAAACACCAGCAAAATCCTTAGAGCAACACTAAAGCAGTTTTTAACAAAAACTACTCAAAGCTGCAATTTAAACTAAAATGATTAGTGTTATATTGAGTAGTTCTTGATGCTGTTAGAAATGTTTGAAGTCTGGGTCTATTATTGTAATTTCTTCCTTCTTAATTAATCCATATTGCTTTAGAATACACAGTCAGGGAGCAAAAATTATATTTAAATCAGGAAATGTCTGATTACATGAGGTGTTTAATGCCAGTCTTTGATTCTTAACTGTTAGTACCAAAAGTGGTCACACACACACACACGTACACACACTCAGATGGGCTCTAATGCCAATGTCAATCTCCTGCCCGTCCTTGTGTGTCCTCCAGGGACATGTGTTCAATCCGGTAATGCAGGGCAGTCCCAGGATGATGGCACCTCCCACGCATGCCCAGGCCAGCCTCGTCTCTTCCTCGACTACACAGTACCCAGAGCAGACACACACCATGTATGGTACGTCAGCCTCCCACTCGGCTCTTTCTGTGCCCAGTATGCAGCGGCCACCAGTGGTGCAAGTAGCATGACGTCTACGGTTCAAACACTTTCATTCTTTCTCAATCCCGATTCCCATCTCACAGTGTCTCCAGGGCCGATGCCACAGCAGTACCCCCACCCCAGCGCCACTTTGCACCCTCACCCGCAGCACCCCCAGCCGTCTGCTACGCCTACAGGCCAAGGCCAGCAGGGTGGCCCCCCACAACATGGAGGTCCACCCAGCCATCCAGCTGCCAGCCCGGTCCAGCACCCACAGCACCCACAGGCAGCAGCAGGTGAGGATATCAAGTTTAAAAGCCGTATTTTCTTTCTTCTTTTTAGTTTTTGTCTCTTGTTCGCGTCACTTCTAAATAAAACTTCATAGTCGTTCATTGTGTTTTTTCTGTGTGTTTTTCTGTGTCGCAGCAGCAGCAGCAGCTCAGGCTCTCCACCTGGCCAACCAGCCCCCACAGCAGCAGATGTATTCAGCCTTGGCCCCCACGCCTCCCTCCATGACTCCGGGGCCCAACCCTCAGTCTCCCCAGGCATCGTTCCCCTCTGCCCAGCAGACAGTCTATATCCAGCAGATGCAGCACAGCTACAACCCGAACCACATGGCACACGTGCAGCAGGTAGGTCACAGGCTGCTCTCAGCTGGCTGGACATCAACCACAGCGGCTCCTGCCAAGTAATCAGATTGGCGGAGTTTCCTTACGGGATTTTTTAAATGTGGGAGTGAGGAAATCTGGGATCAGTGCCAGCAGGTTTTAAGTTTATGAATGGGTCATATTGTGCGTTGATAAAAGTTGAAAAAGCAGTGGATATTTTTTTGGGAGTGTCACCCAGTTTATATTAGATAGATTATCTCATTTTATCAAGTTGTAGATAGGAATGTTTTTTAAGACCAATTCAATCATGATAATGCCACATAACAAAATAAAAATCCTGTGAAGATAAATTTTTTTTTTTTTTTTTTTTTGAGGTTTTGAAGAGTTCAAGTGAATTCTGGGAAACACTTTATTTCTCTGGTGAGACAGTTAACCCTTTAAAACCTGAAACCTCATAATAGACAAAAAAATCTTTATTATTTTTTTTTTTTGATCTGAGATGTTTATTTAACCCTTTTTGCAATATCATTTCATATATTTATTTATTTATGTTTATTATTTTACATTATTAGTCATCATTATTCTCTCTGCGCTCAGAAATCAGAATTAGAAATTAGAATCCCTGAAGATTTGCTTTTATTAATTGAGTCTGATGTGAGTGACAGAGTTGGAGCTGGAGGCAGTTTATTAATCATTTGTGTTTGCCAGACGGATGCAGCGCTGTCTGCTTTATTCCGTCCTCCTCTAGGTGTGAACACAGATTTATCTGTTCATGCTGCTCCTGTCAGCAGCGCAGAGAGGAGCTGTGTACGCCGCGGCGCAGACGTCGACTCATTTATCTCTTTAATGAACTCGTCTCTTGTCCATCTGTTTGTTTCTCACTGTCATTCTCACTTTGTGTCACACTTTTGCTCTCAATGTCACACACACTTTCACACCAAGGCCCATATGCAGTCTGGTATAGTACCGTCTCACCACCCGGCACCCACCCACCCCACGATGATGCTGATGGCTACCCAGGGTCCTCCAGGAGGTCCACAGCCACCTATGCCCCAGACTGCCCTCAACCCCATCCCCGTTTCCTCTACCACACATTTCTCCTACCTGGCACATGCACAAGGTATGTTTATTTTATTAACTAACACACTCCTGCAGGGTGGAGTGTCAGGAACATATGTTCTCAATTTTTTTTCTGCATGATTAGCACATCATTGTACCTCAGTAACTTAATAACTAGCATTTATACTAAAATACCATATGTGAAAATTTAGACATCTGGACGCAGAATTTTTAATTTAGTAAAGTAAAATCAATCCACTATGAGAATGGAGCTATTACAGTGTGAACGCACAAACATAAATAATGACTTTCCCAAGTCCTGAGTGAAGAAAGACTCATTTGTGCAGGTGTTGTTTTTTGGACGCAGCATTATCAAGAGGTGAAGTCATAGATGACGACCAAACACTGGCTTTAATTTACTTTTTATGTTCTTTCTGTCTGTTAATATTCTGTTCCTGCCGAGGGAGACCTGTTTTTTTTTTTTTCCAAACATGCACATGCAAAAATAGATTGAACGCATTTTTAAAAATTTAAATTGTGGATATTGTTTTGATGCTTAAAGACAAAAGAAAAATATGATTCACACTTTGGTCACATTACACTATAAACTAAACCCACCCCCCCCTCCAATCCACGATCTTTACATTTCCCCCATTTTGTTTTGCCTCTGCAGTGCCGCCTCATCATCAGCAGCAGCTGTAGATAGAGGGCGCCAGTGAGCCGAGGGACCCGCTCCGTGTCGCGCTTCTCAACCAGAGCCTTCATAACCAGGCGATGAAGAGAATGAGAGCTCCCTCTCCTCTCTTTCCTCATCCTCACCAGACATGCTTCACATCAGCTTCCCCCCCCTGACTCACCCCCCCCGCCTTCCTCCCCCTTCTCCTCCCTCCTCCCCCTTCTCCTCGTCCTCCTCCTCCTCCCAGACTAGGCAATAAGAGAATGTTAACAGGTTGATGCAGTGACGTTTTAACGAGCTAGAGAGTTTTAACGGACAAGACTGATCCTTTTCAGCCCCTGTTCACATATGGAAACCTGCACCCACACACACACACACACACACACACACACACAGACATCAACAGATAACACACAAAACACTCACACAGGCACTTTCAGGGGTCCCAAATTGCAACTTGAGTCAGCTTGCCAAGTAAGACATGAAAGAGAGAATGAGAGTAACTAATCAGTGAGAGTGACGAAAAAAAAAAAATCAACTGGAAATTGTATTTTGTCTGCACCTTGTTAATGGAAAAAAAAAATCTTCCAACTTTTAGACAGTATTAATCTTACTGTTAATTGCTGCTGCTTTGTGCTGCGTTTGTTTCCAGAGTACATGACAGGTTTCTAACCAAACTAAAAATGAAACATGACAAGAAGCTTCCTGTGAAATAAACATGTTTTGGCAGCCAAGAGGACAGGAGAAACGTTATTTATGAAATTATATTGGCTGAGGTGATCAGATCCCACTTCTCACCTGACCCTTATGTAACTTTTAAGTTAAAACTTTTACTTTGTAGATAATATAAATAATTTAAAAAACGAGCAAAAAAATTTAAAAACAATAAAAAAGTTTTAAAAACTGAATGGCTTATTGTGTCTTACTTCATTTACCATCAGCAGTCAGTCTCACATACACTTTCCTGTTCATAGAAATATTGATATTGACTCAGACATCAACATCAACTTTGTATTGATCCCTAATGAATGTAAAGATCACTACAAGATTTTAGTTCTTTCAAGGAAATAATCTTTTATTCTATATGTGTATATATATATATATATATATATATATATGTGTGTGTGTGTGTGTGTGTATATATATATATATATATATATATATATATATATATATATAATTTAGAAACCACAAGTGCTCACTTGCTTTTTTCCAGGTTATTTCACCACAATGAATTGTCTTTACTTCCTCTTACATGAAAACTAACTGAACAAGCAGCAGCGTGAAGACGACGCAGGATGTGAGAAAGTGATGAACATTTTTGCCAAACTGAATAATGAACCTGTAGAATAATTAACATATGAATAAACAATTAAAATACTTTTGTGATTTGGGAAAATCCAAATAAAGCTTTAACACTGGGCTAAAAATGAATCACAAAGTTTGCTAAAAAGAATCTTTTCTACAATCTTTTAATCCTGTAGTGATTTATTTAACCATTAGTGATCGTCCTGAGTAATTTGAATCCAGGGTCTATTTCACTATGCATAGGCGTCGAACACACCCAAGAACTATTTTAAGTTGGTTGAAGTAATATCGAGTTTGACTGTTGTCAGCATAGTAGTGACAAATCTGCTGATCAGCAGATTTCATCATTTTCCTCATTCTTCACTGACACATCAGCCGGTTGTTCAGGAAATTGAACAAACCAGCCAATTTGGAAAACCCTCCATGACCAGTTTTATGAAAACACATTGGGTGAGTTTTGTGAAACAGTATTTTTAATAAACACTTAGTACACTTTGATTTATGTGTAGGGACCCTATTCATGCTACTGCTGAAGTGAAGTGATATTTTGAGCTTTATTAGTGGTTAAAATATGACAATTTAGATACATTTGGCTGGTGGCCCCACTTACTTTCATTGTTAACTATTTGATTGTGAAAACAAAAGACAGTCAAACTCGATATTACTTCAACCAACACAAAATCATTTTTGAGGGGGTGTTTGACTCATATGCGTCGTTAAATAGACTCTGAGTTCAAATTACTTCAGACCACAGAACCATTAATTACACTTTATTCTGTTTTACCTTAGACGTGATGGTGGCGACTACGTCTTAGTTAGATTTGGATTCTACTTCCGACTGACTCAACTTCATCCATACTTCATCACGTGTTTATATTTTTATACAGTATGTACCAGAAGAACAAGATGACACAACCTTTTTTTTTTTTTTTGGTTAGGTTTATTTTACAAAAAGTCAAATATACAGTTGATATATATTTAATATAATTTAGATGCTTATAACTGAAAGGGATGCAAACACAATGACAGATTTTAAAAGCTGTTGTGGTTTTCATTGGCTGTTGAGGGGAACGTTGGGTCGAACTGGAATGTTTACAGTGCTAAGTTAACAAACAGAATGAACAGTATTGAGAACACATTACATTCATCAACTGGACATTTGAAAACAAACGTGGCGGGCGGGTGAGTAACGTGGGCGGCGGGTTTGACGCTGAAGTTGTCACTGGAGCGGATGCTGAGGATTAAAGACACCGGAGCAACACGGGGATCTTCTCAAGCACTAACTCGATTGTGGAGACAAACTGGAAGTGAACCATAAAACTAAATTAGAAGCCTTAAAGCAGTAAGAAAAATGCAGAAGCTACGGGTTTTAAACAGCATGTTTTCTGGCAACTTTGGTGTTTGTCAAATTTCTTTTTTTCTTTTTTTTTTCTTTCCTTTTTTTTTTCTCTTTTTTTTTGTCCTTCAGTCTGAGCAATGGTGCAAACATTGAATTCTCACACAATTAATTCATCTAGAAGCCTCTGATCGCTCCCTGCATACATGAAAAGGTGTGAAGGCATCTCTCAGATATTGCACTACACAAGTTCTGCACCACATCACACCCTGAAAAAAAGAGGTGGTGGGGGGGAAGCAACAGCAGCTTTCTGGCAAAGGCACAGTCATTCTCCCTAAAAAAACAAAACAACAATAAAAAAAAAAAAAAAAAAAAAACAGCAAAGAGAGGGGACTTATAGTCAAAATAGTTATTGTTACCGTTGCTTTCCTTCAGCAGAAATAAAACAGAGGTGACGAGGGATTTGTTTAGACTCGGGCGCATAAAGGCAGGAAGACCAACCGTACTTTTGCCAAAAACGTCCGTGTTTTTTGTTCCCCTTCTAAACACTTCAAAGATGTCAGTCTTGATCATGATGATGCATTAAAGAGAACTACAAAACCATTGTTAAAATGTTCCTTTGGTAGACAAAGCTGACTTATTGCGTAACAATAGAAGTAATCACTGCTGACCTACTGCGGTCGTGTTCATGAGGAGATAAAGTTGCATTTATATATTTCTCTTTTTTTTTTAAAAAAAAAAAAAAAGGAAAAAAGAAACATAACTACAATGATATTGAGGGTAGAGACAGACAGATTCTGGTCTAAACCATATGTTAAGCAGAGGGTAAGTCTATTAAAAATAAAAAATCAAAAAAAAAATAATCAACTGCTGAAGTTAGTGTTAAAGCGAGGTTAGAAGATAAACAGACAAGTCCTAGCGCACTATTTTCCAAAGGCATCCTGTTGCAAATGGAAGTGAAGATTCAGTTATTGAAACAAAATTACAGAACATCTGATATTTCATCTTCGTGGTTGAAATTAGATTACTACTGCTTTCATGTGAACAAGAGTGGGAATATTTGACATCTGTTTTCCAGAAATAACAAAAGTTTTTTTTGTTTTTGTTTCTGTTTTGTTTTGTTTTTTGTTGTTTTTTTTAACGTTTCCATGTCAAGAGATGATGAGAGATGAAATTCACAAGACAAAATCACCATGAGCATGAGGTTTGGATCAGTGTTGCTTACAAATCAGGTCTTTTAGATACTTTGGAGGAAACTCCTGGTGATGAGTGAGATGAAACACTAGATGAGTTTCCTTCTTTGATAAAAGGCTTTTTTTTTTTGGTGTTTTGTTTTGTTTTTCTGTATAAAAGCCTCCAACAAAATGCATTAAATCAGCTCCTGATAGTAAAAAAAAAAAAAAATCACACCTGAGTTGAGTGATGTAATATTATCTATCTACTTCAGTCAGTGCAGCTTTAAACTGGTGGTTTAAACCTTTAAAGGAATAATGACAGGAAATAAAAAAATAGCTCGGAGAGCACCTGAAACTGGTTATCAAATCTAGAACAGATACGTGAAACTGGTGAACAAAAACCAAACTGCACAGATCGTCAGTGTGCAACATCTCAAGTCACGTTTAGACACTTTCAAAACCAAACCTTTCTCATGAAGCATCTAATAACTATAATAATAATAATAATAATAAAACATGGAATTTAAGTTTTTAAAAAAAGTGTAAAAATAGATTCTTTTCACACAGTCTCTCATTGGTTTTTCTATCGGCTGCTGTGGTGAAGTTGTATAGAAAATAGTCAGAAAAACAGAGACAGAAGAGTTAATGCTATGCGTGTAAAAAAAAAAAGAAGTGGAGACATGATGCTATGCCCAGAGTCGAGATTTGCACAAAGCTGTAAAAAAAAAAAAAAAAAAAAAAAAAAAAAATAAACGTGAATATTTAACAGAGGCACTTGTGTGAGTTCAGTGTCGCTCTGTTTCAGCAGTTGCATCATATCACCAATTTAATACTCCAGTATGAAATTAAAAAACAAAAAATAAAAGTCAAAACGTTTCAAACATTTAAACCTGAACTGAATTTTCCAGCACTTTGACCCTCACTTTTGTGGAGAATCCACAAAATCCATCCCATCTCACTTACTGACTTTTATAATTAAATTTATTATCCACTTTATTTCGGTCAGTTCCCCCCCGACGCCCTTGTCTCTTTTGTGTTTCTCCTTCCTACGCTCTTTGGAACGAAGCCTTTCAAGTTTATGTTCTGTTTGTTTTTTTCACTGGATGTCTATTTTTGCTTTACGTTTAGAAAAATTCACCTCGTGTTGCCAATTGTAGACTTTAAGTGAACACACATACGCATGCACATGGACCCACACACCACAAACAGTGACGAGTTCCTGCTGTTGATGAAAACTGATCTTGAATCATTTCTGTGGTTTTCTGTAATTTGCTTCAAAAACAAAAGTTTTGAGTGGAGGAGTGGAAGCAGTTCTCAGTAAGTTTCTAGAGATAAAAAAGTGCTTTCCAACTGACTTAAAACCCACGTTTTACCCCCTTTTTTTGCTTTATTATTATTAATATTATTATTATTATTATTTCTACAAATAAAAAAAAAGAAAATCTGTGTATAGGAAAAAATACACATTGTTTCCAAAGTGCACTTGAAAGCGATGTGCACTGAAATATATAACAACAGGAGGAAATATCTAACAGAGTGTAATAACACTCTAGAGTAGAGTGCTTTTTATTCGTGTTTGTAAAAAAAGAGGAAAAAAAAAAAAAAAAAAGAATGGGAGTTTGTTCCACGCTGGGAACTTTTTGTGTGAAGAGTAAATGTCTTTTTAAATATTTTAAAGAGGCACTTGATGTAACCAATTGTGCAGGCAAAAGCCTTTTCATAAGTTCAGGTTATGTGACAAAGAAGTTAAATCAAGCACACCTTGTTGAATTTGCCAGAAGAGAAATATTTAAAAATATATTTGGTTTGGAGGACAGCTACACATGTAACTCTCCCTCCCTCTCTCTCTCTCACACACTCTCTCTCTCTCTCTCTCACACACACACACACAGACCCTCAACATCAATAATACAAGAATAATCATCATTGTCAACACTGTAATAAAACTCCCAAAAATACATTCACTGTGGACACTCGGAGTGGAGGTTGTGAGGGTCTGACGCTGGTAAACACACACTCAGCGCAGACGTAGCGAGTGTGTGTGTGTTTTGGGCACACAGTGCCGCGCATTCATCAGACGAAGACTTGTTCGTTTAAGTTCATGGGTCTGTTGAATTTAAGCCTCACACTCACTTGAGGCTGGGTGGGGGGAGGGTGACAAAGCTGTGTCTGTGTGACGTGCACACGGTTGTGTGTATGCGTGTGTGTATGTGTGTATATGTGTCTGTATGTGTGTGTGTGTGTGTGCGCGTGGTGGCTTCACAGGCGACTCCCCGTCTTTCATAGGTGATGGGACATGTTTTTGACTCGGCGGGTCAGAGCAACGTGTAGTGGTTGTCTATCGCCCGCTTGCGTCCCGCTCGGGCTCCAGCTCATAGTCCGAGTCCCGCTGAGGGATGATGGGAGTGTGAGGGTTGTGGTGGCGGAGCAGAGGCCTCCTCCCCACCGATTCGCTCCGACGCAGAGGACCGGGGGCCAACAGTGGAAGGTCAGAAACGGGGTTGGTGCGATTGGGAGGTTGGTGGTGGTGGTGGTTCCCAGGCTGGGAGACGGAGCTGGGGCTGGAAGCGGTGCTGGTGGTGGAGCTGGAGGAAGGAGGCTGACTGGAGCTGCGAGCCAAGCTGCAGTGAGCTAAGCTGGGCTCAGAGCTCCAACGATGGAGGGAGAAAGGAACCAGGACAGTGCCTGAAAGCTGACCTAAAAAATAAATAAAAAAACAGAGGGAACAAGAAAGTTGGTGACTGCATCAACAACAACAACAACAACAACAACAAAAACCTTTGAACTTCTGTCTCACTACACATGTGCTCACCACTACACACCACCACAGGATTATGTTACTGTCATTAACAGACCATTCAGAATATCTGCAAAAATATTATTTTTGTAGTTTGGCTCAACTTTACTATTGAAAATATTAAAACTGCACATACCAAGTTAAAATGCTGAGATATGAGAACAAGAGCTGAACTTCTTGGTTTAAGTTTGACCTACTGTATTTTAGTTTTCAGTCCCTCCAGGATTACACAGGCTTTTTTGAGATTTTTGCAACGTAATTTGCCTGATTTCACGACAGCTTCTCTAAAAAAAAAAAATGCAAAGTGGTCGTTGTGGTATTTTTAGGCATTTTGTTGAAAAGTCAAAGATGCATTTTTTCCCCCTTTTAAAGCATCACAAGTTTGACTCGCTCCGGCAACTGTATTGAAACAAAATGCCTAAAAACACCACAGCTTTCATCGCAAGTTTTTTTCCATTTTTAAAGGAAAAAAAAATTATACTTTAACAAATTATTTTAAAAAAGAAGGGATTTAAACAAGTGTGTCAGAGTGATGTGTCTGGTCTGACGTCCTCCCTGTGTTTCTAACATTTTCTGTGTGTTTCTCGGTGGCAAAATGTTTCTTAACACACAACTTCCTCTTGTTGCTCCACAACAATATAAACTAGTCTTCCTCCTCTTTCGTAAACTCTGCCCGGGTACTGATTCTCTGTTCCTTAGTAGTGATGTTGGAAGGTAAATGTGAGACTTTTTTTTCTGCGTCTTCCAAAAACAAAACAAAGGAAGTTGAGTTTTATGGGAAATGGCAATGACTGGTCAAAAAAAATGCGTAAAAATTTGCGGTGATTGGTTGAATTTGCAACAGTTTCGACATCGCAACATCACGAAATCCTGGAGGGTCTGATTTTTAACCTGAAACAGATTTACTCCTTTTCGTATCATCTGTTCTACGTCACTTTTCTCATTTACTGTCTGTTGAATGAGTCTCACCTTGTGAAGGAGGGCTGGAGCCCGCAACTACAAAGCTGGACAGCGTGACGGCTCCGGCGGCGCCACACTCCAGCGGGATGGGGAAGAGGCGGAAGTGACTGAGCATGTCCATAACAGAGGGGAAACGCAGGTGCTGCACCCTGCACTGACCCCATTCTGTTAGAGAGAGGCGCAGGTGCTGCAAAGACACAGAGAAACATCATGAAGAGACACTGATTTCAGACACTTTTATTCTGAACTGAAATGACCCCACCCCCCCTTCTTAACTCCAGCAGCCAGTGTTCACATTTGTTTATGGTGTGTTTGTTTGCATAATGTTTAACATATACAGGGATGCAAAAGAATAACAATGTGGGTTCGGAAAAAAGCATTCATTCAAACACTTCGGTGTGTGGACAGAACCGGAGTGAACACGACACTGATAAAATAGTTTTGTTTTAACAAACACTACTAGATGTACCTTTGCTTTTCCCTGGTAATTAAATGTGAGGACGTAGTCTCCCCTGCGTGTCTCACTCTGTCGGACCAGAAACACACCATGTCCCTCTGGTCCAGAGCTCTGAACCAGATGTGCTGCCTTAACACGAGAGATGGGCCCGTGGAACCAGGGGTAGGAGAAGAGGAAGTGATCCGTCTTCTGGATAACCTGCTCTGGTAGGGTGAAGGTGGCGGGGCCTGGAAGGATGAACAGAGGAAAAAAAACAATATAAGTTTGATTTTACCATATAAATACAATTTTATTGTTGTATAGAGAACTTACACTTACTTGGACTTGCTGAAGCTGAGCTTCCTCTGCGAGTGGCTGGGACAGAGTTTTCGGTCGGGGACGGGAGGGGTTCCAGATCAACACTGCCTGACCTTAAGGACACGAACAGATCCAGATTACAAACGCTCATCATCTACAACACATGCACTGCATGTTATTATCAATCAGTCTGTTATATTATCATAATTTCACTTTATTTTAAGTAACTTCAACACCTGTCATTGTTTCATCTTTGTGCTGGAAGATCAAGCGCCATCTTACCAGATTTTGAGTAAGATGATGCAAATTAAGTTGCTGTAAAAATGCCGTATAGAGATTGCAGAAGTCTCATTTAGTAACTGTAATTACACCAGTGTCTCAAAAATAAACGTGTGGATGATGTATTGATGCTACATTTTACACTTTCATCATGAGCAGACGAGAGAGAGCGAGGGAGAGATGGGTGGAGAAAGAGGAAGCAGAAGAAGACAAGTATGTAGGTCTTTTATTTAAATAAAAGTACTAATACCACACTGTAGAAGTTTACTGTAACAACTTAAAGTCCATTGAAATTATTACTTCAGTAAAAAAATGCTCCTACAGTATTAAAAGTAGACGTGTCAATAGTATATTATTATTATATATTTAATGTGATGTTTTAAGGATTTCGGACAAGCTTGTTGATTTTTAATCATTTAACTGTATATGGTTTCAGTAAAAAATAAATAAATAAAAAAGGGAAGATGACAATACACCTAGAGCCATCACAACAAAACTGGTTTAAAAAAAGCGAATAAGAAAAATTTGAGATGCTTTAAGCGATAACAGATAACTGACAAACGAAGTGGTTTCATTTATGGCTCCCAAAAAAAAGCGTGGATGATATTAAAAGTGTAAATGAAATACGAGAACATGAGCACAAAATATTTGAACATGAACATAAAGATTCCTTCTGGTTGGCTTCATTTAGTCTGTAAATTAAGTCTTAAACATATTAAAGAAAAGTCAGGAGGTGAAATTATGTTTAAAACAAGTGTGTGATTTGAAACAGGTGGTTCAGGAGAAAAGGTGGGATGAAAAGCTAATCTGTGACAAAATAATTGAAATAATAATAATAATAAAAAAAGATCAGAAAGTATTCTGGATATTGCACCATGTACAGTTCATGAGAAAATTAAACTATTTGAAAGAATGTGGTGGAATTTCAGTGTTTACAGGATATAAGCTAAATGCTAAACACCTGTGATTTCTGATCTCTCGGATGACACCACATCGCAAATCATCATTCATCTACAGACGTGTGTATGTGGGTTTGTATTACTCATGTTGTGGGGGCATAAATCTGTTCAGACACTCACATTGTGGAGACTTAACTTCCTGTTGAGGACAAAAAAAAAAAAATCCCCCCCAAACCCCCATAAATTGTAAAATTTTACAGTGAAAATTGCACGATTTATATTTTAGGATATAAACATAGAAAATCTCCATGAAATTAATCTGAGACGTCGTTATGTCCGTGTGTGTGTGTGTGTGTGTGTGTGTGTGTGTGTCCACTGAACAAGGAGGAAAGAATAGGCTGAGGCAACACAAAGCCACTGAGCACAGACAGGAAGTGAGTCCAGTTCACCAGTTCAGTTGTGAACCAAGACTTGCTGTTTCTTTGTTTCACTGCTCTCTCTCACACTCACTCTCACACACACACACACACACACACACATGTATATGTGTACATACACAGATGAGAAAGGGAAGGTTAAAGAGGCAAGCCAGAGCAAAGTCCTGCAAAAATGCTGACTTGAGTTTGCGCTGCTCTGAATAACAGGAAGACAAGAATCCTTTCTCCGTTCTGTGAATGTGTTTCTGTTCTTCAATCTTTGTGAGAATCATTCAGTGTTTTACTGCGACAAGAACGGGGACATTTCTGCCGTGTTTTCTAAGGGTCACGTCTAAATGGAGAAGTGTTTACAACCTGATCCGTAAGGTGAAAAAAAAAACACAGCTATCACAGCTGCATCTGGATCTGGATCTGGATCGTACTAACAGGAGTAATGGTGCACACTTGTGAACAATAAGCATTCTTCCCAGCAGATAGTTTGACTTGTCATAGCAGGAAAAAGCACAGGTGTTGCTGATAACATATCTCTGTTCCATTGAAGTTTCCCAGTAAACTGTGACAAGTGTGACAGTGAGCTGCCATGAACAATACCGGCTCTGTGAAACTAAAGAAGCTGGATGGAACTCAGCCATCACTAATTTTATCATTTACACCTGTGCTTTTCTTGCTGAAACATGTCCAGTTTTTTTTTTTTTTTTTTGAAGAAAACATGCAGTGGTGCAGCAGCAAAAGCACCGAAATCTGCTTTTGTGTAAATTTGCAAAACTAAAAGAATGTATTAATTGTGTAATATTGACTTTAGATTGATGTGACTTGATGTGACTATATATCCGTATAAATTGCAGAACAGAAACACCACATCGCCAATAAACATGGATGTGGTTCATATTTTTTTTCATTCCAACTGTGATATCTGTTTCAGTACGTATCTTAGTCACAATTTCAAAAAAAATGTGAAGTTTCATATCAAGATTCTTTCTGAATGTGTCTATATTTTCATTAGCCGATATACTGTTATCAGTGTATGCTATGGGCACGCACACACACTGTCGTACTAAAAAAATTAGGACATGTGGTTCCATGAACGGCAGCATGTGCATTGATAAAAATGAGAAAATAGAAAGATACTGATGGTGTGACAAGCAGGCAGAGTGGTCTGGGAGGTATCTGAATAAACACTGAATTCAAGAGTGAACTCTGACCTCACTTCACCGAGTGTCCACTGTACCGCTCAGTGTGTGTGTGTGTGTGTGTGTGTGTGTGTGTGTGTGTGTGTGTGTGTGTGTGTGTGTGAGCATTCCAGACATCTGCAGAAATGAGAAAGGTCCTGAGATTCTCCTGAGTCTCAGACCTCCCACACACTTCCTCTCACAGAGCAACACACACTTGCACAAATACAAACACACACACACACACACACACACACACACACACACACACACACACACACACACACACACACACACACAGTGCTTAGGGCTATATTCATCACAAAAATACATAAAAGTGAAGTATTACTTGCATTTTTATTACAGTACTGAGTATTCCTACAAGTCTTACACTATATTGACTATTTCACACACGTTTTTGTGTTTTTGTGATTTCTTGGACCTTTTTTTTTTTCCTCAGCAACATGGGTCCGTGAGGAATAAATTTCACAGCTGAAAACCATCTTTAAACTTGTTGATATTTTACTTAATATTTTCAGTATTTGTCAGTCTGAACTGCCAAAAAAAAAAAAAAAAAAAAACCCAACAAAAACTTCTTGATGAAATGAGCACCGTCATCACTTTCTGAACATTTTTAATTCTATTAATAACCATTTTATTATTTTCACCTTTACCTAAGATGAACAGCGGAGCTTTAATTTTGTCTCATTCTCCTTTGGACTCATCTTTTTCTTTTAATGTTTTGTCTCTAAAAATCTTAAATCTAAAATTTAACTTTAAAAAAAATTAAACTACATGTACCGCCAAAGTTTTAAGTCCTAAGAGAATACTGAACACACCAAATTTGTTATGACCTCTCAAAGTCTGCGTGTAAATATTAAGTTGACTGATGAGTTTGATGAATGATTAGTTCCAGTGATATTCCAAATATAACAAGTCTCAAACCTGCTCCAGTGAGTAGAGCCCTAAAGCAAACAAACGCATGGACAAACTCACACAAGAGCAAATGCAAACTGTAAAGCTCAGGAATAGACAAACAAGCATGGATACACTCACACACACGCACACACACACACACACACACACACACACAAAATGTTTGTTCACATATACACATACACTACAAAATATTCTCACTTGCATTTGCAAACACATACCTCAGCGCAAGTAAACATCTAGCACACCCACAAACACTAAAAACAGCCAAAGTCCAAGTGTTAAATATTTCCACTCTGAATCTCCGGGAGAAAAAAATAAAAAAGCTGCATAAGAAGAGATGGATGAGGACGATGCAGGCTGCTGTCACATACTGTGTGCATGTGTGTGTGCATGTGTGTGAATGTGTGTGTGTGTTTGCATCTGGGACCCAGATGGCTTGGTCAGGTTGCTATTAGCAACTGGAAGAAGTAATCAAATCCTAAACGACAGAGAAGTTCTGATACTCTATTGTAATTAAAAATAAGCAAAGTTTAAATAAAACTACAATCATAAAAAAGTACTTGAAATATTCCAATTAAAATATTGTGGTTTTCCGAGTTATAATTCCATCATTAGACTGCTGGTCCTGATTAATATTGTCTTAGCAGCATTGTCACTGTTGTAGCTGATCAAGGTGAAGCTAATTTTATCAGTCTTTTGTGGGACAAACCCAAAAGATCACAAGTTAAATCCTGAAGGCTTGTTAGATTATTATTATGGGAGGAAAAGTACAAAAGATTTCAAAGTTCAACCTCATTGTGCCTCCACTGGTCGTTTAAATAAAACCAGGTGGCAAAGAAAAAACGTTTCTTTAGGTTGGTTTTCTACAATCATCGCGTTCGCTAGTTCACATTTGTGTGTGTGTTTGACAGTATCCAGGCTGATAGTAGGAGACATGTTGCTAATTTTACTGCTGACAGGCAGAAACAAAGACATTTTTCATTGTCAGATTGATAATCTAAAACATCCAATAGAGAAATATACAATAAAATCTGGCCTGTGATTTAATATCTGTCTGAACCGGTACACAACATGTATAGCACCGATACTACAACATTACAGTGTGATGTTGGCACATTGGTACATCAATAAAGGCCTCCAAAACTGCTCATATAAAATATGAATTCCCCTAATATGTGTGTTATTTTAAAACTGATCTCTCATTTATTTGTTCAATCTGGAATATTTATATATGAAGTTGTAGGAGAAGTTCTTATTTCTATATGAATATGATTCTGTGATTGTGAGATGGACTCCTGTGCTCAAACTAAATAACCTGGTGGCAGTGTTGTAGTCAAGTCACTAAACCTCCAGTCTCAAGTCCCCGGTGTTCGAGTCCAAGTCTAGTCTGCCACAAATGACACAGCTATCACACATGGACACTATCTCACACACACTGATAGATGATAATGTGAAAATGTTGAAATGTTGATAATGTAAAATTATGAAAAAATGTAGCCTAAATATGTTATGACAAATTATTATTGTATATTAGAGACAAGACAAGTCTTCTTCGAGTCCAAACAAAGCTGATGCACGAGTCTGAGTTCAAGTCCAAGTCATCAGTGAGCAAGTCTGAGTCAAGTGACAAGTGACAGTGACATAAAATTAAGGCACAAGTCTGAGTCCTGGACACAAGTTTGTGTCACATGTATCACTAAAAACAAAAAGAAAAAAAAAAAACAGCAAAATACAGAGTTTCTTCAAATCCGTCTGCTTGTTTTTGTGTTTCTTACCTGTTGCTGATACATTCTTTTAGCTCTGTGGTCCAGGAGCTGACCTGCTGGTCGTTGTCGGTCTCAAATATCAGACTACCTCGATTAACCTGCACAGACAAAGATGCATTATCACACACCACCCGCTTCACACAGATGCTGAACAATCAGCTCAATGTCCGACACCTGAAACATTTGTTTAATCACTGGCACAATGGTGACACGGTAGAAAAAGTATCATTCACAAAAAAAAAAAAAAAAAAAAAGTTCTTGGAGCACAGTCCAACATAGTTTCATTCTGTGCTGTCCGTCCATGTGCTCGCTGTTAACAGAAAGCAGGCCGTTGTGTTGGTACTACTGACACATGAAACACAATCCAGGAAGTCCAGGTTGAGTTACAGCTCTGCGAGTTTGAAGGTTTACCAGATGCCACAACACACTACACAGCTGTTTATGATACTGTGACAAAGGCTGCTACAACTCATGAACGCAAACATTTTGTCTTTTGTCATGACGATTGAAGTAAACAGTAGAAACGTGGCGTGACCTTACATGTACATATGGTGCAAAAAAAAAAAAAAAATGAGGCGCTCGAGATGTTAGATGTTGTCATCCATCACACAGTATCATCGGGGAGGTATCTGATCAGTTGCTAATTCATTGGGGCAGCATGACAAACATCCCGAACATACAGCCAGTGTCATAAAGAACTATCTTCAAAGACACAAAGAAGAATGAGTCCTGCAACAGATGGTCTGGCCCCCACAGAGCCCTGATCTCAACATCATCGACTCAGTCTGGGATTAGTTAGTCAGTTCCTGAGAAATTCATCTGCCTGGAGACATTTGACTAAAAAGAGACTCTAAGAAGGTAAATGATGTTTCATTGTCAGACAGGGATGGGAAGATGAAAAGAATCAGAGTTCAAAACTATTCACTACTAAACACTGCGATCTCTGGATTTTTGAAGGATTACTTCAAGACACGTCACTTATTTACTTTGTTCACTTTTCTTCCTACTAACATCTGAGTGACAAACTGTAACACTGTGTGTTATTTTTTTTATAACTAATGACAATGGACCCAAAGTGCTTTGGTTTTAGTTGAATAACACAAGCATTTGTTAAGTAAGCCTCTGGCAACACTTTAGGAGAAGGCAGCAACCCAACTCAGAAGCAGTGAATTTAGCTGTAATTTAGTGAAACACTCATTATCTGAAACACGCTTAGCACATGGATAAACAGCTAAAAAGCGCAGCACTCTGGAGGAGCTCGTCTAGATTCTGTTTCTGTGGATGTTTTGATACGTTTAGCCAGTATTTGATACTCGAGAGACCAGGTTTGGGTGGAGTATCCTTTGTGTTTGCTCGGCCAGGGCCTCAATCAAGGCTATTTGGTGAATTGTGTAATGAAATAATATTCAGTGATTCTCCTGTTTCCTCTTAGTCTTGGATTAAGGGTTGATGATCTAAATATCGTGGAAATAAACAACTCAGAGGGAGAGTCTGCCACTGCAGCATTTACAAACACACCAAGTTCAGTTATTCCTGGGAGGGAGTCATTAATTT